>CM038144.1:55374106-56677153 GCA_021437245.1 Aegilops speltoides | reverse complement strand
TATCACACCCGATCATCATGTGGTGCTTCGAAACTAAAAGTGCAACTATCCCTAGGTGGTTTTGGTAATTCATAACAACATATAGCTCATTGAGCTAATGCTATTCCAAGACTATTATTTCAGGAAAGCTAAATGAATGGCATGGCATGGATGATGAAAGTGGATCCCTCAAAATACTAAGGACAAAGGATTGGCTCAAGCTCAAAAGCTCAAGACTCTTCATTTTATATTTTAGTGATCCAACATCACATTGAGTCTATAGGAAAAGCCAATACTTTCAAGGAGGGATGAGGTGTTGCTTAATGAGCCTCTTGCTTCATATGCTTAGTGATATGCTCCAAAACCCTCAACTACCTTCCCACATCCACAAATGACCTATACTCAAAGCCAAAATCGGTCACCGATTCCAAACCCTAAGCAAATCGGTCCTACCGATAGGGATCTCGGTCTCACCGAGATGGGGTTGTAATCTCTCTGTTTCCCTTCGTAACGTTTCGGTCTAACCAAAGTGAGCGATCGGTCCCACCGAGATTGCAATGTAAACTCTCTGTTTCCTTTTTGTAACATTTCGGTCTCACCAAAAAGAGCAAAAGGTTCCCACCGAGTTTACCTGACCAACTCTCTGGAAAGCTTATTACCAAATCGGTCTCACCGAGTTTGTGTAATCGGTCTTACCGAGATTACGTTATGCCCTAACCCTAACCGAATCGGTCTCACCGAGATGCATGTCAGTCCCACCGAAAACCCTAATGGTCACTAGGTTTACTAAATCGGTCTAACCGAGTTTAACAATTCGGTCCCACCGAGTTTGGTAAATTGTGTGTAACGGTTAGAATTTGTGTGGAGGCTATATATACCCCTCCACCTCCTCTTCATTCGTGGAGAGAGCCATCAGAACGAACCTACACTTCCAACTTACTATTTCTGAGAGAGAACCACCTACTCATGTGTTGAGACCAAGATATTCCGTTCCTACCATATGAATCTTGATCGCTAGCCTTCCCAAGTTGCTTTCCACTCAAATCTTCTTTCCACCAGATCCAAAACCTATGAGAGAGAGTTGAGTGTTGGGGAGACTATCATTTGAAGCACAAGAGCAAGGAGTTCATCATCAACGCACCATTTGTTACTTCTTGGAGAGTGGTGTCTCCTAGATTGGCTGCGTGTCACTTGTGAGCCTCCGACAAGATTGTGGAGTTGAACCAAGGAGTTTGTAAGGGTAAGGAGATCGCCTACTTCGTGAAGATCTACCGCTAGTGAGGCAGTCCTTCGTGGGCGACGGCCATGGTGGGATAGACAAGGTTGCTTCTTCGTGGACCCTTCGTGGGTGGAGCCTCCATGGACTCACAAGAACTGCTACCCTTCGTGGGTTGAAGTCTCCATCAATGTGGATGTACGATAGAACCACCTATCGGAACCACGCCAAAAACATTCGTGTCTCCAATTGTGTTTGAATCCTCCAAACCCTTCCCTTTACTTTCTTGCAAGTTGCATGCTTTACTTTCCGCTGTCTATATACTCTTCGCATGCTTGCTTGAATAGTGTGATGATTGCTTGACTCGTCCTAAAATAGTTAAAATCTGCAAAACTCTAAAATTGGGAAAAGGTTAAGTTTTTATTGGTCAAGTAGTCTAATCACCGCCCTCTAGACATACTTCAAGGTCCTACAAGTGGTATCAGAGCCTTGGTCTCCATTTGCTTTGATTTCCATAGCTTTTGGTGGTCATAGCCTTGGTTTCACAACCTAGGAGAGTATGGCGTCTAGCGAGGGAAATTATCACCGTAGAGGTCCTTACTTTGGTGGTACTAATTTTGCTAGTTGGAAGCATAAGATGAAAATGCAGATTCTTGGACATAACCCCGCCGTTTGGGCAATTATTTGTATTGGCTTGCAAGGTGAATTATTTGATGGGAGAGAACTGAACCGTGAAGCTAATGTAGAAGAATTGAAGATGCTGCAATACAACGCTCAAGCTTGTGATATCATCTTCAACGGATTGTGCCCCGAAGAATTCAACAAAATCAGCCGTTTTAAGAATGCAAAGGAAATTTGGGATACTTTGATTGATTTGCATGAATGTACCGAGTCCGTCAAAGAATCCAAGTTTGATGTGCTTCAAAGTCAGCTTGACAAGTTCAAGATGAAGGATGGTGAAGGTGTCGCTGAAATGTACTCTAGGCTTGCTCTTATCAAAAATGAGATTGCCGGCTTAGGGAGTGAAGAGATGACTGACAAATTCATCATCAAGAAGATCTTAAGAGCATTGGATGGAAAGTATGATACTGTGTGCACATTGATTCAAATGATGCCAAACTACAAGGATCTCAAGCCAACGGAAGTCATTGGAAGAATTGTTGCTCATGAGATGTCACTCAAGGATAAGGAGGAACTTCACAACAAGTCAAGTGGTGCTTACAAAGCCTCAAGTGAAGCCCCCACATCATCAAGCGAGAAACAAACCTTCATTGAAGAATTGAGCTTAATGGTGAAGAACTTCAACAAATTCTACAAGAGTAGAAGCAAAGAAAGAAGCTCCAAGCTAAGGTCTTACAATGAAAAGACATCTTCTAGTCGAGAGCACAATTGCTACAATTGTGGGAGACCCGGACACTATTCAAATGAGTGTACGGCACCCTACAAAAGAAGAGAAGATTCTCCAAGAAGAAGGAGCAAAAGAGAAGAATCACCACCAAGAGAGAGGAGGAGTAGAGATGATCATTATGAACGAAGACCCTCACGGAGAAGCAAGGATTCGGAAAGGAAGGACAAGTCATCAAGGATCTACACAAAATGAAGACATCAAGCTCATGTTGGTGAATGGGTATCCGGCTCTGACTCCGACAATCACTCCGAGAGAAGCTATCACTCCGACTCCGAATAAACTCAAGATGAAGGTGTTGCCGGTCTAGCACTTGTGACAACCAACTCCTACGACATATTTGATTCACCAAATGAAGGTGTTTGAAGATGCTTCATGGCCAAAGGTCCAAAGGTAACACACCCTGAGTATGTTGATTTCAATAGTGATGAAGATGACTTGCTTTGTGGATGATGATTTACTTGTTGACAACTCTAGTGATGAATACTATGATGAAACGTCAATTAATCATGCTAATCAAGATAAAACGAATGATAATGATAAGGAGAAGATTGAGCTTCTAACTAAAGAACTAAACACTCTTAAGTTAGCTCATGAAACTATCTACAAAGATCATCGAGAACTTTTAAGGGCTGATGAGAAGTTACGCTTTGAAAAGCTCAATCTTGAGCAAGAGCATGAGTTCTTAAAGGCAATCAATGATGATCTTCACAAGAAAAGTTCTTCTTACATTGCAGAGCGTTTACTCTTATCTACTTACATGCCTCAAGTCAAGTCAAGTAATAAGTACAAGAAAGATACTTCCTCTAGTAGTAACAATAATAATGTCAAATCTAATATTGTTGCTTCTAGTAGTTCTCTTGATTCCACTAATGATTCTCTTAGCCAAGTTACACTTGAGCAAGAAAATAGCTTATTGAAGGGAATTATAGAGAAAGATGTTTACAAGAGCCTTGCCGGGAGTAAGCAATTCGAGGAAATTGTACGCAAGCAAGGAAGGCACCGGAAGAATCAAGGTGTTGGTTTTGAATGAAGGTTCAATGCCAATGGAGCTGAGTGGGAAGAAGATCAATACACCAAGACAAAGTTTGTTCCTCAACAAGAGAAGTATGATCCTACTTCTTTCAAGGGAACACAAGCTCAAGATGATCTTCCACCACAAGACCACAAGAACAAAGGCAAAGACAAGCTTCAAGAAGAGATTGATGCATTTGAAGAAGCACCTAAAGCCTCATTCAAGTGGGTCCCCAAGACTACGTCAAGTTCTACTTCATCAAGTACAACTACAACTCCAAGGATTCCCATCAAGATGATGTGGATCCCGAAGAAGAAGAACTAGAGAGTTCTTGAGGGTGACTCCGCCAACATTCTTCACTCATATCATTATGGCAAGAACAAGTGCAATCAACTTCCACATCTTGCACTAGTTCAAGGAGTCACAAACCCTCATGTTGGTAAGGCAAGGGACAAGGTAACCTAATGATTTCATGGACATCATTTTTGTGTGTGCTTCACTCTATGTCTATGGATATTCTTGTTTGTTCCTTGTGGGACTAACCCATGTAGGTAAGTTGAAAGTGCAACTCACTCCAAAGGATTGCTCCAAATGATCTACATCAACATTGAGTATCCACATCTTCGACACCTACATGAAGTCATCATCGACAAAACCCAAGGTTAGTTCATCCCTCTAAGGGGGGATCTCACATCTAGGGGAGCTTAACTCTAAGAATTGAGTCAAAGCAACTCTAATGGTGTGAACATATCAATGCATTATGTAAAAGTGGTAACCCCACTTGAGCTTAAACAATGAGTATGACCTATGATCAAAACCACTCTGTGTGAGTTGCACTCGGAGTCCGCGATTCATCATAGACTTAAACCTCCAAAACCTCTTTGTGACTCTCGGTCTGACCGATTCCTCCATTTCGGTCCTACCGAGATCACTAAGTTGATCTGAGTTTTCAATCTCGGTGCAACTGATTGGAACTTTTCGGTCACACCGAGTTGTTGTAATCTTGACACAAGAGTATCTCGGTGCCACCGAGTTGTTCCACTCGGTCACACCGACAGGGTTAGGCTATATATAGCCACGGGCAAAACTTATGGAAATTTCTCCGAAACCCTTCGCCCGCGCAATAGCTCGCTCTGCCATCGAAGGTCTCCAGATTGTCTCCTCGTCGCCAGCAGCCTCCCGTCGCTGGTCTCCGCTGCCGTCAACGGAATTTGCCCCCGCCGTTGTCGCCATAGCGAGTCCACCGCCAAGTTAGGGTATGGACTCAATCTTTGTGCTATCCACGTCTGATTCCAAGCACATTGTACTCTTAATGAATCTTGCCACAATTGAAACACTTCTATCCAGTCAAAGTAGTCCGTAGATTAGATGAGATTCAAATTTTAGGGTTAGGTTTCACCAAACCATCTCGGACCCACCGAGTTGAAAAACTCGGTCTCACCGATTTGGCTTATGCCATTGCACTAGTGACTCTCGGTCTGACCGAGAATTACTAATCGGTGCGATTGATTTGAGGATTCTGTGAAACCCTAGTAGTCTCGGTGCCACGAATCGTGACTCGTCCAACCGAGATCATCGCTTTAGGTGCCAAAACTGCTTCGTATCACCGATTTTGAAAATCGGTTGATCCAAATGCTTTCTGTGGAAAACTAAAACTGAACTTTTGAATCATTCTTTGCAAAAATCTCTGCATTTTGTGATGCTCATCTATTCTATCTCATCTATAACTCTTCACAGGTCAGAATCAGCTTTTTGCAGATGTCGCACCAGAGTGACAAATGTAACAGGTCAAGAGCAGATGGACTTGAGTGAGGGCACTAGTCCCTCAACTACAGATGAAGGGAGCAGAAGTACTCTTAGCAATTTGCCTAAGGCTGCTACTAGGCAAAGGAGGAAGAGGACTTCAGACTCAGAAGATGAAGATTATGAAGCTATGGAAGATGAGGCCACTTCCAAGAAAGTGGTGCTCAAGAAGGAATATGGCTCTGCACATAGCACAAAGCCAGGTCTGAAGAAGAAAGTTCCTGCCAAGAGGACACCAATGCCAAAGGCCAGAAAGTCCACTCAAGTGCCAGCCCAGACAGAACCCAAAGAGGCACCTGAGAAGAAAGTCACTTCTTCCAAACCTCAAAAAGTCCCCACTGGTGAGACTATGAAGTTCACAATTGAATCAGAGGAGGAAGGTGGTCAGGACAAGAAGAAGAAGAGAGCAAGAACCACAACTGCCAAGGTCCTTGGAAAGCCCTCCATGAGAAAAGATTCTGAAGAAGAGGAAGAGGTTGCTGCACCAGCACCTATGGCACCCAAGCTTATGGGAGATGCAGTCAGATCAGGGGCTGCAACATCTAAGCCCAAGGAAGCACCCAAAGCTGCCTCCAAGGCCAAGCAAGTTCCAAAGAGGAATACTAGGAGTATTCCAGCTGCTCAGAAGAACAAGGCCCCAAAGTACAAATGTTGTCAAGAAGAGGATGAAGAAGGACATGTCCTAAGAAAGCTCAAGCCCAAGATACCAGACCACAATGATGCCCATCCTGTGGCTAAGGACATGAGTATCAGGAAAGATTCAGGGCTGAGACTGTGGAGGATGGAAGATCCATATGCATCAAGAAAAAGAACTGCTGTTAACTACAGGTTCCACACAAAGGAACAGCAGGACTTCTATGAAACAATTCTGTTGGACAAGAAGCCTATAGTTTGTGACATGAGGTGGGTTGACTGGACCTACATCAAAGAAAATGAAGAGCACTATCCTGGAGTGCAAGAAAGCTTTGTTGCTTGTGGAGTTGCTGATTTTGTTGGACAGAAGTTCACGCACTGGAATGATGAACTTTTCATGCAATTCTATTCCACAGCACACTTTTACCCAGATGGAAGAATTGTTTGGATGTCTGAAGGTACAAGGTACCAATCCACTGTTGAAGAATGGGCAAGTCTGATAAATGCCCCCAAGGAAAATGAGGATGACCTGGTGAAAGTGCAACTATCCCTAGGTGGTTTTGGTAATTCATAACAACATATAGCTCACTGAGCTAATGCTATTCCAAGACTATTATTTCAGGAAAGCTCAATGAATTGCATGGCATGGATGATGAAAGTGGATCCCTCAAAATACTAACGACAAAGGATTGGCTCAAGCTCAAAAGCTCAAGACTCTTCATTTTACATTTTAGTGATCCAAGATCACATTGAGTCTATAGGAAAAGCCAATACTATCAAGGAGGGATGAGGTGTTGCTTAATGAGCCTCTTGCTTCATGTGCTTAGTGATATGCTCCAAAACCCTCAACTACTTTCCCACATCCACAACCTAAACCCAAAGCCAAAATCGGTCACGCCGAAACTTCCTATCCGGAGCCACCGATTCCAAAAGTCATAGCCACTGCCACAACCCTAAGCAAATCGGTCTTACCGATAGGGATCTCGGTCTAACCGAGATGGGGTTGTAATCTCTCTGTTTCCCTTCATAACGTTTCGGTCTAACTGAAGTGAGCGATCGGTCCCACCGAGATTACAATGTAAACTCTCTGTTTCCCTTTTGTAACATTTTGGTCTCACCGAAAAGAGCAAATCGGTCCCACCGAGTTTACGTGACCAACTCTCTGGAAAGCTTATTACCAAATCGGTCTCACCCTAACCGAATCGGTGTCACCGAGATGCATGTCAGTCCCACCGAAAATCCCTAATGGTCACTAGGTTTACTAAATCGGTCTGACCGAGTTTAACAATTCGGTCCCACCGAGTTTGGTAAATTGTGTGTAACGGTTAGATTTTGTGTGGCGGCTATATATACCCCTCCACCTCCTCTTCATTCGTGGAGACAGCCATCAGAACGAACCTACACTTCCAACTTATCATTTCTGAGAGAGAACCACCTACTCATGTGTTGAGGATAAGATATTCCATTCCTACCATATGAATCTTGATCTCGAGCCTTCCCCAAGTTGCTTTCCACTCAAATATTCTTTCCACCAGATCCAAAACCTATGAGAGAGAGTTGAGTGTTGGGGATACTATCATTTGAAGCACAAGAGCAAGGAGTTCATCATCAATGCACCATTTTTTACTTCTTGGAGAGTGGTGTCTCCTAGATTGGCTAGGTGTCACTTGGGAGCCTCCGACAAGATTGTGGAGTTGAACCAAGGAGTTTTTAAGGGCAAGGATATCGCCTACTTCGTGAAGATATACCGCTAGTGAGGCAAGTCCTTCGTGGGTGACGGCCATGGTGGGATAGACAAGGTTGCTTCTTCATGGACCCTTCGTGGGTGGAGCCCTCCGTGGACTCGCGCAGCCGTTACCCTTCGTGGGTTGAAGTCTCCATCAACGTGGATGTACGATAGCACCACCTATCGGAACCATGCCAAAAACATCCGTGTCTCCAATTGCGTTTGAATCCTCCAAACCCTTCTGTCGGTGTCAAAACCGGCGGATCTCGGGTAGGGGGTCCCGAACTGTGCGTCTAGGCGGATGGTAACAGGAGACAAGGGACACGATGTTTTTACCCAGGTTCGGGCCCTCTCGATGGAGGTAAAACCCTACTCCTACTTGATTGATATTGATGATATGGGTAATACTAGAATGGATCTACCACGAGATCAAGGAGGCTAAACCCTAGAAGCTAGCCTATGGTATGATTGTTGTAATGGTTGTGTCCTACGGACTAAAACCCTTCGGTTTATATAGACACCGGAGAGGGCTAGGGTTACACAGAGTCGGTTACAATGGTAGGAGACCTACACATCCGTATCGCCAAGCTTGCCTTCCACGCCAAGGAAAGTCCCATCAGGACACGGGACGAAGTCTTCAATCTTGTATCTTCATAGTCTTGGAGTCTGGCCGATGATGATAGTCCGGCTATCCGGAGACCCCCAAGTCCAGGACTCCCTTAGTAGCCCCTGAACCAGGCTTCAATGATGATGAGTCCGGCACGCATATTGTTCGGCATTGCAAGGCGGGTTCCTCCTCCGAATAATTCATAGAAGATTGTGAACACCAGGATAGTGTCCAGCTCTGCAAAATAAATTCCACATTCCACCGTAGAGAGAATATTATGTACACAAGTTCAATCTGCTGACGTATTTTGTGGCATGACGTCACACCACCACCAAGCCTTTACTTGAATCATTTTTTATTATACCACCTCAACGCGTTTAGCGGCGGTTTCCTGGCACGCCTTGTCGAAGCGAGATCGTGTTCCCTTATTCCGGATTCCCATCAATACGGACGTGGTAACCCAACGCGCCCCTTGCCGCCCGCCTCTATCGGAGGCGAGTCCCGAACGGTCACGGGGACGGCTCTTGGTATTCTCCCTCTTTATAAAGGGACCAAGGCTCGTTTCTTTTCTTCAATCCTCAATCGAATCTATTCCTCGCCCCAAGTTCCAATGCCCAGAGCCCCAGATTCGGGCGCTTCAGACCTTCAACAATGTTCGGCTCCGACCTACAGGGCCGGTGGATGCCCTCCTCCGTCACGGAAGAGGACATGCTAAAGTTGCAAGAAGCCAAGTACCTGACTTACGAGATTTCGCATAGGTTGCCCACCAAAGGGCAGGTCATTCCCACCCCCGAGCCCGGCGAAGACGTCGTGTTTGTGTCCCACCTCTGTCAGGGTTTAGGTTTCCCGATGGATCCTTTTGTGAGAGGGCTCATGTTTTACTATGGGTTGGATTTCCACGACTTGGCTCCGGAGTCCATCCTCCATATCTCTTCATTCATTGTCATCTGTGAAGCCTTCCTCCGCATTACCCCTCACTTCGGCTTGTGGCTTAAGACCTTCAACGTGGTGCCGAAGATGATCGAGGGGCGTCAAGCAGAGTGCGGTGGGATGGTTGTAAGCAGAAGGGCCGACGCTCCATGGCCCGAGGGCTTTTTCCAGGAGGAGCTCGGCTTGTGGCAGCAGGAGTGGTTCTACATAACGCTCCTGTGGGCAGCAGTGCGAAGCCGCCGCCCATCTTCCGCTCGGGCCCTCCACAGCGGCTGATGTCATGGGTCAGCCAAGGGCTCAACTGGGGGCCGTCAAAGGACGTACCCCTATTGCAGGGCCGGATTCGAGACCTCCAGGAGAGGGAGATCAATCTAGTCGTAGTGATGTAGGTTATGCTGATTCGGCATCTCCTGCCCTGCAAGCGTCGCCCCCTCCGTCTGTGGGAGTTCAATCCCGAGGGGCCGCGAGCTCTCCAACACTTCATGGGTACGACACCCGTGGAGATGTATAAATTGTTCTTCGGATCACAAGAGATGTGTCCGGAATTGACCGAGAATTCCGGCCTAAGCTGCAATCGCCCGGATACTCAGGTAAGTGGCCCTGCGTCTGAACACACCGTTTGTTTATGCCTTCTCGAATTTGCCTTTTAACCCATTGTCTCTTGAATAGGAGTGGATAGCGCAGGCGAAATTGATACGGTGTTCGGCCCCCCTCCCGAAGACCGTGCCGGATCCCGTGCTGGTCAGGATGCTGAAGGTTGCGCCTTTAGAGGAAGGCGAAGGGGAGAACAAGGACACCACCGCCTCTACCAAGGAGGCTTTGGAGAAAGGGGGAGTCGAGAATCCTTCCTTCCAAGGGGAGAAGAGGACCGCCTCCGAAAACCCGGAGGCCAAGGCCTCGAAGCGGGGGAAGAGAACTTCACCAGAGGGTCCTGCGTCCGGGGAGGCCCCGGCCGCACTATCTCCCTTGAGGAATCAGCCCTCCAGCGAGCCGTAAGTATAAGAAAAGGGGGGGTTCTATAATAAGAGACACCCCTATGTTTGCTTCTGAGGATAACCGAAGTTTTTACCTTGTAGTTCGGATCTCCGTCCTTCTCAGATGAGCTCGTCTTCGGGGGACCTTCGTCCGGAGATGGTGGAGAGCGAGACGCCTCCATCCGCCGCACCATCAGGCGGGGCGGACGAACCTGAGGTGTCATCGCGGAGGGTATCCCCGAGTCCGACGGGGTCGGAGAGTTCGGCACCGGCTGGTGTGTGGCCAGGGGAGCTGAAGGATCTGCTTGGGAGGGCGTCTATCTCAGAAGGTCACCGTATGTTGATGAGTATGGTGATTGGAAGAATTTTGTCCGCCAAGGCGGGTGCATGATGCCGCCGTGCTTGCTGGTGGGGTTTGAGGTACGTAAAATGTCATACCTTTTGACAGTTTTGCACATAAAGTGCGCTCAGATAGATAGTAGCCCACGACTCGGTAGGTTGTCGAGAGCGACGCAGCCGAGGATCAAAATCGCAGGTATTGATTTTCGCCTTTCCTATGCAGGTGGCGGATAGTCCGGTGGCCAGCCGGACTGATGGAGTTGCCGAACTAAAGCGGCAACTTGATGTTGCGGATGCGGACATCGCGCTGGTCAATAAGCGACTTGACGAGTCACAAGGTAGGTTTTTTCTCCGTGTTCACCTAGTAAGGGAGCCGAAGCCCACTCCTTACAACATGTGTGCTTTAATGCAGAAGGTGCCGCTGCTGTTGAGAGTCTTCGGGCAGAACTTGCTCGGGCCAAGGAGCAGGCCAGAAGGAGTGATGCGGCTGCCTCGAGGGCGGCCGAAGAGCTAGAAGCCGAAAGGGATGCTCACTGCCGAAGCAGGGAGGAGATGGCCGAAATGGCCGTGAAGTTGAAAGATGTTACCGACCGCAATGAGGTTCTTGAGAAGGAACGCCTAGCGGAGCAAGAAGGCCTGAGGAAGGCCACCGCCAAAGCCAAGGATGCCCGTTCTACAATGAGGGCTATAAAGGAGGAGCTGCGCCAGGCCGGAGATATTATGGCTGGCAAGCCCTTTCGCTTGCAGAGGTTTACAGATCCGGCACGCCAGGCTTGGCCACTGTGGGGTACGGAGGATCCTTATATGGACTTAGCGGCGAGTGCAGCAGATGCTGTTGTGCACTTCAAGTCAAAAGGATCACAAGACGGAAGAGCTTTTTGGTCTCAATTCCATAGTCCGAGCGCTCACTTCACCGACCGATCGGTTGGCGAGTGGGCTGAGCTGAATAGACTGTCCGGACTTGCCATGACGGATATCGTGGCTCATGTCTAGCTGGATAGGCCCAAGCCGAAGAGTTATTTTGGCTTATTGCAGCAATTCCTTGGGGCGGTGCCGCATATGAAGGCGATGAAGCGGTCGGCCTGCATAGAGGGTGCCCGGATGGCCCTCGCCCGTGTGAAGACATACTGGACGGAGATGGATGCCACCGCTGTTGCGACCCAGGGTTCGGACGAGAGCCGGTTACCCGCCAAGCACTATTTTGGGGAAGTTCTGCGTGGTGCTCGTGTAATAGAGTCGCAGTGCTCAAAAAATGTCATGTTCAAATGAACTTTATGGTTTACAAAACGATGTTTTATAATATAAGCGCTTTTTGTACTTGTGCGTTCAAGTATTGAAATATCTCATGTGCGACCATTAATGTATACTTGTGTATAACTTGAAAGATGGCAGTCTTCGGCTTCAGCCCCCATGCACATAGTGCGGGGGTGTTTGCAAAATAGCGCATTTTCACACTTAATCCAACGTCTTGGTCCTATGAAGGAGGTGGTAGCGTAGCAAACGAGGCAACCGGACTATAATGCTTTATCACTTTCACTTAGCCATAGGAGTTCGAAGGTGGGGCTACGATATAGCCCCTAGGGGCACCGCGCTCTCCGTATTTGAGGCGCGTGTGTGCCTAACCGGGAAGCGGTCCTTCGTCAAAGCGGAGGAATTCTAAACATTCCAGAAGTCGATCGAGTGGTTGACCAGTCTCTCGCTACATCATGATCAGTTTTGGCTTTCATCGAGGTGCTCACCCGCCGAACCGGGCACAATCGCAGAGTTCTCCGGTGCCGCGTTAGCCGATGATACGGAACATAAGGCAGCAAAACACGGAGCCGGGCAAACCCAACATTTTACCAAGACATGATTCGGAGCTGATGCATATAAGGCCTAACTCGAGACGCCGAACACTCCCTGAGGTGTTCGGTCTTTATGATGACGGGCAGATCAATGCCCTAAGCCCCTAGTGTCCAGTGCAGCGAAGGTCCTCCGACGCGGCCGATGCCAAAACGTCAGCCTCCTCTCTGGTTATGATGAGAAACCAGGGGATGTATAGCAACAAGAGACAGTAAAAAAGGTTTACGCAGGGTCTTAATCTGAAAAGAATCCTTGCAACGGGTCCCTACTGCACGTCTGAACACACCGTTTGTTTATGCCTTCTCGAATTTGCCTTTTAACCCATTGTCTCTTGAATAGGAGTGGATAGCGCAGGCAAAATTGATACGGTGTTCGCCCCCCCTCCCGGAGACCGTGCCGGATCCCGTGTTGGTCAGGATGCTGAAGGTTGCGCCTTTAGAGGAAGGCGAAGGGGAGAACAAGGACACCACCGCCTCTACCAAGGAGGCTTTGGAGAAAGGGGGAGTCGAGAATCCTTCCTTCCAAGGGGAGAAGAGGACCGCCTCCGAAAACCCAGAGGCCAAGGCCTCGAAGCGGGGGAAGAGAACTTCACCAGAGGGTCCTGCGTCCGGGGAGGCCCCGGCCGCACTATCTCCCTTGAGGAATCAGCCCTCCAGCGAGCCGTAAGTATAAGAAAAGGGGGGGTTCTATAATAAGAGACACCCCTATGTTTGCTTCTGAGGATAATCGAAGTTTTTACCTTGTAGTTCGGATCTCCGTCCTTCTCAGATGAGCTCGTCTTCGGGGGACCTTCGTCCGGAGATGGTGGAGAGCGAGACGCCTCCATCCGCCGCACCATCAGCGGGCGGACGAACTCCGAGGTGTCATCGCGAGGGTATCCCCGAGTCCGACGGGGTCGGAGAGTTCGGCACCGGCTGGTGTGTGGCCAGGGGAGCTGAAGGATCTGCTTGGGAGGGCGTCTATCTCAGAAGGTCACCGTATGTTGATGAGTATGGTGATTGGAAGAATTTTGTCCGCCGAAGGCGGGTTGCATGATGCCGTCAGAAGCTTGCTGGTGGGGTTTGAGGTACGTAAAAATGACATACCTTTTGACAGTTTTGCACATAAAGTGCGCCCTGTATAGATAGTAGCCCCTGGGACTCGGTAGGTTGTCGAGAGCGACAGTGTGCCGAGGATCAAAATCGCAGGTATTGATTTTCGCCTTTCCTATGCAGGTGGCGGATAGTCCGTGTGCCACCGGATGATGGAGTTGCCGAACTAAAGCGGCAACTTGACGCTATGGATGCGACATCGCTACTGGTCAATAAGCGACTTGACGAGTCACAAGGTAGGTTTTTCTCCGTGTTCACCTAGTAAGGGAGCCGAAGCCCACTCCTTACAACATGTGTGCTTTAATGCAGATGGTGCCGCTGCTGTTGAGAGTCTTCGGGCAGAACTTTCTCGGGCCAAGGAGCAGGCCAGAAGGAGTGATGCGGCTGCCTCGAGGGCGGCCGAAGAGCTAGAAGCCGAAAGGGCTGCTCACCGCCGGGCGAGGAGGAGATGGCCGAAATGGCCGTGAAGTTGAAAGATGTTACCGACCGCAATGAGGTTCTTGAGAAGGAACGCCTAGCGGAGCAAGAAGGCCTGAGGAAGGCCACCGCCAAAGCCAAGGATGCCCGTTCTACAATGAGGGCTATAAAGGAGGAGCTGCGCCAGGCCGGAGATATTATGGCTAGCAAGCCCTTTCTGCTGCGCAGGAGGTTTACAGATCCGAAGTACGCTCAGCTTGGCCAGCTGTGGGGTACGGAGGATCCTTATATGGACTTAGCGGCGAGTGCAGCAGATGCTGTTGTGCACTTCCGAAGTCAAAAGGATCACAAGACGGAAGAGCTTTTTTGGTCTCAATTCCATAGTCCGGAGCGTTCACTTCCGCTGACCGATCGGTTGGCCGAGTG
Source organism: Aegilops speltoides (assembly GCA_021437245.1). Taxonomy (NCBI): domain Eukaryota; kingdom Viridiplantae; phylum Streptophyta; class Magnoliopsida; order Poales; family Poaceae; genus Aegilops; species Aegilops speltoides. The sequence goes on along the minus strand of CM038144.1, from coordinate 56,662,750 downwards.
GGCTGAGCTGAATAGACTGTCCGGACTTGCCATGACGGATATCGTGGCTCATGTCTAGCTGGATAGGCCCAAGCCGAAGAGTTATTTTGGCTTATTGCAGCAATTCCTTGGGGCGGTGCCGCATATGAAGGCGATGAAGCGGTCGGCCTGCATAGAGGGTGCCCGGATGGCCCTCGCCCGTGTGAAGACATCTTGGACGGAGATGGATGCCACACTGCTATGCGACCTGTGGTTCTGGACGAGAGCCGGTTACCCGCCAAGCACCATTTTGGGGAAGTTCTGCGTGGTGCTCGTGTAATAGAGTCGCAGTGCTCAAAAAATGTCATGTTCAAATGAAATTTATGGTTTACAAAACGATGTTTTATAATATAAGCGCTTTTTGTACTTGTGCGTTCAAGTATTGAAATATCTCCTGTGCGACCGTTAATGTATACTTGTGTATAACCTGAAAGATGGCAGTCTTCGGCTTCGGCCCCCATGCACATAGTGCGGGGGTGTTTGCAAAATAGCGCATTTTCACACTTAATCCAACGTCTTGGTCCTGTGAAGGAGGTGGTAGCGTAGCAAACGAGGCAACCGGACTATAATGCTTTATCACTTTCACTTAGCCATAGGAGTTCGAAGGTGGGGCGACGATATAGCCCCTAGGGGCACCGCGCTCTCCGTATTTGGGGCGCGTGTGTGCCTGACCGGGAAGCGGTCCTTCGTCAAAGCGAAGGAATTCTAAACATTCCAGAAGTCGATCGAGTGGTTGACCAGTCTCTCGCTACATCATGACAATCGGTTTTCGGCTTTCATCGAGGTGCTCACCCGGCCGAACCGGGGCACAATCGCAGTAGTTCTCCTGGTGCCGCGTTAGCCGATGATACGGAACATAAGGAAGCAAAACACAGGAGCCGGGCAAACCCAACATTTTACCAAAGACATGATTCGGAGTTGATGCATATAAGGCCTAACTCGAGACGCCGAACACTCCCTGAGGTGTTCGGTCTTTATGATGACGGGCAGATCAATGCCCTAAGCCCCTAGTGTCCAGGTACGCGCAAGGTCCTCCGACGCGGCCGATGCCAAAACGTCAGCCTCCTCTCTGGTTATGATGAGAAACCAGGGGATGTATAGCAACAAGAGACAGTAAAAAAGGTTTATGCAGGGTCTTAATCTGAAAAGAATCCTTGCAACGGGTCCCTCTCGCACGCCTGCGCCAGGTCTCCGTTGTCTCAGTATCACGGACGGGTGTAACACGCTGTTCATCTGTAAAAGAGAGGAACTTAGTTTGAAAAGTAATCATGTCAAAAATGTATTTAAAACAAAGCATGAATAAATGAATAAAGTTGAGCTTTTATTGGCTCCTTATTGCTCATACGCACAGTCCCTTGTAAAGGGGTGTGCGGCTAGGGAGCCCCTAGCTTATTTGTGCCGGACTCGTCTAGCCGTGTCCGGGGTCTTAAACGACCTTTTAATGAGATGATGCCGCGTGGACCGGGCATTTTAAGTGTAAGAGACGCGTAGTGTGGTATTGCGTTAAAGCGGACAAAAGCTTCACGTCCCAATAGTGCTTGATGGCTACTTTTGAATGGGGCGACATGAAAGATTATCTTTTCGTGTCGAAAGTTGTCGGGTGGCCCGAACACAACTTCTAGTAATAAGGAGCCCGTGCACCTGGCGTAAGGGCCTGGCGTCACTCCTTTAAAGGAAGTGCAGCTATGTTGAATTTTACTAAGGTCTACCCCCAACTTGCGGATTGTGTCCGGATATAGCAGGTTTAAATCGCTGCCGCCATCCATTAGGACTTGTGTGAATTGTAGTCCGTCGATTATAGGATCCAATATCAGAGCAGTCCATCCTACGTTTCGAATACTTCTGGAATAGTCCAAGTGATCGAAAGTAATTGGTTTTGACATCAAATCTCGAGGTTCCGCTGGGGTGGACCGTGCGACACCTACTTTGGCGGGTGCCGCACTGTTTTTCCGTATTATCACATGAAGTGAGTTTACTGTTTTGACTTCTTGTGGGAAAGTCTTTTGTTTTCCGGCGCTCTGCTTCTAGGGTTCGTCGTCATCCTTGCTTGGTGCGTCGAGCCCCTTACGTTCGGCGTTGAGTCGGCCGGACTGTTTGAAAACCCAACAATCTCGGTGGGTGTGGTTTGCAGGCTTCCCGGAAGTACTTTGGATTTGACATATCTGATCCAAAATTCTGTTGAGGTTGGATAGCTCGTCACTGTTGTCCTTAAAAGGCAGTGTTTTATTGTTCGGCCGCTAGCTTTTGAATCCGGCATTGATCGCCGTGTTCTTTGGGCTTTTTTCTTTATTTCGGCGCTGGTCCTTTCTGCGCCGTGATTTTCCATTTCCATCTCTTATCTCGGATGTACTCGGGTCGCTGGTGCTGCATCTTGCTAGCCAGCTGTCTTCCCCCGCGCAAAAGCGGGTCATGAGGCTTGTTAGCGCAGCCATTGTTCTCGGCTTCTCTTGGCCGAGGTGTCTGGCGAGCCATTCGTCTCGGACATTATGTTTAAAAGCTGCTAAGGCTTCGGCGTCCGGACAGTCTACTATTTGGTTCTTTTTGGTAAGGAACCTGTTCCAGAATTTGCACGCTGACTCTCCGGGCTGTTGGGTTATGTGACTTAAATCGTCTGCATCCGGAGGGTTGACATAAGTCCCCTGAAAATTTGCTCTAAACGCATCCTCGAGCTCTTCCCAACTTCCGATGGTATTTTCTGGGAGGCTTTTGAGCCAATGCCGAGCTGGCCCTTTGAGCTTGAGGGGTAGATATTTTATGGCGTGGAGATCATCTCCTCTGGCCATATATATGTGCAGGATGTAATCCTCAATCCAGACTCCGGGGTCTGTTGTTCCGTCATATGCCTCTATGTTTACGGGCTCGAACCCCGCTGGGAATTGATGATCCAGCACCTCATCGGTGAAACATAGTGGGTGTGCGGCGCCCCTGTATTTAGGTGTGCCGTTACACTCGGCGTGTTGTGTTCCTTCCTGGGGCCCTCTTCTTTGGCCCATAAATGGACCTTACTGGGCCATCCGTTTTGCGAGGATCTTTATGCGTGTCATGTGCCGGCTTATGTGAGGCGTCGCTTGCCGCTCTTGGCCCGTCAGTTCGCGCTTATCCGCCAAAGCGGCCTCTTTGCTTTTTGATTGTGGGGGCTCTATGGCCTCCTCATCGAATTATGGCAGTAGCTTGCGCTTCGGGTAGCTCTTTGTTTGCTGGCTATTGCCATATTTGTCCGCGGTCTTGAGTACTTTGCTCCATCTCATTCTGAGTATGTCTTCCGCTGTTTTGAGCTTTCGTGTCTCCTTCTTCAAATTTCTTGCTGTGGCGACAAGCCTTTTTCGAAGGTTCTTACGCTCCGGTGGTGTGCCCGGTGTGAGATTGTCTGGACTGTTGTTTCCGCCGAGGATGAGTTGATTATTCGATTCATCCTGTTTGGATGGTTTCTTGATTGCATATTCGTCGCCCACTGGTTTGCCCTACTCTATGGCTGGGTCATTATGGGTGCTGTTGTTATCGAGGCGGGACTTGGGGCGGTGCTTGCGTCGCCGTTTTGGTTGTTTTCGGGGGAATTATCTTTCGCCGTGTCCCGTTGTTCCTCGTTATCGCTCCCTTTTGGGTGTCCACCATATATACATCATGAGTTGAGGTGGGCTTCCAGTGCTCGGTAGGCGCTGGTTCTTGATCGTCTCCGGCATCGTCGTCCATACTGCCGATGTCTTCGGAGTCGTAGTCTAGCATGTCGGTTAGATCGTCGATAGTGGCTACAAAGTGGGTGGTGGGTGGGCTTGGAATTTCTTCGTCGTCCGCATCCCAACCATCCTGACCGCAGTCCGGCCAGGGTTCCCCTGATAACGAGAGATACTTTAGTGAGTTCAGGATGTCGCCAAAGGGCGAGTGCTGAAAGATGTCCGCAGCGGTGAACTCCATGATCGGCGCCCAATCGGATTCGGTTGGCAGGGGCGCGGGAGGTTCGGAGTCCGGCAAGGAGTCTGGCACCTCGGAGTCACGAGCTTTGCAAAGGACAAGGTCGGTATTCGGCTCCATCACCGTAGCAGTTGCAGCTCCTGAGGCGTTGTCCAGCCACCTGTCCTCGATCTGTGCGGTCGGCTCCGAACTATGGGTCGGAGCGGATTCGTGTGCGGCCTCCAAGGTACTGTCCGGCGGCAGAGCTAGATCATGTCCATCGTGATAAAGGCGGCACGCCGGGTACGTGGCTTGAATCCATCAAAGATCAAGTCTCCGCGGATGTCAACCGTGAAGTTTAGGCTTCCAAATCTGACCTGATGGCCAGGGGCGTAGCTTTCGATCTGCTCCATATGGCCAAGTGAATTGGCCCACAGTGCAAAGCCGCCGAACACGAAGATCTGTCCGGGGAGAAAATTCTCACCCTGGACTACATTGTTGTTGATTGAAGAAGTCATCAAGCCTATTGGTGACGGCAGAGAGGAACTCTCAACGAAAGCACCAATGTCGGTGTCAAAACCGGCGGATCTCGGGTAGGGGGTCCCGAACTGTGCGTCTAGGCGGATGGTAACAGGAGACAAGGGACACGATGTTTTTACCCAGGTTCGGGCCCTCTCGATGGAGGTAAAACCCTACTCCTGCTTGATTGATATTGATGATATGGGTAATACAAGAGTGGATCTACCACGAGATCAAGGAGGCTAAACCCTAGAAGCTAGCCTATGGTATGATTGTTGTAATGGTTGTGTCCTATGGACTAAAACCCTCCGGTTTATATAGACACCGGAGAGGGCTAGAGTTACACAGAGTCGGTTACAATGGTAGGAGATCTACACATCCGTATCGCCAAGCTTGCCTTCCACGCCAAGGAAAGTCCCATCCGAACACGGGACGAAGTCTTCAATCTTGTATCTTCATAGTCTTGGAGTCCGGCCGATGATGATAGTCCGGCTATCCGGACACCCCCTAGTCCAGGACTCCCTCACCTTCCCTTTACTTTCTTGCAAGTTGCATGCTTTACTTTCGGCTGCCTATATACTCTTTGCATGCTTGCTTGAATAGTGTGATGATTGCTTGACTCGTCCTAAAATAGTTAAAATCTACCAAACTCTAAAATTGGGAAAAGATTAAGTTTTTATTGGTCAAGTAGTCTAATCACCCCCCTCTAGACATACTTCAAGGTCCTACAAGTGGTATCAGAGCTTTGGTCTCCATTTGCTTTGATTTCCATAGCTTTTGGTGGTCATAGCCTTGGTTTCACAACCTAGGAGAGTATGGCGTCTAGCGAGGGAAATTATCACCGTAGAGGTCCTTACTTTGATGGTACTAATTTTGCTAGTTGGAAGCATAAGATGAAAATGCAGATTCTTGGACATAACCCCGCCGTTTGGGCAATTATTTGTATTGTCTTGCAAGGTGAATTTTCCGATGGGAGAGAACCGAACCGTGAAGCTAATGCGGAAGAACTGAAGATGCTGCAATACAACGCTCAAGCTTGTGATATCATCTTCAACGGATTGTGCCCCAAAGAGTTCAACAAAATCAGCCGTCTTGAGAATGAAAAGGAAATTTGGGATACTTTGATTGATATGCATGAAGGTACCGAGTCCGTCAAGGAATCCAAGTTGGATGTGCTCCAAAGTCAGCTTGACAAGTTCAAAATGAAGGATGGTGAAGGTGTCGCTGAAATATACTCTAGGCTTTCTCTTATCACAAATGAGATTGCCGGCTTAGGGAGTGGAGAGATGACCGACAAATTCATCATCAAGAAGATCTTAAGAGCATTGGATGGAAAGTATGATACCCTGTGCACATTGATTCAAATGATGCCAAACTACAAAGATCTCAAGCCAACGGAAGTCATTGGAAGAATTGTTGCTCATGAGAAGTCACTCAAGGATAAGGAGGAACTTCACAACAAGTCAAGTGGTGCTTACAAAGCCTCAAGTGAAGCCCCCACATCATCAAGTGAGAAACAAACCTTCAATGAAGAATTGAGCTTAATGGTGAAGAACTTCAACAAATCAAGGTCTTACAATGACAAAAGATCTTCTAGTCGAGAGCGCAATTGCTACAATTGTGGGAGACCCGGACACTACTCCAATGAGTGTACGGCACCCTACAAACGAAGAGAAGATTCTGCAAGAAGAAGGAGCAAAAGGAGAAGAATCACCACCAAGAGAGAGGAGGAGTAGAGATGATCGTTATGAACGAAGACCCTCACGGAGAAGCAAGGATTCGGAAAGGAAGGACATGTCATCAAGGAGCTACACAAAACGAAGACATCAAGCTCATGTTGGTGAATGGATATCCGGCTCCGACTCCGACAATCACTCCGAGAGAAGCTATCACTCCGACTCCGAATATACTCAAGATGAAGGTGTTGCCGGTCTAGCACTTGTGTCAACCAACTCCTCCAACATATTTGACTCACCAAATGAAGGTGTTGGAAGATGCTTCATGGCCAAAGGTCCAAAGGTAACACATCCCGAGTATGTTGATTTCAATAGTGATGAAGATGACTTGCTTGTGGATGATGATTTACTTGTTGACAACTCTAGTGATGAATACTATGATGAAACGTCAATTAATCATGCTAATCAAGATAAAACGAATGACAATGATAAGGAGAAGATTGAGCTTCTAACTAATGAACTAAACTCTCTTAAGTTAGCTCATGAAACTATCTACGAAGATCATCGAGAACTTTTAAGGGCTCATGAGAAGTTACGCTTTGAAAAGCTCAATCTTGAGCAAGAGCATGAGTTCTTAAAAGCAATCAATGATGATATTCGCAAGAAAAGTTCTTCCTACATTGCCAAGCGTTTACTCTTATCTACTTACTTGCCTCAAGTCAAGTCTAGTAACAAGTACAAGAAAGATACTTTCTCTAGTAGTAACAATAATAATGTCAAATCCAATATTGTTGCTTCTAGTAGTTCTCTTGATTCCACTAATGATTCTCTTAGCCAAGTTACACTTGAGCAAGAAAATAGCTTATTGAAGGGAATTATAGAGAAAGGTGTTTACAAGAGCCTTGCTGGGAGTAAACAATTCGAGGAAATTGTATGCAAGCAAGGAAGGCACCGGAAGAATCAAGGTGTTGGATTTGAACAAAAATTCAATGCCAATGGAGTTGCGTGGGAAGAAGATCAATACCCCAAGACGAAGTTTGTTCCTCAACAAGAGAAGTATGATCCTACTTCCTTCAAGCGAACACAAGCTCAAGATGATCTTCCACCACAAGACCACAAGAACAAAGGCAACAACAAGCTTCAAGAAGAGATTGATGCATTTGAAGAAGCACCTAAAGCCTCGTTCAAGTGGGTTCCCAAGACTACGTCAAGTTCTACTTCATCAAGTACAACTACAACTCCAAGGATTCCCATCAAGATGATGTGGATCCCAAAGAAGAAGAACTAGAGAGTTCTTGAGGGTGACTCCGCCAACATTCTTCACTCATATCATTTTGGCAAGAACAAGTGCAATCAACTTCCACATCTTGCACTAGTTCAAGGAGTCACAAACTCTCATGTTGGTAAGGCAAGGGACAAGGTAACCTAATGATTTCATGGACATCATCTTGTGTGTGCATCACTCTATGTCTATGGATATTCTTGTTTGTTCCTTGTGGGACTAACCCATGTAGGTAAGTTGAAAGTGCAACTCACTCCAAAGGATTGCTCCAAATGATCTACATCAACATTGAGCATCTACATCTTCAACACCTACATGAAGTCATCATCGACAAAACCCAAGGTTAGTTCATCCCTCTAAGGGGGATCTCACATCTAGGGGGAGCTTAACTCTAAGAATTGAGTCAAAGCAACTCTAATGGTGTGAACACATCAATGCATTATGTAAAAGTGGTAACCCCACTTGAGCTTAAACGATGAGTATGACCTATGATCAAATGTTCTCATTTGACTCCTAAGTCAATATACTCATATATAGATGACCTAGTCATCGCCAATTGTTTGATAAATGCTAGAATTGGTTGTGCATGCTTTGCCACATATTTCATTTGCCATCTTATTGTGTGAGCATGTTGGTGCATATTTTACTCATTCAAGGACATCCACTTGTTGTTTTGATTGTTTGTGTTCTTTTTTTTGCCAAGTGAATGGACAAGAATGCCTAAGAACCTTCTTTAGCTATCTATGCTTTTCTCATCTCAAACTCTATTCATGCTACATTACAAAATTTGATCAAGTCAGATTCGAACCACTCTATGTGAGGAGCACTCGGAGTCCCCGATTCGTCATAGACTGAAACTTCCAAAACCTCTTTGTGATTCTCGGTCAGACCGATTCTTCCCTTTCGGTCCTACCGAGATCACCAAGTTGATCTGAGTTTTCAATCTCGGTGCAACCGATTTGAACTTTTCGGTCTCACCGATTTGCTGTAACTGAACACAGTTATGCATCTCGGTGCCACCGAGTTGTTCCACTAGGTCACATCGACAGGGTCGGGCTATATATAGCCACGGGCAAAAGTTTGTAAATTTCTCTCAAACCCTTCGCCCGCGCAACAGCTTGCTCTGCCATCGTGGTCTCCGGATCGTCTCCTCGCCGCCAGCAGCCTCTTGTCGCTGGTCTTCGCCGCCGTCAACGGATTTCGCCCCCGCCGTTGCCGCCATAGCAAGTCCACCGCCAAGTTAGGGTATGGACTTCATCTTTGTGCTATCCACGTCTGATTCCTAGCACATTGTTTTCATATTGATTCTTGCCACGATTGATATTCTTCTATCCAGCCAAATAGTCCATAGATTAGATGCGATTCAAATTTTTAGGGTTAGGTTTCCGCCGAAACCATCTCGGACCCTGTCGGGGATATACCCCGTGGTGTAAACCGGCCGGAAGTTAACCCGGCCGGACTTGGCGGTTTATTTGAGGTCCCGCTGGCACTTGGCGATATTCATCTGGTGACCCGCCCAGACCTGGCGATTTACCAGCAACCCGCCAGGACGTTGTAACTCACTGGTGACCCGGCGGACGGGTCAGAGGAGCGACAAGACCCGGTGGCCCGTCTGGCGGTTCATGAAGGCCGGTTAACTATTGTGGGCCGGTTTAAGAGGAAAGGCATGACGAATATTTACTTTACCAGGAATTAAGACCGGGACTTGTATCCGGTTTGTATTAGAGATAGACTAGTCCTAATCCTAATAGGACTCCACATGTAACCCGCCCCTTTAACATATATAAGGAGGGGCAGGGCTCCCCAAAGTGGGACAAGCTACAAGCAACCAGAAACAATCTCTAGGGCTAGACACAAAGAGGAGAGCCGGTTCACGGCGACTCCCTCATGATGATAATGAGACCTAGCCTCAAACAGCATGTAGGGTTTTTACCGGATGATGTTTCCCGGGGCCCGAAGCTGTCTAAATCCCTGTCTTGTGTTGCGTCTCTCGATTCCGCTCAACCCCTCTCAAGCTACCACATAGATGTGTTGGTCTCGCGACTAAGTCCTGACACTAAAGACATCTGCCGTGACAAAACCACGACAGTTGGCGCCCACCGTGGGGCCTGCGCACGGTGGTGTTGAGTTCTTGGAGGGATCTCTTTTAGGGTTGAGAGGTTCGCAAATTTTCGGGTGAAGAAAGATTCAAATTACAAGGATTCACATCAACCGCAAGTTCATCAGCCAAGATTAGAGTGGCTGCATCTCTGCGTCGTCGCTATCATAAGGTCAATCCGGTTGAGATTGACTCTGTTGCAAAGCTGCTATATTCGGTTGTTACAGTCGCACGTCATCGAGACCGGTTGGGTTTTTGTTTGAGCGCGTGCAAATTACTGGAGTTACAGCCGATCTGTCCGACCCGTTCAAAGAATCAAGTCGCCGAGACCTAGGGGATTTCGATTGCGCGCAGCAGTGTCCGATATCAACAAGAAGTAGGCTGTGGAATTATCCTTGAAGATCTTTTGCCATGGACCCTCGCATACGTCTGCAGCGTCAGGCAGCGGTTACGAGGCCATATTGCTGCTACTTCCCATCAATCCACGTACTCCAATCTAGTCCGTGTACTACTACAGGAGCGATTTCCAAAGATCAGGATCACGTGGGAGACCAAAATACTACTTGACCAAAAGTGAATCAAAGACACGGTGGATTTGTACGAGTACTAATTGGTTTTCAAAGGATATACATCAAGTTTGAGTTCTTGGGATCAAGATCAGAAATTTTTTATGAGGAGTATTGATCAGATCCGTTGACAGAGTCATAAGAGAAAATCCCGACGGGAATCATCGGGGGCAACGCCGGCTCTGCTTGGCTGCGGTGGATTGCCCGGCGAATACGTGTTTAAACAACGGTCCAGGAGTGCTCCGAGTCAAATCCAAGGAAACATCATGTACTACTTAAATTGACGCTACTGCTGGTACATGTCAGATCAGTTGGCTCTCACAAAAGGAATCACCCATGGTTTACTACATGCAGACCGGGTCAAATCCAAGGAAAACTTCTTGTACTAGTACTTCAACTAGTAGTAGTAGTTACTACTAGTATGGATTACGTGAAACAGATTACGTCCATGGCAGGCAACGTATGCAGATTCGTTTCGAGTCCCGAGGAGCTATCTGTTAACAGCAAAAAGAGTGTGGTCGCCGTACTTTTGTCTGATTGATGGAAGTTGCAGCTGGTGCACGCGACCTCTGCGTCATGTTCGTCTGAAAGAAAAAAAGAAAATTAGTCTGCCAGGGCCAGTATACATCGCCACAGGCACAAGCTCCTAGGAGTGCTATTTTACGTATCCTTACTAAGGCCCTGTTTGGATACCTAGGTTAGAGTTAGTTTTGGTTAGTTGAGGCTCAAATAACCCAAAAGTATCTAAACATGGTGGGTTAGTTTGGATTAGTTGGATCTAACCCACCCCAAAAAACTAGCCCACACTAGAGGAGCTTATTTGGGTTAGTTCTTTTGGGCCACTAAAAAATTAGTAAAAAAAGTTACCCCTACCATCCAAACATGGTCTAAAGCAGTCAAATGATTGAAAAAAAATATTTATTGTCAATCTAACCCTATCATCCAAACGGCTCTTTGGTTAGAGTTAGTTTAGGGTTGGTTCAAAGTTAGAATCTAACTCTAACCTCTAACTGAGTTAGAGTATCCAAACAGGGCCTAAAGCAAATCTGTGCACAAGGAGGTGCTTTGTCAGTCAAAATCAGTGGTCAAAATCAACTGCCATTATTCACATCACAGCAAGCCAGCCGCAACTGACGTGAAGACAAATTACAGAACCAGTTATTCTTGTACTGAGCTGAGGCGTGGAAGGTTCGCGCATATGCAAGGGCGAATATTTTTATGCAGGACGGCTATTAAAAAAAAGGGGGCGATATTACATCGCGGAGGCACGTTCGGCTGTGCCGCACAGCTTCACGGACACGCGTATCACGGTCCGGTTTACATCAATGTGTCGGCCGACTCACCCGTCCACACCGCCTTACAACGCCACGGACAACTCGCATGTCCGCGCCAGCTTACAAACGTCACGGCCGACTCACCCGTCCGCACCGGTTTAGCACGCCACGGCCGGTTCACCCGTGAGTGATTTCAACTTAACCTAGTGATCATCAACTTCATGGCGGATTATTTCTGGCCTGACACATCAGGTGATATCTATTTTAAATATATTTCATGGGCACATATTATTTTTGTCAAAGAGCAGTTTATCTTTGCCTTGGTCTGCAATATTGTTGATGCAGGACAATTGTTCACTACATCAAAACGACGTGGTTGACTCGCCTGCACCGGTTTACAACACGGCGGCCGGTTCATCTATCTGAGCGGCCTCGATCTTTGAGGTCGTCCTTTTAAATCCGCCTCTCGCGGCTGGTCTACACCAACACACCGGCCGCACCTATTTGCATGAGCTGTTTACTGAGTATGAGCAAGTCACTATTTGGGAAGCCCGGTTTTCTTTCAAGCAAAATGTAGGCAAATTATCATATACTATCAACCGCTGTCTGCACTGGGTGGTTCAATGGGCACGCGCACAAGTCGCCGCCATTACAGTTTGGTTGACTTCAAATCACCAGTTGGAAGGAACCATTGGCCGAGTTGCTGACACGGCTCATACGGGATCATTTATAACCCACCGCAGTCACCTCAACCTTCTGTGGATTCACATCGTGCTATCAACACCAATGATATACAAGTTATGCGGTTTATATCACGGTCAAATATGGAGAGTTTCAAGCCAACTCCTCGAGTCACCTTGAGACTCGGGGCTACGATGACATGACTCAAAGAAATGTTGCGATTTTCAGCAAATTTAAGAACCCTGGGACGATGGAGGAAAGATAACCCGGTCAGAGGCTATCATTATTTGAAGGCCGTCAGAAAATTTCCGGCTTAGAAAGTATATGACAATTACAAAATCCCGGCTCAATGAAGAAGTTTCGGGTCATCAGAAAAGATTCCGGTTTAAAATCCGGCTCATGGGAAGCCAGTCTCACTGAAGCTCTCAAATCCGGTATAAGAATTTCCGGTTTAAAAAGGAATTAACTTCTTGCAAGTTCGAGTTTAAAGACCGTCAGAAAATTTTCGGCTGAAAATGAAGATTCTGGTTCAAAATCCGGGTCAAGGGACAGATGTCTCCCACAAAGCTTTGAAGCTCTCAATATCCGGTTCAAGATCCTGGTTCAAGAAAAATTTATCTCTTGCAAAAAAGTTAAAAATTACCGAAGAGGACCTGCTGCCATGATGCGCGGTTCAAACATGGGTATCATGCCTTATTGGCCTAACATATTATTGATCACATGGGGCTTCGCTTCATAAAGCGGGTCTCGTTCTTTTTACATCATGCGTGGTTACACGGAGGTTACATCTTAAAAGCGGCCTCGGTTTACCCCCTTGAAATTTGCTTTTCATATCACTTGGGGCCTTGGTCGATCCGAACCAACGCGACGCCTTTTGATAGGCGAAAGCCACCAGATCACTTGGCGACATGGTCAAGTATGAACCAGTCACGCCTCTTGATCGGCCTAAGGCCAGAAAATCACTTGGGGGCTTGGTCGAACCCGAACCATTGCCACGCCTTTTGATTGGCATATATGCCACGGTTTCATTTGGGGACCTGGCTAACTTGAACCATTGTCACTCCAATTGGGGGCTTCGTCCTGTCCGACCATGGTAACACCATCTAATCAGCTCAGTATAGCATGTTTTTTGCAAACGGTTTTATCATTGCCGTTGCTTGAAATTTTCTTTAATAAATATTTCTTCTTTGTTGCATTCTTAAACCGACAAAATTCGCACACCGGTTCGACTGTCAATTGATCGAACACGGTCAATTCTTAATCCGGAGACTATTTGCTCGGTTTGATTTTTTTGATTTTATGTTACCATCTTATTATGGAGTAAACCGGTGTTCATTAACCCGGTTTGACTTTCAGTTACAAGTTGTCAGTACATGATCAAATCATAATCCGGAGACTATCAGCCTGGTCTGGTTTGACTACGAGTCGCCGGTATTATATATGGTTAAACCGGTGTTTGTCACAACTCGGTACGGTTTTATCATAAACCGTCACAATATGGAAGGAGTTATCATTACTCAAAATTTCCCTACTACAAAAAGTTGGTAAACTAATGATATGATTCAATGTCACAGGTATGATATATTTCATATTTGATTATTCTTAAGTGCAGCCTTGGTTATAAGCCCGGGTTATATGTTGGGCATTATGACCCGTGAGGCGGTAAACTGCCAGGACACTTTAAACTTGTTGTATGCAGAAATAGGTTGAATAAAGCATGATGATAAATTATCTGGTGTTTATTAAACCGGCTTGGCTTTAAGACGATAAGTCGCCAGTATATGATGAGAAATTATCCGGTGTTTGTTAACCTGGCCTAGCTTTGGACTATAAGTCCCCAGTATATATTCGGATTGCGCCGTTGGAATTATGCGCTTATAAATCATTGGGTATATTATTCAAATAGCCAACATGGCTGGATTTCTATTATGGTTATCAATAACCAATATTATGATTAAGGTTTTCAAAGTCGCTTTAGCGCAATGGCTATCATATTATCAATAGATATGATTTTTAATTCTACAATTGAAGGAATAGTCCCGCGTTGCTGCAGGCTTACAACCCGGCACTTGGGGGCTACATTATTTAAGTTGAGATTATATCAAATATGCAAGTCTCATGTCGCTGCAAGCATGCACCATGACACTTGGGGGCTAATGCAAAGTCATTCTTTGTTCATCTTATTGAAGACCCGACTCATCACATTATAATGAGCCGGCCCTTGGGGGCTACCAATTGCTCCTGTCAACAAGTCAAGTTTTTATGAGCATCAGGAAATTACAAGTCCCAGGTTGCTGCAAGCATGACAACCCGGTACTTGGGGGCTACATAATATGGAGTATTCAGTTTTTACTAAGTGACTGGGATGAACAACATGGATTTCTTCTTAAGTGGCAGTATTTATATTGAAGCAAGTCTTAAGCCATCACTTTGTTCTGCTCAAGACTTGGGGGCTACAGGTATTATATTATTACTGAAGAACTATTTTCATATTATGATTGAGCAAACTAGGTTGACCCGGCGTCACCAATCATTATGACCCTGTGGCTGCAACCCGGCGTCATTAATAATCATGATCCAGCGTTGGCAACAATCATGAACCGGTGTCTGCAACAATCATGACTCGAAGTTATCAAGTTTTTATAACCCGACAGTCTTTGGCAATGATAAAACCGGCAAGTTCTGCATCTTCAAACCGGTTGAATATCATATGAGTATTTCAAGACCAATATTTCTTAAATGGGCGCTTTGGAAGCCGACTCAAGTGGATTACTTTTCACAATATTTTTCTATAAGAAGCCAACATCAGCAATTTGAGTATGAAGCTGGTTATTGACCCGGATTTTCTAGAAGGAGGAAATAACAAGGACTTAAGGACGATCAGGTGCCGGTCTACAAGAATTCTTAACTCGGAGCACAACCTGCCAAATTTGTTCTGGTGTTTATTTTGCAGCATAAGTTTACCATGGATAAATCCAAGCTAAACTTGGGGGCTAATGTCGGGGATATACCCCGCGGTGTAAACCGGCCGGAAGTTAACCCGGCCGGACTTGGCGGTTTATTTGAGGTCCCGCTGGCACTTGGCGATATTCATCTGGTGACCCGCCCAGACCTGGTGATTTACCAGCAACCCGCCAGGACGTTGTAACTCACTGGTGACCCGGCGGACGGGTCAGAGGAGCGACAAGACCCGGTGGCCCGTCTGGCGGTTCATGAAGGCCGGTTCAACTATTGTGGGATGGTTTAAGAGGAAAGGCATGACGAATATTTACTTTACAAGGAATTAAGACCAGGACTTGTATCCGGTTTGTATTAGAGATAGACTAGTCCTAATCCTAATAGGACTCCACATGTAACCCGCCCCTTCAACATATATAAGGAGGGGCAGGGCTCCCCAAAGAAGGACAAGCTACAAGCAACCAGAAACAATCTCTAGGGCTAGACACAAAGAGGGGAGCCGGTTCACGGCGACTCCCTCATGATGATAATGAGACCTAGCCTCAAACAGCATGTAGGGTTTTTACCGGATGATGTTTCCCGGGGCCCGAAGCTGTCTAAATCCCTGTCTTGTGTTGCGTCTCTCGATTCCGCTCAACCCCTCTCAAGCTACCACATAGATGTGTTGGCCTCGCGACTAAGTCCTCACACTAAGGACATCTGCCGTGACAAAACCACGATAGACCCACCGAGTTGAAAAACTCGGTCTCACCGATTTGGCTTATGCCATTGCACTGGTGACTCTCGGTTCGACTGAGAATTACTAATTGGTGCGACCGATTTGAGGATTCTGTGAAACCCTAGCAGTCTCGGTGCCACCGAACTGAAACTCGGTCCAACCGAGATCATCAGTTTAGGTTCCAAAACTGCTTCGGTATCACCGAGTTTGAAAATCGGTTGATCCGAAATGCTTTCAGGAAAACTAAAACTGAACTTTTGAATCATTCTTTTGGAAAAATCTCGCATTTTGTGATACTCATCTTTTCTATCTCATCTATAACTCTTCACAGGGTCAGTAGTCAGCTTTTGCAGTATGTCTGATCAGAGTGACAGCCAGAACAGGTCAGAAGAGCAGATGGACTTGAGTGAGGGCACTAGTCCCTTAACTTCAGATGATGGGAGCAGAAGTACTCCTAGCAATTTGCCTAAGGCTGCGACTAGGCAAAGGAGGAAAAGAACTTCAGATTCTGAGGATGAAGATCACAAAGCTGAGGAAGACGAGGCCACTTCCAAGAAAGTGGTGATCAAGAAATAATATGGCTCTGCTCAGAGCACAAAGCCAGGTCTGAAGAAGAAAGTTCCTGCCAAGAGAACTCCAATGCCAAAGGCCAGGAAGTCCACTCAAGTGCCAGCTCAGGCTCAACCCAAAGAGGCACCTCCAAGGAAAGAAGCACCATCAAAACCTCAGAAGGTCCCCACTGGTACAACCATGAAGTTCACAATTGAACTAGAGGATGATGGTGATCAGGACAAGAAAAAGAAGAGAGCAAGAACCACAACTGCCAAGGTCCTTGGAAAGCCCTCAATGAGAAGAGATTCAGAGGAAGAGGAAGAGGATGTTGCACCAGCACCTAAGGCAGCTAAGCTTATGGGAGATGCAATCAGGTCAGGGGCTACAACATCCAAGTCCAAAGATGCACCCAAAGCTGCCTCCAAGGCCAAGCAAGTTCCAAAGAGGAATACTAGGAGTATTCCAGCTGCTGAGAAGAACAAGGCCCTAGTGCCCAATGTTGCTGAAGAAGATGATGAGGAAGGACAAGTCCTTAGAAAGCTCAAGCCCAAGATACCAGACCACAATGATGCCCATCCTATGGCTGAGGACATGAGAATCAGGAAGGATTCAGGGCTGAGACTGTGGAGGATGGAAGACCCATATGCTTCAAGAAGAAGAACTGTTGTTGACTACAGGTTCCATACAAAGGAACAACGGGACTTTTATGAGACCATTCTGTTGGACAAGAAGCCCATAGTCTGTGATATGAGGTGGGTTGACTGGAAATTCATCAGGGAGACTGAGCAGCCTACCCTTGAGTGGAAGAGAGCTTTGTTGCTTGTGGAGTTGCAGATTTTGTTGGACAGAAGTTCACCAACTGGAATGATGAGCTTATCATGTAGTTCTACTCCACAGCACACTTTTACCCAGATGGTAGAATTGTTTGGATGTCTGAAGGTACAAGGTACCAATCCACTGTTGAAGAATGGGCAAGTCTCATAAATGCCCCCAAGGAAGAAGAGGATGACCTGGACATTTATGCAAAGAAGAAGTTGGGTCACAATTCAATGGCTCACATGTACAAGGAAATTCCTGACAAGGCAGTTGAGACTCACAAGTTTGGATCAGTTCACTTTCTGCTACCAGGATTGGCAACCATCAATTGGATTCTGAGGCATACTTTGTTGCCCAAGTCTGGTGACCATAACATGATCAGAGGGCATGCCATCAACATGCTACATGTGTTTGATGTGCCACAGAAGTTCAAAGTCATGAGCCTCATAGTTGAAACAATCAAGAGGACTGTAGCAGATTAGAAGAGGAGCTGTGGATATGCACCTCAGATTCAAGAATTGATTAACTCAAAGATGGGCACAAGGAAATATCAATTGGATAAGGAACATTTTCCAATTTATCCAGACTTTGAGGACAATGAGGTTGTCATGAATGAAGATGATCCACAATCAGTTCAAGCTCAGGAGAAGAAGGAGAAGGTAAAGCAGGAGAAGGCTGCCAAGATGCCAACTCAAGAGGAGGCATCTGAATATTTCTTGAAAACCAAACAAGAGCAGCTTGGTTACTTGATAGCATCAACTCTGAGGATTGAGAAAGGGTTGGCCACCCTAACTCAAAACCAAGAAAGCCTTTAAAGAATCATGGAACAAAAATTCTATGATCTAGATGTCAAGGTAACTGAGATTCAGTCAGTTGTAGAGCAGCTGCAGGATGACATGCAGGAGAGGAAGGGAAAGACAACAACTTCAGCACCAGCTACTGCCCCAACAGTTCCAGTGCAACCAGCTCCAGCATCCACTCCAGCACCCTCTACTTCAACTGAAGCCTTCGTCCTTGGAGTCATCAGGACACCTCCACCAGAAGATCAAGCCTGAGAGTCGATCTAGCACTATGCATTTTCTATGAACTTTTTGGTAACTTGTTGCCAAAGGGGGAGAAAAATGTATAGATCATAGGGCTTCGAGAGAGAGAGTGCTGCTTTTGTTCTCTCTTGCTTTTATTTGGTGGTTTTAAACTTTGTTTGCTTTTGGTTGAGATACTATGCTTGTGAGACATTGATGATCATGTGTTTGATCATAAGCTACACTTATGCATGCTTGATATTATCCTATCTATCTTATGTGATAAGTCACAATGCTTGGTGATGAGTGCATGTATTCAATATTTATTATTTTGAGCACTCCACCAAGATGTATGTGACATGGAAGAGTAACCCATGATCCTAATTCATTATGCATTTGCAGTCCAAAGCAAATATTAACCCATGCACAAATTTAGGGGGAGCTCTTGCTTATCACATACTTCTCAAAGCGACGATGTTATTCAATCTTATTATCATTTGTCGAAGCTTTGATCTATATGTTGTCATCAATTACCAAAAAGGGGGAGATTGAAAGTGCAACTATCCCTAGGTGGTTTTGGTAATTCATAACAACATATAGCTCATTGAGCTAATGCTATTCCAAGACTATTATTTCAGGAAAGCTCAATGAATGGCATGGCATGGATGATGAAAGTGGATCCCTCAAAATACTAAGGACAAAGGATTGGCTCAAGCTCAAAATCTCAAGACTCTTCATTTTACATTTTAGTGATCCAAGATCACATTGATTCTATAGGAAAAGCCAATACTATGAAGGAGGGATGAGGTGTTCCTTAATGAGCCTCTTGCTTCATGTGCTAAGTGATATGCTCCAAAACCCTCAACTACTTTCCCACATCCACAAATGACCTAAACCCAAAGCCAAAATCGGTCACACCGAAACTTCCTATCCGGCACCACCGATTCCAAAAGTCATAGCCACTGCCAGAAACCCTAAGCAAATCGGTCTTACCAATAGGGATCTCGGTCTCACCGAGATGGGGTTGTAATCTCTCTGTTTCCCTTCATAACGTTTCGGTCTAACCAAAGTGAGCGATCGGTCCCACCGAGATTACCATGTAAACTCTTTGTTTCCCTTTTGTAACATTTTGGTCTCACCGAAAAGAGCAAATCGGTCCCACCGAGTTTACCTGACCAACTCTCTGGAAAGCTTATTACCAAATTGGTCTCACCAAGTTTGTGTAATCGGTCTTACAGAGATTACGTTATGCCCTAACCCTAACCGAATTGGTCTCACCGAGATGCATGTCAGTCCCACCGAAAATCACTAACGGTCACTAGGTTTACTAAATCGGTCCGACCGAGTTTAGCAATTCGGTCCCACCGAGTTTGGTAAATTGTGTGTAACGGTTAGATTTTGTGTGGAGGCTATATATACCCCTCCACCGCCTCTTCATTCGTGGAGAGAGCCATCGAACGAACCTACACTTCCAACTTACCATTTCGAGAGAGAACCACCTACTCATGTGTTGAGGCCAAGATATTCCATTCCTACCATATGAATCTTGACCTCTAGCCTTCCCCAAGTTGCTTTCCACTCAAATCTTCTTTCCACCAGATCCAAAACCTATGAGAGAGAGTTGAGTGTTGGGAAGACTATCATTTGAAGAACAAGAGCAAGGAGTTCATCATCAACGCACCATTTGTTACTTCTTGGAGAGTGGTGTCTCCTAGATTGGCTAGTTGTCACTTGGGAGCCTCCGACAAGATTGTGGATTTGAACCAAGGAGTTTGTAAGGGCAAGGAGATCGCCTACTTCGTGAAGATCTACCGCTAGTGAGACAAGTCCTTCGTGGGCAACGGCCATGGTGGGATAGACAAGGTCGCTTCTTCATGGACCCTTCGTGGGTGGATCCCTCCGTGGACTCGTGCAGTCGTTACCCTTCGTGGGTTGAAGTCTCCATCAATGTGGATGTACGATAGCACCACCTATCGGAACCATGCCAAAAACATCCTTGTCTCCAATTGCGTTTGAATCCTCCAAACCCTTCCCTTTACTTTCTTGCAAGTTGCATGCTTTAATTTCCGCTGCCTATATACTCTTTGCATGCTTGCTTGATTTGTGTGATGATTGCTTGACTTGTCCTAAAGTAGCTAAAATCTGCCAAACTCTAAAATTGGGAAAATGTTAAGTTTTTATTGGTCAAGTAGTCTAATCACCCCCCCTCTAAACATACTTCAAGGTCCTACACCTGGATATCTATGCACAGAAGAAGATGGATCACAATTCCATGGCTCACATTTACAAGGAAATTCCAAACAAGGCAGTAGAGACTCACAAGTTTGGATCAGTTCACTTTCTGCTGTCAGGGTTGCCAACCATTAATTGGATTCTGAGGCATACTTTGTTGCCCAAGTCTGGTGACCATAACATGATCAGAGGGCATGCCATCAACATGTTGCATGTGTTTGATGTTCCACAAAAGTTCAAAGTCATGAGCCTGATGATTGAAACAATTAAGAGGACTGCAGCAGATCAGAAGAGGAGCTGTGGATATGCACCTCAGATTCCCGAATTTATCAACTCAAAGATGGGCACAGGGAAATATCAGTTGGATAAGGAACACTTTCCACTTCATCCAGACTTTGTGGACAATGAGGTTGTCATGAATGAGAATGATCCACAATCAATTCAAGCTCAAGAGAAGAAGGAGAAGGCAAAGAAGAAGAAGGCTGCCAAGATGCCAACTCAAGAGGAGGCATCTGAATATTTCTTGAAAACCAAATAGGAGCAGCTTGGTTACTTGATAGCATCTACACTGAGGATTGAGAAGGGACTGGCCACCCTCACTCAGAATCAGGAGAGCCTTGAGAGATTCATGGAACTCCAATTCCATGACCTTGATGTCAAAGTAACTGAGATTTAGTCGGTTGTAGAGCAGCTGCAGGAGGACATGCAGGAGAAGCAGGGCAAGACAACAACTTATGTGTTTGCCAGAGTGCCCAGAGCCCAGAGGTCCATTGCAGTGCCAGTAACAGACACTAGAGCAACAACTTCAGCACCAACCACTGCCCCTTCAGTTCCAGTGCAACCAGCTCCAACATCCACTCCAGCACCCTCTACTTCAACTGAAGCCTTCGTCCTTGGAGTCATCAGGACACCTCCACCAGAAGATCGAGCCTGAGAGTCGATCTAGCACTATGCATTTTCTATGAACTTTTTCGTAACTTGTTGCCAAAGGGGGAGAAAAATGTATAGATCATAGGGCTTCGAGAGAGAGAGAGAGTGTTGCTTTTGTTCTCTCTTGCTTTTATTTGGTGGTTTTAAACTTTGTTTGCTTTTGGTTGAGATACTATGCTTGTGAGACATTGATGATCATGTGTTTGATCATAAGCTACACTTATGCATGCTTGATATTATCCTATCTATCTTATGTGATCATTCACAATGCTTGGTGATGAGTGCATGTATTCAATATTTATTATTTTGAGCACTCCACCAAGATGTATGTGACATGGAAGAGTAACCCATGATCCTAATTCATTATGCATTTGCAGTCCAAAGCAAATATTAACCCATGCACAAATTTAGGGGGAGCTCTTGCTTATCACATACTTCTCAAAGCGATTTATGTTATTCAATCTTATTATCATTTGTCGAAGCTTTGATCTATATGTTGTCATCAATTACCAAAAGGGGAGATTGAAAGTGCAACTATCCTAGGTGGTTTTGGTAATTCATAACAACATATAGCTCATTGAGCTAATGCTATTCCAAGACTATTATTTCAGGAAAGCTCAATGAATGGCATGGCATGGATGATGAAAGTGGATCCCTCAAAATACTAAGGACAAAGGATTGGCTCAAGCTCAAAATCTCAAGACTCTTCATTTTACATTTTAGTGATCCAAGATCACATTGATTCTATAGGAAAAGCCAATACTATGAAGGAGGGATGAGGTGTTCCTTAATGAGCCTCTTGCTTCATGTGCTAAGTGATATGCTCCAAAACCCTCAACTACTTTCCCACATCCACAAATGACCTAAACCCAAAGCCAAAATCGGTCACACCGAAACTTCCTATCCGGCACCACCGATTCCAAAAGTCATAGCCACTGCCAGAAACCCTAAGCAAATCGGTCTTACCAATAGGGATCTCGGTCTCACCGAGATGGGGTTGTAATCTCTCTGTTTCCCTTCATAACGTTTCGGTCTAACCAAAGTGAGCGATCGGTCCCACCGAGATTACCATGTAAACTCTCTGTTTCCCTTTTGTAACATTTCGGTCTCACCGAAAAGAGCAAATCGGTCCCACCGAGTTTACCTGACCAACTCTCTGGAAAGCTTATTACCAAATTGGTCTCACCAAGTTTGTGTAATCGGTCTTACAGAGATTACGTTATGCCCTAACCCTAACCGAATTGGTCTCACCGAGATGCATGTCAGTCCCACCGAAAATCACTAACGGTCACTAGGTTTACTAAATCGGTCCGACCGAGTTTAGCAATTCGGTCCCACCGAGTTTGGTAAATTGTGTGTAACGGTTAGATTTTGTGTGGAGGCTATATATACCCCTCCACCGCCTCTTCATTCGTGGAGAGAGCCATCAGAACGAACCTACACTTCCAACTTACCATTTCTGAGAGAGAACCACCTACTCATGTGTTGAGGCCAAGATATTCCATTCCTACCATATGAATCTTGACCTCTAGCCTTCCCCAAGTTGCTTTCCACTCAAATCTTCTTTCCACCAGATCCAAAACCTATGAGAGAGAGTTGAGTGTTGGGAAGACTATCATTTGAAGAACAAGAGCAAGGAGTTCATCATCAACGCACCATTTGTTACTTCTTGGAGAGTGGTGTCTCCTAGATTGGCTAGTTGTCACTTGGGAGCCTCCGACAAGATTGTGGAGTTGATGTTATTCAATCTCATTATCATTTGTCGAAGCTTTGATCTATATGTTGTCATCAATTACCAAAAAGGGGGAGATTGAAAGTGCAACTATCCCTAGGTGGTTTTGGGAATTCATAACAACATATAGCTCACTGAGCTAATGCTATTCCAAGACTATTATTTCAGGAAAGCTCAATGAATGGCATGGCATGGATGATGAAAGTGGATCCCTCAAATACTAAGGACAAAGGATTGGCTCAAGCTCAAAAGCTCAAGACACTTCATTTTATATTTTAGTGATCCAAGATCACATTGGGTCTATAGGAAAAGCCAATACTATCAAGGAGGGATGAGGTGTTGCTTAATGAGCCTCTTGCTTCATGTGCTTAGTGATATGCTCCAAAACCCTCAACTACCTTCCCACATCCACAAATGACCTATACTCAAAGCCAAAATCGGTCACACCGACTCTTTCTATCCGGCGCCACCGATTCCAAAAGTCATAGCCACTGCCACAAACCCTAAGCAAATCGGTCCTACCGATAGGGATCTCGGTCTCACCGAGATGGGGTTGTAATCTCTCTGTTTCCCTTCGTAACGTTTCGGTCTAACCGAAGTGAGCGATCGGTCCCACCGAGATTGCAATTAAAACTCTCTGTTTCCTTTTTGTAACATTTCGGTCTCACCGAAATGAGCAAAACGGTCCCACCGAGTTTACCTTACCAACTCTCTGGAAAGCTTATTACCAAATTGGTCTCACCGAGTTTGTGTAATCGGTCTTACCGAGATTACGTTATGCCCTAACTCTAACCGAATCGGTCTCACCGAGATGCATGTCAGTCCCACCGAAAACCCTAACGGTCACTAGGTTTACTAAATCGGTCTGACCGAGTTTAACAATTCGGTCCCATCGAGTTTGGTAAATTGTGTGTAACGGTTAGATTTTGTGTGGAGGCTATATATAGCCCTCCACCTCCTCTTCATTCATGGAGAGAGCCATCAGAACAAACCTACACTTCCAACTTACCATTTCTGAGAGAGAACCACCAACTCATGTGTTGAGACCAAGATATTCCATTCCTACCATATGAATCTTGATCTCTAGCCTTCCCAAGTTTCTTTCCACTCAAATCTTCTTTCCACCAGATCCAAAAACTATGATAGAGAGTTGAGTGTTGGGGAGACTATCATTTGAAGCACAAGAGCAAGGAGTTCATCATCAACGCACCATTTGTTACTTCTTGGAGAGTGGTGTCTCCTAGATTGGCTAGGTGTCACTTGGGAGCCTCAGACAAGATTGTGGAGTTGAACCAAGGAGTTTGTAAGGGCAAGGAGATCGCCTACTTCGTGAAGATCTACCGCTAGTGAGGCAAGTCCTTCGTGGGCGACGGCCATGTTGGGATAGACAAGGTTGCTTCTTCCTGGACCCTTCGTGGGTGGATCCCTCCGTGGACTCGCGCAACCGTTACCCTTCGTGGGTTGAAGTCTCCATCAACGTGGATGTACGATATCACCACCTATCGGAACCACGCCAAAAACATCCGTGTCTCCAATTGCGTTTGAATCCTCCAGACCCTTCCCTTTACTTTCTTGCAAGTTGCATGCTTTACTTTCGGCTGCCTATATACTCTTTGCATGCTTGCTTGAATAGTGTGATGATTGCTTGACTCGTCCTAAAATAGTTAAAATCTACCAAACTCTAAAATTGGGAAAAGATTAAGTTTTTATTGGTCAAGTAGTCTAATCACCCCCCTCTAGACATACTTCAAGGTCCTACAGAAACAACGAACCTTCGCAACGGTGCACAGTTAGGGGGAACACTTTCTTGAAATTTTAGTGAGGGATCATCTTATTTATGCTACCGTCGTTCTAAGCAAATAAGATGTAAAAACATGATAAACATCACATTCAATAAAATAGTGACATGATATGGCCAATATCATTTTGCTCCTTTTGATCTCCATCTTCGGGGCGCCATGATCATCATCATCACCGGCATGACACCATGATCTGTTGGGGAACGTAGTAATTTCAAAAAAATTCCTACGCACACGCAAGATCATGGTGATGATATAGCAACGAGAGGGGAGAGTTTTCGTCCACATACCCTCGTGAGACCGTGGCGAAGCGTTAGCACAACGGTTGATGTAGTCGTCGTCTTCACGATCCGACCGATCCAAGCACCGAGCGTCACGGAGCCTCCGAGTTCAGCACACGTTCAGCTCGATGGCGTCCCTCGAACTCCGATCTGGCCGAGTGTCGAGGGAGAGTTCCTTCAGGACGACGGCGTGGTGACGATCTTGATGTTCTACCGGCGCAGGGCTTCTCCTAAGCTTCGCGACGATATGACCGAGGTGGAATATGGTGGAAGGGGGCACCGCACACGGCTAAGGAACGATCCGTAGATCAACTTGTGTGTCTATGGGGTGCCCCCTGCCCCTGTATATAAAGGAGCCAAGGGGGAGGAAGTCGCTGGCCTAGGGGGCGCGCCAAGGGGGGAGTCCTACTCCCACCGGGAGTAGGACTCCCCTTTTCCAAGTTGGAGTAGGAGAGAGGGGAAAGAGGAGGAAGAGGAGAAGGAAAGGGGGGGCGCCGCCCCCCTTCCCTTGTCCTATTCGGACTAGGAGGGGGAGGGGCGCGCGGCCCCCTCCTGGCTCCTTCCTCTTCTCCCTCTTGGCCCATGTAGGCCCATTAACCCCCCGGGGGGTTCCGGTAACCTCCCGGTACTCCGGTAAAATGCCGATTTCACCCGGAACCTTTCCGATGTCCAAACATAGGCTTCCAATATATCAATCTTTATGTCTCGACCATTCCGAGACTCCTCGTCATGTCCGTGATCACATCCGGGACTCTGAACAAACTTCGGTACATCAAAACTTATAAACTCATAATAAAACTGTCATCGAAACGTTAAGCGTGCGGACCCTACGGGTTCGAGAACTATGTAGACATGACCTAGAACCATTCTCGGTCAATAACCAATAGCAGGACCTGGATTCCCATATTGGCTCCTACATATTCTACGAAGATCTTTATCGGTCAAACCGCATAACAACATACGTTGTTCCCTTTGTCATCAGTATGTTACTTGCCCGAGATTCGATCGTCGGTATCCAATACCTAGTTCAATCTCGTTACCGGCAAGTCTCTTTACTCGTTTTGTAATACGTCATCTCACAACTAACTCATTAGTTATAATGCTTGCAAGGCTTAAGTGATGAGTATTACCGAGAGGGCCCAGAGATACCTCTCCGACAATCGGAGTGACAAAACCTAATCTCGAAATACGCCAACTCAACATGTACCTTCGGAGACACCTGTAGTACTCCTTTATAATCACCCGATTCGTTGTGACGTTTGGTAGTACCAAAGTGTTCCTCCGTAAACGGAGTTGCATAATTCTCATAGCTACAGGAACATGTATAAGTCATGAAGAAAGCAATAGCAGAATACTAAACGATCATGTGCTAAGCTAACGGGATGGGTCATGTCAATCACATCATTCTCCTAATGATGTGATCCCATTAATCAGATGACAACATATGTCTATGGTTTAGGAAACATAACCATCTTTGATTAATGAGCTAGTCAAGTAGAGGCATACTAGTGACTATATGTTTGTCTATGTATTCACACATGTATCATGTTTCCGGTTAATACAATTCTAGCATGAATAATAAACATTTATCATGATATGAGGAAATAAATAATAACTTTATTATTGCCTCTAGGGCATATTTCCTTCAGTCTCACACTTGCACTAGAGTCAATAATCTAGATTACATAGTAATGATTCTAACACCCATGGAGTCTTGGTGCTGATCATGTTTTGCTCGTGAGAGAGGCTTAGTCAACGGGTCTGCAACATTTAGATCCGTATTTATCTTGCAAATCTCTATGTCTCCCACTTGGACTTGGTCCCGAATGGAATTGAAGCGTCTCTTGATGTGCTTGGTCCTCTTGTGAAATCTGGATTCCTTTGCCAAGGCAATTGCACCAGTATTGTCACAGAAGATCTTCATTGGTCCCGCTGCACTAGGTATGACACCTAGATCGGAAATGAACTCCGTCATCCAGACTCCTTCATTTGCTGCTTCAGAAGCAGCTATATACTCCGCTTCACATGTAGATCCCGCCACGACGCTTTGTTTAGAACTACACCAACTTACAGCTCCACCGTTTAATATAAACACGTATCCGGTTTGCGATTTAGAATCGTCTGGATCAGTGTCAAAGCTTGCATCGACGTAACCTCTTACGACTAGCTCTTTGTCACCTCCATATACGAGAAACATATCCTTAGTCCTTTTCAGGTATTTCAGGATGTTCTTGACCGCTGTCCAGTGATCCACTCCTGGATTACTTTGGTACCTACCTGCTAAGCTTATTGCTAAGCATACGTCAGGTCTGGTACACAGCATTGCATACATGATAGAGCCTATGGCTGAAGCATAGGGAACATCTTTCATTTTCTCTCTATCTTCTGCTGTGGTCGGGCATTGAGTTTGACTCAACTTCACACCTTGTAACACATGCAAGAATCCTTTCTTTGCCTGATCCAGTTTGAACTTTTTCAAAATTTTGTCAAGGTATGTGCTTTGTGAAAGTCCTATTAAGCGTCTTGATCTATATCTATAGATCTTGATGCCCAATATATAAGCAGCTTCACCGAGGTCTTTCATCGAAAAACTTTTATTCAAGTATCCCTTTATGCTATCCAGAAATTCTATATCATTTCCAATTAACAATATGTCATCTACATATAAAACTAGAAATGCTCTGAGCTCCCACTCACTTTCTTGTAAATCTGAGCTTCTCCAAAAGTCTCATATAAAACCATATCTTTGATCACACTATCAAAGCGTTTATTCCAACTCCGAGATGCTTGCACCAGTCCATAAATGGAACGCTGGAGCTTGCACACTTTGTTAGCACCTTTTGGATCAACAAAACCTTCTGGCTGCATCATAGACAACTCTTCTTCTAGAAATCCATTCAAGAATGCAGTCTTGACATCCATTTGCCAAATTTCATAATCATGAAATGCAGCAATAGCTAACATGATTCGGACAGACTTAAGCATCGCTACGGGTGAGAAAGTCTCATCGTAGTCAACCCCTTGAACTTGTTGAAAACCTTTCGCAACAAGTCGAGCTTTATAGACAGTTACATTACCATCAGCGTCAGTCTTTTTTTAAAGATCCATTTATTCTCAATTGCTTGCCGATCATCGGGCAAGTCAACCAAAGTCCATACTTTGTTTTCATACATGGATCCCATCTCAGATTTCATGGCCTCTAGCCATTTTGCGGAATCTGGGCTCATCATCGCTTCCTCATAGTTCGTAGGTTCATCATGGTCAAGTAACATGACTTCCAGAATAGGATTGCCGTACCACTCAGTGCGGATCTTACTCTGGTAGACCTCGAGGTTCAGCAAAACTTGATCTGAAGTTTCATGATCAATATCATTAACTTCCTCACTAATTGGTGTAGTTGTCACAGGAACCGGTTCTTGTGGTGAACTACCTTCCAATAAGGGAGTAGATACAGTTAACTCATCAAGTTCTACTTTCCTCCCACTCACTTCTTTCGAGAGAAACTCCTTCTCTAGAAAGGATCCGAATTTAGCAACGAAAATCTTGCCCTCAGATCTGTGATAGAAGGTGTACCCAATAGTCTCCTTTGGGTATCCTATGAAGACACATTTCTCCGATTTGGGTTTGAGCTTATCTGGTTGAAGTTTCTGCACATAAGCATCGCAGCCCCAAACTTTAAGAAATGACAACTTTGGTTTCTTGCCAAACCATAGTTCATAAGGCGTCGTCTCAACGGATTTTGATGGTGCCCTATTTTACGTGAATGCAGCCGTCTCTAAAGCATAACCCCAAAACGATAGCGGTAGATCGGTAAGAGACATCATAGATCGCACCATATCAAGTAAAGTACGATTACGACGTTCGGACACACCATTGTGTTGTGGTGTTCGGTGGCGTGAGTTGCAGACTATCCCCATTGTTTCAAGTGTAGACCAAACTCGTAACTCAAATATTCCCCTCCACGATCAGATCGTAGAAATTTTTTTTTCTTGTTACGATGATTTTCTACTTCACTCTGAAATTCTTTGAACTTTTCAAATGTTTCAGACTTGTGTTTCATTAAGTAGATATACCCATATCTGCTCAAATCATCTGTGAAGGTGAGAAAATAACGATATCCGCCACGAGCCTCCACATTCATTGGACCACATACATCTGTATGTATGATTTCCAACAAATCTGTTGCTCTCTCCATAGTTCCGGAGAACAGTGTTTTAGTCATCTTGCCCATAAGGCACGGTTCGCAAGTACCAAGTGATTCATAATATGGTGATTCCAAAAGTCCATCAGTATGGAGCTTCTTCATGCGCTTTACACCGATATGACCTAAACGACAGTGCCACAAATAAGTTGCACTATCATTATCAACTCTACATCTTTTGGTTTCAACATTATGAATATGTGTATCACTACTATCGAGATTTAATAAAAATAGACCACTCTTCAAGGGTGCATGACCATAAAAGATATTACTCATATAAATAGAACCATTATTCTCTGATTTAAATGAATAACCGTCTCGCATCAAACAAGATCCATATATAATGTTCATGCTCAACGCAGGCACCAAATAACAATTATTTAGGTCTAAAACTAATCCCGATGGTAGATGTAGAGGTAGCGTGCCGACCACGATCACATCGACTTTGGAACCATTTCCCACGCGCATCTTCACCTCGTCCTTAGCTAATCTTCGCTTAATCCGTAGTCCCTCTTTCGAGTTGCAAATATTAGCAATAGAACCAGTATCAAATACCCAGGTGCTACTGCGAGCATTAGTAAGGTACACATCAATAACATGTATATCACATATACCTTTGTTCACTTTGCCATCCTTCTTATCCGCCAAATACTTGGGGCAGTTCCGCTTCGAGGTCGATCGCTTGCAGAGAAGCACTCGATTTCGTGCTTAGGTCCAGACTTGGGTTTCTTCTCTTGAGCAGCAACTTGCTTGCTGTTCTTTTTGAAGTTTCCGTTCTTCTTCCATTTGCCCTTCTTCTTGAAACTAGTGGTCTTGTTGACCATCAACACTTGATGCTCCTTCTTGATTTCTACCTCTGCGGCTTTCAGCATCGCGAAGAGCTCGGGAATAGTCTTGTTCATCCCTTGCATATTATAGTTCATCACGAAGATCTTGTAGCTTGGTGGCAGTGATTGGAGAATTATGTCAATGACGCTATCATCCGGAAGATTAACTCCCAGTTGAATCAAGTGATTATTATACCCAGACATTTTGAGTATATGCTCACTGACAGAACTGTTCTCCTCCATCTTGCAGCTGTAGAACTTATTGGAGACTTCATATCTCTCAATCCGGGCATTTGCTTGAAATATTAACTTCAACTCCTGGAACATCTCATATGCTCCATGACGTTCAAAACGTCGTTGAAGACCCGGTTCTAAGCCGTAAAGCATGCCACACTGAACTATAGAGTAGTCATCAGCTTTGCTCGCGGGACGTTCTTAACATCGTCGGTTGCATCAGCAGCGGCATGGCACCCAGCGGTGCTTCCAGGGCGTAACTCTTACGTGCAGCAATGAGGATAATCCTCGATTACGGACCCGATCCGTGTAATTGCTACCATCATCTTTCAACTTTGCTTTCTCAAGGAATGCATTAAAATTCAACGGAACAACAAAGACGAGCCATCTATCTACAAACAAACATAGACAAGCAAAATACTATCAGGTACTAAGTTCATGATAAATTTAAGTTCATTTAATCATATTACTTAAGAACTCCCACTTAGACAGACATCTCTCTAGTCATCTAAGTGATCACGTGATCCAAATCAACTAAACCATGTCCGATCATCACGTGAGATGGAGTAGTTTCAATGGTGAACATCTCTATGTTGATCATATCTACTATATGATTCACGCTCGACCTTTCGGTCTCCGTGTTACGAGGCCATATCTGTATATGCTAGGCTCGTCAAGTATAACCTGAGTATTCCGCGTGTGCAACTGTTTTGCACCCGTTGTATTTGAACGTAGAGCCTATCACACCCGATCATCACGTGGTGTCTCAGCACGAAGAACTTTCGCAATGGTGCATACTCAGGGAGAACACTTCTTGATAATTAGTGAGAGATCATCTTAAAATGCTACCGTCAATCAAAGCAAGATAAGATGCATAAAGGATAAACATCACATGCAATCAATATAAGTGATATGATATGGCCATCATCATCTTGTGCTTGTGATCTCCATCTTTGAAGCACCGTCATGATCACCATCGTCACCGGCGCGACACCTTGATCTCCATCGTAGCATCGTTGTCGTTTACGCCATCTATTGCTTCTACGACTATCGCTACCGCTTAGTGATAAAGTAAAGCAATTACAGTATGTTGCATTTCATACAATAAGCGACAACCATATGGCTCCTGCCATTGCCGATAACCGGTTACAAAACATGATCATCTCATACAATAAAATATAGCATCACGTCTTGACCATATCACATCACAACATGCCCTGCAAAAACAAGTTAGGCGTCCTCTACTTTGTTGTTGCAAATTTTACGTGGCTGCTACGGGCTTTAGCAAGAACCGTTCTTACCTAAGCATCAAAACCACAACGATAGTTTGTCAAATAGAATCCGTTTTAACCTTCACAAGGACCGGCATAGCCACACTCGGTTCAACTAAAGTGAGAGAGCAGACACCCGCGGTCACCTTTAAGCACGAGTGCTCGTAACGGTGAAACCAGTCTCGCGTAAGCGTCTGCTGTAATGTCGGTCCGGGCGCTTCATCTCACAATACCGCTGAACCAAAGTATGACATGCTGGTAGGCCGTATGACTTATATCGTCCACAACTCACTTGTGTTCTACTCGTGCATATAACATCAACGCATAAAACCTAGCTCGGATGCCACTGTTGGGGAACGTAGTAATTTCAAAAAAATTCCTACGCACACGCAAGATCATGGTGATGATATAGCAACGAGAGGGGAGAGTGTTCGTCCACGTACCCTCGTAGACCGTAAGTGGAAGCGTTAGCACAACGCGGTTGATGTAGTCGTACGTCTTCACGATCCGACCGATCCAAGCACCGAAAGTACGGAGCCTCCGAGTTCAGCACACGTTCAGCTCGATGACGTCCCTCGAACTCCAATCCAGCCGAGTGTCGAGGGAGAGTTCCGTCAGCACGACGGCGTGGTGACGATCTTGATGTTCTACCGGCGCAGGGCTTCGCCTAAGCTTCGCGATGATATGACCGAGGTGGAATATGGTGGAAGGGGGCACCGCACACGGCTAAGAACGATCCGTAGATCAACTTGTGTGTCTATGGGATGCCCCCTGCCCCCGTATATAAAGGAGCCAAGGGGGAGAAGGCCGCCGGCCTAGGGGGCGCGCCAAGGGGGGAGTCCTACACCCACCGGGAGTAGAACTCCCCTTTTCCAAGTTCGAGTAGGAGAGAGGGGGAAAGAGGAGGAAGAGGAGAAGGAAAGGGGGGCGCCGCCCCCCTTCCCTTGTCCTATTCGGACTAGGAGGGGGAGGTGCGCGCGGCCCCCTCCTGGCTCCTCCCTCTTCTCCCTCTTGGCCCATGTAGGCCCATTAACCCCCCGGGCGGTTCCGGTAACCTCCCGGTACTCCGGTAAAATGCCGATTTCACCCTGAACCTTTCCGATGTCCAAACATAGGCTTCCAATATATCAATCTTTATGTCTCGACCATTCCGAGACTCCTCGTCATGTCCGTGATCACATCCGGGACTCCGAACAAACTTCAGCACATCAAAACTTATAAACTCATAATAAAACTGTCATCGAAACGTTAAGCGTGCGGACCCTACGGGTTCGAGAACTATGTAGACATGAACTAGAACCATTCTCGGTCAATAACCAATAGCGGGACCTAGATGCCCATATTGGCTCCTACATATTCTACAAAGATCTTTATCGGTCAAACCGCATAACAACATACGTTGTTCCCTTTGTCATCGGTATGTTACTTGCCCGAGATTCGATCATCGGTATCCAATACCTAGTTCAATCTCGTTACCGCAAGTCTCTTTACTCGTTACATGTCGTCATCTCACAACTAACTCATTAGTTATAATGCTTGCAAGGCTTAAGTGATGAGTATTACCGAGAGGGCCCAGAGATACCTCTCCGACAATCGGAGTGACAAAACCTAATCTCGAAATCGCCAACTCAACATGTACCTTCGGAGACACCTGTAGTACTCCTTTATAATCACCCGATTCGTTGTGACTTTTGGTAGTACCCAAAGTGTTCCTCCGCAAGCGGAGTTGCATAATTCTCATAGTTACAGGAACATGTATAAGTCATGAAGAAAGCAATAGCAGAATACTAAGCGATCATGTGCTAAGCTAACGGATGGGTCATGTCAATCACATCATTCTCCTAATGATGTGATCCCATTAATCAGATGACAACATATGTCTATGGTTTAGGAAACATAACCATCTTTGATTAATGAGCTAGTCAAGTAGAGGCATACTAGTGACTATATGTTTGTCTATGTATTCACACATGTATCATGTTTCCGGTTAATACAATTCTAGCATGAATAATAAACATTTATCATGATATGAGGAAATAAATAATAACTTTATTATTGCCTCTAGGGCATATTTCCTTCATGATCTCCATCATCATGATCTCCATCATCGTGTCTTCATGAAGTTGTCTCGCCAACTATTACTTCTACTACTATGGCTAACGGTTTAGCAATAAAGTAAAGTAATTACATGGCGTTATTCAATGACACGCAGGTCATACAATAAATTAAGACAACTCCTATGGCTCCTGTCGGTTGTCATACTCATCGACATGCAAGTCGTGATTCCTATTAGAAGAACATGATCAATCTCATACATCACATATATTTCATTCATCACATCCTTTGGCCATATCACATCACACGGCATATGTTGCAAGAACAAGTTAGACGCCCTCTAATTGTTGTTGCAAGTTTTTACGTGGCTGCTATAGGTTTCTAGCAAGAACGTTTCTTACCTACGTCAAAACCACAATGTGATATGCCAAGTGCTATTTACCCTTCATAAGGACCATTTTCATCGAATCCGATCCGACTAAAGTGGTAGAGACAGACACCCGCTAGCCACCTTATGCAACTAGTGCATGTCAGTCGGTGGAACCTGTCTCACGTAAGCGTACATGTAAGGTCGGCCCGGGCCGCTTCATCCCACGATGCCGCCGAATCAAGGTAAGGCTTGTAGTGTCAAGTAAATTGACAAAATCGACGCCCAAAACAACTTGTGTTCTACTCATGCATAGAAACTACGCATAGACCTAGCTCATGATGCCACTGTTGGGGAACGTAGCAGAAATTCAAAATTTTCTACGCGTCACCAAGATCAATCTATGGAGTAACTAGCAACGAGAGAGAGGGGAGTGCATCTTCATACCCTTGAAGATCGCGATGCGGAAGCGTTGCAAGAACGCGGTCGGTGGAGTCATACACGAAGCGATTCAGATCGCGGCCAAATCCGATCTAAGCATCGTACAGCGGTGCCTCCATGTTCAACACACGTGTAGCCCGGTGACGTCTCCCGTGCCTTGATCCAGCAAGGATAGAGGGAGAGGTTGGGGAAGACTCCTTCCAGCAGCAGCACAATGGCATGGTGGTGATGGAGGAGCGTGGCACTCCAGCAGGGCTTCGCCAAGCACTGCGAGAGACGAGGAGGGAGAGGGGTAATGCTGCGCCAAGAGAGAGGGAGACTCATGTCCTTGGCAGCCCCAAAACCCCCACTATATATAGGAGCAGGGGAGGAGGGTGTGCCCCCTCTAGGGTTCCCACCCCTAGGGGGGCAGCAGCCCTAGATGGGATGGAGGGAGGTGGCCAAGAGGGGGAGAGAGGGGGGCGCCCTAGGGTGGGCCTTAGGCCCATCTGCGCCTAGGGTTTCCCCTCTCTCCTCTTTGCTGCGCCTTGGGCCTTCGTGGGAGGCGCACCAGCCCACTCAGGGGCTGGTCCCTTCCCACTCTTGGCCCATGCAAGCCTCCGGGGCTTGTGGCCCCTCCCGGTGGACCCCGGAACCCTTCCGGTGGTCCCGGTACATTACCGGTGACACCCGTATTACTCCGGTGACCAAAACCTCACTTCATATATATTATTCTTTACCTCCGGACCATTCCGGAACTCCTCGTGATGTCCGGGATCTCATCAGGGACTCCAAACAACATTCGTTAACCACATACAAAACTTCTCTATAACCCTAGCGTCATCGAACCTTAAGTGTGTAGACCCTACGGGTTCGGGAGACATGTAGACATGACCAAGACATCTCTTCGGTCAATAACCAACAGCGGGATCTGGATACCCATGTTGGCTCCCACATGTTCCACGATGATCTCATCGGATGAACCACGATGTCAGGGATTCAAGCAATCCCGTATACAATTCCCTTTGCCAATCGGTACATTACTTGCCCGAGATTCGATCGTCGGTATCCCAATACCTCGTTCAATCTCGTTACCGGCAAGTCACTTTACTCATTACGTGATGCATGATCCTGTGACTAACTACTTAGTCACATTGAGCTCATTATGATGATGCATTACCAAGTGGGCCCAGAGATACCTCTCCGTCACACAGAGTGACAAATCCATCTCGATTAGTACCAACCCAATGAGACACTTTCGGAGATACCCGTAGTGCACCTTTATAGCCACCCAGTTACGTTGTGACGTTTGGCACACCCAAAGCATTCCTACAGTATCCGGGAGTTGCACAATCTCATGGTCTAAGGAAATGATACTTGACATTTGAAAAGATTTTAGAAAACAAACTACATGATCTTGTGCTATGCTTAGGATTGGGTCTTGTCCATCACATCATTCTCCTAATGATGTGATCCCGCTATCAATGACATCTAATGTCCATGGTCAGGAAACCATGACCATCTATTGATCAACGAGCTAGTCAACTAGAGGCTCACTAGGGACATGTTGTGGTCTATGTATTCACACATGTACTATGGTTTCCAGTTAATACAATTATAGCATGAACAATAAACAATTATCATGAACAAGGAAATATAATAATAACCATTTTATTATTGTCTCTAGGGTATATTTCCAACACGGGGCCCCTCTCATTGAAGATGTGGTCGACGAGTCGTCGGAGGAGGAGGTCGAGGCCATCGACCCCCCGGCCACGGGGAGAGGGAGAGTCCTGCGGTGGGCCAGCTCCGGTGAGCCGGTCCGGCCCGGCAGGCTTGTGCAACCGCAGCAGACCCAGGAGGGGTCCATGCGCCAGACAAGGGCCGTGGCAGCGAGGAAGTTGGTGAAGGCCGTGGTGGCGAAGAAGAAAGTAACTGCCTCTTCTTCGTCCAAGCGTGGCAGAGTCCACCTTCTTCCCCTCCTCTGGCAGACGTCGACACGGAGGTCGTCTTCGACTTTGGGTCCCTCAGCCCAAGGAGGAAGAGGAAGGCAGTAGAAGAGGAGGTGGAGGATGAGTAAGTATCTTGTTCCTTTTTGTCATCTTCGTCCCCTCAGACCGTGCCACTTATCTTGATTTGTTTTCATCTTTGTAGGGATGCGGAGATGCTGGTCCAGAGGGTGAAGAGGGCTAGGGCTTCGGCGGGCGGCCAGCCCCCGGCAGGCACTTCCGGTACACCGCTGGTGGTGTTGAGCAGCCCGGACAGCAGCCCTCGGCACATCCCCCAGCATAAGCTCATCACTCGCCCCTCGTCAACATGTGTTGGGGGTACGATCCCTTGGCGCCGACCTTGTCGTGATTGCAGGAGGAGGACAGCAGCAGCAGGAGCCACTGAGGGCTACCCCCAACACGCCGCCACCATCGATGATGCAACCCCGAGGGGCGTCCCGGCAAGGGCGCCAAGCAATGAGCCCATGCACACGGAGGTGGAAGAGGCAAACTTGGGCGCTGGTGGCTCCGCCTCGGCGCCAGATGTCGGCGGGGAGGGGGCCTCTTCTTCCCATCCTGGCACGGGTAAGTGATACATCTCCAACGTATCTATAATTTATGAAGCATCCATGCTATTTTATTATCTGCTTTGAACGATTATGGGCTTTATTATACACTTTTATATTACTTTTGGGACTAACCTATTAACTGGAGGCCCAGCCCATATTGCTGTTTTATTGCTTGTTTCAGTATTTCGAGGAAAATGAATATCAAACGAAGTCTAGACGGAATGAAATCATTGGCAGCGTGATTTTTTGGAAGAATATCATCCTGGAGACTTGGAGTTCAAGTCAGAAGATCCTCGAGGAATCCACGAGATAGGAGGCCCCCCTACTGGGTGCGCCCCCTTGTCTTGTGGGCCCTTCGAGCACCTCCCGACCGACTTCTTTCGCCTATATAAGCCTACGTACCCTAAAAACATCGAATATCAAGATTGATCGGGAGTTCCGCCGCTGCAAGCCTCTGTAGCCACCAAAAACCTCTCGGGAGCCCGTTCCGGCACACTGCCGAAGGGGGAACCCATCACCGGTGGCCATCTTCATCATCCCGACGCTATCCATGACGAGGAGGGAGTAGTTCACCCTCGGGGCTGAGGGTATGTACCAGTAGCTATGTGTTTGATCTCTCTCCCTCTCGTGTTCTCTCTATGGCACGATCTTGATGTATCGCGAGCTTTGCTATTATAGTTGGATCTTATGATGTTTCTCCCCCCTCTGCTCTCTTGTGATGAATTGAGTTTCCCTCTTGAAGTTATCTTATCAGATTGAGTCTTTATTTGAGAACACTTGATGTATGTCTTGCCGTGTTTATCTGTGGTGACAATGGTATATCACGTGCCACTTGATGTATGTTTTGGTGACCAACTTGCGGGTTCCGCCCATGAACCTATGCATAGGGGTTGGCACACGTTTTCTTGACTCTCCGGTAGAAACTTTGGGGCACTCTTTGAAGTAATTTTATGTTGGTTGGATGAATCTGAGATTGTGTGATGCATATCGTATAATCATGCCCACAGATACTTGAGGTGACAATGGAGTATCTGGGTGACATTAGGGTTTTGGTTGATTTGTGTCTTAAGGTGTTATTCTAGTACGAACTATTGAATAGATTGATCCGAAAGAATAACTTTGAGGTGGTTTCATACCCTACCATAATCTCTACGTTTGTTCTCCGCTATTAGTGGCTTTGGAGTGACTCTTTGTTGCATGTTGATGGATTGTTATACGATCTATCTATGTTATTATTGTTGAGAGAACTTGCACAAGTGGAAGTATGAACCCTAGGCCTTGTTTCCTATCATTGCAATACCGTTTACGCTCACTTTTATCATTAGTTACCTTGCTGTTTTTATATTTTTAGATTACAAATACTTATATCTACCATCCATATTGCACTT
The DNA here is from genome assembly GCA_021437245.1 of Aegilops speltoides. NCBI lineage: Eukaryota > Viridiplantae > Streptophyta > Magnoliopsida > Poales > Poaceae > Aegilops > Aegilops speltoides. The sequence goes on along the minus strand of CM038144.1, from coordinate 56,624,388 downwards.
GTATCACCATCTCTTTGCCGAACTAGTGCACCTATACAATTTACCATTGTATTGGGTGTGTTGGGGACACAAGAGACTCTTTGTTATTTGCTTGCAGGGTTGTTTGAGAGAGACCATCTTCATCCTACGCTTCCCACGGATTGATAAACCTTAGGTCATCCACTTGAGGGAAATTTGCTACTGTCCTACAAACCTGTGCACTTGCAGGCCCAACAACGTCTACAAGAAGAAGGTTGTGTAGTAGACATCAAGCTCTTTTATGGCGCCGTTGCCGGGGAGGTGAGTGCTTGAAGGTATATCTTTAGATCTTGCAATCGAATCTTTTTGTTTCTTGTTTTATCACTAGTTTAGTTTATAAAAGAAAACTATAAAAAAATGGAGTTAAGTTTGTCTCATACGCTTCGTCTTTTTAATATCTTTCGTGAGAATGATGGAAAGGAAAATTGTGCTCAAGTGCTAGAAGAAGAATGCATTAAAATGCTTGGAACTAAATCTTTGAATGATGGCATGATTGCAATGTTGTTAGTATGAATTCCTTGAAAATCCATGATGCTAATGATACGCAAAGCCACAAGCTTGGGGAGGCTATGTTTGATGAATATGATGTTTTTAGTCCCCCAAGTTTTGATGAGAATATTTATTATGATCAAAGCATGCCTCCTATTTATGATGGTTATATTGATGAAAGTGGATTTGGAAGAGTGTCAACTTTATTTAGTAATGATTCCACTATTTCGGAAGAGGTTCCAATTGATTATGAGAACAAATTGTAATCTATGATGATTATTGTGATGACTTGTATGCTATTAAGAATAATTATAACCATGAAACTTGTCATCATGATTTTAGTTTTCAATTGGATTATGCCTCACATGATAGTTATTTTCTTGAGTTTGGTCCCACTATTCCGAATGAGATGAATTTTGCTTATGTCGAGAGTAGTAAAATTTTTACGCTTGTAGATCATGAAATGAATTCTTTTAGTTCTTGTTATATTGTTGAATTCATTCATGATGCTAGTGAAAATTATTACGAGGGAGGAATATATGCTTGTAGGAATTGCAATAATGTCAAGTTTCCTCTCCATGTGCTTAAAATCTTAAAGCTATACTTGTATTACCTTCCTATGCTTGTTGATTATTGTTCTAATAAGTTGTTTGCTCACAAAATCCCTATTCATAGGAAGTGGGTTAGACTTAAATGTGTGAGTCATATGCTCCATGATGCTCCCGTTATTTTTCAATTCTTATCTTTTATGTGAGCATCATTGTCATCATCATGCCTAGCTAGAAAGACATTAAAGAAAAGTGCTTGTTGGGAGACAACCCAATAATTATATTTACTGTTTTTGTGTTTCCACATGATTATGCTACTGTAGTAATCATGTTTTATAGCTTTTGTTTCAATAAAGTGCCAAGTAAGACCTTTAGGATAGCTTACGGTGATAGTTGTGTTGATCCTGCTGAGAATCAGAAACTTTTGCACCCAGTAAATTAGTTTTGTTAATTCAAAGAAATGTGCTTCTGATCTTATTCATTCTGCTATGGATTTGCACACAAATTGGTTAGGACTTCCTAATTTGGTAGGATTTTTGGACTTCCATAAGTATATGTTTGATACAGATTACTACAGAATGTTCTGTTTTTGACAGATTCTGTTTTCTATGTGTTGTTTGCTTATTTTGATGAATCTATGAGTAGTATCGGAGGGTATGAACCATAGATAAGTTGGAATACAGTAGATATTACACCAATATTAATTTATAATGAGTTCACTACAGTACCTAAGTGGTGGTTTTATTTTCTTATACTAACGGAGCTTACGAGTTTTCTGTTGAGTTTTGTGTTGAGGAGTTTTCAAGTTTTGGGTAAAGATTCGATGGACTATGGAATAAGGAGTGGAAAGAGCCTAAGCTTGGGGATGCCCAAGGCATCCCAAGATAATATTCAAGAATAGCCAAAAGCCTAAGCTTGGGGATGCCCCGGATGGCATCCCCTCTTTCGTCTTCGTTCATCGGTAACTTTACTTGGAGCTATATTTTTATTCACCACATGATATGTGTTTTGCTTGGAGCGTCATTTTCTTTTGTTAGTTTTTGCTTTCTGTTATTTATAATAATGTTTTGCATCTTTAGTTTCAATAAGAATGTAAGAATAGCCTTTACCATGCTTATTTTGCTAGTATACATGTTGCTGTTTGAAAACAGAAAGTTTACCGCTGTTGCAAAAATTCCCTAGAAAAGTCAGAGCATGATATAATGTTGAAACCTTGTGCATAATGAGCTCTAATAAATTTACTAGAGTGGGAATTTTATTTCATAATTTTTGGAGTTAGGGAAGTATGATGAATCTTGCATTCTTTATAGACTATACTGTTTTGACAGATTGCTGTTATGGTTGCATTGTTTGCATATGTTTGCTTGTTTAATGATTCTATTTAAGGATATGAGTATTAAATATGCAGAGGCATTTAGTATGCAATGTTGAATAATAATTTTAATGATTTGTTACAGTAGCAAACGATAAGGTTTTGCATTGGTTTATACTAACCTATCTCACGAGTTCTTGTTGAGTTTGGTGTGGATGAAGCTTTTGATAAAAAGAGAAACCATGATATGAGAGGAATTAAGGAGACACAAAAGTTCAAGCTTGGGGATGCCCAAGGCACCCCAAGATAATATTTCAAGAAGTCTCAAGCATCTAAGCTTGGGGATGCCCCGGTAGGCATCCCACCTTTCTTCTTCAACAACTATCGGTTAGTATCGGTTGAGCCTAAGTTTTTGCTTCTTCACATGAGTTGTGCTATCCTTGCAATGCCATTTTATTTTGTTTTGCTTGCTGTTTGAATACAATACCAAGATCTGAATTTCTTTAATGAGAGAGAGTCTTCGCATAGTTATATAATTATTTAGCTACTCATTGATCTTCACTTATATCTTTTTGGAGTAGTTTGTCATTTACTCGTGTGCTTCACTTATATCCTATGAGTAAATTGTTGAATGAGTTGATTTTCATAAATCTGAAATTTTATATGCCTCATTTGCTTATCCCATGGGGAGTAATGACTTCACATCTAAGAAGTAGAGATTCTAAATTTATTGAAGGCTAGCAAGCTGCATTGGTTATTTGAAAAATTCATGAAAGAATATTTAAGGAAGAGAGATTTCATATATAAATACACTATCCTAGACATCTTTTATAATTGGGAGCACTAATTAAGTATGACATGCTAAAGAGTTGATGTTGGACAAGGAAGACAATGTAATGGGTTATGTTTTCCGACATCTCAGTTAAAGTATATTGTCATGGATCATTCAAACATGTTGTGCTTGCCTTTCCCCCTCATGCTAGCCAAAATTCCTTGCACCAAGTAGAGATACTACTTGTGCTTCCAAATATCCTTAAACCCAGTTTTGCCATGAGAGTCCACCATACCTACCTATGGATTGATTAAGATCCTTCAAGTAAGTTGTCATCGGTGCAAGCAATAAGAAATTGCTCTCTAAATATGTATGATCTTTTGGTGTGAATAAAATAGCTTTATACAATCTCTTGTTATGGAAGCAATAAAAGCGACAAATTACATAATAAAGGTCCATATACAAGTGGCAATATAAAGTGACGTTCATTCGCATTAAGATTTTGTGCATCCAACCCTAAAAGCGCATGACAACCTCTGCTTCCCTCTGCGAAGGGCCTATCTTTTACTTTATGTCTTTTACTTTATGCAAGAGTCAAGGTGATATTCACCTTTCCCTTTTTCATTTTATCCTTTGGCAAGCACTTTGTGTTGGGGTGATCCTGATATATATATCCAATTGGATGTAAGTTAGCATGAACTATTATTGTTGAAAGAACATGCGATGCCCCCATGTTTGGTTTTGGTAATTGATGACAATCTCTATGGACTAATGGTTGCCTTGAGTTATATTTGAAGGTTTTGTCCATAGGCTTTTCTTGAAGTCCATGTGTTGGTTTCAAGGAGTTTATGAGTTGACCAAGGTGCTATTAAGGAATTATCCAAAGATTGGTCATGTGAGTGTCGAGCTTATTGCAAGCATGTCTTGAAGAAGAAGATTGTGTGATCATTCATATTTAACTTCAAGACATCATCCAAATGAAGAGAGTTGGAAAGATTCAAGGTTGATCAAGACTAAGTCAAGAGTGAATCAAGTTGATCAACTCACAAAGCATAGAAGATGTACTGAGTGGGACCAAGTGTTCCCATGGTATGGTAAGCTTTGTCCATTACGCTTTGTGTACTAAACCATGGTCTACGTGAGAGTTCTTTGTGGGGTTAGTATGTTTCCAAGGTCTTGCGTCAAGAGGAAGATCCCATACAACCCATGGAGGATGACATCAAGTGGTGATCGTCATCAAGTTTGTAGTGTGCAAGTTCAAGTGGAGCAACACAAAGAGTGGCTCACCCATAATGGAGTATGGCGGAGCAATCAAGTTTGAATCTTGCCATCCATTGTGGTGTCAATGGACTTGTGAAGATGTGCCGAAGAGTGGCTCACCCATAGTGGACTATGGGGGAGCAATCATCTAGTCTTCATCGAGCCAACACAATCAAGAAAGGTGGTCCAACTTGAGGGAGTGAAGATCGTCATCATCTAGCTCAAGTGGACCATGTGCAAGGCAAAGGTTTGCCCTTGATAGGTTTTCTATTTTACCGGTCTCATGGTAGTTGTGGGAGACCGGGTTATAGGATCGATTGTCGTACTATCAAGGAGGGCTCTCGATGAGTTGCTTGATCGTATCATTCGTAGAGAGCTCAAACCATTGCATCCTTGCATCATGTTTCTTGGTTCTTGTTTTTTTCTCTTTGTGAGTCTTAGAGCTTATGGTCATCTTGATGACAAGCTTGAGTTCATCGAAAACGGAGTTTGTATGCGTCTTCTATGATGTTTTCGGTGTTGGAGGTTTTACCGGTCTTCTCCGAGGAAGGGTTCTCACCATTTTCTTTTGGGCCTTTTATCATTTGCTTATTATTGGTATTTCTATCAAGATTGTGTTAGCCCTTGTCGTTAGCTTTCCAACAAACTTGGTTTCATTGAATTCGGAGTCCGTTTGCAAAAGTTGTGGCTGTTTTGGTAAAGGCTGCAGAGGTACTACCGCGACTAGAGCGGATGTAATTTTTTTACTACCGCTCTAGAGCGGTACTACCGCGGCTCCTGAGCGGTAGTACCGCTCCAGAGCAGTACTACCGTGGCTCCTAAGCGGTAGTACCGCCCCGGACCAAAAACTCGTGTTTTCTCTCTCGATTGGGTTGTTTTGACCGTGCTAAGCGGTAGTACTGCTCCTCCAAGCGGTAGTACCGCTTGTGCACGACTTGAGCACATAACGGTTGGATTCAGGAGGTCCTATAAAAGGGGGTCTTCTTCCCCAATGAACCTAATCCTTTGAGCTCGTGTTCTTCCCCCATTGTTGACCATCTTCGAGCTTGCTAACTCTCAATCCCTCTATGGATTCTTGCTAGTTCTTGAGGGAAAACAGAGAGGAGATCTAGATCCATGTTTCCACCAATCACTTTCTCCTCTAAGTGAGGGGAACCCCTTGGATCTAGATCTTGGAGTTCTTCGTGTTCTTCTTTCGTTCTTCCTCTCATTTTCCACCCTAGCATTAGTTGCTTTGGTGGGATTTGGGAGAGAAGGACTTGGGAACTCCGTGTGCCCTTGCCATTGCATTTGGTGCATCTGTTTGAGTTCTCCATGGTGATACGTGGAAGTGAAGTTTGAGAAGCTTATTACTCTTGGGTGTTTGGGCACCCTAGAGCTTGTTCCTCTTGGGTGCCTTGGTGCCCTAGATGGTTGATGGTGTTCGGAGCTCAATCATTGTGGTGTAAAGCTCCGGGCAAGCGTCGGGGTCTCCAATTAGGTTCTGGAGATCGCCCCGAGCAATTTGACGGGTACCATGACCGCCCCCAAGGGTTGCCAAAGTGTACGGGTTCGGTGACCGCCCCCAAGGGTCTCCATTTGTACGGATTCGGTGACCGCCCTCAAGGGTCCCTTAGTGGAATCACGGCATCTTGCATTGTGCGAGGGCGTGAGGAGATTACGGTGGCCCTAGTGGCTTCTTAGGGAGCATTGTGCCTCCACACCGCTCCAAACGGAGATTAGCATCCGCAAGGGTGTGAACTTCGGGATACATCGTCGTCTCCGCGTGCCTCGGTTATCTCTTACCCGAGCCCTTTACTTATGCACTTTACTTTGTGATAGCCATATTGTTCTTTGTCATATATCTTGCTATCACATAGTTGCTTATATTGCTTAGCATAAGTTGTTGGTGCACATAGGTGAGCCTAGTTATTTTAGATTTTGTGCTTGACAAATTTACCGCTAGGTTTATTCCACATTTGTTCAAGCCTAAACCGTAATTATTTTAAAACGCCTATTCACCCCCCCCCCCTCTAGGCGACATCCACGATCTTTCAATTGTTTCACCCAAAGGTGAATACGTTGGGAGGCAACACTATAAGCCCCTATCTTTCTCAGTGTTCGATTAAAACTCCATAACCATTAGTATTGCGTGAGTGTTAGCAATTGTAGAAGACTATATGATAGTTGAGTATGTGGAGTTTGTTATTCCTGAAAATAAGATGAATTGCAATTGTTTGATTTCTGAGAATGAAGTTTGCTAGTTTTCAAGAAAGTTTATGATCTATGCTTTGACATGTGAATTGCTTGTTACTTTATCCTGAGAAGTTTTATGAGATGAACTACTGTTATGACATATTATCATGTTAGAAAAGGTGATTGAAATTATCATTGATCAAACTTGTGCACCTTCTAGCATTCACATATCATAAATTCTTTCTTTTATCATTTACCTACTCGAGGACGAGTAGGAATTAAGCTTGGGGATGCTGATACGTTTCCAACGTATCTATAATTTATGAAGCATTCATGCTATTTTATTATCTGTTTTGAATGATTATGGGCTTTATTATACACTTTTATATTACTTTTGGGAGTAACCTATTACCCAGAGGCCCAGCCCATATTGCTGTTTTATTGCCTATTTCAGTATTTCGAGGAAAAGGAATATCAAACAAAGTCCAAACGGAATGAAACGTTCGACAGCGTGATTTTTTGGAAGAATATCATCCTGGAGACTTGGAGTTCAAGTCAGAAGATCCTCGAGGACTCCACGAGATAGGAGGGCCCCCCCCTACTGGGAGCGCCCCCCTATCTTGTGGGCCCCTCAAGCACCTCCCGACCGACTTCTTTCGCCGATATAAGCCTACCTAAAAACATCGAATATAAAGATAGATCGGGAGTTCCGCCGCCGCAAGCCTCTGTAGGCACAAAAAACCTCTCGGGAGCCCATTCCGGCACCCTGCCGGAGGGGGAACCCATCACCGGTGGCCATCTTCATCATCCCGGCGCTATCCATGACGAGGAGGGAGTAGTTCACCCTCGGGGCTGAGGGTATGTACCAGTAGCTATGTGTTTGATATTTCTCTCTCGTGTTCTCTCTATGGCACGATCTTGATATATCGCGAGCTTTGCTATTATAGTTGGATGTTATGATGTTTGTCCCCCCTCTACTCTCTTGTGATGAATTGAGTTTCCCTCTTGAAGTTATCCTATCAGATTGAGTCTTTATTTGAGAAAACTTGATGTATGTCTTGCCGTGTTTATCTGTGGTGACAATGGGATATCACATGCCACTTGATGTATGTTTTGGTGACCAACTTGCGGGTTCCGCCCATGAACCTATGCATAGGGGTTGGCACATGTTTTCTTGACTCTTCCGTAGAAACTTTGGGGCACTCTGTGAAGTACTTTTATGTTGGTTGGATGAATCTGAGATTGTGTGATGCATATCGTATAATCATGCCCATGGATACTTGAGGTGACAATGGAGTATCTAGGTGACATTAGGGTTTTGGTTGATTTGTGTCTTAAGTTGTTATTCTAGTACGAACTCTTGAATAGATTGATCTGAAAGAATAACTTTGAGGTGGTTTCGTACCTACCATAATCTCTACGTTTGTTCTCCGCTATTAGTGGCTTTGGAGTGACTCTTTGTTGCATGTTGAGGGATTGTTATATGATCTATCTATGTTATTATTGTTGAGAGAACTTGCACTAGTGAAAGTATGAACCCTAGGCCTTGTTTCCGTCATTGCAATACCGTTTACGCTCACTTTTATCATTAGTTACCTTGCTGTTTTTATATTTTTAGATTACAAATACTTATGTCTACCATCCATATTGCACTTGTATAACCATCTCTTCGCCGAACTAGTGCATCTATACAATTTACCATTGTATTGGGTGTGTTGGGGACACAAGAGACTCTTTGTTATTTGGTTGCAGGGTTGTTTGAGAGAGACCATCTTCATCCTACACCTCCCACAGATTGATAAACCTTAGGTCATCCACGGAAATTAGCTACTGTCCTACAAACCTGTGCACTTGCAGGCCCAACAACGTCTACAAGAAGAATGTTGTGTAGTAGACATCAGTAAGTCACTCGCCTTCCGTCCATGTTATTTTTCTTTTTGAATCTTGGTCCTGGCTTTGCCTCATCCCCTTCTCGATATCCAGATCCCCCCTTGGCAGACCGGGAGGACATAGACACTGTCATCGAGAATGTCGCCAAGGACGCCGCGGCAGAGGCCGAGAAGATCGCCACCGAGGAAGCCGCCAAGGATGCTGCTGAGGACACCGCCAAGGGGTCTGCCGGGGAGCCTGGCAAGGCTGCTGTTGAGGAGGTTGGCAAGGGGCCTGCCGGGGAGGCCGGCAAGGCCACTGCTGAGGAGGTGGTGGTTGACGACCAACCTTCCTCCTCCGCTGCCTCTGGCTCGGGCAAGTACCTGAAGGTGAGCGACGACCTGTTCGTCGACCTCCCAGGGACGGCGAGCACCAGGGTGCCCACCGAGGGAGAGGTGTTCGACGAGGAGGTGATCTCCACTGCCGGGCTTGAAGTTGTTGACGAGCCGAGCACCAACGACAGAGGTTCCCAGGAAGAGCGGCTCCTCCAGGCCATGGGCGCCAGCTTTCGGCAGCCCCAGGCACTCCACCGCGCCCGCCTGGACAAGGCCAAGTCCAGGATGGCAGCGGTGGACAAGGCGGAGGAGGACCTCGAGGGGCGCGTCATCGAGACGCAGGCTTGGTTTCGCCAGGCCTGTGAGGAGCTGAAGACCGCCCAGGACGAGTGAGGGAGCCCTGGATTAAGGGGTCCTCGGACAGCTAGACTATATACTTTGGCCGGACTGTTAGATTATGAAGATACAAGATTGAAGACTTCGTCCCGTGTCCGGATGGGACTCTCCTTTGCGTGGAAGGCAAGCTTGGATATTTGGATATGTAGATTTCCTTCTCTATAACCGACTCTATGTAACCCTAGCCCCGGTGTCTATATAAACCGGAGGGTTTAGTCCGTAGGACGACAACAATCATAATCATAGGCTAGCTCCTAGGGTTTAGCCTCTATGATCTCGTGGTAGATCAACTCTTTTAATACTCATAGCATCAAGATCAATCAAGTAGGAAGTAGGGTACTACCTCCATCGAGAGGGCCCGAACCTGGGTAAAACAACGTGTCCCCTGCCTCCTGTTACCATTAGCCTTAGACGCACAGTTCGGGACCCCGTACCCGAGATACGCCGGTTTTGACACTGACATTGCTGCTTTCATTGAGAGTTCCACTGTGTCGTCCCGATAAGGCTTGATGGCTCGCCTCATTATGAAGGATAGCATTACCTCCGGAGGATCCTTGGCTGTAGGCCAAACTCTCTGGCTCGGCGATTTCGTCATGGCCGCTCGTTCGGCCGTCACGCCGATGATGACATTGCAAGTCATCAAAAACAACCTCCGCGTCAGCCCGAAATTCTCCGAGTAGATGGATCTAATGGAGCTCTTCTCCTTGAACGAGCTCTTGGATCGCATCGCTGCCCTGGGGGTCGTAACGGATTATGATCGGATCGGGCTTAAACCCGACCTAAGGGAGATTAACTCTCCGCCGGTCACCCCATCAAATAGCGGTGGTGGAGAAACAAAACGACAATTCTTCCTCTATTTTGAGGACAAACTATATACGGATTCCCAAGCTCCCTAAGCCGGATACCCGTTTACGGGAGAACGTGGCCTAGGCGTGGAACTTAGGATCAGATAGCGGGCCACAAAATTTGGGCAATATCCTGGAGCCCGGGCTGCCGAGCTCAGGAGCTCCTTCGCCCTGGGTTCCAGATTGGATCAAGGCGTGGACTTAATTTCACCCACCCACCCAGATGTAAGCGATCTTTCCCATATCAGACAAGAGCCCCAAGAGACAGTACACCACTTCTAGGCCATATTCCTCCTTGTAATGAGCAAGGTTAAGGACTGTCATGAGGAAGACGCAGTCTCATTCTTTTGCAAAAATTGCACGGACAAGGGAATTCTCAATGCCATAAGTCACCGCGACATCGCACACATCGCCGTCCTGGCGGCCATAGTACAGAAGTACTACGCGATGGAAAGTGCCTGGAAGACCCAAACAAAATTCTGGGATCCTCCAGCCCTAACTAAACCCCTCGTTCGAACTAAAAGGGTGTGCTCTCGCAAGTCACCCGCTAGAATTACAAAGAAGCCAAAACCCTCTACACGGCATGTAACCATACTTGAGGGATGGCTCAATAGGCCGTGCAAAATTCAAAGCACACCGGACACCTTACCAACACACAGCCTTAGAGCATGTTGGATACTCCGGCAGGTGGCCAAGAGTGGCGAGGACCTCCTCATCAACAATACCGCGGTGCACCATCCCGCAGAGAATAACAATACAGTACTGACTGTCTTCGAGACTTTCGCCTCAAACAACAGGCGCAAGCGAGCACTCCGTAGCCTTGCCGAAGTCTGCCACGTCACAGCAATAAACCCGTGGAACAATACGGCCATAACCTTCAACGCCAGCAACAAACCTCAATTCCAAACAGTCCGAGCACCAGCCGCTCTGGTCCTTAGTCCAATAGTGGATGGATTCTGGCTTACTAAAGTGCTGATGGACGGCGACAGCGGATTAAACCTCATCTATGAGGAAACTCTTAACAAGATGGAAATAGATAAGAGCCGCATTGAGCAAACGAGCTCGTCCTTCAGGGGAATCATCCCTAGTCGGGAGGCATGATGCGCAGGAAAAATCACATTGGATGTAGTATTCGGCACACCGGAGAATTATAGGTCCAAAGAAATCACATTCCAAGTGGCCCCATTTAGCAGGGGATACCACACCCTTTTGGGGCGAGATGCATTCGCAAGCTTCCAAGCCATACCCCATTACGGGTACATGAAACTCAAGATGCCGCGGCCCAATGGGATTATCACTCTAGCCAGTGATCTGGACATAGCACTCCATGCTGAAAATAAAACTGTCGCACTAGCCTTGGAGGCATTATCCGAAGCCCTTGCGGCCGAAGAGTTAACTTTGTTGCGTTCCGCGGTGGACAGGGACGACGTGATACTCGACAAACAACCCAAGTCAACCTCTTTCAAAGCAGCAGATGAAATAGTCAAATTCCAGGTCCACCCAACGGACCCTACAAAAACAGCATCAATTGGGGCACAACTGAACCCCACAATAGATGTCGCGCTACGAGAGTTCCTGCGCGAGAATTGGGACATTTTCACCTCGCATCCTTCAGACATGCTAGGTATCCCACGCAGGCTGGCCGAACATAGCCTAAACATACTAAAAGGATACAAGCCTGTCAAACAGACTCTTCGGCGCTTTTCAGAACCCAAGCGACAAGCCATGGGAGAGGAGCTAGCCAAGCTACTTGAGGCCGGTTTCATCAGAGAAATAAAACATTCGAACTGGCTAGCAAACCTGGTCATGGTACCAAAGAAGGACAAATCATGGCGCCTATGCGTTGATTTCAAAGATCTTAATAAGGCTTGCCCTAAGGATCCCTTCCCCCTCCCCCGCATTGATCAAATTATCTACGCTACCGCAGGACACGATTCATTGTGTTTCCTCGACGCATACTCCGGATACCATCAAATTAAGATGGCGGAGTCCGATCAAGCTGCAACGGCATTTATCACTCCATGCGGTCCCTTCTGTTTTAACACCATGCCTTTCGGGCTCAAAAATGCAGGTACAACCTATCAACGCATGATCCAAACATGCCTGGACACTCAAATCAGCAAAACAGTGGAGGCCTATGTAGACGACGTGGTCATTAAAACCGGACACATCAAATCATTAATAGATGACTTGAGGCTTACGTTCGACAATCTCCGAACATATGACATCAAGCTCAACCCGGAGAAATGCGTTTTCGGCGTACCAGCCGGAAAACTCTTGGGCTTTATTGTCTCTAATAGAGGAATCGAAGGAAATCCAGCTAAAATCCGAGCTCTGTCACAATTGGCTAGCCCAACAGATCTCAAACAAATCGAGAAATTAACTGGATGCGTGTCCGCCCTAAGCCACTTTATCTCCCGATTAGGAGAAAAGGCACTACCTCTTTATCGCCTTCTTCGACGCACCGAACACTTCGCGTGGACGGATGTGGCTATGGTAGCACTGGAGGAAATAAAATCCCTCTTGGCCACCAATCCGATTCTATCAGTGCCAAATGTCGGCGAACCCATGTTGCTATACATAGCCGCAACACACCAGGTTGTAAGCACTGTGCTCGTCGTCGAACATGAGACAGATGGACATAAATTCCCACTACAAAAGCCAGTATACTATGTGTCCACCATTCTCACTCCATGCAAGTCACGGTACTCACATTATCAAAAGATAGCATACGCAGTCTTCATGGCATCCGAAAACTACGACACTACTTTCAAGAGTGTTCAATCACGGTGGCCTCCTAAGTACCACTCAATGACATTATAAATAACCGCGATGCTACTAGCCGGAATGCAAAATGGGCTATCGAGCTCCTCCCGTTCGACATAACATACAAACCACGGCGGTCCATTAAGTGGCAAGTACTGGCAGACTTCGTCGCTGAATGGACAGAAGCCGAACTCCCTAAAGAGTACGGCGCGTACTCCAATTGGATCATGCACTTTGACGGCTCTAAGATGCTAGCTGGTCTAGGGGCAGGTGTCGTCCTGACGTCCCCCACCGGAGATACAATCCAATACGTACTCCAAATACTTTACACAGATTCCAACAATGCAGCATAGTATGAGGCTCTATTGCACGGTCTTTGGATGGCAGTCTCCATGGGCATTCAATGTCTTGAAGTACGTGGGGATTCAAATCTAGCAATATCTCAAATAAATGGAGACTTTGACGCCAAGGACCCGAAAATGGCGGCTTACCGTAATGCCATTCTCAAAATGTCAGCTCGATTCGAGGGGCTCAAATTCCACCATGTGGTTCGAGAAAACAATCAAACGGCGGACATCCTTGCCCGCATCGGTGCTAAACATGACCCCGTCCCACCAAATATCTTTTTGAAAGGCTGTTCAAGCCATGCGTGGTGTGGGAAGGGGAGCCCGGCAATACTAATCCGGATCTGCATACAACCCCAGATCCCGAACAATCTGACGTAATAGGAGGCTCCGCCACCGAAATCACACCTTCGGCCCATGTGATCATTGCGGTCATCGCCCCGTGGACAGAACCCTTCCTAGCTTACTTCAATAGGTAGGAACTCCCGGAGGACCAAAATGAGGCACGCTGCATTGTGCGATGCTCTAAAGCCTACAAAGTCCATGAGGGAGAGCTTTATAAGAAAACACATTCGGAGTACTCTAAACGTGCATCTCCGAAGAGGAAGGGCGGCAGCTCTTGGCTGAAATTCATGCTAGACTCGGCGGCCACCATGCCGCAGCTCGGGCGCTCGTAAGCAAGGCCTTCCGTACAAGTTTCTACTGGCCGACAGCTCGGGCAGACGCACAGGACCTTGTCCAACACTGCGTCGGTTGCCAGCTTTTTGCAAATCAAAGCCACATGCTGCCCACCACCCTCCAAACAATCCCCATAACTTGTCCCTTTGTGGTCTGGGGGCTCGATATGGTTGGACCCCTTAAAGGAGGAAGCCATAAGAAGAAATACTTGTTGGTCATGGTCGATAAATTCACCAAATGGATAGAAGCCAAACCAGTTAAAACGGCTGAATCCGGACCAGTGATAGACATTATATCCGGGGTCGTACACCACTACGGTGTCCCCCACATCATCATCACCGATAACGGCTCTAACTTTATAGCCGATGAGGTGAAAGTCTGGTGCAGCATAATGGGCATAAAACTTGATTATGCTTCCGTCTATCACCCCCAAACAAACGGTCAAGTCGAACGAGCAAACAGTCTTATCATGAGAAGCATCAAACCCAGACTAGTGCGATCCTTGAAGGAATCAGATACGCACTGGGTCGAGGAGCTTGACTCCATATTATGGGGGCTGCACAACCGGATACACACCATTTTTTATGGTGTACGGCGCAGAGGCAGTGCTACCCTGCGATATCATCCATGATTCACCTAGAGTGCGCATGTACAAAGAGAGAGAAGCTGATATGGATCAGCAGGACGTCACGAAGGCCCGTTCCGCATTCTATCAATAGCAAGCTCGAAGGTATCAAAGCAGAGAGGTGCGGGCCAAAACTTATAATATTGGCGAACTCGTTCTACGCCTACCAGAGAAGAAAAAAGACAAGCTCAAGCCCAAATGGGAGGGCCCCTTCATCATTGACAAAGTTCTCACTAGAGGTGCATACCATCTGCATGATGCATCAGACAATCGACTCGAGCCAAACCGATGGAACGCAGCCAGACTCCAAAGATTCTATGCCTAGCGCCGAACTCCGTGTTTGTCTCCTTACCTCCGTCTTCCCTTTTAAATTATATACTCTCTCTCTCTCATTTTGCATTTATAGCCTTTTAGACCTAAGTATGCTTTGACCACACACTCTGGCCGCGCTTTGCGCGCTCATCATACCTGGGGGCTTCCTATATAGAAGCTTATTTGTCTTCTGGGCTTCATGCCCACCACATATGCGTCACTTCCATGTATGTGCCTTTTTTCACCACTATATGCATCGATATGACTTAAGTTTTGGCCAAGCTGGGTTGCCTGGCTCTTGTGTTTATGCCCTACGTTCTCGTTAATTCGGCTAGGGCATAAAGGGAGCACTACGATTGTTACTGCCAGGTCAGCCGGATGTGTACCTCAGACTGGGTGAAGCCGAAAGCTAGCGTTCTTAAGGGAATATTTGGTCGGTGAACAAAATATGTATTTTTCCTATTACAAAACATGCCCCTAGACGCTTATATCCTGCAAAAATTCTCGTAGTTCGGACATGTACATCGATGCATGCACACCCAGGGAAAGGAACACTTAAGGGAACTATTCTCCCTGGAAGATGTTTCTTACTACCCATGTAATATAACATAACTAGTTGGGTACTTGTCTGTTCAAGCACTTAGGACCCCTACACCTGGTTTCCACGCATGCCCCGGTTTTTACATAACCGAGCAGGTATTCAGATACACTTTGGACTGTTGGGTCCAGAGGTTGAAGCGAAAAGGTCGGCCAAGACAAATGATTTACAATCCGGCTAGGGACAAAACATGTCCTTTGAAGTACAATGTCACTTAGACTGGCTGAATTCTTCCTCTATACCATCCAACAGGGTGTCTAGCCTACAGTCCTGTTGCGAATACTTAGCTGCTAATGCTACTTGGTCATACACCAGATGTACAGGGATCTCCTTCCCATTCGGCCCTACAGGTCCGACCTCGGCCATATGGTTCGGGTCAGCCTTGGTGTACTGCGTCTTCACCATCGCCCAGGCCTCCCTTGCGCCTTGGAGGCATGCCGATATCTTCAATAATTGGAAGCGCTGCCACGCTCCCTTGAGCAGCTCGGCCAGCTCACCCATGCCTCCTGGAAGGGAGGCAGATGGCCACAAGGCTTGGGCAATGTCCCGCATCACATGCCGAACTTGTTTGTGCAGTTGTGCGAGCTCCGGCAGAAGTTCGCCTGCAGATCCAGGCATCACCTCTTCAGGACGACCAATAATCATACCTACAAACATAATTCGGTTAGCACGCTTCTACACCGAACTTTATAGTGGTTCGTCAGCACACTTACTGAATATGCCGCGTCGAAGCTTCTTATTCTCCTTCACGGAGTCAGCAGCTGGGCCCGAACATCCTTCAATTCGACGTCCAGTCGGACGTTCGCGTCCTGGAGAATATTCTTCTCCTTTATAACCTTGGTAAGCACAAGCTGGCCAGCCTTCAGCTGTCGCTGAACATGTTGCTCATCCTCCGGTACGATCTTCGGATTGCCTCTGGGATTGTCTGCAAGTTCTCTTGTTAGAATCGCATTCTTGCCGAATACTTAACGGGTATATACCATGAAATTATTCTGGTTTAAACGCAAATATTACCAGATGGGGCCTTTGTAGACTCCTCCATCACGGCGGTTGCGGCCCGTAGTTGGGCCTTGCACTCCTCCAGCTCTTTGGATAGCTGGGTATTCTTCTCCATCAGAACCTATGCACACGAGGATCCTTAAATCAGTTGTGCCAACTGTTTCACGTCTCAGGGGCTACCGGTATGTACACTTATCAAATTTACTTACCCGTATATCCTTCACGTACTGGTCTGTGGCCCTGGCTAGGCCACCTGGAGCAGCCCGAATGTACGCGTCCCCTGAGTTGAAGGCGTCGAACGCCTCTTCAGAGAAATTAGGGTCACGTAGTGTGGCCCGTCAGCGCCTATGATTTATAGCACTCTCCACTTCGGAGTTGGTAGTGGAAAATCTATCTGCATCCTCTGTAGGAGGATCGTCCGTGTTGACTTCTGCCCTTGAGTCTGCCTCGGAGTCCGGCTGGTGGAAGCGTGACCGGCAGGCTCTCCGGACGCAGTCCGGCGAGCACTCTTTCTGTCAGAAGGCAGAAGACATCGTTATATTTCAACAATGATAACTGCGTGGCAGGTTTTTCAACATACCTTTGCAGCAGCGTCTCGGTCCTGACCGCCTTTCTTTTAAGCCTACCCGGCTTCGATGCCCCTTGTTGGCGAGTCACCACGGGTTCAGCTTGGCACCCTGATGGCCTTCCCTGTAAGACGTAATACATGTACGGTGTGTGAAGTGCAAAGAGGGAATCCTTTTCGGAAGTCGGGACTGTGGCTTTACTTACCTGGGATACAGGGAGTAGGCCAGGATAATCGGCTATGATGGCCACCATCACACCATCGCGGCTCAGCTGGTAAAATGTCCTGTCAACAAGATCCACGAACGTATCCGGATCTCCTTCGAGTCCGGGGTTGAGTGCCCGGTTAGGGTCCTCTGGCTGTGGGGATAGGTTGTGAACATCCGCCATGGCCCTTCACAGTTCCTACTATGAACTGACGAACTAAACATCTATGCAAAAATAAGGGAAAGTTTGGAATAAAAAATAGCGACTCACCCAGCTCGGGGGGTTGTACATGGAGAATCTATCCCGTGGCTTGATATGGATAAATTCCTCCTCTTCTACTTTGAACAAATCGGACAGTATCTTCGCTAGAGCGGCGGGAGAGTCCGGTCCTTTACGACCACAACGGGTGGAGTCGTCTTCTCCATTGAAGTGCCACACGGTTTTCCACCGATATTGAAGTGGTTGCACTCCCCGCATTATGCATATGGACATGACTTCAATAATTGTCAGTCCTGATTTGGCGAATGTATTTATCCTGTCCATCAGGAAAAGGATCTCTCTGCTATCTTCCTCCTGGGGGCTCCTGGGACGCTAGCTGTGGCGTTTCTTCAGCGGGGCATTTACGAACTCTGGAAGGCCTTTTCGAACAGGGTCGGGAAGAGGGACGTCCTCCACGTAGAACCATTCCCAGGGCCAATCCTCGGATGTCTTCTTCGGGGTGCCGGATAGATATCCGGTCCCGGCGATGCGCCATATTTCGGCTCCGCCCACTTGATATACCGACCCCTCCTGAGTACGGGGTACGAGGCAGAATAGCCTCTTCCACAACTCGAAATGAGCTTCGCAACCCAGGAAAAGCTCGCAGAAGGAAACATAGCCTGGGATGTGCAATATGGAGGCTGGGGTAAAGTTGTGCAGCTGGAGGCCGTAGAACTCCAGAAGCCCGCGGAGGAAAGGATGGATTGGAAATCCAAGCCTCCTCAGCAAGTAGGGGACGAAGCACACCCGCTCTCCCTTGTATGGGTTTGGAAAGCTCTTCACTTGCTCCCCGCCATTATAAGTGGCTAGTCCAGCTCGGACGGGGACCATGTATGCAGGTGGGAGAACCCCCTTGGTCTGCAGCTCTACTAATCGGCTGTGGGGAATAGAGAATCTCTCCCAGTTGCCTGGCCTAGTGCTACGGGAGCAAGAGGAGGAACCGCGACGGCCGGCCATGGTGGTATGGATTTTTTCGGGCGCGATCTGATGAAAACTCGCTGGGAGGGGATGGTACAATTTGGATCTGAGAATCCTCGTCTCTTTTATAGATGATTTACTCGCATGGTTGGGGTGGCAAATGTAAAAATGCCTTGACCTCTCGCATTTGCTCGACACGTGGAAATGGCCATAATTAAAGCACAGAAGTCGAGGAGCGGCATTGATGAGAAGCCGGACACTTCACATTACAACAATGCTCTAGAAGATTTGGAGAAGAACCCGCCTTGCAATGCCGAAGACAATCTGCGCGCCAGACTCATCGTCATTGAAGCCTGGTTCGGGGGCTACTGAGGGAGTCCTGGCTTAAGGGGTTCTCGAACAGCCAGACTATATACTTTGGCCGGACTGTTGGACTATGAAGATACAAGATTGAAGACTTCCTCCTATGTTCGGATGGGACTCTCCTTTCCGTGGAAGGCAAGCTTGGATATTCGGATATGTAGATTTCCTTCTCTGTAACTGACTATGTGCAACCCTAGCCCCCGGTGTCTATATAAACCGGAGGGTTTAGTCTGTAGGACAACACCTATCGTAATCATAGGCAGCTCCTAGGGTTTAGCCTCTATGTTCTCGTGGTAGATCAACTCTTGTAATACTCATATCATCAAGATCAATCAAGCAGGAAGTAGGGTATTACCTCCATCGAGAGGGCCTGAACCTGGGTAAAACATCGTGTCCCCTGCCTCATGTTACCATTAGCCTTTTACGCACAGTTCGGGACCCCCTACCCGAGATCCGCAGGTTTTGACACCGACAATGAGCTGTCCAAGCACAAGGTGGAGCTCGTCATGAAGCAGGCTGACATCAAGAAGGCCCAGGAGACGGCGAAGAACCAGGCCGCCAAGGACGAGGCCGCTCGGTCCCAGCTCCAGGCTGCACTGAACTCCCAGGAGGAGGATCTTGCCGCCCGTGAGGAGAAGCTTGCCGCCACACTCCGTGGCAAGGACGAGGAGGTGGAGAAGCTTGTCGTGCAACTGACCCAGGAGCTGGAGCAGAGGCACAAGGAGGCGCTCGATGCTCAAGCTCTGGCTCATGCCGGCAAGGTGAAAGAGCTGGAGACAGAACGCGACGGGCTGAAGGAGCAGGCTCTAAAGGTGGCGAAGGAGAAGGACACGCTCAACGGTGCCTTGGTCGAGGCACAGGGCGCGGTCCTTGGCAAGGCTGAGGAGCTCTCCAAAGCCAACGACTCCATAAAGGACCTCAAGCTGAAGCTGGAGGGTCTCGAGGGGACGCTCTTGGAGGTCAGGGCCCGGGAGGGGACCATGACCAAGAATCTGGAGAAGGAGAGGTAGCTTCAGAAGAACGAGACCGCCAACCATGAGGATTTCGTGAAGGGCGAAAATCTCTGGATCAGCCGCCTCGCCGACGTCGCCGGTAGGATCACCACGCAGCTGGCTACCATGGGGATGCCGCATGTGAGGTATGCCCCAGAGCCAAATACGAGTCCTAATGCCAGGCTGACCCTATTCTTCGAGGGTGTTCTTGGAGCCCTGGAGCAGTTCCGCTCCAACAGGGCGGCCTCTCTGGCCGATGAGGCCCAGAAGCTTTGCCGAGGTGCCATGATCAAGGTCCTCACCAAGGTGGCGCACTGGAACCACAACTTCGACTTCGACGCCGCGCTGGAGAGCTTGCCGGAGGATGCAGACCTCACGACGCTTGAGGACCGTATCAAGCCCATCATCAGCCGCATCAACAGAATCCAGAGGGTGGAGGGCCAGCGCCGGGACTAGACACCCCGTTTTTCACCGCTGCTGCAGGTTCATGACCAAGACAATTTTTATCTTTAGTTAGAACCGCAGCAACAATTGATGTAATATAACTCTGCAGTACTTTCGAGATGATGCATGTTATCTTCCTCTTTGATCTTCCTTTGTATGTTACCCTATGTTAATCGTGTAGGCTTGCCGGCGCGTAAACCCAGGCTGCGGTGCCTTGAGGATAGATCGCAAATGGCCTGTCGGGTGTGCTTGCTGCCAGGCGAACCACCTTACCGCTCTCAACACGGCAGCTCGAACTGTCGAGCTTGACTCGAGTCCGAATCGAGAGCGTTGCCAATTGTGGAAGGCTACCCCGCCGTTCTCGACGCAGCCGCTTGAGCTGTTGAGCGGACTCGAAACAAAGCAAGGGAGTTGCCAATAGCAGAGGGGCCCCTTTGCGTGCAGGTTTTCTATACATAGGACATGACCTTCAAGGACAACAACCTTATATATAAAAAGAAATTGCTCAAAGTTTCACATGACTTAGCTTTTCTGTCATTGCACGAGAGTCCACTGCATCTGCAGATGGTGCCATCAAGCTTGGTCGTCTTCTTACTTGGAAAGACGGGCACGATGAAGCCGCTGCTCTGATCAGACCAGATTTCCACAACTGCGCCCCCTACCTAGCGTGCCAAAAATGTCAGGGGAAATCGACACCTATGGAATCACTGGGATCCCTTCTACGGTTGGCAGGCACGGGGTTGTGCAAAGAGCGGGTCTGACAGGAAGCACACAGATCGTTTACCCAGGTTCGGGACGCGGAGATGCGTAATACCCTAGTCCTGCTTTGGTGTATGTATTTGAGTGTTCTTGGGTTCCTGAGCTAGCTATGGGGTGTGACTTGCCCAAAAGATCTGAATCCTTCTCCTGTACGCCTCGGGCCTCCTTTTATAGACAAAAGGGGTTGCCACAGTGGCACACAGGACGTTGAAAGGTGTGTAGTGGACGAGTCTATCCTCTGGCACCGTTGCACAAACGCATTTAATGCGCTGCCGACGTGCCCCTCTCGCTTTATCGGGGACAGCGAGGAAGCTCGTCCTAGCTATCGCCGCCTCGCCTCACTTCGACACGCGTCCGAGCTGACGAGGCGTCGTGGCGCCATGTTGGCTGGCTGCTGGGCTGGCGTGGTGGTGGAGCCTTCACGAAGGTCTGCATGCCACCACGCAGGTGCTTGCTGGGTCGGTGTAGAGACCGCTCATCGCCACGCAGGTGCCTGCCCAGCTGGTCAGGTTAGCATCTGCACGGGGACGGCGGTTGAGTCTTGGCAGGCGCTGGCCTGGCCATGGCCCCGTTGATGCCCTCGGCAAGGGTCTTGTCGGGGGCCTGGCAAGGGTCTTTCCATGGAATCATGGTCGTCCCCAGCAAGGATTTTTTCGGGGGTCCTGTGGATTTCCTTGGCTAGGATCCCGCCGAGGGTCGTCGTCTTCTGGTCCTCATCTGATCTCGTGTTTTATGATCTTGACAAAGATCTGCATGCCACCACGGAGGTGCCTCCCAAGCCTTGGTCCCAATGTGATTGACGGCATTGGAACCCTTGGGCTCAAGGGTAGCATGCTCTGTTGGCGTCAGGCAAGTTGCCCCGGCAAGGCTCTCGCCGGGGCTACGGAGGCCGCCCCAGCAAGGGTCCTGTCGGGGGAGTCCACCTCGCTATCTTGCTATTTGTGTCTCTGGTCTTGGTGTTTCCTTGGTCATCTTGTGCTCCGGCTTCCCTCCTCCGCCCTGCTAAGTGTGTCCGTGGGCGCGGCTCTAACTGCCCGTGCACAAGTAAAGGGGTCAAAATGAGAGCCCCCACTTTTGTACACCGACAAGAGGCAGGAGCGGTACTCGGACTAGCGCGATCGTTGTCTAGGATCTGGCGACTCCATCACCTCTTCCATTGCCCAAAAGAGAATCTCAATTGAGATTCCCTCCTTGTCTGCAGGAACAATCCGCTTCAGTTCGTCCGAGTTCACTTCCAATATCAGGCCCAGCGAGTGCAACTCGAGAGCTCGAAAACCATGAGCATATTTCCTTGCACTTGTCCAACAACTACTCCACTCCAACGCATAACTCTTCCTTTGCCCTCTTCCAGCGAGGTAGAGCTAGCAATCAATCGAGGACAAAATTTGTGTATCAAATTATTAAAAACGAACTCGAATATGAGGATATAAATTGCCACGGAATCTAAAAAGGGCTCATATGACCGGATCCTAATTCCTAGTGTTTGTTTTTTCAAACTTGTTGCCGCTACCATGAATGCAATCATAAATAAACCTCCATATTGCTTGCAAACTGGAGCGGCTCAACTAACAACATTTCAATCGCCCATTCAATCGACTAATCCTAAATGCTAGGGTTTCGATGAGAAACATACAGGTCGCCCAACTTTATCGGATGGTTCCTGCAGGCTGCGACGTAAGACGTCCTTGGATCAGTATGCTGGCACACACAGTACTTCGATGAAATACCATAACATCGCATCTAAAAGATATACCATAGATCCATAGTATACATTATATATCACATCGGAAATCAAGTATAAGGGAGTGGAGTCACATCAACGCCAACGGCAAGTTGAGTGTAGACTGTAACCCTATATCGTAACTCTTAATCGTCATATAAATATCTGCAACATGATAAGTTGCAATCATCTAGGTCAGTACATTGATTGTACCGGCAAGATCACAATAGAAGGCATATGAAAAGTCTGTTCTATATGCAATATGGATGTGGTAGCTGTAACTTATGATTTTGCGAAAAGCCGATTTTTCCCTCCAACAAGGAGTCAAATGCAAATATTACTACAAAACTTGGTTGTTAATGAGATGGTTCCACTAACCAAATCTCATATCCTAATCATTAATAAATCCAACTCATTATTACTAATTGTGTTGAGACTGGCTGATAGTATCATCTCCGGTGCTCATGTTGTCTGTAACCGGGGACACGGCAAATCGATTAGGTTGTTACTATGTAGAGTTTTGCACACTTTACCCGCAAGATTTGATCCCTCCTGTTGTGTCCTCGCACTTCCTGGTGTTTGAGTACATGACGATCGAAACATGGTCTTCAAGAGCGATCATCCGACAGATGCGAGTACCCATCCAACCCCACCGTTCTTATACATCTCGTAGCACTCGCCAACTAGAGTCACAACTAAGGTCAACCAATTCAGAGCCCATAATGACTTGTGGTTGCACACATAAGCTTTCCATCCTTTAAGTATCCATCCATCTGTTTGAGCCTGGGTGGCAATCCATCGGGTAAAGATAGGTAGATACCACGATTCTCAGGCATAACTGTGATAGATATCCGGTTACCAGATGCACTACCAATCCACCCATAGGTATATTGAGTACTTGAAATCTTCAAGTCTTGAACATCATGCAGATCTTGAATTACTTATCCTCACAACACTCTTGTATCACACATCCAACCCCCGTCTACTTGAGCATAGCCGTAATGAAAAGTAACATTCCTTCCCGGGCAATGGTAACAGGGCGTTGGGTTTCTCCTACATCATGATACTACATCAAGTTCAATATACTACTGGAGGAATGCTGAAAGGGTGAAAATAAATGCAATAAAACATAGGCATGAAAATATGGTCAAAGTGAAGTTGCCCGGTATAGTTGATGAAGATTAAATTGCTCTAAAAAATAAGTTGATAGAAATACTCGTCACTCTCGATGAAATCTACTTTCATCAAACATTGCATTCATATAAGCAATCATTCTAGCACTAAAAATAACAATCAACAAATAAAATAAATACAAAAAATAAAATTGAAAACAACAGAAAAACAAATAAAATCCACATGTTTAAGGAACTACGACCGCAAGCATAGCCCACATGTCTAAAGAACTACGGCCCCACGCGTCAGTAACTGAGTACGACGGTCAACTACTTTGTCCCGACGGTAAGGCTACATTTGAGCTTTTGTGAGAATGGGGCAAGTGGTGGTGGGAAAAGTGAGGAAACTTATATGCCATGGGCAAATTGAGCACAAATAAGCAACCAGGGACACCGAAATAGAAATCCCTTTAAGTATATATTTCTTTTAAAGAAAAATATGAGCATGCAAATTTCCATAAACTAATATTCCCATATGAAAAAATTCTACAAGGGTAAGTTTCAAATCAACATACGTGCATGCGCCAGATTTTTATGATTTATTCAGAAAGCTAGAAACAATTTTTTTTGTTCTCTTAGTTTTAGAAAGTGATTACACCTGAACCATGCATCATTCAAATGATATATTATTTTATGGAAATTAACATGCGCATGTTTTTCTCAATGGAAATATGTCCTCTGAAATGTAATATTGGCCCATATTAATTTCATTATGTAAGGATACAAATTAATATGGCAATTAAATTATACCAAAACTATGAGAAACGATTAATGCAGAAAAGGATAAAGGGGCAAGAATGATTGTGCATTCGCTCATCTTTATAAACTCCAATGTAGGAAACATACATTTAGAGAAGGAAAATATCAAGAGAAAATAAGTAAGATCAAGCCAGTGTTGATCATGGCATCTATCAAGAAGAACACACATATTCTCTGTTTTGTTGCTCTTCTGTTGACGTGTACCACTTTTTTGTGTCGCCCTGCTATAGCAGGGATGGATATAGGTAATTTTTGAATACATTTCTTGGACGAGTTTCTCGATAATTAACATGCCAAAATGAATATGGGTCATGTATTTCATATGTACAAATTTATATGTTTTGGTGCTTGCTGCATTGTGTTTAGCTACCAAGACTCCACTTGGAAAACTATGCGTTCATTCTTCGTGTGCGCAAGTTCATTTGAGTATGCCTTGGATTACTGCAACGAAGAGTGCAGAATACATGCCTATGAGGGGCACAAAGGCTACTGCACTAAGGAGAATGGAGGAGTGTGTTGTTGTGTTCCCCCCTTCTTAAAGTGAAAGTCATGTTACACCATCATGTTAGAAAACCTTTCCATGTAATTGCAAGACTTCATACCAATTTATGTGGATCATACAAGAATTTCAATAAAGTATACCAGTAGTTGCTTTCAAAGACCAACTTGGCTAGACACTCGGTTCTTCAGGCCATATGAGCCAACAACGAGGAAGCTAAAAATTGAAAGTACTAATAAAAGAAAATTTAAATCTTAGGAGTGAACTAATAGAACTATATCAACAACACATTAGGAGATGAAACTTTGTCATTAAAGGATGCTAGTTAACACCAACTAATGTATGTACAACTCAAAGAAGTACATATTCTGGACTATCACAAAGTCTAAGAATCAACACCAAAATCTGAAACAATTGAAGTTACAAATCTTAATTTTCAAAAGCGGTAAAGTTTCAACATGTCCTCTCCTCACACCTGATTTTGGTTAGTTTAAGTGGTTTTGAACAAATGGCTGCCCAGTTAGCCACCTAGTCTGCTCATGTCACACAATATTTTTCCAAATATGTATTTTCTTGCATTTTGTAATATTATTGGAAGTAAATTTCAAAACTTTCCCTAATTGATCACCTTGCTAGTGTTGATTTTACATTTTCAGGACACTTTCATTCTTTTTGTCAAATAAGGGTCTGTACATGTATTTTGCTTGTATTTTTTAATAAGTTTGGCAAAAATATTGAAACTTTTGCACACTATTCAATATGTTAGTGTTTAGTGTACGAAAATTGTTACCAATTATTCTACAACCTCCTTTTTTATCAAATTTAACAAAAAACATGGATGAATATGTATTTATCTTGGACTTTTTTATCTATTTGTCAAAGAGGTTATGAAACTTCCCTCGAAAAATCACCATGGTAGTTTTGGTTAAAGTTTTGACCAAAAAGGGATATGAATATATATATATATTTTGTTTGTATTCCTTATTCCATTTTTTAAAAGTTTGAAACTTACCCATAATGATAATTATAGTAGTGTTGATTCTTATGAAAATTTTCATGGACATTTTCATTATTGTGATGTGACAGCTAACTAGGCTACTGACTGATAGATGAACTGGTCAAAACTACTCCAACAGATAAAACACCGTTTTGTGGAGAGGGCAAGGTTGTAACTTGACCAGTTTTGAATTTAAAGGTTGTAACTTGGACGGTTTCAATGTTTAGGGTTGATTCATAGATATTTATGATAGTTCATAGTAGAAATATGGACTTCCACTAGTAGGGAAACCCTTTATTGGATTTAATACTAGCAGCTTTTGGCCCTGGAACAACGCCGCAAGTAGTTTGCCTAGATACTTGCAGCGTCCATGAAATTCCCAAACACAGTTGGTTACGTAATACTTGCGGCGTGCCTAAACTATGCGCTGCTAGGAGGTGCATCATTTTTTATTTCTAAAATCATACTAGTGGTGGGTGGGTGGGAAAAAAGGACTGCCACAGGTATGTTTGCCAGCTTGTTGTAGTTGAATATTGATGCCTGCCATTGGTTATTTAAAGGTTGTTCGTGATTGGACTTTACCCATGGTGGGCGGGGTGCCTGCTACTAATGGATTCATGGCAGCGGCGGGAGGTCAGTGGTGGCCACCCCTGACAACCAAGTTTGTCACTAATGGGACTTTTGCACGTGCCATTATTAGCTAGTTATGTAGTAGTGTGATTACCCTTACCTATGTCATCCATTCCCTCCCTGCTATCCATGTTGCACTTTTCAGTACTTTTTACATACATGTTGCAATTTTTTGGTAAACTCTTTAAGTGCATGATACTGATACGTCTCCGTCATATCTATAATTTTTGATTGTTCCATGCCAATATTATACAACTTTCATATACTTTTGGCAACTTTTTATACTATTTTTGGGACTAACATATTGATCCACTGCCTAGTGCCAGTTCCTATTTGTTGCATGTTTTATGTTTCACAAAAACCCCATATAAAATGGAATACAAATGGAATAAAAACGGGCGGAGAATATTATTGGAATATTTGGGAAATATGGGAGGAAGAATCAATGGGAGACGGTACCCGAGGGGGGCATGAGGCAGGGGGCGCGCCCCCGACCCTCATGGGCCCCCCGTAAGGCGATTGCTGCTCTTCTTTGGCCACAAGAAATATAATTTTCAGAGAAAAATCTGGGCGATGGTATCAATCAGTCGGAGTTACGGATCTCCATATATATACGAACAGTGGAAGGGCAGAATAGGGGAGCGCAGAAACAGAGAGAGACAGAGAGACAGATCCAATCTCGGAGGGGCTCTCGCCCCTCCCACGCCATGGAGACCAAGGACCAGAGGGGAAACCCTCCTCCCATCTAGGGAGAAGGTCAAGGAAGAGGAAGAAGAAGGGGGGCTCTCTCCCTCTCTCTTCCGGTGGCACCGAAACTCCGCCGCGGCCATCATCATCATCACCATCTTCACCAATGCCTCCGCCATCTTCACCAATATCTTCATCACCTTCCCCCCTCTATCTACAACGGTCCACTCTCCCACAACCCGTTGTACCCTCTACTTGAACATGGTGCTTTATGCTTCGTATTATTATCCAATGATGTGTTGCCATCATATGATGTCTGAGTAGATTTTCATTGTCCTATCGGTGGTTGATGAATTGCTATGATTGATTTAATTTGCTTGTGGTTATGTTGCTGTCCTTTGGTGCCCATCATATGAGCGCGCGCGTGGATCACACCATAGGGTTAGTTGTTTGTTGATAGGACTATGTATTGGAGGGCAAGAGTGACAGAAGCTTCTTCCTAGTATAGAAATTGATGCATACGGGATTGAAGGGGGACCAATATATCTTAATGCTATGGTTGGGTTTTACCTTAATGAACGTTAGTAGTTGCGGATGCTTGCTAATAGTTCCAATCATAAGTGCATAGAATTCCAAGTCAGGGATGACATGCTAGTAGTGGCATCTCCCACATAAAACTTGCTATCGGTCTAGTAAAGTAGTCAATTGCTTAGGGACAATTTCGCAACTCTTACCACCACTTCTCCACACTCGCTATACTAACTTTATTGCTTCTTTACCTAAAAAGCCCCTAGTTTTTATTTGCGCGCTCTTTATTATCTTGCAAACCTATCCAAAAACACCTACAAAGTACTTCTAGTTCCATACTTGTTTCTGGTAAAGCGAACGTCATGTGTGCGTAGAGTTGTATCGGTGGTCGATAGAACTTGAGGGAATATTTGTTCTACCTTTATCTCCTCGTAGGGTTCGACACTCTTACTTATCAAAAGAGGCTACAATTTATCCCCTATACTTGTGGGTTATCAACACCTTTTTCTGGCGCCATTGCCAATAGCGTGGGGTGAATATTCTCGTGTGTGCTTGTTTGCTTTATCACTAAGTAATTTTATTTGCTGTTCTTAGTTGTTCTTTATCTTTAGTTATGGATATGGAACACGAAATACCAAAAAAATTAGGTGTACTTGCTACTCATGGAGATGGGGAACCTCCTAAAACCCTCGATGATCATTATGTGAAAAGTATTATGTACTACTTTGATAATCCTGAGAAAACCTCATTGAATTTTGTAATGGGAGACACGTTGGATCAACGTGAATACTTTAGGGATTATCACTTGACTCAAAAAGGGAAACTATTATGGGATCAAATTTATATGTTGAAGTGATATGCTAGGAAACTATGCTTGAGATATGATTATACTTGTTGCTCTAGGATGAAGGCTCCACACCTTCCCTTTTCATGCAAATTCAATGATAATGAAACCTTGGCTTCTTATGCTAGAGGTATATATGATTACTATGATGTGGAACAAATAGAAGAATTTGTTGCTTTTATGGGTGCTTATGAAATTGAATCTATGTTCAAAGAGTTTGAAAATCTCTATGATGCTATTTATAGACCTGAAAATTTAGCTATCCTTAAATATTGCTATGCCAATTATGAATTCAATTCCGATATTGATGCATTTATTGAGAAAGTCTCTGCTGTCCAAGAAGAGACTGATATTTTGCAGGAATCTATGCAAGAAGAAATTGATGAAACTGTGAGCTCATTGGATGAAAAAGATGACGAGGAGAGCAAAGAACAAAAGGAGGAAGAGCGGATTGATTACCCGTGCCCACCTTCTTATGAGAGTAATTCTTCAACTCATACATTGTTTAATTTCCCTTCGTGCTTACCGAAGGATGATTGTTATGATGACCGTTATGATCCCGTTGATTCTCTTGAAATATCCCTTTTTGATGATGCTTGATATGCTTGTGGCCAAGATGCCAATATGAATTATGCTTATGGGGATGAACTTGCTATAGTTCCTTATGTTAGACATGAAAATGTTGCTACTGCACCCACGCATGATGGTCCTATTATCTTTTTGAATTCTCCAAACTACACTATATCGGAGAAATTTGCACTTATTAAGGATTATATTGATCGTTTGCCTTCTACCGTTGCACATGATGATTTTGATGAATATAATATGCGTGTGCTTGCTCCTCCTACTTGCAATTATTTTGAGAGGAACTATATCTCCACCTCTCTATGTTTCCAACATGATAAAATTTCAAGAAACTGTTTATACTATGCATTGGCCTTTACTATGCGTGCATGAATTGTTCTTTTATGACATGCCGATGCATAGGAAGAGAGTTAGACTTCATCATTGCTTGATTTATGTTACTTTGTGCTCACTACTAAATGCCAAATCATTGCTAATTAAAATTGGCTTTGATATACCTTGGGATCTGGGTGGATTCACTACTTGAGCACTATATGCCTAGCTTAATGGCTTTAAAGAAAGCGCTGCCAGGGAGACAACCCGGAAGTTTTAGAGAGTCATTTATTTCTGTTGTGTGCTTTTATATAGTTTAAAAACTAAAAAGATAATAAAGAGGGGAACCCAAAACTTTTCAAAAAGAAAAGTGAAAGTGAGAAAGACAAACATTGTGAAAGTGGGGGACGTCCTTGAACTTTGATCAGGCCCATGGAAACTTTGTGAATCTTAATTACAGAAACTTTTCAATAAAAATAATTATCCCTTTGTACAATTCCATTGTATTATAAAAATAATGTGCCAAGGTTTGCCTTTAGGATGTTTACAATGCTTGTTGGTTTGTGCGGTGTAGGACAGAAACTTTGGCTGTAGTGCGTGATTTTACATTTTTTACTGGAATGTCAAATGGTTCTGAAACTTTTTGCACTGTGTTTCTATACAAATTGTCTATTTTTTCAAATTTAAGAAGAATGTTTTGCGTAACATAAGTATGGTTAATGTTCAGATTATTACAGACTGTTCTGTTTTAGACAGATTCTGTTTTTGATGCATAGTTTGCTTGTTTTGATGAAACTATCAATTTCTATCAGTGGATTAAGCCATGAAAAGTAATATTACAGAAGCTATAATGAAAAAACAAAATATGAATTGGTTTGCAGCATTACTTAGAGTAGTGATTTGCTTTATTATACTAACGGATCTTACCGAGTTTTCTGTTGAAGTTTTGTGTGGCTGAAGTGTTCGATGATCGAGAAGGTCTCAATGTGAGGAGAAGAAGGAGAGGAAAGAGCTCAAGATTGGGGATTCCCAAGGCACCCCAAGTAAATATTCAAGGAGACTCAAACGTCTAAGATTAGGGATGTCCCGGAAGGCATCCCCTCTTTCTTCAACAAATATCGGTATGTTTTTGGATTCATTTCGTTCATGTGATATGTGCAAATCTTGGAGCATATTTTGCATTTAGTTTTTGCTTTTATTTTATGCACCATGCTGGTATGAGATAGTCCTTGGTTGATTTATAGAATCCTCTTCGCACTTCACTTATATCTTTTGAGTATGGCTTTATAGAATGCTTCATGTGCTTCACTTATATCATTTGAAGTTTGGATTGCCTGTTTCTCTTCACATAGAAAACCGCCATTTGTAGAATGCTCTTTTGCTTCACTTATATTTGTTAGAGCATGGGCATATCTTTTGTAGAAAGAATTAAACTCTCTTGCTTCACTTATATCTATTTAGAGATATGACAGGAATTGGTCATTCACATGGTTAGTCATAAAATCCTACATAAAACTTGTAGATCGCTGAATATGATATGTTTGATTCCTTGCAATAGTTTTGCAATATAAAGATGGTGATATTAGAGTCATGCTAGTGGGTAGTTGTGGATTGTAGAAATACTTGTGTTGAGGTTTGTGATTCCTGTAGCATGCACGTATGGTGAACCGTTATGTAACGAAGTTGGAGCATGAGGTATTTATTGATTGTCTTCCTTTGTGTGGAGGTCGGGGGCGCGCGATGGTTAACTCCTACCAACCTCCCCCCTAGTAGTATGCGTGTAGTAGTTGGTTTCGATAGCTTCTAAAATTTTGCAATAAGTATATGAGTTCTTTATGACTAATGTGAGTCCATGGATTATACGCACTCTCAACATTCCATCATTGCTAGCCTCTTCGGTACCGTGCATTGCCCTTTCTCACCTCAAGAGTTGGTGCAAACTTCGCCGGTGCATCCAAACCCCGTGATACGATACGCTCTGTCACACATAAGCCTCCTTATATCTTCCTCAAAATAGCCACCGTACCTACCTATCATGGCATTTCCATAGCCATTCTGAGATATATGGCCATGCA
The DNA here is from genome assembly GCA_021437245.1 of Aegilops speltoides. Taxonomy (NCBI): domain Eukaryota; kingdom Viridiplantae; phylum Streptophyta; class Magnoliopsida; order Poales; family Poaceae; genus Aegilops; species Aegilops speltoides. The sequence continues at coordinate 56,592,734 of CM038144.1, read as the reverse complement.
ACTTCCATCATCATCATATTCATGACTTGAGCATTCATTGTCATATTGCTTTGCACGATCGTAAGACAACTAGCATGATATTTTCATGGCTTGTCCGTTTTTTGATATCTTTGCTACGCTAGATCATTGCACATCCCGGTACCACCCCCACAGGCATTCATATAGAGTCATATCTTTGTTCTAGTATCGATTTGTAATATCGAGTTGTAAGAGCATCTCCAACAGACGCCGAACGCGGCGCGCGCAAAAACAGCTTTAGCGCGCGCCCATCGCCTGGTTTGGCGCGGCGCGCTATGCCCGCTCCAGCAGCCGCGCTAAAATGCAGCGCGCGCCCCGCTCCAGCAGCGCGCAAAAAATGCAGCGCATGCGCTCGTTCTATACAAACTAGAAATGTAAGCAAATTTTTAAAAAACTAGATAGATTGCATAGATTTTAAATGATACAAAGGTATTTTACATCCGAAACATAGATTGCATAAAATAAATAAAAATGACAAACGATAAAAAACATAGATTGCATTAATAAAAAAACTACTCTAAGTCGCTGACATCATCACCACTATCATCCTCGGCGGTGTCGTCCGAGGTAGTTAGCCAGATGTCCAGCCACCGCTCATCGTTCGGCATGAAGAACGACCGCCCACCTGCTGCAACGAGGTCGGACTGCGCATTCACCAACGCCTTCCGCCGACGCTTGTCCAACCGCATCGCGCGGCGCCTTCGCGTGTCCTCCTCGCGGCGCCTTGCCCGATAAACCTGCTCGTGGCGGCGTCCTCAGGTGGCGCTGGCGCCACTCCGCCATGACCCGCTCGTCCTCCTAGGCGACGAGGAGGCGGCGTTGCTGCTCGGCGTGCTCCGCACGGTCTTCCACCATGTTCAGACAAGGCAAAGGGGCGAGGTTGAGCGCTTGCTCGAGCGTGTACACATCTTGGAAGTTCATCTGGCCGCGCGGCCGGCCTAGGCGCCACACCGCCGCATCGTCTTGTATGGCGGCCTGTTGCGCCGTCCCCATACATGCCGAGCCGAGCCGGAGTTCGCGGGCGTATCTCCGCGGTGTAGCTGCCGTTAGAAGCGCGGCGGACGCCTTGGATAGCCGGACGCTCTCGGCGCGGGCGGCATGGAGGCCCGTCGGTGGCAGGGTGCTGGAGCGGCGCGTCGGTGGCGGGGCACTATAGCGGCGCGTGGCAGAGAGGGAGAGGAAGAGGGAAAGAAGAAGCATGGAGAAGGCATGTGGCGCGCGCACTACTTTTATAAGCCTTGCCAAGCAGCGCCAAATCTTGCGCACGCCTGCTGGCGCCTTTTAGCAGCAGCACGCAGTTCAGCAGCTTGTTTCCCTGACGGCTGGGCGCGACAAACCGCCCAGCAGCTAAAAGCTGAGTTTACCGTGCGCGCGCGTCATTTGGGGCGTCTGTTGGAGATGCTCTATCTAAATAAAAGTGTGATGATCATCATTATTAGAGCATCCCCCCCCCAAGAAGAGAGGCCAAAGAAGCCTAAATAAAAAAAGGGGGGCCAAAGAAGCTCGAAAAAAAGAAAAAAGAAGAAAAAGGGGTAATGTTACTATCCTTTTACCACACTTGGGCTTCAAAGTAGCACCATGTTCTTCATATAGAGAGTCTCTTGAGTTATCACTTTCATATACTAGTGGGAATTTTCATTATAGAACGTGGCTTGTATATTCCAATGATGGGCTTCCTCAAATGCCCTAGGTCTTCATGAGCAAGCATGTTGGATGCACACCCACTTAGTTTTCAGTTTGAGCTTCCATATACTTATAGCTCTAGTGCATCTGTTGCATGGCAATCCCTACTCCTCACATTGACATCAATTGATGTGCATCCCCATAGCTCGTTGATTAGCTGCATCGATGTGAGACTTTCTCCTTTTTTGTCTTCTCCACACAACCTCCACCATCATATTCTATTCCACCCATAGTGTTATATCCATGGCTCACGCTCATGTATTGCGTGAAAGTTGAAAAGGTTTGAGAATACTAAAGTATGAAACAATTGCTTGGCTGAAACCGGGGTTGTGCATGATTTCAATATTTTTTGTGATGAAGATGGAGCATAGCCAGACTATATGATTTTGTAGAGATAACTTTCTTTGGCCATGTTATTTTGAAAAGACATGATTGCTTTATTAGTAGGCTTGAAGTATTATTGTTTTGATGTCAAAAGATAGGCTATTGCTTTGAATCACTCGTGTCTTAATATTCATGCCATGATTAGATTACATGATCAAGATTATGCTAGGTAGCATTCCACATCAAAAATTATCTTTTTTATCATTTACCTACTCGAGGATGAGCAGGAATTAAACTTGGGGATGCTGATACGTCTCGATCGTATCTATAATTTTTTACTGATCCGTCCCAATATTATACAACTTTCATATACTTTTGTCAACTTTTTATACTATTTTTGGGACTAACATATTGATCCAGTGCCCAGTGCCAGTTCATGTTTGTTGCATATTTTATGTTTCGCAGAAACCCCATATAAAATGGAATCCAACCGGAATAAAAACAGACGGAGAATATTTTTGGAATATTTGGGAAATATGAGAGGAAGAATCAATGCGATACGGTGCCCGAGGGGGGCACGAGGCAGGGGGCGTGCCCCACCCTCTGGGCGCGCCCTTGACCCTCGTGGGCCCCCGTAAGGCGGTTGCTGCTCTTCTTTGGCCGCAACAAAGCTAATTTTCGGAGAAAAATCTTGGCGAAGGTTTCAATCCAATCGGAGTTACGTATCTCCATATATATACGAAACGGTGAAAGGGCATAACAGGGGAGCGCAGAAACAGAGAGAGACAGAGAGACAGATCCAATCTCGGAGGGGATTTCGCCCCTCCCATGCCATGGAGACCAAGGACCAGAGGGGAAACCCTCCTCCCATCTAGGGAGTAGGTCAAGGAAGAGGAAGAAGAAGGGTGCCTCTCTCCCCCTCTCTTCCGGTGGCGCCGGAACTCCGCTGCGGCCATCATCATCATTGCCATCTTCACCAATGCCTCCGCCATCTTCACCAACATCTTCATCACCTTCCCCCCTCTATCTACAACGGTCCACTCTCCCTCAACCCATTGTACCCTCTACTTGAACATGCTGCTTTATGCTACATATTATTATCCAATAATGTGTTGCCATCCTATGATGTCTGAGTAGATTTTTGTTGTCCTATTGGTGGTTGATGAATTGCTATGATTGATTTAATGTTTGTTGTTATGTTGCTGTCGTTTGGTGCCCATCATATGAGCGCGTGCGTGGATCACACCATAGGGTTAGTTGTATGTTGATAGGACTATGTATTGGAGGGCAAGAGTGACAGAAGCTTCTACCTAGCATAGAAATTGATGCATACGGGATTGAAGGGGGACCAATATATCTTAATGCGATGGTTGGGTTTTACCTTTATGAACGTTTGTAGTTGCGTATGCTTGCTAATAGTTCCAATCATAAGTGCATAGAATTCCAAGTTAGGGATGACATGCTAGCAGTGGCCTCTCCCACATATAACTTGCTATCGGTCTAGTAAAGTAGTCAATTGCTTAGGCACAATTTCGCAACTCCTACCACCACTTTTCCACACTCGCTTTACTAACTTTATTGCTTCTTTACCTAAACATCTCGTAGTTTTTATTTATGTGCTCTTTATTATCTTGCAAACCTATCCAAAAACACCTACAAAGTACTTCAAGTTTCATACTTGTTTTCCGGTAAAGCGAATGTCAAGTGTGCATAGAATTGTATCGGTGGTCGATAGAACTTGAGGGAATATTTGTTCTACCTTTAGCTCCTCGTTGGGTTGACACTCTTACTTATCAAAAGAGGCTACAATTGATCCCCTATACTTGTGGGTTATCAGATACCCTCATTCGATGTTGATCTATTTTTGGTTATTTTTGCATATCACACCTTTTTAAGTAAGTTTTGCATGTTGCTATTTTTAGGTAGTTTTGCATGTTGCACTGTTTTGGAACATGCAAAAGCCACTTGACGTAGGATGTCCTAAATGTAGTATACACCAACTTTGTAAGAACATTCAAACAAAAGTTAAGGGCATGATTAAGCTAATCAAATCTTAGTATGACAAAATCATACAATTTTCAGTTAACATTGGGCATCCACATGTAAGATCCTCAACACTAGCTAGAAGGGGGTTGGAGACGCTTAAGATGGCGAGCCAGGCGGTGGTTGGACTGTTGGGCATTCTCCTCGAACTGAGCCGGCAACTCAACAATACGTAAATTCACTGGCCCTTTCAGCTCTGGATTCGGTGATCAGAGGCAGGAGCGGTACTCGGACTAGCGAGCTTGCTATCTAAGATCTGGGGACTCCATCGCCTCTTTCATTGCCCAGAAGAGAATCTCTGTTGTGATTGCGTAATTTTCTTAAGGAACCATCCGCTTCAGTTCGTTTGAGTTTTCTCCCTCGAAAACCATGAGCATATTTACTTGCACTTGTCCAACAACTACTCGTCTCCAGTGCATAACCCTTCCTTCGCCCTCTTCCAGCCAGGTAGAGCTAGCAATCTATCAAAGACAAAATTTGTGAATCAAATTATCAAAAACAAACTCGAATATAAGGATATAAATTGCCACTGAATCTCAAATGGGATCCTATGAACGGATCCTAATTTCTAGTGTTTTGTTTTTTCAAACTTGCTGCCGCTACCATGAATCCAATCATAAATTAACTTCCATACTGCTTGCAAACTGCAGTAGCTCAATGAACAACAATTCAATCGCCCATTCAATCAACTAATCCTAACTGGTAGGGTTTCAATTAGAAACATACCTGTCGCCCTACTATATCGGATGGTTCCTGCAGGCTGCGATGTAAGACGTCCCTGGATCAGTATGCTGACACACACAGTACTTCGACGAAATATCATAACATCACATGTAAAAGAAATACTGTAGATCTAGAGTATACCTTATATATCACATCGAAAATCAAGTGTAAGGGAGTGCAATCGCATCAACAACAACGGCAAGTTGAGTGTAGACCCTAATCCTATATCGTAACTCTTACTCGTCATATAAATATCTGCAACATGATAAGTTGCAACCATCTATGTCAGTACATTGAATGTACCAGCGAGATCACAATAGAAGGCATATGAAAAGTCTATTCTATATGCAATATGGATGTGGTAGCTGTAAGTTATGATTTTGCGAAAAGCTGATTTTTTTCCTCCAACAAGGAGTCAAATGCAAATATTACTAGAAAAGTTGGTTGTTAATGAGATGGTTCCGCTAACCAATTCTCACATCCAAATTATTAATAAACCCAACTCATTATTATTTGTCAGGTCACGGGTTTCAGCAAAACCTTCAAGGTTCAAACTCTGGGGTGCGCACGAAAATCTCCCCCTAGCGATCCACGTCCTAGCTTCGGTAAGATCTCAAGAGCTAACTCGACGAACTCGCAACACAAGGGACACAAGATTTATACTTGTTCGGGCCACTGTTGTGGTGCAATACCCTACTCTAGTGTGGTGGTGGTGGATTGCCTCTTGGGCTGAGGATGAACAGTACAAGGGGAAGAACAGCCTCCTGAGGTTGAGGTGCTCTTGTGCTTGGTGGGTGTGTGGATGAACTCGGTGAGTTCGAGACTAGTTCTTGTGGGGTGAGGATCCGATGCCCCTACTGTGGTGGCTAATCCTGTTTATATAGGCCCTGGACCTCTTCCCAAATATTGAGCAGGAAGGGAGCCAACAACGGCCAATTTGAAAGGGGACATCTAGTATAGCTTATCCTGACAAAAGCAGTCTTCGCATGCCAAAGGCTTTGGTGGTGATGACGCATTGGGCTCCATGGTGACCTCCGTCTTGTCGTCCTGCTGGTCTTGGTCTCGTTGCACTAATATGGAAACCTTTGCTTGACGCCTCGGTACTCCGTGCCTGAGCTTGCCTCCTTAGCACCAAAGAGGAAACTAGTACACTGCGCGCGCTGGCGCCCGCCTCTCTCGATCGTCATGGATCATGTCATGAGAACCTCGCGAGGTTTGCCTTGACTTGATCTCTTCGCCCCTCGTGAGCCAACCTGGTGAGGCTGCTCCTGAGGAGGTCTTGCTTGGCCCCTCGCGAGGGTCTTGAATGCTTGTTGGTAAAGGTGGGCCGTACGGGCCCGCTTGCAGAGCCACGCCATGGGCCGCAGGCAGGCAAGTCTGGGGACCCCCGTTCCTAGAACACCGACAGTAGCCCCCAGGCCCAAGGCGCGCTCGGGCTTGGCTTCGAGGCAAAGCCAAAGGTCAAGTGCGGAGCGCCGCGGGCCCCAATAGCCTACGGCCTTGGTCGATGCGTGGTGGTTGATTGGACGTGGGCGTCTCCGCTTCCCCACGCTGCCTTGGAATCCACCTAGCAATGAGACCCCCCGCAACCTACACAGTTATTCTTCCATCGCCCGCGGCATACTTCCCCAATTCCTCTGCTTCCCCGAGACTCTGCTCCTCCTCCCAATCTGACCTAAGCTCTGCCCACTCCATCGCCATGGCGCCAAAACAAGCGGATAAGGGGAAGAAACCTCTATCTTCTGCCAGAGCACTTTCGCCATTGAGCCCGTGGCTGGCCGGTCGCTGGTGCTCAACGATGAGGCCATGGTCAAGGTGCGCCCCATGCTCGCCTCCAGTTTCAATGAGTGGGGAAAGACGGCGGCTTGGCCTGCATCTCGTGCTCGTATTGACTGGGAAGCCACCGAGGTCCCAATCTTTATTGATGCCCTTTGGGCCAGCCTGGTCCCCCCTTTCTCCGCCTTCTTCAATGTAGTGCTTGAACATTACGAGATCCACATGCTGCATCTCGACCCCCAATCAGTGACTCTTCTCACCGTCCTCGCCTTTGTTTGTGAGGCCATGGTGGGCATTGCCCCTTCTGTGGCCCTTCTTCGCCACTTCTTCTCATTGCATCTGATGGATCCCCGGCAGAGCTCGGGATGCATGAGCTTCCAGGCTGTGGCTGCAACGGCAGGCGCGGGGATCGACTTCGAGCTTCCTCCATCCACGAGCGAGTTTCGGACATGGTGGGTATTTGTCGATGTCGGAGTGCTCAGCCCTCTGCTCCATTCTTCATTGGCACCTGCCGTTCCCAACTCTGGTTGGGGCCACGAGAAGCTCACGAGTCCCTGTCTTGTCCTCATCTGGCTCAGGTTGAATAGGCTGAAGGACCGTGGCGTAACTGCGCCTATGGTGGTGAACGAGTTTGTCAGGCGCTGAGTCGCTCCGCTTTAGCGTCATTCTCGACCAATGTGGGCCTTTCTCAATAGCAAGGACGACATGAGGCTTCAGGAGTTTGGGCTCCCTCTTGAGATGCGGCAAACGGTGCTTGCGGTCCTGACGGGCGTTCTGTTGCCAGACGACATGCCTGGAAAGAGTTGCCTGGTGTACCGCTGCTCGAACAAGGAGGAATTCATGGAGCACATGCCTTTTTTTGATGAGTGGGGGCTGCGCGCAGACGGCTTGGTGGGACCCCGCGAGAACCCCGTCAACGTGGTTGCCCTCTTTGCTGCTGGCGCCGAGCTCGCCTCGAGTGTGGGTGCAAGGAGGCGAGCACCACCAGAGGCTGGTGATGAGGGTGCCGAAGTGCTGGTGCCACCTGGGGCTCCCGGGGCATCATCCTCGGGAACTCATGATTCTTCCCCTGGGGCGGCAGTTGCGGAGCCGATGAAGTGCGCGGCTCCCAAGGCCGAAGCTCCTAAGACCTCGGGAGGTCGCGGTGAGGTGGCGTCCGATTGCTCTCCTCAGCTTGGCGCCCCTAAAGCTGCCCCTTCGAGCGCTTCTCCGGTCTTGCCCCGTGCCGGACGCCACGTCTAGCACTTCGGTCTGCTTTGCATGGACTTTGTGGAACTCTGCAAAAGGAAGGGATCTCCTAGCAGCGGCAGTAGTATCTTCGGGCCGTTGAAGCGGAGGAAGTACATCGCCGTCGACCAGTAAGTATTGTATCTTTGTGGTTTCTTGAGTGCTGGTTTCCTCCCTGACGTTGGCTCTTCAGGGTCCCTTCCGCCAAGGCCGCTGCATCTCCCGAGAAGGAGCCTCCTCTCTCCTCGACTCCCCCGCTGGCCTTGAGCGCCCTGAGCCTGCATGCCGTCCCTGGAGTAGGGTCGGTTGGAGATGCGTGCTCGCCTCCATGGTGCCTTGAGTCCGCGCCCTTGTCGTCCCTCCTTTGCGACCTTGCTTGGAACTCAGCAAGCGTGCCGAGGGCTCCTCCTCTAGTCACGGACGACAACTGGGCGGCTCCGGTCTTGGGCTCCTCCTCGAGCAGTGGGACTCAAGTCGTTCGTGCCCCTTGTGAGGCCTGGCTGGCGTCTGGGGCAACGCCAGCCCCCAGCCCCCTGCTGAGAGGGGGCGCGCCGCCTCGGGCCTCACCCACAACCCCCGTGGCGGAGGATGAGATGGGCCGTGCGCTTGAGTTTGAGCACGAACGGAGCATTGTTCGCCACGAGCTCTTCCGGGAGGCGATGGGCGCGATGAACCTGCTTGGTGGGGAGCTCGCGGATGTCGACGTGCGCCTTAGGGCTGAGAGTCTCTGGCTGGTGGAGGAATGGCATAAGCTGAAGGTGGCTATCAACCTTGGGCGCCATCAGCGTGATCTTGACAATGCAAAGGCCGAGGCGTCCCTCGAGGTTTCTTGTGAAGCTTGCTCCTGAGCTTTGGCGGAGGCTCGCGAGGCTGACCGCGGTCGCGAGGCTGCGGAGAAAGCGCGTGGGAGCTCCAGGCCTGGAGTGCATCCCTGGAGCAGCAGGTGGAGGCACGCAAAGCCGCCCTTCCATTGATGAGGGGGGCACCCGCCAAGGAGGAAGAGATCCAAAAGCTCGAGGAAGCGCTGGCGCTGGAAGCCGTGGAGCGTAGCCTCGTGCTCGAGCGACTGGAGACGAGGGAGTGCCAAGTCGCCCAAGTGGAGGACGTCGTCAATGCGCGCGAGGCCAGGGCCTAGGAGGAGGTTGACTGCCGGGTAGCCGAGGCTCGTGCGGATCTTGAGGGTACGCATGACCTGAAGTTGAAGCTCGCGGAGACGGAGGATGCAGGTAGGGCCGCTGCCCTTAGGCCGAGGCTAGCTAAGGCGGAGAGGCGCGAGGAGGCCACGGCAGCCGCCCTGGTCACGGCCTTGGCCAGGCCAGCCTCCGCCCGTCTTTGAGTTGCTCTCTCTTTAGGCGGGTTCTTGAGCCTTGAGTCCGTTCGCGTGGCGAAACAGGAGGAAGGACTTCAAAAGGCGGGCCTGGGCGGTACATGCTCCCATGCTTCAGGACCTTCGGAACAGGCCAATAGTGCCCTGGGCCATATTTGTGACGAGAACGCCCCTCACCCCCAAGTGAACGACTCCAGCCACCTCTGCTTCTTCGCCGACGTGGTGACGCACCTAGAGGCTAGATCCGAAAGAGCTCGCTAGCTCGTGGAAGAGAGGCACTAAAAAAAAGACACATCCGTGACATTTTGGGCCGAACGAAAAAAAAAATTGTCATACATATGACACTTCTGTGACGATAATTGTGACAAAACATGGTATCATCATAGATGTGGCGGGCTCCTACTTCTATGACAAAAAATCATGACAGAAAATGGGTTTTTAAGTCTGGGCGGGCGGAGGCTTGCTGCATGACATTATTTGGGTCATCCATGAAGGAAAAACCGTGGTAGAAGCGAGGCGAGGAAAATTTCGGGAGTTCGGTTCACGGTGGGCGGTCGGGGCGGCGGTGTCGTTTCTCTCATACGTCTGTGGCGTGTGTGCGAGCATTAGCTCTAATCAACCCGAACGCGGCGTTGGGCTCTAACCCGAACGGCGATTACCTTTGCATGCTTGGCGTTCTTGAACCCGGCGATCGATCGATGGTACGTTGGCGAACCCGATCGGCGATTCGCCGCTACTACCGCTAACTAAAGCCGATCGATCTGCCTCTCTAGATGAGCAGTGAGTGTTGCGGGGGGTTGTGTGAGCGATGAGTGGTGGCGTTGCCTCTGGATGAACGGGACCCGTGGTGTGGAGGGCTGGATGAGCAGGGCGACCCCATGGAGGGCTGGATGAATAGTAGGCGGTGGAGGGTGCCCGTGGAGGGTGGTTGAGCGATGGCCGGTGGAGTAGCGGCGGTGGAGGTTGGATGAGCGAGGCCCATGGAGGTGGAGGAGGTCGGCGGTAGCCGTGGAGGCTGGAGGAGGTCGACGGTGGAGATTAACAATATCCCGTGGAGTCCTGTTTTGCGGTACGCCACACCCCTCCCGATGAACAGGACCCCCGTTTCGACCGTAGCGCTCCAACACAAGTCCGTTTCGTCCATTTTGCGGTACGCCACACCCCTCCCAATCAACAGGACCCCCGTTTCGACCATAGGAGGTCCGTTTCCTCCGTTTTACGGTACGCCAAACCCCTCCCGATGAACAGGATCCCGTTTCGAATGTGGTCGGTCGAACACAAGGCCGTTTCCTCCGTTCTACGGTATGCCAGGCCTCGTTTCCATTGCCTGTTCCTCCCAAGCCCTCCCGATGAACACGACAACGCATTTCGTTCCGACCCAGCCGGTTGGCTCCCACACGTTCCATTGCCTCCCGATGAACACGACGCATTCCGTTGCCTTCCCATGAACACGACGCATTCCGTTGACTCCCCATGAACACGATGACGACGCAGTTTCTCCGTTCCGACCCAGCCATGTACACGAGCCCTGGCCGTACGTATGCGAGAGTAGGCGTTCGAGACCCCGCCCGTATGTACACATATGTGGCCGTATTTTCTTTCTTGCACCCTGGCCGATGTACATACGTGTACATGCTACGTGCGCGCCTCTACTACGACACGAGCGCGCCTCTACATCCACCAATATATATATATGTACACGTTCGCGACCAGAATGACAACGCTACATATGCTTCGACGAGGTGGGTCCCGACTGTCAGGCACTTCCTTGCGTGCGAAGATCTAGCTGGTGGGTCCCAGCAGTCAGGGGGGCGAATCTTTTTTTTTTGCCCGGACACATTTCCTTGCGTGTGAAGGTGTAGCTGGTGGGTCCCAGCAGTCAGGGGCGAATTGTTTTTCTCGGACGCACTTCCTTGCGTGCGAAGATGTAGCTGGTGGGTCCTAGCAGTCAGGGGGGCGAATCGTTTTTTTTCAGACGCACATTCTTGCATGCGACGATGTAGCTGGTGGGTCCCAGCTGTCAGGGGGAACCATTTTTTCACGAAATACGGTGGCCCGTCCGCTGGGTCCTTGCTGTCAAGTGGAGGAATCATTATTTTCCGCGTAATAAGGAGGCACTTCCTTGTTGCGGCCGTGGACCCAGCTGTCAGCCTCTCCACCTATAGTCCATGTCCGATGGAAGTCATTCCTTGACCACTTTGACCATGCCGCACCGAGAGCACAAGGGCGGTGGACGACGGCGAGGCTAGGAAGGGGACGACGTGGAGCCGGGGAAGACGCGGCAATGGATGCCCAGCGTGAGAGGTATGAGGTTCACTCGTTAATTGCGGTGTGAGGTTGTCGTCGCCCATGAGAATAACGAGGGGTGTGGGTGCGTGGAGGATGGCACGGCAGCGGTGGGAGTAGTAGAGGCGGTGAGGCCTCGCGTCATCCTGGCCGGCCATGGGCGGCGGAAGCGGCAACACGACCGGCGCTACTTTGGTAGGTGGAGCAAGAAGGCGAGAGGTTGAAGAAGCACTACGGACGTTGGATGGACATCGTCACGATCCTTTGGAGCTAGAATCGTTCATATATAGACTAAAGTTGACAAAGGCCTCCGTCGATCAACTTAGTAGGCCCTAAGTCAGCCTCCCACCAAGGTGGGTCCTAGCTAGCGGGGTATTCATTTTTTCTCGTAATAAGGAGGCACTTCGGTGGGTCGGTGACGAGTGGGGAAGGTTTTTCATGGAATATGGTGGCCCGTCCGGTGGGTCCCAGCGATCGAGAAACCTTTTTCGCGAAATCTTGGTGGCCCGTCTGGTGGGTCCACTGCTGTCGGTGGAGGAATAATTATTTTCGCGTAATAAGGTGGCACTTCCTAGCATTTGCCGTGGACCCAGTATCGGCCTCTCCACGTCTGATACTCTTCCGGTGGAAGTCGATTAGTTGACCACATTGACCACGCTTCGCCGAGAGCACCACGGCGGTGGATGACAACAAGGCCTAGGAAGGGGCGACACGAGCCGGGGAAGGCGCAGCGGTGGAAGCCAGCGGAGAGAATCTGAGGTTCACTGTTCGGCTGCGATGTGAGGCTGCCGTCGCCCATGAAATAACGGGGGTGTGGGTGAGTAGAGGATGCCCTAGCCAGCGGTGGGAGTAGTAGGGGCGCGAGGCTGCTTGGCGGCAGCATAGCCCGACCACGGGAGGCGGGAGCGGGCGGTCCCTTGGCGGCTTTGGCGGGGTGGAGCAAGAAGATCGAGATTGAAGAAACCTGCGGCCGTTGGATTGACATCCAGCGGTTCGTCTGCTAGAATCGTTTGTTAGCGTATATAATAACTAAAAAAATCTTGCATACGCGTCAACTAAACAGGCCCACAAGTCAGACCACTCCCTCTTTTTTTTAATAATTTATATATAGCTCATGGCAACTTCTTATGCAAGTTATTGTAGTCGTTTTTTTTGGTTGGCCAGGGCCAATTTCGCATATTTCTGTGGGTTCCAAACTATTTTTAATACTGAAATGTCGAGCTAGATTTAAAGTACTTTGAAGATATATTTAAATTAGGTTAATGCCCACTGAAATAGGAATCTGAAAATGTGAAAAAATTCAGAAATTATAAAGTAATTGCCAATTTGTCATCTGTTTTTATATTTACAACCCATTCCATATTACTTTCAAGATTTGCAGGCGTCTCGAAAGAGTTGCAGCCCATCAGGGCGTAGAAAAATAAGTAGGCCTGGATTGGGTATTCTTCAGAAAAAATAAATTGGGCTCATTTTCACAAAGAAAAAATAGCTGGGATGGCACGTGGTGAACATAAAATATAAGCCTGGGCTAGATGGGCCACAGCCCAGTTCAAACCCTGCTCCGTCTCAACAATAACAAAAAAAATATTGCTTGAGTAGCTACATCCCAGGTCTCAGCCGATCTTGTGTTGTTCTCTTGTCTATTGACTATATACGCTCACAATGTCGTGGGTCCCAGATGTCAGGAAAACACTAGAAGGAAGCATTTTATTTTTCCATACGCTGACGTGGTGGGCCCCTACTGTCATCCTCTCCACGTAATTCTGCCGATTCCTGTTGTTTGTTGACCATGTTGACAACGCGAGAGGGCGGCGCTGCGGCGAGCGCACCAAAGCGCACGGAGGACGTCGGCGTTAATGATTTAGGAGACGGTGGGGTGGCGATGCATCTGAGGCGCGGCCAGCCGTGGGAGGCGGAAGCAGGCGGCCTCGCCGGTGCTGGTTTGGTTTTGTCGGTGGAGGAAGACATGGTGAAGAAACACGACAGGTTGTAAAAGCAGCGGAGTACTTAACAACCTTAATTGAAACCAGCGGGGCACTTAACAACCAAAGTGAAAGCGGTATGAGTACTTATCTGAGTTCAACCGTACAAAGCACGCCTCGAGCAGTGCTCCTTTGCCTCTGATTAACCAAGGGTGAGGCCGCCAAGCCCAGGACAAGGCCAGGCGCCACCCAGCGCATCCACAACCTTAAAGCGGCTTCATCTCGCAGCGTGGTCAATAAACAGGATATTAAGCTTTAGAGCCATGGAAAAGCATGAACATAATCTTCTGTCCTATTCTCCAAGATGGACGGGCCTTCATTATTTGAGACCACCCATGAATAAGTATCTTTTCACCTCCAAGGGGAATTGAGTAGGTCGACATAAACATCACGTTGTGACCAAGCGCAAGTCTGACCCGACCATGGTCAGGCATCTGTATAGGAACAATAGAACTAGGCAGTTCCTGTTTCAAGAAGATCATAGTTGTAAAACTGTGTATAAGCAATAGTTTATGAACAACATATATAACAAAAAACAGCTCGTACCATAAGTTTCTCGACACAGTTGGACCTGTTCAACGAGTGTAGCGATGGCACACAAATCCCGTGGCCTTCCACCATTGAAACACCCACAAGGACCTCAAGGCGATCAATAAAGTATAGGAACTTGTGGATGTCGATCGATCAACCGGTGCCATCGATAACAGCCAAGTTATTACTGAGTAACAAGCGAAGCGATCGCTTCACTCTGAAAAAACCTACGTGCCACCAATTATAAGAAAATATTAGTTAGAAGTAGCATCTTCGTGAGAGATTCGTTGCTACTTCTAAAGTTAAATTGTGATTAGTTAGACATAATATGTGGATTAAGAAGTAATCGAGGCAACAAGCAAGAACCAGATACAAAACTAACATGGATGAACAATTGGAATGATGTCGGGGTGGAAGATCGCAGTGAAGATGAGACCAGGTTCTTCTATTTCCATCAACATTCGTGCGCCAACTTTCAGTCCGTAACAGTTGAGAAAGTTTATCCAAGTTTGGCCATAAAAAAAGCAGCGATCTTATTCGTTCATGAACCCAACTCGGAACTTATATCCATGGCTTTCTTCACTGTGACCATTAAACTAGTGTATTCAGTTATGGCAAGGCCGAGCATCTTGAGTACATGTGTTCTGGCAACGCAAATAATACACTGCAGGAAAAATAATATGAGAACACAACATTTTCAAAAAAAACCACCCTCCCGGATAGAAAAGAGGATTCTAGGAACATACTATGCGTGTTTCAAAATGTTGTGTTAGGATGAGAAGGAACAAGTGTGGCGTCTCACCGAGGGCGCAGAAACCTGTAGGGTACTCGCACCTTGGGCACTGCAAATGAAACACACTAGATTCAGTAGGAAGAAAAATGCATCAACGGCAGCGGCTGCCATCCTAGGATTACCTACGACCAAGGGCTTTGATTTATCGGGGATGGATGAAGAATTCATACCTGGTTCTCCATGAGAAAACCCTATGCAATCGCCGAGAGGGGGTTTTCTCTAAGCAAGCAGACGAGGGGGAAGGGGATTCAGGCTCAGTTAAATATTGCCGCTTCGTCCATCCAGCTTACTGCTAAAGCTGGAAAGGGGGGTTGTGATTTGATGGCTCACTAGGCATTACTGCGGTGCTACGACCGGGGTGTGTCTACCATGAAGTTGTGCACTCTCATTTGTGCATATGGCACGTGGACCCCGTTGCCGGTTGGCCCACATATCAGCGAAAGGAAGTAGAAAGACAGGAGTAACTAGTTACACATAAATATATTTTTTGGTAGAGAGATACTCCCTCTGTAAATAAATATACGAATCTTTTATATCACAGACAGACTCACCTTGCCGAGAAATATACTCCCTCTGCAACACGCGGGCATTATGGGGGTTCAGCTTTTTTTATGGGGGTTCAGCTGAGAATATAATACTCAGATAGGCTCACGGTTCTGCACTTTGGGCCGCAGGCCAACCCTGCATGTTTGGGGGCCCATGTGTTCTACCTCAGTGCTTTTCATATTGCAAGCGATCTTTACGGCCCTGGTTTTATATGCTGTCGCAAGGCGAATACACAAAATTGAATAAAGCACGGAAGCCGTTGGAATGAAATTGAACGACAGTTCCTAACCAGCAATCAGAGTTGCAATTCTATCAACGATATACCATGTGATAAATAATACTGTCGTACTACTTATACACACAGGACACTTGTTCACCATGCCAGATTATTACATCAAAATCTCTCGGAGGATAGATCAGTTCGGCAGTTGCGTGCTGCTACTGAAGAATTTCAAAGTTGATTTGGACCAGCTCTCCTTGCCAAGAAAGTGCGATTTTGACATCATCCCCTACCGCAAGATATGATTTAGATTTGAATCTTGACCATCCTTTAGCATCAATCATCATGCGACCATCCTTTGTACTTACGGTATATTGAGCAGGTTCATTCACACCAAGGCTGCGCATGGTAAGAGAAACTTGGCTGCGGTCGCCCGGATTGTTGAAGGACTCCCTCGTTGCTCTAGGAATTCTCCGTTTGCAAACAAGAAGACATACCCAAACAGTTAGATCAACACAGTGAATCATGTGAAGCAACATGGAAAGAAAAAAGAACGAAGCACTTGGGCGGCAATTGCTTACCAAGAAGGTGGACATGTCGGTTTTTGTAAGGACTTTGGTATATGAAGTGTGAACTACAGCCCAGTCTGTTGCCCATGCAACTGCAGGGGCCGGAGCAGATGCAAGTGCAAGTGTTGGTGCAGGTGCCGAAGCCACTGCTGCTGCCGGAGATGGTGCTCCTTGTAGAGCTGGTGCCGGTGCCGGTGTCAATGACCGATCCTCCGGTAGATCAGTTGATCGGCGACGGTCGGTGCCCAATCCTCGGTGGATCGGTGAGCTGCTACATTGTCGATGCTAGAAACAGCTGTCGGTGCTCGATCCGTTGCTGAAGGTGGTACCGATGTGCAAGACAGCGGCGATCGTGTCTGGTCTGCTATGATCAGCTTTCTAACTTGACTAGGATCCGTGACCGTGATCCAGTTTTTTTCTTCATTTCTTTTAAACGCAAGAAGGACTAATTGTGGCGTTTTTGTTAAACCAAACTGCAGCTCATCATAGGGATTCAGCTTGTACTCAGACAACAGACTGATCCAATTTCTCCAGTAATATAACTAATGGACAGTGCCTTCGTTACTGACACGACGTAAGAAGTGAAACCTACAAAAATAGCCATCGGAGAGCAAACCAAACGGTTTATTCTGTGATGAATGTCACATGGCAAAACCTGCATCGTAAAATTGCGGGAAAAGAAAGAAAACATGACATTAAATCAATATGATTTAGACAGTAAATCAATAAGATTTACTTGATGTGACACGAGTGAATCCTTACCAGGAAATCACTGTGTTGAAGTACTAAACAGAAGATTGATCGTCCAACTACGTGTGGCATGCAGGGGCCCCACCTACTCCCACAAGCAGGACAGTACAAAGGTCGTGACAAATCGTATGGACCGAATATCCATGGGACTAGAAATCCTGGTGGGTGCGATAAACCCTGCAATGCAAGCAGATATTGGAGTGTAACCATAATTGATAAACCGTCCTCACAAAAAATATGATCTGGATACTTCAAAATATACAGACTGAATTGAGTGGATAGACACTAACATAGATCGTTCTCAGGACTGACCACACACCAAAAGCGACAGTACTAATAAACAATACAGGGTTCACAAACACAAATCAAGTATTGAACAATAGTACTTACTATAGACAAGCAAAGTTGCACTAACTAAACTCTGTAGACTATTTCTTGCCACCGACCTACGGGATGAACCCCGCATAACTGACTAGGCCATGGACTTCGTGTGAGATGTCTACATGCACCATCACCATCTTGGCAACCTTGGAGAACCTAACAGAGTGGTCTTTCCACTCATAAACATGATGATGAAGACAGCCGCATCAGATTTGTTGGGAAGCTTTACAACAACCACACCCTTCATAATCGAAGGCACAGCCAGGAAATTGTTGTGGTGAAGTACAGCCTCGAGAACATGCCTGACAACAAAGCTACAGGAAAACACTAGTTCAGGACACGTGGCGACAAGGACAAAGCAGCTGGATAGTACAGCAGTAGAACTCATGATCAGGTCTTCCAATTCACACAGCATGACTTTGAGAACTTCATCTCCACCACGGACCTGGTTCTAATTCAAATAGAAACCATATTTTATTACTACCTCCATTCAGAAATATAAGATGATTTTCGATATTATACTCCATATATGACTACATATACGCACAGAAATGAGTGAACAAAGACACTAGAACATGTCTTCAAAGGCATGAGAGCAGAGGGATTACTTGCAATATCCATAACACAAGTTACTGAAGCAAATATACCCTCTTCAAAGGTAGCATTGATGTTCATAAAGTACTCCCTCCGTCCCAAAATTCTTGTCTTAGATTTGTCTAGATATGGATGTATCAAGTCACATTTTAGTATTAGATACATCCGTATCTAGAAAAATCTAAGACAAGAAATTTAGGAAAGAGGGAGTAGTTGAAAGTAATCTACAAGAAATCAGTGTCAACCTCTCGCATGTTTTGGTCAAAAGAGGAATTTAGAACCGTCATTTGGCACACTAAAATCACATGCAAGATCACCCAGAAAGTTGCACTACTAGTACTAGTACTGCGTGTTTGATGAAAAAACACGATTAAGATCGAGAAAAAGATCGTCGACAAGAGACATTACCTGGACTTGCTTAATGAGGGATCCCGGAGAGGGGGGCTTGGACAGGGCGATGGCTTTGAGCTTCTCTGCGGTAGTCTCGGCTGGGTGCTTGCGCTTCTTCGTACCATGAGCCTCGACGGTTTTGGCCAGAGCCATAGACATCACGTCGGCCGGTGCTCTAGCGTCCACCCAAGAGAGGAAGCTGAGAGAGAAGAGTGAAAGGAGGAACAAGATGAGGGAGAAGCGAAGCGAGTGGGGGTTTTCTTCAAGAAAGGAAGCTGAGAGAGAAGAGTGAAATGATGGTTGCTTCGTCCGTCCAACTTACTACTGGAAAGGAGGGGGTTTTGTGATTTGACAGCTCATTGGGCATTGCTGCGGCGCTTCGACCGGGGTAGTCTACCGTCACTCTACTACGGAGTAATTTAGTGCATGGCTGGTGGACCCAGCTGCTGGCTGTCCCACACGTCGGTGAAAGTGAGTAATTTAGTGCATGGCTGGAGGAGGATCCGCACGGTAGAGCATGTCCACTGTTTTTCTGAAGAAAAAAAATGATTACAGCAAGCATTTTCACTCTTACGACAAAGGAGTGCGAAACACGGCAGCCACTTGAACATACACAGTGCTCCTACTACTAGGCATGTGCAATGGTTTATACGTCAGTACTACACAATCTTGTTGCTAGTGTAGTAAGATATGACGATAACAAATGATGTTGTGCGCATGTCAACTACTCCTATATGTAACATAGTACCGCTTTTTTGATTGACCGATCGAGAATAAACGGTGAGATCAATGTTAACAGAACTAGGTCCACAGTACACGGAGAGTACGGTGCTACAGTACTCCACGAAACATGAACCATATGAAGCACGAAGTGTGTTAGGCAGGGTGTATGAAGGGTGCACGGGGTGGGAGCAAAAGTTCCCTTCTCGACCCACTTTTGGGTGGTTGGCAGAATGCATGAAGGGTGCATGAGTCCACACTAGTAGGTTGAATAAAATACACGGAGAGGAAACAACTATATTGAGATGAGAATGCAACCAAACACACCCACATGCTTTGTGCTACAGTGACTGATCTGCACCATCTGAGTTTGATCCAACGGTCATGTTGCGCCGAGACATGGACATGCCCATGCAGAGGGCGGCTAAACACCACCGAAGTCCCTCTGCTTCTCGAGGCGCACGACATTGGTGATGCAGGGTGCAACCGCCCGCAGAGCCCACTCCCGGTCGACGGGAGCCAGCTCGTCAAAGACGGTGTCCAATGGCATGAATGGATTCCGGTGACGGAGCCCTGAAAGGATTCGCCCGGCAATAGCGACGGCAGCCCGCAACCCCTCCTTGTCCAGCTCATCCCCCACCATCGCGCGGAGATGGCTCAGCTCCACGGAGATATAGGTGAAGAAGGAAACCAGCTCAGGAAGCCACAACTCGTTGAAGTTGACCGGGTGGTCGAACGGGTTTAGCCCGACAGCCGGCATCGTCGCGCTGGCACGATGGTAGGCATCGCGCAGCCGCAACACGTGTGTGGCAACTTGGTTCACCAAGTGGCTGAGGCAATCCTAGACCTCGTTACGATCGGCCCGCTCGCGCTCCAGCCGGCTCCCTTGACGGCCTATCATATCTCCCGCTTTCTGCAGCAACGCCGCCGACACCTCGAGCATCTTTGTGGTGGATGCCTGCCGCTTTTGAAGCTCTGTGAACTCCCGCACATAATGGAGGAGCATGGAACTCCTCTCCTCCTTGAGCTCATGGAGCTCCATGTCCTTGGCCCTGAGCTCCGCATCCTTGGCATGGAGCTCCTGTGTCAGGCGCCTCACCTCGGACTCCGTGATCTGATGTGCCACCATGGCACCAGGTAGAAGCAATTGGAAGAGGAAGCAAAGGGGGCGAAACGGCTGAAAGGCAATGCAATCTATGGGAAGGCGGAGGGAGCCAGCCGAGGAGCAGGGAATCTTTTGGTTTTCACCACGGTAAATCACCAGTCGACAACTTCTCACATCAGGGAGCAGTCGGTTTTACAGGCGGAGTCATCGTGACTAATTGCTGCTGCGCCTCCTCCCGTCAATCAAAAAATTAAAAATCCTGCCACACCTGCTCCCGTCAATCAAAAAAATAAAAATCCTGCCGCACCCAAACACCAGAGCAACGCCACGGTGGATATTTAAATTTATCTGCCGGCAAGTAGATAAAAAAGGGTGAAAAAACAAATGTAGCGGCGGCCTAGCTAATCAGTCGGACTAGCCCAACTAGCTAGCCACCGTGCTTCACTGATGTACTCGGCGGGAAAGGTGGTCTTTCATGATTTGACGACTCATTTACTTGCTTCGGCGCTATGACCGACGAGGACCCAGAAAACGCGCAGTAGGGCGTCCCACGTCAGGAAGAATATATGCGTGCACCACCCAAGAGGACCCTGAAACTGCGCGGTAGGGTGTGCCACGTCTCGGCTTGGAGGAAAAATGTGCGTGTAAAAATATACTGTATCAGACGTAGTACCTATGGTTCGACCTCGGGACGCAGCTAGTCAGTCGAAAACACCCCACTAGCCACACAGCTTCATCATGCAAACATGGCACGGAGGAAAGATGTGGTTAGCTCCGTCTCGACCAGCCACAATGTCTCTTGTTCTAGGCGATTCTTCTATTTTCCAAGCTTTTTTTAGTTGTAATAACACCACGGCAAGTTACCGCCGCTCTTCGTGTGTGCCCGTGCAAAGGTTAGACGATGGAGAGAAGGGAGATTGAGATAACAGACTTGGGACCCACTAGTAAGTGAGACAACGGTCATGCACGTGTTGACGAGGCACTCCCTCTACTCTACTCAACGCAAGTACTGTATAAAATCAAGTTATGGGACAAAGACAACAACCGTTGTTGTTTCAAGCTATCGACTTATGCTTTGTAGTCCAGGTTGCCAGTTCGAATCTCGTCTTTCAGATTTGTTAGTTTTAGGTCCAAATTTGATTAATGACAAGTGGGACCCCCGTGTGTTGTTCCGATATTTCAGTGTAGGATGGTTTTTTTTAACAAACACTTTGCATGGTTAGACAAGTAACGGCACGAGTTACATGTATTTTGCAAGTTTACGAACAAAAATGACAGCGGCATAGAATATCACATCCACCCCGCAGCTTAGATACTATGGTGATCTGAGTTTTACACCGTTGGAAGTGAGATCCAATGGCTTGGGAGTAGTCTTTGTAATTATGCGCAATTTCCAAACTCTCCAAAGGTTTTTTTTGCAAATAAAACATTCAGGCCTCGTGTGTGCCGCTGCATCTTCGATCCAACGGCTCCCCGTTGCTCATATTAGGTGCTCCCTGTAGCTTAATTACCTGCTACGGTGATATGACCATCTAGGTCATATGATCAGTGATCAGATGGCACATGCATAGTACTTGTACTTTCTGCGCATTTCCCAAACTCTATCAGCCGTATATTGCAAAAACATTCAAACCTCCTACTGTGGGCCGTTAGATCTCAGTGAACTCGTATCACCATAGAATCTACGGTGCGGGAGCACCTCATATTCTCCCGTGCGAGAAAACATAAGGTGCTTTCATAGCTTGGATGCTATGGTGATACAAGCTTGGAGGCCGTTTGATCTGAGATCCAATGGCATCTGGCGATCTTTGTGCTTATGGCGATGGCGAACCCTTTGGGGCTTTTACGCAAAAAACCATTGAACCACCGAGGAGGTGTTGGGTCACAAATCAACGGCTCGAAGAGCTTAGATCACCAAAGCATCTAAGGTGTGGTAGCACATGATATTCTTACATACGGGAGAATATGATGTCCTCCTTCATCTTAGATGCTACAAGTGATCTGACTTCGAGGTCGTTGGATATGGGATCCAAGGGCATCTGAGTAGTTTTTGTACAAATTGTGTGCAATTCTCAAACTCATTAAAGTTTCCTGCAAAAATATTAAGACACATCATGTGAGCTGCTATATCTCTGATCTACAAGCTCCAAGCAACTCGTATCGGCATATATCATCTAAGGTATGGGGGCACATGATATTCTCCCGGGGAGGAGGGGTGGGGGTGCACAACCAATCGGTGGTTGGGAGGGTGGGGACAAATATAATCTAAACAACCCTAAACTAAGCTCCACAATTTTATCTAAGGTCGAGGGGTTGACCCCCGACAATCATAGCTCCGCCAAAACACAACATTTGCATGTACTGTAGTACTAGACTTAATATTCATGTTTCAGTTTCATGTTCATTTTAAATATTGAACTGAGGACCATGGATGTCTTACATTTTACTCCCTTCGTTCCTAAATATTAGTCTTTTTAGAGGTTTCAAATGGACTGGCACATACGGATGTATATAGACATATTTTACAGTCTAGATTCACTCATTTTGCTCCATATGTAGTCACTTGTTGAACTCTCTAAAAGATTAATATTTAGGAATAGAAGGAGTATTTTTGAATTCGTGTCATACATGCATGGTTTGGAAAAATAGATGCACTATACTTATTGGATTGTTGTTGTGTTCGTGCATGTGTGTCTGTGTGTGTGTGTGTGTGTGTGTGTGTGTGTGTGTGTGGTCATATGCTTGATACATAGAAAGTTTTCTCACCTCCATATTGTTCATCTTTTAAATTTGAATTTGCATTGGAAAACTTACTAGGGATACCTTGAAATGTGAAATCCATGTTGAGATCACTATATCACAAACTCACTCTAATTCAACAACTCGTCATAAATCAGTTACCACGTTGAGATTAGTATTTGCAAGGAAATACGGGTATTGTAATACACATAGATTCATTAAGCAATTTAAAAGGTTCCTTTCGTATTCTCGAATGGTAGGACCCAACGGCGTACCAGCCAGACCTTCGCTCGTGTTGATCCTAAAAAAATAGAAAAAATAAAAAATACCGGGCTCGTGTCCTTCGGTGGCATGTGTGGTACGCACATTAGGCAACCCCAACCAGTCGAGCCTCAGCGTTTCAAGTCGAAATATCTGGCGGCCAGAATTCCAGCCCTAGGAAATTCCCCTCATGTCCACGGTCCATAATGACTACCGATGAACAATGGAGGGATGCTTTAGTAACTAGGCAACGTTACCTACCGTGCCGAGCATGGTTTAATTCCCTCGATCGCCGCTCGTCAAGGTCACCCGTCAACTGCATTGCCTAGTACTACTACTACACCAGGATGAGCACAGAATTGAGCCCGTTTGTTCGTGCCTAGTACTTTAGTTAATATATCAGGCAATGCACTGGTACAGAGGGATTATCCTTTTACTCTGCATATATAACTTGTCTGAAGTCTAACTAAGCAAAATGTTTGACCAAATCCTTTCTTAAGAAATACAACAGGACAGATGTACGGCTTGAATATTTATTGCATGATGCAGGTTATGATATTGTTTCGAATCCTACATCTTAAATTTCAGAAAATCCAAAAGTGAGCATAAATTCTTGAAACTGAGCATGGTCACGTGATATCGCACAAATATTACTTCGTAAGTTTTTTCTTCAATTCGAGACAAGCTGCTTATGACAAGTTGCACAAATGAAGAGCCAAGGTATTTTGGAAGAAAGACCTGTCACATTAAGGCGAACGCTTTCACTATTGAAACCGTGGGCGTTTACGTGCCGCCACGAGTCCCCGCTTCTCATCGGCAGGTGTCGCCCGAGCAAGCGTGTGAGTGGATGGGAGGCGTGCGAGCAGACCGTCGCGCCGGCTGTCAGGGAGGCGTGCGAGCAGACCACTGCGCAGGCTCACGGGGAGGCGAGCCCTTTGACCAGGCTCCGCCACCCACCGTCGTCCCAACTGCTCCCACTTTTAATGTCACCGGCACCGCAGTGTAAAATCAACCCCGCACTACCCGGTATCGCTACAATCTTCTCTCTTCCTCTCCGATTCTCCTGTCGTCTACCTCCAACTAGCCTGACCTAAACGTATGCCATGCCGCATCACGATGGCCTGCCCTTAGTGTTCCAGTTAGGAAGACACCCAGCCGGAGTCTCAAGAACATAAGGCGCTTTAGGACGAGCTTGAACTGGCCTTGCGGGAAGACGCCATGCATGTCCCCGCTCCCGTTCTGGCTCCCGTCGCCCTGACTGCGCCAGCGCCCATCCCCGTGGCATTGATGGGCTGGGAGCCACACATTGTCGCTGAGCTTGATCCCACGGGGTTCCACGAGGTCCCCGCCGACTTTCACATGCCCGTGCACCTGCCAGCGCATGCGCCTGCGCGTGCACTGACGTGCGCGCCCATACCGGTGCCCATGCACACGAATGTCTCTTCCGCGCCGTTGACAGCGCCTGTCCCCGCGTGGGTGCCAGTGCCCCCTCAGCGGCATGGATGGCCGCCGTCGACCGCTTCCTTACACCAACGCCAGTCGCCTCCTCTCGCCAGTTGACTTGCTCCGAAGTCCTGAACATTTTGGCCTTCCTTGAAGCTAGGCCAACGTCCAGGAGTACGCCAACAACAGAGCAAGATGATGCCGTCACCGTTGATCAGTGGCCAGACGACACACAGAGCACGGCAGAGGAGCCGCTTCCCACCACGAGACGCCCCCGCCGCCACCGTGTAATCTAAATTTGCCATGAAAAATGTTTGGATTACCATGCTTAAAGTCCGAACGTTTATCATTTCCGTTTATTTTATATCGATCGTCCTATAATTTAAAGTCAGAGTCAGATTGAACGAAATATATGGTTTGATCGATTGAATGTTCTTCTAGAGCCGTATCAAATTAAATAAAAAACGTCATCAAGCCACATGTATTCCTTGTCATCCAACGACCTACACTGCTTCAATGTCGAGCGCTCAACACGTTTAGCATGCAGTTAATTTCATGCCAAAAATAGTGCTAATCACATAATAACACGCAAATAATATCCTAGTACTTAATATCCGCATGCACTTACTATACTTCCAAGTTAATGTGCATTGCACGTACACACTGACTAGTGCTGCTAGTACATGAAACTGGTGCCGTGACTTGTGAACGCGTCTAGATATGGTCAATGGCAACATCGCCCGCGAGTTATTTGTGTTTGCCCGTGCGTCTAAATGCAGAAGTGGAGGAGAGAGAGAGCACACATGGAACCCACCAGTAAGTGAAGGCGAATAGTTCTAAAAATAATATTACATGTTATCCATTAATTAGGCTGTGGTAATATAAAAACATTATGTGAACAAAGGGGGGTACAACAAACATTGATGTTCTATGTATGTTGCCTATTGACGTGCGGCTTGAAGGCACGGTCGCATGTTCGATCCTCATCCTTTATTTTTTAATTTGTATATGGGTCCAAATTTGTTTCATGACATGTGGGCCCCTCGGTGTGTAGTTTGTAGCACTTTAATTTGTGGGTCGAAATTTGTTCCATTCCAAGTGGACTATCGGTGTGTAGTTTTGTAGCTTATTTATAATAATTAAAGAGAACAACATAGTTTTTTCAATAATACCATGGTGCGACGTTGAAGGCGAGAAAGGACGTGCGAGAGAGCGATGACCGATACAGAGAGAAATCAACTAGGGGAGTTGTGTGGGTTGCAACGGTGTTTGGAGTAGTTGTGGGCCGAATGCTACGAAAATATAATCTAAACCGACCGGAATAAATGCCTACACAAATTAATCCAAGGTTGGAGTGCCCCTCGCAATGTAAATAGCTCCGGCTTTGCGAGGGATGGAGAGGTAGTAGCCTCAATGCGTGGAAGATACGGTGTGAGAAAGCGAGGTCAATCGAGAGACATATAGATAGAGACAAAGTGAGTGTGGTCCGGCATTCATTGAAGAAATATATATGTTCTGGAGAGATATTGTCCGATTGAGCTTTTGGCAAGGGTGAGGGCTATAAGATAGAGCTTGAGAGATGATCCAGTCACAGACATGTAGATATATTTTGTGCGTGGGAGGAAGCAAGGTCAACCGATCACATAAGGTCACCGTGCGATCGAAAGAGTGAGATGGGTTGGAGAGAGCGACCTAGATAGACAATGTGCGTGAGAGAGTATACAATGTGAATAGGTCAAATTGGGCTCAAACATGGTGATATATCGTTTTTGTCCGAGAAAGAGCGAGGTCAATCGAGACATATATATATGCCCGTGCGTTGCAACGGAAGACTTCAAGGGACATGAATCATGCTCGGAGACATGTGCTTCACTACCGAGGAAATGCATGTTGCTATGAATAAGTGGTGGCAACGTCGATAAACCGGGTCATGGGACACATGTTGTTGATGACAATAATAATGGACAGATTTATTGTAGGGTTATTTAAGATGGTAGTTCGAACATGAAACATGATCCTAAGTCAATTGATCTGGTGAAACACAAACTTCAGATTATTAGTGCGCATGAAATCTAAAAGTATAACAGAAGAAATAACATTATTCACCGTCACTAATGATGCCACGGTCTGAATAGATTTCATGCCATGCAGCTTGTCATCATTGGGCAAACATGGTACGTGCTAGATATACACCATTAATTACTGTATAGTCATCTGGATAGTGGAGATTGCTTGAATACGTCAAACTATTGTTTTTATTTTAGTGGACACTCTAATAAATTCACAAGCTTACTAATAGGCATGACAAGAGTAATGCAATTTTTTTTGTAAAGAAATGCATCAACACAAACTTCTCATATTTGAAAGAAAGCCAACTTTCATCAGCTTGAAAGTGGGCGGTGTTTCTAGATTGAAGTCGAATGTGAAAGCTTCCATGGATATCGCTCTGCTCCAAGTCATTTGCTCTACTCCAAGTTGTATATGGATCGCTCGCTCTGCTCCAAGTCCTAGATGGTTTTTCAGCAGAAAAAATATTAAAATCAGAGGTGTTTTTGTAAGAACAATTAAAAACTTCCATGAGAGCGCAGGAGCAAAGGCATGGAGCACGTCCGGCCGAGATGCATGCATCCCAGCGTCTCGTCCCCACTGTGCATGAATTCTTCCAACTCACGTATACACGCACCACGTCCTCTCCCTCTTGAGCATAGGCACAGCTGCACCATTCCTCCTTCAAGACCGGACCCTCTTCTTTCCTTTTGGTTTCAGCAGCAGGATTCAATCTCCCTTTTTTTCCTTTTTTGGATTCAATTCCATTTGCTTCCTTATTTACCCTATTCACTCTTTCCTTTTTCTTTTCTCCGTCACAGACTTGAAATCCCTCTTTTCATCCTTATTTCCCCCTCTTTTCCTTCCTTATCGGGACAACTTATTTTCTTCCTTATTATTGATTCCCGAAATTGCTCCTTGATACCCTGGAAACTCGAAGGTCTTTTTAAATTACGACGTTTGGATTGAAGGGAGCGATGTGGGATTATCTAGCTTAGTTAGTTGTATCATATGTTGTTAGGCGTGAGGCTGCAAGTTCGATTCCGTGCAATCCGACCACTATTATTTTTGCAATTGGTGGGCTGGGCGGGCTGTTCACCTTCGTTTACTTTTTCATTGTCCGGTGGCGGGCTGAAAAATTGGTGGGTTGTTCACCTTCAAGTGGGCTTGGAAACCAGGACATGGATTTAAAGATCGGCGACTCGATCAAGTTTGACGTCTGAGGACTAAACGAAAAGTATGGGACGCCTTTAAACGGACGAAAATTTAGTATCTGTGAGTAAAATAGTACCACCTCGTTTATATTACGATTTTGTCTATACAAATCATAAAAGCGTATTATGACATGAGAAGAAAGCGCATTGTGACGGTGAACCCGGAGACCCAATCCGTGCTTTATTATTAGGGAGATATATATATATATATATATATATATATATAGAGAGAGAGAGAGAGAGAGAGAGAGAGTGAGTGTGGCCCACCATGAGGTCGAAAGAGTGGCGGCGGCTTGGATGGACTGACCTAGATATACAATCTGCGTGAGAGAGTATAGAGTGTGTCGATCGAGGCCCGAACAGGGAGATATATCATTTGTGTGTGAAAGAAAACGAGTTTAAACAAGACTCGGATAAATAGAGCGAGATTGAGTGAGTGTGGCCTGCCGTGCGGAAGAAAGAGTGAGACAGTCTCAAGGGAGTGACCTAGATATACAACGTGCGTGCGTGCGCACAAGAGGTTGGGAGGGCTAGATAGGCAATGCATGTATTTAGCGCAAGAGGGTGAGAGGGAGAGGGGAGAGAGAGAGCTCGGCATGGGGTGCAATGGCGGGTGTGTGAGGTAAATACATTTGGTAACAGAGTGGAAAAAGGGGTTGTGTAGTTGAGAGACTTAGAGATCGAAACATGGAGAGAAAGAATGAGCGTGTGTTGAAACCGATAGCTTCCTAAGGTGGTTAGGAGAGGAAGATTGACCGATACAGGAAGTATATAGCGTGTGTGCGGGGGGGGGGGGGCTAAAAACAACATTTGAATGTACATAGTACGAGACTTAATATCGATGTTTCAATTCGGTGTACATCGTAAGATTTGAACCGAGGACCATGCATACGGGTAATTATTTTGAATTCGTGACATACTAAGTTTCGAAAAATTGACATTGACTCAATTTGTTGTGCTATTTTGTAGGTCATATGTTTGAATCCATCCAAATGTTTTCTCACTACCATGGTGGTCATCACGTACATATGAATTTGTATTAAAAAAGTAGCATGGATACAGTGAAATGTAAAATCCACGTTAGAATTGGAGATCGCTACGTGACACACACTCTAATTCAAATAACTAATTATGTGACACACACTCTAATCCACGTTAAGCGTGAATCTTTATTTCAATTTTTTCAAATAACTCCTCATTAATTAATTTATAGTACTCCTCTATTCACTTTTATAAGACCTTGAAGACATTTCAGACAATGTGAAAAACAGTTCATTTTAAGTTGTCTGAAACGACTTACAAAAGTGAACGGAGGGAGTATCTCGTTTCAAAACAGATTCGTTTGCAAATGAAAGAAGATTCATTTGCATTCTCAAATGTAGGCGCACAGGCGTGACCGAGTGGTCGTGTCGTAGGACGCTTTGCTTGTGCCTTAAAGGCACCGCCTTTGGAGTCATCGACATGTGGGCCACCACCGTTGGGGCCCACATGTCATGGACACAAAGGCAGTTGAAGGCACCGAAGCATAGTCCTATCGGGGTGGTCGCGTGTGTCGGACGACAGCGTAGCACCCAGCCACCCACCCCTCCCTCCTCCCCAACTCCCCACCCCCCAACCCCAAAAAAGGACAACGACAAAATAAGTTCGCGCTTCCACGTTTCGGATTGAAATATCTGGCGGCCCCAATTCCAGCCCTGCAAAATCTCTCTTCTCCACCGTCCCCTTCTGTGCCCAGATTGCTCAAATCCCTAATTCGCCGCCAACCCAAGCAAAGTTCGAATTGCCCCTTGTCTCGTCTCTTTCCCCACCTCTGTGCTGGACGATGACGACGAAGACGACGGTCGCGCTTCATGACCGCACCGGAGCTACCTCATCTACGCCCTCGTCCACCACACCGGGTGGTCCACCGACCACATCGGCCGCTGCAACCGATGTGCCTCACAGACACCAAGTTCCACTGCATCAGGTGCACTTCACCGACGCCGTCTCCTAGCTCACCGGGGCTACTTCACCGAGCACATCATTGCACCTCCGCCCCCCGAGGCCAGTGGGGCTTCACCAACAGTCTCGTCCACCGCATCGTAGCGCTCCGCTGCCACTCAAGATCTACATCTGTGCGCGGCCAGCCAATGCCAGTGCATCACCCTCAACGGCTCTGAAGTGACCCGCACTCTAGCTAGCCGAGCATGCCCAAACGCCGGCCCGAACTAGGTATCCACACATCATTCCCTTGTGCATTGTTTCGACGATGTTTGGATATCCTTTCACTGCTCTCTTAGCTTACACGCCTATGCAACTCTGACTTTAACTCTTATTTATTCTGGAGATATCATCTGAAACAAGCAAATCCATTTTTTAGCGAAGCATGACGGTGCTACGGGATCTGGTACATATCCTGCACACCCGTGTAACCTTGTAAGTATCTATCCTCCGGTACAACATCAAGGTCGATTCCACTTATTTGATATACCATTCGCCATGTCAAAAATGCAGAGGGGGATGCAAGGAGCACAAGGCCTGCACATCCAAGCAAGTGGTAACATGGACTTGTACGTGGAACATCCCAAGCACAAGCAGAGCTGCAGTGAGCCTGTACAACGAGCTAGCGTAAGTCCCTGCATCTCATTTAATTCGTACTGGCATTCGTGTATGATTTGTGTGCAGTGGCGGATCCACGAATTCAAGTTACCAGGGGTGAACATTTAACTTAAAAAATACGAAGGCACTTGCACTCCGGAAATCAACATAACTTGAGAAATGTGAAGCTACATGCACTTTGAAAACCCGCTAATGATCCGAAGTAGTTCAGATTATAAACACTAAATGATGCAAGCACCAAAAAACACAAAATGCAACATGGTGTACAAGGACTACAAACAAGGTATTTACCTGCTTGAAGTATTCGTTCTCTGGCTGAAAATATCGAAGTGTAATTGCACCTATAACTAGTGCGCAAACTGCATATCAATATATCTATCCTGCACAAGTATGCCAATAGTTTCAAACAACAGATTAGAAAAGTATTTATGCTATGTTGTCATGATACGGGGACTTTTTGGTAGATGGCCTCGACGTTTCCTCAATCTATGAAAATGCACTATAATTTGCTTGTCATCAATGCCTGCAAATCTCTATCTCTCCCAACATAGTAGATCATCATTAGACACTAAATCCTTCAATGAGCTTGCCAAATGCTTGCATTAGATCCCTCGTTAGACACTATATGTTCATCACCAGGAGCATGGAAAATGTTTGCATCAAATCCTTCATTAGCAGTCTGTTCATTAGACACTTCAGGCTCAAGAACAACATGAGCTTGTATGTTTGCACCGGAAACTTGATTAGATACATCAGATTCAGTCAGTTTAGTATTGATTGGGGGAGTTATAAAATAAGTAGAAATTAGTCTCATTTTCTCATAGATTCCCTACATACAAGCAGTTTTACAACACCGTCAGGTTTAACTATTGGCTAGAAATTGAAGAGCTGAATTAGATATAATCAGGTATGTGTTGTACCTGCTCGTTTTGCACGCTACTCTTGCAAGCTGCGACTGTCCGTTTGCGCAAGCTCGATGCCATGCCCGTGCTGCCGCCGCTGCCTCCCACGTAGGCTACACCCAGGGTTGGATCTTCATTTTCTTGTCCTTTCGTTTGCTTGAAGCCTGGCGACCGCCCTCCAACGAGGGCGTGAGGAAGTGTTGTGTCGATCTGTCCAGCGGCAACTAGGTTAGGAGCAAACTAGACTGGAGGCTGGAGCGAACGAATTGGGATTTTTTCTGCTGTCGATCGATATGGGAGGCGCTCATTTGGGCCGAGAGCCTGCTATAGGGCCTGCCTTGCACTTATGTTATTGGCCCATCCAAATTGAAACATTTTTCTTCATTTTTTACAATGCCTGCTCATGCGTTGGGATGAACAAAACTAGCGTGGGCCAACCTGAAAGACTCAAACTAGGTGCACACTTTCCAGCCACCTAAGGCGGCCGCCCATACCAGCCCCTATGGTGGCATCGCTCCTTTTTGCGTGTATGATTGGATAGTGAAAAATATTCTAGTGGCGCTTTTGATTTACCCACAGAATGGTTGAATTGCTTGTTTCTATGAACTGAGTTCGCCAATAATGTGAAGGATGCCAGTCTTTTCATCCTATTGTAGATTGCTTAGATCTCGATATGCCAAAAGTAATCGCATGAAATATACAGTAAAAGCTAGTGTGATGTGTGTGGCTACAACTAGTCTGACTACACATCCTCATATAACATATCAAGGACGCACCATCTTACCAGATTAACCATTCGACTTACCAATGCAGTGTGGGAAGAAAGAAGTATTGGGACTGTGTATCCAAGAAATTGATGCCATGGACTCCTTCGTACAACCTTGTAAGCGAAAAAGAAGTTGCAGTGTGCCTATACAAAGAACTAGCATAAGTTCAGTTACCTACTTCTCAGAATTTTAGTTAGCCACTTATTGCAAAATTGTTCAATTATGTTGCTTGGCTTAATTTAGTTTGCTACTGATTACATAATGCCACAGCCTGTTAATCATATTGTAAACTGCGCCTATCTATGTGTTTGATACTTACTGTTAAGAATTACATGTTTGCCTTAACTTAAATATCTACTTGTTTGTTTAACTGCTTTGCTACTGCAACAGCAGGTTACAATGATGTTAATAACTACTTTTCAGCATCCAATTGAAACTCTTTAATTCCTTGTTTGTTTAATTGGTTTGCTGTTATAACTCCTAGTTGAGATGTTTTGCTAACTTCAACTTTTCTGAATCCAATCGGAACTTTAATGGCAAAACAGGTTAGCCCAAGATCAAAGAGATTCTTAATTTGAGTATCGGCATTTGTAAACCATATTCATATATGACAGTGGAATCCATCTTTGTTGTCCTTTTGAAGATATATAAAAACACATAGAATGATTTATAAAGATTCATATAGGAATACAAAATGGATTCGAATTTAGTTGCCAGGGTAAACGTGGATGCTTATTGTCCCAAAATTAAAAAGAAGCGGCAAAATGTCCACTGCCATGTCGGCTGCCCGAAGCTAAGTGTTTGGGAGATGGAAATTATTGTCTACCCATTACACGGACAATCCATCAGCCCGATTTCCACTGCTCTAAATAGGGGTAGGTTAGTAACTTCAATTAGACGTGACACGACCGCCTCTGAGCCCATTCCGACACGGTGGGCGTCAAACATGGGTGGCAAAACACATTTGATTCAAGCTCTTCCGAAAGACCTCTGTTTCTCCCTCCATTCCCCATTCGCACACGGTGGGTGGCAAAACAAACTCGACTCAGCCGAAATCGATGTAGGCAAATATTTTCAATAGGGGCAGGTTTGTAACTTCACTCAGATGTGAAACAACCGCCCTACATGTCAGCCCCGTTCATACATCGTGGGCGCCAACCATGGGCGCCAACCACCCTCTCCTCGCCCGAAATCACTCTGGGCAAATATTGGTGAGATGCGAGATTACCATCCTATCCCCAACCGACGAGACGTCCAAATTTGAAACGGGGGCTAAGTTTGTAACTTTCCCATATTTCAGACAGGCGCGTCCCAAAAACATGGTTCCCCGTACCTCTCGCTCCATTTTTCCATTCATACACCGTCCGCGCTAGAACACCCCATCCCCACACCAGCCTCCGTCCGCTACCCCATCCATTGCCGCCATCCTCCACCACATCCATCGCCACCGTCCTCCACCATGCCGGAGCACCTACCAAGACCGCGTCGTCCACTGCTAGAGATCGACGTTTCTCATCCACGGCGATGGACCAATAGCCTTGCATCACGTCCTCTCGCTTCATCGGCGTCGTCGTCCTCTTTGCCGGGGCCGCTCACACGACCTTCTCTTCCACCACAACGGGACTTATCCCCCGATGCACCCGTCTACCGTCGCAGATCTGCTTCAACGCCACCGACAGCCATCGCACCCCGATGCCTACACGGCACCGCAAGAGAGGTGGTACTTCATATCTCCTCAACTTTTTGATCTCAACAAGAAAATAGATCTTAACTTGGTTACTCTACTTTCTTTTCAGCTCTTAGAATTTAGTTCTTAGTTCGAAGCAAACAATGGATGCTAAATATCATTTCTCTGGATTGCAGCTTCAAATCTACCATGGCACAGCCATAATACGGTTTAATTGATCATGCTTAGGGTTTAATTGATCATGTTGGTTCCGTGGTGGTTTCTTTAATAGAAAATGGAGGGGAAACCGTCTTTTGCTAAAAAAATATGCTTAGAGTTCCCCCTTTTATGATCACTATACAATCAGAATATGTGCTTCGTGTCATAATAACACTGTTCCACCCATCAAGCTAAACAATCTTAGTTGTTCAAATACGAATGTGATATTATTAAAACAGAGTCGTTTAATTGGTCAGCTAAATGTTCCTAAATTAGTTTCGAAAATGCATGTTCGCCGCTCGGGTGCGTATCTCTACAGGGTGCCCACGGTGGGCCGGCCCACCCTGGGATTTTGGGTCGTTCCAGGCCCCGATTCCCCTCTGTTCTGCTGCGCGCTTCCGATCTCTACTCACCCCCAGCCGCCTACCTCGCCGGCGACTTGCCGTCCCCGGACGGCATGACTCTAGGAGGAGAAGCTAGACTAATAGGAGGCCAGGAGCTGCTCGCCCAACAGCGTCACCGCTGCCCAGGCGCGCCGCCGTCCCTACCTTCCCAGTCCGTTCAGGGCTCAGGCGTGCAGCACCCACCAAGCCAACCCGATTTATCCTGAGATACATCCTCAACAGTCAGCGGCCACTCCTCATCACCCATTTTCTAATTGATTCATTACTCATTAGGCAGGACTGTCATTAGGGTTTGTTGTGTGCTCAGTGCTACCTACACTTAATGGTTCAGATGTATTTCTATAATCTTTAGTACCTCTAAAGTTCACAGTGTTTTCAAAATTCCGTCCCTCGAAACAGACACTAGTCATTTTGGATTGTTGGTCGTAGTGACATTGACCCAGATTACTACTGCAAGCCAGGTTTGTTGACAATTTTACTTGTCTTTGTTACTCATTTGATATGATATCCAATTATTCACGTCGATTAGTTGCAAACAATAAGTGCTAGACAAACTTCTTCATTCCGATTTTGGACGGTCTCTTACTGCAGCTACAATTCTGCATACTTGTCCTAGTAAGCTCACAAGTAAATGATTGATTCACTACATCTATGCTTTCCTTGTCATATTTGTTATCAATATTATTTTAGGGTGGTCTCTTACTGCAGTTACAATTCTGACTACTTTTTATGTTTTCATGAATCTCACATTCTGAATAGCATCATAATGATTATGAGCTTGCGCGCATGAAAAGAATAAAGTAGAACAATGCCATGGCTGTCAAACTTGGCATTAAGGGACTGAAATCAAGTATGGATGCAATGCAATGCAAACGCTCTCCACCTACAGATTCATGCTCAGAATATGATCCTAACAGTGATTCTGAGCTAGAGGGAGACCTAATTAGTGGAGGAGTCAGAGGAAGATGCCCTATCTTATTCACCCATCAAGGTACTTGCTCTAACTTTCCAAGGTTACATTGCTCGCACATATCTTGCAACTGATGCTTTGCATTGCTTCTACTTTGTTGAACTGCCATTAGCTTAGTTTACACATCGTGTATGTGAATACGCCCTGCCTATCCATTTTCAGTGCATATTCCATCTGTCATCATACCATATTTATCCATTCAGATGTTGTTCTTGTGTATCAGGCGTTCAAAAGGAAGAGGGCGATTCTGATCGTGGAGGAGCACAAGCAAAGTATTTGGAAAAGGTAGTGGCACCGATAAATCAAATAGCCCATTAGGTGTAGTTGCAATATCACCCACCCACAAAACACCCCAACTCTAGCGAGACTCTAGCCCTACTACATTTGGTCATCTCGATGCCCCAACTCAGCAGACCCCAAGCTGCAGCAAAGCAAGATGATTATGCCAGTTGACATAGCACCAATATGCGATGCAAAACCCCATTCCAGCAAAGAGTACACCAAATCCAGTTGCCAAATCCCTTTTCGAACCAGAGAGAGCCCCAATTGCAGCAAATAGGACCCCTATTCCATTTCTTCCCAGTTTAGAAGATGAAGCTCATGTTGTTGTCAGGAACTTTGTACGCATCTTTCCTTCATGGAAAGATTATACCACAGACACAAAAAAATTTCCAGTCTTCCTCCGCAACTTACGCGTAAGTAATGTGTTGGGGAACGTAGTAATTTCAAAAAATTTCCTACGCACACGCAAGATCATGGTGATGCATAGCAACGACAGGGGAGAGTGTTGTCTATGTACCCTCGTAGACCGAAGCGGAAGCGATCACAATGTAGAGGAAGTAGTCGTACGATCTCCTCGCAATCCAACCGATCCTAGCGCCGTTACTCCGGCGCCCCCGAGTTCTTGACACACGTACAGCTCGATGACGCTCCTCGGGCTCCAATCCATGAGAGCTCGGGAGGAAGAGTTCCGGCAAGACGACGTGGTGGCGATCTTGATGTTCTACGGCGCAGGCTTCGCCTAAGCTTTGCGACGATATGACCGAGGTGGAATATGGTGGAGGGGGCACCGCACACGGCTAAGGAACGATCCGTAGATCAACTTGTGTGTTCTAGGGTGCCCCCTGCCTCGTATATAAAGGAGCAAGGGGGTGCGGCCGCCCTTGAGGAGGCGGCTGGAGGAGTCCTACTCCCACCGGGAGTAGGACTCCCCCCCTAGTTGGATTAGGATTGGGGAGGAAAGAGGGAAGGGCGCCCCCTCTCCTTGTCCTATTCGGACTAGGGGAGGCGCGCGCCTGCCCCTGGCTGGCTCTTCCTCTTCTCCTCATGGCCCACTAAGGCCCAATAACCCCGGAGAGGTTCAGTAACCCCTGTTCCTAGAAAATCGATTTCACCCTAACCATTCGAACTCCAAATATAGGCTTCCAATATATCAATCTTCATGTCTCGACCATTTCGAGACTCCTCGTCATGTCCGTGATCACATCCGGGACTCGAACTTCTTCGGTACATCAAAATACACAAACTCATAATATAACCGCCATCGAAACCTTAAGCGTGCGGACCCTACGGTTCGAGAACAATGTAGACATGACCGAGACACGTCTCGGTCAATAACCAATAGCGGGACTGGATGCCCATATTGGCTCCTACCTATTCTACGAAGATCTTTATCGGTCAGACCGCATAAGAACATACGTTGTTCCCTTTGTCATCGGTATGTTACTTGCCCGAGATTCGATCGTCGGTATCCAATACCTAGTTCAATCTCGTTACCGGCAAGTCTCTTTACTCGTTCCGTAATACATCATCTCACAGCTAACTCATTAGTTGTAATGCTTGCAAGGCTTAAGTGATGTGTATTACCGAGAGGGCCCAGAGATACCTCTCCGACAATCGGAGTGACAAAACCTAATCTCGAAATCGCCAACCCAACATTTGCCTTTGGAGACACCTGTAGTACTCCTTTATAATCGCCCGATTCGTTGTGGCGCTTGGTAGTACCAAAGTGTTCCTCCGTAAACGGAGTTGCATAATCTCATAGTTATAGGAACATGTATAAGTCATGGATAAAAGCAGTAGCAACATACTAAACGATCGTGTGCTAAGCTAATGGAATGGGTCATGTCAATCGATCATTCAACTAATGATGTGACCTTGTTAATAAAATAACAACTCTTTGTTCATGGTTAGGAAACATAACCATCTTTGATTAACAAGCTAGTCAAATAGAGGCATACTAGTGACACTGCTTGTCTATATATTCACACATGTATTATGTTTCCGGTTAATACAATTCTAGCATGAATAATAAACATTTATCATGATATAAGGAAATAAATAATAACTTTATTATTGCCTCTAGGGCATATTTCCTTCAGCCTCCCACTTGCACTAGAGTCAATAATCTAGATCAGATCACCATGTGATTAACATCGATAGTTCACATCATCATGTGATTAACACCCATAGTTCACATCGCCATGTGACCAACACCCAAAGGGTTTACTAGATTCAGAATCTAGTTCACATCGCTATGTGATTAATACCCAAAGAGTACTAAAGTGTGATCATGTTTTGCTTGTGATAGAGTCTTAGTCAACGGGTCTTTCACATTCAGATCCGTTATGTATTTTGCAATTTTCTATGTCTACAATGCTCGCACGGCTACTCTAGCTAATTTCTCCCACTTTCAATATGTATCTAGATCGAGACTTAGAGTCATCGGATCGGTGTCAAAACTTGCATCGACGTAACCCTTTACGATTTAACCTTTTGTCACTTCCATAATCGAGAAACATATCCTTATTCCACTAAGGATAATTTTGACCGCTGTCGATGATCTACTCCTAGATCACTATTGTACTCCTTGCCAAAATCAGTGCAGGGTATACAATAGATCTGGTACACAGCATGGCATACTTTATAGAACCTATGGCCAAGGTATAGGGAATGACTTTCTTTCTCTTTCTATCTTCTGCCGTGGTCGGGTTTTGAGTCTTACTCAATTTCACACCTTGTAACACAGACAAGAACTCTTTCTTTGACTGTTCCATTTTGAACTACTTCAAAATCTTGTCAAGGTATGTACTCATTGAAAAAACTTATCAAGCATCTTGATCTATCTCTATAGATCTTGATGCTCAATATGTAAGCAGCTTCACCGAGGTCTTTCTTTGAAAAACTTCTTTCAAACACTCCTTTATGTTTTGCAGAATAATTCTACATTATTTCCGATCTACAATATGTCATTCATATATACTTATCAGAAATGTTGTAGTGCTCCCACTCACTTTTTAGTAAATACAGGCTTCTCCAAAAGTCTGTATGAACCCAAATGCTTTGATCACACTATCAAAGCGTTTATTCCAACTCCGAGATGCTTGCACCAGTCCATAAATGGATCGCTGGAGCTTGCATACTTTGTTAGCTCCCTTTGGATCGATAAAACCTTCGGTTGCATCATATACAACTCTTCTTCCGTAAATCCATTCAGAATGCGGTTTTACATCCATTTGCCAAATTTCATAATCATAAAATGCAGCAATTGCTAACATGATTCGGACAGACTTAAGCATCGCTACGGGTGAGAAGGTCTCATCGTAGTCAATCCCTTGAACTTGTCGAAAACCCTTTGCGACAAGTCGAGCTTTGTAGATATAACATTACCGTCGTCGGTCTTCTTCTTGAAGATCCACTTGTTTTCTATTGCTTGCCGATCCTCGGCAAGTCAACCAAAGTCCATACTTTGTTTTCATACATGGATCCCATCTTAGATTTCATGGCCTCAAGCCATTTTATGAATCTGGGCTCACCATCGCTTCTTCATAGTTCGTAGGTTCATCATGATCTAGTAGCATGATTTCCGAACAGGATTACCGTACCACTCAGTGCGGATCTCACTCTGGTTTACCTACGAGATTCGGTAGTAATTTGATCTCGAAGTTACATGATCATCATCATTAGCTTCCTCACTAATTGGTGCGAGAGTCACAGAACAGATTTACGTGATGAACTACTTTCCAATAAGGGAGAAGGTACAATTACCTCATCAAGTTCTACTTTCCTCCCACTCACTTCTTTCGAGAGAAACTCCTTCTCTAGAAAGGATCCATCTTAAGCAACGAATATCTTGCCTTCGGATCTGTGATAGAAGGTGTACCCAACAATTTCCTTTGGGTATTCTATGAAGACGCAATTCACCGATTTGGGTTTGAGCTTATCAGGATGAAACTTTTCACATAAGCATCGCAACTCCAAACTTTAAGAAACAACAACTTGGGTTTCCTGCTAAACCACAGTTCATATAGTGTCGTCTCAACGGATTTAGATGATGCCCAATTTAACGTGAATGCAGCTGTCTCTAATGCATGATCCCAAAACGATATTGGCAAATCAGTAAGAAACATCATAGA
Organism: Aegilops speltoides; assembly: GCA_021437245.1. Lineage (NCBI taxonomy): Eukaryota > Viridiplantae > Streptophyta > Magnoliopsida > Poales > Poaceae > Aegilops > Aegilops speltoides. The sequence continues at coordinate 56,553,102 of CM038144.1, read as the reverse complement.
TTGCACTATATCCAATAAAGTGCGGTTACGATGTTTGGACACACCATAACATTGTGGTGTTCCAGGTGGCGTGAGCTGTGAAACTATTCCACATTGTTTTAATTGAAGACCAAACTCAGAACTCAAATATTCGTCTCGCGATCAAATCGTAGAAACCTTATTTTCTTGTCACGATGATTTTCCACTTCACTCTGAAATTCTTTGAACCTTTCAACTATTTCAGACTTATGTTTCATCAAGTAGATATACCCATATCTGCTCAAATCATCTGTGAAGGTCGAAAATAACGATACCGTCATGAGCCTTGACACTCATTGGATCGCATACATCAAGATGTATTATTTCCAATAAGTCGGTTGCTCGCTCCATCGTTCCGGAGAACGGAGTCTTAGTCATCTTGCCCACGAGGCATGGTTCGCAAGCATCAAGTGATTCATAATCAAGTGATTCCAAAATCCCATCAAGATGGAGTTTCTTCATGCGCTTTACACCAATATGACCTAAACGGCAAGTACCACAAATAAGTTGCACTATCATTATTAACTTTGCATCTTTTGGTTTCAATATTATGAATATGTGTATCACTACGATCGAGATCCAATGAACCATTTTCATTGGGCGTGTAACCATACAAGGTTTTATTCATGTAAACAGAACAATAGTTTATTCTCTTACTTAAATGAATAACCATTTTGCAATAAACACGATCAAATCATATTCATGCTCAATGCAAACACCAAATAACATTTATTTAGGTTCAACACTAATCCCGAAAGTATAGGGAGTGTGTGATGATGATCATATCAATCTTGAAACTACTTTCAACACACATCGTCACTTCACCCTTAACTAGTTTCTGTTTATTCTGCAACTCCTGTTTGAGTTACTACTCTTAGCAACCGAACCAGTACCAAATACCGAGGGGTTGCTATAAACACTAGTAAAGTACACATCAATAACATGTATATCAAATATACCTTTGTTTACTTTGCCATCCTTCTTATCCGCCAAATACTTGGGGTAGTTCGCTTCCGAAGAACCAGTCCCTTTGCAAGAGAAGCACTTAGTCTCGTGCTTAGGTCCGACTTGGGCTTCTTCACTTGAGCAACAACTTGCTTGCCGTTCTTATTGAAGTTCCTTCTATCCCTTTGCCCTTTTCTTGAAACTAGTAGTCTTGTTATCCATCAACACTTGATGTTCTTTCTTGATTTCTACCTTCATCGATTTCATCATCATGAAAAACTCGGAATCATTTTCATCATCCCTTGCATACTATAGTTCATCACGAAGTTCTACTAACTTGGTGATGGTGACTAGAGAATTCTGTCAATCACTATCTTATCTCGGAAGATTAACTCCCACTTGATTCAAGCGATTGTAGTACCTGCATAATCGAGCACATGCTCACTAGTTGAGCGATTCTCCTCCATCTTTTAGCTATAGAACTTGTTGGAGACTTCATATCTCTCAACTCGGTATTTGCTTGAAATATGAACTTCAACTCTGGAACATCTCATATGGTCCATGACGTTCAAAATATCTTTGAAGTCCCGATTCTAAGCCGTTAAGCATGGTGCACTTAAACTATCAAGTAGTCATCATATTGAGCTAGCCAAACGCTCATAACGCCTCGCATCTCCTCCCGCAATAGGTCTGTACCTAGCGGTGCATCAAGGACATAATTCTTCGTGCAAAGAATGAGGATAAACCTCGATCACGGATCAAATCCGCATCATTGCTACTAACATTTTTCAACACAATTTTCTCTAGGAACATATCAAAATAAACATATGAAAGCAACAACGCAAGCTATTGATCTTACAACATAATTTGCAAAATACTACCAGGACTAAGTTCATGATAAATTTAAGTTCAATTAATCATATTACTTAAGAACTCCCACTTAGATAGACATCTCTAGTCATCTAAGTGATCACGTGATCCAAATCAACTAAACCATAACCGATCATCACATGAGATGGAGTAGTTTTCAATGGTGAACATCTTATGTTGATCATATCTACTATATGATTCACGCCGACCTTTCGGTCTCCGTGTTCCGAGGCCATATCTGCATATGCTAGGCTCGTCAAGTATAACCTGAGTATTCTGTGTGCAAAACTGGCTTGCACCCGTTGTAGATGGACGAGAGCTTATCACACCCGATCATCACGTGGTGTGTCGGGCACGACGAACTTTGGCAACGGTGCATACTCGTGGAGAACACTACTTGATAATTTTAGAGAGAGATCATCTTAAAATGCTACCGCCAATCAAAGCAAGATAAGATGCATAAAGGATAAACATCACATGCAATCAATATAAGTGATATGATATGGCCATCATCATCTTGTGCTTGTGATCTCCATCTCCGCAAGCACCGTCGTGATCACCATCGCCACCGGCGCGACACCTTGATCTCCATCGTAGCATCGTTGTCGCTTCACGCCATCTATTGCTTCTACGACTATCGCTACCGCTTAGTGATAAAGTAAAGCAATTATGTATGCTTGCATTTCATACAATAAAGCGACAACCATATGGCTCCGCCGATTGTCGATAACTTCGTTACAAAACATGATCATCTCATACAATAAAATATAGCATCACGCCTTGACCATATCACATCACAACATGCCCTGCAAAAACAAGTTAGACGTCCTCTACTTTGTTGTTGCAAATTTTACGTGGCTGCTACGGGCTTAAGCAAGAACCAATCTCACCTCGATCAAAACCACAACGATATTTCGTCAAATAGACTCGCTTTAACCTTCTCAAGGACCGGCGAGCCACACTCAGTTCAACTAAAGTGAGAGAGACAGACACCGCCAATCACCTTTAAGCAACGAGTGCTCGAGCGGTGAAACCAGTCTCGCGTAAGCATCTGCGTAATGTCGGTCCGGCCGCTTCATCTCACAATACCGCTGAACCAAAGTATGACATGCTGGTAGGTAGTATGACTTGTATCGCCCACAACTCACTTGTGTTCTACTCGTGCAAAACATCAAACCATAAAAACCTAGGCTCGATGCCATCGTTGGGGAACGAGTAATTTCAAAAATTCCTACGCACACGCAAGATCATGGTGATGCATAGCAACGAGAGGGGAGAGTGTTGTCTACATACCCTCGTAGACCGAAGCGGAAGCGATCACAACGTAGAGGAAGTAGTCGTACGATCTCCTCGCGATCCAACCGATCCTAGCCCCGTTACTCCGGTGCCCCGAGTTCTTGACACACGACAGCTCGATGACGCCCTCGGCTCCAATCCAAGAGAGCTGGGAGGAAGAGTTTCACAAGACGACGGCGTGGTGACGATCTTGATGTTCTACCGGCGCAGGGCTTCGCCTAAGCTTTGCGATGATATGACCGAGGTGGAATATGGTGGTGGGGGGCACCGCACACGGCTAAGGAACGATCCGTAGATCAACTTGTGTGTTCTAGGGTGCCCCCTGCCCCAGATATAAAGGAGCAAGGGGGTGCGGCCGCCCTTGGAGGAGGAGGCTGAGGAGTCCTACTCCCACCGAGTAGGACTCCCCCCTTCCTAGTTGGATTAGGATTGGGGGAGGGAAAGAGGAAGGGGGCCGCCCCCTCTCCTTGTCCTATTCGGACTAGGGGAGGGGCGCGCGCCTGCCCCGGCCGCTCTTCCTCTTCTCCCTCATGGCCCACTAAGGCCCAATAACCCCGGAGGGTTCCGTAACCCCTCTGTTCCAAGAAAATCCCGATTTCACCCGAACCATTCCAACTCCAAATATAGGCTTCCAATATATCAATCTTTATGTCTCGACCATTTCGAGACTCTTCGTCATGTCCGTGATCACATCCGGACTCAACTTCTTCGGTACATCAAAATACACAAACTCATAATATAACCGCCATCGAAACCTTAAGCGTGCGGACCCTACGGTTCGAGAACAATGTAGACATGACCGAGACACGTCTCCGGTCAATAACCAATAGCGGACCTGGATGCCCATATTGGCTCCTACATATTCTACAAAGATCTTTATCGGTCGATCAAGCATAACAACATACGTTGTTCCCTTTGTCATCGGTATGTTACTTGCCCGAGATTCGATCGTCGGTATCCAATACCTAGTTCAATCTCGCTATCGCAAGTCTCTTTACTCGTTCCGTAATACATCATCTCACAGCTAACTCATTAGTTGTAATGCTTGCAAGGCTTAAGTGATGTGTATTACCGAGAGGGCCCAGAGATACCTCTCCGACAATCGGAGTGACAAAACCTAATCTCGAAATCGCCAACCCAACATCTGCCTTTGGAGACACCAGTAGTACTCCTTTATAATCACCCGCCACGCTGTGACGCTTGGTAGTACCCAAAGTGTTCCTCCGTAAACGGAGTTGCATAATCTCATAGTTATAGGAACATGTATAAGTCATGGATAAAAGCAAGAGCAACATACTAAACGATCGTGGTGCTAAGCTAATGGAATGGGTCATGTCAATCGATCATTCAACTAATGATGTGACCTTGTTAATCAAATAACAACTCTTTGTTCATGGTTAGGAAACATAACCATCTTTGATTAACAAGCTAGTCAAGTAGAGGCATACTAGTGACACTCTGTTTGTCTATATATTCACACATGTATTATGTTTCCGGTTAATACAATTCTAGCATGAATAATAAACATTTATCATGATATAAGGAAATAAATAATAACTTTATTATTGCCTCTAGGGCATATTTCCTTCATAATGTACTAATGTTATTCATGGTCCATACTACATTTGTTTCTGCTAACAGAAGACACAAGATTTCATTCTTTTAAATAGGCGAGGAGCAAACTGGATTGTGATGACGAGCAAGGGTTGGTTGCGCTTTTCAAGCACTCGTTGATGAAGTATCGTTCCTACCTGAGGCAAGCACACTTCGATGGCAAGCCTCTAAATGAAATTTTTGTAAAGTCTCCGGTGCTACATTTATCTGACGGTGACTGGAATAATCTTGTTACACATTGGTCTCGGCTGCAGCGTAAGGTACTGTCTATGATATCACATCACAATTTGAACTCCATTTCTGCATTTGCCTTAATGTCTCACTTGTACGAAAACTGTTAGCACAAGAACATTCGTTCTCAAGGGACCACAAAATCTCGCAACTATATTGCACACTGCATTGCTCTTGTGAGTACCTCTTGCCCTGTATGACCATACTTACTTTCATAGTTGTTTGATTATGTAGCATCACTGCACATGTTAGCCTCGTAATCGTCCATTTGGTGGACATTATAAGATCTGTATGGACTCTTACATAAATTTAGAATCAACCCAATGCTTTTGAAGAGATTTAGCTCTGCAGTCCTCTTGTAAGGACTGAACGTGGTCTATCACTGTACTTACATTAACAGCTACTCCCTCCGTCCCATAATATAAGAACGTTTTGTACAAGACACCGTTGTTCGTAACACTCTTGTATTATGGGAAGAGGGATTGGTTCATTTTGTAGCATTCGCATCTTATCTCCTCACCCACCATTTACTAAAAAGGTCAGATCTATATTTAATCTTACCAACAAGTAGAATACACAGACAATGCCAATGCAGAAGTGTAGCCCATTGCTCTTGTCAGTACATTTTGTCCTATACCGCTTGTACTTCCAGGGATTGGTAGTTGATTATGTAGCATCAATCTGCATCTTATCTTTATTATCCTCTATCCCTTCCAGTATTATCATATCTATAATTACTCTCTACAAAATGTAGAGTACAGGCAATGCTTATGAAGAAGATTATGTGTTGAAATTCTTGAGTTATCCTTCCCTTGACATGGAGAAGGGCATTATAAAGTCGGTGTTAACTGTTAATGTAAGTCAGTCCTTCTAAAGCCTTTATCCTCAACTGCTGTTTAATTTGCTCATACTCCCTATCGTTTACTGCTGTTTAGTTTGTTGTTTCTACCAAAATGCATGTTCGCAAGAATCATAAGTTCTGAGTTTTACTTGTAAAACCAAATTCCTTATTCATACCATGCACATTACTTAATACTCCCTATATGTATGCTTGTTTTTGTGGATCTATAATCCAGTGTGTTGTGAAGCAGCCCACGTTTGCACCTTGTCATCTCCTGTTTTATCATACTGATGTGGTGATGATATGAACAACATGCCATGCACATTATCCAAAATAGATACAATGATTTTCTTTGCCCTTCATCTATGCTTGTTATGTTGACATGGTAATCCAAAGAGTGTGGTGAAGCTCCCGCATTATGAACAATGCCAAATTATGTTATTGATATTTTGAACTTACTCTTCATTTTCTAATTTGAAATTGGATGGAATTGATGAAGACAGCTTATCATCTTTGTTTATACACGCAAAACCTGTCATCTCTCTTTTGTTTCAGGTGATATGCCCGATGGCATGCACAAGTCTCTTTGAAGGCGTGAGACAAACCCAACATATATTGCAAAGAAAGAAGGCAAAACATCTTGAAGATAGTGAGACAACCCCAAAGTCTTATCTTGATGCAGTGTTCAAGTTACTTGAGACTAACAGTCAAACAAGCTCACATAATTCGTTGTCTGAATCAGTTCGACTTCTTCAGTCCCAAGTTCTAGCAGAAAGGCATTCTGCAACTCAACTTCGACTTGAAGTCCTATCTCTAAGAAAGATTGCGGAGAACACCAATGAGAACCTCATCGCTAAACAGCTACACCTGGAAGCTATGACCGACATGCTAGGCCGGTCTCATAGCCTTGCTCAGCAGCTTGCGCAGCAGTTCCCCCACAAGCCTAACCTTTCTTGAACTGTCTTGGAAGTGGTCTCGGTTTAGTATTATTTTATTACGCTGTAATGGTGCCCAGTTTTTGTAATCTGCTTCTTCGTTGCGCTTTATGATCACTGGTGGCGAACTTCGATGCCCAGTGGATGTAATATACCTTAAATCCTTTATTTTATAGTGTAGGTTTATTCTTAGTTACTATGTCATAATTTCTTTATTGTATAGAGTAGGTTTGTTCTTAATTCCTACTAGTTAATGCCATCATTCGCTATCTGGAAAAAAAATCAGATGTAGTCAACCGGGCCGAAACATTCGACTCTAACGGGCCTGGTTTTTAGTGGGCCACAATTGGGCCGGCATGCGCCTTTCCTGGGCCCAAATGATTGGGCCTTCACACATTGCGCCAGGCCCAAACTTACACCGGCCTATATCTTAGTTGGGCCTTTGGTCGACCCAGCGCTTAGTTTGGCCCAGGTAGCATTGGGCCATTAACAGGCTGAATATTGTACTGGCCTGTTACAGCCGAGATGAAACCACGGGCCTTTAATAGGCCAAAATGCATGTTGGGCCTCAATTTTCACTAGTCGTCGATGGGCCTTCAGTAGGCCAAAATGTAGATCGGGCCTTTTTGGGCCCAGTTAGCTCACAGGCCGTTACCAGGCCGAAACATATCTCGGGCCTTAGTTGGCCCACTGATATCATGGGCCTTTAAGAGGCCGAAAGCTTAGTACATGCACCAACGGACCGAATTACGCGACAGGCCTTTAACAGGCCCAAAGTCACGTTGGGCTTAACTGTTCCCACATCTAGCACGGGCCGTTAGTGGGCCCGATGTCCCGTCGGACCATATATGGCCCATGGGCAGCACGAGCCATTCCTAGGCCGAAAGTCACACCGGGCTGAAATGGGCCCATGTCTACATCAGGCCTCTAACAGGCCGAAAGTCACTGGGCTGTAGTTGGGCCCAAATATTCGGCGAACAATTAACGGGCCAGATTTGGCTTCGGGCCACAATTTTTTTTGAGCAAAGCTTCGGGCCGCAAATGGGCCCAAATATCGGGCGAACAATTAACGGGCCAGATCTGGCTTCGGGCCGTAAATGGGCCCAAGTATTGTGCGAACAATTAACGTGCCAGATCTGGCTTCGGGCCGTAAATGGGCCTTTATTAAGCAGGCTGTTATTGGGCTGGCCCACTAGTACCTGATTAAGTACTACGGGCCTTTGACTGGGCCGGCCTTTTTAACCTATATGGGCCTGTGTTGGGCCCACCACGTGTCGACGTATCATAGGCATGTCTCCTCCAATGGACGGGCGACATCTGGCCCACTAACGAGCTGACAGGTGTTCCCTTCGGCCAATCAGAATTTTACACGTGGAAATTTCCCATTGGTCAGGGTTGTTAACGGGTTATCGGATCCAAAATCCGACCCGATAGCTTAACGGTGTTTCGTTACGGTGGATGCCACATGTCGGTCACCCTTGACGAAAGCACTTCTGTGACGCGTGATTTATCGTCATGGAAGTGGATACTTCCGTGATGATAATTTTGGTAATGTCATGGAACACTTCTACGACAGCACAGGTATGACTATCTTGAATCTGTCATAAGTTTGTCATGGATGTACATGCATGACAAAAAACGCGACCTACTGTGACAAACACGTATGATCATGGAAGTGTATTTTTTGTAGTGAGGAGCTGTGGCTTGCTCGAGCACGCGTTCTCCCGCGTCTTTAGCCATCTTCAGAACACCTACCCCAACTTCGACTTCGACGCTGCCATTGCCCCGTACCTGCTGCCATTCGGGGTGACCTGGCGCGGTGGGTGGAAGACAATGTGGATATGCTGGTTAGGGCCTGCGCTTCTGAGGACGACACGGTGATAGTCGCGGCAGATGAGGGCGACATGGTCGATGATGACGTTGACGGCGCCGGAGGAGGTGATGGTGATGCTGGCGGCGGTGGCAGCGATGCCAGCGGCGCGTCCAAAGGCGATGTGGCGAGCGACATGTCTAACTGATCCCCGCACTTCCCAGCTGTTTGTCCTGCACGCAGAGGCTTGGGCGTGGCCCTAGAGATTGTGAGAGCATTTTGAGAGGGGGAGCCCCTCATGTAAACAAATCAAAACTTTTATCCTCTTATGTCAAGCCGAGAATGCGTCTTCACGAAACCGTAAGTCCGATGGCAAGCTTTCTGTCGTGGCTTACCTTAGCCGGCGCAAGTCCCGAACTGGGTCGTGAGGTCTTGAGCTTCTGATACCCCTAACGGGCCTGCTAATCCATCTAAGGGGGCCTCGTGAGAAGCAAGCGCCAGCTGCGCCATCGACGCGTGCGGTGCACGTGTGATACGCCCAATCCCCACTCGCAAGGGGCCCGCGAGGAGGAGGCAATGAGCGTGAGCTCCGGATAAGGCGAGAACCGGATAGCAAGAAATCGCTAGAACAAGAAAAGGCACCCACCGCGCACATCACGAAAAATTGAACTTCAACTTAAATCCAAATCCAGAAGGCAAGGCTACAGAAAAGGGATTCAAAGCAAATGGCCGCGTCCGGCACCTAGTCTAGTCTTCTTGTCTTCAAGTTTTCTCACCAGCGCGGAGCTAAGTGCTGCCACTAGGACGTGGGAGGGAGCCCTTGAGGCTCGAGGGCGGCACTCCTGAGACTCCGGGGCGTGTACAGCCCCACTCCTTATTACGTGAGAGTGTCACGAGCGGCGATCTTCACAGGTGTGAGCCTTACTTCATATCGCCAGACGAGGGCCCCGCCTTACGCCACCCTCGACCACCATTGGGGGCGACCGGAAACCAGGACGACACCAAAGGGGCAAAGGGGATGCCAGCGGCACCCTCGGCGACGACGGGTCCTCTGTCGGGGGTTGACTTTTCAGCACCTCCCCGGCAGAGGGCCTACCTCCGGAGGACGCCTTGCTCCGAGCGACGTGAGAAGGGATCTGGCTCCAGACCCCTCTCCTGCAGCCCCCAGTGCACTCCACCCGGCGGTAGAGAGGCCGTCTAGCTGGGGCCGCTAGCCGCTGTGGTGACCTAATCCCCCTGCGACTCATGGTTAGCGTAAGCATGCTCCTGAGGGATTAGTGGTACCCTATAGTTGTTGTTGTTGGTGTGGACGACGTGGCCACTAGGCGGCTCCTGGACGTCCTCGGCTTCTAGCGCCTCCTCCTCCCAGCCTGGCTCGAAGAACGAACCAGGTCGTCCTCCGGCGTGTACTCCTGGTCCATCATGCAGGGCACGTAGGCTTCCGAGGTCGCCACCCCAAAAACCTCGCCGAAATGCCCCATACTCCATGTCGCCAGACCCAGCGCGCCGCCCTGGGGATGATTGGGCGGTATGCCACTGTGGCCGTGAGTGACGCTCGTACCCACGCTCGTCGGAGGTGGTCCAAGTGCGATTGAGCACCCTGCGCTGCTGGTTGCGACTGTGTCGATGAAGCCTCCTGGTGCACCCGGGGGGGCACGGGCGCGACGTGGCCCGCCATGCGACCCGGCCACTACTGGGGGCAGAAGCATGGAGCAGAAGGCTAGTGCCCCGGTGTCCGCGGCGTCCAGTAGCTCAGCGACGCACTCCAGCAGCGCGTCTTTGCTGCTCTCCATCAGTCGGCATCGCAACAGCTCCCACGCCACCGTGAGCGCGGCCCTCATGTTTCCTTGCTCCCGTTGGGTGTGCGGCCCCGTGGCCGCGGCATGGCTTCAGGCCCTTGCGGCCGCCCGTGCTTGTCGTGGAGTTAGGGCGGATGTCGTGTGGTCGTGCCGCGCGCGCCATGCAGCGTTAGGCGGTGCGCGAGCTGCCTGGGGCACGGGGTCAAGGTCTTCTTGGGCAGGCGGTGCTGCCGGGCTGGCCAAGATGCCCAGCAGTCGGCGCCGATCCTCTGTTCGCTGGACATCGGGGCCGCGGGTTGTCGGTGAATCTTGGGCGGAAGGAAGACTCTCCAAATGTCGGATCACGGGTTCCAGCAAAACCCTCAAGGTTCGAACTCTGGGGTGTCCATGAAAATCTCCCCCTACCGATCCACGTCCTAGCTTCGCTGAGATCTCAAGGGCTAACTCGACGAACTCGCAACACAAGGGACACACGATTTATACTGGTTCGGGCCACCATTGTGGTGTAATACCCTACTCCAGTGTGGTGGTGGTGGTGGATTGCCTCTTGGGCTGAGGATGAACAGTACAAGGGGAAGAACAGCCTCCTGAGGTTGAGGTGTTCTTGTGCTTGGTGGGTGTGTGGATGAACTGGATGAGTTCGAGACTAGTTCTTGTAGGGTGAGGATCTGATTCCCCCTACTGTGGTGGCTAGTCCTATTTATATAGGCCCTGGTCCTCTTCCCAAATATTGAGCGCGAAGGGAGCCAACAACGGCCAATTTGAAAGGGGATAGCTAGTACAGCTTATCCTCACAAAAGCATTCTTCGCCTGCCAAAGGCTCTGGTGGTGACGCCGCCTTGGGCTCCATGGTGACCTCCCTCTTGCCGTCTTGCTGGTCTTGGTCTCGTTGCACTGATATGGAAACCTTTGCTTGACGCCTCGGTACTCCGCGCCGGCGCTTGCCTCCTTAGCACCAAAGAGGAAATTAGTACACTACGCGCGATGGCGCCCGCCTAGCACCCGCCTGTCTCGATCGTCATGGCTCACGTCACGAGAACCTCACGAGGTTTGACTTGCCTTGATCTCTCCGCCCCTCGCGAGCCAACCTGGTGAGGCTGCTCCTGAGGAGGTCTTGCATCGTCCGCCTCGCGAGGGTTGGCCCCTCGCGAGGGTCTTGAGTGCTTGTTGGTAAATGTGGGCCGTACGGGCTCGCTCGCAGAGCGATTCCATGGGCCGCAGGCTGGCAAGTCTGGGGACCCCCGTTCCCAGAACGCCGACATTATTAATTGTGTTGAGACTAGCTGATAGTATCATCTCCGGTGCTCATGTTTTCCATAACCAAGGGACACAGCTAATTGATTAGGTTGTTACTCTGTAGAGTTTTGCACACTTTACCCGCAAGATTCGATCCTTCCTGTTATGTCCTCGCACTACCTGGTGTTTGAGAACATGACGATCGAAACATGGTCTTCAAGAGCTATCATCCGGCGGATGCGAGTACCCATCCAACCCTACCGTTCTTCTACATCTCGTAGCACTGGCCAGCTAGAGTCACAACTAAGGTCTACCAAGCCAAAGCCCATAATGACTTGCGGTTGCACACGTAAGCTTTTCGTCCTTGAAGTATCTGTAGGATCGAAAGTATGTCTAGAGGGGGGGTGATTAGACTACTTGACCAAATAAAAGCTTATCCTTTTCCCAATTTTAGTCTTTGGCAGATTTTAGCTAACTTAGCACAATTCAAGCAATCTTAACACAATTCAAGCAAGCATGCAAAGAGTATATGAGCAGCGGAAAGTAAAGCATGCAACTTGCAAGAATGTAAAGGGAAGGGCTTGGAGAATTCAAACGCAATTGGAGACACGGATGTTTTTGTCGTGGTTCCGATAGGTGGTGCTATCATACATCCACGTTGATGGAGACTTCAACCCACGAAGGGTAACGGTTGCGCGAGTCCATGGAGGGCTCCACCCACGAAGGGTCCACAAAGAAGCAACATTGTCTATCTGTAACGCCCCAGATTCGATGCGCCAGGTGTCTGCCAGTTATTCGCCGTCGTTGCCATGTCATTTGCTTGCGTGTTGCATTTTATCATGTCATCATGTGCATATAATTTTGCATACGTGTTCGTCTCATGCATCCGAGCATTTTCCCCGTTGTCCGTTTTGCAATCTGACACTCCTATGTTCCCCGGCGCCCCCTTTTGCCTCTTTTCGTGTGCGGGTGTTAAACGTTCTCGGAATGGACCGAGGCTTGCCAAGTGGCATTGGTATACCACCGGTAGAACGCCTGTCAAGTTTCGTGCCATTTGGAGGTCGTTTGATACTCCAACGGTTAACCGGGTAACCATAAAAGCCTCTTTCATCTTGCAGCCCAACACCCCTCTAAATCAGCCCACTAACCCAGCAAACTCCCCTCCATGCTCTCGGTCGTTCGATCACGATCGTGTGGGTGAAAACCGCACCTCATTTGGAGCCTCCTAGCTCCCTCTACCTATAAATATATGATCCCCTCCGGATTTTCGCGCAGTCCAAACCCTAGATCAAATCGCCCCGCCGCCACCGGACGCGTCCGCACCCCGCCGGACATGTCTGCCGCCCTCAGCCACCGCCCCAAGACCAATCCGAGCCACCACGTGGCGCTCCCGCCGCCGCCGCCGCCCGCCCGCCTGAGCCGCCTCGGCCCTCTTGGCCCAAGGCCCGGGCTTGATCCACTATCCTCGCGCCATCGGCCTCCTCCGCTTCGATTTTGCTGCCCCGAGCCCCTGCTGCCATGGACGCCAAGCCGGAGCGCTGCTGCCGTTGCCTGCTACCTCCTGTGCGAGGGAGACGAGCCCCTCGTCCGGTTCGCTCGCTCGTTGACCACGCCTCGCGATCCCGCGACTGGGCCGCGCCTTGCCTCAGCCTCTCCACCGAATGGGCCTGGCCCATGGGTGAGCAGCCCCCAACAGCCCCTCTCTTGTGCATGTTTGGCCCAGCAAGTTTTGGCCTGATGTGTGTGTTTTTATACTGCTGCGAATTTAACATTATCCAGTGTATTACAGTTTTGCAGAAAACCCCTCCATGTTCATGCATATAATAACCCATTAACTGTGCATCGGATTAAAATGATTTATATATGTAAAATGCTTAGAATTTTGTGTAGATTAATAATTTGTCACTTTCATCCATGTTTAAAATGTTTAAAATGATGTTTGTTTAAATTTTCTTAAATGCCATGTTAAAATGATTTATTTCATAACTAAATAACCGTAGCTCGGTTTTAAATAAACTTTATATGTAAATGGGGTGGGAAAATGCATTGATTAACATGTTGCACTTAATTTTCCTGTATAACAACTATAAAATATGGTTTAGGGCAGAACATTACCAAATCTAAAATATGGACATGAGGATTTTCCGGAATTGTTGTTTGTTGTTCCGGCCTCATTTAAACTTGCCTAGATAGGTAGTTTTCATATGCTTTATCCCTTGCCATGCTTAATAACATTTAATATTGTTGGGTACATAAACAAGAGAGAACTAAATATTTGATGTGTTGTTTTGCCAATATGCAACTCGTTGCATATTGAGCTCCACTTAACTTGTAGTATTGCTTGTTGCACTTTGCCATGCCTTGCCATGCCTCATTAAGCCGGACATGCACCATACTTGTTTGTGCATAATGCCATGTTTATGCTTGTGCATTTACCATGTTGTTTGTTTGTTTCCGGCGTTGCTTCTTAGTTCTGGTAATGTTGCGATTGTGAGGATTCGTTCGACTACTCCCGTTCGTCTTCTTCATGGACTCGTTCTTCTTCCTAGTGGGATTTCAGGCAAGATGACCGCTATCCTGGATCTCACTACTATCATTGCTATGCTAGTTGCTTCGTTCTATAGCTTTTCCATGCTACCTATCTATTATTGATCAAGCCTCCCAAATTGCCATGTCAGCCTCTAACCTTTTCACCCTTCCTAGCAAACTGTTGTTTGGCTATGTTGCCGCTTTTGCTCAGCCCCTCTTATAGTGTTATTAGTTGCAGGTGAAGTTGAAGATTGCTCCATGGTGGACAGGATGTTGTTGGGATATCACAATATCTCTTATTTAATTAATGCATCTGTATACTTGGTAAAGGGTGGAAGACTCGGCCTCATGCCTGGTGTTTTGTTCCACTCTTGCCACCCTAGTTTCCGTCATACCGTGTTATGTTCCCGGATTTTGCGTTCCTTACGCGGTTGGGTGATTTATGGGACCCCTTGGCAGTTCGCTTTGAATAAAACTCCTCCAGCAAGGCCCAACCTTGGTTTTACCATTTGCCTCACCTATCCTTTTTTCCCTTGGGTTTCCGGAGCCCGAGGGTCATCTTTATTTAAACCCCCCCCCCTGGGCCAGTGCTCCTTCGAGTGTTGGTCCGAACTGAGCTGCCTGCGGGGCCACCTCGGGGAAACTTGAGGGTTGGTTTTACTCGTAGCTAGTCTCATCCGATGTTGCCTTGAGAACGAGATATGTGCAGCACCTATCGGGATTTGTCGGCACATCGGGCGGCTTTGCTGGTCTTGTTTTACCATTGTCGAAAAGTATTGTAAACCGGGATTCCGAGACTGATCGGGTCTTCCTGGGAGAAGGAATATCCTTCGTTGATCGCGAGAGCTTATCATGGGCTAAGTTGGGACACCCCTGCAGGGTATTATGTTTCGAAAGTCGTGCCCGCGGTTATGTGGTAGATGGGAATTTGTTAATGTCCGGTTGTAGATAACTTGACACCTGATCCGAACTAAAACGCATCAACCGTGTGTGTAGCCGTGATGGCCTCTTCTCGGCGGAGTCCGGGAAGTGAACACGGTTTAGGGTTATGTTTGACGTAAGTAGGAGTTCAGGATCACCTCTTGATCATTACTAGTTGGCGACCGTTCCATTGTTTCTCTTCTCGCTCTCATTTGCGCATGTTAGCCACCATATATGCTTAGTCGCTGCTGCAACTTCACCACTTTACCTCTTCCTTACCCATTAAGCTTTGCTAGTCTTGATACCCATGGTAATGGGATTGCTGAGTCCTCGTGGCTCACAGATTACTACAACAACAGTTGCAGGTACAGGTTATGCGATGATCATGACGCGAGAGCGATGCTTGCTTGTTTTAGAGTTCTTCTTCTGCTTATTTTTCGATCAGGGGATAGGTTCCAGGTCGGCAGCCTGGGCTAGCTGGGTGGATGTCGTTTGAGCTTCTATTTGTGTTTGATCCGTAGTCGGATGGTGCTCTTATGTAAGATGATGTTGTATTCGTGTGGCATTGTATGCCTTATGTATGTATCCCCATCTATTATGTAATGTTGATGTAATGATATCCACCTTGCAAAAGCGTTTCAATATGCGGGTCTATCCTTGGTGGGACCTTCGAGTTCCTTTTGGATAGGGTCGCATATTGGGTGTGACACTATCCCACCATGGCCATCGCCCACGAAGGACTTGCCTCGCTAGCGGTAGATCTTCACGAAGTAGGCAATCTCCTTTCCCTTACAAACTCCTTGGTTCAACTCCACAATCTTGTCGGAGGCTCCCAAGTTACACCTAGCCAATCTAGGAGACACCACTCTCCAAGAAGTAACAAATGGTGTGTTGGTGATGAACTACTTGCTCTTGTGCTTCAAATGATAGTCTCCCCAAACTCAACTCTCTCTCACAGGATTTGGATTTGGTGGAAAGAAGATTTGAGTGGAAAGCAACTTGCGGAAGGCTAGAGATCAAGATTCATATGGTAGGAATGGAATATCTTGGCCTCAACACAAGTGTAGGTGGTTCTCTCTCAGAAAATGCAAGTTGGAAGTGTAGGTTCATTCTGATGGCTCTCTCCACGAATGAAGAGGAGGTGGAGGGGTATATATAGCCTCCACACAAAATCTAACCGTTACACACAACTTGCCAAACTCGGTGGGACCGAATTGAGAAACTCGGCTTAGGATTTTCGGTGGGACCAACATGCAACTCGGTAGGACCGATATGGTTACGGTTAGGGCATAACTTAATCTCGGTGAGACCGATTACACAAACTCGATGGGACCGATTTTGGTAATAAGCTAACCAAAGAGTTGGTCAGGTAAACTCGGTGGGACCAGTTCGCTCATTTCGGTGAGACCGAAATGTTACGAAAAGGAAACAGAGAGTTTACATTGCAATCTCAGTGGGACCGATCGCTCATCTCGGTGTACCAAAATGTTACGAAGGGAAACAGAGAGATTACAATCCCATCTCGGTGAGACCAATTTGCCTAGGGTTTGTGGTAGTGGCTATGACATCTGAACTCGGTGGCGCCGGATAGAAAGAATCGGTGGGACCGAGTTTGACTTTTGGTTTAGGTCATATGTGGATATGAGAAAGTAGTTGAGGGCTTTGGAGCATGTCACTAAGCATTTTAAGCAAGTAACCCATTAAGCAACACCTCATCCCTCCTTGATATTATTGGCTTTTCCTATAGACTCAATGTGATCTTGGATCACTAAAATATAAAATGTAGAGTCTTGAGCTTTGAGCTTGAGACAATCCTTTTGTCCTTCGCATTTTGAGGGGTCCACTTTTCCCATCCATGCCATGCCAATCATTGAGCTTTCCTGAAATATTCAACTTGAAATAGCATTAGCTCAATGAGCTATATGTTGTTAGGAATTACCAAAACCACCTAGGGATGGTTGCACTTTCAATCTCCCCCTTTTTGGTAATTGATGACAACATATAGATCAAAGCTTCGACAAATGATAATAAGAGTGAAAAACATTGTCGCTTTGAGAAGTATGTGAAATGTAAGAGCTCCCCCTGAATGAGTGCATAGTTTAGGATTTGCTTTGGACTGCAAATGCACAATGAGTTAGGATCATGAGTTCCTCTTCCATGTCACATACATCTTGGTGGAGCGCTCAAAATGATAATAATTAAATACATGCACTCATCACCAAGCAAAGTGAATGATCATATAGAGATAAAGGATAATGTCATCCAACAAGCATTAAGGTAGCATATGATCAAACACATGATCATCCAAGTATCTCACAAAAGCATAAGTATCTCAAACAAGCAAATAAAGTTCAACCACCAAAACAAGAGAGAACAAAAGCAACACTCTCTCTCGGAGCCTATGATCTATACATTTTTCTCCCCCTTTGGCAACAAGTTATCAAAAAGTTCATAGAAAATGCATAGCACTAAATTGACTCTCAGGCTTGGTCTTCCGGTGGTGGTGTAGAGATGGCTCCTTGGACGAAGACTTCAGTTGATGTGGATAGAGCTGGTGGAGTAGGTGCTGGAGCTGGTTGCACAGAAGTTGTAGCTGGTGCAGATGAAGTGGCTCTGGTGTCTGGAACAGGCACTACAGCTGATCTCTGGCTCCTGGGCACTCTGGCAAAAGCATCAGTAGTAGTCTTGCCCTTCCTGTACTTCATGTCATCCTAAAGTTGCTCAACAACTGACTATATCTTAGTGACCTTCACATCCAAGTCATAGAACTTCTGCTCCATGATCCTATCCAGGATCTCCTGGTTTTGAGTCAGGGTAGCCAATCCATTCTCAATCCTCAGAGTGGAGGTAATCAAGTAGCCAAGCTGATCCTGCTTGCTCTTCAAGAAGTACTGACATGCCTCATCAATGGTTGGCATCTTTGTAGCCTTTTCAGTCCTTGCCTTCTCCTTCTTTGCTTGTGCTTGCACAGAAGATGGTTCATCTTCATCCATTACCACTGTGTTGTCCTCAAAATCTGGATAGATGGGCATGTGTTTCTTGTCCAAGAGGTATGTGCATGTGCCCATCTTGGAGTTGATTAGCTCCTGGATCTATGGGGCATACCCACAACTTCTCTTCTGATCTGCAGTTGTCCTCTTGATAGTTTCCACTATGAGGCTCATGACCTTGAACTTTTGAGGCACATCAAATATGTGAAGTAGGTTGATGGCATGGCCTCTGATCATCTTGTGATCTCTAGACTTAGGCAAAAGAGTGTGCCTGAGGATCCAGTTGATTGTTGGCAATCCTGACAGAAGGTAATGTACTGATCCAAACTTGTGTGTCTCAACAGCACCATCTGGGATCTCTCTGTACATGTGTGCCATAGAGTTGTGGTCCTTCTTCTTGGCATAGACATCCAAGTAATCCTCACTTTCCTTAGGTGCATTGATCAACTTTGCCCATTCTTCAACTGATGATTGGTACCTAGTACCTTCAGACATCCAGGCAATCTTTCCATCTGGGTAGAAGTGAGTTGTGGAGTAGAACTGCATAATGAGCTCATCATTCCACTTTGTGAGCTTCTGCCCAACAAAGTCCACTCCACAAGCATTGATACTGTCATACACCCCTGGATAATGCTCTTCATTCTTTCTGATGTACTCCCAGTCTACCCATCTCATATCACAGACAATTGGCTTCTTGTCAAGTAGCACTTTCTCATAGAAGTCTTGTTGTTCTTTTTTATGGAACCCGTAGTCCACAGCAGTTCTCCTCCTGACTGCATAGGGATCAGTCAATCTCCACTGCCTGAGACCTGCATCCTTCCTCAGCTTCATATCCTCAGCTACAGGATGAACATCATTGTGATCTAGATTTTGGGCTTCAACTTTCTCAAGACATGTTCCTCATCATCTTCTTCTTCAACAGCAGCTTCAAGCACTGGGGCCTTGTTCTTCTCTCCAGCAGGAATGTTCCTTGTATTCGTCTCGGGTGCAGATTTGGGCTTTGGAGCAGCTTCCTTGGGAGCTTCTTTGGGCTTTGATGACGCAGCCCCTGACCTGATGGCATCACCCATAAGCTTTTGAGCTTTGGGTGCTGGTGCAGCAACCTCTTCCTCTTCTTCTTCTTCTGAGTCTCTCCTCACAGAGGGATTGCCAAGTACTTTGGCAGTAGTGGTTCTGACTCTCTTCTTCTTCTTGTCCTGGCCAACAGCTTCATCTTCTGACTCAAGGGTGAATTTCATGGTTTCTCCAGTGGCGACCTTCCTAGGTTTGGAAGTTGGAATCCTTCTTGCAGGTGCCTTCTTCTGCATTCTTGGCTTAGTGGCAGCAGCTGTGCCATACTCCTTCTTGAGCACCTTCTTCTAGGAAGTGGCCTCATCCTCAACAGCCACATAGTCTTCATCCTCAGACTCTAAGGTTCTCTTCTTTCTGGCCCTGGTGGCTGCCTTGGGTAAGTTGCTGGGTGTGCTCCTACTACCATCATCATAGCTGCTGAGGGACTAGTGCCCTCACTCATTTGAACCTGCTCCTTAGACTTGTTCTGACTGTCACTTTGACCAGACATGTTGCAAACACTGATAGCAGACCCTGTGAATAGATATAGACGAGTTAGAGTATATTAGCATCACAAAATACAGAGGTTTTTGCAAAAGAATGACTCGGAAACTTAGTTTTAGTTTTCCACAGAAAGCATTTCGGATCTACTGATTTCTAAACTCGGTGATACCGAAGCAGCTTTTGGAACCTAAACTAGTGAACTCGGTCAGACCGAGTCACAGTTCGGTGGCACCGAGACTGCTAGGGTTTCACAAAGTCCTGAACTCGGTCACACCGATTTGAATTCTCGGTTAGATCGAGAATCACATGTGCACTGGCATTAGCCGAATCAGTGGAACCAAGTTCTAGAACTCGGTTGGTCCGAGAAGGTTTTGGCAAAAACCTAACCCTAAATTTTCAATTCACATCTAATCTACGGAGTGTTTTCGGTGGATAAGATGATCTCGATCATGGCAAGATTAATGGCAAAACAATGTGCTAGGGATTCGGAGTTAGGAATAGCACAAAGATCAAGTCCATACCCTAGTTCGGTGATGGACTTGCTACGGCGGCAACAGCGGAGACGATTCCCGCTGACGGCGGTGGAGACCAGCGGTGGGAGGCACCTGGCGACGAGGAGGACAATCCAAACACCCAGAGAGGCAGAGCAGGCTGAGCGTGGGCGAAAGAGTTCAGAGAAATTTTCAAATTTTGACCCATGGATATATATAGCCTGACCCTGTCGGTGTGACCGAGTGGAACAACTCAGTGGCACCGAGATGCATAACTGCAAGCAGTTACAGCAACTCGGTGTGACCAAAAAGTTCAAATCGGTTGCACCGAGATTGAACACCTAGATCGACTTAGTGATCTCGGTATGACCAAAATGTAAGAATCGGTCAGACCGAAACGCACAAAGAAGTTTTGGAAGTTTAAGTCTATGACTTAATCGGGACTCGAGTGCTCCTCACACAGAGTGGTTCGAATCTGACTTGATCAAATGTTGTGATGTAGCATGAATAGAGTTTGAGACAAGAAAAGCATAGATAGCTAGAGAAGGTTCTTAGGCATTCTTGTCCATCCACTTGGCAAAAGAAAAAGGAACCAAACAATCAAAACAACAAGTGGATGTCCTCGAATGAGTAAAATATGCAACCAACATGCTCACGCAATAAAATGGCAAATGAAATATGTGGCAAAGCATGCACAACCAATCTAGCATCTATCAAGCAATTGGCGATGACTAGGTCATCTATATATGAGTATATTGACTTAGGAGTCAAATGGGAACATTTGATCATAGGTCATACTCATCGTTTAAGCTCAAGTGAGGTTACAACTTTTACATAAAGCATTGTTGTGTTCACACCATTATAGTTGCTTTGACTCAATTCTTAGAGTAAAGCTCCCCCTTGATGTGAGATCCCCCCTTAAGAGGGATGAACTAACCTTGGATTTGTCGATGATGACTTCATGTAGGTGTTGAAGATGTGGATGCTCAATGCTGATGTAGATCATTTAGAGCAATCCTTTGGAGTGAGTTGCACTTTCAATACCTACACGGGTTAGTCCCACAATGAACAAACAAGGATATCCATAGACATAGAGTGATGCACACACAACATGATGTCTATGAAAGCATTAGGTTACCTTGTCCCTTGTCTTACCAACAAGAGGGTTTGTGACTCCTTGAACTAGTGCAAGATGTGGAAGTTAATTGCACTTGTTCTTGCCAAAATGATATGAGTGAAATATGTTGGCGGAGTCACCCTCAAGAACTCTCTAGTTCTTCTTATTCGATATCCACATCATCTTGATGGGAATCCTTGGAGTTGTAGTCATACTTGATGAAGTAGAACTTGATGTAGTCTTGGGAACCCACTTGACCAAGGCCTTAGGAGCTTCTTCAAATGCATCAATCTCCTCTTGAAGCTTATCCTTGCCTTTTTGCTTGTGGTCTTGTGGTGGAAGATCATCTTGAGCTTGTGTCCCTTTTAAGGAAGTAGGGTCATACTTCTCTTGTTGAGGAACAAACTTCATCTTGGGGTATTGATCTTCTTCCCACTCAACTCCATTGGCATTGAACTTTCGTTCAAAACCAACAACTTGGTTCTTCCGGTGCCTTCCTTGCTTGCGTACAATTTCCTCGAATTGCTTACTCCCGGCAAGGCTATTGTAAACACCTTTCTCTATAATTCCCTTCAATAAGCTATTTTCTTGCTCAAGTGTAACTTGGCTAAGAGAATCATTAGTGGAATCAAGAGAACTACTAGAAGCAACAACATTGGATTTAGCATGATTATTTTACTACTAGAGGAAGAATCCTTCTTGTTCTTGTTACTGGACTTAACTTGAGGCATGTAAGTAGATAAGAGTAAATGCTTGGCAACATAAGAAGAACTTTTCTTATGAAGATCATCATTGATTGCCTTTAAGAACTCATGCTCTTGCTCAAGGTTGAGCTTTTCAAAGCGTAACTTCTCATGAGTCCTTAAAAGTTCTCGATGGTCTTCTAAGATAGTTTCATGAGCTAACTTAAGAGTGTTTAGTTCTTTAGTTAGAAGCTCAATCTTCTCCTTATCTTTGTCATTTGCTTTATCTTGATTAGCATGATTAATTGACGTTTCATCATAGTATTCATCACCAGAGTTGTCAACCAGTAAATCATCATCACCTAGCAAGTCATCTTCATCACTATTGAAATCAACATACTCGGGGTGTGATACCTTTGGGCCTTTAGCCATGAAGCATCTTCCAAGTCCTTCATTCGGTGAATCAAATATGTCGTAGGAGTTGGTTGACACAAGTGCTAGACCGGCAACACCTTCATCTTGAGTATATTCGGAGTCGGAGTGATAGCTTCTCTCGGAGTGATTGTCGGAGTCGGAGCCGGATGCCCATTCACCAACATGAGCTTGATGTCTTCGTTTTGTGTAGCTCCTTGATGACTTGTCCTTCCTTTCCGAATCCTTGCTTCTCCGGGATGTTCTTCGTTCATAACGATCATCTCTACTCCTTCTCTCTCTTGGTGGCGATTCCTCTCTTCCACTTCTCCTCTTAGGTGATTCTTCTCTTCTTTTGTAGGGTGTCGTACACTCATTGGAATAGTGTCTGGGTCTTCCACAATTGTAGCAATTACGCTCTCGACTAGAAGATCTTTTTTCATTGTAGGACCTTGACTTGGAGCTTCTCTTTGCTTCTACTATTGTAAAACTTGTTGAAGTTCTTCATCATTAGGCTCAATTCTTCATGAAGGTTTGTTTCTCACTTGATGATGTGGGGGCTTCACATGAGGCTTTGTAAGCACCACTTGACTTGTTGTGGAGCTCCTCCTTATCCTTGAGTGACATCTCATGAGCAACAATTCTTCCAATGACTTCCGTTGGCTTGAGATCTTTGTAATTGGGCATCATTTGGATCAATGTGCACACGGTATCATATTTTTCGTCCAAAGCTCATAGGATCTTCTTTATGATGAATTTGTCGATCATCTCTTCACCTAAGCCGGCAATCTCATTTTTGATAAGAGCAAGCCTAGAGTACATTTCAGCGACACCTTCACCATCCTTCATTTTGAACTTGTCAAGCTGACTTTGAAGGACATCCAACTTGGATTTCTTGACCGAGTCGGTACCTTCGTGCATATCAATCAAAGTATCCCAAATTTCCTTTGCATTCTCAAGACAGCTGATTTTGTTGAATTCTTCGGGGCACAATCCGTTGAAGAGGATATCACAAGCTTGAGCATCGTATTGCACCATCTTCAACTCTTCCGTGCTAGCTTCACGGTTCGGTTCTCTCCCATCAAAGAATTCACCTTGCATGCAAATACACACAATAGCCCAAACGGCGGGGTTATGTCCAAGAATATGCATTTTCATCTTATGCTTCCAACTAGAAAAATTAGTACCATCAAAGTAAGGACCTCTCCGGTGATAGTTTCCCTCGCTAGACGCCATACTCCCCTAGGTTGTGAAACCAAGGCTATGACTACCAAAAGCTATGGAAATCAAGGCAAATGGAGACCAAAGCTCTGATACCACTTGTAGGATCAAAAGTATGCCTAGAGGGGGGGTCATTAGGCTACTTGACCAAATAAAAGCTTATCCTTTCCCCAATTTTAGTCTTTGGCAGATTTTAGCTAACTTAGCACAATTCAAGCAATCTTAACACAATTCAAGCAAGCATGCAAAGAGTATATGAGCAGCGGAAAGTAAAGCATGCAACTTGCAAGAATGTAAAGGGAAGGGTTTGGAGAATTCAAACGCAATTGGAGACACAGATGTTTTTGTCGTGGTTCCGATAGGTGGTGCTATCGTACATCCACGTTGATGGAGACTTCAACCCACGAAGGGTAACGGTTGCGCGAGTCCACGGAGGGTTCCACCCATGAAGGGTCCACGAAGAAGCAACCTTGTCTATCCCACCATGGCCGTCGCCCACGAAGGACTTGCCTCACTAGCGGTAGATCTTCACGAAGTAGGCGATCTCCTTGCCCTTACAAACTCCTTGGTTCAACTCCACAATCTTGTCGGAGGCTCCCAAGTGACACCTAACCAATCTAGGAGACACCACTCTCCAAGAAGTAACAAATGGTGTGTTCGTGATGAACTCCTTGCTCTTGTGCTTCAAATGGTAGTCTCCCGGACACTCAACTCTCTCTCATAGAATTTGGATTTGGTGGAATGAAGATTTTAGTGGAAAGCAACTTGGGGAAGGCTAGAGATCAAGATTCATATGGTAGGAATGGAATATCTTGGCCTCAACACAAGTGTAGGTGGTTCTCTCTCAGAAAATGCAAGTTGGAAGTGTAAGTTCGTTCTGATGGCTCTCTCACGAATGAAGAGGAGGTGGAGGGGTATATATAACCTCCACACAAAATCTAACCGTTACACACAACTTGCCAAACTCGGTGGGACCGAATTGAGAAACTCGGTCGGACCGATTCAGCAAATCTAGTGAGTGTTAGGATTTTCGATGGGACCGACATGCAACTCGGTAGGACCGATATGGTTACGGTTAGGGCATAACGTAATCTTGGTGAGACCGATTACACAAACTCGGTGGGACCGATTTTGGTAATAAGCTAACCAGAGAGTTGGTCAGGTAAACTCGGTGGGACTGGTTCGCTCATTTCGGTGAGACCGAAATGTTACGAAAAGGAAACAGAGAGTTTACATTGCAATATCGGTGGGACCGATCGCTCATCTCGGTGGTACCGAAATGTTACGAAGGGAAACAGAGAGATTACAATCCCATCTCGGTGAGACCGAGATCCCTATCGGTGAGACCGATTTGCCTAGGGTTTGTGGCAGTGGCTATGACATCTGAACTCGGTGGCGCCGGATAGAAAGAATCGGTGGGGCCGAGTTTGACTTTTGGTTTAGGTCATATGTGGATATGAGAAAGTAGTTGAGGGCTTTGGAGCATGTCACTAAGCATTTTAAGCAAGTAAGCCATTAAGCAACAACTCATCCCTCCTTGATAGTATTGGCTTTTCCTATAGACTCAATGTGATCTTGGATCACTAAAATATAAAATGTAGAGTCTTGAGCTTTGAGCTTGATCCAATCCTTTTGTCCTTCGCATTTTGAGGGGTCCACTTTTCTCATCCATGCCATGCCAATTATTGAGCTTTCCTGAAATATTCAACTTGAAATAGCATTAGCTCAATGAGCTATATGTTGTTAGGAATTACCAAAACAACCTAGGGATAGTTGCACTTTCAGTATCCATCCATCTCTTTGAGCCTATGTGGCATTTCATCGGGTAAACATAGGTAGATACCACGATTCTCGGGCATAACCATGATAGATATCAGGTTGCCAGATGCAATACCAATCCACCGAGCGGTATATTGAGTCCTTGAAATCTTGAAGTCTTGAACATAAGGCAGGTATTGAATTACTTATCCTCACAACACTCTTGTATCACACATCCAACCCCTGTCTACTTGAGTGTAGTTATAATGAAAAGTAACGTCCCACTACTGCAGGATGCTGCTAATGTGACACAACGATCAGAGACCCTTTGATGAAATTGTGTGCGATGCAATAATCGCAAACAGTGGTGTAAAAAAATCGTCAAAAAAGGTGCAAAACGTTTGCAATGACGGATGCATCAAACACGGTTCGAATTTTAGTTGCGTATGCGATGCAGGGCATATGGTTCAGTTCAATTAACTGTTTGCGATGAGGAGGAACAAAAGAAACGGTCAGTCAGATGGAGGTGTGTGCGATATACAACATACGGTTCACTCGGATGAATTGTTTATGATTAGGCAACACAAAAGAAACGGTCAACTAGATCAAGGTGTGTGCGATATATGGCATGCCGTTCACTCGGATGAACTATTTGTCTTGAGACAAGAGAACACAACGGTCAGCCAGATGACGGTGTGTGCGATATACATCATAAGGTTCACTCGGATGAACTTTTTGTGATTAGGCAAGACAAAAGAAACGGTCGGCCAGATCAAGGTGTGTGGGATATACGGCATGCGGTTAACTCGGCCTTGTCGTCAGTGTGTGACCTCTGTGGCAACCGTTCGCTCCCCACTAGCCTCTTCTTGTACCGTGGCAACCGTCCACTACCCCTTTGCCTTTCCCTCTCGATTTCGAACTCCTGTCGGATGCTCGTCCTCCCTCCATTTGCCTTCACCCTTCCTTCTGCCATTGTTCAATCATATTCTCCATGGAGGGAATAGGACGGAAATGACCCCGTTATTCTTGCCCTGATCTGAAAGATGACGTGATGGAGGAACTCATTGATCGGTGCGACGTTATCACCTCAGCTAGCATGGCAGGTTCGTTCAAGACCATTCTCGACTCAACTAATAACATCATTACAAGGAACCCAAGGGTCCAGGAGCGGTTTGATCTCCCCTATCTTGTTCGTCGTGACCCTGCTAACTGGTGTGGGGACGACGGAAGCCTCGCCTTGTGCAAGTTGATGCTTCTTGATAATGATACGTGTGATGTTAAGATGCCATCGCTTGAGGGCAAGGCTTGGGCTGGCACTAATGGATATTGGGTTATTTATATTGGGTACAACTGCGAATGGGAACTTGTGAATGTGTACACTCGTCACCGGGTTCCACTTCCAAAAATCTCAGACTGCCTAGAGGTTGAGTACACTGGTATTCTACGTGAGTTCAAATACGATCATGGTAACTGTCGTCTACGAAAGATAGCAATTTGTCAAGTTCCCAGCCGCTATTGGGATTACATGAACTATGAAGTTGTTATCTTCGACAAGCTTGTTACCTTCCTTACTTCCACGCCTCGATGGATATTGCTCAAAAATCAATTTCTGTACACGGATGAGTATTGTGATACAATTCAATACGAGGGTCTTGTGTTTGCTGCCACCACTCGTGGCACTATTTTTGCATGGAATCCTGATGCTTTCGATACGTTTGTCTTCTACCGTCATTATAATTATTTCATCCACATGCATGCTGGTTAGCTAGTTTCCCTTTACTAATTAACCTTCTTATGTTTCCAAGGTCCTGTGAACATTCCACCACCTATACTTGAAAGTTTTTGTAACCATGGGAGAGATGACGATGCCGATGATCACGAGCAGGACCCAGATACTCAGTGGCGCCTGGCAACTTATTCCGATGGATCACCTCTTCTTGTCTGTATACAGGGCACTGCTGATGTTACTAAGGAAGTAGGTGTTGTCTCGCATGGTCGCACTCTGCGGACCTATTTCAACATCCGTTGCAGGGTATTCGGGATGGATACTAGTGTACTAGCGCCAACACCTTCTCCCTGGTTCAGTGTTGAAAGTCTTGGAGGAAACTCGCTCTTCCTTGGACAAAACTATCCAATGATGGTGGAAGGCGATCCAGCTGCTGTTGACACAACGTTACTACACTACAAAAAAAAGACACATCCGTGACATTTTGGGCCAAACGAATTTTTTTCAGTCATGCTTATGACACTTCTATGACGATAATTGTGACAAAGCCAGTATCATCATAGATGTGGTGGGCTCCTACTTCTATGACAAAAAATCATGACAGAAAATGGGCTTTTCATCCTGGGCGGGCCGGAGACACAGCTGCATGACATTCTTTGGGCCCTCCGTGATGAAAAAACAGTGGTAGAAGTGAGGGCGAGGAAAATATTAGGGGACTTCCCGGTTACGATGGGTGGTCGGGGGCCGAGCGATGCGCTTTTCTCTCGTACACATACACGCGTGTGCTAGGCGTTGCGCTCTAACTGATCCCGAGCGAGGCGTTGGGCTCTAAATGAACCCGAGCGATTGCACTATAGTCTAGCATTACTGAACCCAAGCGATCGATCGATCCCTTGCTGTTAACTGAACCCGAGTGATTCCTTCGCTACTGCTGCTAACTGAAGCCAATCGAACCCTGCTGCCTCCTTCCCTGGATGAACAGTGAGCATTGTTGGGGGGTGGATGAACAGTTCCCGGTGGGGGTTAGATGAATAGGACCCCGTGGTAGTAGAGGTCGTTGCCGCTGGATGAACAGGACCCCGATCGATCGAGCCAGTTGGGGGTGGATGAACAGGACCCCGTGGAGGGCTGGATGAACCGGACCCCATGGAGGGCTGGTTGAACAGTAGCCGATGGAGGGCTGGATGAACAGTAGCCCATGGAGGGGTGGTTGAACAGGACCATGTGGAGAGGGTTGGTCGAACAGTAGCTAGTGGAGGAGCGCGCGGTGGAGGCTGGATGAATAGGAGCCCGTGAATGAACAGTCGCAGGTGGAGGCTGGAGGAGGTCGACGGTGGATGAACAGTAGCCCGTGGTCTGGAGCAGGTCGGCGGTGGAGATAAACAGTATCCCGTGGAGTCCCATTTTGTGATACGCCACACCCCTCATGATGAACAAGACCCCCGTTTCGACCGTAGCGCTCCAACACAAGTTCGTTTCCTCCGTTTTGCGGTACGCCGCACCCCTCCTGATCAACAGGACCCTGTTTCGACCGTAGGAGGTCCAAGATAAGTCTGTTTCCTCTGTTTTGCGGTACACCAGACTCCTCCCGATGAATAGGATCCTGTTTCGACCATGGCCGGTCGAACACAAGGTCGTTTCCTCCGTTCTGCGGTACGCCAGGCCTTGTTTCCATCGGCTGTTCCGTCCAAGCCGGTTGGCTCCCGATGAACAGCACGCGTTCCATTGCCTCCCGATGAACATGATGCATTCCGTTGCCTCACCATGAACACGATGATGATGCAGTTTCTCTGTTCCGACCCAGCCATGTACACGAGCCATGGCCGTATGTATGCGCGAGTAGGCGTTCGAGACCCTGCCCGTATGTACATATGTGGCCATATTTACTTTCTTGCACCGTGGACGCTATACGTACAAGTACATGCTACATGTGTGCCTCTACTACGACACGTGCGCGCCTCTACTACAACATGTGCGCACCTCTACTACGACACGTGCACGCCTCTACATCGACCAGTATGTACGTACACGTTCGTGACCAGAATGACAACGCTATGTACGCTTCGACTAGGTGTGTCCCGACTTGTCAAGCACTTTCTTGCGTGCGAAGATGTAGGTGGTGGGTCCCAGCAGTCAGGGGGTCATTTTTTTGCCCGTAATATGGATGCACTTTCTTGCGTGCGAAGATGTAGCTGGTGGGTCCCAGCAGTTAGGGAGGAAATGTTTTTTTCATGAAATATGGTGGCCCGTCCAGTGGGTCCCTGCTGTCAGGTGGAGGAATCATTATTTTCCGTGTAATAAGGAGGCACTTCCTTGCTGCGGCCGTGGACCCAGCTGTCAGCCTCTCCACGTACAGTACTCTTCCGATGGAAGTCGTTCCTTGACCACGTTGATCATGCCGTGCCAAGAGCACCAAGGCGGTGGATGACGGCGAGGCCTAGGAAGGGGACGACGCGGAGCCGGGGAAGACGCGACAGTGGAAGCCCATGCGGAGAGGAGTACGAGGGTTCACTTGTTCGGTTGCGGTGTGAGCCTGCCATCACCGCAGGGCCTGGCCAGCAGTGGGAGTAGTAAGGGGCGGTGAGGCCTCAACGGCAGCACAACCGGCCACGAGAGGCAGGAGCAGGCGCTCTCGTCGGTGCCGGTTTGGGTGGCTGGTGCAAGAAGAGCAGCGATTGAAGAAGCAGCAGGACCGTTCAATTCAAATCCAACTATCACTGCTGCTAGAATCATTTGTTGACTAAGTTGACAAAGCCCTACGTACGCGTCAACTTAGTAGGGCCACAGGTCAGCCTCCGAACCGGTGCGCCCCAGATGTCAGTGGGAGGAATCTTTTTTTTGGCGTAATAAGGAGGCAGTTGATTGCATGCGGCCAGGCCAGCGGAGGGAGTAGGGTGGGCCGGTGAAGCCTGCGCGGCATGACAGCGGGCCACAAGAGGAGGGAGCAGGCAGTCCCACTGGCGCTGGTTTAGGTGGCTGGAGCAGGAAGATCAGAGATTGAAGAAGCACGTCGGCCGTTGGATGGACATCCAGCAGTCACTTCTGCTAGAATCGTGTGTTGTCTGACAAAGCCTTGCGTAAACAAGTCAGCCTCGAAATCTTTGGCGTGTACAGCCCATTTGCTATTATTTTTATATTTTTTACTCATTTTCTAATTCATATGGAATTTATTGCAGCACATTTTCCATTTTTGGAATTGCTACCCATTTTCTGGTCACTACCACGGTTAAAAAATTGAACTAAAAATGTGCGAAATTTTGAAAATTCGCAAATTTTTGCTGGGGAACAAAATATTATTAATCCAAAAATTAGTAGCCGTACTAAAACAAATTTAAAAATAAATTAGTACTATGTCATGGTAAAATCCAATGAAATATAAAATATTAGTGAAGAACAAAAACAAAAAAAAAGAAACTAATTTTCCCATTTACTTTTAACAGATACTGACCATACTCTTTGGCCAGGCCGGAATGCATCCCTCCTCGTCTTGAAAGATTGGCAGCCCAGTAAGTCGGAGAAAACAAATAGGCCTAGCTTGGCAATTCTTCAAAAAGAAAGAGCGCCTGCCTATTTTCCCAAAGAAAGAACTGCTGGGCTGGTCATGTTGTTAGATGGGCCACAGACCGCACAACCTAGTTTATAGCCTGCTCCTCCAAACAAATCCTCAAAAAAAGTTGTGCAATTATGTCGTTAATTGACTATACATTGAAAATGATATGGGTCCCAGATATCAGCAGGGTGGATTAGAGTTAAAAACGAGGGGTGCATCTAAGTAGTAAAAAAGACGCTTGCTTGTGTTCGGGATTGGAGCTAGTGGGTCGGTACTGTCATACTCACAACTACAGTCATTTCCCTATTCACTATGTTGACAGGGCCGGACGGCGGCGCCGCGACGAGCGCACCAAGGTGGAGGATAAAGTGTTGTCGCCAATGTGTTGGGCTGGGTTGGACATTTTTATTGAAAATAAAAATGGACCGGAACTATTTACGACATTGACTACAATTTGCATGGGTCCGCTGGTTGCAGGAAGAAAATGGTGGGAGAAAATAGACTGGTTGCTATCATTGCCTAAGAATTATATCGACTGAATGTAACGACACTATCATAGGAAATAATATCCTCCTGTTAAATTGTGAATTTAAAGAACTCGTGCTTGAGCATTTAGCTTTATTTATTTATTTATTTACTTACTTATTTATGTTTAGGGGACCATGAGCATGTACCTGGGCCGGATTCATGTGAGAGCCTCCCTTCCAGTTAATTATGGGCTCCTCTATTGGGCCTTCATCAGTGGGCTGCATGTTATCAACAAGTGGAAAATGTGTTCCATACGAAAAATAGTATGCGCTACGTACGGTACGGGGCACTAAAGGATCGGACCGTGCAACGACTTCGAAAACATTGTGTTTATCCTTCTAAAAACACATTTATTCAACCAACAGACGAAATATACTACTGATTGTACATTAAAAATAGCAGCAGCAACAACAACCAGGGTTGGGGTGCAACAGAAGCAGTAAGCAGGCCAGAAGAGTAAAGACGCATCTCTCTCTTCCAAAGCAAACATCAGCCATCATTAAAAAAGGGCTACCAAAAAAGAACAAGTGTATGCATCAAACTAAATAAAGATCCTACTACACCAAGTGTACACATCTAACTAACTGGCTCAGTTAACCGTTACTATTTATTAAGCTATGGAGATTGGCTGACGGCTTGAACCAGATGGGTGCCTGATGGGGGAAACTCCAGCAACAGATTGAAGTCTCATACTTGCGACCCTCTCTCCTACTTTGGGCTGCAGAGCGTGGCGGCACATATCAGGGTATGGTGTATGCAGAGACGCATGGTATGCTGTGTACACACAGTTTTGCCTGATGAATGAAACCGCGCTGCCATCATGATCCTTGCCATCGGTTATCTCCTGGTTAATCTGATAATTCAGTCCGAGAAACAGAGAGCGTGTACCAAGGCTACTTACCAGCCTCCAGTCCAAAATTCCTAAAGGCCCAGAGAAGCTGGGATCCTGCTCAAAGACCTTGCAGTAATTGTGATTGTATTCCACGAAACAACACGTCAGGTACGTGCGAATGATCATCAATCATTCGTCATTGTTTGATCGAGCCAGGAACCACCTGCAACTGACATGCCACTTTTCTCTGAAAGATTCTGGGATTGGGAAGGGTAGGGACACAAGGCGGCCTACAACATCATATCAAGTTGGAGTCAAATAAAAAAGGGGTCTTAATGTAGTCAATCTTAAGAACATCATGTTATGAGCATGAATAGTTTTTCAGTAAATGTTGATAGTAATATAAGCAAGCCATCATGATATCATAGGAAAGTAACATACTGCTGTAACAGCCGTTTGTAGCGATGACTCGAGTAGGCCAGCAATACGTCCAGCCATAGAAGGAGTCGATAACATAAATGAAGCCCTTGCGTTTAATGACATCAGAGAACCATGGAGGATGTATGATCCTGCGATGGATGTGCAGATTTATCCACTTACCGCAGTGACCTGTCAGATAGGCAAGACCGCGGTTGAACGCAATTAGCCTGAAATCTTTATAATTCTCAGATCTTGTGGGCACTTGGCAGATTACAACCTTGAGAAAATCAAACTTGGTATCATGTTGGCTACTGTAAGATTCTGAGTATTCTGGGCCGCGGTGCCAAAGAAGTGCAGTGTTAATCGAAGGAAGGGGGGTCAATCACCAGGTGTAGACCTCCATGAGCATCCAGCTGCCACCACCGTCGACGAGCACCATCCAAGACGTGTTCATGCCGACCCAGTACATACCATTAATGTAGTTGAGGGTGACAGGGATCGGATCACAGTCAAGACGGTTGATGGTCGCCACCCTACAATCGTTATGCTGCATGACACACCGTTTTTGAAGATCAGGCGGCATCAGCAAGCAAGGAGCTGGCTTAAAAAGCTCCGG
Organism: Aegilops speltoides; assembly: GCA_021437245.1. NCBI lineage: Eukaryota > Viridiplantae > Streptophyta > Magnoliopsida > Poales > Poaceae > Aegilops > Aegilops speltoides. The sequence goes on along the minus strand of CM038144.1, from coordinate 56,520,160 downwards.
CCTGAGGGCTTTGAGTAAACGGTACAGCCCCGATGAGCACGCGGCGAGGGGCATGGTACTGAGATTGTCCACACACGAAACAATGAGCTTGATTACCTCTGTGGGGAGCGAATTCCAGCCACTCTTTCGACGGCCGCTGCTCGGTTTTGCCATTGTTAGTGATTGGGTTTCGGAAGAGGGGGGAGGCACCTTAGTGGGGATGGAAGATTGGACGATTATGTGTGGACAAGGATGGAGAGGCGAATATGTGCTGCGGGAAGTGGACAGATGATGATGACTACAGCATGCCGCTTGACTTATGAGACACATACCAAAGAGTGAGGGTCATATCAATGCCGCATAACCGGCTTGAGTGATCACAAGATCGGTACTCCCTCAAGACCTACTACTATGCCCTAACTTGCTTGAGTAGAGTAGTAGTGGAGTAGGACTCTGCTCTAGTACTAGCACCGGAAGATTAGTATATTCTAATCTAAAATAGTTACAAACTTCAATGCCCGAGCATGGAACGACTACGAACCGCCATCGGTGCTAACTCCAATCCTCAAATAATGTTCGCCGCGACATGGCGATTACAAACGCCCGCGACACGCTTCTGATGACGTGTGTAAGGGTGGCGGTTTTGTCAAATACTATGGCTTAAAATCATGCCACCGTCGAATGGAAATCTGACAGTTACGTGGGATTCGCCATGATTGAGCTCGTGGCAAACAATCGCCAGATATCATTACTAAAAAAAGGTTAAAACACCCGGGGCTATAACTTGCACCGGCTGACCATTAACAATGATACTAACATAGTTGTAAAATAGTCAAAGACCGTGTCTACGTGGTGTTTGGAATTATATGCAAAAAAACTAGCAAGATGCACGTGCATTGCACGGAACATCAAGATGCATTTTTTTACAAAACACCTGTTGTGATTGACCCATGCAGGAGTAATCCCATGTGTAAAAACTAATGATATCTCGGGAATTTTATCAGAAAAATGGTATCTCGACCATTTCATCGAAAAATGATATCTCGAGAAAGATGATAGATAAGGTGAGGAGGAGTCGGGCGTGGTGGTGACTGGTGGTCGGACTGGGCGGAGGCATGGGGATGGACGGCGCCGACAGCGGCCACCATGCCAGATTGTTCCAGAGACTTCCTTTTTTAATTGCTCAGCAATGAGGTTGTGGGAGATAAGGATGAACGAGGCAAGGCCTTATCTGTAAATGTGGAGAGAGGTGCGGGTATCTTTTGTAAAATTGTCATAGTTTGCTTTCTATCCGTCAGATATAGATTGGACAGTCTATACTATAAGATGGCACACACACCATCATCACCAACTCGTTTTTTTTTCTACTCCTACTCCTATATTACTTACTCCTATAAAAGACCCAGTTGGTGATGATGGTGTGTCTGCCATCCGCCATTTGTGACCATTAGATCTGCATCTAACGGATGTGATGTAAGTTGTGGCCTTTTGCAACAATTCCCACTTCTCTGCTCCAGTTTACACAAAACCCCTTAGTATCTTGAAACCAACCACATTCCTCCCTTACCTCATCAAGACAGCCCAAGGAATATATTTGGAGTGAAACATAAGATATTTTCAGTGATATGTATATCAAAACTAAACTGTTTTCTTTCAAAATTGTGAATATGTATTATTCTACTTTGGATCCGTTGCAACAGACGGGCTCATTGTTATAAAGGTTTATCTCTTGCATCGTCCGCAACGAACACCTAGTGTAATGGTCCGGGCCGGATGCTTGCAGCGCGATGGCCTGAGTTCTAATTTTGTCCTAAATTGTAGCTTTTTATATATTTTTTAATATATACTTCTTTCGCTACTGTACTGGGAGTGGAACCCACAGAGTACTTAGAATACAAGATTAAGGATGGATTTGTTTCTTTCTAACTTTCTGTACGAATCTGTAGCCAGTCTGCAAGTCATATACACTATACTGACTGTGGAACCCACAGAGTACTTAGAATACAAGATTATGGATGCAATTAACTTTTTATAGAGGGAGAATCATACACGCAATTAATTCAAATGGATTGGACGTGACTCTATTATTCTCCAATGGCAAGCAGCAAATTTCCTCCCGTGGGCCGGAGTAGGTTTCTCGGTTTGCATGCGGGTTTAAGGGAGGGGTTTGATGGAGGCGAGGAGGCGTGTTCAGCCGGGCGTGCAGCGGGCGGTGCAGTACTATCCGATTTGACAGCCACTAGTATATTATAAAAGAAGAAGAGTAGTAGAGATAAGAGTAGAGGTAGATACTAGGGAGGAGCACCATCTACTGCTTCGTGTGCTACTCCTACGCTCCATTCGGCGACCGCAACATCCCCTACAGCCACTCCCTCCCGCGCTCCATTCGGCGGGCGCTGTTGAAATTTGGGGAGCGCACTCTCGCGACTGCTGGCAGCGATGGCTTCACCGACGACGACTTCTTCCCCGACCTCGGCAACCTCTTCCTCAACGACATGGGCAACAACCTCAACGCCAACGGTGCAGCTCCCGTTGCATCCTATGTGTTTCTGTCCTTCCTGGTCGAAATCTTGGTAGAATTCATGTTTCTAGTATGTGTCCTAGATTCGATCTGTTCATCTACTATGCTAGTCCACATGATTAGTTTAATCTTTGTTATAGCTGTCATGATTTCTTTTGTGCTTATTCGGACTAAATCTCATAGTAACTGATAACCCACAAGTATAGGGGATCGCAACAGTTTTCGAGGGTAAAGTATTTAACCCAAATTTATAGATTCGACACAAGGGGAGCCAAATAATATTTGTAGGTATTAGCAGCTGAGTTGTCATTTCAACCACACCTGGAGATTAATTATCTGCAGCAAAGTGATTAGTAGCAAAGTAGTTTGATAGTTTTGATAGTAGTGACAGTAGCAATAGTAACAGTAACAATGATAGGAGTAATTTTGTAGCAAGTGTAACAGTGATGATAGAAGTAGTAACTTAGCAAAAACAATATAAGATAAATTTGTAGGCATTGGATCGGTGACTTGTTGATGATATTCATCATGTGACAGTTATAACCTAGGGCGATACGGCACTAGCTCCAGTTCATCGATATAATGTAGGAATGTATTCCGTAAATAGTCATACATGCTTTATTAAAAGAACTTGCATGACATCTTTTGTCCTACCCTCCCGTGGAAGCGGGGTCCATATTGGAAACTAAGGGATATTAAGGCCTCCTTTTAATTGAGAACCAGAACAAAGCATTAACACATAGTGAATACATGAACTCCTCAAACTACGGTCATCACCAAGAGTGGGCCCGGTTGTTGTCACTTCGGGGTTGTCGGATCATAACCATAGTAGGTGACTATAACTTGCAAGATCGGATCTAAAACATGGATATAATGATGAATTCATAAACGGTTCAGATCTGAGTTCATGGCACCCGGGCCCAAAGTAACAAGCATTAAGCATAGCAAAGTCATAGAAACATCAATCTAAGAACATAGTGGATACTAGGGATCAAGCCCTAACAAAACTAACTCGATTACATGATGAATCTCATCCAACTCCTCACTGACCATCGAGCCTGCGAAGGAATTACTCACTCCCGGTGGGGAGCATCATGGAATTAGCGATGGAGATGGGTTGGTGATGATGAAGAACGAAGATCCCCCTCTCTGGAGCCCCAAACGAACTCCAGATCTGCCCTCCCGAGGAAGAACATGGCTTGGCTGTGGCTCTGTCTCGTGGATCGCGATAATTCTTTCTCCCTGATTTTTTCTGGAAATATGGGATTTTATAGTATCAGGGGGGTCGTCTACGGGGCCACCAGGTGGGTACAACCCACCTAGGCGCACCAGGAGAGGGGGGCGCGCCCTGGTGGGTTGTGCCCACCCAGGTGCTCCTCTCCGGTAGGTCTTGGCTCTAGAAATTCTTATATTAATGTAAAAAATCCTCGCAAAGTTTCGTTCCATTCCGAAAACTTTTATTTCTTCACAAAAACAACATCATGGTAGTTCTGTTGAAAACAGTGTCAGTCCGGGGTTAGTTTCATTCAAATCATGCAAATTAGAGTCCAAAACAAGAGGAAAAGCGTGAGAAAAAGTAGATACGTTGGAGACGTATCAGTAACTTGCTCATATATTCAACTGGCGCAACGTCCCCTACACCCACTCCCGTTTCATGGACGGCTGGTCTATGCCTCCAAGGAGCCCTTCATCTACTTCTATGAGTGCCCGATGCCGTTTTGGGGCTCGCCGGCGGACATCATGCATCCTCACGCAGGCGTCTGTCTATCACTACTGGCCTGCGGTGAAGAACATAAAGTACGAGACGTGCTACCCGTTCGCCGTGCCGGAGTCGCTGGAGGATCACCGCCACCTGCTAGTCTCAGAGGAGGACGACAGCGTCTTCCTCTTGATCATAGGCACCGGCGAGGCCCGCACAGGCCGCCGCCCCGCCTCTGTAGTGTGCGTCAGGGGCGACGCCGCTGACGCTGACACTGACACAAGGCTGATGTACGGGTGCGTGATCACTCTTACTACCCCTCAGAGGTACATGGGCGGCGACACTGGCTACATCAAGCTGACTAGGATTGTGTCGAGGTGGGACCTTCCCGCCGATGTGGACATGGAAGACGCATGGTATGATTCCCCCCCCCCAATGTGGTGCACGGGGACTCGAGGTTCACTTGGACATATGCATTACCAAGTTAAATGTTGATCATTAGTCTTCGCTCAATGTAATCTGCTGTCTAAGCATGTGGAGACTTCCATGCATGATCTTGCTCTATTGGAGTATCGCGCATGAATAAAAGTGTATCCACTTATGGTTTAGTCCAGAATCTTCCATGTATGAATTTTTACTACAGTACTGGTGAAAGACTTTTGATGAACCATTTCTTACATCTCCTCTGCGCCCTTCCAAGTCATCCTGATTTAATCCCTCCGTCTAGTTGTATAAGGGCATGGTTAATACTTAATAGTATAGCCAACTGTTGACTATTAGAAAGTGCCATGTCATTTGTAGCCTACATGTATAACAATCGATTCTCAAAAACTAATTCTTAAATATCATTTCTTGCAAAGCACAATAAGTGTTATTTCTTCACAAGTTTTGGATGCAGGTTGAAAAGTTGAACGCTTTTGTTTGCAAAAGATACTTTTTTATCTATTTCACTCGGATGTTTGTGAGCTCTAGAGATGAAATAATATCCAAAGAAACCTATCGATACCTGTTACACATGAGTTGACCCCCACATCCTTTGTCAAAATAAACAACTCCCCGATCAATGCATTTCACTGTTCCATGCAACGCATGGGCACCTTACTATAGATTAGTACGACCAAAAATTGAACTAACATTATATGTAGTATGATAAATGCTGATGCATGTCACCTAAAATTATATCATTGAAAACTATGTTCAAATACGAATCCAACGATATAGTTTTCGTTGACATGCACTAACATTTTGTCAGTTAAATCTTCAGTCAAATTCAATAGGGGACTAATGAACCACGACCGATATAGTACTAGTGTAGAGGACGGCACTGCACACGAGTCTCACCCCGCTCGTGGCGCGACAGTAAAGCCGTCATATCACAAAACCCAACCACTTCGAGTAATATGTAGCCTGGTGAAATAAACGGACAAGCAACCATCACATCCCTCCGTCTTTTTGCATTTCATATCTCTACATTTACTTTCTCTGGTTCATCTCGCACACTCGATCCATAGCTACTTCTCCTAGGGCCAGTTCTTTTGGGAGTTAAAAAATAAGCCATCTCTTCCCTAGCCTTTCCCATAAGACTAGTCACAGTGGAGAGTAACATTAAGGCGTCTCACTCATTTATTTGGGCTTCTAAACTACTACTAGTACCTCCGTCCTGGTTTGTTTGTCATCATTGTAATTTGTGCTAAATTTTAACCAAAGATTTAACTGATGAAATGTTAGTGCATGTGACATGCACAAACATTTCATTAGTTAGATTTATGGTCAAATTTTGACACAGATTACAATGGGGACCACAACCAGGACGGAGGTAGTAGTTATGGGATTACTACTAATCTAGAAGCCTAAAAGAACTGATCCCTGGTACTCCTAGTAGTAGTACTCAAGTTGGAATTCCAATTGCACGGCACAACTTGTTAGGCAAAAAACTCTATACAGGGTGTAGGAAGCAGTTTGGGAATTTGCATGCCTTCCCGACCAGTGAGATACTACTCCGTACAAAGTACAATAGAGAAATAACCACAGAGAAGGAAGCTAAAAGTAAACAATCAAACGACCATTTTTGCATTTGTTGTGCATTGAATCGTGTCGGTGTACAAAAGTAGGGGCCTTTCTGTACCCCTTTACTTGTGCACGGGCAGTCGTAGCCTCGCCTGCGGCCATGCTCGACAGGGCAGAGGAAGGAAAGGTACAAGACTGCCAAGGCAGCACTCGAGCCAGAAGCATGAAGAGCGAAAGGACATGCTGGATTTCCCCCGGCAACACCCTTGCCGGGGCGGCCTACATAGTCCCGGAAAGAGCCTTGCCGGGGCGGCCTACGGCTCTTGCCGGGGTAACTTGCCCAACACCAGCAAGGGCACCACCCTTGAGCCTGAGAGCTCTGACACCATCGACACCATCAAGACCAAGACTCAGGGGCGCCTGCGTGGTGGCTCGCAGATCTTTGTGAAGACCAAAGGCCTGCGAATCTAGATAGAAACCAGAAGACAAAGGCCCCCAGCAAGATCCTTGCCGGAGACAGACGAAGACCCCCGGCAAGACCCTTGTCGGGGACAAACGAAGACCCCCGGCAAGACCTTTGCCGGGGGCATCTGTGGGGACGAGGCTAGGCCCGCGCATGCCAAAGTTTCGCTGCCCCGCACCAGTTCCGACGCGGTGACTAGCCCGCCAACTAGGCAAGCGCCTGCGTGGCAGCATGCAGCTTCTAGGCCAACTAGCCAAGCACCGGCGTGGTGGCATGCAGATCTTCGTGAAGACCCTGTCACCGCACCAGCTCAGCAACCAGCCAGCCAGCATGGCGCTGCATGCCTCGTCAGCTTGGCCGGTGGGACAGCAACAGACGGGATGAGCTTCATTGCCATCCCCGATAAAGCAAGAGGGCATGTAGGCAGCGCATTAAATGTGTTTGTCCTCCAGTGTCAGGTGATAAACTCGTACACTGTAGATACTTTCCATCTCCCGTGTGCCACTGTGGCGACCCCTTTGACATATAAAAGGAGGCTCGAGGCGTTCTGTGGAAGGATTCGGACTTTTTGGACTAGGCATGCATCGCAGCTAGTTCAAGAGCTCAAGAACACCAAATATACACAGACAAGCAGGACTAGGGTTTTACACATCGTTTGCGGCCCGAACCTGAGTAAAAATCCCCTCGCGCTGATCCTTTAGACCTGCTCTTTGCGCAGCTCCACGCCCCACCAACCGTAGAAGGGATTCCCCGGGATCCCATAGGTGTCGTTTCCCCGACATCTTTGGCGCTCCAGGTAGGGAGCGCTGAGGCTGTGAAAATTTGGTCTAGAAGTTAACGCATCGACTTGTTCATCGCCATGGCTCCCAAGAAGAAGGAGATCACAGCTATCGGTTCGTCTGGAGCCGAACCGCCTGTACGAGCACGAGCGGATGATGGGGCGGCCGCGGATGGTGGCGGAGGCGTGGCCCGCAAGCATCCACGACACTCTGGCAATCGGAGGCAGGTGAGCAGAGTCGTTCATGCCCAAGACGACGAGCCGCACATCGCTGGGTCCAGGGGTGGCGCCATGCTATCCATAGGCGGCGTGGCGACCTCTCGGACACCGCAGCCGGCGCCCACGCCACAGCCTTCCCAGGCTGCGCATGGCGAGCAACGCCGTGACGTCGGTGCCCTCGGGCACCGCCGTGGGGAGATCCCTTTGTGTCACTCTCGAGATGCATCGAGCCAGCATGAGCTCCCAGACGCTGGTGGAAACGGAGCGCGACCGCGAGACCGTGATAGAGCTCCTTCTAACGTGGTTAGAAGTCGGAGCACGTCACGATCCATGCAGCTTTTGCTGCCACCCACGCCAGCAGAAGCGTTGGCGCGCATGCAACTGCTCCTCGACTTTCCTCCTACCGCCTAGAAGCTCGACGAGTGGAGTGAAGGAAATATGCCCTATAGGCAATAATAAAGTTATTATTTATTTCCTTATTTCATGATAAATGTTTATTATTCATGCTAGAATTGTATTAATCGGAAACATAATACATGTGTGAATACATAGACAAACATAGTGTCACTAGTATGCCTCTACTTGACTAGCTCGTTAATCAAAGATGTTAAGTTTCCTAACCATAGACTTGAGTTGTCATTTGATTAACGGGATCACATCATTAGGAGAATGATGTGATTGACTTGACCCATTCCGTTAGCTTAGCACTTGATCATTTAGTATGTTGCTATTGCTTTCTTCATGACTTATACATGTTCCTATAACTATGAGATTATGTAACTCCCGCTTACCGGAGGAACACTTTCTGTGCTACCAAACGTCACAATGTAACTGGGTGATTATAAAGGTGCTCTACAGGTGTCTCCGAAGGTACTTGTTGAGTTGACGTATTTCGAGATTAGGATTTGTCACTCCGATTGTCGGAGAGGTATCTCTGGGCCCTCTCGGTAATGCACATCACTGTAAGCCTTGCAAGCAATGTAGCTAATGAGTTAGTTACGGGATGATGCATTACGTAACGAGTAAAGAGACTTGCCGGTAACAAGATTGAACTAGGTATTGAGATACCGACGATCGAATCTCGGGAAAGTAACATACCGATGACAAAGGCAACAACGTATGTTGTTATGCGGTTTGACCGATAAAGATCGCCTTAGAATATGTGGGAGCCAATATGAGCATCCAGGTTCCGCTATTGGTTATTGACCGGAGATGTGTCTCGGTCATGTCTACATAGTTCTCGAACCCGTAGGGTCCGCACGCTTAAAGTTCGATGACGGTTATATTATGAGTTTATGTGTTTTGATGTACGAAGGTAGTTCGAGTCCCGATGTGATCACGACATGACGAGGAGTCTCAAATGGTCGAGACATAAAGATCAATATATTGGACGACTATATTTGGACACCGGAATGGTTCCGGGTGAGATTGGGACAATACCGGAGCACCGGAAGGTTATCGGAACCCCCCGGGAGGTATATGGGCCTTAATGGGCTTTAGTGGAAAGGAGGGGAAAGGAGCAAGGGAGGGCGCCCAATCCCAATCCGAATTGGGAGGGGCCCCCCCTTTCCTTCCTCCCTCCTTCCTCTTCCTTCCCTCTCCCTCTCCAAATAGGAAAAGGAGGAGTCCTACTTCTAATGGGAGTAGGACTCCCCCCCTTGGGCGCGCCTCCTCCTCCTGGTCGGCCCCCTCCTCCACTCCTTTATATATGGGGGAGGGGGCACCCCATAGACACAACAATTGATCCCTTGGATCTCTTAGCCGTGTGCGGTGCCCCCCTCCACCATAATCCACCTCGATAATATCGTAGCGGTGCTTAGGCGAAGCCCTGCGTCGGTAGAACATCATCATCGTCACCACGCCATCGTGCTGACGAAACTCTCCCTCAAAACTCGGCTAGATCGGAGTTCGAGGGACGTCATCGAGTTGAATGTGTGCAGAACTCGGAGGTGTCATGCGTTCGGTACTTGATCGGTCGGATCGTAAAGACGTACGACTACATCAACCACGTTGTGCTAACGCTTCCGCTTTTGCTCTACGAGGGTACGTGGACACACTCTCCTCACTCATTGCTATACCTCACCATGATCTTGCGTGTGCGTAGGAAATTTTTTGAAATTACTACGTTTCCCAACATGGAGAGCCACCATTCGGAGCCTCATCAGCTTCGCCAATAAAGATGAACCACGACCAGCGGGGCCCTCGTGCTGGCGCTCTGTCGAGCCGGTGCATGCCAGTGGTGGAAGGACAGGAGGCACTGCTACCACGGTGCACTCTCCTCCCCCACGCCCGCAACAGCAGCCGCCGGCTCGTCGGGCCGACGCCCGCAACAACGTTTCCACGTCGTCGTCCGACCCGTGAGCCCGTTGCGACCAACGTCAAGTTCTTCGGGAGCGAGCTCGGGAAGACGCTCAGACCACTATCGAGCAGCGGCGGGAAGCGCGCCATCAGTCAGATAGGCGTGCGGGGGCCACTATAGACCGCCCAGCGCCGGGGGGTTCCGGTGACCTACCTTACGAGGTGGGTTATCCGACCTTTACCCCTGAGCTGCGGCACTTCCAGTGGCCCACCCACCGCACATTCAAGCCTGAGGTCAGAGAAAAGTACAACGGCAAGACTCACCCATCAGAGTTCCTCGGCATCTACACTATCGCGATGCAAACTGCTGGGGCTCGCGATGACAAGGTGCTTGCCAACTATTTCCCATTGGCACTTAAGCCCAACGTCATGTCATGGTTGATGCACCTGACAGTGGGTTCCATTTCTTCTTGGTCGGATCTGTGCCATGAGTTTGTTGGTGCCTTTACCGGAGGACACCAAGCTCCTGGCCAGGTGAGTGATTTGCATGTCATCCCCCAGAAAGACGGCAAAACCCTGCGCAAGTACATACAAAGGTTCAGTCGTGTGCAGTACAACATCCCAGATGTTCATCCCGTCGTTGTCATCAGTGCATTCCATCAGAAAGTGCGCAACCACAAGATGCGTGAGGAGCTGGCGATGAACAAGGTTAAGGATGTAGCCGAGCTTTATGTTCTGGCCGATAGATGTGCTCATGCTGAAGAAGGGAGGAAGTACCCCGGCGAAGATGCCAGTGCGGAAACCGACTCCACATACGAAGACGCCATCGCCCCGGCAAAGAAGGGCCAACGATGCAATATGAAGCGTAAGGTAAAGACCGTGCTTGCCGTCGAGGGATATGGCGATCCCGGCGCCAACAAGAAGGCCAAGGTTGACGACCCCGGCAAGGAAGTTTCCGGGTGCGCTGCCTGCCAGGCCTTGGCGGCTACTGACAAGCTGGGAGGCTCCGACAAGCAGTACTGCAAGATCCATTGCACCAAGGGCCATGACCTCCAAAATTGCCGGCAGGTTGAGCTGCTCGCAGAGAAGCAGAAAGCTGAGTATGAGAGGCACGATAAGGAGAAGGGCCAGGACAGTGCTGAGGGGTCCGGCAAGAAGCGCAGTGGTTGAGGGGGTCGTCGTGACAAAGATAACAAACAAGAGAGGCCCGCTCGGGGCTGCGAGAAGAAGGAGGGAGACGATGATCATGATGAGGACGAGGAGTCCCGCGAGCGCGAGTTCCAGAAAGCTACGGAGCCATGTGTGTCGACGGTGGCGCCTCGTTGCACACCTATCACCGCCAACTGAAGCAGTGGGCGCGTGAACTCACTGCGGCGGAGCCATCGTTCGATGCCTAGAGGCCACTGAAGTGGTCCAGCATGCCTATCATTTTTGACACCGAGGATCACCCTGATCGCACGACTATGGTTGGGTGGTTTCCGTTGTTGGTTTCACCAACAATACGCAACCTCAAGGTGACAAAAGTGCTAGTTGACGGTGGGGCCGGTCTGAACCTGGTCTCGCCTTCCGTGATCAAGAGGCTGCAAATCCCCGATGGAGATCTTGAGGAAACGGGCATGTTTGAAGGGTCAACCCGGGGAGAAGTCAGCCGAAGGGTAAGATCACGTTGCCCGTTACATTTGGGGGCGAGCTGAACTATAGGACGGAGAAGATTATTTTTGATGTCGCCAAGATCCCCTTGCTCTATAATGGGATCCTCGGCCGCCCAGCGCTGGCCAAGTTTATGGCAGCATCACATTATGCCTACAACACGTTGAGGATGCCCGGGCCAATGAGCATCATCACTGTCCCCTCTGACAAGAAAGACGCCCTCATCTGTGCCGACCAACTCTACCGGGGGGCAGTTGCAGCAGCTGCCGCCAAGGCACTTGTTCCTGCCGCTAAGGCCCGGGGAGGGAAGAAAACCGGCAAGGCCTCTGCCCCTACCGGCAAGACTACTGACCCCGGCAAGGTGATACGTCCATTTTGCATCATGATTTTATATCGATATTTATCGCATTATGTGCTGTTATTTCACGATATGTCACAATACTTATGGCTATTCTCTCTTATTTTACAAGGTTTACCATGAAGAGGGGAATGCCAACTGGAATTCGGCCGAAAAGGAGCAAATATTATATACCTATTCTGCGCAACTCCAAAAGTCCTGAAACTCCACGGAATATCTTAAAATAAATAAAGAAAAATCGTCGCCAAAGATGAAGGCCAGGGGGCCCACACCCTTCTCACGAGGGTGGGGGGCGCGCCCCTCCCCCTAGGCGCGCCCCCTACCTTGTGGGCCCCCTGGTGGCTCTCCGACACCCATCTTCTCCTATATGAAGTCTTTCGATGAAAAAATCAGAAGCAACCTTTCGGGACGAGACTCCGCCGCCATGAGGGGGAACCTTGGCGGAACCAATCTAGGGCTCCGGCAGAGCTGTTCTGCCGGGGACACTTCTCTCCGGGAGGGCGAAATCATCGTCATCATCATCACCAACGCTCCTCTCATCGGGAGAGGGCAATCTCCATCAACATCTTCACTAGCACCATCTCATCTCCAAACCCTAGTTCATCTCTTGTATCCAATTCTTGTCTCCAAGTCCGGGATTGGTGCTAGTAGGTTGCTAGTAGTGTTGATTACTCCTTGTAGTTGATGCTAGTTGGTTTATTTGGTGGAAGATCATATGTTCACATCCTTTATGCTTATTACCCTCTCGATTATGAACATGAATATGCTTTGTGAGTAGTTACGCTTTGTTCCCGAGGACAAGGGAGAAGTCTTGCTATTAGTAGTCATGTGAATTTGGTATTCGTTCGATATTTTGATAAGATGTATGTTGTCTAACCTCTAGTGGTGTTATGTGAACGTCGACTACATAACACTTCACCATTATTTGGGCCTATAGGAAGGCATTGGGAAGTAATAAGTAGATGATGGGTTGCTAGAGTGATGTGCTTAAACCCTAGTTTATGCGTTGTTTCGTAAGGGCTGATTTGGATCCACATGTTTCATGCTATGGTTAGGTTTACCTTAATACTTTTGTTTTAGTTGCGGATGCTTGCAATAGAGGTTAACAATAAGTGGGATGCTTGTCCAAGTAAGGGCAGTACCCAAGCACCGGTCCACCCACATATCAAATTATCAAAGTACCGAACGCGAATCATATGAGCGTGATGAAAACTAGCTTGACGATATTCCCATATGTCCTCGGGAGCGCTTTTCCTATTATAAGAGTTTGTTCCGGCTTGTCCTTTGCTACAAAAAGGATTGGGCCACCTTTCTGCACTTTATTTACTTTTGTTAATTGTTGCTCGTTACAATTTATCTTATCACAAAACTATCTGTTATCACTTATTTCAGTACTTGCAGAGAATACCTTGCTGAAAACCGCTTATCATTTCCTTCTGCTCCTCATTGGGTTTGACACTCTTACTTATCGAAAGGACTACGATAGATCCCCTATACTTGTGGGTCATCAAGAATCTTTTCTGGCGCCGTTGCCGGGGAGTGTAGCGCCTTTGGTAAGTGGAATTTGGTAAGGAAAAATTTATATAGTGTGCTGAAATTTTCTGTCACTTGTTACTATGGAAAGTGAATCTCTGAGGGGCTTGTTCGGGGTATCTTCACCCCGTCCAGTAGAGCAAAGAGTTTCTCCTCAACCTACTGAACCTATTGAAAATGAAACTCCTTTTGAATTTCCTTCGGGTATTATGGAAAAACTGCTGGCTAATACTTTTACAGGAGATGGAACAAAGCATCCCAACGAGCATCTACGCTATGTGGATGATATTTGTGGATTATTTAAGCTTGCAGGTATACCCGATGATGTTATTAAGAAGAAGGATTTCCCTTTATCTTTGGAGGGAGACGCATTGACATGGTATAGGCTATGTGATGATACAAGATCATGGAACTATAAAAGAGTGATATTGGAATTTCATCAAAAGTATTACCCTATGCATCTTGTTCATCGTGATCGCAATTATATATATAATTTTTGGCCTCGCGAAGGAGAAAGCATCGCTCAAGCTTGGGGGAGGCTTAAATCAATGTTATATTCATGCCCCAATCATGAGCTTCCAAGAGAAATAATTATGCAAAGTTTTTATGCTCGGCTTTCTCATAATAATCAAACCATGCTCGATACTTCTTGTGCTGGCTCTTTTATGATGAAGCCTATTGAATTCAGATGGAATTTATTGGATAGAATTAAACGCAACTCTGAAGATTGGGACCACGACGAAGGTAAGGAGTTAGGTATGACACCTAAGTTTGATTGTGTTAAATCTTTTATGGATACCGATATTTTCCGTAAGTTTAGCACTAAATATGGACTTGACTCTGAGATAGTAGCTTCTTTCTGTGAATCTTTCGCTACTTCTGTTGATCTCCCCAAGGAGAAGTGGTTTAAATATCATCCTCCCATAGAAGTAAAAGTAGCCGCACCTATTAAAGTTGAAGAAAAGACCATCACTTATAATGATCCTATTGTTCCCACCTCTTATGTTGAGAAACCACCTTTCCCTGCTAGAGTAAAGGATCATGCTAAAGCTTCAACTATTGTTCGTAAAAGCAATACTAGAACTTATACACCTCCTGAGCAAGTCAAAGTAGAACCTAATACTGCTATTGTTAAAGATCTCTTGTCCGATAATATTGATGGGCATGTCATTGAATTCTCTGGTGAAACTGCTAGAATTGCTAAACCCTGTGATAGAGATAAACATAGACCCGTGGTAGGCGTGCCTGTTATTTCTGTTAAAATAGGAGATCATTGTTATCATGGCTTATGTGATATGGGTTCTAGTGCTAGTGTTATACCCATTGACTTATATAAAGAAATTATGCATGATATCGCCCCTGCTGAGTTAGAAGATATTGATGTTACAATTAAACTTGCCAATAGAGATACTATATCTGCAATGGGAATTGTTAGAGATGTTGAAGTCTTGTGTGGGAAAACCAAATATCCCACTGATTTTCTTGTTCTTGGTTCTCCTCAAGATAGCTTTCGTCCCATTATATTTGGTAGACCCTTCATGAATACTGTTAATGCTAAGATAGACTGCGAAAAGAATGTTGTTACTATTGGCTTGGATGATATGGTTCATGAGTTTAATTTCTCTAAATTTAGTAAACAACATCGTGAGGAAGAATTGCCTAGTATGGATGAAATTATTGGTCTTGCTTCTATTGCCGTACCACCTAGTGATCCTTTAGAACACTATTTGCTAGACGCCTAGACCATGAAAATGAGATGTTCATGAATGAAAGAAGGGAAATAGATGAAGTATTCTTTAAACAGGAACCTATTCTGCAACACAATTTGCCTGTTGAAATCCTAGGGGATCCTCCTCCACCCAAGGGTGATCCCGTGTTTGAACTTAAACCGTTGCCTGATAATCTTAAATATGCTTATCTTGATGAAAAGAAAATATATCCTGTTATTATTAGTGCTACCTTTCAGAGCATGAAGAAGAAAGATTATTGAAAACTCTGAAGAAGCACCGTGCCGCTATTGGATATACTCTTGATGATCTTAAGGGCATTAGTCCCACTCTATGTCAACATAAAATAAATTTGGAAGCGGATGCCAAACCAATTCGTGATCCTCAACGACGTTTGAATCCTAAAATGAAAGAAGTGGTAAGAAAAGAAATACTCAAGCTTCTAGAGGCAGGTATAATTTATCCCGTTGCTGATAGTCAGTGGGTAAGTCCTGTCCATTGTGTCCCTAAGAAGGGAGGTATTACTGTTGTCCCTAATGATAAAGATGAAATGATTCCGCAAAGAATTATCATAGGTTATAGGATGGTAATTGATTTCCGCAAATTAAATAATGCTACTAAGAAAGATCATTACCCCTTACCTTTTATTGATCAAATGCTAGAAAGATTATGCAAACATACACATTATTGCTTTCTAGATGGTTATTCTGGTTTCTCTCAAATACCTGTGTCGGCTAAAGATCAATCAAATACTACTTTTACATGCTCTTTTGGTACTTTTGCTTATAGACGTATGCCTTTTGGTTTATGTAATGCACCTGCTACCTTTCAAAGATGCATGATGGCTATATTCTCTGACTTTTGTGAGAAAATTTGTGAGGTTTTCATGGACGACTTTTCCGTCTATGGTTCCTCTTTTGATGATTGCTTGAGCAATCTTGCTCGAGTTTTGCAGAGATGTGAAGAAACTAATCTTGTCTTGAATTGGGAAAAGTGCCACTTTATGGTTAATGAAGGTATTGTCTTGGGGCACAAAGTTTCTGAAAGAGGTATTTAAGTTGATAAAGCCAAGGTTGATGCTATTGAAAAGATGCCATGTCCCAAGGACATCAAAGGTATAAGAAGTTTCCTTGGTCACGCTGGATTTTATAGGAGGTTCATTAAGGACTTCTCAAAAATCTCTCGTCCTCTAACTAATTTATTACAAAAATATGTATCATTTGTCTTTGATGATGATTGTGTAGAAGCATTTGAAATACTTAAGAAAGCATTAGTCTCTGCACCTATTGTTCAGCCACCTGATTGGAATTTACCCTTTGAAATTATGTGTGATGCTAGTGATTATGTTGTAGGTGCTGTTCTAGGGCAAAGAGTTGATAAGAAATTAAATGTTATCCATTATGCTAGTAAGACTCTAGACAATGCTCAAAGAAATTATGCTACTACCGAAAAGGAACTTTTAGCGGTTGTATTTGCTTGTGATAAATTCAGACCCTATATTGTTGATTCTAGAGTAACTATTCATACAGATCATGCTGCTATTAAATATCTTATGGAAAAGAAAGATGCAAAACCTAGATTCATTAGATGGGTTCTCTTGCTCCAAGAATTTGATTTACATATTGTTGACAGAAAAGGAGCTGAGAACCCCGTTGCACACAACTTGCCTAGGCTAGAGAATGTTCTTGATGACCCACTACCTATTGATGATAGCTTTCCTGATGACCAATTAAATGTCATAAGTACTTCTCGTAGCACTCCGTGGTATGCTGATTATGCTAATTATATTGTTGCTAAATTTATACCACCTAGCTTCACTTACCAACAAAAGAAAAAGTTCTTTTATGATTTGAGACATTACTTTTGGGATGATCCACATCTTTATAAAGGAGTAGATGGTGTTATTAGACGTTGTGTACCTGAGCATGAACAGGAATAGATCCTACGCAAGTGTCACTCCGAAGCTTATGGAGGACACCACGCTGGAGATAGAACTGCACATAAGGTATTGCAATCTGGTTTTTATTGGCCTACTTTCTTCAAGGATGCCCGTAAGTTTGCTTTATCTTGCGATGAATGTCAAAGAATTGGTAATATCAGTAGACGTCAAGAAATGCCTATGAATTATTCACTTGTTATTAAGCCATTTGATGTTTGGGGCTTTGATTATATGGGACCTTTTCCTGCCTCTAATGGTTACACTCATATTCTAATTGCTGTTGATTACGTTACTAAGTGGCTAGAAGCTATTCCAACTAGTAGTGCTGATCATAACACTTCTATTAAAATGCTTAAGGAAGTTATTTTTCCGAGGTTTGGAGTCCCTAGATACTTATTGACTGATGGTGGTTCACACTTTATTCATGGTGCTTTCCGTAAGCTGCTTGCTAAATACGATGTTAATCATAGAATTGCATCTCCTTATCACCCACAGTCTAGTGGTCAGGTAGAATTGAGCAATAGAGAGCTCAAATTAATTTTGCAAAAGACTGTCAATAGGTCTAGAAAGAATTGGTCCAAAAAACTGAATGATGCATTATGGGCCTATAGAACTGCGTACAAAAATCCTATGGGTATGTCTCCGTATAAAATGGTTTATGGAAAAGCATGTCATTTACCTCTTGAACTAGAACATAAGGCATATTGGGCTATCAAAGAGCTCAATTATGATTTCAAACTTGCCAGTGAGAAGAGGTTGTTTGATATTAGCTCACTTGATGAATGGAGAACCCCAAGCTATGAAAATGCCAAGCTGTTTAAAGAAAAAGTTAAAAGGTGGCATGATAAAAGGATACAAAAGCGTGAGTTTAATGTAGGTGACTATGTATTGCTATACAACTCTTGTTTAAGATTTTTTGCAGGAAAACTTCTCTCCAAATGGGAAGGTCCTTACGTTATTGAGGAGGTCTATCGTTCCGGTGCCATAAAAATCAACAACTTCGCAGGTACAAATCCGAAGGTGGTAAACGGTCAAAGAATCAAACATTATATCTCAGGTAATCCCATAAATGTTGAAACCAATATTATTGAAACCGTAACCCCAGAGGAATACATAAGGGACACTTTCCAGAACGTTCCTGTCAGGACCCCGACTCAATGCCACATCGATCTAGCATGTAACACCTCCTATCACTTTGCGGCCTCACGCACGGTATTCCCACGGGTGTCGCCTTACCTTTGCCCGGACCGCTTATGCGCTTTTGGCACACGATATGATAGTGTCGCTAGCATCCATATGATAAGGAGCCCGGGCTGACATGGCTAGTCGTAAACCCAAAGTGGCACAAACCTACAGAGACAGGCATCCATGACCCAGCATCGAACGTGTCGGTTATCTGCGAGTGAGTTCCGGGCTGTAGCACTAGGCTAGCAGGACTCCGGTAAACCGGGCTGTAGCGGGCTAACAGGACTCCGGTACTCAACGCATGACATTTCAAGGGATGATACAGAACGAAGAAGGACACATGCCGCCAGCCTAAGTGTTCCAGAGTAGTAGCAAGCTACCATGGCTCAAAGGAAACACTAGGAGACATTTCCGTAAGAGAGGCTACTAAAGATAAACAACTAGATAGTCGATCCCACACATACCAAGCATTTCAATAACATACACACAATATGCTCGATATGTGCAAATACAACATGGCATCACAACATGACTCTACGACTCAAGTATTTATTCATTAGGCCCGAGGAGCGAGATATTACAAACAGGGTCTCATGACCCAACATTCAGAGCATACAAGTCAAAGCACAAGCGAAGCTAATATATCCGAGTACGACATCTACAAATGAAAAAGGCTTAGAAGCCCGACTATCTACCAGATCTCGCCGAGGGCACAAGATCGTAGCTGAGGTAACAAGCTAAACGTCAAGTCCATGCGGAACTACTAGCGAGACCAAGTCTCTCTGCAAAAACATAAAATAGGCAAACGTGAGTACAAATGTACCCAGAAGACTTACATCGAAACTAACTACATATGCATCATTATCAACAAAGGGGATGGTGGGGTTTAACTGCAGCAAGCCAGCTCTGACTCGGTGGCTATCCTAAACTACGACTGCAAGTAACTCTTTTGAGGTGGCGCACACGAGTCCACGTATTCACCATATCAATACACCACTATGGATCCGCTCCGCCTCCCTACGAGAACGCCATCCATAGCACTCACACTTATCTTGCGATTTTAGAGTATCCACTTTCACTTGTCTATGAACTGTTATAGGCAACCCGAAGTCCTTTACATGGACACGGCTATTCGAATAGATCATATTAACCCTGCAGGGGTGTACTTCTTCATACATGTTTCCACCACTTAGCGTCTGCACACGACATGTGCTCGGCAGACTTCAAGCGAAAGCCGACGTGGGTGTAGACCACGACCTACCTAAACACTCAAGTCTCTAGTCCAGGTTTATCGCCTATTTGGGTTCCATCCATGAGGAGATCCGGCGGAGTTTCGCTCACAGCCCCAAACGATGTGAACAGGGTTCCCGAGATACCAAACGGGCATCCGGTACACCGTGCCACGTACCTACCGCATCACAGCCCACCCCTACGGTCAGCGCTGTCCACGGCCTCCAGTAGGCTACAAACACCAGAAACTACTTGCAACTCCTGGACAGAGGACTAGGGTGAATAAGAAGTCGAGCGGGGTCATATTTCAGGGCCCAATGTATGGTAGTAGCTGAATCATGGATCACAAACACATAACTCAGTTCCTAAGGACGGCTTCAATGAGACAACCCACCATGTACTCCTACATGGCCTCCCACCGATACCTTTACCAAATCGTGTTCACACACTTAGCTCACACACAGTAGGACATGTTCACACACCTCTGATTCATCCTCGATGAATCAGACCGACTCAACTCTAAGCAATACCAGGCATGACAAACAAGCATGAATGAGTAGGCACATCAGGCTCAAACAACTCCTACTCATGCTAGTGGGTTTCATCTATTTATCGTGGCAATGACAGTCATGCAGAGGATAAAGGGGTTCATCTACCGCAGCAAGTAATGTATGAATTGTTGTTGTCCTAATGCAGTAAAATAGAGCAGGAGCGAGAGAGTGGGATTGTATCGAATGAACAAGGGGTTTTGCTTGCCGGCACTTCAAGATAATATAGTTCTTCATCGGTGTCATCGAACTCGTCGTCGGAACCACGCCTATCGAGAGGGACAAACACCGCAAAATCGAGAAAGAACACAATCAATGCAATGCTACAATATGATGCATGATCATGACATGGCAATATGCTGTGAT
Source organism: Aegilops speltoides (assembly GCA_021437245.1). Taxonomy (NCBI): domain Eukaryota; kingdom Viridiplantae; phylum Streptophyta; class Magnoliopsida; order Poales; family Poaceae; genus Aegilops; species Aegilops speltoides. The sequence continues at coordinate 56,499,660 of CM038144.1, read as the reverse complement.
TTGAGCTAATGCACCTAGCTATGATTTAAATGAAGTTGGTTTGAATACATGACTCAAATTCCAACTCCATATATGATTATTTAAATGCCCTTTATTTGTTTTGTCCAAAACAGAGGACAAACATTGTTCAAACATGCATGAAAATGGTACAGATGGATTCCTTGAATTTTTCTGATAATTTTTCATATATAATTTGTTTGATTTGGAGCTACGGTTGATTTTATATGAATTTTAGAAGTTTGCAACAATTTCTGGAATTTCCTGAATAAAAATAAATCCAGAAATTAGTTATTGCGTCAGCCTGACGTCAGTGTGACGTCAGCAGGTCAACTGAACCGGTCCAGGTCAAACCTGACCAGTGGGACCCGCGTGTCAGTGTAACGGGGCAGGAATAGAGGCTGACCTGTGGGGCCAGGTCAACGTTGACGTGGCATGGTCAACTGATGTGTGGGGCCGGCCGGGTTAATCTAAACTAAACAGAAAATAATTCTGGGGTTAGTTAAGGCATGGGCCCCACTAGTCAGTGGCTCTAGGTTGATTAGTTGGATCATTAACACTAATTAAGCGTGCCACATCGGCAGTCGCCGGAGTATCGCCGGCGGCGACCATTCCGCACGGTGGCGCGGCTTGGATTTGAGCTAGGGGCGATGGTTTGGCGCGCGGTTTGGCTCGTTGGAACATCTGCGGTGCGGCGCGTCCAGTGGTGGCTGTGGCCGCGGCTGGGGTGGCCGGTAGCGGCAACTACGGCGAGCGAGGCGGCGGCCGGAGCTCGGGCATCGCCTAAGACGATGCTATGGTGCAGCTACGGACGAACCGATGGGAGCTTTCGGCTCCTGGGAACATCTCGAGCCCGAGGGCGTGCTCAGACGCGAGCTAGGGCATCTGTGGCCACGGCGGCGCCATGGCCGGCGGCAACAAGCTCACGGCCACGACGACTAGGCGGGTTAGAGGACGAAAATGATAGCGGCGCTAGAGGGAAAAGATTTGTGAGCTCACGGGGAGGCGGAGTAGTAGGTCAGCACGCTCGGGGGCGCCCGGGAGCCAGCGAATCGACGACGGGAAGGTCCGGTGACCGGTGGTGGAGAAGACGGCGATGGCGTCGCTGCGGTGCCTCCGGGCTCGCCTGCTTCGTCGTGGAGTAGCCTTGTGTTGTCGCGGAGCTCTGGATACAGCCGAAGAAGCGAGGGGGAGACGGTGGACGCGGCGGTGCGAACAGCGGCGGCGGTGGCGTTCGGTGGCACTCGGGGAAAGAGCTAGAGAGCGAGGGGAAGAACAGAGAGTGAGGGGAGAGGCAGAGGGGGCTGCGGGGCGTCTCCAGACGCGTCGGGGCGCCTCGGTGGCAAGCATGAGGTGGCTGGGGAGGCTACACAATGACAATGAGCTGCTCCTACTGGCAGGAGGAAGACGACGCGGTGGGGTGGTGGGCTGGGCTCTGTTCGGTGCTGGGCCGACTAGGTGGGCTGCGCGGTGAGGCCATGTAAGTTTCTGCTTCTCTCTTTTATTTTAGTTTTTCTATTTCTGTTATTTTGTTTTGGTTTAGTAATAAAGCTAAACCATTTCATAAAATCTCGAAATAATTATGGGTGCTTTCAATTATTTCAAGACCCTCAGCAATTTCCAACATTTTTGGAGCATCTAAAATATTTATAGCATTTAAATAGCCCCAATTCAAATATGTTTGAATTAATTCAAAGTCCAATATGTCCTGCAAAAATGTGAACCATTTTGGTAGATGCTTCCACCTTGAACCGTAAATGATGAACATTTTTAAAGGGCATTTTGAAATCATTGAAAAGATTTTAGTTTGACCCTAGTTGAATTCATTTGGTGCTAGGGTTTAGTCAATCCCCATTTCAAGTTTCATGAAATTTAAACATGATGCAACACATGACTAGCTAGCTCAAGGCATACCGTAACTAGGGATGTGACAGCTCACCCCCACTAAACAAGAATCTCGTCCGAGATTCAAGACGTGAGGTAAGAAGACAAAGGGGACACTAAGTATCACAAACTTCATGATCCAACTGTCTTTCTCGAGGATGCCGATTCAAAGCTCCAATTGATCTTGACGCCTTTGCTTTTGAGATTTTCATCCAACACGAGGACAGAGACACTCTACAAGGATGGATCATCTTAATGATCACAAGATCAACTCACGGAATGAGATGTAGAACATCTCTTGAGCTGAGAGGTAAATCACACATCATGAAGGACGGAGGAAACAGTTTGATGAGGTTTCAAAGTAGCGAGGGAATAGTTGCCATGATACCACAACGAGACACCTTAGGGAAGGTGACTTGTAGGAATATCCCCTTGAGTGGCAAAAAGAATTACCTTTGATTCAGAGATCATTGAAACTCTTTATACCAGCCTAAGGCAAATCATAATCGATCATTTGAAGGAGTCCGAAAGAATGACATTCTCGGGCCAGGTTGGATGATGTGGATTACCTTGTTGAAGACAACACGATGGATGATTTTGCTTATTATCGAAAATGGATGAGACCCATGGTAGACTGGCACAATGACGGGTGCTAGCTGGGAACAAAATGCAAATGTTGGGAATGATTCTAGTAACTGGGGAGAAACCCAACAACAGAGAGTGATTCCACTATTGGAATGGTTATAGCATAACCGAAGGGACTAGGAGCAATCCCAGTTAGTGTTGATGATAACACCTAGTGCTTGTGCATGCTCTCAGGCACTTGAGCATTTCCATATTCATCAAGGTTTTACCAATATCCGTGTCAAGGATCCTGGCAACACAACATACTACCATGATGAATATTGATGGATGATGCAGTTGCAAAGGAAGATAACACCTTCTCATATTTCACCTTAGCGAAACCAAGGGGATAAAATCTGGATGATCGACCGAGAGACATTTAGCACTCCGCTTCTAATGTTCTCCTTGACGTGCTAGCATATCCCATACGTAGATATGGTTTAATATCTAGAACATCAAGTAAAAGGTCGGACTTCAGGAGCTCAAGAATCCATAAGGAACAACTACTAGAATAAATTATACGGGATCCTTATGGGGAGGTGGCCAACTTCCTCAATCAAGATTCTACAATAATAGGTCTTTCGGCTGGGTGTGTTGGCCACGACATTCACTTTCCCGGTTATCGAGAGACCAATATTATAGTTCTTGGGAAATGTTCCAACCATCATATCTGCCTGAGATTCAGATCTGGTTGGTGTCGGAATAATTCAGACTCATCGAGTCTAGAAAGAAGAATGAAAGTTTGCAACTCAAACCGACGAGATATCGTTGCGAGATTCTCGGGGAATGAACTACGATAGCAAGCTCCAAAACATGAGCTGGTTCTGCTACATGCATGTGAACATGATGTCCAAGACAAAAATGACCACATAGTAGTCTTATGATAAAACACTACCGAGTTCAGGTGGGGAACCATCAACAAGGATATCGAAGTCCTTGCATAAGTCTTGCTCTTAAGAAGGAACTTCTTCTCCTTGAACAATTCAATCAGTGGCTTGGTGTGCTAGGAATACATATAGAATGAAGGTTTCAAGTCTTCGAACCACAGAATACTTCGCACATATGCATGAATGATTTGGGATGATTCCAAAGGAAGCAACATTGACTTTCTCGAATCCACGGCGGCAACTTACATCTAATGCACATGAACTAGAGGAAGTCACTTCTTACATCTGAACATATGCTTCATGAGCTAGCATGAACAAATGCTTTAAAAAGTTTCCAACACTAGCTTAATATTCAACAAAATTATGGAGAAGACAAGGATGTTGTCGATGGCTCAACAACAATTCATCCAGGTTTCCATATAAATGGAATTCCATAATTAAAAGAACACGGTGATAGCATTGGTCAGACCAAAAGATATAATGGTGTATGCTCGAGGAAAATCCACGAGTAAGACAACATTACGAGCATCGTTGGTTCTGATTTGATTTGAGGATAGCCCATACTCAAATCAAAGTTTTGGCAAGACAATAGCTCCAACAACTGATCACGAGGACCAACCGATGGGAATATCATCTTTCTTCAACACATATACAAGATATCCCTTAACATGAGCTAAGTCGGACAAGCTTTTATCTTCCAACTCTCCAAGTTGTTGTTTAGCTTAACCAACTAGCTCAAGGGTATGCAACACAGATTCTTGGAGAAGGGGTGGTTTATATGAAACCAACTTGATCACGAACTCAACATAGCGGTCAGGTGACAACCTGGTGATACCTCCGAGAAGATATTCGGAAAATCACGAACCACCGATATGTTACTAAGCTCGAGAACAATCTTGCTTTTCAGGGCAAGACGATATGATCAACAGAGCAAGGGTTTGACAAAATCCTAACTCATTGATCGAGGAGTGCACCAGAAATAGAGACTAGGTAGCACAATCAGTCTTAGGGTGACGATTCAATAATCAACACACTAAGAATGAGGTTATCGTCCATTTAACTACCAAGCGACGGAGTTGCTAGCAGTATTGATTTCACACACCACGATTCACTTGTCGGCATTCCGATTACAATAACACGGAAAACCAAGGAGTGAACAATGATGGCAAGAAGTATTACTGCGTCAAGAATTCATAAGAGGTAGTGCAATTCTCATGATATTCTTAATATAAAGATAATAATACTCCAAGGTAGAACAGAACAAAAGATGGATTGGCATTTTGATATGTGGAATACAACTGCTTTGACCCAATCCTAGAAATGGACAAGGTACTGGAGTTTGTTTCTCCTAGTCATTCCAGAATAGAATGGCTTGACGGACCACAAGAATAATAGGCATCTATGAACGAATGCACGAATACTCTTGACTATCAATTGATAGACGAGGGTCAGAATGCAACTAAAGAGAGACAACTCAAAGGAACATATGATTTTCTGAGTTGTGGATGCATGGATTAGTATGTCGAACCAAGTTCAACATGTTTCTTCCAGATAACCCATGCAGAAAGATAGAACTGGCAGAGTCACAATATAACATGGAGAACTCTTCGAGAGCACTCTTGTTGTGATCTTTCGATCCAACAAACTTCTGCCATAAGCGGTTCATAGTATTTGGAAGAAGGAAATACCACGGACCTCGAGGACTAATGCAAAGGTTACTAATAACCCAAGGGAGCTAGCAATTACTATCAACATGAAGTAAGTAGGGTGAATCTCGGGTTCAAGAACCCAGGAATAGAATACCTACTACTAAATGGCATCACGGGATGCTTTCGAGAGTGATGGCCAGAATCTTCACACTGGAAACACAAAACATTGCTAGATTACTAGGTGATCCCCTGAGACACCTAGGGTCATAATAATAATTCCAACATATATGTCGAGACAATAGAATACCTCAACGCACCTATTAGTGTGGTTAATCTGGCCCAAAGGGACATCGGAATGGGAGGAAGGGATTTTGCAAATGCTTCAGACTATTTAGAAACCTGGGATGACTCGGACAGCATAACGGCTGTAAATGCTCAAAAAGATTAGAGACATCCTGCAAAATAGTGGCATGACCACTCAACATCACAATAACAAGGTTCTGAGACTAGCTATGAACACACGGAAGTAGTAAAAGCTGAGCTGAGATTTGAAACTATCAATTCTATAAGTCTATGGATTAGTAACACGTCATCCTGATAGATAGATGAGAAGGCCTAGTTCTTAATCCCCGTAGAAAAGAAAAGGATGACTCAGATCAGAAGGCCATGAGGTATAAGGAGTAAAAAGAGCCTTACGTTCCATCCCACAATCAATTCCTTACATAACTAAAGCATTTCTAGACACAACTTCACCAGTTTGGCTTGGTAATCCTCTGAGCAACAAAGCTCGATACCAAAGCTGTCAGACCCGACTCAATGCCACATCGATCTAGCATGTAACACCTCATATCACTTTGCGGCCTCACGCACGGTATTCCCACGGTGTCGCCTTACCTTTGCCGGGACCGCTTTGTGCCTTTTGGCACACGATATGATAGTGTCGCTAGCATCCATATGATAAGGAGCCCGGCTGACATGGCTAGTCGTAAACCCAAAGTGGCACAAACCTCTGTGGACAGCATCCATGACCAAAGATCGAACGTGTCGGTCATCAGCGAGTGAGTTCCGGGCTGTAGCACTAGGCTAGCAGACTCCGATAAACCGGCAGAAGCGGGCTAATAGGACTCCGGTACTCAATGCGTGACATTTCCCCGAAGGGACAGACACAGGAACGAAGAAGGACACATGCCGGCCAGCCTAAGCGTTCCAGAGCAGTAGCAAGCTACCATGGCTCAGTGGAAACACTAGGAGACATTTCCCGGTAAGAGAGGCTACTAAAGATAAACAACTAGATAGTCAGATCCCACACATACCAAGCATTTCAATAACATACACACAATATGCTCGATATTTGCAAATACAACATGGCATCACAACATGACTCTACGACTCAAGTATTTATTCATTAGGCTTCGAGGAGCGAGATATTACAAACAGGGGTCTCATGACCCAACATTCAGAGCATACAAGTCAAAGCACAAGCGAAGCTAATATGTCCGAGTACGACATCTACAAATGAAAAAGGCTTAGAAGCCCGACTATCTACCGAGATCTGCCGAGGGCACAAGATCGTAGCTGAGGTAACAAGCTAAACGTCAAGTCCACGCGGAACTACTAGCGAGATCAAGTCTCTCTGCAAAAGCATAAAATAGGCAAACGTGAGTACAAATGTACCCAAAGAAGACTTACATCGTAACTAACTACATATGCATCATTATCAACAAAGGGATGGTGGGGTTTAACTGCAGCAAGCCAGCTCGACTCGGTGGCTATCCTAAACTACATTGCAAGTAACTCTTTTGAGGTGGCGCACACGAGTCCACATATTCACCATATCAATACACCACTATGGATCCGCTCCGCCTCCCTACGAGAACGCCATCCATAGCACTCACACTTATCTTGCGATTTTAGAGTATCCACTTTCACTTGTCTATGAACTGTTATAGGCAACCCAAGTCCTTTACCGTGGACACGGCTATTCAATAGATCATATTAACCTGCAGGGTGTACTTCTTCATACATGTTTCCACCACTTAGCGTCAGACACGACATGTGCTCGGCAGACTTCAAGCGGCCCGACGTGGGTGTAGACCACGACCTACCTAAACACTCAAGTCTCTAGTCCAGTTTATCGCCTATTTGGATTCCATCCATGAGGAGATCCGGCGGAGTTTCGCCACAGCCCCAAACGATGTGAACAGGTTCCCGAGATACCAAACGGGCATCCGACACACCGTGCCACGCACCTACCGCATCACAGCCCACCCCTACGGTCGGCCGTCCCACGGCCTCCAAGAGGCTACAAACACCGTAAACTACTTGCAACTCCCGGACAGAGGACTAGGGTGAATAAGAAGTCGAAAGGGTCATATTTCAGGCCCAATGTATGGTAGTAGCTGAATCATGGATCACAAACACAGAACTCAGTTCCTAAGGACGGCTTCAATGAGACAACCCACCATGTACTCCTACATGACCTCCCACCGATACCTTTACCAAATCGTGTTCACACACTTAGCTCACACACAGTAGGACATGTTCACACACCTCTAATTCATCCTCGATGAATCAGACCTGACTCAACTCTAAGCAATACCAGGCATGACAAACAAGCATGAATGAGTAGGCACATCAGGGCTCAAACAACTCCTACTCATGCTAGTGGGTTTCATCTATTTACTGTGGCAATGACAGGTCATGCAGAGGATAAAGGGGTTCATCTACCGCAGCAAGTAACAGATGAATTGTTGTTGTCCTAATGCAGTAAAATAGAGCAGGAGCGAGAGAGTGGGATTGTATCGGAATGAACAAGGGGGTTTTGCTTGCCTGGCACTTCTGAAGATAATATAGTTCTTCATCGGTGTCATCGAACTCGTCGTCGGAACCACGTCTATCGAGAGGGGACAAACACCGGCAACTGAGAAAGAACACAATCAATGCAATGCTATAATATGATGCATGATCATGACATGGCAATATGCTGTGATTTGAGCTAATGCACCTAGCTATGATTTAAATGAAGTTGGTTTGAATACATGACTCAAATTCCAACTCCATATATGATTATTTAAATGCCCTTTATTTGTTTTGTCCAAAACAGAGGACAAACATTGCTCAAACATGCATGAAAATGGTACAGATGGATTCCTTGAATTTTTCTGATAATGTTTCATTTATATTTTTTTTGATTTGGAGCTACGGTTGATTTTATATGAATTTTAGAAGTTTGCAACAATTTCTGGAATTTCCTGAATAAAAATAAATCCAGAAATTAGTTATTATGCCACCGACGTCGATGTGACGTCAAGAGGTCAACTGAACCGTCCATGTCAAACCTGACCAAAGGGGACCCGCGTGTCGCTGTAACGGGCAGAATAGAGGTCGACTGTGGGGCGGTCAACGTTGACGTGGCATGGTCAATCGATGTGGGGGCGACAGGGTTAATCTAAACTAAATGTAAAATAATTCGGGGTTAGTTAAGGCATGGGCCCCACTAGTCGATGGCTCTAGGGTTGATTAGTTGGATCATTAACACTAATTAAGCGTGCCACATCGGCGTCGCCGAGTATCGCTTACGGCGACCATTCCGCACGGTGGCGCGGCTCGGATTTGAGCTAGGGGCGATGGTTTGGCGCGGTTTGGCTCGTTGGAACGTCGCGGCGCGGCGCGTCGATGGTGGCTGTGGCGCTGGCTGGGTGGCCGGTAGCGGCAACTACGGCGAACGAGGCGGCGGCCGAAGCTCGGGCATCGCCTAAGACGATGCTATGGTGCAGCTACGGACGAACCGATGGGAGCTTTCGGCTCCTGGGAGCATCTCGAGCCCGAGGGCGTGCTCAGACGCGAGCTAGGGCATCTGTGGCCACGGCGGCGCCATGGCCGGCGGCAACAAGCTCACGGCCACGATGACTAGGCGGGTTAGAGGACGAAAATGATAGCGGCGCTAGAGGGAAAAGATTCGTGAGCTCACGGGGAGGCGGAGTAGTAGGTCAGCACGCTCGGGGGTACCCGGGAGCCAGCGAATCGACGACGGGAAGGTTCGGTGACCGGTGGTGGAGAAGACGGCGATGGCGTCGCTGCGGTGCCTCCGGGCTCGCCTGCTTCGTCGTGGAGTAGCCTTGTGTTGTCGCGGAGCTCTAGATACGGCCGAAGAAGCGAGGGGGAGACGGTGGACGCGGCGGTGCGAACGGCGGAGGCGGTGGCGTTCGGTGGCACTCGGGGAAAGAGCTAGAGAGCGAGGGGAAGAACAGAGAGTGAGGGGAGAGGCAGAGGGGCTGGGGCGCCTCAGATCGTCAGGCGCCTCGGTGGCAAGCATGAGGTGGCTGGTGGTGGCCTTGTACATGACAATGAGCTGCTCCTCTCGGGAGGAGGAAGACGACGCGGGGGTGGTGGGCTGGGCTCTGTTCGGTCTTTGAGCCACAACTGGGCCGACTAGGTAGGGCTGCGCGGTGAGGCTGTAAGTTTCGCTTCTCTTTTTATTTTAGTTTTTCTATTTCATTATTTTGTTTTGGTTTAGTAATAAAGCTAAACCATTTCATAAAATCTGGAAATAATTATGGGTGCTTTCAATTATTTCAAGACCCTCAAAGAATTTCCAACATTTTTGGAGCATCTAAAATATTTATAGCATTTAAATAGCCCCAATTCAAATATGTTTGAATTAATTCAAAGTCCAATATGTCCTGCAAAAATGTGAACCATTTTGGTAGATGCTTCCACCTTGAACCGTAAATGATGAACATTTTAAAGGGCATTTTGAAATCATTGAAAAGATTTTAGTTTGACCCTAGTTGAATTCATTTGGTGCTAGGGTTTAGTCAATCCCCATTTCAAGTTTCATGAAATTTAAACATGATGCAACACATGACTAGCTAGCTCAGTGCATACCAGAACTAGGGATGTGACAGTTCCAGACTCCGAAAAGGAATAGGTATGTGGTACGATAAGTAAACCGACCCCAAAACAATTTTTAAAGCAATATTTCTCTGTTTTGGAATATTTAGAAAAATAGAAAAATATGTAGCAGTCCGTGGAGGACACGATGCCTCCACGAGTGTGGAGGGGGCGCCCTACCCACCTGGGCGCGCCCCCCTACCTCGTGAGCACCTCATGTGCCCTCCGGACTTTGTTTTCTTGCACGATACGTATTTTGGTCGGTAAAAATTCATTATATATTCTCCCGAAGGTTTTGACGACCGTATCACGCAAATATCCTCTGTTTTCGTTTCGAACTGTTTCCGTTGCAGATTTGAGGATTCCGGAGACTCGATCATCCTTCTATGAGGGTGAGCCTATGCCATGTAAGGTGGACGACAAGCTTCCATCATCAACAACACCTCCACCGCCAAAAACAAAGAAGGAGATATAATCACATGGGTATGGGCACTCCCCTTGGCAACTGCCAAGCTTGGGGGAGGTGCCCTGCATCGTATCACCATCACAACTCCTATCTTTACTGCTTCTCTTAGTTCGATCCTATTAGTAGTATCTTGATTTAGTAGAATAAAGTCATGGCACGATCTAGTTTTGAGTTTTGCTTTATGATCCCTCTATGCAATCGAGTCCGTGAGCTATATATAATAAAGATTAGTGTTGGGTCAAGGGCTTGATTACTTTGCCATGATCTTGGGTGAATAAAGAAAAGAATAAAAAGAAACAAAGAGTTCATATTGATCTTATTGAGAGTAATGACTTCGCATAAAAAGAGTATGATGATTAAAAGTTGTTGGGAGTTGGCAAATATAGCTTTGGTCATCGTTGCAATTAATAGGAAGTAATAAGGAGAGAGAGGTTTCACATATAGATATATTATCATTGAAATCTTTTACGATTGGGAGCACTCATTAAAATATGACATGCTAAAGAGTTGATGTTGGACAAGGAAGACAACATAATGAGTTATGTTTTCTTACATCTGAGATAAAGTATGTTGACATGGTTCCTCTAACATGTGGAGCTTGCCTTTCCCCCTCATGCTAGCCAAATTCTCAGCACCAAGTAGAGATACTACTTGTGCTTCCAAATACTCTTAAACCAGTTTAGCCATGAGAGTCCACCATATCTACCTATGGATTGAGTAAGATCCATCAAGTAAGTTGTCATCGGTGCAAGCAATAAAAATTGCTCTTTAAATATGCATGACTTATTAGTGCAGAGAAATAAGCTTTGTATGAACTTGTTGTGGACGCAATAAAAGCGACGGACTGCATAATAAAGGTTCACATACAAGGGGCAATATAAAGTGACGTTCTTTTGCATTAAGATTTTGTGCATCCAACCATAAAAGTGCATGGCAACCTCTGCTTCCCTCTGCGAAGGGCCTATCTTTTATTATTATCCTCTACTTTATGCAAGAGTCACGGTGATCTTCACCTTTCCTTTTTCATTTTATCCTTTGGCAAGCTCAAGATGTTGGAAAGAACATGATATATATATCTAATTGGATGTGGGGAGCATGAATTATTATTGTTGACATTACCCTTGAGGTAAAAGGTTGTGGGGCAAAACTACAAGCCCCTATATTTCTCTCAGTCCTTAAAACTCCGTAACCACAAGTATTGCGTGAGTGTTAGCAATTATGAAGGACTAAGTGATAGTTGAGTATGTGGACTTGCTTTTAAGCTCTGACATAGACTCTTTCCGATGTTATGATAAATTGCAATTGCTTCAATGACTGAGGGTATAATTTGTTGGTGCTCAATAAGGTTTATGATTCATACTTTGGCTTTGTGAAAAGATCATCCTTGAACATAAGTAATCATATGACAAATCTATATATGTTGCTGTTATGAAAATAATCATGATGCCTTCATGTCCGTATTTTATTTTTATCGATGCCTCTACTTCTAAACATGAGGACATATTTATTGTTATCGGCTTTTCGCTTGAGGACAAGCGAGGTCTAAGCTTGGGGGAGTTGATACGTCCATTTTGCATCCTGCTTTTATATCGATATTTATCGCATTATGGGTTGTTATTTCACGATATGTCACAATACTTATGGCTATTCTCTCTTATTTTACAAGGTTTACCATGAAGAGGGGAATGCCAAGAATGGAATTCGGCCGAAAAGGAGCAAATATTGGATACCTATTCTGCAAGAACTCCAAAAGTCCCAAACTCCATCGAATATCTTAAAATAAATAAAGAAAATTGTCGCCAAAGATGAAGGCCAGGGGCCCACACCTTCTCACAAGGGTGGGCGCGCCCTCCCAGGCGCGCCTCACCTCGTGGGCCCCCGGTGGCTCTCCGACGCCCATCTTCTCCTATATGAAGTCTTTCGATGGAAAAAATCGAAGCAACCTTTCGACGAGACTCCCGCCACGAGGCGGAACCTTGGCGGAACCAATCTAGGGCTACTGGCAGAGCTGTTCTCGCTGGGACACTTCCCTCGAGGGGGAAATCATCATCATCATCATCACCAACGCTCCTCTCATCGGGAGAGGGCAATCTCCATCAACATCTTCACCAGCACCATCTCATCTCCAAACCCTAGTTCATCTCTTGTATCCAATTCTTGTCTCCAAGTCCGGGATTGGTGGTCCCTGGCGTTTCGAGGAAGATCGTCAACACTGACTGGCTGGAGGTAGACGAAGGTGATCTGCCCGTTCTTTGTACACCGGATGGTGCAGAAAAAATGGACTGACCTATTTGTTTTTAGTCGACTGTTATTTTCATATAATCATGTAGTAATTTAGTGTGCCATGCATGTTGTAGAGCTATCATATGTCTCCCGTCATTTATTTCTCACCGGCCTGCTATCTCCTACCTTTACATTGTACTAATTGTGCACATACTTCACCCATACTCACACTATTGTTTTTTATGCATGGGTATTTCAGACTCTGACGCAGTGTTGATGAATGCAGAAAAGAAAAGACAGAAGTTGCTCCAGTGTAATTCAAATATAAGCACTAAGCGTTTGAGCGCTCTAATGGGTGCAAGGTTGGCGGCTGGAGACGAGAACGAGCTCTGCGCTTGATGATCTCAATTGCCACACACAACCATCCTGTGCTTGCTTTAACTTCACAATCAAATGTAGTTGCATGTTGCATATGGTGTCTAGCTTGTATTGCTTCCAATTTGGTTAAATTGCATCTGCTTACTTTACACATTATACCTTTGATAATGACATGCCTTCCTATTTTTGATACATACTACATATGTTGTATTAACCATGTTCGTACATCAAACTAATGCACATTTGTATCCCTCGTCAATCACTTATGATGAGACAGTCACCCGAGTGGGTTACTGTGAGATGCCCTACTCGTTTAAAGAGTGTAGTGTCATCCTCCCCACATGATTCTCAAGAAACAGAAGGCTAAATGAAGATAGTCAACGAGTTTCTAGTTGATCACAAGAATTCCCCACACCACCATCGCAGTGCTTGCTCTTACTTGGTAGTGTGATATGTGGTTGCATGTTGCATATGGTGTCTACCTTGTAATGCTTCTAATTAGGGTAAATTGCATCTGCTTAGCTTACACGTGATACATGTGAATATGACACGCTTTCCTGTTTTTGGTACATACTATATGTGTCTATCACACCATGTTCTTACATGAAACTACTCTTCTTGTGTATCCTGCATCAGTCACTTATGATGGGACACCTTTAAGTTGGCAGTGTGATATTGGTTTGCGTCTTGAATATGATTTCTAGCATGTATTGCTTCTAGTTTGATGAACGCCACCTATGATAAGACAGTTTTAGTTTGGCAGAGTGATATTGATTGCACCTTCCATATGGTGTCTAGTTTACAGTGCTTCTAATTTTTTGAAGTGCCTTCTGCTTAGTTACCACATCATAGGTGTGAATATGTCAAACCGTCCATTTTTTTCGTACATATTCCATCCTCGTATCATGACTTTGCCTTTCATCAGAGTAGTGTTCGTCAGTATCATGCATGAATGAGTTCTAAAGAGAGGATTATATTCCTTTTTCTTGTTGGTATGACCTCACAATGCAAAATCAATAAAGCTGAAGGAAATTGGCAAGGCATTGGATGATGGTGGTCCTTCTGAGCAACTGAAACGGAGGTTCTCTACAGATTCTACTCCGCCATCCTTCCAACAAGATTCGCAAGACAACGCAAGGCTAGATAAATCAAGTAGCTGTGTAGATGATGAGCACATCTCCCTACTCCACCATCACAGTGTGCTTTCTAACTTGGCACTATTATATGTGGTTGCATGTTGCGTCGATGTCTAGCTTGTATTGCTTCTAACTTTGTTGAATTGCATCCGCTTACTTTACACATAATGCCCGTGAATATGACATGTGTTCCTGTTTCTACATCGACTCACCGTTCTTGCATATCCCGCATCACCACTTATGATAAGGCACCTTTAAGTTGCCACTGTGATATTGGTTGTGTCTTGCATATGATTTCTAGCATGTACTGCTTCTAATTTGTTGAAACGCCATACAGTTTGAACTTAGCAGAGTGATATTGGTTGCATCTTTCATATGGTGTCTAGCTTCCAGTGCTTCTAATTTGTTTAAATGCCTTCTCCTTAGTTACCACATCGTAGGTGTGAATATGTCATGCCATCCTGTTTTTCATACATATTCCATCCTCGCATCATGTGTTTGCCTTTCATCCGAGTAGTGTTCGTCAGTATCATGCATGAATGAGTTCTGAAGAGCGAATTTTATTCCTTTTTCTTATCGGTTTGACTTCACAATGCAAAAATCGTTACATCTGAAGGAAATTAGTCCGGCGATGGATGATAGTGGTCCTTCGGAGCAACTCAAACAGGGGGTCTCTACAGATTCTACTCTGCCATCCTCCCAACAAGATTCGCAAGACAACACAAGGTTGGACAGTCAACGTAGCTGTGTAGATGATGAGCACATCTCCCCTACTCCACCATCATAGGTGCTTGCTCTAACTTGGCACTATTATATGTGGTTGCATGTTGAGTATGATGTCTAGCTTGTATTGCTTCTAACTTGAGTTGCATCTGCTTACTTTACACATAATGCGTGTGAATATGACACGTGTTTCTGTTTCTAGAACATACGTGTACATGATGAGCACATCTCCCCTACTCCACCATCACAGGTACTTGCTCTTACTTGGAACTGTTATATGTGGTTGCATTTTCCGTATGATGTCTAGTTTGTATTGCTTCTGATTATGTTGAATTGCATCTGCATAGCTTACAACTTATACCTGCAACGATCACTTACCCATAAGACACATTTAACTTGGGACCGTGATGTAGGTTGCATCTTGCATTGTCTTCTAGCTTGTACTGCTTCTAATTTCTTGAAATGGCACTTAAGACGAGACACTTTTTACCTGATAGAGTGATATTGGTTGCATGTTCATATGGTGCCTAGCTTTCATTTCTTCTAATTTTGTTGAAATGCCTCCCGCTTACTGTTTTTTCATACATATTCCATCCTCCTATCATACGTGTGAATATGAAACGCTGTCTTTTTGTATATATTCCATCCTCCTATCCTGCGCTTGCCTTACATCAAAGTAGTGTTCGTTTGTATCACGCATCAACCAGTTACGCAGAGCTAATTTTATTCATCTTCTTGTGGTTTCGACTTCATAAGGCAATATCAAAAAATAGGAAGGAAAAGAGTAAGTTAGGGGATGTTGGTGGTCCTCCGCACCGACGCAAACAGAGACTCTCTAGATTTGCCACTTCTACTCCTAATGAAGTTGAAGTCCCAAGTCTACATGATGATTTCATCTCCCGTACTCCACCATCGCAGGTGCTTGTTCTAAGTTACAGTGTGAGCCTGTATTTCTTTTATTTTGATTAAATTGCACCTGCTGAGTTTATACGTTATACATGTGCATATGACATGGCTTTATGTGTCTAGAATACACTTCATCTATCTATCATACCATGTTCTTACATCAAAGTACTGCTGTTGTGTATCCCGCATCAGTCACTCATGATTGGACGCTTTTAACATGGCAGTTTGATAGTGGTTGCATCTTGCGATTTCTCGTTATCGCTTCTAATTTTTCGAATTGCCACTTATGACAAGACACTTTTAACTTGGCAGAGTAATATTGGTTACATCTTTCATATGGTGTCTAGCTTGCATTACTTCTATTTTCTAGAAAATCCTTCTGCTTAGTTTGCACATCGTAGTTGTGAATATGTCATGCCGTCCTATTTTTCTTACATATTCCATCCTCATACGGTTGTCTTACATCAAAGTATTGCTTGTCTGTATCATGCATCAATGAGTTCTGAAGAGCGATTTTATTCTTTTGTGTTGTGGGTACGGCTTGACATGGCAAAGTCAAAAAAGAGCAAGGAAAATAATATAGTAGAGAGTGTTGTTACTCGTTGGGTGAAACGAAAAAGGATCTGCCGTCGAGATTCTGCTGGTATTTATAGTGCAGTAGAAGGTCCAAGTCCACCGCTAAATCTACAAACACAAGATCACCGCTCCACCAGCTGCAGATCCGCTTCAACTGTACCAAAGATCTCAATGAGTTACTCGCTCGCTTGCTCGAACGGCTAGTTCCCAAGCTACCTTCACACCTAACACTACTTCCGAAGCACTGCTGACACAATAGGACTTGGCAAGATCAGATGAACCTCATGAGCATCAACACCAAGACGGTACCTGACCTAGTCAAGTTGTAGTTGCATGCTCCTTTATATGTACTCTCACAATTTGATGTACACTAACACTTTCCATATTCGTTGTTGAACTAGCACCACGGCGCAAGCGAAATGTACATCGTGGATAATGCTTGACATATTAACAAAATCTAAAGGAGGAAGAATGGAGATCCATTTTGAGGCAGGTTTAAAAGGCCACGTGATGCTACTGAGTCAGCCAAGTTAGTATCGAGGCAGCCGTTGCGTTACGTGTCATGCACGATCCTCCCAACGTGGATCCAAAGACAGAATGAGAAAGACAATACCCAGTTTAACACCTTCCTTGACCATTTATCCGTAAGTAATGTTATTCATCGCAATTAGAAATATTGTCTTGCTCTGTCCCATACTTTCCAACTTCCTCCTAATAAGACTCACATTCTTTTTCAACAGATGAGGTTCAAGTTGATCCGAAAGATGATGCAACTAAACAAGCATGCACTCATGTTTTTCACCGCTTTCATGACAAGATGTCGGTACCACCTTAGAAAATCTCACTTTGAAGGCAAGGCTAACAATGAAATCGCCCAAACATCTCCAGTGGAATATATTACACATGAAGACTGGACAGCCCTCGTTAAATACTGGTCTGATCCAAAGTATTAGGCAGGCTATATATATTTGATCAGACCACATATTGAACTTGTATTTATGTATGTGCCTTACAAGTGTATCTTCTTCTAGGCTAACTGTTTGAAGAACAAAACCAACCATTCTAAAGTGAAATTCCAACAGACAATAGGGTCTCGTAGCTATATTGCACACTGCGAGGCTCTTGTAAATAGCCGCTACTTCCTTCTTTTTTTGTGCCATATTATCGTATCTATATTCACTTGTTCCAAATACAGAGGAAAGCCCGTGCGGACCAAAAAGAACCTGAACCAAATGCAGTGCCAATCTTCAAGGATTGCCACACCAGCAAGATGAAGGGCATGAGCACACCAGTTCAAGCCGCTGATGTAAGTCCTTACTCCTCCTTCCTTGAACTGATTGGTACTGTGATGTGTTCATTTAACTACTTGGTTTGCAGCCAATGTCAGTTACTATGTTCACTTTTATACATAGTTGTCTTAACGTATCATTTCACCTTTTACATGGTTTAAAAGTGATGAAGGATATTCTTTTGGTCTTGATCTGTAATCTAGTTGTTATGTTCACGTGCGTACACAATGATAAAATAGTCTGTTTGTTTTATATCCGTTTGCCCATGATATGAATGATGTCATACTATGTTCATCCTACTTTAAACCATGTCTCTCTATCCTTAGATGTCAATGAATGTGAGGAAATAGACAATACAGTAGGCTTGCTACATGGACATATATTCTGAAAGTGATTTTATTATGTAGTTGGCACTACAATACATGCTAATGTATTACAGTAGTTCACCAAAATAAGTTATGTATAAACGTTTAAGCTACTTTGTTTGTTTTTGTCTCATTAGTAACTTATCTGGTACACTAATCTACAAGTTCAAACTTTCAGGAAGCTATGGAACAAATGATTGAACAGCCACAACCACCTGAAGGTGACGACGCTACCACATGCACAATGTCACCTCTTGCTGCAGTGCACCAGTATCTCTCCACTAACAGTGCAAAAAGCACCTTCCTGCGTAATTCTGGGTTGGTTGTCAAGGTAACTTCGTCCAAATCACCTACTGAACAAAATCTTCCTGCTAGATAGAGTGATATATGTGTGCTTCAGACACAAGTCCAATCCCTAATGGACGTCGTTTCGGAAACAAGAATAGTGGTTGACAAATGTCGTCAAGATATGATTGGTTTTGAAACCAGACTATCAGACATTCGCTTCGTTGTTCAAGAGCAATGACGGAAAAAGGTGAAGATCGTCTTTGCTCCATCGATTCTACAACTCAAACATTAGCACTCGTGTCAAATGATATGTGCTTCTATACATCCGATGGTGCTTTTATCTCGAAGGATCAGAAACTTTATGCCAACAGGCCTTTTGTTTTATGGTTGGAATTTATTTTGTTGTGATACAACATTTATGATGCTGCCACAGGCTGCAGTAATTACGACGTTATTTTTGTATAGTGTAGGTTTATCTTAGTAATGTATTCGGCCGAAAGCTTCGTAGGAGCCCAACATGCCAACATTCGTCGGGCCCACTCCAATTGGGCTAAAACGATTACGGGCCAAAATTGGCATGTAGCCCACTAAAAATATCTGGGCCTAAATCAGCATAAGCTTTCATATTTTTCTGGTAGGCATGTGCTCATAGTGGGGCCTTTAACAGGCCTAAACATAATTTGGGCCCTTAGTAAAAATAGGCCGTTTACAGGTGTAAATATCTCGAGCCCATAAAAAACATGGGCCTTTAATAGACCGAAAGTGAGATTGGGCCCTGATTGTGCCAAATAACCCACTGGTCTTAGCAGGCCAAGATGGTGGCCCATTTACGATGCGGATCTTTGACAGGCAGAAATTCGGACGGGCCGTAAATGCGCCGACCTAATACATGGGCCTTTAACAGGCCAGAATTTCGGTCGGGCTAGTTTATCGTCATTTTTATATGGGCCGTTAATGGGCCCGATATGATGTTGGGCCACATATGGCCCATGGTTTTCGTCCAGCGTTAACAGGCCGAAAATGACAACAGGCCGAAAGTGGCCCAAATCTATAGTGGGCCTATAATAGGCCGAATATCGGACATGACCGAATATGACCCAAATCCTTCACGGTCATTTATGGGCCGAAAGTTTTGATGGCCTGTAAATGGGCCCAAATGAAGCAGGACCTTTAACAGGCTGGAAATACACCGGGCCGTAATTCGGCCCAATTACTTAGCGGACTGTTAACGGGCCAGAAGGGACCATGGGCCGCGTTGATGAAAAATTTCGGACAGGCCGTTGACGGGCCGATTTGACAGAGAATGTTGGGCCTTTAGCTGGGCCGGCCCATTATGGTCTGCAGAATCTTGTGGGCCTTTAGCTGGGCCGGCCCATTATGGTCCGCAAAATATTGTGGGCCTTTAGCTGGGCCGGCCCATTATGGTCTGCAAAATCGTGTGGGCCTTTAGCTGGGCCGGCCCATTTTGGTACGCTAAATTTTGTGGGCCTTTAGCTGGGCCGGCCCATTATGTCTGCAAATCTTGTGGGCCTTTAGCTGGGCCGGCCCATTATGTTCCGCTAAATCTTATGGGCCTTCGGTTGGGCCGGCCCATGTAAACTTTATGGGCCACTTTTCGGCCGGTCCACGTGTCAACATATCATAGGCCCATCTCGACCGTTGGATGAGTGACACCTGTGCCAACGCGGAGCTGACGCGTGGATCCGTCAGCCAATGAGAATTTTACACATGGAAAATCGGCATTGGTTGTGGCTGTTAGCGGGTTATCGGATCCAAAAACCGGACTCGATAGGTTAACAGCGTCCCGTTATGGTGGATGCCACGTGTCAGTCACCCTTGACGAAAGCAATTTTATGACGCGCGATTTATTGTCATCGAAGTGGACACTTATGTGATGATAATTTTGGTAATGTCATGGAACACTTCTACGACAGCACAGGTATGACTATCTTGATTTTGTCATAAAATCTTCATGGATGTACATGCATGACAGAAAACGCGACCTATTATGACAAACATGTATCATCATGAAAGTGTATTTTTTTTGTAGTGCCCATCGCGCGCCCCGGCAGCCCAACCCCATCGTGTGTGCCGCCCTCCCAGTGCATGACCTCCTCCAATGCCTCCCGTTGCCGGAGTCCGTCCTTGCAAGCACATCTCATGGATGCGTCAGATCTGCTCATTGATGCCCAGGCAAAGTAGTGGTGGGATCGACAGAACTCACGAGTGTGAATTCGGCCGGGTAAACCATGGTGATAGAAGAAAGGAATCTATACCACAATGATAGAAGAAAGGAAGGAGATATAAGAAAAGAAATTGATCTAAAGAAGGAAGGAGATTGATCACGAGCTATTGTGTTATCAAATCAGATTTTATATTACCATGCATGAATTGATTGCATTTGGTTACCATACATGAATTATTTGTTTATACCAAAGATAGAAGAAAGGAATAGAAAACCAAGGACAAAACCGCGAGGGAGAAAACCGATGGGGAGAAAAGAAAATCGATTGAGGGGAGAAGGGGGTCGTACGAGAGGTTGGATGAAGCGAGGGGAACGTAACAGGGGAGAGGGAACCTTACGTTTCTTTTAGGTACTAGAGATTCTCGTATTAAAATTAATGAAATTGAACAAAATTTCACAAATACATAAAATGTTCATGAATGGAAAAATATCCTAAAGATTGAAAACTGTTTGTGACATACTCCCTCCGTCCGAAAATAAGTGACTCAACTTTATATTAACTTTAGTACAAATTTAATATAAAGTTGAGTCACTTAATTTGGGATGGAGGGAGTACAAAATATATTATACATTCATAAAATGTTCGCTGATTCAAAAATGATCATGTATTCCAGAATATGTTCTATAAATCCAAAAATAGTTCGTGAAT
This sequence comes from Aegilops speltoides, assembly GCA_021437245.1. Classification (NCBI taxonomy): domain Eukaryota; kingdom Viridiplantae; phylum Streptophyta; class Magnoliopsida; order Poales; family Poaceae; genus Aegilops; species Aegilops speltoides. The sequence continues at coordinate 56,478,482 of CM038144.1, read as the reverse complement.
TTTAAAAATTATTTCACTAATTTCCAAAAATGTTCACCGATTCAAGAAAATTATATAAAAATTATCATAATTTTTTTAGTTGTTTTCAAACAGTATAAAATTTTCATGAATTCATAAAAAATTCTTGACTTTACAAAATGTTTGAAAAATTGTAGAAGTGCTTATGAATTTGGAAAATGTTCACGATTTCATATTTACTGATAAGTTTAAAAACATGTTGATATTTCAAAAATTGTTCATAATTTCACAATATTAAGAGTGACAGTGTCTCACGATGATGCAACAGAATGTGCTGATGACCAATTAAAATGCTGTTTTTTTTTTCATTGCAACCCACGGGCCTTTTCCTAGTGAAAATACAAGCACCTTAAGCGCTGTATAGGGAATACCACCTGTGTCTTGCCTACTGCGAGCTACATGTAGGGCTCGCCTACAGTGCAGTCGAAAGTAGGCCGGCCAGGGATATTGTTTTAATTCTGTGTGCCCACAGCTCTTGTTGAAGTACGTTAGTCTTTCTTTGCTGTGCTAGTGTACTTACTGCGTTGCACAGTGGACAGGTTTAGTACGTTTTTTTTGTTTTAGTTATAATTTAAAAATAAATAAATACATATATTACGAAAGAGAATTTAGTTAATACTGAAAGTAGTCATAGCACATTTAATAAATGTTCACTCGACTTTTTTAAATGGTTTTACAATTCAGAAAATATGTGTGGCATTTAGAAAATGTTCACGCATTCTAAAAAAATATTTATTCAACATTTTTTAATGTTATACAATGTAAAAATATATTTGTGTAATTCAATAAAAATGTTTCATACCAAAAAAAATTCATGCCACTAGGAAATGTTCACAGGTTTCAGAAATATGTTTGTGGCATTTAAAAAAAGTTTATACAACGTGGAAAAATGTTCGTGTAGTTAAAAAGTTACCCATCATTCGAAATATCTTGAACATCTATTAATAAAAACTACCAAAATGTATCTATAAAACTTGTAATCATGTAGTTGAAAAATGGTAAACATATTTAAATAATGTTTTAGATGTATATGACAAAAGTAGCAATAAAAAAATATATTATAAAATATATTAAATATGTGTAAAAAATTATGTATATAAAATGTACAATGAATTTTAAAAAGTAGACAAATGTTGAGAAAATAATAATAGGAAAGCAATGAAAGCCAAAGAAAACTGTTTAAAACCAAGAAGGAAATAAAAAGCTAAAGAAAACCAAAGAAAAAGAAATACGAAGAAAGCCAAAGAAAACCAAATAAATCTGAAGAAAACCAACTCAAAACTGTGAAAAACTTTCTCTCTCTCTCTCTCTCTCTCTCTCTCTCTCACACACACACACACACACACAGAGATTACGCATAAAACTTAGGCGAGGTACAATATTGTGCCGGCCCCGTCCGTAGGCGATACGTATTACGAATTGCATCGGGCAAGAAATAGCATATGCGGCCGAGGAAGGCCATGCATCGTTCTCTCAACAAAAAAAGGAAGACCATGCGTCCACACTTTATTAAATCGGGCCAAAAAAGAGGAGGGCCATACAGCAAGGTTTTTGGTTTGCAAGATCCCTATTAATGGACACATATGGCACGACTCCACGCGCGTCCTTCATAAAAAATAAAATAGAAAATGACACAAAAGTCAAACAATTCTCATCTTTTATGTTAAAAAACTTGGTACCCTATTCCAAATTTTGTCTTTATTTGCATAAAATACCATGTACTCCTTTCGTTCCTAAATATAAGTTTTTTAAAGATTTTAGTACAAACTACGTACGGATGCATATAGACGTAATTTAGAGTATAGATTTACTCATTTTTGCTACGAATGTAGTCACGGGGACTTTGCACATAAGGAACGGGGCTGGTATTTTGAATTTCCAAAAACACTTATATTTATAAATGAAGGGAATATGGTGTATCTACGCGAAGTTTGCACATAAGTAAAACACTCAATCATGTATGCTAATTTTTTGCTGCAAAACGTGTTATTACATTTTTATTTTATTTTACTGTTCATACGGAATGTGCAGGTACCCAGATTTCAAAATTACATGTCCAACACATTGCTGATTGCACAGCCGGCTGCCAGGGACGATCGACAACTGACCCGATCATCTGTGTCACGAACCTTGGGGGATGGAGAAGTGATTTGAGCTAGGATCAGCACCAATGTGACACGTGAGTACCTTCTTCCTTTTGAGGTGACATCATGTGATTTATTATTTACTAGCACATATGCCCGTGCGTTGCAACGGGAGAGATAATTGATATGTCCACCAAAATATTCATCAACACAGCCCAACAACATTCAAATGGTGCCACCCGCCCACGGCAGAGAGGTGCACACTAAGGTCTAGCAGAAATTCATATAAGTTGTACATTTGGTATGGGCTTTGATTTCATGGCATGGCATGGCATGTAGATTATGTCTAGTATAAGCCGGAAGCAAGTATCTCAATGTATTTTCCATCCTGACGTAAACCAGGACGCATACATGTCAAAATGGCCTCTATTAGCATTCCCTGATATAAATTGTTAACATAAAGATTAATTCGTTTCCGTTACAATGAACACGACTGTCCCTCGAGGCTTTCATTCACACCTTCTGAGGCCAAAGAATCTGAGCATGTACCTTTAGAAGTAAGCAGACTTTAGGAAATAGAGAAGCAAAAAAATAGAGTACGCTTCTACTCTGGGAGCTCCAACACCAACAAAAGCTTGCCACAGCTGTCATCACAAAAGCTACTGAATGAGCCTAGAAAATAAATAGAAAGGTTATAGGAAACAGTCTGTACGTCTCCCCTCAAAGCCATCAATAGTCCACCATGGACAAGACACTGCAACTATTCGAAGAATAAGTTTCTTCTTGACTCGTGTTACAATTTTAGCATCCACATCACCTGAATGCCCCTCTTGGCTAGGATCAACCTTATCTAGATCATGGAACTCGTCATGTGAGTCTGCTAGCACCTTGCTCTCTTCAACTGTCCCAAGGTGGGTGGATTCCTTTGTCTGCAGCCTGCCAGCAGATAAATGCTTCTAATACGTTCTTAAATTCGGATAAGAATCAATATTTTGATTACATGAATGGAGACATTGTTTTTAATATTATCCGAAGGAAATGATGACCGAGGTTGAGTTGAGGGCGCGGCCAGAAAGAATTCTGGAGTGTAGAAAAGAGCACTTCTAATACATCGTGAGTCAGTGTTGTTTACTAATACATTCTTAAATTCAGGTAAGAAGCAATATTTTGAAACACTATATGAGTGGAGATATTATTTAATATTATTAGAAGCAAATGATGACCGAGGTTGAGTTATGGAAGCAATCGGAAAGAATTCGAATGTAGAAAAGAGCACTTTTATTGAATTTCTTTGAAATAAAATAATTTTGACCATAGATGAAAAGCACATCCTATAACAAAGGGAACCTGTATATAAGAACATGGATAATCCAAGTACTCGAAAAGTTATCGTAATTATTGCATGACAATGGTTTTAAAGTCTGACTAAATATTGGTTGCATGGCAGCATGGATTACTGATTCTTATGACAAACACCTAATATATTTTTTGCTTTATTCTGTCAATATTTCCAGTGAGATGCTATCACACTAACATACAAATAAACACTTGTGGGTCATCCTTAATTAGCTTCCAGATACATACAAAATGTAAGTTGGAAAGACAATGGACATATCATAATCTATGGTGGCGCATAGAGAAATCTGGGAGATGAGTTTCAGTTTTGTTCAGTTTGTTACTTTCTTTGGTGTTAACAGAGTCGATGGGCATGCCAGAAGCAAACAAAACAAACAGATACAACAGGGTGATTTCCTACCAACTTGACAATGGTGTGTCATTTTTTTCCTGGACATTGGCATTCTTGTAATCTGGAATTACGCTTTAGAATTGATGAATATCTTCCGGACTTCATTCTTACTTCAAAGTAGAAAATCCCACTTATCTCAAGATTTTGTTAGGATGCTAAACCTTAATCTAGCTCCTGGATTTGCCAAAGAGCAACACTAAAATCTACTTGTGTCGTGGTCAAGATTGTTACTTGTTCACTGTGCATCTAAATTTTAAGGATTCAGATTCACATACCCCTAGCCAAACAGATATGCAACAACATTCCGTAAACCTCCCTAGGGGTCACACGTAATTCAGGCCAATCAAATCGGTGTCATCTAATTCTTCAGATCTTGTTTATGTAAGAAAGATGACCAGTAGCCAGTCCAATAAACAAAATAAATTAAGAAAACAACCCATGGTCATGAATACCAATCAGATTTCAGAGAGATCGGTGTGTGCGGTGGACTGTGTGTGATGCCGATATAGGGGTATGCAGGTGTGGTGAGGGAGACGCGTGGAACAGCAATGGTAGGTACCTAGATTATGAGGGCGGCGACTACAAGGCGTGGTGGCTATAGAGCCGCCGCTCTCGGAGACCTTCTGCAGAGAGCACGTCATGGTGATCTCCCTCATGCTCGACCCCTCAAATGACACTGCGCAGGGACATTAACTAAGAGCTTATCCACCTTCCAATATAGCACTATGTGATAAGATCTTGAAAGGATGACATTGATCAGCTCAGGAAACCACTATAAACACTGAGCCAAAGTCATTCAGATGGAAATCAAGGCTATAAGATTCGAATTTGTGTATGGATACAAAGAGAAGCATGACTATTCTAATAATGTGCCATGGTCCAGTAAGTATGGCCTTTTCGGAAATTGTTAACTAAACAATGCCAGGAACCTATGAACAAAGGTATATAGAAACCGAATGATATATAAATGAAAAATTACTACTTAGTCAATAAGTCGGTGATGTACGATGTAGCACTTTGGCGGTCAAATTATCTTGCAAAATGCAAATACAAGACATACATTAATTATTGGATTTGCCACCGAATAGCAAATTCGGGTTAGAATTTCATGTCGACATAAACACATATGTTCCAAAGAGGTAACATGAAATGAAGATTGTTGCAATCATACCAAACAACTGCTACATTGCCATTACGAAAGGACAAAGCGAGTAGAGCTAGCAGCAATTGAAAATCTGAATATCAAACGCTCTATCCTCTCGCACCACGGCTGGCTCTACTATGTGAACTATTTGCTACAGAGTTGAGAAATGACCGAACGATTACCTACAAGAATATGAGTTGCATCCTTGTTTGATTTACTCCATGACCCCAATGCAATTTCTTCATTCCGTGTAGTGGCATGAGTACTCGACGCGAGATGTCGGTGATGTGGGGCCAAGGCACGGCAGCGCAAACAAATATCGGTGCACTTTTGTACTAATTCATAACAAAACAAATCAATGGAACTATCCAAATCCTCATCTCGCCAACACCACCGCAGCTTCCTCTCGCCGCAACGATGCACTTCTCTCGCTTATAGAGCGTCGCACACATCACGCACAACCGCCGAAAAAGCATACGCACCTTGCGGCATCGATGGTGTCGGTAGGCGGGGAGCGGGCGAGGTTCTCCTTCCAGAGGTCATCCCATTTGAACACGGGCTGTTGTGGGGACGACTGCGTCCAAGCGTGCTCTTGTAGGCGCCGGTGAGGAGGCGGGGAGGCCGGCGACCTTCTCCTTCCACAACTCATCCCGATGGAACCGGGGCCGTGGGCGGGGATGGCCGGCCCGCCGGAGACACGCCAGTGAAGCCCTGCCCGAAACCCTAACCACGGGGTGGGGTCACGAGCGGGCGATAGAGGACGGGAACGGAGAATCTTGCCGGAGGGGAGGGAGGCGCGGACCTTGGGGAGCTCGGGGGTGTGCTGCGCGGCTCCGAAGGTCGCCGGAAGCGGCCGGCGTGGGTGGTGGCGGCGGCGATGAGTTCGTCGGCGAGAGGGAGAGGAGGCAAGCCCGTGCTCCTCCTGTAGTTGTGTTTGTTTTTTTCTTTACAAATCGGACAGCGGGTTGAATACTCCAAACAATGGGGTGTTTTCTGCAAATAATGAAGCGTTTTCCCGGATCCACTAAAAAAGGGACTGCGGGTTGATTTCAAAGAAATAGAAGGGCTTTTTGCAAAAGTGCCGACGACGTACGGGCAGAAACCCAATTCTCTTTATTATTAGGTAAAGATTTTTGCGAATTGTATGTGAGTATTTTAGTGATCCAACCCCATCACCTGTTAAGACTAGCCACAGTAGGAGTAACTTCGGTAGTAACATCGAGTCCAACTTAGCAAATTTGCTTATGTGGCAATGAGTTAATGAGGAGAGATGTAGTACTAGTAACTTAGCTAGTTACTGTAACATCACATGTCCCAATGCAATATGAGTCTATAACCTAATAAATGAAGCTTTGCATGTTACCACACTTATGTTACTACCCACTATTGAGGTAGTAACATAGTCTAGAGATATGTGTATGTTACTATTGTATGTTACTCTCCATTATGGCTAGTCTAACGTCTTTCCACGGCGCCCCGCCCGCGGCTCAGCCGGCCGACGTGGCTTTCTTATCCCGGGATGCGGATGCCAAGCCGGACTTTTCGGCCCGCTGCGACGTCGCGCATGGGTGGCGGATGTGGGCCGTTCTGCCCGCCACGTCCCATCAACTTCTCCGACCCCTCCCGGAGCTGCGCGCCACGGCCAGTGCTGTTGTACTCGTCCCCGGCCGGCTGACGGAGGCAGCTTCCTCCGGTCCGTTGCTTGCGTGGCGGCTACAGATTCAGCGCTGGTGACGGACGCGGAGGCTTTGCTTGGAGGGGAATGCAAGCAAACTCTGCATGTCTACGATGCCTGCAGGCTGCGGTGCCGGCCCGGGGCTGTGCTGTGGTCGTTCCTTCGCCATTGATCCATAGCTGCCTCTGCACAAGTATAAGGCCAACTCCACCGCGCGACCCCAAACGGACGTCCGTTTTGTCCGGTTTCGGTCCGTTTGGGTAGGGGTTTGGGGTCGTGTCCGGGCCTGTCCTGGGATGCGGTGGTCGTGCGCCCAGCGCGCGACCGCATCCATTTGCCCCATCCTGTCCGTGAGGGCCAAAAATGCCTAAATTTGCATCAAACTACTTCCAACCCAAATGTTTGTCTGAAAATTAAAATAGTTTTACAACCCAATTGAAATTGTCTTAAATAAAATAGTGTTACAACCAAATCGAAATTGTCTTGACTGAACATAAATTGGACCAATACATCTATTGGTTGCCAATGTGATCCCAGACGTGCTCAACCAAGTCATTTTGAAGATTCAAATGAGTGTGTCAATCACGCATCTCACGGTGGAATTGGACAAACTATTCAAATGTGGCCGGGTCTTGGTGCAGGGGCTCAATATTTTCACCTTGATAATCAAATCCTTAGTCGAAGATACTCTCATCACGCTCATCCTCGACGATCATGTTGTGCATGATCACACAAGCAGTCATCACCTCCCAAAGCTTCCTTTCATCCCATGACAGTGCAGGGTTTCGAACGATACCCCACCGGGATTGAAGCACACCGAAAGCACGTTCCACATCCTTTCTAACACTCTCTTGCATTTGGGTAAATCTTTTTCTCTTCTCACCTTGGGGTTTCGAGATTGTCTTCACAAAAGTTGACCACTGAGGATATATACCATCTGCTAGATAGTATCCTTTGTTGTACTGGTGGCCGTTGATCTCAAAGTTGACAGGTGGGGAGTTTCCTTCGCAAGCCTCGCGAAGATCGGAGAACGTTGAAGACGTTGATATCATTGTGAGAACTCTGCCATACCGAAGAAAGAATGACATATCCAAAGATCTTGCGATGCCACCGCTTCTAATATGACAAAGGCACCGTTAACATGCCCTTTGTATCGCCCCGCCAAGCAAATGGACAGTTCTTCCACTCCCAATGCATACAATCAATGCTGCCAAGCATGCACGAAAGCCTCTAGCTGCATTGGTCGCCAACAATCTCTCTGACACGGCAGCGGTTGGCTGCCTCAAGTACTTTGGGCCAAACACCTCGATCACAGCCGCAAAACTTGTACATTGACATCGGACATGTTGTCTCACTCATACGTACATACTCGTCCACCGACGCTCGAATACCATATGCAAGCATGCGGATGGCATGCGGTGCATTTCGTAAGAGGAGAATCCAAGCTTGCCAAGGGCATCCGCCTTGCACTCGAAGTATAGGTCATGAGCAACCACTCCCTCTCGGATACGATTGAACACATGCCTTGCCATACGAAAACGGCGATGAAATTTATCCGGCTTGAAGAGCGGGGTGTTGGCAAAGTAATCGGCATAGAGTAGGGCGTGGCCTCTCTCCCTGTTGCGGTTCAGGTTGGGAGCCTTGCCAGGGAGTGACCCCCTGTACCGAGGAAGCTGCCGTTGAATATGGTCGTTCACGACCAGTGCAGCCACCACAAGTTCTTCATCATCCGACGACGAATCGTCCGATGAACAAAGGAAGTGATGGAAGAAAAACTCATCTCCACTGTCCATACCTTTGTTGGCAAAAGGTCGAACACCTTGCGGTCGCGGTGGCGAAGCGGCCGCGATGATCACCTCGACGTAGCAGGGGTGGTTGTCGGCCGGCTACTGGCCGCTCTGGAGCTCTCGTCGGAATCTGCCTCGGCCGCCGTGGTCCGTCGCCGGCAGTCATGTCCCCTCCGGCACCGGCAAGGACGGCGACGGCCAAAACTATGGCGAAAGCGCGGGTGTGGTGGCGGCCATGTCCAGACGTGGTTTGTTATGGACGGCGGGGCTGCAGCGAGGGAGGCGGCCGGAGAATACAGCTGAGCCGGCGTGGTGGGGGTGGGGAGAGAGGTGAAGCGTTAGGCGCGGAGGATCGCTAGTGTCCCGACAAGCGGGCCACGGGGCAGGCGGCGTCGTCGCGGTCATCCGCTCGCGTCCGTTTCACCCCAAACCGAGCGCAAGTTTGGGCCGGGGATGGGTCGAAATGGATGGAATCCGGACATTTGTCTGTTTGAGGCTGTGGGCTGGGCCGCCTCTTTTGTCCCTTTTACCCCAAACGGATGGAGCCGGACAGGTTAGGGTCGCGTTGTGGAGTTGGCCTAAGAGCAGCTCCAGCTGCGTCCCCAACAAGGCCCCGGGCGATTTTTCGGCCGCCGGCGCCAAAAATCGGCTCAGTCGTGACCCCAAGGGCCCAGTTTTTGCCGGCGCGGGTCGAAATTGACGCTGGCGGCCCCAACCCGAAACCCGGCGCGCTGGGGGCGCTCGGGGGCGCCGGGCGAATCGTTTTTGGCGCGAAAGAGCCGCGGGCCCTCCTTGCCAGCGACTCGCCTCTCTTCTCGCCGCTTCGTCGTCCTCATCGCCTCGTTTCCCGTGGCGAATCAATGCCAAAGTTGTCGCGCTGCCGCCACGTCGACCTCCATTGATGCCTCACGGGCGGCGCAGATCAAGACCGGGCGACATCGTCCCTCGCCGCCATGCATGTAACGCGGCGGACACGCAGCGTACTCGCGGCGCCCGCCTATATAAGCCGACCCAGCAAGACCGGGACACGACAGAGCCTTCACCGCCGACGCCATTTCTCCCCTTCCTCCTCCCCTCTCTCGCCGTCTCGGTTCAAAAGAATGGTCGAGCGCTTACCAGGCGACGGCGCGGCGGCGAACGGCTTCGGCCGCCGCCATCTTCACGAGGACGAAGCTCGCCTCCTTTTCGAGGCCGAATACCCGGTCCCGCCGGACATGCGGGTGCCCGGGGCATGGAGGATCAGCGCCGGCGGCGTGCCGGTGCCACCACCAGCCACCGGGGCGGCGTGTCATGCGGAGATCGCGTGTATCCGCGCTTCCCTGCCGCGGGCGGGGAGGGAAGGCCCGCGGTACGTCCCCGACAGCCCGCTCTGGGAGCCCTACTTCCGCCGCCGCCACGTCGAACAGCTCGAGGCCACGAACGGCGTCGTGCCCTCCGGCAGGCTCAACTCCGAGGGGCGGCGCCGATGGTGGGGCGTGCCCGGCCGCACGCTGGACGCCGTCCTTGAGTACATTGAGGGCGGCAACACGCCGCGCCTCGAGTACCCCGCTCCCCCGTCCTTCTCTCGCCGACGTGGGAGCTCGTGGACGCCGAGGCGCATGGAGCAGCCCGGGGCGTCCTCCTACTCGTCCGGCCGCTCGTCCGGCTCTCCCTGCCTTCGCCCCGTCAAGCCGGAACCCCAAGACACGCCCGTCGGGCGCGCTCAGCCCGCCGGCGTCGCGACGGCGACTCCACTCCTCCCTCTGGCCGCTTCGTCCTCGTCACGCCCAAGCCGGAGCCCGGCCTCCCCGCGGAGTACGAGGAGATAGCCCGGCGCGGCTTCTCCGACGAGAGGCCCTACGATGGCGCGGGGCGACTACCTCAACGAGATGGTCGGCAGCCTTGGCCCTCGAGAAGATGGCCGCCCATAAGCGTGGCGCGAGGACGAGCACGGCGTCGTGATCCTCAACAGCGATGACGACGAGGACGCCCCCGGACCGTCCAACCCGCCGCGCCAACCGGGGAAGGGTTGCAGCAGGGACGGCGGCGGCGGAGGCGACAACGACGACGACGACGATGACGACGCCGGCGACTACACGTGGTTCTACAGCCTCCTCGGCATGTAGAACGCAAAGCGGCGAAGGCGGCGAGGAGGCGGCGAGGAGGCGAGCGAGCAGCCTAGTAGTTTTTTTTTCCTTTTTTGTAAAATAAGTTTGAGTTTAAATGAACTCGCCGAAGTTTGCGTTGAATTTGCGCCGTGTTTGTGCCGTATTTAAAATTTTTAAAAAAACATGGGCGCCATGATGGGGGGTGGGGGGGCCCGTAGCGTGGTTTATCGTGTGTCCCTAGGAGGCGATTTTTAGCGCCTCCTGGGAGGCCAACGGCTGGAGATGCTCTAACTCACAGCGACCAGTACTCAGCTAGCTTGCAGCCTAAATTTCAATTTATTTACTATTATTATTTAAAACCATCACTCCCCAAGCAAAGGCAGGGCATGTGCATCGCCTAGGAAATCTCGTCTTTCCTGCGGAAAAATCGTGCAAGCAGGCTCACGCCACATGACATGTGATTCAAGATTCGGCCGTCTATTCTGCTGAAGCACTCCAGTCACCAGTGGGTACTTTTCCGTTTCGGAAGACGTTGAAGCACTCCACTGCCTTGCCTTCTAGAAGCACGTTGGCATGTCGCAAGCTAAAAGCAGGGAGAGCTTGCTTCAGGAGGATAACATTGTCAGAGGTAATAATTAGTCTAGCGTGATATGAAGCTGGTCCAGAATTAGGATTAACTGCCGATCATGGCGACCGCCTACCGGAAGCGTCTAGTTTATTTATAATGAGAAGAAAGGTGAGCGGCTAAGCTCTCGTGACCCCGATCCGATTAGGCAAGCCTAACAGTCCACCGTGGCGTCACGGTGGCCTGGCCCCTAGTGGCTGGTGAACCGCATAAACCGGCCGGCCGGTGCAACGCACGTCGCCGCCCGCACGCGTTTTGATCGAGCCATGATGACGGCCGGCACAGCCGCACCACCGCGCAAACAGTTGGAATCGGTTAGAGCAGACCCGCCAGCAGTAGAGTTTTCTGGTTGTAGATCACACTCCTACTCGTCTCGATAGATGCTTCCAGCCACGTCCACGTCCAAGTTGCGTTTGACGTTTCAAATCCGCTGAGAAATGCTTGGACGGGACAAATCTCGTGTGTTGATTTCTTCCAACATGCATACGGGTAGTACCTCGAGGCTAGGTGCCGTGCCACTCGAATCGTTTTCGTTTATCTCCGGCTATTGACTTCGACAAGTCAACTCTCCAAATCTTTGATTACAGAAGCATGTGAGGTCCAGAAAATCTTGAAACTCTTTCTTACATGCGCCGTCTGAAAGTTAAACGCAGGATAAACATCACAAACTGCTCTCACTCCTAAACGGCAGCACACATGCATAGAAAAGCTTCTAGAAGCACCCCTGATCATGCCCTTGGCGTGAGGAAACTTGAAGTGAGGACTACCATATGGAGTAACAAACTCTACTGTTCGTTCAGATCCACTGCCCCACATGCCATCCAGCATGGACTCACGTGTTTTCTTTTGCGCTCGAACAAAATCAACTGTTGCAGCTGAAGCTATCTCTTCATCTTCTTCGTGGAGGCCACTCTCTCCCTCCGCACCCTCACATGGGCTGTCTCCATAGGCCCCTGTTCCTGATTGGTCCAGCCCACTGACGATCTTCTTTTTTGACAATACCCGCTCTCGATCTTATCCAGTTTTCTTGCCCAAAAAATCTAACCCAAAGTGGCCTCGTCACAAACAGTATTAAATCTACGAAAAGATTAACTGACAAATATATATCAAGATAATATAGCGCAGCATCTCCATCCAGGCCGCATCAATGTTCGTTGTCATGGACCAAGTTGGATGATCCTTGCCTTGGAAAATGGGTGATTTACGAGAGCAACAGGTTATGAGAGGGGCAAAAGCAACGAATCTGCCACCATTAGTCAAACACGAGATAAGCGTTTACTAGGGTGTTTGTGCTCATCCATAATACAGCGATAACACATGTCTTATGTAATATATGGTGACAGAAAACATGGCTGGCCACAAGAGATAAGATGCTGATGCATTGTTGGTGTTAAACCATTCACATCGTTTGCTTAACATCCTACGCCACGGTCTAGCCGCCGGAGTGATCCACAGAATAACATGGAGCCAATCAAGCATATGGTATGACGCTGGCTGGTAACGTGACAAAGAAGATTACTGCTGGTTACATTATAACAAATCCCCCCGTTCACAAATATACTATGATCTACTCCCTCCGTTCCAAATTACTCGTCGCTGAAATGATGTATCTAGAACTAAAATACATCTAGATACATCCATATGTGCGACAAGTAATTCGGAACGGAGGGAGTACCTTTTTTGAATCGGATGCATATAGACACGTTTTAGTTTGTTTGTGAACCGAAGAATTAGGAGAAAATAGTTTGTTTTTAGAGCATGCGCCTGGTTTAGAGAACTTTTATGGAGTACATATTGGACTTCCCATGGATACATCCGTTGCACTTGTTGGTAATTCTCTGTAAAAATTGGCACCTATTACACTTTGGATACCTTTTGTAGAATAAGTAGCATTGACATGTAAAATTCTCATCGACTACATTTTGGGTCGTCCTTGATTAATTATACTTTTAATAACTATGGTGAATCAGTTTCTTGCAATTGTGTATACAACTTTCCGAGTTACATTTTGGATATTCTTTACATGTAGAAGGTTTAGCGGCTTGTTCCATGATCTTGTAGTGTTGTCTAGAAAATTTTATAACTGAAATTTGGTACTGCACTGATTATACATGTTTCAAACCTTCACATTTGTCCTCTTCTCCCACTCCCAACAACGACTTGTTAATCTAGCAAATCTTGTAACCGCCACCTCCCAAGTGCTACCACCACTTTCCACCCCTCTCAACACTATTATTCTTGGAAACAATGTTCTCACTAGAGATAACCTAGGCAAGAGGGTCTGGGAGGGAAATGCAAAATGCCCATTCTGTCGCGAGGAGTGTCTTGATCGGTTATTCTTCATTGCATGATTTCTATATATGCCTTGTATGTAGTGAGATGTGTGTTGCAGTGATGATAAATATACTATCGGTCGCAGAGTTTTGTAATTGGGCATGTGATTTAATTGGTAGATATAGGTGTGTAATGGTCTTTATGGAAGGTTATAAATGCACCCTGTTCTAGAATGTATCACTTTATTATCCTACTAGCATTATATCACAGATTTCTTATTGGTTAGCATATTTCTCCGGATTACATAATAAAAAACTTCAATACATATATCGCCAGTGGGCAAGAAATCTGCATCATTTACTTTTGATTTGTTTCATATAAGATATGGTTGGGGCGCTGGTAAGGATAATCGTTGGGTAAAAACGAGCGGGGGTTGGAGGAGATGCGAATTGATATTTTAACATCATGAAGTAAGACTTTCTATTTGTTTATATGGTCAAGGAGAAGAGCCTTCCTAGAGTACTTATAACATCTCTAACTAGATGATAGCCCGCGCATTGCGGCGGGAACTGGTTGCATATATTCTAATGAGATTGGTTGTATGGAGCATAAATATGTGAATTACTAATATCATGTGTCTATTGTTGTTGAAATATGCCCTAAAGACAACAATAAATTGGTTATTATCATATTTTCTTGTTCATGATAATTTAATATTATTCATGCTAGAATTGTATTGACCGGAAACTTATATACATTTGCGAATACATAAACAACGCCGTGTCCCTGGTAGGCCTCTACTAGACTAGTTCGTTGGTCAAAGATGGTTAGTGTTTCCTAACCATAGACATGAGTTGTCATTTGATAACAGGATCACATCACTAGGAGAATGATGTGATGGACATACCCAACAGTAAGCGTAGCAATAGATCGTATCGCTTAGTTATTTGCTATAATTTTCTTCATGTGAAGTATCAGTTCCTCAGACCATGAGATCATGCCACTCCCGGATACCTGAGAAATACTTTGTGTGCTACTAAATATCACTTCGTAACTAGGTGACCATAAAGGTACTCTACAGGTATCTCCGAAGATGTCTCTTGGGTTGCTTGGATCGAGACTGGGATTTGTAGCTCCGTGTGACGGAGAGATATCTTTGGGCCCTTTAGGTAATACAACGTCACAAGAAGCTGCCTGTGACTAATGACTTTAGTCACGGGATCTTGTATTAGGAACAAGTAAAGAGACTTGCCGGTAACGAGATTGAACTAGGTATGGAGATACCGACGATCGAATCTCGGGCAAGTAACATATCACCAGACAAAGAAAATTGCATATGGGATTATCTTAATCCTCGACATCGTGGTTCAACGGATAAAGATCTTCGTGGAATATGTAGGAATCAATATGGGCATCCAGGTACCGTTATTAGTTATTGATCGGAGAGGTGTCTTGGTCATGTCTATATAATTCCTGAACCCGTAGGGTCGCACACTTAACGTTCGGCAGCGCTAGGGTAATACTGAGATATTAATAGTGGAAAGTACGAAAGTACTTCGAAGTCTCGAGTGGGATCCAGTACATCACAAGGAGCTCCGAAATGGTCCAGAGGTAAAGATTTATATATGGGAAGTCATATTCAGGGTTCGGGAAAAGTTCGAGAATTTTCGGTAGAGTACTAGGGAGGTTCTAGAAGGTTCCGAGGGTTCCACCGTGGGACCCAATGACCCAGGAAGGGCCCACATGGACCGAGGGCTGGCCGCACCATTCCCAAGGCACATGTTGTTTAACTCTAAGATAAGGTCTTATCTCTAAATTTAAATGGTTGAATCTAGATATAAGATGTTATCTCCATGTTTAAAGGGATTTCTCCCATGTGGCCGGCCCTAGGAGGACTTTGGACGCCCTCCACTGCCCCCTAGCCTATATATAGAGGGGGGAGGCGCATGGGAGAAGCCACCCCTTCACCCTTGCCCATTGCCTCTCCCAACTCCTCCCACGTTTCTCCGGTACGCGCTTGGCGAAGCCCTCGCTTGGCACTAGATTACCAAGCCACCAGCACCACTATACCGCCGTGTTGGTTCCGATATCATCTACCTCCTCTCCCTCGCTTGCTGGATCTAGAAGGAGGGGACGCCATCGAGCTGAACGTGTGCTAATCTCTGAGGTGTCGTCCGTTCGGCACTAGATCGGATTGGATCGAGACTGGATCGTGCAGAGTACGACTACATCAAGCTATTTACATACACTAATGCTTTCGGTCTACAAGGGTATGTAGAAACACTCCCCTCTCGATGCCACACATCTCCTAGATTAGATCTTGGGTGTTCGTACGAACTTTTTTGATTTTCATGTTTCGTTCCCCATCAATTGTATAGTGTAAACCTTCTTTTCATGCATGGTTGTGTATTGAGGTAGACATTTCTCCATGCATGCATGGTTGCAGGTGCATTAAGCATGCTAGTTGGGTGGAGCATGCAATCAAGAAAGAGAGACTAATAATTGATGAGGTGACATGTGTGGTGAGGTAGCATGGGTGCATGATGAGATAAATAGGATAACGAGGATCAACTTCTTAGGTATACATGATATGTTTCCTTCTGGTTATTTTTCTGAAATTGTATTAAGTACCATTTTTTATGTTAAGGCAGGGATGTATACCCACCCTGGAGTTTACCGCGAACCTTGCAGATGCTTGATCTATCAAATGATGCAAATGAAACCGGAGGGGTTAATTATGCTCATTACATTCGATAAAGAGAGAAAATAAAAAACAATTTGGAGGTTTTCCGGGATAAGAATACGTGGATGGCGAATAGGAGTATGAAGAGTTTTTCTTTACTTTCACTTTTCACAGTAGTAGATATGTAAAAGCATTTTATGTTGGCGTAAAGAATTAATAGAAGGTTATGTTTGCATAAGCTTGACTAACCTTAAAAAAATTCATAGTTGCATGAGCTACCCGCCATAAGTGGTGAGAATTATTAAAAAAAATCTGATGTTGTTAAATACATCATGACTGGGGACGCACATGTCATAAGCGTTGCTATCCACTGCTTCATCACCCGATCGTCCCAAAGGTACTGAGACGCCGAAGGAGAAGACCATGGCAAAACTAGAGTGAAACTAGAGAAACTAAGACACCACTAGCTTCTAGACATCAACCACGAATGTCACACAAGAGAGAGGACCATCAATTCACAACACAACACCCACAGTTTGGCCCATAGCCGCTAAGAAAAATTCTAGCAGAGTCGCCATAATGCATATGGAACACACACAATAATGTTCTAGAGGCTGGCAAGCCTGTGCACAAACACATAACCGCCATATACCATGCCTACAAAAAAAATCTCCATGTGGGACCCGTTTGTCATTTGCTATCAAGAACTATCTCTTCTCCATCTCACCAAATAAAAATTGAAAAAACTTTAAAACTTTATTTTAACAAGGATTTCAATAAAGATTCCTAGTATGTTTCAACAACGAGACTACTACTAACTTATCGACGCCTATTCCTTCGTTTGAAAGTGAACTCTCAAATGAAGCATGCTTCGGCTATGGTGGTTTACGAACACATGACATCCTTGGTACGTGAGAAGGCCACGAGGGCCACAACGGTAGCCCTCCGTCAGCATAGCGTCCCTCTCTGCCAAGGCGATTTTCGTCATGCAGACAAGGTAGTAATGGGCGTCTGGGAGGCGCTCCAGCCCAACGACTGATTCAGCCTTGTGGGGCGCGTCATTCTCAACCCACTCAAACCATTTCCACACCCTCTCTCAAAACTCTCTCTCAGCATGGTCTTTTTTAGTCTCGTCGGGAAAAGCTTCGCGCGAATGGCTCGGCCATCGCGACATGGCCGATGTGGGTGAGTGTGCCGGCGAAGGGGAAGATAAGGATAATTGTTGGGTAAAAATGAGTGGGGGTTGGGAGGAGATGTGAATAGATATTTTAATCAATTAAGACATCATGAATAGTCGCTAAGAACAATTCTAGGAGGGTCGTCATAATGCATATGGAACACAGAGAATAATGTTTTGGTGGCTGGCGAGCCTGTGCGCAAACACATAACTGCCATAAACCGAGCGTACAAAATAAATCTCCATGTGGGACTCGTTTGTCATTCGCTACCAAGAACTATGTCTTCTCCATCTCACCAAATAACAATTGGAAAACTTTGAACTTTATTTTGACAAGGATCTGAATAGATATTCCTAGTATGATTTCAACAATGAGACTACTAACAACTTATTAACGACCTATTCCTTCGTTTGGAAATGAACTTTCGAATAAAGCATGCTTCGGCTTCTTCCACTCCAGTGGTTTATGAACACATGGCATCCTAAGCCACAAGGGCCACAACGTAGCCCGCCGTGAGCGCAGCGTCCCTCTCTGCAAAGGTGTTTTGTCATCATGCATAAAAGGTAATAATAGGCGGCTGGGAGTTGGGCCCAACGGCTGATGCAGCCTTGTGGGGCGCGTCCTTCTCGACCCACTCAAACCATTTCCACATCCTCTCCTAAAACTTTCTCTCGACGTAGTCTTCTTTTGTCTCGCTGAAAAAGCTTCGTGCGAAAGGCTTGGCCGCTGTGACATGGCCGATGTGGGGTGAGTGTGGTAGCGACGGGAAAGATGAGGGAGGAGTGATGCCGGCGAAAAGAGGAGATGGGTGATGACGGCACCGCTGAGCAACAGTGGGCCGATTTGTACCCGGAATGGGCGTGTTTGCATGAATCACATAATTTGCTGGACCCGTTTTTCGAATCTCAAATGCCAACCGGACAGTAATTAAGGGAATTCGGTACTTATGGAGGCTTGCCAGAATTACTCTAATAGCACAAAATTAAATGAAATCAAAACTACACTCCCTCTCCCATCTGCTACAACGGCGTAGATGGAAAATGGAGGACGCTGGCGCGTGGTCCAGGGTTTTGCTCGGCTGTTGCCTTGCGAAATATAAAGATGCTTCGAATTTTGTATGAAAAATGCGTTACGAACGAAATGTGTATTTAAAACAAAAGGTTCGATAGTAGGGAGAATCAAGCAAGCGAACAAGCCACGACAGAGATCGGTCGCAGTCGGTGCTGTCGTCGGTGCGCGGTGAACTGCATTTCGACTGGCGCCAGTGCACTGATTTTTCTTCTCTTCAAAATACAGCTTTCGATGTGTCCTCTGCTCCAGTCACGCCGCGCCACGTGCCCCCGTCGCGCTCTATTTATGCCACCCTTCCACCGAGCCAGAGAGCCATCCATCTCCATTCCCAACCCCAATCCCAAATTCCAATCCCAGAGATAACGAAGATGAGGAACCAGAAGAGCCGTGTCCAGGAGTGCAAGGTCGAGCACATCGACCTCATCCCGGGCATGCCGGACGACGTCGCCGTCGACTGCCTGGCGCGCGTCCCGCACGCCTCCTTCCGCTCGATGCGCGGCGTCTGCCGCGGCTGGAACAGCGCCGCCACCGCGCCGGACTTCGCGCTGGCGCGCGCCGAGGCCGGCGCCAACGAGGATCTCGTCTACCTGCTGCAGTTCGGGAACCCGGCGGCCGCGGACGCGGACGGGGTCGCGCCGGAGAACGCCCAGGCGTACGGGGTGTCGGTGTACAACGTCACCACCGGGGAGTGGCGCCGCGAGGGCGCAGCGCCGCCCGTGCCGATGTTCGCGCAGTGCGCGGCCGTGGGGAGCCGCCTCGCCGTGCTGGGCGGGTGGGACCCCAAGACCTTCGAGCCCGTGGCGGACGTGCACGTGCTCGACGCGTCCACCGGCGTGTGGCGCCGCGGCGCGCCGATGCGGTCGGCGCGGTCCTTCTTCGCCTGCGCCGAGGCGGGCGGCAAGATCTACGTCGCCGGGGGCCACGACAAGCTCAAGAACGCGCTGAAGACGGCGGAGGCGTACGACGCGGGCGCCGACGCCTGGGACCCGCTCCCGGACATGTCCGAGGAGCGCGACGAGTGCGACGGCATGGCCACCGTCGCCGGCGACCGGTTCCTGGCCGTGAGCGGGTACCGCACGGGCCGCCAGGGCGGGTTCGAGCGCGACGCCGAGTGGTTCGACCCGGCGTCCCGCGAGTGGCGCCGCCTGGAGCGCGTGCGCGCGCCGCCGTCGGCGGCGCACGTGGTGGTGCGCGGCCGGGTGTGGTGCATCGAGGGCACGGCCGTGATGGAGTACCGCGGGGAGCGGCGCAGCTGGCGCGAGGTCGGGCCGTCCCCGCCGGGGCTCAAGGCCGGCACGGCGCGCGCCGTCGCCGTCGGCGGCGGCGAGCGCGTGGTGGTGACCGGCGCCATCGAGTCCGAGGGAGGAGGCACCGGGCACGCGCTGTGGGTGTTCGACGTCAAGTCCAAGAACTGGACCGTGGTGCGGCCGCCGCCGCAGTTCGCCGGCTTCGTCTTCTCCATTGGATCCGTGCGCGTGTGATGCCTTGGACCGCCCTCCTGCCCAAGGAGACTTCTTGCTAGTCATGTCGTGTGTACGGAGAGATGAGCGGAAGGCAGATGCGAGTAGACGACGGCATCGAAGGCGAAGAGAGGTAGTGTAGCTAGCTCAGCTGTGTTCATCTGCCTCTGTTGCAGAACTGAATTCCTGCTCGTATGGTTGGAATGATGGATCAGGGGTGTAGTAATCCTTGTTTTCCGAATCTATAGAGGTTGGATTACCTGATTGTTCTTGGCAAACAACATTTATCCGCCTTCTTCAGTCAAAAATACGTCCCCAACATGTAAAAACAGGCGAACACTCATGGATGCTAGTACATCTCATGAGAGTAACAACCAAAAGTGCGCAGTTGAAATGGGCTTTGACAAACACAAGATAAGGCGAAATGAAGGGCTTTGTGCGGATTCTTCAGCGTCATGCCTTGCTTGAGATCATTTCTCCAAGTCGACCCTGCAAGAGCAACTCCAATGCGCCCACCGAAACAGCAACTCCAATGCGCCGACCAAAACGAACACGTGCTTTGTCCGCTTTTTGTTCGTCTGAGTCGGCCAAACGAATGTTTGTGCCCACATTTTCATTTGGGTTGGCAGGTGCACCCATCGGGTGGCTGATCCGAATCTGCGACCGGCCATACAAAAAAAAATTGTACACATGCAAACAAAAAATATGCACAATTAAACATAAATGACCTGTCAATGGCCA
The DNA here is from genome assembly GCA_021437245.1 of Aegilops speltoides. Lineage (NCBI taxonomy): Eukaryota > Viridiplantae > Streptophyta > Magnoliopsida > Poales > Poaceae > Aegilops > Aegilops speltoides. The sequence goes on along the minus strand of CM038144.1, from coordinate 56,457,908 downwards.
AAGTCCACTTAAACATTAATAGAACTAAAAAAGTTTGTGCCATTAGCATTGCTGCCCTAGGCGACGTCGTCTTCCTCCTTCCCAGGACCAGTGAGGTCGATGAAAGCCGGCCCAGCCCAGGGGAAGGCGGTCTCCCACGCAGACGCTGCCGCCTCCCCGCCGTCCCGATCCGGCGTGGGTTGTCTGGTGGCGGCGGTACACGACGACGCTCTCTCTCTTCTCTCTCGAGGCTCTCCCGCCTCCCGGCCTCTCGCTCCGTCTGCCGCTTCGCCGTCGGCGCTCTTCGTCCGCCGATCTGTGCGTCCTTCATTGTTGGAGGTAGGCGGCTTCCTGCTCCGGCGTTGCGTCGAGCCAGATGGGCGGCGCGCTGACCCACTCACGGAGCACGTCGGTCCACTGGTAGACCTTCGGCATGTGCTCTGTTGGCTTCGACTCGGGGAGGAACGCCGAGGGTGGCGGCGGAGGGGGCACAACGCACTCGCCGACCGTTGACAGCGCGAGGGCCTCCTCCATGCTGACCCAGCGGGCATCCTCCTCGCGCTGGCTCTCCTCCAGGGCCCGCTGCATGGTGGCCTCCAGCGCGGCCTGGTAGGTTGCCTCCGCTTCCTCCTACTCCAGCACGACATGTGGTGGTGGCGGGGGCATGGCCTGGTCGATGTTGACGCTGCGGCGATGCTCCTCCTCGTGCTCTAGCGCAAACCAGCGCTCCCAGCTGGGGGAGTCTGGCGCATAGGCACGCATCGTGCGCTGGTCCGGTGTGAGGAGCTCGCGCCGCTGGTGAACCTCTTCGGCGTGCGCCCTGGCCGAGCGCGGCACCACCGGAATGGGGATCCTTGGTCGGATGTCGGTAGTCGCGGCAAGTGACATCCGGTATTGCGAGAAGGTGGCGGCGGCGCCGCCGGTGCCATCACGCCAGTGGATGGTATGTCTGGCGATTCCGCTCCGCGAGGCGAGCCACGTCCAGCCGGCGGCGATGGTGTATGAGGCACGCTGGAAGAGCTGGCGCCGGCACTGCACTTGCCCTTCCCCTTCCCGTTAAAGATCCCCATGGCTGGCTTGCTGGCTGGCTAGCTAGGGTTCCTGGTCAACGGCGAGGGTGCAGGCGTTGCCAGATGGGGATGGGCGGTGGAAGTGGATGAGGCCGGCCCTGCCATAATCCTACATTAAAAAGGATGGGCACGCGACCCTTCCACCCACTGCCAGGCGGGCCCGAAATAGGTGGGTGCATTTACTATAACAGCGGGCGGTGGTTGGCGGCCGACATGTGGGGCCACGACAGACACCGAGAGGACGCGCGGGGCGTCCGCTTCACGTTGGCGCCTACGCATTTCATGCCCAAATTTAGGTCGGAAATGGGTCCACGCGAACGCCTTTTGGTAACGGGTCGCCGTTTGGGCCATCACTTGTCCGCGCCGACCCAAACGGACGGTGGCGGACGAAATGGGTCGCCGCGTTCCAGTTGCTCTAAACCTCCCGCAACCGTCCGGCGACTATTGGACCGTGGAAGCCATCCAACGTCGACCTGTATCAGTCCATGTGGCGGTCCAAACGCGATTTCTCCCGCAAACTAGAGACAAAAGTGGGGAAGGTTTGTGGGAGTCTGAACCGCTTCCAAGCCCACTTCTGACCGCCCTGGCCAGCAAAAAAAAACCTCCCGCGCGCGCTTCCACCCGGCGCCAGCTGCCCGCATTCATGCCGCTGTAGAGTGCACCGATCCGCATTGAAGACGGCTTAGTGCGGACGTGATCTCTCATTGCCTCCACCATTGAAGCGGCATGTCGGCGAGGGCGCACCCCGTTGCACGCCCTGCTGAACACGCCTCCTCGTTGCATTCATACGCCCTCATTAACCCCGCGGAGAAGCTGGGAAATCTACTCCGGCCACATGACCGTTCATGAGCAGGCCGACATTAAACGCTCCGGTTGAGCTCCTACCGTCCGCCCTCTATTTAAACGAGGGCAGACGCTGGGCAAGAACCACACCCTTCCGCTGCTCCCCCAATCTCCTCCTCCACCACTCTTCTGATGGCTTCCGAAGAGAAGTTTTCCGGCATATAAGCCGGCTGGATGTCCCGCCGAGCCCACTGGATACGAGCGAGGCAGCTCGCTGCTCCACCTCTGCGCCTCACCCGACGAAGCAAGTTGCCACCCCAAGCCGCCACGTGGTTCAGCAACTCGCCACTCCAGGGCCACTCGATGAGGAGTGGCCAGTTGCTCCACGCAAGCACGACGGGGAGCACGATGCACGAGTGTCAATGCTGCTGTCGATGATTGCGCCCCCGGTGTCTGCGGTTGCGCTCCTCATGCATGTGACCGCGCCTCTCGTGCGTGCGACTGCATCATGAAGGCAAATGCAGAAGCCTGGTGTGGGAAAGCGACTAGTTGGTGGCCGTCGCCTCCACGTCCGCCGCCGTCATTGAGGAGAAGTAGGACACAGGAGTCCGCCGCCGCTTGGGTCCCATAAAGTCTACCACCTAGGCGACACCGGTGTCTTGCCCGGTTCTTCTCTTTCGAGGACCTCCGTCGATCCCACATGGGCTTCACTGAAGCGTACGCGCCGTCTTCTCCTCTCACTGAAGCATCAACCAAGGTTTCCACTCCGATGAGTGGTGGGCAAGCGAGTCTTCCTTTGTGCTGAAGCATATACCTCCGGGGCTCCCGCCTGTCCGGTGATCGGGCTGTCGGACATGAGGAAGACAAAGGGATCCGCGAGCAGTGATTCAGATTAGGTATTAATTATACCTTCATAGTTGGACTAGCACCGTTGATGTAAATGTATCAAAATCCGTCATGTTTATATGAAAAATCGGCATTTTTATATGAAATCCACCATGTTTGCATGAAATCCGCACTTGTGTGCATGAGTTTCGTCCTGTTGGTTTGAGTTGTTGTGAAAATGTATCCAGTTAGCGTTGGATGGCTGCCTCCCGCATCCGTGTCCGTGGACTGGTCCCTCCTGTCTGTGGAAGGATGCAGGAGGTTTTTTGCGGGTTGCCGTTGGAGATGCCCTAGTGTAGTCAAGTGTAAGTTGAAGAACACACGATGTGCGCTGCTCACAGTGGATCCTCCTAGTAAATCATCCGTGGCTTTGTTTCTCCATGTTGTATGATCTTTACTCGTGTCTAGTCGGTTTAATGGAATGTCAAGCGCAGCTATGAAAAGAGGGCAAAGGCGATCATGAGAACCTAGCCGCCTCCGCTTCTCGCCTGATGTCGTGGGGAGGCCCGATTCAAGGGTGGCTTGCTGATAAGTCTTGGAGGGTTGCCGTGGTCAGAGAAGAAGAGAAAGTTTCAAGTGTAGGTCTTCATCAGGTGGTGCTTGGTGATCGCGTTGGTGAAGTCGGCGACAGCCAGACGAATATAGTGCGGTGAGTTTCTATGGTGGCTTGGTCGGGCTAGGCCATCAGAGTTCGATCTCAGATCCGAACTTGGCCTACAACAACATGGGAAATGTCTCTCAAGTAGACTTCACACACTCATCGTGTTTGTTTGGGATGGCATGGTGGGCGCGCTTTCCCAAATAATATCTTCGCATGCAATGACAAATCTAGGACCTAGTCCCCCAGGGACCAGGCCCAGGGCATGAGGCCCAAATCCTTTGTATGCTGTATACGAAGGTGGCCTAGAGCGGTCTGCTGGCCTGGATCCGTCCATGTTCGTGGGCATATTCCCTTTTGTTGATGTGCTTATCATCGATGATTGGCATGTGGTTTAGTGCTTCCGGTTGGTCTTCTAGAATTCGATCGGTTTAGGTTTCCAGTAAATCTGTCTGGACTCGACCGACTTATGTGGAGTTTGGAGTTTCTACGAGCCCTTTTTGATATCCCCCTCTTTGGATAGTGCTTCAAAGGTCACGGTTTGGATCCGTCTTCTGGTCTGCATCGATGACTTTTTGGTTACTGGTTCTACAAGCTTCTGAGTTTAAAAAGTTGCTCCGCCCATAGAGAAGCTTAGAGGCGGCATCGAGTTATGCCCATGACGCTTCGTTGATGAATGCAGAAGGTTGAAGACTTGGACAGCCAAAGTCACACTTTGAGTGCAATCTTATGCGTCGACGTTAATCTTCCAAAATGAGCATGTGACACAAATTCAAGCGGATCTCCTTCTTCTAGTAATTTGTTCTTGGTTTTGTTTCTCCCTGTTGGACGATTTTTCCAGTGTCAGGTCGTTATGTTTAGGCTCTCTTTGATTCTAGGATAATGAAATCACATAAATAGGAAAAGTATAGGATTAGAGTGGCTTTCCCACTTGCATCCTATAAGATTAGCAAGGAGTGTTTGATGCCACGAAAAATAAAGAGTTGTGAAAAGAAGTTCGGGCGGATGTTAGATTTTCTATGAAATGTATTACAAAAGTTTCTGTAGGAAAATTTCTCATGTGGTCCAATCCTATAAACCTAAGGACCAACATAGAAAAAAATTCTAAGGATTTCAATCTCCAAAAACCCTATATAATTTCTTTGAATCAAATGAGCCCTTAATGGAACCTCCCAGAAACCCTATAGAATTTCTTTGAATCAAAGGAGCCCTTAATGGAACCTCCCAGGGATCGTCGTTGATCTTCCAAAACGAGCTATCACGTGAGTGACGTGACACAAATTGAAGCGGCGTGCAATAAACGACGATGCCCGCGGCAAGCACGCCCCGCGTGTCCCGCCTGGGCGCGGGAAAATCGGTGGTGCATATACCACCTCGTCCACCGGCCACGAGCGTGACCTGCGCCGCGCCGCGTCCCGACGCCCGAGCCGGAGGCCGGGACACCATACAATCTGCCGGGATCTTGGCACACACTTCACACACCTCATTCACCAAAGTCACGGGCATTGATTCGCTTCGCCTCCTTTCCATCGCCCACATTAATTCACACAGAGAACGGTGTGAGATTGATACTACTACTACTAGTCACCTGCACGGAGATGATACCTTGATATTGATGCAAGTCAAACAAACATGTGAGCTGACGGCGGCGAGCAAACTTGGCTCGCCCACAAGCGACGCCCGTGGCTCCTTCTCAATCACCAGAGCCAGCGTCTCGCACGGGATTGCAACGGCAATGGCGCCCCATGGAGGGCACGAAACCGCACGTCGCCGGCGCCGCCCACAAGGTCCATATGGACGCAGCACATGGCACGACATAGTAACCATCCGTCTCTAATTAATCCCATCGTTTTCGTGGAGGAGATGTGCTGAGCACGAACAGATTACTAGCTACCAGAACTTTTTTTTTTTGAAAAGAAATACCACTACCAGAACATTTCAAACCAAGGAATTCTCCCAGAGGATTAATAATCGAAATCGTGCGTGCCTTGCCTCGTGGCGCCGAACGGTAGTAGTACTACAAAACTGCCGAGGACTTTCCCTGGCACCATTGGCGCCAGTCCATTGTTTTGGATTATGTATCCGTTGGCATCCGGAGATAGTAGAAAAATGATGCCAGGCCAAGTGTGATTACTCTACCATATCCTCCTGTGATGTTTGCCTTGGCGTGTACCATGATAGTGCAAGTCAGGCGACGACTTTGGCGCCCCCGGATTTGTACTATTCACTTTCTTGAAATATAGAAAGGGCGGTGATTGAATAGTTATTACGAACACGTCATTCCAAGTTTGCTTAGTCGATTAGATTCGCGCGGTGATCTGTTCCATTCAGTCTAGCAGTTGGGCATATTCTACTTCGATCCGCTGCCTGTCGACATGCTTCTAGAAGCGAATCATCCGAAGCTCAGGTACTTTTCCAAGAAGGAAGCAGAAGCATGGAGCTCAGTTCTTCAGCTCACGACCAGAAGCATAATAAGAACGATCAAAGGAAAGGAAAAGCTTGAGAAAGAAAGGGGTTTTCTCATCGACCGTCGCCATGAATCACGCATCCACACGTTCGGAGCTCTCCGGCATGCGGCAGACATGAAGACCCACCGCTTCAGATTAAGCGCCGGGGTTTTGGCGCTGGGCCGCTGGCGAAGCTTGCCGGGCAACACACGGCGTTGCGTTCGCGTACTGTTGGACTGTTCTGCATGCAAGATTGATTCCACGGCTGAAGCAGTATTTTCCTTTGGATTTTTGCCACGGGCCGTTTGCTCCATTCGCTTGTGGTGGCCAGGCCAGGCCTGGACCAGGACGGGCGCTGTCCAAGATGGGCGATTTTATAATCTGAGACGCTGCAGGCAAAAGTTGGCGTCTACATCTCTGTCGGTGTAGCAGTCGTGTTCATGTAGCTATAGTTACATAGCTATACATTTATTTGGAAAAAAATGCCGAATTCACATTATTCTTGGATATGCTATGCAGGCTGCTAACTTCTTTGCATATGTTAATTGTGGCAATAATCTAATTGAGCAAGAGAATGTGGATTTCCCAGATCAAATCTGTATACTCCTTTGCACCACGGCTTGAGGTGCTCGTACCTTTTTCATGGGAGCTTTTGTTGTTGTCTGCACACTGAGCCGTTGAAACGTTTCTAGAAGGCAAGATAAAATAGTACTCCCACTCGACATGTTCATGTGCCAGTTGATTGCGACCTAGATTTACTAGTGTTTTCCTGCTTTACAACTCATGGATCATCTCCTTTTCGTGGTTGCTTTACTTGCCACCTCGTAGCTTTCTCTTGGATTTTTATGTGGAAAAAGAAAGTGGAGGGGTGCCCTCCGCTCCGGTCTCTGCACTTTCTCTACCTCTCTTTCCGGTGGACATTTTGATTGATTCGTGCTGGGTGGTGGGCTCTTTTATGCTTCTATACCGTTCAGGACGGATGCTTTGGCCGCTAAGATGTCGAAATGCTTCTAGAAGCACATTGCTCTCGACATGGATGGAGCCTTTGTACCGGCTCAGATGTGGATAGATGTATGAGTGATGAGTCAGTACAAGAAAGGGGGTCTCTCGTTTTGAGAGAGAGAGAGAGAGAGAGAGGAGTGAAGCAAGATTTTTATGTCTATATTTGGATCAAAGGGTAATACTGTATTAGTGATGATAATATCGTAGCCTGGTGTTGTGATCATTTGACAAAGTGTGAGGTGGGTCCTTAGGGTTTATGAAGCGAATACAATCATGCTGAGTAAATAGGCAATTTTTCGACTAATTTAATCCATAAGTAGACAACTAGCACGGCATTGATGTAATCCAGGAACATATTGGTCTCGATCTAAACAAGCACGTCTTCGCAAATAGTAGACAAATCTACACATGATGCTAGCATCGCTAATACTGAATTATCGGAGAGGGATAAACGCAGATACCCTCCAATAGGCCATCTGAAGGCTGGCTAACTGCGGTGACAATGAAGAAGAAGCGTCCTCGGCGGCCTTCTTGTCGGCCTCGGTCTTCTCGGTGCGCACGTTCGGCGCCGCTGACATGGTGATGATGGAGACGGTGCGGACGTAGAGGAGTAGTGGATCGGAGGCGGCGGTCGCGTAGTCGCTTCCCAAAACCTATTCGCCTCACCCCGTCACAGAACCGGAAGGCGTGGTTTCGAGACCTCTTCTCCGTCGACCGTGTCTGCGGCGGACGGATGGAGTCACCGGCGGCAGCAGCAAAGAAAGGAACGGTGGGTGTGCGCGTGGCGAATGTGATCTGCTCGTGGCGGCTAGGATTAGGAGACACCGCGACGCTTATATAGGCGCGGCCGCGTGGAGAGACGTGGGCTTGACCCACGCCCGAAGTCTGGTGACCCACGATCCGACGCCTCGGATCGTGGCCTCGCCGAAACCTCTCCGTTAGTGACCGCAAAAATAAGCGCGAGGTGTGAGCTCGGCTCGGCTCATTCTCAAGAACCATGGCGGCGCGGCGCGCAGCGTGTGACGTGGCGAGGCGAGGCGAGGCGAGGCGTGGCGAGGCGGGGCGGCGGAGGAGGAGCGCGAGGCCTCTTCTCTTCTCAAGCTCCAATAGCATGTAGAAGAGAAACCCTTATAAACCACTCCAACTCTCCTTCCACTTACAAGGTGGGACTAAACTTCCCACCACACCTAGTGCCATATATCCCACATGGGCCCTTAGAGATTTTTTTTCAGAATTGCAATTTGGGCCTAGAGCCCATCTCGATTTCAGCAATCCCCACTGGATCTCGAGGGCCCATAGTGTCCTCTGCTCCAAATACTGTTTTGATATACTAGTGTTTCAAAGAAGACACATAAGGTTGAGCTTCACCTAGAGCAAGTAGCTACATTCCTTCACAACCAACAATGGACTATGCCTTGAATTGTCAGTTTGGCGTAAAGAAGTTTCACCACATGTCTTACTAGTACTGGGCTGCCGAAGGCTGACCCCTCGGGTGGAGCATATAAGTCACACTCCTGGCCTATTCATGAGTTTACTAGAGATCACCCCAATCTCATAGACTGTGACTAGCAGTCGGGCTCACATAGGTGTGTTCCTCCAAAGATCGCTCTGTAGGATAGCATCTTGCTTATACATATAAGCCTTGGAACACATTAAGACAATAGTCATCCTTCCATACAGTTTCCGAGAGTATTGCATCTCCAACGGAGTGGGTTAGTAAAGTTACTCTCCTCAGTTCACCACTGGCTTGTTTTCCCAGGTCCTACTTCACGGGATCTCCGATCACATAGGTTGGGTTACCACCATGGCAACTCATGTGGGTCTCATACCCATCTCCTCGATGCACTATCTATCACTACACGTGATAGCCCTTTCAGAAGGGATCTCGCCAGATTCTTAGCCAGATGGACATAGTCCAAACGCTATCACTCCGGAGTTTCTTAATTTTCCGACACTTTTAATCTCATTCTTATGTGTTTGTTGGACTTCATGTTGTCCTTTGAACTCTTCACCTTGGTGATGACAATCGATTATCACAGTTCATAAGGATAGCCGAACCGTTTATCAACCAAAGGCAAGTCCATCAAAAGATCTCGGCCATCCCGCTTCAACACCGTAAGTGTCTAATGTGTTAATTCGCTTCCATTGTCGATCTCGTTAAGATCGCTTGCTTGCAAGACTTCCAGAAACAGCGCCACCTCCAAGAGTAAACATATACCCGCCAGGCCTTCATCTCATCAAGATCGAGATCCAATTCGCATCACTATACCCTTCAAGTAATCGACGGGTTTCCGGTATAGTGAAGTCCATGATTCATAGTACCTTTCAGATAGCGCATAACTCTTTCAACAAAGATGCCAATGTACATCACCCGGTTTGAAACAAACCGCCTCGGTTTTTCACAAAGAACGCGATGTCGCCTCGTTAAGCTCGCTAGGTACATCGCTGAACCAATAATTTGAGAATATCTCAATTGATCTTTAGCCATGCCTTTGGACTTTCGAATCAACACGCTTAGGATCATATGGTGTTTGAGATGGTGTGCAATCCAATATCCAAAGCGACTCAACACCTTCTCAACATAATGGGATTGCGTAGTGTGATCCCACCTCATTATCTCTCAAGAGCTTGATGTTCAAGATAACATCGCCACACCAAGGTCCTTCATCTCAAAGTTCGAGACGTAAACGATTTGACCTCCTCAATGACTTTTAGGTTTGTTCCGAATATCGGTATGTCATCAACATACGAGCACAAGATAACTCCTTCGCCCCCACCATGGCGATAGTATACACATTTGTCGACTTCATTAACAACGGCCAACAGATGTCGAGTTGTATTAAACTTATCATGCCATTGCTTAGGTGCTTGCTTGAGCCATATAAAGATTTCAAGAACCTACACACCTTTCTTTCCCGACCATCTATCACAAAGCCATCCGGTCGTTGCATGTAGATTTCCTCATTTAGCTCTCCATTCGTAAAAGCCGCCTTGACATCCATTTGATGGACGAGAAGACCATGTGAGGCCGCCAACGAGAGTAATACTCGAATGGTGGTCGATCTAGCCACAGTGAATAAGTATCAAGAAATCTTCCTCTTCTTTACGGTCATAGCCCTTGGCCACAAGCCTAGCCTTGTACTTTTCAATCGCACCATCGGCCTAAGCTTTTTCTTGAACACCCACTTACATCCCAAAGTGGTTTGCAACCATAGGGACGGTCGGTGATCTCCCATGTCCCGTTAGCCATGATGGAATCCATCTCACTACGGACCGCATCCTTCCAAAGAGTCGACCGGAGAGGCATACGCTCAAATAGAAGTGGGAGTATCATCCACGAGGTACACGAAGAAATCATCACCAAAGGTCTTTGCAGTCCTTTGTCTCTTGCCCCTACCAAGGGTTTCCTCGTCATCCTCCTCAGGATTTTCATCATGTGTTTGTTCATAATATTCCATAGGGATGGCAGGTTCAGGAGTCTCCTCAGATTCCTGTCTAGAAGTGCTTTGCATATCTCTCATAGGAAAAGTATCCTCGAAGAATGTAGCATCCTTAGACTCCATAATTGTACCGACCTTCTAGTCAGGTACCTCAGATTTCACTACTAGAAATCTATAGCCAACGATGTTCTTAGCATAGCCCAAATTAACGCAGTCCACAGTCTTGGGTCCAAGCTTACGCTTTTTGGGGATCGGCACGTTGACTTTCGCCAAACAGCCCCAAGTGCGCAAGTACGAGAGTGTCGTCCTTCTATTTGCCCATTTCTCATAGGGAGTGATCTCATTATCCTTTGTCGGAACTTTATTCAGGACATGACATGCCGTCAATATAGCCTCCCCACCATGCCTTGGATAAACCCGATGTATCTAACATGGCGTTAACCAAATCGCTTAGAGTACGGTTTTTCCGCTCGGCAACCCCATTTGATCTGGGTGAATAGGAGGCGTCCTCTCATGAATAATGCCATGTTCAATGTATGAGTCAAACTCACTCGAGATGTACTTCCACCACGGTCCGACCGACTCATTTAATTTTCTTTTCAAGTTGATTCTCAACTTCGCCTTATAGATTTTAAAGTAGTGTAGAGCCTCATCCTTAGTATTTAACAGATAAACATAGCAATATCTAGTGGAATCATCTATCAATGTCATGAAGTATCTCTTTCCACCTTTAGTCAACACACCATTCATCTCACAAAGATCGAATGTATGAGTTCTAATGGTGCCAGTGTCTCTCCTCCGCGCCTTATGAGGCTTGCGAGGTTGCTTAGCTTGCACACATGAAAGGCACTTAGAACCTTTGGCTAAAGTGAAACTCGGATTAAATCCAACTTGGCTAGCCGCGTCATAACACCGAAACTTATGTGACAAAGACGTGAATGCCAAACCTCGATTCATTAATACTCGAATGAATATGGTTCACGACTTTATTACGTAAATCATGAGGAAAGGCGGAACATCCTCCGCCTCATAACCTTTTCCAACAAATAGTCCATACTTAGTAACAACTAATTTATTAGACTCGAATACCAACTTAAACCCTTCTCTACATAGAAGGGAGCCACTAACTAGGTTCTTCTTGATGGCGGGGACATGTCAGACGTTCTTCACCAGACGATCCTTCCCGGTAAACTTCAGATCGACCGTACCAACACCATGAATGAAGCACTCGCGCCATTCCCCATCAATACGGACCCGTGGCACGTGACTGTAAGAAGAGAACAATGAAATATCAGCACACACATGAACACTGCACTGTATCCACCCACCAATCGGTAGGTCAAACACCGAAAAAACAGAAATAAATTACCGTACCGGATGCACCATTCTCATTGTTGCCCACAATCATGTTGACAGACTTGGAGTCCTGTCTGACTTCTTAAACTTGTTTGGGCACTTGTTGGCCCAATGTTCAATGAACCACAAGTAAAGCAGCCCTCATCCTTCTTGTTCTTCTTGAAGGTCTTCTTACCCTTCTTCTTGAAGTCGGTATTCTGCTGGACACCGCTTCTTTCCCTTGAACTTGTGGGAGTTGGAGTTCCTCCGTTCACCATGTTGGCGGCAAGTCCCTTCGACCCCTTTTCCGTCGCAGTCCTTTGCCCTCGAATTCTGCTCAACACCCGGATGGCCAATGACATCCTCCACAGAGAATTCACGCCTCGATGTTTAAGAGTGGTGGCAAAGTTCCTCCAGAATTGGGGAGCTTAGCGATTATGCACCCCGCGACAAACTTGCCGTGAACTCGCACTCCGAAGCTCAAGCTCCTTAACAATGCATATTATCTCGTGAGCTCGCTTCCAAGACAGACGGTTTTCAACCATCTTGTAATCGTGGAACTGCTCTATAATATACATCTCGCCTCGCATCGGGCGGCCCCGAACTTAGATTCGAGCGCCCCACAAGTCCTTGGCGACATGCACATGTAAATATCGTCGACCGGTTTATCTCGGATCACGGTAAGAACAGCTCCGATAAACACAAGGTTGCCTCCTGAACGCCTTCTCTGCTCAGAGCAATCGCTCCGTGGACACACCGCTACCGAGAACACGCTCATAGCCGTGAGCCATAAAGTGGTCTTTGTCCGCCAACGCTTAAAGTGCGTGCACTGTAAACTTATCCGGCTTCGGTCAGTGGCTAAGCCACTTGCCAAAAATTCCTACACATAATAGGTTTTGGATTCTTTGAGTAAATAGGCAATTTTTCGACTAATTTAATCCATAAGTAGACAACTAGCACGGCATTGATGAACTAGGAACATATTGGTATCGATCTAAACAAGCACGCACTACGCAAATAGTAGACAAATCTACACATGATGCTAGCAATCGCTAATACAGAAATTATCGGAGAGGGATAAACGCAGATACCCTCCAATAGGCCATGTAGGCCGCTGCGGTGACAATGACGGCAGCAGAAGCGTCCTCGGCGGCCTTCTTGTCGGCCTCGGTCTTCTCGGCGGCGGCACGCTCGGCGCCGCTGACATGGTGATGATGGAGACGGCGCGGACGTAGAGGAAGTAGTGGATCGGAGGCGGCGATCGCTTCAAAACCTATTCGCCTCACCCGTCACAGAACCGTAAGGCGTGGTTTCGGAGACCTGCTCTCCCGTCGACCGTGTACGCGGCGGACGGGCGCGTGAGCAGATGTGATGGCTAGGGTTAGGAGACACCGCACGCTTATATAGGCGCAGCCGCGTGGAGAGACGTGGGCTTGACCCACGTCCGAGTCCGTGACAGCCCACGATCCGACGTCTCAGATCGTGGCCCTGCTGTCAGAACCTCTCCGTTAGCATGTGTGAGCTCGGCTCATTCCCGCAACCCGCGGCGCGGCGCGGGGCGGAGGAGGAGCGCGCGAGGGCCTCTTCTCTTCTCAAGCTCCAATAGCATGTAGGAGAGAAACCCTTATAAACCACTCCAACTCTTCTTCCACTTCCAAGGTGGGACTAAACTTCCCACCACACCTAGTGCCATATATCCCACATGGGCCCTTAGAGATTTTTTCAGAAATTGCAATTTGGGCCTAGAGCCCATCTCAGATTTCAGCAAATCAAGCCTGCATATTGACAAGGAGAGGGCAAGGCACCTTTGCCTCATACACAGTGATGTACACTCCTTGCAGTCATGAAGGAGACCTGGGATCTGAATCCTCCTCCTCTTTGGTTGCTTTACGTATCCTACTGCATGCCTAAGTGGGAGCTGTTTTAGAAGCTGTCATTCATCCGTGGATACAAAATTACAAAGATGCATCATACTTGTCCGCGCTGTTGTGTGATAATTTTGCCTCGCTGCCGTGTGTGTATGTTTTTTTTTTGAAACCTTGGATTGTGGTTTAATTATAGCGTAGTACGAGTAGTATATATAGCAAAAGCCACGTTGATGTTTTTCTTGTCTGCCGTAATCAGTGGGACTCTTGTGTTCATCGGATGAAGAAGACAAAAAACTTACCCAGTCATCCAGGTCGACCAGTTGACAAGGAAATGCACCAAATTTAGCCGCCTTTGATAATGGCATAGTAGTAGGCGTACTGAGTGCTGATGCAGATTCCCAAACAAATTAGCTTTACATGTCATCTTCTTATCCCTTGAGGAGCTCCTTTAGGGCATGGCCAATGCATAACCCCAGGGTGATGCCACGTAGGATCGGATGTCAGGAAAAATAATTCGGATGGAGTAGCGAGATCCTCTGCAGGAGGCGGGTGTTTGGAAAGAAAAAGTATGGTTCAGTGCATAAAACTGAAAAGTTTGAAGTGAAGAGTAGAGATGCATGTGTAGTGGGAGTGTTTATTTTCTATTTTTTTGATGAGCACTCACTAGTGGTAGATTGCATCGGGGAGAGAAAAATCAATGTAGATGCCTCAATCTACTTTTTGTCATGAAGCATCTTTATCTATAAGTCACTATTATACATGCCCTTACATTTCATCCGATATCAAATGCACCATAGAAAAGTAGTAGTAACAAGCAACACACTCCCTCGTTCCGTAAAAAAATATAAGAGCGTTCAGGTCACTGTTGGGAGGGAGTAGTAATTTGTGACGATGACATGTTGCCATGGTGTGTGTGCTTGGGGGGGGTGTGTGTTTAAATTAGGCATGTAGTCCTTGTTGCTACCGGTCACCATTTGAAATGTTCCTTCTACGTGTCAAACTTTTGTTGCTGTAATGTTTGTGGGAGCAGAGTAGGGCGTTTTGGTGCCCAGGCTCATCTGCACCCGGTTAGAAAAAAATTATAAAAAATAATTTTTTTTTTTGTGCGGTAGAAAATTTGATGCGTGAGGCTTGCTCCAAATTTCAAGTCATTTGCACATCTGAGCATCTCTCAGCAAAAATGATAAATCGAGCCAAAACAGTACATGAACAGTAAACATTTTATAGGCCCCCAATTTGTCTTTTTTGCTGAGAGCTCCATAAATATCCAAATGATTTAAAAATTCGAGCGGACCTCACACATCAAATTGTCTACTGCATAAAATTTTTTGGATTTTTTTATTTTTTATTTGTTTTGAATTTTTGGTCAGCGCGAGCGCAGATGAGCTCGGGTGCATAGATGGATTTTCGGTGGGAGCAGCAATACGCATGAAATGAATAGTTGAAGGGAGTCATAGTGACTAGTCTGGTTCTCTAGGTAGAGATGGTAATCAACGCCATGCATCGTGCATGTGAGGGCATCCACAGTGGTAAGAGGCAGTGCTGCCTCTAAACTGGGGCCCACGGTGTTGCCTCTAAGCTTCATTGAAAAGCTTGCAGTGTATAGCGTACTGAGTAGCCTCTAATGTGGACCCCATAAAACTATAAACAATTCGTTGGTTTTGTGTCTCAATTATGTGCTTGAACCTCAACTTCCCACATGACAAGTAGGGCCCTGGGAATATTTTAGTAGAAGGAAAATGCTTGGAGGCTGCCTCTACGCTTGGAGGCGACGCTAGCGATTTTGGCTTGGAGGCGAGTGGCTGCAGTGTATGGCGACGGCCTCTAAGGCCTTAGAGGCGCGTTTGGAGGCGGCAAAAGGCAACATTGTGGATGCTCGTCCTCATGGTTTCGTTTGGCGGGGCGCAGACAAGTTGAGATCAGATAGATCTGCCCGGCACATGAGCTGCATGCCTGCATGTGCGCTCCAGATCATCAGCATGGAGAGAGATATCCCACGTCGACACCCAAACATGTGTAGTACAGTGGTCATATGCACGTTCTAGAAGCAGAATATCTATCTGCTCACGCTGCATACACAGCACCCCGCGCCGGCAACGTCGAGACCGGGAGAATCGCCGACGCGGCCGGCGTAGCGTCTCTCGTTTATCCCCAAGGCCGGGGATGACCCCCGTCCGTCGGTCGGACCCGCCGAAACTTGCGGACCAAGCAGAAGCAGAGCATGCGTGGGTCAGTGGCAGTTGGTTGGGTGGGTGCACGGCGCATCCGCCGCGTCCCACCGACGGACGGGGACTCTCCAGCGCAGGCACGCGTGTTTCTGGCCCTCACGGTCCATCGTTCGTGTGGAACATTGTCGGAGAAGCCTGAACCCGTGGACATATGTTAAGCTCAACCCTGTTGCATACGACCATGGAAACAGATGGCCAATGCCGATGTCACAGTGGAATGTTCTGCTAGTACCTACGTACTCCAAGGAAAAGAACTTAAGAAAATCCTCGAAAAACGGTCAAGTTCAAACGGCGGGCGACGGACGCCGATGCAAGGGGACAAACACCACGGGATCCCGCCGGTCGCCCGTCGGAGGGAACGGGTTTACTTTTCTATGGCAAGCAACATTGGACATCACCTGCGGCTCTGCTGCCGTGCTGCGTCCCAACCAAGCAACATCCACCGTCCGTTCGGAATCTTTGCACGCATTGGCACAGCTTCACCACATCACACTGGCCTGACTTCTCGGGTTGTATGGCGCACACCTCGCGAGATACTTGGGCGCGCGTCCATCGTGCGTAAGTCAGCGCTCGCCTCACACTCTGGAAACGGCGCAGCGCGGGCGCCGGCGCCATGCGCACGGTACATATGGACACACAACATTTCGCAGCGTCAGACCAATCGATCCGGTCGTTTTCGAGGGAGTGGCATGTCGCAGCGCACGAATAGATTAACGCGAGAACATTTCAACTGCGGATTCCCAGGATTATTAATCGGACTTAGAGCAAGATTAATAATATAGCCGACTGCTAGCGCGTGAGTAGATTAGAGGTAATATCGTAACTTGCGTTGCATGTTCAGTTTGATGCTAGAACTTTAAAAATATGGTTTTGTGGTGACATAACTTGACACAAGCGTGCAGATACCGTCATAGTACGTGTATGCCGGTGTATCCATGTGTACGACCACATTTGTCATGACAAATAGGCGTGATGTATTCTTACATAGAACACCTGAATGTTTTTTATTTGCAAAAAAAATTCAACCACGGCGACACATTTTTGCACAAAACACCCTCACTTTTCATGAAAATTAACTACTCCCTCCGTCCGAAAATACTTGTCACCAAAATGATAAAAATGGGTGTATCTAGAACTAAAACGCGTCTAGATACATCCTCTTTTATTCATTTTGATGACAAGTATTTCCGAACAGAGGGAGTACAAAAAGCGTATGCACGACCAACTATTTTTTTATATGAGAATGCAAATGCGAAATTAACACCAAAAAAACATCTACTAGCACTTGAACTGCGACTAACCATTTTAACTCAATATAGTCTAGCAACTACTCCCTCCGTTCCGAATTACTTGTCGCAGGTATGGATGTATCTAGATGTATTTTAGTTCTAGATACATCCATTTCTGCGACGAGTAATTTGGAACGGAAGGAGTACAACCGATGAGGTCAAGATGTCTACTATGTACTCCTTCCGTCCCAAAATTCTTGTCTTACATTTGCCTAGATACGGATGTATCTAATACTAAAACGTGATTTGATACATCCGTATTTAGACAAATCCAAGATAAAAATTTTGGGACAGAGGGAGTATAAGGAACGTATATATGTATTAAACGAGGACACATGTGGAGTTTAAATGGGCTACGAATATTGATGCCCATTTTGTCCGCCCTATTTTTTAAATAAAGATATAAACATTTGTACTATATGAATAGGCATATTGCATACTTCCTCCATCCAAAAATATTTTGTCAAAGAAATGGATGTATCTAGACATATTTTAGTTCTAGATACATCCACTTTTAACCATTTGTGTGACAAGTAATCCAGACAGAGGTTTGGTTTCCAAAATTACAATTCAAAAATATTATTTTAATTATACAATCACTCCAATAATTATATATACGCACATTTGTATAGTTGAATGTTGGTATAATTAAAAATATTCATAATTTAAAATTTAAACTGTTAATATGAATATTCAGTCATGGCTAACATTTAACTTTTTTGAATATAAGTCATGAATAGTTTTTAAACAGTTAAATATGCATAAATATTTAGTAAATGTTTGTCTTCATCATTTTGTATAATTTAAATATAAGCCATGAGTGTATATTTTTCTGGATTCATTAAAAAATTTCATTTAACAAACATTTTTAATGTCCGTATTAACTAATATATGTATCTATAATATTTTTAACACACATGTGAACGTACTTTATTACTTATGATTGACAAATTATCTTTAACAAATTTTTTTTTTTTCGAAAAGGGGCGCTTTATTACTTAAAAGGTTTAAGCATTACACCCGGCCTCTGCATAACTATGATGCACACAGCCAAATAAGTTCTCTCACACAAACAAAAATTAAGAAGGCGAAATACAAAGAAACAGAGTATGTATAACGCCTAAAGCGGAGGTGGGCCAATCCTAAGATCATGCTGCCACCCATGTTGGGTAAAAGTATCCCTCGCCGTATCCTCCAATCGTACACACCTCCAGAACAGGCCTCGATTCTCCACACGCAGAGAGAGGACCATAAACGAAGAGTCCCAGACACCAGAGATAACCCGCATGAGAGAAGTACTTTTATCGCTAAACACCTTATCATTTCTACATAGCCAAAGCGACCAAATAACGGCAAGCGCCCCACCCTAAGAATAGTTCTCAACCTGTAATCTATCCCATGTAACCGTTGCCAAATACATTAGCAACACTACAAGGAGGATACAAGCGAAAGCTATCCGGATGATGACCATATAGAACGAGCCACTTTGCATTGGAAGAATAAATGTTTTATTGTCTCATCATGGTGACAAAAGACACATTGCGGGCTTCCATGCCAATTTCTCTTAATAAGGTTATCTTTAGTAAGAATGACTCCGCGACGAAGATACCATGCAAAGATTTTATTCTTTAGAGGTATCTTCATCTTCCAGATTTTCTTATTATTATCAACTGGCACATCAGATTGGATTAACGCTCTATACATAGACTCCACTGAGAATTGTCCATTCCCATGTAGGTTCCATCGAAATACATCGCACCCATGTGACAAATGCACCGTGGACAAACGCTGAGTAGGATATACCATGATTGAAGTCTGGGTCCAATTAAATCTCTTCTGAACGTCACATTTGGCGGAAATGATTCCATTACCGTGGCGATAGTATCACCCTTATGACGCACAATGTTGTATAGAGCCGGATATTGTTCTCGGAGTGTGGCATTTCCCAGCCACTTGTCCTCCCAGAATCTAATTTCCGAGCCGCCCTTAATTGAGAAGGATCCATAGGAGAAGAAATATTTCTTCGTAGCCATCGACCTGCCCAAAAGTGAGAATCCCGTGCTTCCAAAGATACTTGAGATACCGCCTTGGAACCCACATATTTCCTTCTCGTGAGGGTTTGCCATACACCATCTCCGTCATTAATTTAAACAACCATTTGCCGAGGAGGGCCCTATTCTTAACCTCAAGGTCATGAATGCCCAACCCGCCTTGGTCTTTGGGACGGCAAACCACACTCCATTTAGCCACCGATATTTCTTTTTCTCGCTATCTCCTTGCTAAAAGAATCTTGATCGAAATAATCCAATCTATGTAAAACTCCTTTCGCAATTGGAAGAAGGAAATCATATATAGTACCATGTTACTTAGTACTGAATTTATGAGGACCAATCTTCCACCCAAAGTCGCTAGCTTACCTTTCCAACTACTAAGTCTTTTTGCGCTCTCCTCGACGTGTTTCCATTCAGCATTTGTGAGTCTCCGATAATGTATCGGTATCCCCAAATATGTCATCGAAACTGGCCCAACCCGCATCCGAATAGTTCGGCGATAGGTGGGAGTCGCCTTGAGCCTCGCCAAAACAAAACAATTCACTTTTGTGAAAATTGATCTTAAGACACGAGAGTTGCTCAATGCGGATAAAATTAATTTTAGATTTCTCGCTTTCGAGGTCATGATCCATGAAGAGAATCGTATCGCCGGCATATTGAAGTATAGAGAGACCACCATCAACTAGATGATTTACTACCCCATCAATTTGGCCATCAACCTTGGCACGCTCAATCATGACCGCTAGCATATCCGCCACTATATTGAATAGCATGGGCGATATGGAATCACCTTGTCGCAATCCCTTTTTCGTTTGGAAATAGTGTCCAATGTCATCATTGACCTTAATGGCAACACTACCTCCGTAAACGGCTATGAATCATAGCGCCACTCTGCAGAAAAATCCTTTCATTCTCGAGAGTCTTGAAGAAATGGCCATTTGACTTTGTCATAAGCTTTTTCAAAGTCTAATTTTAGTACCACCCCATTCAACTTTTTCCGATGTAATTCATGGATTGTTTCATGAAGGATAACAACTCCATCTAGGATGTGTCTCCCTTGCATAAAAGCAATGCATGAAGGATTTAACCACGTGTTCAAAGAACCTTATTTAGCCTCGATCGTCAGAACCTTCATAAATATTTTAAAACTAACATTAAGGAGGCAAATAGGTCTATATTGTTGTATCCTTTCAGCCTCATTAACCTTAGGTAATAAAATAATCTCACCGAAGTTTAAGCGAAACAATTCTAGTTGGCTAGCATGTAGGTCACTAAACAAAAGTAGGAGATCCGGTTTGATGACTTCCCAGAAGTTCTGATAGAACTCAGCGGGAAAACCATCCGGACCCGGGGCTTTGTTGTGCTCCATTAAGAAAACTGCATTTCTAACTTCCTCCTCGGTGTACGGGGCTGTTAGAAGTCCATTTTCCTCATCAGAGACCTGGGGGATGTCATCTGTTCGGGACTCATCCATCGAGAAGTTTCCTTCCTCTGGGGCTCCGAACAGATTTTTATAATAATTAGTTATGTAGGATTTAAGTTGCCCATGCCCCTCAATCGTGCCCTCTTCCTGTTGTAGGGAATGAATAATTTTCTTCCGGTGTCTGCCATTGGCGACTCCATGGAAATATCTAGTATTCGAATCACCTTTCAGGATAAATTGAGAGTTGGAATGCTGGTACCATTTGAGTTCCTCTTCACGCAGCATGCTAGCTATCTGTGCATTCGAATGACTCTTGATCTCGATCTCATGCTCAGATAAAGGTCTAACCTCTGCCAAAGCTTCTAACTCATCAATGATAGATGAAAGACGAAGCTTCTCCTTTTTGAGGATACCCACCGTATGCCTAGCCCAACCACCAAGGAATTTGCGTAATGCACGCATTTTGTTATTCCATCTGTGGATTGGGGTATGCCCGGCCACTGGTTTCTCCCACACCTCCTTGACCATATCATGGAAGCCATCCCGAAGCAACCACCCAAGTTCAAATTTGAACTTGCGTCTATGTTGTGGTCGTGGCAAACCAGTAGTTAGGAGAATGGGTGCGTGGTCTGATATAGCCTCAATACGAGGTAGAGCACGAACAGACACCATGGAAAATTTAGATTCCCAGTCGGTATCCATTAACACGCGATCTAGTTTCTCATATGTCGGTTCCGGAAGACTGTTCGCCCAAGTGAATTGTCTTCCAATCATGGAAACCTCTCGCAGATCTAGACTGTCGATGACAGCATTGAAAAGGAAAGGCCAATGATTATCAAACCTACCGCGGCTTTTCTCAATTGGGAACCGAAGCAAATTAAAATCCCCACCTATAAGAATGGGGTAGGGATTATCTTTTGCCAGATTAACCAATTCACGGAGAAAATCAGCCTTGAACTCATCTTGGGCTGCCCCATACACGGCAATGAGGGTCCATGTGAAGTTGTCGGCCTTGTTGCGAATATGGAGTTTAATGTGAAACTCACCATCCGAACTAGCCAAAACATCCATAGTCCCTGTATTTACGCCAAGTAAAATGCCCCCAGAACGACCTCTAGGCGGTCGAGAAACCCAAGTAAAGTCTATCCCGCCAGACAGACGGTTTAGTAGACTTACTGAGAAATCACGTTTCCCTGTTTCAGAGATAGCCAAGAAATCTAAAATGTATTCCCTATTACATTCCGCAATGAATAAATGTTTAGCCAAGTCACGAAGACCTCTGCTATTAAAAAACATTCCATTCATGAGGAAACAATAGGAGATTTAGAACATTTCGCCCTCTTGTGGGACTTACTATCTTTTTTCGAACGTGCGGTCTTTGATTTACGCCCGGTTGCTGTGAGCTCAATTAGTGAGCTAAGCCCGGGTTCATCTAGGCCCACGTCCGAAACCGCTCCTACTAAGTGAGAGAGTAGCTGACCATCTGATGTGGCATGCAGCTCCTCCTCATTAGTATGGGAGACATAAGACTTGCTAGAAACACGTGGAGTGACTTTTAGTCGGTCATATTCCAAATGTTTTAAAGCTTTAGTCGAAATAGAAATATCCTTCTCATTCTTTCCTAGACTAACACCCACATTATTCAACTTAGATGCAATGGCAACATTGGAAAAAGCTAAAAAGGATTTGGGTGATGACGTAATACCTTGGCTGTCGAGGTTCTGCGCTGCTTTGCGCCGCATAGCCTTGGCCAGAGAGTCCTCATATGTGTCCATAGAACCGTCGTCAGCAGCCATATGGCGAATACTTCGGCGTGTAGGTGTCACTGCCAGCGGAGGCCGTGGTGCCGGCTCTGCTGCCGGAGGAGGGGATGATAGTGTAGTAGCAACCCCCTCCCCGACAGTATGCACCGCCGGCTCGAGCGACGAGGCCATCGACGAAGCAGCACGTGGCTGCACATCTAAAGGCCGTCCAACTGGTTCAAGCCCGTGAGCAGCCAGCGCAGCCGGCAGAGGGGTTGGCGGTGGTGTAGAAACCCCCTCCCCACCAGCGAGCGCCAGAGACATGATGGATGATGTCGTCGTAGCCCGTGAAGTAGCACCATCCATCATCGGCGGAGAAACTGCCCCGACCGGTTCCGCCGGCTCGTAAACAGGAGCGGTCGGATTGGGGGTGCAGCCTTCGAGGTCCGGTCCAACATGGCCACATGACACGTCGACCACCTGTGCTAGTGTCGGCTGGCCAGAGCCTTCCTGAGTGTTGCCCAGGAGCACGGCAGGCTGGTTTGCTCCGTATGGTGCATGCATGTGATGGGCGGGTGCATGTTGGATTTGTTTGGACAGTTGTGTATCCCGTACTATTGCATGCATGTGTGACTGATCTGATTGCATCAATATTTCCTCATTACTTTGCACAAGTGCCCAATCATTCATCTGCACCGGCGTATGGACAGACTTCGACGGGGCCCCGTATTGCTGCATTTCCGACGATCGTTCGAGACAGCCGTGTAAAGAAGAATTAGCTCTCAGTTCTGCCACTAGCTGAATGCCTCGAGGAGTCTGTGGGTTCGGGTTAAATGGGGTAACCGCTATCATTGCATGTTCAGTACCAGGCGCCGCTGAGGAAGGAGCACCAACCAGACCATGTCCACTAACGTGTGTCATGTGAACATCATTAGTAGGGGCAGAACTGGATGGCGCGAGGTTGGAGGAAAAACGGGTCTGCTCTGATGTATCCATCTCATCGTCCTTCTCCTTTCCAGTATTGTCGTCATCAGCATCATCTCTCTTACGTTTCCAAATAAACGGAACAAAGTCTGGATCCGGAACATAGTCCGATGGTTCCCTTCTGAAAGTGATTGCATAACCTTTGAGTTTAACAACCACATCTGTGGAAGTAAAAGGCCCAACATCATCTTTCTCCTTCGACAGAATCTGAGTATTTGTCATGGCCACTAAAATGCGTACCACCCCACGTCGTCGCAAACTAATGAGATCAACGTCAACAGTTTTGCCCATTAGAGAGCCCATCGCCCACAGTGCCCCAAAAGTGACGAACAAGTGCGGAACACCCTCTACATGGAGCCAAAGTTGCTTGAGTTCCAATTTGTGCGGGATCTCCTGAGACTTCCATGCAGAAATAGTAATCTGAGCATTAACCGATGGCACATTCATTTGAATACCATCAACCCTGTCCAAATCCTCAAATGAGGGGAAGCTAACAAGATATGCATTCTCCCCATGTGGTATAGCCTCCCACTTCCATTGTGTCCGTGTCGGACATCTCCTTGCAATCTAGCTCTCAACAACAGAAGCAGGTGCCATAATACCGCTAACCTGGACAGAAGCAATGGGAGAGTGAGCCGGTGCCAAATGATCCTTCACAACACAATCAGGCAATTGAGCAAAATATGTCTCTTCAGCTCCTAACCCCGAAACAAAAGCATTGGGTTTAGGGAGTTTCAGAATAGGGCACTGCAACGTTGGATGAGCAATCTTGTCGCAAATGTAACAATAATGTTGAACCTTGCAATCTTTTGCAGCATGTGTATCTACTGCACACTTCCAACAACGAACCCCTTTCTTTGCTTTGCCCTTGGTTATAGAAGGACCCCCCTGCTCATTAGCAGCCATGGTCGTGGATACATCACCGAAGCAACTTGGCCGTGCCCATGCGGTGCTAGCGGCTGCTGTGAAACTTGTGTTATCTGTTGCTGCGTTCCGAATTGCTGATATGACCCTTGTTGTGGTTGCAACTGTTGTGGCATAACAAACTGGTTCGGAAACTGCTGCTGAACATTCACCTGGTGCTGCTGCTGATAATGGTATCCCTGCTGCAAATTTCCTACGGCCTGTGGCTGTTGTGAGTGCGGCTTCTTCTTCTTCTTCCGTTTCTGAGTAATACCTTGTTGACCCACAGCGAAGGCCACCTGCTGCTGTGGAGCCGGAACCCCTCCCGGCTGAAACTGAGGAAGGGGAGTTGCTTCGGCAATATACTGCCCGTACGAAGGTGCCGGTCCACCGCTGGCAGCAACCCCGCGGTTTGAAAGGTCGTGTGCGCCCTGACCTTGTACCGAGAACTGGGGTCCTCCATACGTATACGAGGGTGCCGGGCCCCGTAGATGATGTTGTTGAAGAACCGGAGTGCCGGCGACGAACGCCGCGGTTGGAGGCCGAGCAGAACCAGCAGCATCCCCCACGTACGTCGGAGCGTGAGCTTGTAGACCACCCACGGCCGAATTGTCCCGCTGTGGAGGGCCCGCCATCGGGCGCGGCAGGGCGGGCGACGCCGCAACAGCCGCAAAGGAGCGGACGCTGCCGGCGGCAGAAGCTAGCGTCGATGGTCGAGCGGGAGGTGACGATGCGATCACAGTCGTGGCGGCTCGTGGGAAGCAGACGAAACCGAGGTCGACGACGGTAGCGTAGAGTTGTGAAGCGTAGTCGATGAAGAGTTAGGGTAGCCCAGCCATAGGGCCTTCATACGCGGACGTAGGCAGGCCCATGAAAACTCATGTGACGTAGGCCCAGCATCCGAAGCAGCAACGTTTTGAATCGCCGTTGATCGCGGATCGGAAAGTTCCATTGATCGCGGCGACGATCCCGGCGTCGAGGAACCACCACGGCCCCCTGCGGGCACATGCTTGGCCGCAGTCATGAACTGGCCCAACACAGGCGGTGGTGTTATTCGTCTCGGCGGCAACGGCCCTCTCCATGCTCCCATATGTGGAGGACGGGACATCCTCAACCCGGTCGGGGGCGACGGAGAACTCCGGCGTGGCGGCACGGACGTCTCGGATTCCACTGCTGGCGGATTCCCGGGTTGACCGTTCCTCCCCTCGTCCATGGCATCTACCTGCACCCTGCATGACAACACCTCCGTACCTCCATGTTCCGAGGAGAACACCGGCGACGTACTTGATCTCTTCTCCCAGAAACGTGACGCCGGTGTAGGAAAACCAGCATCCGTCCAGAAATCCTGCACGATCTCGGCCTCCGTCTTCTTTCTCCGACGAATCACCGGAGTCCACTCTTTATTTGTTGCACCGTCGGCAAGCACATCCAACGCCATCCTGATCCCGATGGCCGGCGTGTTATCCTCCTCATCGGACGAACTGGACGCCGATCCGAGGCATGAGAAGCGAGATCCGCTCGAGCACCCCGGTTTGGAGGACGACGCCGGTGAGGAATCGGAAGGCCGGAAATGGGCTGTAGTATCCGCAGCCCAATTAAGCTTCAAATGAGTCCTCGTAAGTAGATACATGCTGTCATGGTTATCCATATGAAACTACCCCACTAGAATGTCCTAATGGCTAGACCATTTCCTGTTTCATGTTAAATCAATTGTTGTTGGATTAGAGTACTGGGGCATGCTTTTTGTTCGTTAATTTTAGCATATATGTACAGTATTGTAGTCCTGCTTTTTCGTGAATAATTTTTTTAGAGTGTTTTGTGCAAAATATGTGTCGCCGTGGTTGACTTTTTCTGCAAATAGTTATTTTGAGGGTGTTCTGTGTAAAAATATATCACTCCCAGAGCCATTAGTCACTGACAAGTGGGGCCATCCGCATGAATATGGCCGCATATGCCTAGTGTGCTGCACGCTTGAGTCAAGTTATGTGAACATAAAACCGTATTTTTAAAGTTCTATCACCAAACTGCATGTGTGACGCAAGTACTATGACTTTCAGTGATATTATCTCGATAGATTACCGCAAGAACATTTCAACTGCGGATTCCAGTATTATTAATCGGACTTAGAGCAAGATTAATCATATAGCCGACTGCTAGTTTTTACTTAGTGCCACCTCAGCCAACCTAAAAGCGAAAGTTCGTTTCTGCTCCCGAGCTCAAATGAGCTCGGTGAACAGTAAAATCATAAATAATTCAAAAAAAAAATTCATTTTTTGGAAGAAACATTGACAAAAGTTCTAAGTGCGTGCAAAAATTCATCATGGAATCACATTCCTGTAGGGCGTGGCAAAAAATAAACTTAGTGCTCCAAAATGCTTTTGAAAGTAGCATTTTCAGAGTACCAATTTTATTTTTTTGCCACACCTTCTAGGAATGTGATTTCATGATGAATTTTTGCAAGCATTTAAAACCTTTGTCAATGTTTCTTTCAAAAAAAATTGGATTTTTTTTTTTATTTTTTACGATTTTACTGTTCACCCGAGCTCATTTGAGCTCGGGTGCAGAAACTCTGCGTCCACCTAAAAGGTCATTCATATAATAGTTGCTGGCTCTATACACTATGTAGTTAAATGCTTGACCCCACCTTCTTCTCTCACAAAGTGTGTTAGAGCTCGTGCTGCAGCTGGCTACAAGTTTACCCCACCCCTCTCCTCTCTCCTCTCCTTTATCCTCCACATCATCATAAATCTGAGGTGGCAATCCTTATAGCCCACTTTTGTCACCCTATTATACTTACTTTACCTGGCTTGTGGCTGCCGCTCTTATCATATGTAGTACTAGTACTTCCTGTAGTCATGTAGAGACATATACAAAATAAACATGATTTTTTTCTTGGCATCACTGGCGTGGCCGCCCCTACGGTTGTGGCGTTGACCCAGCCTCGGGGGCTGATGCCGGGCTTTTTCTTCGCGATTAGTGCACTGGGATGTGGGCGGGCGGTGATGTCTCGTGGCTTGGATGTCGGGGCGATGGCCCTGAAAGATGGTCCGCATGGTTGGCTCTCCGGCAGGCCCCATGGCGGTGGTGGTGTCCATTTCTCTTGGTCGTGTGGACGACGGGAGTCATAGCAACGGGTGAATCGGCGCGCTCTTTGTCTATGCCATTGACGGCGCCCTGATCTGGATCTGGGGTTCGGGACTCGTCGCGCTATTCATGAAGGCCTCGTGGTGACTCGTGGGAGCTATCCCGCGAAAGTCCTGCGTTGTGGCGCCGAAGATGGTGACCCATGTGGGTGACATTATCTTCTTGAAGATGTCGTTGTGGTGCTGTTCTCCGTGTCGAGGTTCCGGGTGAAGACCCTTGTTCGTTGTGGACTCGGCAGCGGCGACGCTATCTGTCGTTTCCCCTCCTAAGGGCGTTGTCGTGGAGCTTAGGTGTACTAGGGCGTAGTGTGGTGGTGCTCTCGGATCTTCCTTTGTTTTGTTTCGTTTCGGTAGCGCAGCCTCTTGCGGTGTATGTGATCCGTGTATCTTGGGACGGGTTTTGTAAGAGGGTCATCTCACCACCTTGTATTGTTTGACAATGTACTTGGTTCGGCTGTTGCTTTATATATAAAACAGGGTGAAAGCCTGTTTCAAGTGTTATGTGCATCCTAAATGTAGAGACCGGGAGCAATAAAAAACTAAAATGATCCACGGAAGGATATCATATCATGGTTATTCTCTGTCCTTGATCTCTGGTTTTTGTATTGGTGGATCTCTGTGTTTGTACTCCCTCCGTCCGGAAATACTTGTCATCAAAATGAATAAAGGGGATGTATGTAGATGTATTTTAGTTTTAGATGCATCTCTTTTTGTCCATTTTGATGACAAATATTTTTGGACGGAGGGAGTAGCATTTAGGAGCGATGCTTTTTTTATTAAGGTGTTGGGCTGCTTCTAGAAGAAAATTAGACTAGGGGATTCACCTTTTGTGCCAGCTCAGATTGAATGAAACACTTTTGTTTGCGGATGAGAAAGTGTAATGCTTGCAACCTTGAAGGAGACCTGGAACTGAATGGTCGTTTGCTTCACGTATTCAGTACACATCCTTGTGTTTATCTGGGACTGTTACTATCGTTGTGCTACCCCACTACTGAGGATAAAAAGCTAAACCCTTTACCCCTAGAGAGATAAGCAAAATTAGTCGTAGTCGGCAGATATTCGGATGGTTGCTTATAAACCTAAACTTAGTATATGTACCGAACGAACGCCACTTTATCTTCTTTATTATTATTCATGATGGTCCATTGTGCTTATCTTATTGTGTGCTGGGCGTAATCAGTTATTATCAGTGGAACCCTTTTTGTGGATCAAATGATACTGTTAAACAGCTATCCAGTCGCCTGGATCAACTGCTTGATAAGGAAGTGTACCAAATTATGCCCGCCATTGTCAGTGGCATACATACTAGTACTTGTGATGATCCAGATTCCCAACCCAATTAGCTTTACATGTCATCATTTTATCGCTTGGATCTGTTGTGTATGCAATGGAGTAAAGTAAGATCTAATGTTGGAAAAAGCATAGAAAAATTGACACACACACACACACATATCCAACTAATGATGACGTGTTCCATGTGGTGCCACGGTGGGGACTGGGGACAAACACCATTTGGTGCGTGGTCTTTGTACGTAGCACTCACGCGGCATTCAACATGGGTGTACTACAACGCTCTAAATTCGTGTACAAGCAACGATACACGGGGACTTTAGTTTGTACCACTAGGTACGACGACACTCTAAATGCTGACGAATTATTATTAGACGAGTCAAGGGGGATAAGCACTAGTGTGGTGGATCAGCTCTAGGTAGAGTGGTCAATCCATCCATGCATGTGAGGGTAGTGTCTTGTCGCAGAAAAAAAGACCGTGCTCCTCTCATGGGGTCGTCGAATCACCCAGTGTAAATATCTGATTGATCTATCCAACACATGACATGCTGCTGCGATGTCGATCAACATGGAGCTGGGAGATCAGATCACATGTCAGCATCCACTCCGCGCTTAGTCATCATGCCCTGCCCTACCCTACAACCAGAGCATCTGTGCTTGCTGCATGCACGTCGTGCCCCACACGCCGGGAGGAAGCAAAGCCACCTGCAAGGGGATCAGATCAAATCACTCCTTCGGATAAACTCCCCCGTTTCATAATGTAAGATGTTTATGTAAGCTGTGTTAGCTTGCCAAAAGTCTTATATCATGAGACGGATTAGTCTTTTCTCTCTGTCTCTGTGAAACCGAAGACTAGATCTTTGGCTTAATTTCAACGAAACTTATTATAGCCAAATACAAACCAAAAAACCCTTCAACATAAAACAACAACAAAAAGAAAGAATTACATAATGTTTATGATCTATAGCAGTGAAGGCGAGCGCACATGGATGACAAGAGTCCAAACTCGAAACACGACCAGCATTCACCGGCCGCGAGAGGATCGACGAGTCCAAATTGTCAAAGCACGGGGTGTCAATCATCACCAGTGAAGTGAGGTGGCCTGCCCGTGGCCGCACCATCACACTCACAAAAGATCAGGCGGCCGGAAGCCAACGAGGACCTGTCCACCGCTTTGCCTTCGTCCGTCGACCACCGGGCCGGCCCCCGCCGAACGCGGGGCCACATGGCGTGGAGAGGGGGAGCGCACGTGGGTGGGACCCACGCGCCATTGCTTGTGCTGAAAGGAAAATGCAATCAAGGAGGGGTAGCCTGCAGTGGACGGGCACTAGTTCAGTTCCTGATTGGAGGCTCGAGTTTTTCAATGGGATTTTGTGGGCGGCCCCGCTTGCTTGGAGGCGGAGACTTGGAGTGGGTCAACGCGGCGTCGTTCCCTCGCCGCTGTCGGACTGCGATCGGTATTTAGGTCCGGGTTTCAGCCGGACTCAAGTTTCTACTCTCCCGGTCGCGTGGCAGAATGGACGTGCTTGCCACTGCGTCGTCACTACCAGCCATGCACGTATGTCCAATCCAAGAGCAGTACGTAGCAGGGAGACTTGTAGGGTTTCATAGTGATGGAAAAACTGAATCTAGGTGTAGAGATCATAGAGAGACGCCCACGCTAGCTTGTGCTTGGTGGCCAAGCCAAGATTAGGATATAGGCGTGCAACTATTTTCTCTCCAATCCAGATGACTCAACTTCATGACTGAGCTAAGACTTAAAGTTAGTCTGAAGTTATTTTCGAATCTGGAAGGAGTAAATAGTTAACTACTAGTGGTATATCATTAGGGGTTGAGGTCAACCTGTGTTGGCTGTCATCGGTTCTTCTATATTTGCGCCGTACGATTGTTAGTAGGCCGCGCACAGTTTTTTTGGGTGAGTTGTTCTACTATCTTTCTTTGGTAAGGCCAAAGAAGAGCAAGACACATACAGACAATTGTTTGGGTGTGAATTGATATCTAATAAAGAATGGAAGTGCATCAAAGATCGAATTGAAAAAAAGCTTAGTTGCTGGAAGGGCAAGCTAATGTCGTATGTAGGTCGGCTAGTGCTCATTAACTCGGTACTTACTAGTATGCCGATGTTTCTACTATCTTTCTTCGAGGTACCGAAAGGGGTGCGGAAGAGACTTGATATCTTTAGATCTCGATTCTTCTGGCAGTCTTATGAGGCCAACAAGAAGTACCGTCTCATTCGATGGGATATTCTATGCCGACCCAAGGACTAGGGAGTCTCGGTATTGAAAAAATGGAAATTAAGAATAAATGTCTTATGAGTAAATGGCTCTACAGGTTAGGGACAGAGCCGGATGATATGTGGGTATAGATACTATGCAACAAGTATCTACAATCGAAAACGCTAGCCCAGGTCACCGCGAGACCAACTGACTCGCCATTCTCGAAGGGACTCATGCGAACGAAAGATTTGTTCTTTCGCAAGGTCAAATTCGTTGTTAGTAATGGGATGTCAACAAGATTTTGGGAGAATACATGGTTAGGGGAGACGCCACTAGCCATACAATATCCCATCCTATATAATATTGTGCAACGTAAGGAGGATTACGTAGGCACATTATTTCAATCGATTCCCTTGAATATTCAGTTCGGAAGAGCGTTAGTTGGGGAGCGTCGGAATGCCTGGATGCACTTGGTACGGAGATTGATAGATGTTCAATTTTTTGACCAACCTGATTCGATGCACTGGAAGTTGGTTAGAAATGGAGTGTTTACGGTGAAATCTTTTTACATGAACCTAATTAATTCTGGCCCAATCTCGAGATCGTTACATATTTGGAAGGTGAAGGTTCCCTTGCGTATTAAATTTTTTATGTTATGTAATTTTAGTAGGGAGCTAGCTGAGTTCAGAGCAAGCTAGTGTAGCTATGTATATGATTAATGTTTATGATTTGTTATTCTGAATTTGTTTGTTACTGAACAATACAGCTCACTGTAAATTTAACTTAATTTTCAGGATGGTGTGAACTGTGGTGTTCTGGAGTGGGTAGATGCCCCTTTGCCTGTAATTCTTCAAAGGTGCTTAAGCAGGCTCTGGGATATGTATCATGAGAAGAACCTTGGTAGAGTCCAGGATAATGAGGCTCATGGAATAGAGGTTGCAAAACTGAACAAGGAGCTTGATTCTCTGGGCAATCCGTACAACCAACTAGTGGATGATGTGTCCAAGTTATTTGATTATCAGGATGGAGTGAAATCCCATGACATGGATTGCACAAGCCAAGCAATCAATGAACTGAAGGAGAAGAAAAAGCAACTTGAGGAGAACGCAAAGGTTGAGCTTCAAATGAAGAAGCTTAAGCTCAAAAAAGAACAGAGGTGCATCCTTGAGAGTCAAGCAGATATAATCCAAAACACAAGGAAGGCCATGAAGGAGATAGAGGTGGACAAAGACCTCCTTAAACAAGAGAAGAAGAAGATGGAGAATGTCATTGTTGAGCTCCTGAAGGTTGGTCAGGGGTGCAAGGAAAAGCTGGACAAGATCAAGGAAGTTGTGATGGAGGAGTGAAGTGGCAGCTTTGGATGGTAAGTATATATGAGGCCCATATATGATTGGCCTAGGACTAATGAGTCTGATGCAAATATGCATCCTAATATTAATATTAGCTATGAAATGCCTAAGAACTGTAATGGGTTCAGATCATTTTGGTTGGTGTGGGGGGCGCTGTTTGCCCTGACTGTACTGCCCAAATATTATCCTAATGCTGAGAATTGGTACTAAGTTAAGTTAAGAACTAAATTATCTAAGTCTAATGCAGTTTATTTCCGTGTGTTGTATCATAAGTTCTTGCTGAGATCTGTTTACTTCAGAAAATGCTTCATCACAGCCTGTAAGAAAGTTAAACAATATCTAAACAAGTCCAGACAAATTCGGAGAAGTTTGGAAGACATTTAGTCTCCCATAGATAGCATTTAGTCTTACATAGATAACACATAGACACTAAAATTGTTCAAAGACACTTAAACTGACAGAACTGAATCTCACTGAGATTTCAAACACTGGCGATAACTGATGTAATTGAATCTGAAACTTATAGTTTTAGATTGTTAGGCCCCTGCCCTGCTATGCGACCTGACCGTCGCACCTCTTGCTTGACTTGAGTGGGAGGTGGCAGCTCTGGCACCTCTTCTTCGTCTCCATCATTGACGATGATGGGAGGAGGACGTCGGCGAGTGAGAACCCACAAGTATAGGGGATCGTTTGTAGCCTTCTTCGATAAATAAGAGTGTTGAACCCAATGACGAGCTAAAGGCAGAACGAATATTCCCTCAAGTTCTATCGACCACCGATACAACTCTACACACACTTGGCATTTGCTTTACCTAAAACAAGTATGAAACTATTTTTCAAGAATAAAACTATGAGTACTTTGCGAGAATAAAACCACAGATAAAATGCAAGGTAGTAGAAGTGGGTAGCTTTTGTCAACAAGAAAGTCATTTGTCCCTAGGCAATCGATAACAAGTACCGGTAATCATTCTTGCAATTTCATATGAGGGAGATGCATGAGCTAACATACTTTCTCTACTTGGATCATATGCACGTATGATTGGAACTCAAGCAAGCATCTGCAACTACTAAAGATCATTAAGGTCGTGAAACCCAACCATAGCATTAAGTATCAAGTCCTCTTTACTCCCATATGCCCCAACCCACTTATTCGCGTTTAGGCTGCTGTCACCCCCGCAACACTGACAATAAGCAAACCATGAACATATTGCAACACCCTACAGCAAGGGCCCCTCACATTTGCGCGAGACAGAGGACACCATAGGACAGCACCAAAAATAAAATATACAATCATGCCAACCAAGATCACAATTAACCCATAGGACAAAACAGATCTACTCAAACATCATAGGATAACCATAGATCATTGGGAATAATATATGGAGTTGAGCACCATGTTTAAGTAGAGATTACAGCGGGGAGAAGGGATGTTACACCACCGCATAGAGGGGGAGAGAGTTAGTGTTGACGATAGCAAGATTATTGATGTAGATCGCCGTCACAGTCCTAGCCCCGGCGGCACTCCGACGCCACAGGGAGAGAGAGAGGGAGAGAGCCCCCTCCTCCTTCTTCTTGCTTGGCCTGTCCCTAGATGGGAGGAGAGTTCCCCCTCTAGTCCATGGCCTCCATGGAGGCGGAGGGGCAGGAGCCCCTCCGAGATTGGATCTCCCTCTCTGTTCTCTTTCGTTTCGCGCTCCCTAGATCTGGCCCTTCATGGTTTCTTAAATTCCCAGAGATCCGTAACTCCGATTGCGCTGAAATTTCTACATGATTTTTTCCCATAAATTATCTTTCTTGCGCCAGAAGAAGGGCTCCAACCGATGTCTGAGGAGGGCACGATACAGCAGGGCGCGCCCGGGCCCTGGTGGCGCGCCCTGGTTGTGGTGGCCTCGGGCCTCCGTTTACATTGATTCCACCTCCTAAAATTCACAAATATTCCAAAATAATTGTCCGTAGATTTTTATTGCATTTGAACTTCGTTTGATATGGATTTTCTGCGAAATAAAAACATGCATAAAACAGGAACTGACACTGGGCACCGGATAAGTATGTTAGTCAAAATAAATCATATAAAAAGTTGCCAAAAGTATGTAAAAGTTGAATAATATTGGCATGAAACAATCAAAAATTATATATACAACGGAGACGTATCAGCATCCCCAAGCTTAATTCCCGCTCGTCCTCGCGTAGGTAAATGATAAAAAGATATTTTTTTGCTACGGAATGCTACCTAGCATAAACTTGATCATATATCTAGTCATGGCATGAATATTAAGACATGAGTGATTCAAAGCAATAGTCTAAAATTTGACATAAAGACATCAATATCAGGCATCCCAATAAACAATCATGTCTTTCAAAAATATCAACGCTAAAGAAAGCTATCCCTACAATATCATATAATCTTGTCATGCTTTGTATTCCTAAGACAAAGTACAAATCATGTACTATCCTGGTGTCAGTGAAGGAAATATGCCCTAGAGGCAATAATAAAGTTATTATTTATTTCCTCATATCATGATAAATGTTTATTATTCATGCTAGAATTGTATTAACCGGAAACATGATACATGTGTGAATACATAGACAAACCTAATGTTACTAGTATGCCTCTACTTGACTAGCTCATTAATCAAAGATGGTTTTGTTTCCTAACCATAGACATGTGTTGCCATTTGATTAATGGGATCACATCATTAGGAGAATGATGTGATTGACTTGACCCATTCCGTTAGCCTAGCACTTGCTCGTTTAGTATGTTGCTATTGCTTTCTTCATGACTTATACAAAGTTCCTGTAACTATGAGATTATGCAACTCCCGTTTACAGGAGGAACACTTTATGTGCTACCAAATGTCACAACGTAACTGGGTGACTATAAAGAAGCTCTACAGGTGTCTCCGAAGGTACATGTTGAGTTGGTGTATTTCGAGATTAGGTTTTGTCACTCTGATTGTCGGAGAGGTATCTCTGGCCCTCTCGGTAATGCACTGTTGGGGAACGTAGTAATTTCAATAAATTTCCTATGCACACGCAAGATCATGGTGATGTCATAGCAACGAGAGGGAGAGTGTATGTCCACGCACTCGTGAGACCGTAAGCGAAGCGCTATCACAACGCTGTTGATGTAGTCGACGCCTTCACGATCCGACCGATCCAAGCACCGAACGTCACGGAGCCTCCGAGTTCAAAGACACGCTCAGCTCGATGACGATCTCCGGTCTCCGATCCAGCCGAGCTCCGAGATGAGTTCTCACAAGACGACGGCGTGGTGACGATGATGATGTTCTACGGTGCAGGCTTCGCCTAAACTCTGCGACGATATGACCGAGGTGGAATATGGTGGAAGGGGCACCGCACATGGCTAAGGAACGATCCGTAGATCAACTTGTCTGTCTATGGGGTGCCCCCGCCTCATATAAAGGAGAGAGGGGGAGGCCGCCGCCCCTTTAGGCGCCCAAGGAGGAGGAATCCTCCTCCTAGTAGGAGTAGGATTCTCCTTTCCTACTCCTACTAGGAGGAGGAAGGAAGGGGAGAGGGGAAGGAAAGGGGCGCCGCCTCCTAGTCCACCGGACCAGAGGGAGAGGCGCGCGCCCACCCCGGCCGCCTCTCTCTTCCCGCCCTAGGCCCATGTGGCCCATTAACTCTCCCGGGGTTCCAGAACCCCCAAGACTCGTTTTCTCCAAATCACCCTAACCTTTCCGATGTCCAATATAGTCGTCCAATATATCAATCTTTATGTCTCGACCATTCCGAGACTCCTCGTCATGCCCGTGATCACATCCGGGACTCCGAACAACCTTCGGTACATCAAAACTTATAAACTCATAATAAAACTGTCATCGAAACGTTAAGCGTGCGGACCCTACGGGTTCGAGAACTATGTAGACATGACCTAAAACCATTCTCGGTCAATAACCAATAGCAGGACCTGGATGCCCATATTGGTTCCTACATATTCTACGAAGATCTTTATCGGTCAAACCACATAACAACATACGTTGTTCCCTTTGTCATTGGTATGTTACTTACCCGAGACTTGATCGTCGGTATCCAATACCTAGTTCAATCTCGTTACCCGCAAGTCTCTTTACTCGTTCCGTAATACATCATCTCATAACTAACTCATAGTTACATGCTTGCAAGGCTTAGGTGATGAGTATTACCGAGAGGGCCGAGAGATACCTCTCCGACAATGGGAGTGACAAATCCTAATCTCGAATTATGCCAACCCAACATGTACCTTCGGAAACACATGTAGAGCACCTTTATAATCACCCGATTCGCTAGACATTTGGTAGCACACAAAGTGTTCTTCCGTAAATGGAGTTGCACAATCTCATAGTTGCAGGAACTTTGTATAAGTCATGAAGAAAGCAATAGCAAGATACTAAACGATCAAGTGCTAGGCTAATGTAATGGGTCATGTCAATCACATCATTCTCCTAATGATGTGATCCCATTAATCAAATGACAACACATGTCTATGGTTAGGAAACATAACCATCTTTGATTAATGAGCTAGTCAAGTAGAGGCATACTAGTGACTATATGTTTGTCTATGTATTCACACATGTATCATGTTTCCGGTTAATACAATTCTAGCATGAATAATAAACATTTATAATGATATGAGGAAATAAATAATAACTTTATTATTGCCTCTAGGGCATATTTCCTTCAGTCTCCCACTTGTACTAGAGACAATAATCTAGATTACATAGTAATGATTCTAACACCCATGGAGTCTTGGTGCTGATCATGTTTTACTCGTGAGAGAGGCTTAGTCAACGGGTCTGTAACGTTCAGATCCGTATGTATCTTGCAAATCTCTATGTCTCCCACTTGGACTTGGTCCCGAATGGAATTGAAGCGTCTCTTGATGTGCTTGGTCCTCTTGTGAAATCTGGATTCCTTTGCCAAGGCAATTGCACCAGTATTGTCACAGAAGATCTTCATTGGTCCCGATGCACTAGGTATGACACCTAGATCGAAATGAACTCCTTCATCCGCACTCCTTCATTCACCGCTTGTAAGCAGCTATGTACTCCGCTTCACATGTAGATCCCGCCACGACGCTTTGTTTAGAACTGCACCAACTTACAGCTCCACCATTTAATATAAACACGATCCGGTTTGTGATTTAGAATCGTCCGGATCGCTGTCAAAGCTTGCATCGACGTAACCATTTACGACTAGCTCTTTGTCACCTCCATATACGAGAAACATATCCTTAGTCCTTTTCGTATTTCAGATGTTCTTGATCACTGTCCAAAGGATCCAATCTCGATTACTTTGGTACCTTCCCGCCAAGCTTGTTGCTAAGCATACATCGTGTCTGTACACAAGATTGCATACATGATAGAGCCTATGGTCAAGCATAGGAACATTTTTCATTTTCTCTATCTTCTGCTGTGGTCGGGCATTGAGTTTGACTCAACTTCACACCTTGTAGCACGTGCAAGAATCCTTTCTTTGCTCGATCCATTTTGAACTTTTTCAAAATTTTGTCAAGGTATGTGCTTTGTGAAAGTCCTATTAAGCGCCTTGATCTATCTCTATAGATCTTGATGCCCAATACGTAAGCAGCTTCACCGAGGTCTTTCATTGAAAAACTTTTATTCAAGTATCCCTTTATGCTATCCAGAAATTCTATATCATTTCCAATTAGTAATATGTCGTCTACATATAAAACTAGAAATGCTACAGAGCTCCCACTCACTTTCTTGTAAATACAAGCTTCTCCAAAAGTCTCAGATAAAACCATATGCTTTGATCACATTATCAAAGTGTTTATTCCAACTCCGAGATGCTCGCACCAGTCCATAAATGGAACGCTGGAGCTTGCACACTTTGTCAAGACCTTTTGGATCAACAAAACCTTCCGCTGCATCATATACAACTCTTCTTCTAGAAATCCATTCAAGAATGCGCCTTGACATCCATTTGCCAAATTTCATAATCATGAAATGCAGCAATAGCCAACATGATTCGGACAGACTTAAGCATCGCTACGGTGAGAAAGTCTCATTGTAGTCAACCCTTGAACTCGTCGAAAACCTTTCGCAACAAGTCGAGCTTTATAGACAAGAACATTACCATCAGCGTCAGTCTTCTTCTTAAAGATCCATTTATTCTCAATGGCTTGCCGATCATCGGCAAGTCAACCAAAGTCCACACTTTGTTTTCATACGTGGATCCCATCTCGATTTCATGGCCTCTAGCCATTTTGCGAATCTGGGCTCATCATCGCTTCCTCATAGTTCGTAGGTTCATCATGGTCAAGTAACATGACTTCCGAATAACATTACCGCACCACTCGTGCGGATCTTACTCGTAGACCTCACGAGGTTCAGCAGAAACTTGATCCAAGTTTCATGATCAATATCATTAGCTTCCTCACTAATTGGTGTAGTCGCCACAGAACCGGTTCTTGTGATGAACTACCTTCCAATAAGGGAGTAGATACAGCTTATCTCATCAAGTTCTACTTTCCTCCCACTCACTTCTTTCGAGAGAAACTCCTTCTCTAGAAAGGATCCATTCTTAAAACGAATGTCTTGCCTTCGGATCTGTGATAGAAGGTGTACCCAACAGTCTCTTTTGGGTATCCTATGAAGACACATTCGATTTGGGTTCGAGCTTATCTGGTTGAAGTTTCTTCACATAAGCATCACAGCCCCAACCTTTAAGAAACGACAACTTTGGTTTCTTGCCAAACCACAGCTCATAAGGCGCCGCCTCAACGGATTTTGATGGTGCCCTATTTAACGTGAATGCGCCGCCTCTAAAGCATAACCCCAAAACGATAGCGGTAATCGGTAAGAGACATCATAGATCGCACCATATCAAGTAAAGTACGATTATGACGCTCGGACACACCATTTCGCTGTGGTGTTCCGTGGCGTGAGTTGCTAAACTATTCCCATTGTTTCAAATGTAAACCAAACTTGTAACTCAAATATTCTCCTCCACGATCAGATCGTAGAAACTTTATTTTCTTGTTACGATGATTTTCTACTTCACTCTAAAATTCTTTGAACTTTTCAAATGTTTCAGATTTGTGCTTCATTAAGTAGATATACCCATATCTGCTCAAATCATCTGTGAAGGTGAGAAAATAATGATATCCGCCACGAGCCTCAACATTCATCGGACCACATACATCTGTATGTATGATTTCCAACAAATCTGTTGCTCTCTCCATAGTTCCGGAGAACGGTGTTTTAGTCATCTTGCCCATGAGGCATAGTTCGCAAGTACCAAGTGATTCATAATCAAGTGATTCCGTAAGTCCATCAAGATGGAGTTTCTTCATGCATTGTACAATCGATATGACCTAAACGGCAAGCCACAAATAAGTTGCACTATCATTATCAACTCTGCATCTTTTGGCTTCAACATTATGAATATGTGTATCACTACTATCGAGATTCAATAAAATAGACCACTCTTCAAGGGTGCATGACCATAAAAGATATTAATCATATAAATAGAACAACCATTATTCTCTCGATTTAAATGAATAACCGCCTCGCATCAAACAAGATCCAGATATAATGTTCATGCTCAACGCAGCACCAAATAACAATTATTCAGGTCTAAAACTAATCCCGAAGGTAGATGTAGAGGTAGCGTGTCGACCGCGATCACATCGACTTTGGAACCATTTCCGACGCCAGATCGTCACCTCGCCCTGGCCGATGCTCGCTTATTCCGTAGTCCCTGCTTCGAGTTGCAAATATTAGCAATGTAACCGTATCAAATACCCAAAAGCTACTACGAGCTCTAGTTAGGTACACATCAATAACATGTATATCACATATACCTTTGTTCACTTTGCCATCCTTCTTATCCGCCAAATACTTGGGGCAGTTCCGCTTCAAAGGACTACCGCTTGCAAGAGAAGCACTCGATTTCAGGCTTAGGTCCGACTTGGGTTTCTTCTCTTGAGCAGCAACTTGTTTGCCGCTCTTCTTGAAGTTACCCTTCTTCTTCCCTTTGCCCTTTTCTTGAAACTAGTGGTCTTGTTGACCATCAACACTTGATGCTCCTTCTGATTTCTACCTCCGCTGCTTTCAAAGATCGCGAAGAGCTCGGAATAGTCTTGTTCATCCCTTGCATATTATAGTTCATCATGAAGCTCTTGTAGCTTGGTGGCGTGATTGGAGAATTCTGTCAATGACACTATCATCGTGAAGATTAACTCCCGCTTGAATCCAAGGATTATTATACCCGGACATTCCGAGTATGTGTTCACCGACATAACTATTCTCCTCTATCTTGCAGCTATAGAACTTATTGGAGACTTCATATCTCTCAATCCGGGCATTTGCTTGAAATATTAACTTCAACTCCTGGAACATCTCATATGCTCCATGACGCTCAAAACGCCGTTGAAGACCCGGTTCTAAGCCGTAGCACGGCACATCGAACTATAGAGTAGTCATCAGCTTTGCTCGCCAGACGTTCTTAACGTTGTCGGTTGCATCGCCAGCAGTTCGCACCCAGCGGTGCTTCCAGACGTAACTCTTCAGGCAAAGAATGAGGATAATCCTCGTGTTACGGACCCAAATTGTAATTGCTACCATCATCTTTCAACTTTGCTTTCTCAAGGAACGCATTAAAATTCAACGGAACAACAACACGAGCCATCTATCTACAAACAAACATAGACAAGCAAGATACTATCAGTACTAAGTTCATGATAAATTTAAGTTCAATTAATCATATTACTTAAGAACTCCCACTTAGACGTAAAACTCTCTAGTCATCTAAGTGATCACGTGATCCAAATCAACTAAACCATAACCGATCATCACGTGAGATGGAGTAGTTTTCAATGGTGAACATCATTATGTTGATCATATCTACTATATCATTCACGCCGACCTTTCGGTCTCCGTGTTCCGAGGCCATATCTGCATATGCTAGGCTCGTCAAGTTTAACTCGAGTATTCTCAAGTGCAAAACTGGCTTGCACCCGCTGTAGATGGACGAGAGCTTATCACACCGATCATCACGTGGTGTCTCGGCACGACGAACTTTGGCAACGGTGCATACTCGGGAGAACACTACTTGATAATTTTAGTGAGAGATCATCTTAAAATGCTACCACAATCAAAGCAAGATAAGATGCATAAAGGATAAACATCACATGCAATCAATATAAGTGATATGATATGGCCATCATCATCTTGTGCTTGTGATTCCATCTCCGGCACCGCCGTGATCACCATCGCCACCGGCGCCGACACCTTGATCTCCATCGTAGCATCGTTGTCGTTACGCCATCTATTGCTTTACGACTATCGCTACCGCTTAGTGATAAAGTAAAGCAATTACAGGCGCTTGCATTTCATACAATAAAGCGACAACCATATGGCTCCTCGCCAGCCGCCGATAACTTCGTTACAAAACATGATCATCTCATACAATAAAATATAGCATCACGCCTTGACCATATCACAACATGCCCTGCAAAAACAAGTTAGACGCCCTCTACTTTGTTGTTGCAAATTTTACGTGGCTGCTACGGGCTTAGCAAGAACCATTCTTACCTACGCATAAAAACCACAACGATAGTTCGCTGTTGGTGCTGTTTTAACCTTCGCAAGGACCGGCGAGCCACACTCGATTCAGCTAAAGTGAGAGAGACAGACACCCGCCAGCCACCTTTAAGCACGAGTGCTCGAACGGTGAAACCAGTCTCGCGTAAGCGCACGCGTAATGTCGGTCCGGCCGCTTCATCTCACAATACCGCCAACCAAAGTATGACATGTCGGTAAGCAAGATGACTTGTATCGCCCACAACTCACTTGTGTTCTACTCGTGCATATAATATCAACGATAAAACCTAGGCTCGATGCCACCGTTGGGGAACGAGTAATTTCAAAAATTTCCTATGCACACGCAAGATCATGGTGATGGCATAGCAATGAGAGGAGAGTGTATGTCCACGCACTGTCGAGACCGTAGCGAAGCGCTATCACAACGCTGTTGATTTAGTCGACGCCTTCACGATCCGACCGATCCAAGCACCGAACGACGGAGCCTCCGAGTTCAGCACACGCTCAGCTCGATGACGATCTCCGGTCTCCGATCCAGCCGAGCTCCGGAGATGAGTTCTCACAAGACGACGGCGCAGTGACGATGATGATGTTCTATCGGCGCAGGCTTCGCCTAAACTCGCGACGATATGAGCGAGGTGGAATATGGTGGAAGGGGGCACCACACACGGCTAAGGAACGATCCGTAGATCTACTTGTCTGTTTATGGGGTGCCCCCCTTTGTGTATATAAAGGAGGGAGGGGGAGGCCGCCGCCCCTTTGGGCGCGCCAAGGAGGAGGAATCCTCCTCCTAGTAGGAGTAGGATTCTCCTTTCCTACTACTAGGAGGGGAAGGAAGGGGAGAGGGGAAGGAAAGGGGCGCCGCCTCCTAGTCCAATTTGGACCAGAGGGAGAGGGGCGCGCCCACCCCCCCCGACGCCTCTCTCTTCCCACCTAGGCCCATGTGGCCCATTAACTCTCCCGGGGTTCCGTAACCCCGCCGGCACTCCGGTTTTCTCCGAAATCACCCGGAACCTTTCCGGTGTCCGAATATAGTCGTCCAATATATCAATCTTTATGTCTCGACCATTCCGAGACTCCTCGTCATGCTGGAATTGAAGCGTCTCTTGATGTGCTTGGTCCTCTTGTGAAATCTGGATTCCTTTGCCAAGGCAATTGCACCAGTATTGTCACAGAAGATCTTCATTGGTCCCGATGCACTAGGTATGACACCTAGATCGGAAATGAACTCCTTCATCCGCACTCCTTCATTCACCGCTTGAAGCAGCTATGTACTCCGCTTCACATGTAGATCCCGCCACGACGCTTTGTTTAGAACTCGCACCAACTTACAGCTCCACCATTTAATATAAACACGATCCGGTTTGTGATTTAGAATCGTCCGATCGGTGTCAAAGCTTGCATCGACGTAACCATTTACGACTAGCTCTTTGTCACCTCCATATACGAGAAACATATCCTTAGTCCTTTTCGTATTTCAGATGTTCTTGATCGCTGTCCAAAGGATCCAATCTGGATTACTTTGGTACCTTCCCGCCAAGCTTGTTGCTAAGCATACATCAGTCCGTACACAAGATTGCATACATGATAGAGCCTATGGCTGAAGCATAGGAACATTTTTCATTTTCTCTCTATCTTCTGCTGTGGTCGGGCATTGAGTTTGACTCAACTTCACACCTTGTAGCACAGCAAGAATCCTTTCTTTGCTCGATCCATTTTGAACTTTTTCAAAATTTTGTCAAGGTATGTGCTTTGTGAAAGTCCTATTAAGCGCCTTGATCTATCTCTATAGATCTTGATGCCCAATATGTAAGCAGCTTCACCGAGGTCTTTCATTGAAAAACTTTTATTCAAGTATCCCTTTATGCTAT
The DNA here is from genome assembly GCA_021437245.1 of Aegilops speltoides. Lineage (NCBI taxonomy): Eukaryota > Viridiplantae > Streptophyta > Magnoliopsida > Poales > Poaceae > Aegilops > Aegilops speltoides. The sequence goes on along the minus strand of CM038144.1, from coordinate 56,414,443 downwards.
CCAGAAATTCTATATCATTTCCAATTAATAATATGTCGCCTACATATAAAACTAGAAATGCTACAGAGCTCCCACTCACTTTCTTGTAAATACAAAGCTTCTCCAAAAGTCTCAGATAAAACCATATGCTTTGATCACATTATCAAAGTGTTTATTCCAACTCCGAGATGCTCGCACCAGTCCATAAATGGAACGCCGGAGCTTGCACACTTTGTCAAGACCTTTTGGATCAACAAAACCTTCCGCTGCATCATATACAACTCTTCTTCTAGAAATCCATTCAAGAATGCAGTCTTGACATCCATTTGCCAAATTTCATAATCATGAAATGCAGCAATAGCCAACATGATTCGGACAGACTTAAGCATCGCTACGGGTGAGAAAGTCTCATTGTAGTCAACCCCTTGAACTCGTCGAAAACCTTTCGCAACAAGTCGAGCTTTATAGACAGTAACATTACCATCAGCCCCAACCTTTAAGAAACGACAACTTTGGTTTCTTGCCAAACCACAGTTCATAAGGCGTCGTCTCAACGGATTTTGATGGTGCCCTATTTAACGTGAATGCGGCCGTCTCTAAAGCATAACCCCAAAACGATAGCGGTAAATCGGTAAGAGACATCATAGATCGCACCATATCAAGTAAAGTACGATTATGACGTTCGGACACACCATTTCGTTGTGGTGTTCCAGGTGGCGTGAGTTGCGAAACTATTCCCATTGTTTCAAATGTAAACCAAACTTGTAACTCAAATATTCTCCTCCACGATCAGATCGTAGAAACTTTATTTTCTTGTTACGATGATTTTCTACTTCACTCTAAAATTCTTTGAACTTTTCAAATGTTTCAGATTTGTGCTTCATTAAGTAGATATACCCATATCTGCTCAAATCATCTGTGAAGGTGAGAAAATAATGATATCCGCCACGAGCCTCAACATTCATCGGACCACATACATACATGTATGATTTCCAACAAATCATTGCTCTCTCCATAGTTCCGGAGAATGGTATTTTAGTCATCTTGCCCATGAGGCACAGTTCCCAAGTGATTCATAATCAAGTGATTCCAGTCCATCGATGGAGTTTCTTCATGCATTGTACACCGATATGACCTAAACGGCGATTACCACAAATAAGTTGCACTATCATTATCAACTCTGCATCTTTTGGCTTCAACATTATGAATATGTGTATCACTACTATCGAGATTCAATAAAATAGACCACTCTTCAAGGGTGCATGACCATAAAAGATATTAATCATATAAATAGAACAACCATTATTCTCGATTTAAATGAATAACCGTCTCGCATCAAACAAGATCCAGATATAATGTTCATGCTCAACGCAGCACCAAATAACAATTATTCAGGTCTAAAACTAATCCGAAGGTAGATGTAGAGGTAGCGTGCCGACCGCGATCACATCGACTTTGGAACCATTTCCCACGCGCATCGTCACCTCGTCCTTGGCGATGCTCGCTTATTCCGTAGTCCTGTTTGAGTTGCAAATATTAGCAGAAACGGTATCAAATACCAAGGTGCTACTATGAGCTCTAGTTAGGTACACATCAATAACATGTATATCACATATACCTTTGTTCACTTTGCCATCCTTCTTATCCGCCAAATACTTGGGGCAGTTCCGTTTCGATGACCAGTCGCTTGCGGTAGAAGCACTTTCGATTTCAGCTTAGGTCCAGACTTGGGTTTCTTCTCTTGAGCAGCAACTTGTTTGCCGTTCTTCTTGAAGTTACCCTTCTTCTTCCCTTTGCCCTTTTTCTTGAAACTAGTGGTCTTGTTGACCATCAACACTTGATGCTCCTTCTTGATTTCTATCTCCGCGGCTTTCAGCATCGCGAAGAGCTCGGGAATAGTCTTGTTCATCCCTTCCATACTATAGTTCATCATGAAGCTCTTGTAGCTTGGTGGCGATGATTGGAGAATTCATCAATGACACTATCATCGGGAAGATTAACTCCCGGTTGAATCAAGTGATTATTATACCCCAGACATTACGAGTATGTGTTCACTGACATAACTATTCTCCTCTATCTTGCAGCTATAGAACTTATTGGAGACTTCATATCTCTCAATCCGGGCATTTGCTTGAAATATTAACTTCAACTCCTGGAACATCTCATATGCTTCATGACGTTCAAAACATCGTTGAAGACCGGTTCTAAGCCGTAAAGCATGGCACATCGAACTATAGAGTAGTCATCGACTTTGCTCGCGAGACGTTCTTAACGTTATCGGTTGCATCGGCCAGCAGTTGGCACCCAGCGGTGCTTCGGGGCGTAACTCTTACATGCAGACAATGAGGATAATCCTCGATTACGGACCCGATCCGTGTGATTGCTACCATCATCTTTCAACTTTGCTTTCTCAAGGAACGCATTAAAATTCAACGGAACAACAACACGAGCCATCTATCTACAAACAAACATAGACAAGCAAGATACTATCAGGTACTAAGTTCATGATAAATTTAAGTTCAATTAATCATATTACTTAAGAACTCCCACTTAGACAGAAAACTCTCTCTAGTCATCTAAGTGATCACGTGATCCAAATCAACTAAACCATAACCGATCATCACGTGAGATGGAGTAGTTTTCAATGGTGAACATCATTATGTTGATCATATCTACTATATCATTCACGCTCGACCTTTCGGTCTCCGTGTTCCGAGGCCATATCTGCATATGCTAGGCTCGTCAAGTTTAACCTGAGTATTCTGCGTGTGCAAAACTGGCTTGCACCGTTGTAGATGGACGTGAGAGCTTATCACACCGATCATCACGTGGTGTCTCGGCACGACGAACTTTGGCAGCGGTGCATACTCGGGAGAACACTACTTGATAATTTTAGTGAGAGATCATCTTAAAATGCTCTTGTCAATCAAAGCAAGATAAGATGCATAAAGGATAAACATCACATGCAATCAATATAAGTGATATGATATGGCCATCATCATCTTGTGCTTGTGATCTCCATCTCGAAGCACCGTCGTGATCACCATCGTCACCGGCGCGACACCTTGATCTCCATCGTAGCATCGTTGTCGTTCGCCATCTATTGCTTCTCGACTATCGCTACCGCTTAGTGATAAAGTAAAGCAATTACACGCGTTGCATTTCATACAATAAGCGACAACCATATGGCTCCTGCCGATTGCCGATAACCGGTTACAAAACATGATCATCTCATACAATAAAATATAGCATCACGTCTTGACCATATCACAACATGCCTGCAAAAACAAGTTAGGCGTCCTCTACTTTGTTGTTGCAAATTTTACGTGGCTGCTACGGGCTTAGCAAGAACCATTCTTACCTCGCATAAAAACCACAATGATAGTTCGTCAAGTTGGTGCTGTTTTAACCTTCGCAAGGACCCATGTAGCGTACACTCGATTCAGCTAAAGTGAGAGAGCGACACCCGCCAGCCACCTTTAAGCACGAGTGCTCGTAGCAGTGAAACCAGGTCTCGCGTAAGCGTCTGGCGTAATGTCGGTCCGGCCGCTTCATCTCACAATACTGCCAAACCAAAGTATGACATCTTTGGTAAGCGGTATGACTTGTATCGCCCACAACTCACTTGTGTTCTACTCGTGCATATAATATCAACGCATAAAACCTAGGCTCGGATGCCACTTGTTGGGGAGCGTAGTAATTTCAAAAGTTTCCTCGCACACACAAGATCATGGTGATGGCATAGCAATGAGAGGGAGAGTGTATGTCCACGTACCCTCGTGGACCCGTAAGCGAGCGTTATCTGTGCGTTGATTTAGTCGTGCGTCTTCACGATCCGACCGATCCAAGCACCGAACGTCACGAGCCTCCGAGTTCAGCACACGTTCAGCTCGATGACGATCTCCGGTCTCCGATCCAGCCGAGCTCGGAGATGAGTTCTCACAAGACGACGGGCGTGGTGACGATGATGATGTTCTATCGCGAGGCTTCGCCTAAACTCTGCGACGATATGAGCGAGGTGGAATATGGTGGAAGGGGCACCGCACACGGCTAAGGAACGATCCGTAGATCAACTTGTCTGTCTATGGGGTGCCCCTGCCCCGTATATAAAGGAGGGAGGGGGAGGCCGGCCGCCCCTTGGGCGCCAAGGAGGAGGAATCCTCCTCCTAGTAGGAGTAGGATTCCTCCTTTCCTACTACTAGGAGGGAAGGAAGGGGAGGGGGAAGGAAGGCGCCTCCTCCTAGTCCAATTTGGACCAGGAGGAGGGCGCGGCCCACCCCGGCCGCCTCTCTTTCCCACCTAGGCCCATGTGGCCCATTAACTCTCCGGGGTTCCGGTAACCTCACGCACTCGATTTTCTCAAATCACCCGAACCTTTCCGTGTCCGAATATAGTCGTCAATATATCAATCTTTATGTCTCGACCATTCCGAGACTCCTCGTCATGCCCGTGATCACATCCGGGACTCCGAACAACCTTCAGTACATCAAAACTTATAAACTCATAATAAAACTGTCATCGAAATGTTAAGCGTGCGGACCCTACGGGTTCGAGAACTATGTAGACATGACCTAAAACCATTCTCGGTCAATAACCAATAGCGGACCTCGGATGCCCATATTGGTTCCTACATATTCTACTGAAGATCTTTATCGGTTAAACCGCATAACAACATACGTTGTTCCTTTGTCATCGGTATGTTACTTACCCGAGATTTGATCGCCGGTATCCAATACCTAGTTCAATCTCGCATCGCAAGTCTCTTTACTCGCTCCGTAATACATCATCTCATAACTAACTCATTAGTTACATGCTTGCAAGGCTTAGGTGATGAGTATTACCGAGAGGGCCCAGAGATACCTCTCCGATAATCGGAGTGACAAATCCTAATCTCGAATTATGCCAACCCAACATGTACCTTCGAAACACCAGAGAGCACCTTTATAATCACCCGATTACGCTGTGACGCTTGGTAGCACACAAAGTGTTCTTCCGTAAACGGAGTTGCACAATCTCATAGTTGCGTGAACTTTGTATAAGTCATGAAGAAAGCAATAGCAAGATACTAAACGATCAAGTGCTAGGCTAATGTAATGGGTCATGTCAATCACATCATTCTCCTAATGATGTGATCCCATTAATCAAATGACAACACATGTCTATGGTCAGGAAACATAACCATCTTTGATTAATGAGCTAGTTAAGTAGAGGCATACTAGTGACTATATGTTTGTCTATGTATTCACACATGTATCATGTTTCCGGTTAATATAATTCTAGCATGAATAATAAACATTTATCATGATATGAGGAAATAAATAATAACTTTATTATTGCCTCTAGGGCATATTTCCTTCATGCACATCACTATAAGCCTTGCAAGCAATGTAGCTAATGAGTTAGTTATGGAATGATGCATTACGTAACGAGTAAAGAGACTTGCCGGTAACGAGATTGAACTAGGTATTGGATACCGACGATCGAATCTCGGGCAAGTAACATACTGATGACAAAGGGAACAACGTATGTTGTTATGCGGTTTGCCCGATAAAGATCTTCATAGAATATGTAGGAGCCAATATGAGCATCCAGGTTCTGCTATTGGTTATTGACCGGGAACAGTTCTAGGTCATGTCTACATAGTTCTCGACCCATAGGGTCCGCACGCTTAACATTACGATGACAATTTTATTATGAGTTTATAAGTTTTGATGTACCGAAGGTTGTTCGGTGTCCCGGATGTGATCACGGACATGACGAGGAGTCTCGAAATGGTTGAGACATAAAGATTGATATATTGGAAGCCTATATTTGGATATCGAAATCGCTCCGTGAAATCGATTTTACCGAGTACCGGGTTACCGAACCCCTCGGGGTTAATGGGCCTACATGGGCCATGAGAGAGAAGAGGAGGGCCGGCCAGGGCAGGCCGCGCGCCCCCTCCCCCTAGTCCGAATAGGACAAGGAAGGAGGGGGGCGGCGCCCCCCTTTCCTCTTTCCCCTTCCCCTTTCCTTCTCCACCAAGGCAAGAGGAGGGAGTCCTACTCCCGGCGGGAGTAGGACTCCTCCAGGCGCACCCCTAGGGGGCCGTCCGCACCTCCCCCTCCCTTCTTTATATACGGGGGCAGGGGGGCACCTCTAGACACAAGTTGATATTCGTGATCGTTCCTTAGCCGTGTGCGGTGCCCCCTCCACCATATTCCACCTCGGTCATATCGTTGCGGAGCTTAGGCGAAGTCCTGCGTCGATAGAACATCATCATCGTCACCACGCCGTCGTGCTGATGGAACTCATCCCCAACACCCTTCTGGATCGGAGTCCGGGGATCGTCATCGAGATGAACGTGTGCTGAACTCGGAGGTGCCGTACGTTCGGTACTTGGATCGGTCGGATCGTGAAGACATACGATTACATCAACAACGTTGTCATAACGCTTCCGCTTACGGTCTACGAGGGTACATGGACAACACTCTCCCCTCTCGTTGCTATGCATCACCATGATCTTGCGTGAGCGTAGGAATTTTTTTGAAATTACTACGCTCCCCAACAAAGGGCATCCGAGCCGTGTTTTATGCGTAGATGTCATATGCACGAGTAGAACACAAGTGAGTTGTGGGCGATATAAGTCATACCGCTACCAAAGATGTCATACTTTGGCTCAGCGGTATTTTGAGATGAAGTGGCCCGACCGACATTACGCCAGACGCTTACGCGAGACCGGTTTCACTGCTACGAGCACTCGTGCTTAAAGGTGGTGGCGGGTGTCTATCTCTCTCACTTTAGCTGAATCGAGTGTGGCTACGCCGGTCCTTGCGAAGGTTAAAACAACACTAACTTGACGAAATATCGCTGTGGTTTTGATGCGAGGTAAGAATGGTTCTTGCTAAGCCCGTAGCAGCCACGTAAAATTTGCAACAACAAAGTAGAGGACGCCTAACTTGTTTTTGCAGGCATGTTGTGATGTGATATGGTCAAGACGTGATGCTATATTTTATTGTATGAGATGATCATGTTTTGTAACCGGTTATCGGCAATCGGCAGGAGCCATATGGTTGTCGCTTATTGTATGAAATGCAAACGCCTCTATAATTGCTTTATTTTATCACTAAGCGGTAGCAATAGTCGAGAAGCAATAGATGGCGAACGACAACGATGCTACGATGGAGATCAAGGTGTCGCTACGGTGACGATGGTGATTACGACGGTGCTTCGAGATGGAGATCACAAGCACAAGATGATGATGGCCATATCATATCACTTATATTGATTGCATGTGATGTTTATCCTTTATGCATCTTATCTTGCTTTGATTGATGGTAGCATTTTAAGGTGATCTCTCACTAAATTATCAAGAAGTGTTCTCCCTGGGTATGCACCGTTGTGAAAGTTCTTCATGCTGAGACACCACGTGATGATCGGGAGTGATAGGCTCTACGTTCAAATACAACGGGTGCAAAACAGTTGCACACGCAGAATACTCAGGTTAAACTTGACGAGCCTAGCATATACAGATATGGCCTCGGAACACGGAGACCGAAAGGTCAAACGTGAATCATATAGTAGATATGATCATCATAGTGATGTTCAACATTGAAACTACTCATTCTCACGTGATGATCGGACATGGTTTAGTTGATTTGGATCACGTGATCTCTTAGATGACTAGAGAGATGTCGGTCTAAGTGGGAGTTCTTAGTACCTGATAGTATTTTGTTTGTCTATGTTTGTTGTAGATAGATGGCTCGTGCTGTTGTTCCATTGAATTTTAATGCGTTCCTTGAGAAAGCTAAGTTGAAAGATGATGGTAGCAATTACACGATCGGGTCCATAACCCGAGGATTATCCTCATTGTTGCACGTAAGAATTACGCCCCGAAGCACCGCTGGGTGCCAGGCCTGCTGCTGATGCAACCGACGTTGTTAAGAACGTCGCAGAGCAAAGCTGATGACTACTCGATAGTTCAAGGTGCCATGCTTTACGGCTTTCGAACCGGGTCTTCAACGACGTTTTGAACGCCATGGAGCATATGAGATGTTCCAGAGTTGAAGTTAATATTTCAAGCAAATGCCCGGATTGAGAGATATGAAGTCTCCAATAAGTTCTATAGCTGTAAGATGGAGGATAATAGTTCGTCGCAAGGAACACATACTCAAATGTCTTGGTATAATAATCACTTGATTCAACCGGGAGTTAATCTTCCGATGATAGTGTCATTGATGTAATTCTTCAATCATCGCCACCAAGCTACAAGAGCTTCGTGATGAACTATAATATGCAAGGGATGGACAAGACTATTCCCGAGCTCTTCACAATGCTAAAAGCTGCGGAGGTAGAAATCAAGAAGGAGCATCAAGTGTTGATGGTTAACAAGACCACCAGTTTCAAGAAAAAGGGCAAAGGGAAGAAGAAGGGGAACTTCAAGAAGAACAACAATTGCTGCTCAAGAGAAGAAACCCAAGTCTGGACCTACGTCTAAGACTGAGTGCTTCTACTGCAAGCAGACTGGACACTGGAAGCGGAACTTCCCCAAGTATTTGGCGGATAAGAAGGATGGCAAAGTGAACAAAGGTATATGTGATATACATGTTATTTATGTGTACCTTACTAATGCTCGCAGTAGTACATGGGTATTTGATACTAGTTCTGCTAATATTTGCAACTCAAACAGGACTACGGATTGCGAAGATTGGCTAAGGATGAGGTGACGATGCGCTGGGAAATGGTTCCAAAGTCGATGTGATCACGGTCGGCACGCTACCTCTACATATACCATCGGGATTAGTTTTAGACCTAAATAATTGTTATTTGGTGCCGCGCTGAGCATGAACATTATATCTGGATCTTGTTTGATGCGAGACGGTTATTCATTTAAGTCGAGAATAATGGTTGTTCTATTTATATGAGTAATATCTTTATGGTCGTGCACCCTTGAAGAGTGGTCTATTTTATTGAATCTCGATAGTAGTGATACACATATTCATAATGTTGAAGCCAAAAGATGCAGAGTTGATAATGATAGTGCAACTTATTTGTGGCACTCGCTGTTTAGGCCATATCGGTGTAAAGCGCATGAAGAAACTCCATATCGATGGACTTTTGAATCACTTGATTATGAATCACTTGGTACTTATAACCGTGCCTCATGGGCAAGATGACTAAAACGCCGCTTCTCCGAACTATGGAGCGAGCAACTGATTTGTGGGAAATCATACATACTGATGTATGTGGTCCAATGAATATTGAGGCTCGCGGCGGGTACCATTATTTTCTCACCTTCACAGATGATTTGAGCAGATATGGGTATATCTACTTAATGAAACACAAGTCTGAAACATTTGAAAAGTTCAAAGAATTTCAGAGTGAAGTGGAAAATCATCGTAACAAGAAAATAAAATTTCTATGATCTGATCGTGGAGGAGAATATTTGAGTTACGAGTTTGGTTTACATTTGAAACAATGCGGAATAGTTTCGCAACTCACGCAACCCGGAACACCACACTGAAATGGTGTGTCTGAACGTCGTAATTGTACTTTACTAGATATGGTCGATCTATGATGTCTCTTACTGATTTACCGCTATCATTTTGGGGTTATGCTTTAGAGATGGCTGCATTCACGTTAAATAGGGCACCATCAAAATCCGTTGAGACGACGCCTTATGAACTATGGTTTGGCAAGAAACCAAAGTTGTCGTTTCTTAAAGTTTGGGGCTGCGATGCTTATGTGAAGAAACTTCAACCAGATAAGCTCGAACCCAAGTCGGATAAATGTGTCTTCATAGGATACCCTAAAGATACTATTGGGTACACCTTCTATCACAGATCCGAGGGCAAGATTTTCGTTGCTAAATTCGGATCCTTTCTAGAGAAGGAGTTTCTCTCGAAAGAAGTGAGTGGGAGGAAAGTAGAACTTGATGAGGTAATCAGACTGCTCCCTTATTGAAAGTAGTTCATCACAAGAACCAGCCTCGTGACAACTACACCAATTAGTGAGGAAGCTAATGATATTGATCATGAAACTTCAGATCAAGTTTCTATGAACCTCGTGAGGTCTACTAGAGTAAGATCCGCACTGAGTGGTACGGTAATCCTATTCTGGAAGTCATGTTACTTGACCATGGCGAACCTACGAACTATGAGGAAGCGATGATGAGCCTAGATTCCACAAAATGGCTTGAAGCCATGAAATCTGAGATGGGATCCATGTATGAGAACAAAGTATGGACTTTGGTTGAGTTGCCCGATGATCGGCAAGCCATTGAGAATAAATGGATCTTTAAGAAGAAGACCGACGATGGTAATGTAATCGTTTACAAAGCTCAACTTGTTGCGAAAGGTTTTCGACAAGTTCAAGGGGTTGACTACGATGAGACTTTCTCACCCGTAGCGATGCTTAAGTCTGTCCGAATCATGTTAGCAATTGCCGCATTTTATGATTATGAAATTTGGCAAATGGATGTCAAAACTGCATTCTTGAATGGATTTCTGGAAGAAGAGTTGTATATGATGCAACCAGAAGGTTTTGTCGGTCCAAAAGGTGCTAACAAAGTATGCAAGCTCCAACGGTCCATTTATGGACTGGTGCAAGCATCTCGGAGTTGGAATAAACGCTTTGATAGTGTGATCAAAGCATGTGGTTTTATACATACTTTTGGAGAAGCCTGTATTTACAAGAAAGTGAGTGGGAGCTCTGTAGCATTTCTAATATTATATGTAGATGACATATTATTAATTGGAAATGATATAGAATTTCTGGATAGCATAAAGGGATACTTGAATAAAAGTTTTTCAGTGAAAGACCTCGGTGAAGCTGCTTACATATTGGGCATCAAGATCTATAGAGATAGATAAAGACGCTTAATTGGACTTTCACAAAGCACATACCTTGATAAAGTTTTGAAGAAGTTCAAAATGGATCAGGCAAAGAAAGGGTTCTATCCTGTATTACAAGGTGTGAAGTTGAGTCACACTCAATGCCCGACCACAGCAGAAGATAGAGAGAAAATGAAAGAGGTTCCCTATGCTTCAGCCATTGGCTCTATCATGTATGCAATGCTGTGTACCAGACCTGCCGTATGCTTAGCAATAAGCTTAGCAGGTAGGTACCAAAGTAATCCAGGAGTGGATCACTGGACAACGGTCAAGAACATCCTGAAATACCTGAAAAGGACTAAGGATATGTATCTCGTTTATGGAGGTGACAAAGAGCTAGTCGTAAATGGTTATGTCGATGCAAGCTTTGACACTGATCCGGACGATTCTAAATTGCAAACCGGATACGTGTTTTTATTAAACGGTGGAGCTGTAAGTTGGTGCAGTTCTAAACAAAGCATCGTGGCGGGATCTACATGCGAAGCGGAGTACATAGCTGCTTCGGAAGCAGCAAATGAAGGAGTCTGGATGAAGGAGTTCATTTCCGATATAGGTGTCGTACCTAGTGCATCAGGACCAATGAAGATCTTCTCTGACAATACTGGTGCAATTGCCTTGGCAAAGGAATCCAGATTTCACAAGAGGACCAAGCACATGAAGAGACGCTTCAATTCCATCCGGGACCAAGTCCAGGTGGGAGACATAGAGATTTGCAAGATACATACGGATCTAGATGTTGCAGACCCGTTGACTAAGCCTCTTCCACGAGCAAAACATGATCAACACCAAGACTCCACGGGTGTTAGAATCATTACTGTGTAATCTAGATTATTGACTCTAGTGCAAGTGGGAGACTGAAGGAAATATGCCCTAGAGGCAAGAATAAAGTTATTATTTATTTTCTCATATCATGATAAATGTTTATTATTCATGCTAGAATTGTATTAACCGGAAACATGATACATGTGTGAATACATAGACAAACATAATGTCACTAGTATGCCTCTACTTGACTAGCTCATTAATCAAAGATGGTTATGTTTCCTAACCATAGACATGTGTTGTCATTTGATTAATGGGATCACATCATTTGGAGAATGATGTGATTGACTTGACCCATTCCGTTAGCCTAGCACTTGCTCGTTTAGTATGTTGCTATTGCTTTCTTCATGACTTATACAAAGTTCCTGTAACTATGAGATTATGCAACTCCCGTTTACCGGAGGAACACTTTGTGTGCTACCAAACGTCACAACGTAACTGGGTGATTATAAAGAAGCTCTACAGGTGTCTCCGAAGGTACATGTTGAGTTGGCATATTTCGAGATTAGGTTTTGTCACTCCGATTGTCGGAGAGGTATCTTTGGGCCCTCTCGGTAATGCACATCACTATAAGCCTTGCAAGCAATGTAGCTAATGAGTTAGTTATGGAATGATGCATTACGTAACGAGTAAAGAGACTTGCCGGTAACGAGATTGAACTAGGTATTGGATACCGACGACCGAATCTCGGGCAAGTAACATACCGATGACAAAGGGAACAACGTATGTTGTTATGCGGTTTGACCGATAAAGATCTTCGTAGAATATGTAGGAGCCAATATGAGCATCCAGGTTCCACTATTGGTTATTGACCGGGAACAGTTCTAGGTCATGTCTACATAGTTCTCGAACCCGTAGGGTCCGCACGCTTAACGTTACGATGACAGTTTTATTATGAATTTATAGCTTTTGATGTACCGAAGGTTGTTCGGAGTCCCGGATGTGATCACAGACATGACGAGGAGTCTCGAAATGGTCGAGACATAAAGATTGATATATTGGAAGCCTATATTTGGATATCGGAATCATTCCGGGTGAAATCGGGATTTTATCGGAGTACCGGGGTGTTACCGGAACCCCCCCGGGTGTTAATGGGCCTACATGGGCCATGAGGGAGAAGAGGAGGGCCAGCCAGGGCAAGCCGCAGGCCCCCTCCCCCTAGTCCGAATAGGACAAGGAAGGGTGGGGGGGGGGCGGGGCTCCCCTTTCCTCTTTCCCCTCCCCCCTTTCCTTCTCCACCAAGGCAAGAGGAGGGAGTCCTACTCCCGGTGGGAGTAGGACTCCTCCAGGCGCACCCCTAGGGGGCCGGCCGGACCTCCCCCCTCCCTCCTTTATATACGGGGGCAGGGGAGCACCTCTAGACACAAGTTGATCTTCGTGATTGTTCCTTAGCCGTGTGCGGTGCCCCCCTCCACCATATTCCACCTCGGTCATATCGTTGTGGAGCTTAGGCGAAGCCCTGCGTCGGTAGAACATCATCATCGTCACCATGCCGTCGTGCTGATGGAACTCATTCCCGACACCCTGCTAGATCGGAGTCCGGGGATCATCATCGACCTGAACGTGTGTTGAACTCGGAGGTGCCGTACGTTCGGTACTTGGATCGGCCGGATCGTGAAGACGTACGACTACATCAACCGCGTTGTCATAATGCTTCCACTTACAGTCTACGAGGGTACGTGGACAACACTCTCCCCTCTCGTTGCTATGCATCACCATGATCTTGCGTGTGCGTAGGATTTTTTTGAAATTATTACGTTCCCCAACAGTCAGCCAAGCAATAGGTTCATACTTGTTAACGTGCTTCAGCTTTTTCAACCCTCACGCAATACATGAGCGCAAGCCATGGATATAGCACTACGGGTGGAATAGAGTATGATGATAGGGGTCAATATAGAGAAGACAAAAAAGTAAGAAAGTCTCACATCGACGCGGCTAACCGACGTGCTATGGAGATGTCCATCAATTGATATTAATGCGAGGAGTAGGGATTGCCATGCAACGAATGCACTAAGAGCTATAAGTGTATGAATGCTGCATATGAAAACTAAGTGGGTGTGCATCTAATCCTATAATGAAAAATTCCCACTAGTATATGAAAGTGACAACATAGGAGACTCTCCATATGAAAAACATGGTGCTACTTTGAAGCACAAGTGTGGTAAAGGATAGTAACAATGCCCCTTCTCTCTTTGTTTATTTTTTCTTTTTCTTCCTTTTCTTTTTTTCTTTTTCTTTTTCTTTTTTTCCTTTTCCCTTTTTTCTTTTTTTCTCTTTTTTCTCTCTCATTGTCCGGAGTCTCATCCCAACTTGTGGGGGAACCATAGTCTCCATCATCCTTTCCTCACTAGGGCACTGCTTTAAAAATGATGATCATCACACTTCTTTTTACTTATAACTCAAAAGGAATAAAAATTACAACTTGATACCTATAACAAAATATGACTCTATATGAATGCTTCTGGCAGTGTACCAGGAGGTGCAATGATCTAGCATAACTTGTATAAAAAATGATGCACGGTGGCCGAGCAACAACTACTATGTCAGCTATATGATCATGCAAAACAATATGACAATGAATGCTCAAGTCCTCAAAACGGAAGCGGTGGAAGTTGCATAGCAATATATCTCGGAATGTCTACGGAAAGGCCATAATAGGTAGGGATGGTGGCTGTTTTGAGGAAGATATAATAAGGCTTATGTGTGATAGTGCGTATCATATCACGGGGTTTGGATGCACTTGCGAAGTTTGCATCGAGTATCGAGGTGAGAAAGGGCAATGCACGGTACCGTAGAGGCTAGCAAATTGTGGAAAGCTAAGAGTGCGTATAATCCATGGACTCACATTAGTCATAAAGTACTCATATACTTATTGCAAAAGTTTATTAGCCCTCGAAGCAAAGTAATACTACGCATGCCCTAGGGGGGAGATTGGTAGGAGTTAACCATCGCGCGCCCCCGATCTTCACACAAAGATAGACAATAAAGGATAAATTGTGCTCCAACTTCCCGGCATAACGAGAGACTATACATGCATGCTTCGAGAATCACAAACCTTAACACCAATATCTAACCACAACCGTTTACTAGTACTTCCCACATATTGCAAGGAATCAAACATATCATATTCAGTGATCCATAAGTTTATGTAGGATTTTTATGACTAACCATGCAAATGACCAATTCCATTTGTCTCTCTAAATAGATATAAGTGAAGCATGAGAGTTGACTTCTTTCTACAAAAGATCGTGCCCTAACAATTATAAGTGAAGCAAAAGATCATTCTACGAACATAGGTTTTCTGTGTGAAGAGAAACAGGCAATCCAAACTTCAAATGATATAAGTGAAGCACATGAAGCATTCTATAAAGCCATACTCAAAAGATATAAGTGAAGTGCAATGAGCATTCTATAAATCAACCATGGACTATCTCATACCAGCATGGTTGTCGGTGTCAAAACCGGCGGATCTCGGGTAGGGGGTCCCAAACTGTGTGTCTAGGCGGATGGTAACAGGAGACAAGGGACACAATGTTTTTACCCAGGTTCGGGCCCTCTCGGTGGAGGTAAAACCCTACTCCTGCTTGATTGATATTGATGATATGGGTAGTACAAGAGTGGATCTACCACGAGATCAAGGAGGCTAAACCCTAGAAGCTAGCCTATGGTATGATTGTTGTTCGTCCTATGGACTAAAACCCTCCAGTTTATATAGACACCGGAGAGGGCTAGGGTTACACAGAGTCGGTTACAATGGTAGGAGATCTAGACATCCGTATTGCCAAGCTTGCCTCCCACGCCAAGGAAAGTCCCATCCGGACACGGGACAAAGTCTTTAATCTTGTATCTCATAGTCTTGGAGTCCGGCCGATGATGATAGTCCGGCTATCCGGACACCCCCTAGTCCAGGACTCCCTCAGTAGCCCCTGAACCAGGCTTCAATGATGATGAGTCCGGCGCACATATTGTCTTCGGCATTGCAAGGCGGGTTCCTCCTCCGAATAATTCATAGAAGATTGTGAACGCCAGGATAGTGTCCGGCTCTGCAAAATAAATTGCACATTCCATCGTAGAGAGAATAATATGTACACAAGTTCAATCCGCTGACGTATTTTGTGGCGTGACGTCACGCCACTACCAAGCCTTTAATTGAATCATTTTTATTATACCACCTCAGCGTGTTTAGCGAAGCGGTTTCTTTAACGCCTTGTCGAAGCGAGATCGTGTTCCCTTATTCCGGATTCCCATCAATACGGACGTGGGTAACCCAACCGCGCCATTGATTGCGGCGCTTGGGAGATAAGCGAGTTTTACCAGGCTAGTAGGGACGCATAGTTTCATCTGCCCATATATAAGGGGATAAGGATCCACCTCCTTTACCTACGCCTTCTTCCTCCTTTGCTTATCCATCTCCGCGCACTCGAGCTCCAGCGCCCAAGTCCACACATCTCACCTCAACCTTCTCCAGCCATGTCCGGAGCGGGAGGCAAGTGGATGGCCTCCTCATTACGGAGGGCACATCGAGAAGCTGCAGCAGCGGATACCGTCCCAAATGACATCACAAGACCGCTGCTGACGAGGGGCAGCTCATCCCCACCCCCAGACCCCATGAGATGTCGTATTCCTCCCCCACTTCCTCCGTGGACTGGGCTTCCCACTCCACCCCTTCGTCTGGGGGCATGTACTACTACGGCCTGGACTTCCATGATCTGGCTCCAAACTTCATCCTCAACATCTCGGCGTTTATCGTCGTGTGTGAGGCCTTCCTCTGCATCCAGCCCCACTTCGGCTTGTGGCTAAAGACCTTCAATGTCAAGCCGAAGGTTGTGAAGGGCAGCTACGCGGAGTGTGGAGGCACCATGGTGGGAAAAATGCCCAACGTCACTTGGCTCGAGGGTGCCTTCGTGGAATCTGTCAAAGGGTGGCAATCGGGGTGGTTCTACATCACCGAGCTGCGTGACCCTAAATGGGCAGAGGCCCCCGAGTTCAGATCTGCCATCCCCATGCAGCTCACCTCCTGGAAAGAGAAGGGCTTGCTTTGGGGTAGTTCGGAGGACTGACCGACTCGATCCGCTCTGCACTCGTGAACAAGAAGCTTAAGCTTGTCAATGTGATCCAGTCATGCTCGTCTCACGGATTCTCCCCGCCAAAGAACGGACTTCAATTTGTGGGAGTTTGATCCGGCCCAACACCGGACCTTGAGCAGGCTCTTCGACACTACGTACGAAGCTGCCTGGAGGGTGCTGTTCAAGGGCGCCGAAGCTCCCGCGTCCGCTACCGAAGATCGCGGATTCAGCATGCAGTGTCCGGCTGGCGAGGTAAGCTATGTTATCCTTTATGGGACATTTGTTTTTCATAGTTTGACTCTATGCGGGATCTAAACTCCCAATGCCTTTAACAGGACTGGCAGAAGACGTCCGGACAGAGTTAACTGTCCGCTCCCTTCCGAAGACCCAGCGGACGTCCGCTTGACAGGTTGCTGGTCCCGCACTTTACGTAGTGCCAGAGAAGAAGGCCAAGAAGAAGGCCATGGGAACCCGAAGGAGTTCCCGGCGCCTGGTGGTATCGGACTCATCGTCCGATGACTCCGAGGCGGACTCCTCCCCTGAGGACGAGGAGGAGAAGAAAGAGGCCTCTCCCCCAGCGGGGGGAGAGAAGAAGAGGAAGGCTTCCCCAACGAGGGAGGCCGAAGGGTCCAAGAAGGGAAGGACCCTTCCTCCGGACTGCTCCGCCAACGCCGACGACGGCGACGAGGAGTGGCCCTCAAGGGCCAAGCCCCTGGCAAGATCGTAAGTATCCGGATTCCTGGATGATTTATTTTTCTTTTTTCCACATGGTGTCTTTCTAATACCGCATACAACCTGTAGTCCGGCCAAGGACGATCTTACCGCTTCGTCGAGCCGGTCCTTGAGTACGTCGGATATGGATTCCCTTCCGACCGCCTCCACCCCTCGTGATGCTGACGACGCCGAGGTGGGATCCCAGGAGGGGACCCACCAGGAGGGGAGGCTCGAGGACAAGGAAGGTGAGTAACACCGTATTAAATGTGTATCTTATAGAAAAGGATTTTGGTTGCAAGAGAAATAACAAGAATAACGTGGGTACTCCAGGGGCCACGATCGAGGTGGCGACCCTGAAGGAGGCGGTGTCCGCGGCCGAACACAATGCGGCCGCGGAGCGAGCCGAGCGAGAGAAGCAGGAGGCGCGGGTGGTGGAGGTGCAGCAAGAGCTCCAGGCTCTCGTGGAGAAGCATGAGAGTATGGAGCGCGACTCCAAGACTCAAGAGTCCGAGCTTGCCTCGGCTCTTGAGAGTGCCAAAGCCGCTAAGGCCGAAACCCACAAGGCCCTCCAGGAAATCGACGCGTTGAAGAAGATAGCGGTGGGTAAGGCATTTTTCATGCAAAGCAAGCATGTGAATGTGAATTACCTATTAGTTACCCAAATTCGGTGCTCTCCAGGAGCATTCGCAGATCTGCCCCGCAGCGTATCCGATGCTGCCGCTTTCTACCGGGCCGAGGAGGGGAGCTTGACGGAGAAGGTCTTCGGTCTCAAGATGTTTGAGACCGGACATCCGTGCTTTTAGCGACCAGGTGAAGCAGCTGGTCGAGCTCCACAAGGTAGCCGAACAGGCCATGAAGGGCCTCATAGTTCGGCCAGGCCCAAGGAGGCCATGCACGGAGCTACTTGCCTGGTCTGCGGGCTGGTGGACGCGTGTCCCTTGGTGGAAGTCGTCAAGCACTACGCCTGCATTGAAGGTACCGATCGGGCCCTTGCCCATGCAAAAGTGCAATGGGGCAGGATGGACGCTGAGAAGCTTCTGACGGACGCGCCGCCGACGGACAAGGAGTATCGTACGCCCGAAATGTATTATAAGAGTGTCCTGGGGGGTGCCCGCCTGATTGCGGGTGAGTGCTCCAAAGATGTAATATTTGAGTAGACTCGCAGTTTTGTTATCCCGTCGCATACCAAGACTTTGTTCATATGCGCTAAGCAACGCTTGTTAATTTAAAATATTACCTTCTGTGCGGCCGTTTATCAAATCTGAGAGAGGGCAAGTCGTCGGCTTCAGCCCCCATGCCACAAGTGCTGGGGTGTTCGGGATAAACTTGAGCGCTCTTGTTCCCATTTTTGGGTCCATCTAGGGAGGCGTTCAACACAACGAACGAGGCAACCAGACTTATAATGCTTGAACACTCTCACTTAGCCATAGAATTCTATAATTTTAAATTTTGGTGAAGCCCCTAGTGTTCGGAAGACCGAGTTCGGGGCGCTATCCACGCCTGGGCCGGACAAAGCCGGTTCCTCGCTCTAAGCGGCATAAGTCTTTAGGGACTCGAAAAGACCTCTCAAACAGCAACCAGCTCTCGCCTTATCATGACGGTCAGTTTTAGCTTTCTCCACTGAGGCGCTTGCCCAGCTCAACCGGGGTGCAATCGCAGTGGTTCTCCCAGTGCTACCTTAGCCGATATAACGGAACGTAAGGTACCAAAACATGGGAGCCGGGCAAACCCAACTATTGACCCAAGACATGATTCGGAGCCGATGCATATAAGGCTATAAGTTTGGGGTGCCGCACTTGTGAAAGTGTTCGGACTTATCACACCATAATGTGGGGAACTTAAGCCCCTGGTGTGTTTAGCCGTACCAGAGTGTACGGATGCAACATGTCATAAATGAACACATATATATATATATAAGAGAAGAAATGCAATTATAAGCAACAAGCGATGCATTGTTTATTCAAGGAGTACTGCCATGAATGCAGAACGATACAAATAGTGCGGTAAGCAAGAGGTAGGACTATTAAACATGTCCCCCTCCAGGGGTAGGCTGCGGAATGGTGTATGAAAACGGATTTAATGCTCGTAATGGAGACCACCTGGATACTCATCACAGCCTTTCTCCTTCCCTGGCCGTTGCATCGTGAGTTTGGCAGGTCTGCTGCCGGACAGGGCCTCTGGTGAACGGAGTCCTGTGGGTAAGAAAAAATAAGAAAGAAAAAGAGTGACACACTTGGGAGCCCCTGGTGCGGTTAAGCCGCACTCTGGCTTGTGGTGGTTATGCCCCTCCCCCTATGCCCATGGTATCTCTAGAGCGTAGTGATGTACGCGAAGGACCAGTTTTGCAATTTTGTAAGGGCCGGGGTTGGGGCCGCATTGCTACACATGCTCGGAACGTGCCAGGTGGTCTTGTTGTAGGTTACTCCGGGCGCGTTTGGCCGTGTCCGGTCGCTTAACAACCGGACTCGAAAATTGCCTTAAGAGGCTGCTCTGTACTTCTACCGCGAGGGCCGCTGTGTGTTCCTCCGTTTGGAGGGAGCGTTCGGTGTTTCTGTTGACCGTGATGACTCCTCGAGGGCCTGGCATCTTGAGCTTGAGGTATGCGTAATGCGGCACTGCGTTGAACTTTGCGAACGCGGTCCGTCCGAGCAGGGCGTGATAGCCGCTGCGGAACGGGACTATGTCGAAGATTAACTCCTTGCTTCAGAAGTTATCTGGGGATCCGAAGACCACTTCCAATGTGACTGAGCCTATACAATTGGCCTCTACACCTGGTATGACGCCTTTGAAGGTCGTCTTTGTGGGTTTAATCCTTGAGGGGTCAATGCCCATCTTGCGCACTGTATCCTGATAAAGCAGGTTCAGGCTGCTGCCGCTGTCCATCAGGACTCTAGTGAGGTGAAATCCCTCGACGACTGGGTCTAAAACCAATGCGGCGAATCCGCCATGGCGGATACTGGTGGGGTGGTCCCTTCGATCAAAGGTGATCGGGCAGGAGGACCATGGGTTAAACTTCGGGGTAACTGGCTCCCTCGCATATACGTCCCTGAGTGCATGCTTCCGCTCCCTCTTGGGTATGTGGGTTGCGTATATCATGTTTACCGTCCGCACTTGTGGGGGGAAACCCTTCTGTCCTCTATTGTTTGGCAGCCGGGTCTCTTCCTCGTCATCGCTATGCAGCCCCTTGTCATTGTTTTCGGCAATTAACTTGCTTGCCTGCTTGAATACCCAGCAATCCCTGTTGGTGTGATTGGCTGGCTTTTCGGGGGAGCCGTGTATCTGGCACGAGCGGTCGAGTATTCGGTCCAAATTGGACGGACCCGGAGTAGTTCTTTTGAATGGCTTTTTCACGACCGGTTTAGAGCCTCAAATCCGGCGTTGACCGCCGATCCTTAGTGTTATCGCCGTTAACGCGGCGTTTGTTTTGTTACGACGCGACCGCCATTGCGGTCCTTGGAACCGGACTGCCGAATTTTTGCCGAGGTTGTTATCGCGGGCTAGCTACTGTCCTCTCCCGCGAAGCGGGTCATGAGTGATGTGAGGGCTGCCATGGATTTCGGCTTTTCCTGTCCTAGGTGCCGGGCCAGCCACTCGTCGCGGATGTTATGTTTGAAGGCTGCGAGAGCATCTGCATCCGGACAGTCGACGATTTGATTTTTCTTTGTTAAGAACCGTGTCCAGAACTGTCTGGCCGGTTCGTCTGGCTGCTGAATTATGTGGCTTAGGTCATCGGTGTCTGGTGGTCGTACATATGTGCCCTGGAAGTTGTCTAGGAATGCGTCTTCCAGGTCCTCCCAACACCCAATTGACTCTGCTGGCAGGCTGTTAAGCCAATGCCGAGCTGGTCCTTTAAGCTTGAGTGGGAGATATTTGATGGTGTGAAGATCATCACCGCGGGCCATGTGGATATGAAGGAGATAGTCTTCGATCCAAACCGCGGGGTCTGTTGTGCCATCATAGGATTCAATGTTCACAAGTTTCAACCCTTCGGGGATTTGATGATCCATTTCTTCATCTGTGAAGCATAGTGGGTGTGCGGCGCCTCTATATTGGGCTATATCACGACGTAGCTCAAGCGAGCTTTGTCTACTGTGTTCAGCCCGACCGGAGTTGCTGTATCTGGCGCGACGGTAGTCATCGCGCATCGTGGGGCACCCACGTGATCCGTAGATCGATCTTGATTGTCTTGCCTTATCCTCCAATATGTCTCGCAAGTCCGGCGCATTCACTCGTGGCTTCGTACTTTTCGAGCGGTGCTGGGGTACGGTTCTGTGGAGGGCCTAGAGGCCTCTTTGTCGTGGCCACGAGGTGGTCGGTCAGCCATATTGTGCGCTAGTGATGCAGGTTTATATGCCTCCTCCTCTAATCGGGGAGCAACTTGCGTTTGGGGTAGCTTTTGGAGGGGCATTCGAGTTCATGCTCTTCGGCCGCGGGGACTTCAGTCCATCTGTCGGCTAGCAGATCTTGATCAGCTCTAAGCTGTTGCTGCTTTTTCTTTAGGCTGTTTGCCATGGCCATAAGCCTGCGTTTAAAACACTCTTGTTCGACGGGATCCTCAGGCACGACGAATTCGTCGTCATTGAGGCTTGCCTCGTCTCCGGAGGGAGGTATGTAATTATCATCCTCTACCTCTTCATCTGCCGCTCTCGGATGAGGGCTGGCTTCTCCGTCCTCTTGTGCTGAATCTTGCCGGAGGGGGTTGTCTTCGGCACTCTCTGGGGTGTTATTATCTCCGGTGCCGGAATCTCCATTCTTGCTGTGGCGGGATTTAGAGCGGCGCCACTGACGCCGGCGCTTGGGCTGTTTCTTGGAGGAGTCTTCCTCCGCTTCATCCTCGCCATTCCCGTCCTTTGGGATGTCCACCATGTATATGTCGTATGACGAGGTAGTCTTCCAGTGCCCAGTAGGCGCTGGTTCTTGGTCGTCTCCGGCATCGTCGTCCATAGCGTCGATGTCTTCGGAGTCATAGTCTAGCATGTCGGTTAGATCGTCGACAGTGGCTACAAAGTGGGTGGTGGTGGGCTTTGAATTTCTTCGTCGTCCGCATCCCAACCGTCCTGACCGCAGTTCGGCCAGGGCTCTCCTGATAGCGAGAGATACTTTAGCGAATTCAGGATGTCGCCAAAAGGTGAGTGTTGAAAGATGTCCGCAGCAGTGAACTCCATGATCGGCGCCCAATCGGATTCGATTGGAGGGGGCGCAGGAGGTTTGGAGTCCGGAGAGGAATCCGACACCTCGGAGTCACTAGCCTCATGAGGGACAAAGTCAGTATTCGGCTCGATCGCCGTAGAGGTTGCATCCCCCGAGGCGGTGTCTAGACACCCATCCTCGATCTACGCGGTCGGCTCCGAATTAAGGGTCGGAGCGGACTCATGTGCGGCCTCCAGGGCACTGGCCGGCAGCAGAGCTAAATCATGCCCATCGTGACAGTGCAGCGCGCTCGGCTGTGGCTCGAATCCGTCGAAGATCAAGTCTCCGCGGATGTCGGCCGTGAAGTTCAGGCCTCCAAATCTGACCTGGTGGCCAGGGGCGTAGCTTTCAATCTATCCAGATGGCTAAGCGAATTGGCCCGCAGTGCAAAGCCACCGAATACGAAGATCTGTCCGGGGAGAAAAGTCTCACCCTGGACCACGTCGTTGTTGATGATTGAAGGAGCCATCAAGCCTATCGGTGACGACACAGAGGAACTCTCAATGAAAGCACCAATGTCGGTGTCAAAACCGGCGGATCTCGGGGAGGGGGTCCCGAACTGTGTGTCTAGGCGGATGGTAACAGGAGACAAGGGACACGATGTTTTACCTGTGTTCGGGCCCTCTCGATGGAGGTAAAACCCTACTCCCGCTTGATTGATATTGATGATATGGGTAGTACAAGAGTGGATCTACCACGAGATCAAGGAGGTTAAACCGTAGAAGCTAGCCTATGGTATGATTGTTGTTCGTCCTATGGACTAAAACCCTCCGGTTTATATAGACACCGGAGAGGGCTAGGGTTACACAGAGTCGGTTACAATGGTAGTAGATCTACACATCCGTATTGCCAAGCTTGCCTTCCACGCCAAGGAAAGTCCCATCCGGACACGGGACGAAGTCTTCAATCTTGTATCTTCATAGTCTTGGAGTCCGGCCGATGATGATAGTCCGGCTATCCGGATACCCCCTAGTCCAGGACTCCCTCAATGGTGCATAAAATAAAAATGAAAACTAAATGCAAAAGACGCTCCAAGATTTACACTTATCACATGAACGAAACGAAGACGAAAACATACCGATACTTGTTGAAGAAAGAAGGAAACCGCATCGACGCCTCGCGATACCGGCATGGCCGGCCACTTCCTCCGTCGCCCCCGGCGCGGTCGTCATGTCCCCCATCGTGCTCGGAAGGTCTCCTCCCCATCAACTGGCCGTGACACCACAAGCTGCTGCACACTTTAGTGGCCTCCTCCCCATCAACGCCTCGCTCCACTGGCCGCATCGGCTTCTGCCCGTCGTGGTCGAAAGGTGGCCATGCAAGCTTCGGGGTTAACTTGGCAGCCCTGTGTAATCTGATTTTTTTGT
Source organism: Aegilops speltoides (assembly GCA_021437245.1). Taxonomy (NCBI): domain Eukaryota; kingdom Viridiplantae; phylum Streptophyta; class Magnoliopsida; order Poales; family Poaceae; genus Aegilops; species Aegilops speltoides. The sequence continues at coordinate 56,390,434 of CM038144.1, read as the reverse complement.
CTTCATAGATGATTGTCAGACTATTGAATGATTGATTGTCAAACTACCAAAACGCAAGTGAAGATTTTGCCTACGCCTTTTTATTAGATGTTTTTATAATGAGCAAAAGAATCCTATGCCTTCGACCATCTAGGGCCTCTGTACCTGGACTATTGCTACCTATATTTTTTAAATAATAAAAGACTCTTTGCCGTATGGGATGTATGAGGCTGACGGCACATGCATAGTCTAGCTGACGGCAAAGATGGTTTTCTTTGCTGTCTGCTACTACTAAGCTTGACGGCAAAGAGAGAGTTGGCTGACGGCAAAGTCTTTGCCATCTTCCTTATAAAATGGTGACGGCAAAGTATTCTTTGCCGACTTATCTTTGCCGTCTGAGTTTGCCGTCTGCTTCCTGACGGCACAATCTTTGCCGTCTGGATCTAGGTCTTTGCCGTCTGGAATTCACAGACGGCAAATTACCTATTTCCTGTAGTGCTTGAATATTTACTTGGGGTTCCTTGGGAATCCCCAAGCTTGAGCTCTTGCCTCTCCTCCTTCTCCTTATATCGAGACCTCCTCGATCTTTGATCACTTCATCCACACAAAACTCAACAGAAAGCTCGGTAAGATCCGTTAGTATAATAAAGAAAATAACTACTCTAAGTACTGTTGCAAACCAATTCATATTTTGGTTTTGCATTGTAGCTACTGTAATATAATTTTTCCATGGCTTATACCACCGATAGAATCGATAGTTTCATCAAAACAAGCAAAACAATGCATCAAAAATAGAATATGTCTTAAACAGGACAATCTGTAGTAATCTAAACATTCACCATACTTTTGTTACTTGAAAAATTCTGAAAAAATAAACAATTTGTATAGCAATATTGTGCAAAAAGTTTCAGAACCTTTCGTCATTCTAGTAAAAAATGTGAAATCGCGTGCTACAGCTAGAATTTCTGTTTTTGCACTCCACATACCAACAAGCAATCTACTCATCCTAAAGGCAAATCTTGGCAAATTATTTTTATAATACAATGGAATTGTACAAGGGGATAATTATTTTTGTTGAAAAGTTTCTGCAATTCAAGATTCACAAAGTTTCCATGGGCATGAACAAAGTTCAAGGCATGCTCTCGCTTCCATGGTGCTCGTCCTTCTCACTTTCACTTTTCTTTTTGTGAAGTTTTAAGTTCCCCTCTATATTTTTAAAACTATATAAAAGCACTCAACAGAAATAAATGACTCTCTGAAAATTCCGGGTTGTCTCCCTGGCAGCGCTTTTTCTTTAAAGCCATTAAGCTAGGCATAAAGTGCTCAAGTAACGGATCCACCCGGATCCCAAGGTATATCAAAGCCAATTTGAATTAACAATGATTTGGCATTTAGTAGTGAGCACAAAGCAACATATATCAAGCAATGATGAAGTCTAACTCTCTTCCTATGCATTGGCATGTCATACAAGAACAATTCATGCACATCAAGTAAAGGCCAATACATAGCATAAGCAGTTTCTTGCAATTTTATCGTGTTGGAAACATAGAGAGGCGGAGATGTAGTTCCTCTCTCATAATAATTGCAATTAGGAGCATCAAGCGCATGCATATTATATTCATCAAAATCATCATGTGCAACGATAAAAGGCAAGCCATCAATGTAATCCTTAATAAGTGCAAATTTCTCCGATATAGTGTAGTTTGGAGAATTCAAAAAGATAATAGGACTATCATGTGTGGGTGCAATGGCAACAATTTCATGTTTAACATCAGGAACAATAGCAACTTAGCAAGTTCATCTCCAATAGCATAATTCATATTGGCATCGTGGCCACAATCATCAAGTTCATCAAAAAGGGATATTTCAAAAGAATCAATGGGATCATAACAATTATCATAGCATTCATCCTTCGGTAAGAATGAAGGGACATTAAACAATGTATGAGTTGAAGAGTTACTCTCATTAGAAGGTGGGCACGGGTGATCAATCCGCTCTTCCTCCTTTTGTTCTTCGCTCTCCTCATCATCTTTTCCATCCAATGAGCTCACGGTTTCATGAATTCCTTCCTCCATAGACTCCTGCAAAATATTAGTCTCTTCTTGGACAACAGAGATTCTCTCAATAAATGCATCAATATCAGAAGTGTATTCGTAATTATTTAAGGATGTCAAAATTTTCATGTATATAAACATTAAAACCTTCATACTTTTCAAACAAAGATTCAATTTCATAAGCACCCTTAAAAGCAACAAATTCTTCTGTTCGTTCTACATCGTAATAATAATATATACCATTGGCATAAGAAGCCAAGGTTTCATTACCATTATATTTGCATGAAAAGGGAAGGTGTGGAGCATTCATCCTAGAGCAACAAGTAAAAACATATCTCAAGCATAAATCCCGTGCATACCAATGCAACATATAAATTTGATCCCATAAAAGTTTGCCATTTTGTGTCAAGCGATAATCCCTAAAGTATTCACGTTGATCCAACGTTACTCCAATTATATAGTTGAATGGGGTTTTCTCAGGATTATCAAAGTAGTGCATAATATCTTTCACATAACGAGCATCGAGGGTTTTAGGAGGTTCTCCATCTCCATGAGTAGCAAGTACCACTAATTTTTTTGGTGTTTCATGTTCCATATCCATAACTAAAGATAGAGAACAAATTAGAATAGAAAATAAAAAATACTCTGTGATAAAGCAAACAAGCACACACGAGAACATTCACCCCACGCTACTGCTCCCCAGCAACGGCGCCAGAAAAAGGTCTTGATAACCCACAAGTATAGGGGATCATTTGTAGCCTTCTTCGATAATTAAGAGTGTCGAACCCAACGAGGAGCTAAAGGCAGAACAAATATTCTCTCAAATTCTATCGACCACCGATACAACTCTACGCACACTTGACATTTGCTTTACCTAAAACAAGTATGAAACTATTTTGCAAGAATAAAACTACGAGTACTTTGCAAGAATAAAACTACGGATAAAATGCAAGGTAGTAGATGTGGATAGCTTTTGTCAACAAGAAAGTCATTTGTCCCTAGGCAATCAATAACAAGTGCCGGTAATCATTCTTGCAATTTTATATGAGGGAGAGGCATGAGCTAACATACTTTCTCTACCTGGATCATATGCACTTATGATTGGAACTCTAGCAAGCATCCGCAACTACTAAAGATCATTAAGGTCGTGAAACCCAACCATAGCATTAAGTATGAAGTCCTCTTTACTCCCATATGCCATAACCCACTTATTCGCGTTTAGGCTGCTATCACCCCCGCAATACTGACAATAAGAAAACCATGAACATATTGCAACACCCTACAGCGAGGGCCCCTCACATTTGCGTGAGATGGAGGGCACGGTAGGACAGCACCAAAAATAAGATATACAATCATACTAACCAATATCACGATTAACCCATAGGACAAAATGGATCTACTCGAACATCATAGGATAACCATAGATCATTGGGAAATAATATATGGAGTTGAGCACCATGTTTAAGTAGAGATTACAGCGGGGAGAAGGGATGTTACACCGCTGCATAGAGGGGTAGAGAGTTGGTGTTGACGGTAGCAAGATTGTTGATGTAGATCGCCGTCACGATCCTAGCCCCGGCGGCACTCCGGCGCCACCGGGAGAGAGGGGGAGAGAGCCCCCTCCTTATTCTTCCTCCTTGGCCTCCCCCCTAGATGGGAGGAGAGTTCCCCCTCTGGTCCATGGCCTCCATGGAGGCGGAGGTGTAGGAGCCCCTCCGAGATTGGATCTTACTCTCCTTTCTCTTCTGTTTCGCGCTCCTCAGGCCTCCGTTTACATTGATTCCACCTCCTAAAATTCACAAATATTACAAAATAATTCTCCGTAGATTTTTATTGCATTTGGACTTCATAGTCCAAGTAAATCATATAAAAAGTTGCCAAAAGTATGTAAAAGTTGAATAATATTGCATGAAACAATCAAAAATTATAGATACGATGGATACATATCAGCGAACCAGTAGTGTTGGTGGGGCGATGATCTACAGGTCCTCATCGTTGTTTCCTATAGCAGCTGGAGCCGTAGCTTGTGCTGGAGGGATATAGCAGTGGGCTGCCCACCGTTCCCTCTGCCCAGCATCGCCGGAGTCCGCCTCCTACATTGCCCACAGCAGCATGTCGATGGGCGGGATCCGCTTACCTGGGATTCCATAGCGCTGGTCCATGTGCTGTCTCTCCTGAGCCGTTGTCTTCTTCCTCACCTCCTCTGATGCATCCACGAGCCCTTCTATGCTGCTGTATCTCATGGAAATCTTCATGTAGTCGAGGAATAGGTCTTCGTCATTGCGAGCTGACCCAAAAAACATGGCAACCCAGCCCTTGCCGGTGGGGAAGGGGTTCAGCCATGGGTCTGGCGTAGAGGACGAACCAGCCATGGATGTAGGCAGAGTGAGGATTTGTAGAGAGAGATAGAGTGAGAAAGATTGCGTGAGTTGTTGGGCTACTTCAATGTTGGAGTAGAGGAAGTGTGGTGGAGTGTGACAGTGGGGAAGTGGTAGTGAGTGATGAGAAATGGTGGTAGTTGTGCTGCAGTTAATGGCGTTGTTGAAACTTGTGCTAAATCTATGGAGTAGTTGTTATTCAAGGTATTTTAAATATTGGAGTGAAAAAACTCTGAATTCAGTAGGCAAGTTCAGCAAGGTCCAAGCATAGAAACGTTCAGATAACTGCGGATACAGGGATTCAGGCATAAGTTCAGACTTAAATAGATTGTGCCATGGATAAATTTCTTACAAAATAAGCATCGTCTTTATCATAGATTTTTCAACAACCCAAACATAGAAACATAGGTAGATATATTGTTCAACATAAAAACATAGATAGATGGGGAAGTGCAGGCACATTGCATCGTCTTCATCCTGGATGTTGCATCTCCTTTCCTGCATCCTACACTGCAATCAGAAAGTTTAGACAGTTGCACATACATATCAAGATGAACAAGATTCAGAACAAGACAAATTCGATAGTTGAACAAGGTTCAGAACGAGACAAGATTCAGAACAAGACAGGCTTCAGAACAACAAAAACTATTTGAAACCACAATTTAGACTAAAACTACCGCGTTGAATTAGTCATGTCTTCCTTCGGCTGTAGCCAGGATCTGAGTCCATCTCTTCCTTGTTGCTTGGAATCGATTAAAAGATGCCCTATCTCTGGCCCACCAAATGATTAGCTCATCTGGCTCCTTTTGGGAACACCTTGTTGAACAGCTTGACGTCATTCTGGTAGCGCTCCGCCATAATCGTGGCAGCAATCCTCGGGCGTCGCTCCTGTGCCTATGCTGGATGGTTGTCCCTCCTTTCAACCCTAGCAACCTCCCTAGCAACCTCCTGTTGCTCATCAACAACCTCTCCTAACTGTGGATCCATCAGTAGCAAGAATATGGATGTAGTGGGTTTCTGGCGGCTAGTTTTTGGTCAAGGGGAATGAGGCGGAGGGATCTAGTATCTTTGTGGGGGCTTGTCTAATGTAGACAATGTGGCAGGATTGGTGGGTTAGTTAGGTCCAAAATGAAAGCCCACCATCAGGCCCACGTACACGGCAAATTCGATAAGATATAGACTAATTCAGACAGACTCATGCAGAAAAGTACAGACATGTTCGAAATGAATTCAAACAGGTCCATAGAGAGAAGTTCTTCCTTACCACTGTGTCACTTCAGTAGTTATTACTTGCATAGAAGTAACCCTTTAATTTTGCTGTTTGCAAACCTCTTCCTTTTGGTACCAGCCAAAACATCTGAAGTTGCAGCAGCAGATATTGGTGCACGGAATCCCTTGCCTCTCCCTCCACCTCCTGGCCTACCCCTTTTAGCTCTTGCACTATGGGTTGGTGCTGATGCAGTAGGAGCTGGTGCTCTTATAGTTGGGCCTGCTACTGGTGCTCCTGGAGTTGGGCCTGGTACTGGAACAGATGGAGCAGGTGCATCTGCATAAACTGCCCTGTTTTCCTACATTAAAGGTCCAACTTCACAACCATTAGACTATGTAAAAGGAAACATTGCTCTAATGCTTGGTAATTACCTGATGTTTGTTTTTCCTTATTTGAAGCTTAGGCTAAGAGTCTTATTGCAACTTGTATACTTGTGTCCTTCCAACCCACAATTTCCACAAGTAATGGTCCCCATCCTACTAGTGTCTCTTGGGCCAGGAACTTCAAACTCCCCTTTCCTCCTTGTAGTCTGTTTTCTGCCCGCCTTTTCTTTGAACACAGGAGGTTCAATGTCTGGATTGTTTGTTTCGGCGTTTTGGGAATGGGGGTACCCAGACTTGCCTGCCTGCGGCCCACGCGTGGCTCCGTTAGCGGCCTGGTACAACCCAGCCTCGACATCGACAAGTCAAGACCCTTGCAACAGGCTAGGCCTCACGAGGCGGACAACACCAAGATCTCCAAAGGGAGCAACCTGATGCGTCTCCAATGTATCTACTTTTCCAAACACTTTTGCCCCTGTTTTGGACTCTAACTTGCATGATTTGAATGGAACTAACCCGGACGGACGTTGTTTTCAGCAGAATTGCCATGGTGTTATTTTTGTGCAGAAATAAAGGTTCTCGGAATGACCTGAAACCTCACGGAGTCAGGTTTTAGAATTAATAAAAATATTGGTGAAAGAATCAACAAAAGGGTGCCCACACCCTGTCCACGAGGGTGCAGGGCGCCCCATAGGGCGCGCCCCCTGCCTCGTAGGTCCCCATGGACCTCCACCAACCTCAACTCCAACTCTGTATATTCACGTTCGGGGAGAAAAAAATCAGAGAGAATGATTCATCGTGTTTTACGATATAGAGCTGCCACCAAGCCTTGTTCTTCCTAGGGAGGGTTGATCTGGAGTCCGTTCAGGCTCCGGAGAGGGGAATCCGTCGCCATCGTCATCATCAACCATCCTCCATCATCAATTTCATGATGCTCACTGTCGTGCGTGAGTAATCCCATCGTAGGCTTGCTGGACGGTGATGGGTTGGATGAGATTTACCATGTAATCGACTTAGTTTTGTTAGGCTTTGATCCCTAGTATCCATTATGTTCTAAGATTGATGTTGCTATGAATTTGCCATGCTTAATGCGTGTCACTAGGGCCCGAGTGCCATGATTTCAGATCTGAACCTATTATGTTTTCATGAATATATGTGAGTTCTTGATCCTATCTTGCAAGTTATAGTCACCTACTACGTGTTATGATCCGGCAAACCCCAGAGTGACAATAGTCAGGACACTTCCCGGTGATGACCGTAGTTTGAGGAGTTCATGTATTCACTAAGTGCTAGTGCTTTGGTCTGGTACTCTATTAAAATAAGGCCTTAATATCCCTTAGTTTACATTAGGACCCCGCTGCCATGGGAGGGTAGGACAAAAGATGTCATGCAAGTTCTTTTCCATAAGCACGTATGACTATATTTGGAATACATGCCTACATTATATTGATGAACTGGAGCTAGTTCTGTGTCACCATATGTTATGACTGTCACATGATGAATTACATCCGACATAATTATCCATCATTGATTCATTGCCTACGAGCTCGTTTCATATTGATCTTTGCTAAGTTACTTCTCCGTTGCCACTGTTACGATTGCTACAAAACTGCTACTATTACTTTTGCCACCATTACCGTTACTTCCATACTACTTTGCTACTAAATACTTTGCTGCAGATATTAAGTCTTTCAGGTGTGGTCGAATTGACAACTCAGCCGCTAATACTTGAGAATATTCTTTGGCTCCCCTTGTGTCGAATCAATAAATTTGGGTTGAATACTCTACCCTCAAAAACTGTTGCGATCCCCTATACCTGTGGGTTATCAAGACCTTTTTCTAGCACCGTTGCCAGGGAGCATAGCTCTATTATTTGAGTCACTTGGGATTTATATCTGTTGATCACTATGAGGAATTTCAAAGATCAAAGAACCAAGATTTTTCCCTCAACTACGAGGGGAGGTAAGGAATTGCCATCTAGCTCCGCACTTGATTCACCTTCTGTTTTGAGTAAACTTGCGACACCTACACCTGCTATTGATTCTTATATGTTGCACGTTATTGATGATGCCACTTCTGCTATGCATGATGCTTATGATGATACTACTTCTCTGCTTGATAATAATGTGCCATTAAGTGAATTTCTAGATGAACAACTTGCTAGGGTTAGAGAGAATGAAATTACTGAAACTGATGATATTAAGGAAAGTGATGATGAAGATTCCCCCCCTAGATATGAATTCCCTGTTGTACCTGAGGGTTATGTTATCGATGAAGAAATTGCTAGAGACTTTCTTGCTTGCAATGATAGATATGATCAAAAGAAACTGTTAGTTAAGTTGAAAGAAAAGTCTTTGAATGCTAGAATGCAATATGACCCTGCTTTTGCTACTTCACCTATCTGTGTTACTGATAAGGATTATGAATTCTCTGTCGATCCTGAGTTAATTACTTTGGTTGAATCTGATCCTTTCTATGGCTATGAATCTGAAACTGTTGTGGCGCATCTTACTAAATTGAATGATATAGCCACCCTATTCACTCATGAGGAAAAAATTCGCTATTACTATATTCTTAAGTTGTTTCCTTTCTCATTAAAGGGTGATGCTAAAATATGGTTTAATTCTCTTGCTCCTGGTTGTGTGCCTAGTCCCAAGGATATGATTTATTAATTCTCTGTAAAATATTTCCCTGCTCATAAGAAACAAGCTGCCTTAAGGGAAATAAATAATTTTGTGCAAATTGAAGAAGAGAGTCTCCCACAAGCTTGGGGGAGACTTCTCCGATTACTTAATGCTTTGCCTAATCATCGTCTCAAGAAAAATGAAATACTTGGTATCTTTTATAATTGACTAACTGATGCTTCCAGAGACCACCTGGATAGTTGTGCTGGTTGTGTTTTCATTGAAAGAACTGTTGAGCAAGCTGAATTGCTATTGAATAATATATTGAGTAATGATAATGATTGGACACTTCCTGAACCAACTCCTAGGCCAACTTCGAAGAAACGAGTATTCTATTTCTCAGTCCCGAAGATATGCAAGAGGCAAAGAAATCAATGAAAGAAAAAGGTATTAAAGCTGAAGATGTTAAAAATTTACCACCTATTGAAGAAGTACATGGTCTTGATAACCCGACACAAGTAGTAGAGGTAAATTCTCTTTATAGATTTGATGAAGGTGATATTCCTCATAATAAGTCTGCTAGTCAATGCTTCGATGAGTTTGATAATTTCATTGTTAAAATAGAAAACTTCAATGCTTACGTTGGTAGACAATTGAAACATAATGCTTATATGGTTGAACACTTGAGTGATTATATGTCTAGAGTTAAAGGTGACCTTAAGCTTATTAGTAAACATGCATCCATGGTTACCACTCAAGTAGAATAAGTACTTAAGGCACAAGATAATCTGCTCAATGAATTAGATAATAAGAACAATGATAATTTTGTTAGAGTTATGACTAGAGGTGGTAAAATGATCTAGGAACCTTTGTATCCTGAGGGCTATCCTAAGAGAGTTGAGCAAGATTCTTAGAGAACTAATATTGATGCACCTAGTCCTCCTAATAAAAAGAAAAAGAATAAGGATAGGCTTTGCATGCTGCTAGTGAACCTGTTATAGACACACCTGAAAATCCCAATGATATTTCTATTTCTGATATTTCTAGTAATGAACACGAACCTAGTGATAATGTTAATAATGGTGTTCATGTTGATGCTCAACCTAGCAATAACAATGATGTAGAGATTGAACCCGCTGTTGATCTTGATAACCCACAATCAAAGAATCAACACTATGATAAGAGAGACTTTGTTGCTAGGAAGCATGGTAAAGAAAGAGAACCATGTGTTCAGAAACTCATTCCTTTTCCTCCTAAGGCACCCAAGAAAACGGATGATGAGGATTTTGAGAGCTTTGCTGAAATGATTAGACCTATATTTTTGCGTATGCGTTTGACTAATATGCTTAAAATGAATCCCTATGCTAAGTATTTGAAAGATATTGTTACAAATAAAAGAAAGATACCGGAAGCTGAAATTTCCACCATGCTTGCTAATTATACTTATAAGGGTGGAATACCAAAGAAAATTGGAGATCCAGGAGTACCAACTATACCATGCTCCATTAAAAGAAACTATGTTAAAACTGCTTTATGTGATCTTGGAGCCGGTGTTAGTGTTATGTGATCTTGGAGCCGGTGTTAGTGTTACACCTACTAAAATCTCTTTGCAAATGGCCGTTAAATCAACTGCTATATCCGTCGGTATTTGTGATCAGGATGTTCCCGTTGTGGTTGCAAACGTTACTATTTTAATGGACTTTGTTATTCTTGATATTCCCGAGGTCGACAGAACGTCGATCATCCTTGGTAGACCTTTTCTGAATACTGCAGGGGCTGTTATTGATTACAACAAAGGCAATGTCACTTTTCATGTTAATGGTAATGAGCATACGGTACACTTTCCGAAGAAACAACCTCAAGTTCATTGTATCAATTCTATTGGAAAATTCTCAACGATTACTATTGGAGGTTTTGAATTCCCTCTTCATACTGTCAAAAAGAAATATGATATTCTTATTGTTGGGGACATGCATATCCCCGTTGAAGTAACCTAGTGTTATTCGAAAATTCTCCGGTTTCATGTTATTCGAAAGAGGTTTGTTAACAAGACTTGATCAACCTTGTTAGTGGATTCCTTTTGATGAGCATGAGATGGTTGAAGTTAGAAAGCACAACCTTCTATACCCTCCTTTTACTTTTTGTTATTTAGTTTAAATAAAGCAAAAATGGTATTTTCTGTCTATTTTCTGAATTATCCATGCAATAAAAAAATACCCCAAAAATTAAAGTTCTCCAAATGCCCTGAAAATTGAGTATGATTTTTTGTAGAAAAATTTAGAATTTCTGGCACTTCGAACACACCAGGGGAACCCACCATTTGGTCACGAGGGTGGAGGGCGCGCCCAACCCCCTGGGCACGCCCCTGCCTCGTGGGCCCCACGTGCCCCCCCTCACTTATTCCAGTACCCACACACTTCGTCTTCCATTAGAAAAAATCACCCCGTAGCTCAAACTCGTGTTCTTGCTCGTTTTGCTGCCATTTTCGATCTCCTTGCTCAAAGCTCCATTCACGAAACTGCTTTGGGGGATTGTTCTTTGGTATGTGACTCCTCCAATGGTCCAATTAGTTTTTGTTCTAGTGCTTTATTTATTGCAAATTTTTGCTGCTAAGGTGACCATGTTCTTGAGCTTGCATGTCAAATTTATATGGTCCAAAGTAGTTTTAATGCATGGTATAGCCTCTAGGCACTTGTGGGAGTAGTTGCCATAATCTTGTTGAGTTTGGTTCACTTTTATTTTGAGTCACTAAAAATTTCAGAAATTTTTCAGAGGAAGAAAAATGTTTAGGAAAATGTACCAAGGTGGTTCCTCAAGGAAGCAAGCATCGAGGCTCGCGATACGTGAGCCTGACCTTGAACCACAAAGAGAAGCTCCAGTGCGGCCTTGCGAATGGCCGTCGGATGAATTTATGATCCAAGCTGGCTTCAAGGATGAATTTGATGAGTATGTGTGTAATGCTGATCTTGAGGAATTCATATCAGATAAGTGCCACCAATACTATCACCTCATTATTCCTTTGTGCAGAGATTTAACTTTTCATCTAAGCGCAACACTCACACTTCTATATTTGACCTATATGATAAATCATATACCATGGACCTAGAAGATTTTAACACTGCTTGTAAAATCACAGTGGGGCATCTTTAGTGAACCTCACAAATTTGAATATAATGATTTTCTTGCTAATATCGTTGTGGGAGAAACTAGATCACACAAGCTACCATAGGGAGCATTCATTTCCCTTCCATACATTACTTTGCTCTCTTTATAGGTAGATGCATCAATGGTAAGGATGAGCTTTGCCACATTTGCGTCCCAAATCTTAGTGTCCTCAAGAGTGCGGTGCTAGGTGATAAACGATATAACTTGGGAGGCCATTATTGCACGGAGGTTACATCTTAATGCTAAAGATGGAGATTTTTTTGGTGGAATTTATGCAACTCATTTTGCTGATTATCTTGGTGTGTCCATAAATGAAAAAGATATTGAGTTGCCACCTGCTTTTCTAGATTATAATGCTATGATTTGCCATCAGTTTCTTGAGAGGAACAATCAGTCCCTCCAGTACTGACTAATCTTTGACAGACGGTGTGCTATCCATATTACTCTTCCTGCTCCTACTTTCTTTAACTTTCAGGCAAATGGGAGATATTTTATAATCAGAGAGGAGGCAAATGAATATGAGAGGAAGACGGAGGCTGCTCGCCTTTAGGCTGCAGCTCTTCAGGCAGTAGCTGCTGCAACTCAGTACAACCCCAACTACAACTTTGGATATCCGCCAGGCCAGCCGTGGCCTTAGACCAACTTAAGCCAAAAGCCTAAGCTTGGGGGGGGGGTACGTATTTCTCACCATCATTACATTCATGTTAACACTCATTCTAGTTGTCGGTGTTCATACTTCTTCATTGTACTATCCATGCTAGTTTATTTTCTTTTCTTGCTTTCTTCTTGTGTGTTTGAAAAACTTTGAGAAAAACCAAAAAAATTAGTTGTAGCCTTTAGCTAGTTTACTTTCCATGCTTGTAGTACTAGTAATTAAAAGAAGACCCCATATGTTCTTTGAAATTAAAAGAAAAACTTTGAGAAAAACCAAAAAGATTTCTCGTTCTTCTTTTGCTTGTTGGGAGCTTTCCCGTGTAAATAGTTTTCCTATTTCTTTGAAATTCTTTTCTTTTATTTGGGGGTCGAGAGGAGAAGACCACGATGTAAATGATGACTGACTCTCATATGCATTATTATTGATCTAACCAAGAGCCCATATTACCTTGTCTTCTCCTTTGAATTAAATATTTGCAGATTCCAACTTCGTCCAATGCATGTGCATTATTGTTATTATCCACACCGTTCCATCTTGTTATCCTTAATAGCAACGATACATATGTGTCGTCTCCCTTTCTGTCACTGGGGTCAAGCACCATAAGATCGAACCCACCACAAAGCACCTCTTCCCATTGCAAGATAAATATATCAAGTTGGCCAAACAAAACCAAAATATTGGAGAAGAAATACGAGGCTATAAGCAATCATGCATATAAGAGATCAAAGAAGACACAAATAATTTTCATGGATAAAAACATATATCTGATCATAAACTCAAAGTTCATCGGATCCCAACAAACACACCGCAAAAAGGCTTACATCATATGGATCTCCAAGAGACCATTGTATTGATAATAGAGAGAGAGAGAGAGAGAGAGAGAGGAAGCCATCTAGCTACTAACTACGGACCTGAAGGTCTACGAAGAACTACTCACGCATCATCGGAGAGGCACCAATGGAAGTGGTGAACCCCTCCGTGATGGTGTCTAGACTGGATCTGGTGGTTCTGGACTCTGCGGCAGCTGGAATTGATTTTCGTCGACTCCCTTAGCGTTTCTGGAATATTGGAGTATTTATAGAGCAAAGAGGAGGTTCAGGGGGCACCCGAGGTGGGCACAACCCACCTGGGCGCGCCTGGGCCCCCAGGCGCGCCCTGGTGGGTCCTACCCCCCTTGGAGCACCCCCAAGTGCTTTCCTGACCCACTGGATGTCTTTGGGCCCAAAAAATCCTCAAGAAGTTTCGCTGCGTTTGGACTCCGTTTGATATTGATTTCCTGTGATGTAAAAACATGCAGAAAACAGCAACTGGCACTGGGCACTATGTTAATAGGTTAGTACCAAAAAGTGATATAAATTGACTGTAAAATGATTGTAAAACATCCAAGAATGATAATATAACAGCATAGAACAATAAAAAACGATCACCGAGAGTCATACAAGACCAGCTGCCCAGTCTGCGTCTTCCACAACATGCACAGTCACAACACGAATGGTTGTAAGGAGCTCATGTCCATCCGCGGCGGGCACCTCGGTCGTCGCCCCAAGTGCAACGATCGAGTCTACGATCGCGGAGGAGGCCGAGGTGGAAGACGCTGGGACTGCCGCGACCATCGTCAGGTGTGGCGTGACCAGCCTCGGGAGGACCACTGGCAAGGCCAGCCTCTTGAGGGCACCTGGAGCGATCAGCCTCTTGAGGATCATCCTCAGGGCAACGCTGTCTTTCCCTCGCTGCCGCTGCCACCAAGAAGGAACGAAGACTACCACTAGGACGAGGGAGATGGGGGCTTCCAGGAGCCTCGTTCCATCGCTTGCATCCTAGGCGGCTCCCAAGCCCTAGCTTCCCATCTCATCTTCAAGCAGTTCATGCGTGAGGTGAATGCAGCCCTCCCCAAGCTCGAGGCAATGCGCGTGCTCATGTGGTCCAAATACGCCATCACTTTCGACTCCTCTGACCAGCTCAAGTGTGCGGCTACAGCCGGTGCCCTCCCAATGCTTTGCTCGCCCATCATCAGCAACATACTCGTCACCAAGACACTCATCGATGGCGGTGTGGGTCTCAGTGTTCTCTCCGTTCAGGCATTAAACAGACTCCAAGTGCCATACCACCAGCTTCAGCCTACCAAGCCCTTCTTAGGAGTGACCGACGGCTCCACCACCCTGTTAGGGCAGGTCCGCCTCCCTGTCACCTTCGGCAAGCACGACAACTACCGCACAGAGCTCATCAACTTTGACATCACCAACATCCGTCTCCCATACAACGCCATCCTCGGGTACCCGGCCCTGGCCAAGTTCATGGCGGTCACCCACCATGGCTATAACGTCCTCAAGATGCCAGGAAGCCGCGACATCATCACGGTCGCCTGCGAGGAGTAGGACGCGGTGTGCTCTCTCGAGCGCGCCTACTAGGCTACGGCGGTCAAGAACCAAGACGACGAGGGCACTGCCTACCCTCCTGAGGCCATTGCCAAGAAAAAGAAGCAGCTGCTCCACCAAGGATATCAAGAGGGTGGGGTGTCCAGCGGTGCTGCCCACTACCTCTTCAGCTTGCGTTGGTTTTCCCTTGAAGAGGAAAGGGTGATGCAGCAAAGTAGCATAAGTATTTCCCTCAGTTTTGAGAACCAAGGTATTAATCCAGTAGGAGAAGACACACAAGTCAGCGAATACCTGCACAAACAATCAAGAACTTGCAACCAACGCGATAAAGGGGTTGTCAATCCCTTCGCGGTCACTCGCAAAAGTGACATTTGATAGAGGCAATAAAGTAAATATTTTTTTTATTTTTGTTGTATAGATTGAAACGTAAAGATTGCAAAATAGTAAACGAGATTCAACAATATGGAAAAGAGACTTAATATAATGGAAAAGAGACCCGGGGCCATAGGTTTCACTAGTGGCTTCTCTCGAGATAGCATGTATTACGGTGGGTGAACAAATTACTGCCGAGCAATTGATAGAAAAGCGCATAATTATGATGACATCTAAGGCAATGATCATGAACATAGGCATCACGTCTGTGTCAAGTAGACCGACTCCTACCTGCATCTACTACTATAACTCCACACATCAACCGCTATCCAGCATGCATCTAGAGTATTAAGTTCATAAGAACGGAGTAATGCATTAAGCAAGATGACATGATGTAGAGGGATAAACTCAAGCAATATGATATAGACCCCATCTTTTTATCCTTGATGGCAACAATACAGTACGTGCCTTGCTGCCCCTACTATCACTGGGAAAGGACACCGCAAGATTGAACCCAAAGCTAAGCACTTCTCCCATGGCAAGAAAGATCAATCTAGTAGGCCAAACTAAACCGATAATTCGAAGAGACTTGCAAAGATATCAAATCATGCATATAAGAATTTAGAGAAGAACCAAATAATATTCATAGATAATCTTGTTCAT
Source organism: Aegilops speltoides (assembly GCA_021437245.1). NCBI lineage: Eukaryota > Viridiplantae > Streptophyta > Magnoliopsida > Poales > Poaceae > Aegilops > Aegilops speltoides. Next base: position 56,374,579 of record CM038144.1, on the reverse strand, counting down.
AAATCCACAATTCATCGGATCTCGGCAAAAACACCGCAAAAGAGTATTACATCGAATAGATCTCCAAGAACATAGAGGAGAACTTTGTATTGAGAATCAAAGAGAGAGAAGAAGCCATCTAGCTAATAACTATGGACCCGAAGGTCTATGGTAAACTACTCACGCTTCATCAGAGAGGTAATGGTGTTGTTGTAGAAGCCCTCCGTGATCGATTCCCCCTCCGGCAGATCGCCGGAAAATGCCCCAAGTTGGGATCTCACTGGTACAGAAGGATACGGTGGTGGAAAAGTGGTTTCGTGGCCCCCCTGCTGTTTTTAGGGTATAAGATTATATATATAGGCAAAAGAACTAGGTCGGTGGAGCTATGAGGGGCCCACGAGGGTGGGGGCACGCCCTCCTTCCTCGTGGCCTCCTCGTTACGTCTCCGACTTCATCTCCAAGTCTTCTGGTTTGCTTTCGGTCGAAGAAGATCATCGCGAAGGTTTCATTCCGTTTGGACTCCGTTCGGTATTCCTTTTCTGCAAAAACGTTAAAATAGGCAAAAAACAGAAATTGGCTCTTGGCCTTCGGTTAATAGGTTAGTCCCGAAAATAATATGAAAGAGCATATTAAAGCCCATTAAACATCCAAAACAGATAATATAATAGCATGGAACAATCAAAAATTATAGATAGTTACATTGGAGATGTATCAAGCATCCCCAAGCTTAATTCCTGCTCGTACTCGAGTAGGGAAATGATAAAAACAGAATTTTTGATGTGGAATGCTACCTAACATATTTATCAATGTAATTTTCTTTATTGTGGCACGAATGTTCAGATCCGAAAGATTCAAGACAAAAGTTTAATATTGACATAAAAATAATAATACTTCAAGCATACTAACAAAGCAATCATGTCTTCTCAAAATAACATGGCCAAAGAAAGCTATCCTTACAAAATCATATAGTCTGGTTATGCTCTATCTTCATCACGCAAAGTATTTAATCATGCACAACCACGATAACAAGCCAAACAATTGTTTCATACTTTTGATGTTCTCAAACTTTTTCAATATTCACACAATACATGAGCGTGAGCCATGGACATAGCACTATAGGTGGAATAGAATGGTGGTTGTGGAGAAGACAAAAAGGAGAAGATAGTCTCACATCAACTAGGCATATCAACGGGCTATGGAGATGCCCATCAATAGATATCAATGTGAGTGAGTAGGGATTCCCATGCAACGGATGCACTAGAGCTATAGGTGTATGAAAGCTCAAAAAGAAACTAAGTGGGTGTGCATCCAACTTGCTTTCTCACGAAGACCTAGGGCATTTTGAGGAAGCCCGTCATTAGAATATACAAGCCAAGTTCTATAATGAAAAATTCCCACTAGTATATGAAAGTGACAACATAGGAGACTCTCTATCATGAAGAGCATGGTGCTACTTTGAAGCACAAGTGTGGAAAAAGGATAGTAACATTGTCCCTTCTCTCTTTTTCTCTCATATTTTTTTATTTGGGCCTTTCTCTTTTTTATGGCCTCTTTTTTTCTTTTTCTTTTATTTTTTCGTCCGGAGTCTCATCCCGACTCGTGGGGGAATCACAGTCTCCATCATCCTTTCCTCACTGGGACAATGCTCTAATAATGAAGATTATCACACTTTTATTTACTTACAACTCAAGAATTACAACTCGATACTTAGAACAAAATATGACTGTATGTGAACGCCTCCGGCAGTATACCGGGATGTGCAACGATTCAAGAGTGACATGTATGAAAAAATCATGAACGGTGGCTTTGCCACAAATACAATGTCAACTACATGATCATGCAAAGCAATATGACAATTATGGAGCATGTCATAATAAACGGAATGGTGGAAAGTTGCATGGCAATATATCTCGGAATGGCTATGGAAATGCTATAATAGGTAAGTATGTTGGCTGTTTTGAGGAATATATATGGTGGGTGTATGGTACCGGCGAAAGTTGCGCGGTACTAGAGAGGCTAGCAATGGTGGAAGGGTGAGAGTGCGTATAATCCATGGACTCAACATTAGTCATAAAGAACTCACATACTTATTGCAAAAATCTGTTAGTTATGGAAACGAAGTACTACGCGCATGCTCCTAGGGGGATAGATTGGTAGGAAAATACCATCGCTCGTCCTCGACTGCCACCCATAAGGAAGACAATCAATAAATAAATCATGCTCCAACTTCAACACATAACGGTTCACCATACGTGCATGCTACGGGAATCACAAACTTTAGCACAAGTATCTCTCAAATTCACAACTACTCTACTAGCATGACTCTAATATCACCATCTTCATATCTCAAAACAATCATAAAGAATCAAACTTCTCATAGTATTCAATGCGCTTTATATGAAAGTTTTTATTATACCCATCTTGGACGCCCATCATATTAGGAGTACTTTTATAACCAAAGCAAGTTACCAAGCTGTTCTAAAAGACTCCCAAAATAATATAAGTGAAGCATGAGAGATCAATAATTCCTATAAAATAAAACCACCGCCGTGCCCTAAAAAGATATAAGTGAAGCACTAGAGCAATATTGTCTAGCTCAAAAGATATAAGTGAAGCACATAGAGTATTCTAATAAATTCCGAATCATGCATGTCTCTACCAAAAGGTGTCTACAGCAAGGATTATTGTGGTAAATAAAAAGCAAAGGCTCAAATCTTACTAGACGCTCGAAGCAAAACACATATCATGTGGTGAATAAAAATATAGCCTCAAGTAAAGTTACCGATAGACGAAGACGAAAGAGGGGATGCCTTACGGGGCATCCCCAAGCTTAGGATTTTGGTTGTACTTGAATTTTAGCTTGGGGTGCCTTGGGCATCCCCAATCTTAAGCTCTTGCCACTCCTTATTCCAAAATCCATCAAATCTTTACCCAAAACTTGAAAACTTCAGAACACAAAACTTCAACAGAAAATCTCATGAGCTCCGTTAGCATAAGAAAATAAACCACCACTTTAAGTTACTATAATTAACTCATTCTTTATCTATATTGGTTCTAAGCCTACCGTATTCCAACTTTTCTATGGTTCATACCCCCCGATACTACTCATAGATTCATCAAAATAAGCAAACAACACACGAAAAACAGAATCTGTCAAAAACAGAACAATCTGTAGCAATCTGTAACTTTAGAATACTTCTGCAACTCCAAAAATTCGGAAATAAATTGGTGGTCGTGAGTAATTTGTCTATTAATCTTCTTTAAAAAAATACAGCTATTCTTGTGAGCGCAAAAGTTTCTGTTTTTACAGCAAGATCGCAAAGACTTCACCCAAGTCTTCCCAAAGGTTCTACTTGGCACAAACACTAATTAAACCACATCTAAACAGAATCTAGATGAATTACTTATTACTAAACAGGAGAAAAAAAATCAAAGAACAAAAATAAAATTGGGTTGCCTCCCAACAAGCGCTATCGTTTAACGCCCTGAGCTAGGCATTGAGATATCAATGATGCTCACATGAAAGACAAGAATTGAAGCACAAAGAGAGCATAATATAGCACATGGCAAACACATCTAAGTCTAACATACTTCCTATGCATAGGCATCTTATAGGCAAAAAATTATCATAGCAAGCAAAAACTAGCATATGGAAGGAAGCAAAAAGAAACAATAGCAATCTCAACATACGGGAGGTAATTTAGTAACATGAAAATTTCTACAACCATATTTTCCTCTCTCATAATAATTACATGTGGGATCATAATAAAATTCAACAAAATAGCTATCACATAAAATATTTTCAACATGATCCACATGCATGCGAAGTTCACACATATTAACTAAAGTCATGACCTCTCCAAACCCACTTTTATCCAAAATTTCATAAGATTTAACATTCTCCAAATATGTGGGATCTAAAGTTGACACTCTTCCAAACCCACTTTCAATAATATTGCAAACACTATTATCAATCTCATATTCATCATGGGGCTTAAATAAATTTTCAAGATCATAAGAAGAATCACCCCAATCATGATCATTGCAACAAATAGTAGACATAGCAAAACTAGCATCCCCAAGCTTGAGGTTTTGCATATAATTAACACAATTGACATCAAGAGAATTTATAATAACATCATTGCAACATGCTTTTATCGAAGGGACTATCAAGTATGGGTGCAATAGCAACAATCTCATGTTTAACATAAGGAACTATAGCAAATTCGTCTTCATAAATATTGGCATCGTGGCCACAAGAATAGAAAGCATCATGTTCATCAAGGGATATTTTAATCAAATCATTGGAATCATAATTATCTATAGATTCATGCATATCATTATTTTCTTTCAAAGCAGCAGTCATTCTCTCAATAAATTCTTTGACACAAACATTATGAGCATAGTTTTTATAGCAATATTTAAATATGTCAAAAAAATTCAGATTCGTAGAGAGTAATATCATACTTTTCAATCAAAGAAGCAACTTCATAAGCACCCTTAAAAGCAACAAATTCTTCAATTTGTTCGATATCATAGTAACTATAAACACCCTTTGCATAAGAAGATAAGATTTCATTATCATTAAACTCACATAGGTAGGGAAGGTGTTTTTTAGGGTTCTTAGAGTAACAAGTAAAATCATAAATTCACAAAGATTCCAAGCATAAACACATAGCATGCTCATCTAAAGATTTCCCATCAACTAGGCTAGTTGGGGTTTCAGCGCGAGCGCATAAGGATCAAAGATGATCCAAGAAGAACACTTTAAGTGGATCCATACCAATAGTTTTTTAGCAAGCAAAGAAGCAAGCACATAGAAGGCACATGGAGACACAAGCAAACATAAGATCGAACGAAAGAGGGGCGAAGAAAAGGCAAAGGTTTTCGAAAATCGTTTTAGAAGTGGGGGCGAGGAAAACAAAAGGCAAATGGCGAATAATGTAATGCAAGGGAGAAGAGTTTATGATGGATACTTGGTATGGCTTGACTTGACGAAGATTTCCCTGGCAACGACGCTAGAAATCCTTCTGGCAACCTCTTGAGCTTGCGTTGGTTTTCCCTTGAAGAGGAAAGGGTGATGCAGCAAAGTAGCGTAAGTATTTCCCTCAGTTTTGAGAACAAAGGTATCAATCCAGTAGGAGACGATGCACAAGTCACCGAATACCTGCACAAACAATCAAGAACTTGCAACCAACGCAGTAAAGGGGTTGTTAATCCCTTCACGGTCACTCACAAAAGTGAAATCTGATAGAGAGAATAAAGTAAATATATTTGGTATTTTTGTTGTAAAGATCAAAAGTAAAGATTGCAAAATAGTAAACGAGATTCAACAATATGGAAAAGAGACTTAATATAATGGAAAAGAGATCCAGGGGCCATAGGTTTCACTAGTGGCTTCTCTCGAGATAGCATCTATTACGGTGGGTGAACAAATTACTGTCGAGCAATTGATAGAAAAGCGCATTATTATGATGACATCTAAGGTAATGATCATGAACATAGGCATCACGTCCGTGTCAAGTAGACCGACTCCTGCCTGCATCTACTACTATTACTCCACACATTGACCGCTATTGAGCATGCATCTAGAGTATTAAGTTCATAAGAATGGAGTAACGCATTAAGCAAGATGACATGATGTAGAGGGATAAACTCAAGCAGTATGATATAAACCCCATATTTTTATCCTCGATGGCAACAATATAATACTGTAACGCCCCGGATCCGTTGCGCCAGGTGTCCGTCAGTTATTCGCCGTCATTGCCATGTCATGTGCTTGCGTGTTGCACTTTGCCATGTCATCATATGCACTTTGTCATGTCATCATGTGCATTTCATTTTGCATACATGTTCATCTCATGCATCCGAGCATTTTCCCCGTTGTCCGTTTTGCAATCCGGCACTCCTATGTCTCCCGGCGTCCCCTCTTCTCTCTTTTCGTGTGCGGGTGTTAAACTTTCTCGGAATGGCCCGAGGTTTGCCAAGCGGCCTTGGTATAGCACCGGTAGACCGCCTGTCAAGTTTCGTGCCATTTGGAGTTCGTTTGGTACTCCAACGGTTATCCGGGTAACCGCAAAGCCTCTTTTGTTTCCAGCCCAACACCCCTTCCAAAGTGGCCCAAAACCCAGCAAACTCCCCTCCATGCTCTCGGTCGTTCGATCACGATCGCGTGGCCGAAAACCGCTCCTCATTTGGACTCTCCTAGCTCCCAGAATCTATAAATAACCCCTCCCCCCGAAATTCGCAGATATTTTCCCCCGAAACCCTAGCTTCTTCCTCCTCCCGCCGACGGACACGTCCGCCCGCCGACGGACATGTCCGCCACCGCCCACGCGCCCAATCCCGACGTGCCACGTGTCCGCCGCCGCCTCCCACCGCCGCGGGCCCGCCGAGCCCATCTGAGGCCTGCAGGCCAGATCCGCCGCGCCTCCGCCTGGCCTGCCTCCGTCTCCGCCGCCGAGCGCCCGCCGCCGCCGCCGCTTGCCGCTCGCTCGGGCGCCCGGTCATCCGCCGCCGCCGACCGCCCTCGCCAGCGAACCCGTCGTCGCCGCCGCTGCTGCTGCGCCGCCCGATGTTTCCCCTTGCGCGAAGGCCGCTTCGTCGCCGCTGCCCCGCGCCTGTAGCTGAGCTCCACGCCAAGCTCAAGCGCTGCTCCGCCGCAGCAGCCGCCGCGCTGCTGGCTTCCTTCGCGCTGCGCCGCCGCCGCCGGCGCGACGCGCTCAGCGCAAGCGTCTCCGCGCCATCTCGACGACTCCGCCGCCGCCGCTTCGCCCTCGCCCGGCCCCCACCGCCAACCTCGCTGGAGAGCTCGCCGGACCCGTCGCCGGTCAGATCCGGTGGATCGGGACGAGATCCACCGGTCCCTCCAACCAAACGCCTCCCCGCTGCACCTGGATCTCCTCGTCCCGCACGCCTCCGTCCCGGTTGACTTTTCCCCGAGGTGAAAATCCACAAAGTCCCAGATTTCAGTAAATTTCATTGCATATTCATCGCATCACATCTTCGCATCCGTAGCTCCGTTTTGCGCGTATAATATGCCAAATTGTTCGCCTCGACGAGTACATCATTAATTCCATTGCATCATTTGCATTTGAGCTCATCTTGATGCCCGAAATGCTGTTGGAAGAGGGCTTCAGATCGTTAGTTCCAGAATCTTATCAGCTCGAGCTCTTTTGTCATTTTTGCCATGATTTATGTGTGCATCCTATGAGTATGAGCTCTACATGAATGTTGGACTATGCCATGCCATCTTTCCAGAGGTGTTGACCTTGTATTTTTGTGAGTTGTGTGCTGAGTGTATCAAGCTTGTAAAGTAGGGTAGTTGCTGTTGCTGTTTTGCTAGACAGATTCTGTTATAATTTGATGCCATGTTAACATGCTTCCACTAATCATTCTATGCATAATCTGGAGATGCTCTATAAACATGTTTTGATATAAATGTCTTTCTCTATCCATTCATGCCCTTGTTTGCAATTATAGCCTGCTGGAACATGTTCATTTCTTGCTCCAAAGTTGCTTGAAAATGTTTCATGACAGATTGTTTGCATGAGAGTCAATTTTCACAAGGTCGTTGTAGTTGATCCGTGTATGCTATGACCTTGCTCTTGCCATGATTAGCTTCATAAACATGCCTTCTTGCTGTTGGTTGCCTTGCCATGCCATGTATTGCTCTGTAGTGAGTGGTTCGAGCTCATGAACATGCCTACCTATTGTTGTTCTTGTCATGTATAAATCTGTAATAAAACTTGCCATGTTTACATGGGTGCCATCATATTTTCTATGCCTTTTTGGCTCATGGTCAGTAAGGGTCTTTTGATATATGCAATTAGTAGTCTCATGCCATGCCTTTGTTTGCCATGATAAGTTCCTGTAACATGTTGTTTGATAGCTCTAAACATTGCAACCTGATGTTATTTCTGCTAAAGTCTGAAATTGTTATTAGTAGCAATATCTCCATGTCTTTTTAAGTATGTTCTAGTTGTTTCTGGAGATAGCTCAGTGTTCATGTTTTGTTATGCTTTACGTGTACTTCATGCCCATGCCTTTTGTTATTATGTTGGGATGCTGTAGCATGTTGTTTTGATGCTTGTAAGATGCCTAGAAGCTGTTTTGGACAGATTGTTGCTATGACTTGTATAGTGTGCATGTGTTGCCCCGTTGCTCCGTTTTGAGTGTGCTCTATATGAAACTTGCTTGATTTTGCATGTAGCTTCATATTATCATGTTGCATCCTTGTTTTGAGATGTTTGCTTGATGTTTGGGTGCATTTTGCATCGATGCCATGTTTAACTTGTTTTGCTCATATCTTCTAGCCCGTAGCTCCGATTCTAATGAACTTTATATGTAACTTGACTAGAATTTCGTGTAGATCATCTTGGTGCATCTTTAACTTGCTGTTTAACAACTTGAACATAAGGTTTATTCAGTTCTGGACCTATTTCGAAAATTGCATATGAGGACTTACCGGAATTGTTATATGTTGTTTCCGGCCTCATTTAAACTTGCCTTGATGTGTTGTTCTTGTTTGCATCATCTCTTGCCATGAGTAGCTTCATGTAGCTTGGTCATGCATCATGCTTGTTGTGCATCATGCCTTGTTCATGTGTGGTGTGTTTACCTATGTTGTGTGCTTCTTCTTGTTAGTTCCTGTTTCGTCGTGATCGTGAGGATTCGTTCGTCTACGTGTGGTTCGTCTTCGTGGATTCATCTTCTTCATGGACTCGTTCTTCTTCCTTGAGGGATTTCAGGCAAGATGACCGCTACCCTGGATCTCACTACTATCATTGCTATGCTAGTTTCCTCGTTCTTTCGCTATGCTGCGCTACCTATTACCTGTTTGTCAAGCCATCCCATATTGCCATGAACCCCTAACTTTTGACACTTATCCTATGCAAACCGTTGTTTGGCTATGTTACCGCTTTGCTAAGCCCCTCTTATAGCGTTGCTAGTTGCAGGTGAAGTTGAAGATTTCTCCATGGTGGACAGGGTTATGTTGGGATATCACAATATCTCTTATATTATTAATGCATCTATATACTTGGTAAAGGGTGGAAGGCTTGGCCTTATGCCTGGTGTTTTGTTCCACTCTTGCCGCCCTAGTTTCCGTCATACCGGTGTTATGTTCCCGGATTTTGCGTCCCTTACGCGGTCGGGTGATTTATGGGACCCCCGACGGTTCGCTTTGAATAAAACTTGTCCAAAGAAGGCCCAACATTGCCTTTTACCATTTGCCTCACCACCACCTATCTTTTTCCCTTGGGAGTCGCTCTCTCGAGGGTCATCTTTATTTTAGCCCCCCCGGGCCAGTGCTTGTCTAAGTGCTGGTTTGAACCGAGTAGATCATGGGGCCCCTCGGGCAACTCGAGGTCTGGTTTTACTCGTAGGATGTCTCATCCGGTGTTGCCCTGAGAACGAGATATGTCCAGCTCCTATCGGGATTGTCGGTGCATCGGGCGGCTTTGCTGGTCTTGTTTTACCATTGTCGAAATGTCTTGATGTACCGAGATTCCGAGACTGATCGGGTCTTCCTGGGTGAAGGTCTATTCCTTCGATGATCGCGAGAGCTTGTCATGGGCTGTTGGGACACCCCGCAGGTATAAACTTTCGAGAGCCGTGCCATGTTATGTGGCAGATGGGAATTTGTTAATGTCCGTTGTAGACAACTTGACACCAGATCCGAATTAAAACGCATCAACCGAGTGTGTAGCCGTGATGGTCTCTTCTCGGCGGAGTCCGGAAGTGAACACGGTTTCGGGTTATGTTTGACGTAAGTAGGTGTTCAGGATCACCTCTTGATCATTGCTAGTTGACGACCGTTCCGCTTGTTCTCTTCTCGCTCTTCTTTGCGTATGTTAGCCACCATATCATGCTTAGTCGCTGCTGCAACCTTACCACTTTACCCCTTCCTTTCCCTTTAAGCTTTGCTAGTCTTGATACCCATGGTAATGGGATTGCTGAGTCCTCGTGACTCACCAGATACTTCCAAAACCAGCTTGCAGGTGACGCAACCAAGCTCAAGGAGGAGCTCGATGAAGATCTTGCCCTTTGTGTTGTTTCGTTCTAGTTGATCGGTAGTGGAGCCCAGTTGAGGTCGATCGGGGACCTTTGTCGCATTTGGGGTTCTTCTTTTATTTTGGTTCCGTAGTCGGACCTTGATTGTATCTGGATGATGTAATGCTTTATTCTTGTAATTGTGTGAAGTGGCGATTGTAAGCCAACTATGTATCTCTTTCCCTTATGTATTACTTGGGATGTGTGAAGATTACCTCACTTGCGACATTGCTTTCAATGCGGTTATGCCTCTAAGTCGTGCTTCGACACGTGGGAGATATAGCCGCATCGAGGGCGTTACAAATACGTGCCTTGCTGCCCCTACTGTCACCAGGAAAGAACACTTCATGATTGAACCCAAAGCTAAGCACTTCTCCTATGGAAACAAAGATCAATCTAGTAGGCCAAACTAAACCGATAATTCGAAGAGACTTGCAAAGATATCAAATCATGCATATAAGAATTCAGAGGAGAACCAAGTAATATTCATAGATAATCTTGTTCATAAATCCACAATTCATTGGATCTCGTCAAACACACCACAAAAGAGTATTACACCGAATAGATCTCCAAAAACATCGAGGAGAACTTTGTATTGAGAATCAAAGAGAGAGAAGAAGCCATCTAGCTAATAACTATGGACCCGAAGGTCTATGGTAAGCTACTCACGCTTCATCGGAGAGGTAATGGTGTTGATGTAGAAGCCCTCCGTGATCGATTCCCCCTTTGACAGATCGCAGGAAAAGGCACCAAGATGGGATCTCATGGGTATAGAAGGTTGCGGCGGTGGAAAAGTGGTTTCGTGGCTCCCCTGATGTTTTTAGGGTATAAGAGTATATATAGGCGAAAGAACTAGGTCAGTGGAGCTACGAGGGCCCACGAGGGTGGGGGCGTGTGTCGGTGTCAAAACCGGTGGATCTCGGGTAGGGGGTCCCGAACTGTGCGTCTAGGCGGATGGTAACATGAGACAAGGGACACGATGTTTTTACCCAGGTTCGGGCCCTCTAGATGGAGGTAAAACCCTACTCCTGCTTGATTAATATTGATGATATGGGTAGTACAAGAGTAGATCTACCACGAGATCAAAGAGGCTAAACCCTAGAAGCTAGCCCATGGTATGATTGTTGTTCGTCCTACGGACTAAAACCCTCTGGTTTATATAGACACCGGAGAGGGCTAGGGTTACACAGAGTCGGTTACAATGGTAGTAGATCCACATATCCGTATTGCCAAGCTTGCCTTCCATGCCAAGGAAAGTCCCATCCGGACACGGGACAGAGTCTTCAATCTTGTATCTTCATAGTCTAGGAGTCCGGCCAACGGTGATAGTCCGGCCATCCGGACACCCCCTAATCTAGGACTCCCTCAGTAGCCCCTGAACTAGGCTTCAATGACGACGAGTCCGGCTCGCATATTGTCTTCGGCATTGCAAGGCGGGTTCCTCCTACGAATACTTCATAGAAAATTTTGAACACAAGGATAGTGTCCGGCTCTGCAAAATAAGTTCCACATACCACCGTAGAGAGAATAACATTTACACAAGTTCAATCTGCTAACGTATTCCGTGGCGTGACATCACCCCACCGCCAGCCTTTATTCAATCGTTTTCTGTTCCACCTCGGTGCGTTTAGCGGCGGTTTCCTTTGCACGCCTTATCAAAGCAGATCGTGTCCCTTATTCCGGATTCTCATCAATACGGGCTTGGGTAACCCAACCGCGCCATTGTTTACGGCGCTTGGGAGATAAGCGAGTTTTACCAGGCTGGTGGGGACGCATAGTTTCGTCCGTCCATATAAGGGGATAAGGATCCACCTTTTTACCTACGCCTTCTTCCTCCTTTGCCTATCCATTTCCGAGCACTCGAGCTCCAGCACCCAAGTCCGCACATCTCGCCTCAACCTTCCCCAGCCATGTCCGGAGCGGGAGGCAAGTGGATGGCCTCTTCCGTCACGGAGGGGCACATCAAGAGGCTGTGAAAGGCTGGATACTTGTCTGGCAACAGCGTGCATCGGCTCCCCGACAAGGGGCAGCTCATCCCCACCCCCGGGCTAGGTCAAACCGAAGGTAGTGCCCGGCCGCCAAGCGGAGTGCGGAGGTGCCATGGTGGGAAAGATGCCCAACGTCCTATGGCTCGAGGGCTCCTTTGTGGAGACCATAAATGGGTGACAATCAGGGTGGTTCCACATCACCGAGCCGCATAACCCTAAATGGGTAGCGGCCCCCGAATTCCGATCTGGCTTCCCTACACGGCTCACCTCTTGGAAAGGGAAGGGCCTATCATGGGGTGATTCGGAGGAGCTAATCGGACTCCAATCCTGGATCCAAACCTTGGTGAACAGAAGATCAAGCTTGTCTACATAGTCCAGGTCATGCTCATCCGCCGGATCCTCCCGTGCCAAAAACGGGCCTTTAATTTGTGGGAGTTTGATCCGGCACAGCACCAAACCTTGAGCAGGCTCTTCGACACTACATACGAAGATGCCTGGAAGGTGCTGTTCAAGGGCGCCGAGGCTCCCGCATCCGCTACCGAAGATCGCGGATTCAGCTCGCAGCGTCAAGCCGGCGAGGTAAGCTATTTTACCCTTTACAGGACGCTTATTTTCCATAGTTTGACTCTATGCGGGATCTAAACTCCCTTTACCTTTGACAGGCCTGGCAAAAGACGTCCGGGCAGGTTAACTATCCGGCTCCCTTGCCAGAAGACCCAGCGGACGCCCAATTAACGGGGCTGCTGGGTCCGGCGCCTTACGTGGTACCGGAGAAAAAGGCCAAGAGGAAGGCCGCGGGAACTTGAAGGAGTTCCCGGCGCCAGGTGTTGTCAGACTCATCATCCGACGACTCCGAGGCAGACTCCTCCCGCGAAGACGGTGAGGAAAAAGGGGCTTCTCCCCCAGCGGGGGGAGAGAAGAAAAGGAAGGCCTCCCCAACTGGGGAGGCTGGAGGGTCCAAGAAGGGAAGGACCCTTCCTCCGGACTACTCCACCAACGTCGACGATGGCGAAGAGGAGTGGCCACCGAGGGCTAAGCCCCTGGCGACATCGTAAGTGTCCGGATACCAGAATAATTCATGGCATTTCGTTTGTCGCATAGAATCTCCAAACGCCGAACACAACCCTGCAGCCCGCCCAAGGACGGGCTCGATATTTCAACGAGCGGCTCCCTGGCTCCGTCGGACGTGAATAGTACTTCACTTCCGGCCGCCTCCTCTCCTCGCGCTGCTGATGAAGTCGAGGTGGGGTCCCAAAAGGGGCCCGGCCAGGAGGAGGAGGTCCTGGAGGTGCCACAAGGCAACCTCCCGGACTTTGGGCACGCGGGGGATCAACCCCTAAAGGGTTCTGAGTTCGGCCCTGGGCCGTACTCGGCACCGGAACCTTTAGTGGTTCCGGAGTCCGGCGGGCGGCCTCTTCATAAGAAGGGCGAGACTGTGACACCGGTAACCTTCGTCCAGCCGGAGGCACCGGATAATTTGCTGGAGGCGCTCAATGGAGCCTCCATCGGCGAGGAGCACTGCACTGTTATGAGTGCGGTGATCCAGAAAGTTCAGTCCGGCAAGAGCGGGATGACTGAAGCCTGTACCAGCCTTCTAACAGGCTTTGAGGTATGTAATTAAGATATGTAAAAATAGTACTGCATAGACAGTAGCCCCTGATGCTCAGTTTGGTGTTCGGAAAGAAAAGCCGAACTGAGGATCTAAAAAGATATACGCATGAGTTTAACATGAGCATGTCAATATGGGAATGCAGGCTGCGCTGCTGACCTCTGCTGCGCTGACTGCGGAGGTCAATGCATTGAAGCAGAGCCTCGAGCGGTCCGAGAACGAGCTCGGCCGTGCCAAGAAGAAGCTCGAGGACAAGGAAGGTAAGTAATACCTTACTGAAGTAGTACCTTATAGAAAGGATTTGGTTGCAAAAAATGACAGGAATAACATGAGTATTGCAGGGGCCACGAACGAGGTGGCGACCCTGAAGGAGGCGGTGTCCAAGGCCAAAAAAGTGCGGCCGCGGAGGGCACCGAGCAAGAGAAGCAGGAGGCGCGGGTGGCGGAGGTGCGGCAAGAGCTCCAGGCTTTCGTGGAAAAACAGGAGAGTTTGGAGCGTGACTCGAAGACTCGAGAGTCCGAGCTCGCCTTGGCTCTTGAGAGTGCCAAAGCCGCTAAGGCCAAGCCCGAAGGCCCTCCGAGATTGAGGCGATAAAAAAGATAGCGGCGGGTAAGGCATTCTTCATGCAAAGCAAGCATGTAAAAGTGAATTATCTGTTACTTACCCGAATTCGGAGCTCTCCAGGAGCGTTCATAGACCTGCCCTGTAGTGTGTCCGATGCTGCCGCGTTGTACCGAGCCGAGGAGGGGAGCTCGACGGAAAAGGTGGTCTGGTCTCAATATGCTGAGGCCGGACATCCGGTGCCCCTGAGCGACCACCTGAAGCAGCTGGTCGAGCTCCATAAGGTGGCTGAACAGGCCATGAAGAGCCTCATAGTTCGGCTGTGGCCTAAAGAAGCCATGCCTGGGAGCTACTTCGGTCTGGTGCGGCGGTTGGTGGACGCCTGTTCATGGATTGAAGTCATCAAGCGTTCCGTCTGCATTGAAGGTGCCCGTCAGGCCCTTGTCCGCGCTAAAGTGCACTGGGGCAAGATGGACGCCGAGAAGCTTGTGACGGACGCGCCGCCGCCGGGCAAGGAGTATCGCACGCCCATATGCACTATAAGGGTGTCCTGAAGGGTGCCCGCCTTATAGCAGGTGAGTGCTCCCAATATGTAATTTTTTGAGTAGACTCGCATTTGTTATCCTGTATGCTGAAAACTTTGTTCATATGCGCTAAGCAACGCTTGTTAATTTAAAATATTACCTTCTGTGCGGCCGTTTATCAAATTTGAGAGATGGCAAGTCTTTGGCTTCAACCCCCATGCCACGAGTGCTGGGGTGTTCGGGATAAACTTGAGCGCTCTTGTTCCCATTCTTGGGTCCTTCGAGGGAGGCGCTCAACACAATGAACAAGGCAACCGGACTATAATGCTTGAACACTCCCACTTAGCCATAGAATTCTATAATTTTAAATGTCGGCGAAGCCCCAAGTGTTCGGAAGACCGAATTCGGGGCGCTATCCACGCCTGGGCCGGACAAAGCCGACTCCTCGCTCTAAGCGGCATAAGTCTTTAGGGACTCGAAAAAACTCTCGAACAGCGACCGGCTCTCGCCCTATCATGACGTTCAAATTTAGCTTTCTCCACTGAGGTGCTCAACCCAGATCAACCGGGGCACAATCACAGTGGTTGTCCCAGCGCTACCTTAGCCGATATAACGGAATGTAAGGTACCAAAACATGGGAGCCAGGCAAACCCAACTATTGACCCAAGACATGATTCGGAGCCGATGCATATAATGCTATAAGTTCGGGGTGCCGCACTTGTTAAAGTGTTTGGACTTATCACACCATATTTTGGGGTACTTAAGCCCCTGGTGTATTTGGCCGTACCAAAGCATACGGATGCAACATGTCATAAGTGAACATATATAGATAGAAAAAGGAATGCAATAATAGGCAAAAAGCGATGCATTGTTTATTCAAAAAATACTGCAATGAAAGCAGAACGATGCAAATAGTGTGATAAGCAAGGGATGGGACTATTTAACATGTCCCCCTCCAGGGGTAGGCTGCGGGATGGTATGTAAAACAGGTATACTACTCGTAATAGAGACCACATGGACACTCGATGTAGCTTTTCTGCTTCCCTGGCTATTGCATCATGAGTTTGGCAATTCTACTGCGAGACAGGGCTTCTGGAAAACGGAGTCCTGAGAATAAGAAGAAAAAAAGAATGACACAATTGGGAGCCCCTAGTGCGGTTGAGCCGCTCTCCGGGCATGCCGTGGTCGTGCCCCTACCCCTATGCCCATGGTATCTCCAGTGCGTAGTTATGTACGCGTGTTACTAGTCTCACGATTTCACGAGGGCTGGAGTTGGGGCCGCATTGCTACGCGTGCTCGGAACGTGCCAGGCGGTCTTGTTGTAGGTTACTCCGGGCGCGCTTGATAGTGTCCGGACGTTTAGTAGTCGGACTCGAGAATTGCCTTTAGAGGCTGCTTTATACTTCCGCCGCGAGGGCCGCCGTATGCTCCTCCGTTCGGAGAGAGCGTTCAGTGTTTCCATTGACCGTGATTACTTCTCGGGGGCCTGGCATTTTGAGCTTGAGGTATGCGTAGTGCGGCACCGCATTGAACTTTGCAAATGCGGTTCGTCCGAGCAGTGCGTGATAGCCGCTGCGGAACGGGACTATGTCGAAGATTAATTTCTCGCTTCGGAAGTTATCCGGGGATCCAAGACCCGAGTGTAATCGAGCTGTCTGATTGGCCTCTACACCGTATGGCGCTTTTAAAGTTCGCTTTTGTAGGTTTGATCCTTGAGGGTCTATGCCCATTTTGCGCCTTTGTATCCCGTAAAGCAAGTTCAGGATGCTGCCGCCGTCCATCAGGACTCTAGTGAGGGGAAATCCGTCAATGATTGGGTCAAGAACCAATGCGGCGAATCCACCGTGGCAGATGCTAGTGGGGTGGTCCCTTCGATCAAAAGTGATCGGGCAGGAGGACCATGGGTTGAACTTTGGGGCGACTGGCTCCATCGCGTGTACGTCCCTCAGTGCACGCTTCCACTCCCTTTTGGGTATGTGGGTTGCGTATATCATGTTCACCGTCCGCACTTGTGGGGGAAAGCCCTTCTGTCCTCTATTGCTCGGCTACAGATGAATCATAAACAAAAACTCAAACAATATCCACCCTGCTAGCCCAGGCTGCCGACCTGGAACCTATCCCCTGATCGAAGAAGAAGCAGAAGAAGAACTCCAAAACAAGCAAGCATCGCTCTCGCGTCAGGATCATCGCATAACCTGTACCTGCAACTGTTGTGGTAGTAATCTGTGAGCCACGAGGACTCAGCAATCCCATTACCATGGGTATCAAGACTAGCTAAGCTTAATGGGAAAGGAAGGGGTAAAGTGGTGAGGTTGCAGCAGCGACTAAGCATGATATGGTGGCTAACATACGCAAATGAGAGCGAGAAGAGAAACAAAGGAACGGTCGTGAAGCTATCAATGATCAAGAGGTGATCCTGAACTCCTACTTACGTCAAACATAACACAAAAACCGTGTTCACTTCCCGTACTCCGCCGAGAAGAGACCATCACGGCTACACACGCGGTTGATGCGTTTTAATTCGGATCAGGTGTCAAGTTATCTACAACCGGACATTAACAAATTCCCATCTGCCACATAACCGCGGGCACGGCTCTTGAAAGTTTAAACCCTGCAGGGGTGTCCCAACTTAGCCCATGACAAGCTCTCGTGATCAACGAAGGAATAGACCTTCTCCCAGGAAGACCCGATCAGTCTCGGAATCCCGGTTTACAAGACATTTCGACAATGGTAAAACAAGACCAGCAAGACCTCCCGCTGTGCCGACAAATCCCGATAGGAGCTGCACATATCTCGTTCTCAGGGCACACCGGATGAGCCAGACGTCGGGTTGGCATAGACTCTGGTTGCCCAGGGGGCGCCGGACATCACTCGGTTTGGACCAACACTTAGACAAGCATTGGCCCGGGGGGCTAAAATAAAGATGACCCTCGAGAGAGCGACTCCCAAGGGAAAAGTAGGTGGTGGTGAGGCAAATGGTAAAACCAAGGTTGGGCCTTGCTGGAGGAGTTTTATTCAAAGCGAACTGTCAGGGCGGTCCCATAAATCACCCGACCGCGTAAGGAACGCAAAATCCGGGAACATAACACCGGTATGACGGAAACTAGGGCGACAAGAGTGGAACAAAACACCAGGCATAAGGCCAAGCCTTCCACCCTTTACCAAATATATAGATGCATTAATAATATAAGAGATATTGTGATATCCCAACAAAAACCCTGTCCACCATGGAGCAATCTTCAACTTCACCTGCAACTACCAACGCTATAAGAGGGGCTGAGCAAAGCGGTAACATAGCCAAACAACGGTTTGCTAGGAGGGGTGTCAAAGGTTAGAGGTTCATGGCAATTTGGGAGGCTTGAAGAGCAAATGATAGGTAACGCAGCATAGCGATAGAACGAAGCAACTAGCATCGCAATGATAGTAGTGAGATCTAGGGTAGCGGTCATCTTGCCTGAAATCCTGCAAGGAAGAAGAACGAGTCCATGAAGAAGATGAAGCCACGAAGACGAACCACACGTAGACGAACGCATCCTCACGATCGCAACGAAACGGGAACTATCGAGAAGAAGCACACAACATGGTAAACACACCACACATAGACAAGACATGATGCACAACAAGCATGATGCATGACAAAGCTAGATGAGGCTACTCATGGCAAGAGATGATGCAAACAAGAACAACACATCAAGGCAAGTTTAAATGAGGCCGGGAACAACATATAACAATTCCGGTAAGTCCTCATATGTAAATTTCGAAATTGGATCATAACTGAATAAACCTTATGTTCAAGTTGTTAAACAGCAAGTTAAAGATCCCCATGATGATCTACACGAAAATCTAGTCAAGTTACTTATAAAGTTCATTAGATTTGGAGCTACGGCCTAGAAGATATGAGCAAAACAAGTTAAGCATGGCATTGATGCAAAATGCACCCAAACATCAAGCATACAAACCAAAACAAGGATGCAACATGATAATATGGAACTACATGCAAAATCAAGCAAGTTTCATATAGATCACACTCAAAAGGAGCAACGGCGCAACACATACACTCTATACAAGTCATAGCAACAATCTGTCCATAACAGCAACTAGGTATCTTACAATCATCAAAACAACAAGCTATAGCACCCCCACATAACAACAAAAGGCATGGACATTAAGTACAGGTAAAGCACAACAAAACATGAACACAGAGCTATCTCCAGAAATCACTAGAACATGCTCAAAATGACATGGAGATATTGCAAATAATAACAGTTTCAGACTTATCAGGAAATAACATCAGGTTGCAATGTTTAGAGCAAGCAAACAACATGTTACAGGAAGATATCATGGCAAACAAAGGCATGGCATGAATCTACTAATTGCATAGATCAAAAGTCCCTTACTGACCATAAGCCAAAAGGGCACAGAAAATATGATGGCACCCATGTAAACATGGCAACTTATATTACAGATTCATACATGGCAGGAACAACAATAAGTAGGCATGTTGGTGAGCTTGAACCACTCACCACAGAGAAATACATGGCATGGCAAGGCAACCAACAGTAAGAAGACATGTTTATGAAGCTAAGCATGGCAAGATCAAGGTCATAGGGTGCATGGATCACTAGGAAACAATCATGGAAACATTGAACTTCATGTTAACAGGTTGACAGCAACATTTTTTAGCAAATTTGGAGCAAGATTACAACAAGCTACAGCATGCTATAGTTTCAACCAAGGGCATGAATGGATAGAGCATGACATGTATATCAAAACATGTTTATAGAACATCTCGAGATTATGCATAGAATGATTAGTAGCAACATGTTAACATAGCAACAAAATATAACAGAATCTGTCAGGAAAACAGCAACAGCAACTGCCCTACTTAGCAAGCTTGATACACTCAGCACACAACTCACAAAAATACATGGGTGGCACCCCTGGAAAGATGGCATAGCATAGATCAAAACACATATAGACATCAACCTCATAGGATGCACACATCAATCATGGCAAAAATGACAAATGAGCAAGTTATAACAGTTTCAGCAGGTTAACATCAACAAGCACTCTTCCAACAGCATTTCGGGCACCAAGATGAGCTCAAATGAAAATGAAGCAATGGACTGAAATGAAGTACTCGTCGAGATGAACAATTTTACATATTACACACACGAAATGGAGTTACGGATGCAGAGATACAATGCGATGAACATGGCATGAATATTGCAATACAGGGACTTGGGCGTTTTGGAGGGGGAAAGTCAACCTCGTGCACGGATAACGAGGTTCGCCGGAGAAGACAACGGGGAAGGCGGCCGGAGCGGCGGGGAAGGGCGGAGATGGCGGATCCGGGGACGGGGAGACCTCCTCCGGCCGGATCTCGCGGGATCCGCGGAGAGAGAGGCAGGCGGCAGCACCGCGGGTTCCGCGCGGCGGGCGCACGCGGCTGGCGCGCCGGCGCGGACGGCAACGGGCCGGCCGGGGCGAACGGCGGCGGTGGCGCGGCTAAGCGCAGATAGCGCGTAAAGCGAGCGGGCGCGGCGGCGGCGGCGGCGCGGCGGCGGCAGCAGCGTCGCGCGGCGGCGGCGGCCGACGCCAGCGGCCCGGACAGCGAGGAGAGGGGTCGGCGGGGCCAGCGAGGCGCGCTGAAGCGAGAAGCTTCGGCGGCGGCGGCAGGCTGGCCAGCGGCGGCGCGGCCGGCCGGAAGGGCCGAAGCGCGGGCCGAGCGGACCTCGGCAATTGCTTGGCGGCGAGTGGGAAGGTGCGGTCGCCGACGTGGCGGCAGCATGGTTGGCCAGAGCGGCGGCGGGATGAGGTGGCGGGCCGCGATTGGCCGGGGCGACGTGGCTGAGGGCGGCGGACAAGTCCGGCGGCGCACGGACATGTCTGGCGGGCGAGAGAGAGGCTAGGCTAGGGTTTTGGACTGCGGGATTTCGAGGAGGAAGACATATTTATAGATAGAGGGAGCTAGGAGAGTCCAAATGAGGAGCGGTTTTCGCCCACACGATCGTGATCGAACGAACGAGAGCATGGAGGGGAGTTAGATGGGTTTTGGGCCACTTTGGAAGGGGTGTTGGGCTGCAAATAAAAGGGGCCTTTACGGTTACCCGGTTAACCGTTGGAGTATCAAACGACCTCCAAATGGCACGAAACTTGACAGGCGGTCTACCGGTGCTATACCAAGGCCACTTGACAAGCCTCGGGTTATTCCGAGAAAGTTTAATACCCGCACAAGAGAAGAGGCAAAAAGGGGAACGCCGGATGACGTAGAAGCGCCGGATTGCAAAGCGGACAACGGGGAAAAGGCTCGGATGCATGAGACGAACATGTATGCAAAATGAGATGCACATGATGACATGATATGAAATGCATATGATGACATGGCAAAGTGCAACACGCAAGCAAATGACATGGCAACGACGGCGAATAACTGGCGGACACCTGGCGGACCGAATCCGGGGCGTTACACCTCTCCCGCGCAGAAGCGGGTCATGAGTGATGTGAGGGCTGCCATGGAATTCTGGTTTTTCCTGTCCGAGGTGCCGGGCAAGCCACTCGTCGCGGATGTTATGTTTGAAGGCCGCAAGGGCCTCCGCATCCGGACAGTCGACGATTTGATTTTTCTTAGTTAAGAACCGTGTCGTAATTGTGCGCCGATTCGTCGCTGCTGAATTATATGGCTTAGGTCGTCGGCGTCGGTGGTACGCATTATACGTGCCTAGAAGTTATCAAGGAATGCGGCTTCGAGTCCTCCCAACACCCAATTGATTCTGCTGGCAAGCTGTTAAGCCAATGTCGAGCTGGTCCTTTAAGCTTGAGTGGGAGGTATTTGATGGCGTGAAGATCATCACCGCGGGCCATGTGGATATGAAGGAGATAGTCTTTGATCGAAACCGCGGGGTCTGTTGTGCCATCGTAGGATTCAATATTCACGGGTTTAAACCCTTTGGGGATTTGATGATCCATTACTTCATCTGGGAAGCATAGTGGGTCTGCGGCGCCTCTGTATTGGGCTATATCACGACATAGCTCAAACGAGCTTTGTCTACTGTGTTCGGCCCGGCCGGACTTGCTGTGTCTGGCGCGACGGATGTCGTCGCGTATCATGGGGCGCCCACGCAATCCGTAGATCGATCTTGATTGTCCTGCCTTATCCTCCAATATATCTCGCAAGTCCAGAGCGTTCCCCTGTGGCTTTGTGCTTCTCGAGCGATGCCGGTGTACGGTTCTAGTGGAGGGCCTAGAGGCCTCTCCGTCGCGTCCACGAGGTGGTCGGTCAGCCGTATTGTGCGCTGGTGATGCAGATTTATATGCCTCCTCCTCTAATCGGGGGAGCAGCTTGTGTTTGGGGTAGCTTTTGGAGGGGCGTTCGAGTTCATGCTCTTCGGCCGCAAGGACTTCAGTCCATCTGTCGGCTAGCAGATCTTGATCAGCTCTAAGCTGTTGCTGCTTTTTCTTGAGGCTGTTTGCCGTGGCCATAAGCCTGCGTTTAAACTCTTGTTCGACGGGATCCTCAGGCACGACGAATTCGTCGTCGTCGAGGCTTGCCTCGTCTCCGGAGGGAGGCATGTAATTATCATCCTCCACCTCTTAAATGCCGCTCTCTCATGAGGTTGGCTTCATGTCCTCTGTGCTGAATCTTCTTTGGAGGGGTTGTCTTGACCTTTATGCAGGGTGTTATTATCTCCGGCGCCGGAATCTCCATTCTTGTTGTGGCGGGATTTAGAGCGGCGCCGCTGACGCCGGCGCTTAGGCTGTTTCCTGGAGGGGTCTTCCTCCGCTGTTCCATCACCATTCCCATCCTTTGGGATGTCCACCATGTATATGTCGTATTTTCGAGGTGGCTTTCCAGTGCCTAGTGGGCGCTGGTCCTTGGTCGTCTCCGGCATCGTCGTCCATACCGTCGATGTCTTCGGAGTCTAAGTCTAGCATGTCGGTTAGATCGTCGACAGTGGCTACTAAGTGGGTGGTGGGTGGGCTTTGAATTTCTTCGTCGTCTGAATCCCAACCGTCCTGACCGCAGTCCGGCCAGGGCTCTCCTGATAACGAGAGATATTTTAGCGAATTCAGGATGTCACCGAAAGGTGAGTGTTGAAAGATGTCCGCAGCGGTGAACTCCATGATCGGCGCCCAATCGGATTCGATTGGAGGGGGCGCGGGAGGTTCAGAGTCCGGCGAGGAGTCCGGCACCTCGGAGTCACGAGCTTCACAAGGGACAAGGTCAGTATTCGGCTCCATCGCCGTAGAGGTTGCAGCCCCCGAGGCGGTGTCTAGCCACGTTCTCGATCTGCACAGCCGGCTCCGAATTGAGGGTCAGAGCGGACTCGTGTGCGGCCTCCAGGGCACTGTCCGGCAGCAGAGCTAAATCATGCCCATCGTGACAGTGCGGCACGCTCGGCTGTGGCTTGAATCCATCGAAGATCAAGTCTCCGCGGATGTCAGCTGTGAAGTTCAGACTTCCAAATATGACCTGACGGCCAGGGGCGTAGATTTCGATCTACTCCAGATGGCCAAGTGAATTGGCCCGCAGTGCAAAGCCGCCGAATACAAAGATCTGTCCGGGGAGAAAAGTCTCACCCTGGACTGCGTCGTTGTTGTTGATGATCGAAGGAGCCATCGAGCCTATCCGTGACGACACAGAGGAACTCTCAATGAAAGCACCAATGCCAGTGTCAAAACCGGCAGATCTCGGGTAGGGGGTCCCGAACTGTGCGTCTTGGCGGATGGTAATAGGAGACAAGGGACACGATGCTTTTACCCAGGTTCGGGCCCTCTCGATGGAGGTAAAACCCTACTCCTGCTTGATTGATATTGATGATATGGGTAGTACAAGAGTGGATCCACCACGAGATCAAGGAGGCTAAACCCTAGAAGCTAGCCTATGGTATGATTGTTGTTCTGTCCTATGGACTAAAACCCTCCGGTTTATATAGACACTGGAGAGGGCTAGGGTCACACAGAGTCGGTTAAAATGGTAGGAGATCTACATATACGTATCGCCAAGCTTGCCTTCCACGCCAAGGAAAGTCCCATCCGGACACAGGACGAAGTCTTCAATCTTGTATCTTCATAGTCTTGGAGTCCGGCCGATGATGATAGTTCGGCTATCCGGACACGCCCTAGTCCGGGACACCATCAGCGCCCCTTGGGCTGCATTTTCCCCAAGCCGCATGGGTCAATCCCTATGGCATGTATCCTTCTTGCATCCATCAGAACTGGCTTTACCTTCTTCCATGAGTTGCTTTATGATTATCATCCACTCACTTGGAGCTCTATTACCCCTCGCGGCCTCCCGCGTTGCTGACCCGCCTCTTGCTCATCCCGCAACAGGGGCTACACATGCTGCCACGGCGCTTGTGCTCGGGTCAGTCCCTGCAACGCTGAAAAATCTGAGAGATCGAGCTCTGGCACGCGGCCTGCCCCGCACATGTCACCTCACCAGGTCCTCAGTGCCTTCATCTTCTTGTGGAAAGAACAATGGACAGGCAGCAAGCATGGTTCTAGGTCATATTCTCCTCCACAGACTAACTCGCAGGAATCTCTAGAGCTTAACTACAGGCAGGTCCGACGGTCGCCCCCTTCTCACACAAATCGCTTGCACGTTAAGGGGGGGGCTCCTAAGCATCGAGCCTCAGGAGCTCCTACTGGCTCTCCAGCCCTCACCCCCTGGACTTGACCACGACATCGCAACCTGGCATACCAGCGGCGGCTGAGCCTCGCTCGAGGGCCGGGACCCGAGGACGTAGAGCATCTAGACGAGCGAGAAAAGGGGATGGCCGGCGCGAGCCCTACCTAGAGGCGTCACCACTAAGGCATGATTGGGCACCATGCAAGGGAATCGTCGTAGGCTCACTAAGTTAAGTCACCCATACATATCGGAATGAACATCACAACTTAGTCCCACGACCCTCGCAGCCTCGCTCGGGCAATGTCGCTTTCCTTTTCAGCCTTTAGGGAGCTGCTTGCGCGCCAAAGGGGACCTCTTGAGCATCGCGCCTCAGGAGCTCTCATCGGACCCTCAGGCCACTCACCTCCTGGTCTTGACCACGACGTCGCGACTTGGCATACCAGCGACATCTGAAACTTGCCTGGGGATTGGGTCCTGTCGGCGTAGAACGCTAAGCTACCTCGAGAACGAAAAGGGGGAACCGTGTCGGAGCAAGATACGCGATTTTGACACCGTGCTAAGAAGGCTAGCATTAAAACAAAAGCATTATAGTTTTTTACATACCCCAAGAGGGCTTGTCACAACTCCACGCAGGGAAACAAAAGAAGAAAACCTCGAAGGACCCGTCTGCTGGGTATCACCGGCGACGCCGAGCGGACGCCGCTGCCGCGCTCCGAGCACGGCGAGAGCTCGGCGGCACACAGCTGTCATCACTGGACTCTGGAGAATCGCTGGATTCCTAGGAGTCATTGTTGCTGCTAGAGGAGCTGCCGACGAGGCCGGAGGTGGGCTCGACGGCCGCGCCCGCGCCGCACAGAATGCTTCTCCAAGGGTAGCACTCCAGCCGCCGGCCCTCCTCGTCGAAGACCTAGAACAACAATGTGGAGGTGCCATCTGATACGTCCATTTTGCATCATGCCTTTATATCAATATTTATTGCATTATGGGCTGTTATTACACATTATATCTAAGTACTTATGGCTATTCTCCCTTATTTTACATGGTTTACCATGAAGAGGGGGGATGCTAGCAGCTGGAATTCTGGCTGGAAAAGGAGCAAACGTTGGAAATCTATTCTGCACAACTCCAAAAGACCTGAGACTCCACGAAACAACTTTTTAGATTTAATAAGAATTTTTGGGCAAAAGAAATAGGCCACGGGGCCCACACCCTGTCCAGGAGACAGGGGCGCGCCCCCCTAGGGTGTGCCCCCTATCTCCTGGGCTCCCTGGTGGGCCTCCGACGTCCATCTTCTGCTATTTGAAGGGTTTTCCCGTGGAAAAAATTGTGGGAAAGCTTACGGGACGAAACTCCGCCGCCACGAGGCGGAACCTTGGCGGAATCAATCTAGGGCTATGGCGGAGCTGTTCTGCCGGGGACACATCCCTCCGGGAGGGGGAAATCATCACCAACGTCATCACCAACGATTCTCTCATCAGGAGGGGGTCAATCTCCATCAACATCTTCACCAGCACCATCTCATCTCAAAACCCTAGTTCATCTCTTGTATCCAATCTTGTATCAAAACCACAAATTAGTACCTGTGGGTTGCTATAGTGTTGGTTACTCCTTGTAGTTGATGCTATTTGGTTTACTTGGTGGAAGATCATATGTTCAGATCCTTTATGCATATTATAACCCCTCTGATTATGAACATGATTATGCTTTGTGAGTAGTTGCGTTTGTTGTTGAGGACATGGGTGAAGTCTTGCTGTTAGTAGCCATGTGAATTTGGTATTTGTTCGATATTTTGATGAGATGTATGTTGTCTCTCCTCTAGTGGTGTTATGTGAACATCAACTACATGACACTTCACCATTATTTGGGCCTAGAGGAAGGCATAGGGAAGTAATAAGTAGATGATGGGTTGCTAGAGTGACAGAAGCTTAAACCCTAGTTTATGCGTTGCTTTGTTAGGGGTTCATATGGACCCATATGTTTAATGTTGTGGTTAGGTTTACCTTAATACTCCTTTTTGTAGTTGCGGATGCTTGCAATAGGGGTTAATCATAAGTGGGATGCTTGTCCATGTTAGGGCAGTACCCAAGTACCGGTCTACCCACATATCAAATTATCATAGTACTGAACGCAAATCTTATGAATGTGATGAAAACTAGCTTGACGATAATTCCCAATGTGTCCTCTGGAGCTCCTTCTTCATTATTAGAATTTGTCCAGACTTATACTTTGCTACATAAATGATTGGGCCACCTTGCTGCACTTTATTTACTTTATTTACTTTTGCTTGTTACTATTTATCTTATCACAAAACTATCTATCACCTACTATTTCAGTGCTTGCAGAGAAAGCCTTACTGAAAACCGCTTATCATTTCCTTTTGCTCCTCGTTGGGTTCGACACTCTTACTTATCGAAAGGACTACGATAGATCCCCTATACTTGTGGGTCATCACCATCGTACTCGGAGTGGATGGCGAGGGCCCTTTCTGGACGACAGTCGCGGGCGACCTCGCCCCATCCGCGGGTCATGAAGATGTCGCCCGGGGGGACGACCTCGACCTCCACTCAAGTGGCCAGGCTGCAGCACGCAGCGTGTTGCAGCCACAGCTCGGGCGGCCCTCTCGGCGGTATCTCCTCGGCGAAGAACATCGGGAACCAGATCCAGGAGCGCGGCGGCATTGCCGCCCACACCACAAACTCGCGCGAGCTTCCTTCGGCATGAGTTTGCAGGCTGGCTGGTGATACGTCTCCAACGTATCTATAATTTTTTATTGTTCCATGTTGTTATATTATCATTCTTGGATGTTTTACAATCATTTCATAGTATTTTTATATCATTTTTTGGTACTAACCTATTGACATAGTGCCCAGTGCCAGTTGCTGTTTTCTACATGTTTTTTACATCGCAGGAAATCGATATCAAACGGAGTCCAAATGAAACAAAATTCCTGGAGGATTCTTTTGGGCCAGAAGACATCCAGTGGGCCAAGGAAGCACCTGCGGGTGGCCCGAGGGGAGCAGCACCCATCAGGGCGCGCCAGGAGGCCCAAGCGTGCCCTGGTGTGTTGTGCCCACCTCGGGTGCCCCCTGAACCGCCTCTTTGCTCTATAAATACCCCAATATTCCAGAAACCCTAGGGGAGTCCACAAAAATCAATTCTAGCAACCGCAGAGTCCAGAACCACCAGATCCAATCTAGACACCGTCATGGAGGGGTTCACCACTTCCATTGGTGCTTCTCCGATGATGTGTGGGTAGTTCTTTGTAGACCTACGGGTCCGTAGTTAGTAGCTAGACGGCTTCCTCTCTCTCTCTCTTGATTATCAATAGAATGGTCTCTTGGAGATCCATATGATGTAAGTCTTTTTTGCGGTGTGTTTGTTGGGATCCGATGAAATTTGAGTTTATGATCAGATCTACGTTTTTATCCATGAAAGTTATTTGAGTCTTCTTTGATCTCTTGTATGCATGATAGCTTATAGCCTTGTACTTCTTCTTTGATATTTGGGTTTTGTTTGGCCAACTTGATCTATTTATCTTGCAATGGGAAGAGGTGCTTTGTAGTTGGTTCCATATTACCGTGCTTGATCCCAGTGACAGAAGGGGAACCGACACATATGTATCGTTGCTACTAAGGATAACGAGATGAGATCTATATCCCCGCAATATATAAATAGATCTCGTCTACATCATGTCATCATTCTTATTGCATACTCCGTTTTCTCATGAACTTAATACACTAGATTCATGCTGGATAGCGGTCGATCTGTGGAGTAATAGTAGTAGATGCAGGCAGGAGCCGGTCTACTAATCTTAGACGTGATGCCTATATAATGATCATTGCCTGGATATCGTCATGATTATTTAAAGTTCTATCAATTGCCCAACAGTAATTGTTTTCCCACCGTTTACTATTTTTCTCGAGAGAAGCCACTAGTGAAACCTACGACCCCCGGGTCTCTTTTCATCATATTTGCCTTTGCGATCTGTTTTCGCTTGCATTTGTTTTTAGATCTATTAAACCAAAAATACAAAAAATACCTTGCTGCAATTTATTTGTTCTGCGATCTATTTATCCTATCTACCACTTTTACCTCATGTTATTTTCCTATCTTGAGGCACCGTACCTGGAAGGGATTGACAACCCCTTTAACACGTCGGGTTGCGAGTATTTGTTATTTGTGTGCAGGTGTTGTTTATGTGGTGTGATGAGGTTCTCCTACTGGTTCGATAACCTTGGTCTCATCAGCAAGGGAATTACCTATCGTCGCTATACTGGATCATCCCTTCCTCTTTGGGGAAATACCGACGTAGTTCTAGCAAACATCAGTCGGTCGCTCGACTTCGGCATGTTCACCGTGACCCCGAACCGTGCGGCGGTGAGCGTTGCCATCCTACGCGCGGGAATACAGGGGAAGCAGAAATCCAGGCAGAGGTCGCTCGCACCAAGGTTGTCTCACCTCTTGCCCTACGTCAGCGTCGCGAGGATGGCTAAACTTCTTCTTTGGTGGACGGGGTTCAGGATCCACCCTAGGACTTTTTCCCTTCTCTGTCGCAGAGAATCTTCTGATCGGAGCCATGGACTCTACAACTACGACAAGATGGAGAAGTAGCAGGAGTGGGCAGAGAGAAGATGGAGACGATCGAGGGATGCTCTGCTCCTCGCCTCATTTATAGCTGGAAGGAGGTTGTCGGTGTCAAAACCGGCAGATCTCGGGTAGGGGATCCCGAACTGTGCGTCTAACGATCGAAGGTAACAAGGAGGCAGGGGACACGATGTTTACCCAGGTTCGGGCCCTCTTAATGGAGGCAATACCCTACTTCTTGCTTGATTGATTTTGATGAATATAAGGGTTACAAGAGTTGATCTACCTCGAGATCATAATGCTTAAACCCTAGATGTCTAGCATGTATGATTGTGATCTTGCCCTACGGACTAAACCCTCCAGTTTATATAGACACCAGAGGGATCTATGGTTGTATAGGGTCGGTTACAGAGGAAGGAAAATACATGATCCGAATGCAAAGCTTGCCGTCCACGCAAAGGAGAGTCCCATCCGGACACGGGGAAGGTTCTTCTATGTTGTATCTCCATGGCCCATCAGTCCAGCCCACATCACATAGCCCGGACGCCCGAGGACACCTTAGTCCAGGACTCCCTCAGTAACCCCTGAACCAGGCTTCAATGACGATGTATCTGGCGTGCAGATTGTCTTCGGCATTGCAAGGCGGGTTCCCCTTTTCCGAATACTCCAACATAGGTTTCCGCACACAAGAGCTGTGTCCGGCCTTGCCTAACACGTACAACCCTAAGTTGTAAAAAGCAACAATACTTAAAATAAGTCATGTCCATTGGCCACTTTTCCGATGAGATGTTATGTTCTGGCCTTATTATTATTCTGAACCATTTTACAGCCTCGTTTTGTATTTCGAGGTATGGGCAGTGACACATCTTGTCAAAGAAGAGATCGTGTCCCCTTATTACGGGATTCTCATCAATAGGGGTTTTGGGTAATCCAACTGTGCCTTTCTCACGCACCTTTGGGAATAGGTGAGATTTAAGGCTTATGAGGGGGCGCTTGATATTCATTGCCTCTATAAGAGGATAAAAGAGCCATCTGTTCACCTCACACCTTCTCCTTCCTCTGCCTTTCAATCCCCCGAGCTCTAGCGCCCAAGTTCCAAACTTTTCCTTCCGCCCCAACCTCTCTAGCAATGTACGGATCTGGCTTTCAAGGCAAGTGGATGGCCTCCTCTGTAACGGAGAAGAACATCCAAGATCTACGGGAGGCGAGGTACTTGACAGCGGAGATAAAAAATAGGCTTCCAACCCCAGGGCAGATCATCCCCACCCCGAAGCCCGGCGAAAGGGTGGTTTTTATCCCCCACTTCCTCCGAGTACTCGGATTCGCCATTCACCCCTTCGTCCAAGGTCTTATGTGCTACTTGAAGGAAATATGCCCTAGAGGCAATAATAAAGTTATTATATATATTTCCTCATATCATGATAAATGTTTATTATTCATGCTAGAATTGTATTAACCGGAAACATAATACATGTGTGAATATATAGACAAACAGAGTGTCACTAGTATGCCTCTACTTGACTAGCTTGTTAATCAAAGATGGTTATGTTTCCTAACCATGAACAAAGAGTTGTTATTTGATTAACAAGGTCACATCATTAGTTGAATGATCTGATTGACATGACCCATTCCATTAGCTTAGCACACGATCATTTAGTATGTTGCTACTGCTTTTATCCATGACTTATACATGTTCCTGTAACTATGAGATTATGCAACTCCCGTTTACCGGAGGAACACTTTGGGTGCTACCAAACATCACAACGTAACTGGGTGATTACAAAGGAGTACTACAGGTGTCTCCAAAGGCAGATGTTGGGTTGGCGTATTTCAAGATTAGGTTTTGTCACTCCGATTGTCGGAGAGGTATCTCTGGGCCCTCTCGGTAATGCACATCACTGAAGCCTTGCAAGCACTACAACTAATGAGTTAGTTGTGAGATGATGTATTACGGACGAGTAAAGAGACTTGCGATAACGAGATTGAACTAGGTATTGGATACCGACGATCGAATCTCGGGCAAGTAACATACCGATGACAAAGGGAACAACGTATGTTGTTATCGGATCGACCGACAAAGATCTTCGTAGAATATGTAGGAACCAATATGGGCATCAGGTCCGCTATTGGTTATTGACCGAGAATAGTTCTAGGTCATGTCTACATTATTCTCGAACCGTAGGGTCCGCACGCAAGGTTTCGATGGCGGTTATTATGAGTTTATGTATTTTGATGTAACGAAGAAGTGGAGTCCGGATGTGATCACGGACATGACGAGGAGTCTCGAAATGGTCGAGACATAAAGATTGATATATTGGAAGCCTATGTTTGGAGTTGGAATGGTTCCAAAAAACAGAATTTATCAAGCACCGGAGGTTACGGAACCCCGAGAATAAATGGGCCTCGGTGGGCCTCGAGGAGAAGAGGAGGGCCGGCCAGGGGTGGCGCCCTCTCCCCGGTCCGAATAGGACAAGGAGGCGGCGCCCTCTCTCTTCCCCCCCCAATCCTATTCCAACTAGGAAGGGAGTCCTACTCGGTGGGAGTAGGACTCCTCCCGCGCCGCCTCTCTAGGCCGGCCGGCCTCCCCTCCCTCCTTTATATACGGGGCAGGGGGCACCCTAGAACACACAAGTTTGATCTACGGATCGTTCCTTAGCCGTGTCGGTGCCCCCTCCACCATATTCCACCTCGGTCATACCGTCGCTGAAGCTTAGGCGAAGCCTGCGCGATGAAACATCAAGATCGTCACCACGCCGTCGTCTTGTGACAGAACTCTCCTCGACACTCGGCTGGATCGAGTCGAGGGCGTCATCGAGCTGTCGTGTGTCAAGAACTCGGGGCGCCGAATGTGGCGCGGATCGGTCGGATCGCGAGGAGAACGTCGACTACTTCCTCTACGTTGTGATCGCTTCGCTTGGTCTCAGAGGGTACGAGACAACACTCTCCCCTCTCGTTGCTATACATCACCATGATCTTGCGTGTGCGTAGGAAATTTTTGAAATTACTCGTTCCCCAACAGTGGCATCCGAGCCTAGGTTTTATGGTTTGATGTTTTGCACGAGTAGAACACAAGTGAGTTGTGGGCGATACAAGTCATACTACCTACCAGCATGTCATACTTTGGTTCAGCGGTATTGTGAGATGAAGCGGCCCGGACCGACATTACGCGTCGCTTACGCGAGACTGGTTTCACCGCCACGAGCACTCGTTGCTTAAAGGTGACCGGTGGGTGTCTGCTCTCTCACTTTAGTTGAACTGAGTGTGGCTACGCCCGGTCCTTGAGAAGGTTAAAACGAGTCTATTTGACGAAATATCGTTGTGGTTTTGATGCGTGGGTGAGACTGGTTCTTGCTTAAGCCCGTAGCAGCCACGTAAAATTTGCAACAACAAAGTAGAGGCGTCTAACTTGTTTTTGCAGGGCATGTTGTGATGTGATATGGTCAAGACGTGATGCTATATTTTATTGTATGAGATGATCATGTTTTGTAACCGGTTATCGGCAATGGCGGAGCCATATGGTTGTCGCTTTATTGTATGCAATGCAATCGCCTGTAATGCTTTACTTTATCACTAAGCGGTAGCGATAGTCGTAGAAGCATAAGATTGGCGAGGCGACAACGATGCTATGATGGAGATCAAGGTGTCGCGCCGGTGGCGATGGTGATCATGGTGGTGCTGCGAGATGGAGATCACGAAGCACAAGATGATGATGACCATATCATATCACTTATATTGATTTGCATGTGATGTTTATCTTTTATGCATCTTATCTTGCTTTGATTGACGGTAGCATTATAAGATGATCTCTCACTAAATTATCAAGAAGTGTTCTCCCGAGTATGCACCGTTGCCAAAGTTAAATCGTGCCCGGACACCACGTGATGATCGGGTGTGATAAGCTCTCGTCCATCTACAACGGGTGCAAGCCAGTTTTGCACACGCAGAATACTCGGGTTATACTTGACGAGCCTAGCATATGCAGATATGGCCTCGGAACACGGAGACCGAAAGGTCGAGCGTGAATCATATAGTAGATATGATCAACATAAGATGTTCACCATTGAAAACCACTCCATCTCACGTGATGATCGGTTATGGTTTAGTTGATTTGGGTCACGTGATCACTTAGATAACTAGAGAGATGTCTATCTAAGTGGGAGTTCTTAAGTAATATGATTAATTGAACTTAAATTTATCATGAACTTAGTCCTGGTAGTATTTTGCAAATTATGTTGTAGATCAATAGCTCGTGTTGTTGCTTTCATATGTTTGTTTTTTGATATGTTCCTAGAAAATTGTGTTGAAAAATGTTAGTAGCAATGATGCGGATTCGATCCGTGATCGGAGGTTTATCCTCATTGCTGCCTGAAGAATTATGTCCTTAATGCACGCTAGGTGATGGACCTATTGCGAGGAGCGGATCTGAGGCGTTATGAGCGTTTGGCTAGCTCAATATGATGACTACTTGATAGTTTTGTGCACCATGCTTTATGGCTTAGAATCGGGACTTCAAAGATGTTATGAACATCATGGACCATATGAGATGTTCCAGGAATTGAAGTTAATATTTCAAGCAAATACCCGAGTTGAGAGATATGAAGTCTCCAACAAGTTCTATAGCTAAAAGATGGAGGAGAATCGCTCAACTAGTGAGCATGTGCTCAGATTGTCTGGGTACTTCAATCACTTGAATCAAGTGGGAGTTAATCTTCCAGATAAGGTAGTGATTGACAGAATTCTCTAGTCACCATCACCAAGTTAGTAGAACTTCATGATGAACTATAGTATGCAAGGGATGACGAAAATGATTCCCGAGCTCTTCGTGATGTTGAAATCGACGAAGGTAGAAATCAAGAAAGAGCATCAAGTGTTGATGGTTAACAAGACCACTAGTTTCAAGAAAAGGGCAAAGGGATAGAAGGGAACTTCAAGAAGAACGGCAAGCAAGTTGCTGCTCAAGTGAAGAATCCCAAGTCTGGACCTAAGCCTGAGACTAAGTGCTTCTACTGCAAAGGGACTGGTTACTGGAAGCAGAACTACCCCAAGTATTTGGTGGATAAGAAGGATGGCAAAGGAAACAAAGGTATATTTGATATACATGTTATTGATGTGTACTTTACTAGTGTTTAATAGCAACCCCTCGGTATTTGGTACTGGTTCGGTTACTAAGAGTAGTAACTCGAAACGGGAGTTGCAGAATAAACAGAAACTAGTTAAGGGTGAAGTGACGATGTGTGTTGAAAGTAGTTTCAAGATTGATATGATCATCATCGCACACTCCCTATACTTTCGGGATTAGTGTTGAACCTAAATAAATGTTATTTGGTGTTTGCGTTGAGCATGAATATGATTTGATCATGTTTATTGCAATATGGTTATTCATTTAAGTAAGAGAATAAACTGTTGTTCTGTTTACATGAATAAAACCTTATATGCTTATACACCCAATGAAAATGGTTCATTGGATCTTGATCGTAGTGATACACATATTCATAATATTGAAACCAAAAGATGCAAAGTTAATAATGATAGTGCAACTTATTTGTGGCACTGCCGTTTAGGTCATATTGGTGTAAAACACATGAAGAAACTCCATGCTGATGGGATTTTAGAATCACTTGATTATGAATCACTTGATGCTTGCGAACCATGCCTTTTGGGCAAGATGACTAAGACTCCGTTCTCCGGAACAATGGAACAAGCTACTGACTTATTGGAAATAATACATACCGATGTATGCGATCCAATGAGTGTTGATGCTCGTGGCAAGTATCGTTATTTTCTGACCTTCACAGATGATTTGAGCAGATATGGGTATATCTACTTGATGAAACATAAGTCTGAAATAGTTGAAAGGTTCAAAGAATTTCAGAGTGAAGTGGAAAAATCATCGTGACAAGAAAATAAGATTTCTACGATCTGATCGCGGAGACAAATATTTGAGTTACAAGTTTGGTCTTCAATTAAAACAATGTGGAATAGTTTCACAAATTCATGCCACCTGGAACACCACATTATAATGGTGTGTCCGAACGTCATAACCGTACTTTATTGGATATAGTACAATCTATGATGTTTCTTACCGATTTACCAATATCGTTTTGGGATCATGCATAAGAGACAGCTGCATTCACGTTAAATAGGGCACCATCTAAATCCGTTGAGACGACACTATATGAACTGTGGTTTAGCAAGAAACCAAAGTTGTCGTTTCTTAAAGTTTGGGGCTGCGATGCTTATGTGAAAAGTTTCATCTGATAAGCTCAAACCCAAATCGGAGAAGTGCGTCTTCATAGAATACCCAAAGGAAATTGTTGGGTACACCTTCTATCACAGATCTGAAGGCAAAACATTCGTTGCTAATAAATGGATCCTTTCTAGAGAAGGAGTTCCTCTCGAAAGAAGTGAGTGGGAGGAAAGTAGAACTTGATGAGGTAATTGTACCTTCTCCTTATTGGAAAGTAGTTCATCACGAAATCTGTTCTGTGACAACTACACCAATTAGTGAGGAAGCTAATGATGATGATCATGTAACTTCGGATCAAGTTACTACGAATCTCGTAGGTAAACCAGAGTGAGATCCGCACAGTGGTGCGGTAATCCTGTTACGGAAGTCATGTAACTAGACCATGATGAACCTCGAACTATGAGGAAGCGATGATGAGCCCAGATTCATGAAATGGCTTGAGGCCATGAAATCTGAGATGAGATCCATGTATGAGAACAAAGTGTGGACTTTGGTGGCGTTGCCCGATGATCGGCAAGCCATAGAAAATAAATGGATCTTCAAGAGGAAGACGGACGCGATAGTAGTGTTACTATCTACAAAGCTCGACTTGTGCAAAAAGGTTTTGACAAGTTCAAGGTGTTGACTACAATGAGATTTTCTCAAGCTGTAGCGATGCTTAAGTCTGTCCAAATCATGTTAGCAATTGCCACAATTTATGAAATTTGGCAAATGGATGTAAAAACTGCATTCTGAATGGGTTTTAGGAGGAAGAGTTGTATATGATGCAACCGAAGGTTTTATCGATCCAAAGGAGCTAACAAAATGTGCAAGCTCCAGCGATCCATCTATGGACTGGTGCAAGCATCTCGGAGTTGGAATATACGCTTTGATGAGTTGATCAAAGCATATAGTTTTATCTGAGACTTATGGTGAAGCCTGTATTTACTAGAAAGTGAGTGGGAGCACTACACATTTCGATAAGTATATGTGAATGACATATTGTAGATCGGAAATAATGTAGAATTATTCTGCAAAGCATAAAGGAGTGTTTGAAAGATGTTTTTCAAAGAAAGACCTCGGTGAAGCTGCTTACATATTGAGCATCAAGATCTATAGAGATAGATCAAGATGCTTGATAAGTTTTTCAATGAGTACATACCTTGACAAGATTTTGAAGTAGTTCAAAATGGAACAGTCAAAGAAAGAGTTCTTGCCTGTGTTACAAGGTGTGAAATTGAGTAAGACTCAAAACCCGACCACGGCAGAAGATAGAAAGAGAATGAAAGTCATTCACTATGCCTTGGCCATAGTTTCTATAAAGTATGCCATCTTTGTGTACCGATCTATTGTATACCCTGCCTTTGAGTTTGGCAAGGAGTACAATAGTGATCTAGGAGTAGATCATCGGACAGCGGTCAAAATTATCCTTAGTGGAATAAGGATATGTTTCTCGATTATGGAAGTGACAAAGGTTAAATCGTAAAGGGTTACGTCGATGCAAGTTTTGACACTGATCTGGATGACTCTAAGTCTCGATCTAGATACATATTGAAAGTGGGAGCAATTAGCTAGAGTAGCTTCGTGCAGAGCATTGTAGACATAGAAAAATTGCAAAATACATAACGGATCTGAATGTGAAAGACCCGTTGACTAAGACTCTCTCACAAGCAAAACATGATCACACCTTAGTACTCTTATGGTGTTAATCACATAGCGATGTGAACTAGATTACTGAATCTAGTAAACCCTTTGGGTGTTGGTCACATGGCGATGTGAACTATGGGTGTTAATCACATGATGATGTGAACTATCGGTGTTAATCACATGGTGATGTGATCTAGATTATTGACTCTAGTGCAAGTGGGAGACTGAAGGAAATATGCCCTAGAGGCAATAATAAAGTTATTATATATATTTCCTCATATCATGATAAATGTTTATTATTCATGCTAGAATTGTATTAACCGGAAACATAATACATGTGTGAATATATAGACAAACAGTGTCACTAGTATGCCTCTACTTGACTAGCTTGTTAATCAAAGATGGTTATGTTTCCTAACCATGAACAAAGAGTTGTTATTTGATTAACAAGGTCACATCATTAGTTGAATGATCGATTGACATGACCCATTCCATTAGCTTAGCACACGATCGTTTAGTATGTTGCTCTTGCTTTTATCCATGACTTATACATGTTCCTGTAACTATGAGATTATGCAACTCCGTTTACGGAGGAACACTTTGGGTGCTACCAAACATCACAATGTAACTGGGTGATTATAAAGGAGTACTACAGGTGTCTCCAAAGGCGATGTTGGGTTGGCGTATTTGAGATTAGGTTTTGTCACTCCGATTGTCGGAGAGGTATCTCTGGGCCCTCTCGGTAATGCACATCACTGAAGCCTTGCAAGCACTACAACTAATGAGTTAGTTGTGAGATGATGTATTACGGAACGAGTAAAGAGACTTGCGTAACGAGATTGAACTAGGTATTGGATACCGACGATCGAATCTCGGGCAAGTAACATACCGATGACAAAGGGAACAACGTATGTTGTTATGCGGTCCGACCGACAAAGATCTTCGTAGAATATGTAGGAACCAATATGGGCATCCAGGTCCGCTATTGGTTATTGACCGAGAATAGTTCTAGGTCATGTCTACATTATTCTCGAACCGTAGAATCCCTGCACGCAAGGTTTCGATGGCGGTTATTATGAGTTTATGTATTTTGATGTACCAAGAAGTTGAGTCCGGATGTGATCACGGACATGACGAGGAGTCTCGAAATGGTCGAGACATAAAGATTGATATATTGGAAGCCTATGTTTGGAGTTGGAATGGTTCGGTAAAACAGAATTTACCAAGTCTGGGAGGTTACGGAACCCCGGGGTAAATGGGCCTCGGTGGGCCTCGAGGGAGAAGAGGAGGGCCGCCGGGTGGTGGCGCGCCTCTCCCCCCAGTCCGAATAGGACAGGAGGAGGCGGCGCCTCTCCTCTTCCCCTCCCCAATCCTATTCCAACTAGGAAGGGGAGTCCTACTCGGTGGGAGTAGGACTCCTCCAGCAGCGCCCTCTCTAGGCCGGCCGGCCTCCCCCTCCCTCCTTTATATCACGGGGCAGGGGGCACCCTAGAACACACAAGTTTGATCTACGGATCGTTCCTTAGCCGTGTCGGTGCCCCTCCACCATATTCCACCTCGGTCATACCGTCATGAAGCTTAGGCGAAGCCCTGCGCCGTGAAACATCAAGATCGTCACCACGCCGTCGTCTTGACAGAACTCTCCCTCGACACTCGGCTGGATCGAGTCGAGGGGCGTCATCGAGCTGTCGTGTGTCAAGAACTCGGGCGCCGAATGCTGGCGCCGGGATCGGTCGGATCGCGAGGAGAACGTCGACTACTTCCTCTATGTTGTGATCGCTTCGCCCGGTCTCACGAGTGCGTAGACAACACTCTCCTCTCGTTGCTATACATCACCATGATCTTGCGTGTGCGTAGGAAATTTTTTGAAATTACTACGTTCCCCAACACTTCTACGGGCTGGATTTCCACGATCTGGCCCCGAATTCCTTCCTCCACATCTCGGTGTTTATCGTCGTGTACGTAGCATTTCTCCACGTCCCTCCACACTTCTGCTTACGGTTCAAGGTTTTTAATGTGAAGCCGAAGGTGGTTGAAGGCCAACACGCCGAGTGCGGCAGCGCCATGGTGAGCAAGATCAACAAGATTACCTGGCCCAAAGGAAGATTTGTAGACACCGCCAAGGTGTGGCAGCAGGAGTGGTTCTATATCACCGAACTCCCCGGCACCAAGTGGGCCACTGCTCGTGCCTTCAGATCCGGACCTCCGCTGCGGCTCACATCCTGGACCAACAAGGGCCTAGATTGGGGGTCCCTCGATGATGTGTTGAACCTGCAACAGCGTGTCAAGAGCATGATAGACAAGGACATCACCCTTGCTGATGTGATCCAGGTGATGCTCATCCACCAAGCTCTCCCTTGCCAACGACGACCTCTCAAGATGTGGGAGTTCAATCCGGAGGGGGCACAGACTATGCATCACTTCTACGGCACAAAGCACAAGAAGACCTGGAAGCTGCTTTTTAAGAAGCAGAAGACATGGCCTCGGATGTCCGATGACATCAGCCTCGATTGCAACAATCCGGCGTCCCCAGTAAGTATCATGCTGCCGAACACTACTTAATTTGTCAATCTTAGGGAGGGGTCCTGAAAATTCCATCTCTTGAACATGACTGGATAAAGAAGACCGAGCGGATTAAGTGTCCGGCCCGCTCCTCGAAAACCCAGCCGATCCTCTATTAATGAAGATAGTGGTCCCAGCGCCCTATCAGGTGTCGGCGAAGAAGGATAAGAAGAAGAAGACCAAGGAGGCCCAAGGCGACCTCCATCCGGAAGAGACTTCGGGCACCATATCCGCAGGAACCGAAGCTCCTTCCTCTGGCGAGGAAGACGAAGACGAGGACGACGACGAGGAGAAGGGGGGAGGAGGAGGAGGAAGCAGAAAACCCTCCTTTAAAGGGGAAAAAGATAGCGGCCTCCGTAGATCCGGAGGATGGGGCGTCCAAGAGGGGAAAGGTATCCCTCTCCGATGACTTGGATTCGGGCACCGAGGCCGCTCCCAAACACCGCTCCCGCACCAAGCCCTTTACTGAATCATGAGTACCTTCAGGTGCGTTGTACACATCTAATCCTCTTTACAGATTATGAGAATAATATCAAATTTCATAGCACAGTCCGGCTCGTGACATTCCTCGTCGTCATCGGGGGATCTTTCGCCGGACAAGATGGAAAGCGAGACGCCTCCACAAGCTTCCTTGCCTCCTAGGGCGGACGATCCCGAGGTGTCGTCCCAAAGGGTTTCTTTGGGCTCCGGAGAAGTGCGGGGGACGACCAATGCGGCATCGGAAGCTGCCGTGCAACCCCTATGGAGACCATAATATACCACCTATTGAAGAAACACATGGTCTTGATAACCCGACACAGGTAGTAAATGTAAATTCTCTCTACAGATATGATAAAGTTGAAATCCCGTCTACTATGTTTGCTAGCCAATGCTTGGATGAATTGATTACTTTATGGCTAGACAAGAAAAATTTACTGTTTATGTTGGTAGACAATTAAAAAGTAATGCTTATATGATTGGACACTTGAGTGATTATATGTCTAGAGTTAAGGGTGAACTTAAACTCATTAACAAACATGCTTCTATGGTTACCACTCAAGTAGAACAAGTGCTTAAGGCTCATAATGATTTTCTCAATGAATTAAGTAATAAACATGATTTTGCTATTAGAGTAGCAACTAGAACGGGTAAAATGACTCAGGAACCTTTGTATCCTGAGGACCACCCTAAGAGAATTGAGCAAGATTCTTAGAGAAATAATGTAGATGCACCTAGTCCTTCTAAAAAGAAGAAGAAGAAAAATGATAAAGACTTTGCATGCTTCTAGTGAACCTGGCATAGACACACCTGAGAATCCCAATGATATGTCTATTTCTGATGCTGAAAGACAATCTGGTGATGAACATGAACCTAATGATAATGTTCATGTTGATGCTCAACCTAGCAATAATAATGATGTAGAGATTGAACCTGCTGTTGATCTTGATAACCCACAATCAAAGAATCAACGTTATGATAAGAGAGACTTTGTTGCTAGGAAGCACGGTAAAGAAAGAGAACCATGGGTTCAGAAACCCATGCCTTTTCCTCCTAAACCATCCAAGAAAAAGGATGATGAGGATTTTGAGCGCTTTGCTGAAATGATTAAACCCATCTTCTTGTGTATGCGTTTAACTGATATGCTTAAAGTGAATCTTCATGCTAAATACATGAAGGATATTATTACAAATAAAAGAAAGATACGGAAGCTGAGATCTCCACCATGCTTGCTAAATATACTTTTAAGGGTGGAATACCAAAGATACTAGGAGATCTAGGGGTACCAACTATACCATGCTCTATTAAAAGAAACTATGTTAAAACTGCTTTATGTGATCTTGGATGTCACGCCCAATATGCGACCCTATCCTAAAGGAACTCGAAGGTCCCACCAAGGATAGAAGCACATATTGGAGATGCTTTTGCAAGGTGGATATCATTACATCGTACCATTACATAATAGTTGGGGATACATACAAGAGGCATACAATGCCACATGAATGCAACAACATCATACATAAGAGCAACATCCGACTATGGATGAAACACAAACAGAAACTTAATGACATCCACCCTACTAGCCCAGGCTGCCAACCTGGAACCTATCCCCTGATCGAAGAAGAAGCAGAAGAAGAACTCCAAAACAAGTAATATCGCTCTCTAATCATGATCATCGCATTACCTGTACCTGTAACGGTTGTTGTAGTAATCTGTGAGCCACGAGGACTCAGCAATCCCATTACCATGGGTATCAATACTAGCAAAGCTTGATGGGTATGGAAAGGATAAGTGGTGAGGTTGCAGCAGCGACTAAGCATATATGGTGGCTAACATATGCAAATAAGAGCGAGAAGAGAAGCAACTCAATGGTCGAGAAGCTAGAAGTGATCAAGAAGTGATCCTGAAACTACTTGCGTTCATACATAACCCAAAC
Source organism: Aegilops speltoides (assembly GCA_021437245.1). Taxonomy (NCBI): domain Eukaryota; kingdom Viridiplantae; phylum Streptophyta; class Magnoliopsida; order Poales; family Poaceae; genus Aegilops; species Aegilops speltoides. Next base: position 56,332,802 of record CM038144.1, on the reverse strand, counting down.
CGTGTTCACTTTCCGGACTCCGCCGAAAAGAGACCATCATGGCTACACACGCGGTTGATGCATTTTAATTCGAATCTGGTGTCAAGTACTCTACAACGGGATATTAACAAATTCCCATCTGTCACATAACCGCATGCACGACTTTCGGAAGTTTAAACCCTACAGCAGCGACTAAGCATATATGGTGGCTAACATATGCAAATAAGAGCGAGAAGAGAAGCAACGCAATGGTCGAGAAGCTAGAAGTGATCAAGAAGTGATCCTGAAACTACTTGCGTTCATACATAACCCAAACCGTGTTCACTTTCCAGACTCCGCCGAAAAGAGACCATCATGGCTACACACGCGGTTCATGCATTTTAATTCGAATCTGGTGTCAAGTACTCTACAACGGGATATTAACAAATTCCCATCTGCCACATAACCGCATGCACGACTTTCGGAAGTTTAAACCCTACAGGGGTGTCCCAACTTAGCCCATTATAAGCTCCCATGACCAACGAAGGATATTCCTTCTCCCGGGAAGGCCTGTTCAGTCTCGGAATCCCGGTTACAAGACATTTCGACAATGGTAAAACAACACCAGCAAGACCGCCCGAATGTGCCGACAAATCCCGATAGGAGCTACACATATCTCGTTCTGAGAGCAAACTGGATGAGTCAAGCTATGAGTAAAACCAGCCCTCAAGTTTCCCCGAGGTGGCCCCGCAGGTTGCTCGGTTCGGACCAACACTTAGGGAAGCACTGGCCCGGGCGGGTTTAAAATAAAGATGACCCTCGGGTTAATTACTCCCAAGGGTACGGTTATTGGTTGTTAGGAAAATGTAAAAGCAAAGTTGGGCCTTGCTGGAGGAGTTTTATTCAAAGTGAACTGTCAAGGGGTTCCCATACACCCGGCCATGTAAGGAACGCAAAATCAAGGAAGATAACACCGGTATGACAGAAACTAAGGCGGCAAGAGTGGAACAAAACACCAGGCATAAGGCCGAGCTTTCCACCCTTTACCAAGTATATAGATCCATTAATTAAATAAGAGATATGTGATATCCCAACATAATCCTGTCCAACATGGAGCAATCTTCAACTTCACCTGCAACTAACAACACTATAAGAGGGGATGAGCAAAAGCGGTAACATAGCCAAACAATGGTTTGCTAGGAAGAGTGAAAAAGGTTAGAGGCTGACATGGCAATTTGGGAGGCTTGATAAACAAGTGATGGGTAGCGCAGCATAGCGATAGAACGAAGCAACTAGCATAACAATGATAGTAGTGAGATCCAGGGTAACGGTCATCTTGCCTGAAATCCCGCTAGGAAGAATAATGAGTCCATGAAGAAGATGAACGGGCGAAGACGAACGAAGCGTAGTCGGACGAATCCTCATGATCGCAACGAAACAGGAACTATTGAGAAGAAGCACAACCGGAAAGAAGCAAACAACATGGTAAACACACAACACATAAACATGACATGATGCTCAACCAGGTATGATGCATGACAAGGCTATATGATGCTACTCATGTCAAGAATGATACATACAAGAGCAACAACTCAAAGCAAGTTTAAATGAGGCCGGAAACAACATATAATAAATCTGGTAAGTCCTCATATGCAAATTTTGAAACTGGTCCAGAACTGAATAAACCTTATGTTCAAGTTTTTAAACAGCAAGTTAAAATACACCTAGAGGATCTACACGAAATTCTAGTCAAGTTACATATAAAGTTCATTTAATTTGGAGCTACGGCCTAGAAGATATGAGCAAAACAAGTTAAACATGGCATTGATGCAAAATGCATTCAAACATCAAGCAAACACTCTCAAATCATGGATGCAACATGATAAGATAAAACTACATGCAAAATCAAGCCAGTTTCATATAGAGCACGCTCAAAACAGAGCAACGGTGCAACACATACACTCCAAACAAGTTATAACAACAATCTGCCCAAAATAGCAAGTAGGCACTTTGCAACCATCAAAACAACATGCTAGAGGAAACATATGAATACAAACTTGAGATGCACTTTATTTACAGATAACATACTTCAAATATCATTAAATTTCAGGTTCATAGGCATCAATATTAAACCAATATGATCAATGCAAAATGCAACTTTATAACACATGAGTATATACATGAGCAGAGTTAATATGATGGATATTTGAGAGCAAGAAAGAGACAAGCTACATCAAGTTTATATAGCACCCAGGGGCATGGCATCAAATTAAACATAAGAAAGAGTAAACAACATCATGGCATCGTGTACATATGGCTCATGGATTAGTAGGAACCAACATGACAAGATTGAATGTTGAAAAAGTTTCAGGAAGTGTAAAACAGCAACATTATGATAGCATGTTTGCAAGTATGAAACAGAGGCATATGACATCCAAAATTAACAACCATGGCATGTGAACAAATTACTCATAGCATACTACAAAACATGTAATTGGATCATCTCCATAAGAGGCATGTGTCACTCAATAACAAGCTCACAACAAGGCATCATGAAGTTAAAAGAAATCTGGAACAACACGTAGGCATGTTCATGGTAATGTAAACATATTCTACAGGACATATATGTGGCATCAAAAGGCATGGCATGGTAGAGCATAATATAGACAACAGAACATGTCAACTAAGCATCTCCAAAATATGCATGGATTAATTGGTAGCATCAAGCAAACAAGGCTACATGATACGACAGATTCAGCAATAACAGAACATTAACAGCAAATGGCCCACTTCACAAGTTTGATTCACTCACTACAGGTCATATAAAAATACATGGATTGCACCCCTGTAAATATAGCATAAATATGTTCCTAAAACATGTCGACATCATGCCCATAGGATGAACACACAAAATGCAACAAAAATGACAAATCAGCAAGTTACAGCAGTTTTCAGCAGTTAACAACAACATACACTTTTGCAATAGAGATTAATATATCAAGATGCACCCTAACGTGAATGCAAAGCACACCAACATGTAGAGCATGAAGAGCAGACCATGTGCATACCAAGATAATCATCATAGGATCAACAGTGATAAAGTTATAGCACTCACAAGGCGCACAAATGATGTTAACAATTAGCAGATTACAACAGTTTATATTACTTAGCAGTTTTACAATGAAGATTAAGGCATCAAGATTAACTGTAACATGAATGCAAACTAGACCATCAAGAAGAAAATCAAGTGGTGAACATTTTGACATATCATACACGCAATACAGAGCCACATGCACACCATTACAAGCTGACAAAGATGCACACATAATATAGTATTCCAGGGACTTGGCAGTTTTTGTGGAAAAAACACGGGGTGAGCGAAAGTAGCTATTATGCGCTCAGGGCGAGGGATTGTGCCGGTGGGGCGCTCACCTTGTGAGCTACGTCCCAGGTCAACGGAGCAGGCCGACGCTAGTGGTGGCCGCGCCTGGGCCGGTGGAGAAGGGGCCCACACGGGCGTCGGCGGCCCACGCGCGGGTTGGTGCAGGAGCGTCGTCCTCCCGAGCGAGGATGAGGCGGTAGTAGCGGCTTGGACGACGACGGAGCTCCGGCGAGCCGAGGCGACGGAGGGACGGCAGGAGGCCGAGAACGGGCAGATCTGGCCACGGGGATCCCGGATCCGATGTTGTAGGTGGTCAGCGAGGCCCAGGGAGGCGGCTCCGGCGAGGGATGAGCTCGCGAGGGATCTCCTGCAGGGGCGCGTCCATGGAGTCGGGGAGGCAGAAGCCCGGGCGGCGGCTGATGGGCGACGGCGTCCTTCGGCGTGGCGGCGCACCCCGACGTGGGTCCGGTCGCCGGCGGGTGGAGGGGTCAGGGAGTGGAGCTGCTGGCGGCGGAGTCCCCTCGATCCAGATCGGGATCGAGCGGGCGCTTAGGAATAGGGCGACGCGGATTGAGCCCGGGGCGGGCTCGGCGGGTTGCGCCCGGGCTTTGCGGGCATGCGGGGGAAGTGGGGCGCTGAGGGGGCGACGTGGAGAGCGCTGGTAGGGCGAAGGCGAGAGGCTAGCGGCGGTTGGCCATTCCGGGCGCGCCAAGTGGCGGGAGGAGGTGGAGGGCGGCGGTGCAGGCGAGGTGGCGGCGACAAGGGGCGGCGGGGGAGAGGTCTGGCGCGGAATTTGAGGAGGTTGGTAGGTGGCTTCGGCAGGAGGTAGGGGAAGGGTATGGTTAGCCAAATTTGGCATGGGGGTGTATATATATGGAAGGGGGCTAGGGTTAATGGGATTTTACTCTGTTTTCAGGCATCGGATCTCTATCCAATGGTCCGGAGTGGAGGAAGTCTAGGTGAGGGGTTGGTGGGTGAGGGAGTCCTGGACTAGGGGGTGTCCGGACAGCCAGACTATCATCGTCCGCCGGACTCCAAGACTACGAAGATACAAGATTGAAGACTCCGTCCCGTGTCCGGATGGGACTTTCCTTGGCGTGGAAGGCAAGCTTGGCGATACGGATATGTAGATCTCCTACCATTGTAACCGACTCTGTGTAACCCTAGCCTTCTCCGGTGTCTATATATACCGGAGGGCTGTAGTCCGTAGGACACAACATACATTACAACAATCATACCATAGGCTAGCTTTAGGGTTTAGCCTCCTCGATCTCGTGGTAGATCCACTCTTGTACTACCCATATCATCAATATTAATCAAGCAGGGCGTGGGGTTTTACCTCCATCGAGAGGGCCCAACACAGGTGAAACATCGTGTCCCTCGTCTCCTGTTACCATCCGCCTAGACGCATAGTTCGGGACCCCTACCCGAGATCCGCCGGTTTGACACCGACATTGGTGCTTTCATTGAGAGTTCCTCGTAGCGTCACCGATAGGCCGATGGCATCTTCGATCAACAACGCTGTCGGGTGAGACTTTTCTCCTGGACAGATCTTCAGATTCGGCGCTTCGCACCATGGCTAATTCACTTGGCCATCTGGAGCAGATCGAAGCTACGCCCCTGGCCGTCGATCGGTCGAAGCCTAAACTTCACGGCGAGCGCCCACGGAGACTTGATCTTGACGGGCTCGAGCCACGCCAAGCGCGCCGCCTTTATTACGATGGGCATGATCTAGCTCTGCCGCCGAACAGTGCCTTGGTAGCCGCACACGAGTCTGCTCCGGCTCTTAGCTCGGAGCCGATCGCCCAGATCGAGGACCGGTGGTTGGACACCACCTCAGGGGCTTCAACTTCCACGGCGATGGAGCCGAACATTGGCCTTGTCCCTCGCGAAACTCGTGACTCCGAGGTGCCGGACTCCTTGCCGGACTCCGGACCTCCCGCACCCCTGCCAATCAAATCTGATTGGGCGCCGGTTATGGAATTCACGGCCGCGGACATCTTCCAATAATCGCCCTTTGGCGACATCCTAAATTCGCTAAAACATCTCTCGCTATCGGGAGAGTCCTGGCCGGACTATGGCCAGGATGGTTCGGATCTGGACGATTTAAGAAATTCAAAGCCCGCCCACCACCCACTTTGTAGCCACTGTTGACGATCTTACCGACATGCTAGACTACGACTCCGAAGACATCGACGCTATGGACGACGATGCCGGAGATGAACAGGAACCAGCGCCCACAGGCACGAAGACCACCTCGTCATCGACATATACATGGTGGACACCCCAAAAGACGGGATGGCGAAGAAGCGGGAGGCAGATTCCTTAAAGAAACAGCCCAAGCATTTGGCGTCGTGGCGCCCGCTCTAAAACCCGCCACAGTAAAAATGGAGATTCCGCACAGAGATAATAATACCCCGAGAGTGCGAAGATAACCCCTCCAAAGAAGACTCGGCGCAGAGGACGCAAGCAAGCCCTCACGAGAGGGCGGCATTTAAGAGGTCGAGGATTATAACTATATCGTCCTCCAAAGACGAGGCAAGCCTCAACGACGACAATTAAATGCGTGCCCGAGGATCCCGTCGAACAAGAGCGTTTTAACGCCGGCTTATCGCCACGGCAAATAGCCTAAAGAAAAAGCAGCAGCAGCTTCAAGCGGATCAAGACCTGCTGGCGGTCGATGGACCGAGGTCCTCGCGACGAAGAGTATAAACTTCGACGCCTCTCAAAAGTTACCCAAGACGCAAGTTACTCCCCGACTAGAGGAGGAAGCATACATACCTTCATCACCAGCGACGATCGGCGGACCGACCACCACGTGGTCGCGACAGAGAGGCATCCATGCCCTCAACCAAGACCGTACCCCGGCATCGCTCCAAAAGTACGAAGCCAAAAGGGAACGCGCCGGACTTGCGAGACGTATTGGAGGACAGAGCAAGGCAATCCAGATCCATCAACAGATCACGAGGGCGCCCCACGACCCACGACGAATACCGTCGCGCCGGATACAATAACCCCGGCCGGGCCGAACACAGCAGACAATGCTCTCTCGAGCTGCGTCATGATATCGCTTAATACAGAGGCGCCACACACCCGCTATGCTTCACTGACGAAGTAATGGATCATCAAATCCCTGAAGGGTTTAAACCCGTAAACATCGAATCCTACGATGGCACAACAGACCCCGCGGTTTGGATCGAAGATTATCTTCTTCACATCCATATGGCCCGCGGTGACGATCTCCATGCCATCAAGTATCTCCCACTCAAGCTTAAAGGACCAGCTCGTCATTGGCTTAACAGCTTGCCTGCTGAGTCAATTGGGTGTTGGGAAGACCTGGAAGCCGCATTCCTCGATAACTTCCAGGGCACGTATGTGCGGCCACCAGACGCCGATGACCTCAGCCACATAATTCAGCAGCGATTTAATCGGTCGACAATTACGACACGGTTCTTGACAAAGAAAAACCAAATCGTCGATTGTCCGGATCACGAGGCCCTCGCAGCCTTCAAACATAACATCATGACGAGTGGCTAGCCCGCACCTAGGACAAGAAAAGCCAAATCCATGGCAGCCCACACATCATTAATGACCCGCTTTTGCGCTGGAGAGGATAGCTGGCTAGCTCGCAGCAACAACCTCAATAAAAATTCTGGCAGTCCGGATACTAAGGACCACAACGGCAGTCACGTCGAAACAAAATAAACGCCGCGTGCGGTGGCGATAAGGAGGATCGGCGATCAACGCCGGATTCGAGGCTCTAAACCCGTCGTGGAAGAAGCCATTCAAAATAACCACTCGGGTCCATCCAACTTGGACCGAATACTCGACCGCTTATGCCAGATACATGGCACCCCCGAAAAGCCAGCTAATCACACCAACAGAGATTGCTGGGTGTTCAAGCAGGACCGCCGAACAATAGAGGACAGAAGGGTTTCCCCCCACAAGTGCGGACGGTGAACATGATTTACGCAACCCACATACCCAAGATGGAGCGGAAGCGTGCACTAAGGGACGTCTATGCGATGGAGCCAGTCGCCCCGAAGTTCAATCCATGGTCCTCTTGTCCGATCACTTTCGATCGAAGAGACCATCCGACCAGCACACGCCATGGCGGATTTGCCGCATTGGTTTTAGACCCAATCGTCGATGCATTTCACCTCACGAGAGTCTGATGGGCGGCGGCGAGCTGAACCTGCTTTATCAGGATACAGTGCGCAAGATGGGCATAGACCCTTCAAGGATTAAACCTACAAAGACAACCTTTAAAGGTGTCATACCAGGTGTGGAAGCCAATAGTACAGTCTTAGTCACACTAGAAGTGGTCTTCAGATCCCCGGATAATTTCCGGAGCGAGGAGTTAATCTTCGACATAGTCCCATTTCGCAGCGGCTATCACGCTCTGCTCGGACGAACCGCATTTGCAAAGTTCAACGCGGTGCCGCATTATGCATACCTCAAGCTCAAGATGCCAGGCCCTCGTGGAGTCATCATGGTCAACGGAAATACGGAACGCTCCCTCCGAACGGAGGAACATACAGCTGTCGCGGTAGAAGTCTGAGCAGCCTTTTAAGGCAATTTTAGTCCGCCGTTAAGCGGCGGATCAAAGAAAACGCGCCGAAGCAATACCAACCAAGACCACACGCACGATCGAACCGCAGCGAGCAATGCGGCCCTAACCCCGCCCTCGCATGATTGCAAGAACAACCCTCCGCGTACATCATTACGCTTTGGAGATACCATGGGCGCTGGGGAAGGGGCACGATCACAATGGACCTAGAGTGCGGCTCGACCACACCAGGGGCTCACAAGTGTGCCCCCTTTTTTTATTATTATTATTTTCCTTCTATGAATACACAGGACTCCGTTAACAAGAGGCCCTGTCCGGCAGTGAACCTGTCGAACTCACGAAGCAACAGCCAGGGAAGAAAGAAGGCTGCGACGAACACCCAGGTGGTCTCAATTACGAGCATTAAATTCAATTATATACACCAAGTCCGTAGCTCATCCCTAGAGGGGGACATGTTTAATTTGTCCAAATCCCTTGCTTAACGCACTATTTGTATCAGTCCGCACTCATTGCAGACTTCCTTTAACAAATAATGCAGCACTTTTTGACTGCAATCACATTACCTTATATATATATATATATGTTCATTAATTGACATCTTGCTCCCGTATATTTTGGTACGGCCTAATACACCAGGGGCTTATGTTCCCCATATTATGGTGTGATAAGTCCGAACACTTTCATAAGTGCGGCACCCCGAACTTATAGCATTATATGAATCGGCTCCAAATCATGTCTTGGGTCAATAGTTGGGTTTGCCCGGCTCCCACGTTTTGGTACCTTACGTTCCGTTCTGTCGGCTAAGGTGGCACTAGGAGAACCACTGCGATTGCGCCCCGGTGTCCTGGACTAGTGGGTGTCCGGACAGCCGGACTATCATCGTCCGCCGGACTCCAAGACTACGAAGATACAAGATTCAAGACTCCGTCCCGTGTCCGGATGGGACTTTCCTTGGCGTGGAAGGCAAGCTTGGCGATACGGATATGTAGATCTCCTACCATTGTAACCGACTCTGTGTAACCCTAGCCTTCTCCGGTGCCAATATAAACCGGAGGGCTGTAGTCCGTAGGACACAACATACATTACAACAATCATACCATAGGCTAGCTTTAGGGTTTAGCCTCCTCAATCTCGTGGTAGATCCACTCTTGTACTACCCATATCATCAATATTAATCAAGCAGGACATAGGGTTTTACCTCCATCGAGAGGGCCCGAACCTGGGTAAAACATCGTGTCCCTCGTCTCCTGTTACCATCCGCCTAGACGCACAGTTCGGGACCCCCTACCCGAGATCCGCCGGTTTTGACACCGACATTGGTGCTTTCATTGAGAGTTCCTCTGTGTCGTCACCGATAGGCCAGATGGCATCTTCGATCAACAACGCTGTCCAGGGTGAGACTTTTCTCCCTGGACAGATCTTCAGATTCAGCTTCCGCATCTGCGGGCTAATTCACTTGGCCATCTGGAGCAGATCGAAGCTACGCCTCGCCGTCGAGTCGATTCGAAGCCTAAACTTCACGGCGGACGCCCGCGGAGACTTGATCTTGACGAGGCTCGAGCCACGGCCAGCACGCCGCACTGCAGTTCGATGGGCATGATCTAGCTCGCCGCGAGCAAGGCCTTGGTAGCCGCACACGAGTCTGCTCCGGCTCTTAGCTCGGAGCCGATCGCCCAGATCAAGGACCAGTGGTTGGACACCGCCTCAGGGGCTTCAACTTCCACGGCGATGGAGCCGAACATTGGCCTTGTCCTTCGCGAAACTCGTGACTCCGAGGTACCGGACTCCTTGCCGGACTCCGGACCTCCCGCGCCCCTGCCAATCGAATCTGATTGGGCGCCGGTTATGGAATTCACCACCGTGGACATCTTCCAATACTCGCCCTTTGGCGACATCCTAAATTCGCTAAAACATCTCTCGCTATCGGGAGAGTCCTGGCCGGACTATGGCCAGGATGGTTGGGATACGGACGACGAAGAAATTCAAAGCCCGCCCACCACCCACTTTGTAGCCACTGTCGACGATCTTACCGACATGCTAGACTACGACTCCGAAGACATCGACGCTATGGACGACGATGCCGGAGATGAACAGGAACCAGCGCCCACAGGGCACTGGAAGACGACCTCGTCATACGACATATACATGGTGGACACCCCAAAAGACGGGGACGGCGAAGAAGCAGCGGAGGCAGATTCCTTAAAGAAACAGCCCAAGCGCCGGCGCCAGCGGCGCCGCTCTAAATCCCGCCACAGTAAGAATGGAGATTCCGGCACAGGAGACAATAATACCCCAGAGAGTGCCGAAGATAATCCCCTCCAGCAAGACTTAGCGCAGGAGGACGCAGAAGCAAGCCCTCACGAGAGGACGACAGATGAAGAGGTCGAGGATTATAACTATATACCTCCCTCCGAAGACGAGGCAAGCCTCAACGACGACGAATTCGTCGTGCCCGAGGATCCCGTCGAACAAGAGCGTTTTAAACGCCGGCTTATCGCCACGGCAAATAGCCTAAAGAAAAAGCAGCAGCAGCTTGAAGCTGATCAAGACCTGCTGGCCGATCAATGGACCGAGGTCCTCGCGGCCGAAGAGTATAAACTCGAACGCCTCTCCAAAAGTTACCCAAGACGCAAGTTACTCCCCCGACTAGAGGAGGAAGCATACATACCTTCATCACCAGCGCACGATACGGCAGACCGACCACCACGTGGTCGCGACAGAGAGGCATCCAGGCCCTCAACCAAGACCGTGCACTCGCATCGCTCCAAAAGTACGGCCAAAAGGAACGCGCGGACTTGCGAGACGATTGGAGGAGAAAGCAAGGCAATCCAGATCCATCTACGGATCACGAGGGCGCCTACTACCACCCACGCGAATAATACCGCGCTGGATACAATAACCACGGCGGGCCGAACACAGCGCATAACGCTCTCTCGAGCTGCGTCGTGATATCGCTCAATCTGAGGCGCCGCACACCCGCTTATGCTTCATCGACGAAGTAATGGATCATCAAATCCTCAAGGGTTTAAACCCGTAAACATCGAATCCTACGATGGCACAACAGACCCCGCGGTTTGGATCGAAGATTATCTTCTTAACATCCATATGGCCCGCGGCGACGATCTCCATGCCATCAAGTATCTCCCACTCAAGCTTAAAGGACCAGCTCGGCATTGGCTTAACAGCTTGCCCGCAGAGTCAATTGGGTGTTGGGAAGACCTGGAAGCCGCATTCCTCGATAACTTCCAGGGCACGTATGTGCGGCCACCAAACACCGATGACCTCAGCCACATAATTCAGCAGCCAGACGAATCGGCCAGACAATTCTGGACACGGTTCTTGACAAAGAAAAACCAAATCGTCGACTGTCCGGATGCAGAGGCCCTCGCAGCCTTCAAACATAACATCCGTGACGAGTGGCTAACCCGGCACCTAGGACAGGAAAAGCCAAAATCCATGGCAGCCCTCACATCATTAATGACCCGCTTTTGCGCGGGAGAGGATAGCTGGCTAACTTGCAGCAACAACCCCAATAAAAATTCTGGCAGTCCGGATACTAAGGACCACAACGGCAGGTCATGTCGAAACAAAAATAAACACGGCATTAATGACGATGATAAGGAGGATACGGCAGTCAACGCCGGATTCCGAGGCTCTAAACCCGGTCAGCGGAAGAAGCCATTCAAAAGAACCACTCCGGGTCCGTCCAACTTGGACCGAATACTCGACCGCTTATGCGGATACATGGCACTTCGAAAGCCAGCTAATCACACCAACAGAGATTGCTGGGTGTTCAAGCAGGCAGGCAAGTTAATTGCCGAAAACAATGACAAGGGGCTAAACAATGACGACGAGGAAGAGACCCGACCGCCCGAACAATAGAGGATGAAGGGTTTCCCCCACAAGTGCGGACGGTGAACATGATTTACGCAACCCACATACCCAAGAGGGAGCGTGCACTAAGGGGCGTCTATGCGATGGAGCGATCGCCCGAAGATCAATCCATGGTCCTCTTGTCCGATCACTTTCGATCGAAGAGACCATCCGACCAGCATACGCCATGGCGGATTTGCGCGTGGTTTTAGACCCAATCGCCGATGGATTTCACCTCACGAGTCCCGATGGACGGCGGCAGAGCTGAACCTGCTTTATCGAGGATCGGTACAAGGCGCAAGATGGGCATAGGCCCTTCAAGGATTAAACCTACAAAGACAACCTTTAAAGGTGTCATACCAGGTGTGGAAGCCAATTGTGCAGAGCTCGATCCACTGAAGTGGTCTTCGGATCCCGGATAATTTCGGGCGAGGAGTTAATCTTGACATAGTCCCATTTCGCAGCTGCTATCATGCTCTGCTTTCGGACGAACGCGTTTGCAAAGTTCAGCGTGGTGCCGCATTATGCATACCTCAAGCTCAAGATGCGGGCCCTAGTGGACTCATCATGGTCAACGGAAATATGGAACGCCCTCCGAGCGGAGGAACATACAATGCTCTCGCGGCGAAATCTGAGCAGCCTTTTAAGGCAATTTTAGTCCGGCCGTTAAGCGGCGGATACAGCAAACGCGCCCGAAGCAATACCAACCAAGACCACCTGGCACGATCAGAGCATGCGTAGCAATGCGGCCCTAACCCCCGCCCTCGCATGATTGCAAGAACAACCCTCCGCGTACATCATTACGCTTTGGAGATACCATGGGCGCAGAGGAAGGGACACGATCACAATGGACCCAGAGTGCGGCTCGACCACACCAGGGGCTCACAAGTGTGCCCCCTTTTTTTATTATTATTTTCCTTCTATGAATACACAGGACTCCGTTAACAAGAGGCCCTGTCCGGCGGTGAACCTGCTGAACTCACGATGCAACAGCCAGGGAAGAAAGAAGTGTCGGTGTCAAAACCGGCGGATCTCGGGTAGGGGGTCCCGAACTGTGCGTCTAGGCGGATGGTAACAGGAGACGAGGGACACGATGTTTTACCCAGGTTCGGGCCCTCTCGATGGAGGTAAAACCCTACGTCCTGCTTGATTAATATTGCTGATATGGGTAGTACAAGAGTGGATCTACCACGAGATCGAGGAGGCTAAACCCTAAAGCTAGCCTATGGTATGATTGTTGTAATGTATGTTGTGTCCTGCGGACTACAGCCCTCCGGTTTATATAGACACCGGAGAAGGCTAGGGTTACACAGAGTCGGTTACAATGGTAGGAGATCTACATATCCGTATCGCCAAGCTTGCCTTCCACGCCAAGGAAAGTTCCATCCGGACACGGGACGGAGTCTTGAATCTTGTATCTTCGTAGTCTTGGAGTCCGGCGGACGATGATAGTCCGGCTGTCCGGACACCCCTAGTCCAGACTCCTCGGTAGCCCACGAACCAGGCTTCAATGACGATAAGTCCGGCGCGCATAATGTTCGGCATTGCAAGGCGGGTTCCTCCCTTGAATAATCCAGAGAAGATCATGAACATCAGGATAGTGTCCGGCTCTGCAAAATAAATTCCACATTCCACCGTAGAGAGAATAAAATGTACACAAGTCCAATCTGCTGACGTATTATGCGGCATGACATCATACCGCTACCAAGCCTTTATTTGAATCATTTTTTACTATACCACCTCAGCACGTTTAGCGAAGCGGTTTCCTTGGCACGTCCTGTCGAAGCAGCGATCGTGTTCCCCTTATTCCGGGATTCTCATCAATACGGACGTGGGTAACCCAACCGCGCCATCGATGGTGGCGCTTGGGGGATAAGCGAGTTTTACCAGGCCAGTGGGGGACGCATAGTCTTCGTCCGCCTATATATAAGGGATAAGGATTTACCTTCTCACCTACGCCTTCTTCCTCCTTTGCTTATCCATCTCCGCGCACTTAAGCTCCACCGCCCAAGCTCGCGCATCTCGCCTCGACCTTCTCCGACCATGTCCGGAGCGGGAGGCAAATGGTTGGCCTCCACCGTTAAGGAGGAGCACATCACCAAGCTGCGCAGCGCCGGATACCTTTTCGGCGACATCGCGCATCGGCTGCCCGACAAGGGGCAGCTCATCCCCACCCCCGGGCCCCATGAGAGGGTTGTCTTCCTCCCCCACTTCCTCCGCGGACTGGGCTTTCCACTCCACCCATTTGTCCAGGGGCTCATGTTTTACTACGGCCTGGATTTCCGCGATCTGGCGCCGAACTTCATCCTCAACATCTCGGCGTTTATCGTGCGTGTCGCGAGCCTTCCTCGCATCCTGCCCCACTTCGCTTGTGGCTCAAGACCTTCAACGTCAAGCGAAGGTTGTGAAGAACACATAAGCGGAATCTTGGAGGCGCCATGTTGGGCAAGTTGCCCAACGTCCTTTGGCTCGAAGGGGCCTTCGTGGACTCTGTTAAGGGGTGGCAATTGGGGTGGTTCTACATCACCGAGCCGCGCGAACCCACGTGGGCGGTGGACCCCGAGTTCAGATCTGGCATCCCCACGCAGCTCACCTCCTAGAAAGAGAAGGGCTTGTTGTGGGGCAATCCGAAGGAGCTGACGGGACTCCGAGCCTGTATCCAGAAGCTGTTGAGCAATAAGCTCAGGCTTGTCGACGTGGTCCAAGTCATGCTCATCCACCAGATTCTCCCATGCCAAGAACGGGCATTCAATCTGTGGGAGTTCAATCTGGAACAGCACCGGGCGCTAAGCGGGCTCTTCGATCTGACGTCTGAAGGCGCTGGAGGGTGCTTTGTTTAAGGCGCCAAGCCCCGCATCCGCTGACGGAAGATTGCGGATTTTGCGGGGCGCTGACAACTTGCTTTGGGGCGCTCAAAGGCGCTTCCATCGAGGAAGAACACCTCACTATCATGAGTACGGTGATTCGAAGGTTCAGCTCGCCAAGAGCGGTGACGAAGCTCTGCAGCAGCCTTCTAACGGGCTTTGAGGTAAGAAGTTATAATTATGTAATGTAATACCGCATAGACAAGTAGCCCTGATGCTCGGTTTGGTGTTCGGAAAGAAAAGCGGATGAGGATCTAAGAAGATATCGTGAGGTTGCTTTAAATATGTCCATATGGGTTTGCAGGCTGCTTGCGCCTTGACCTCTGTCGCACTAATGCGAAGGTCGCTGCATTGAAGCAGGATCTCGGCGGTCGAGCAAGAGCTCGGCCATGCCAAGCAGCTCGAGGACAAAGAAGGTGAGTAACACCACTTTGAATAGTTACCTTACGAAAAGGATTTAGGTTGAAATAAAATTAACAAGGATAATATTGGTATTGCGGGGCCACGAGCGAGGTGGCAGCCACGAAGGAGGTGTGTCCGTGGCCGAACGCAGCAAGGCCATGAGCAGGCAGGCGATAAAAGCAGGAGGCACAGTGGCGGAAGTGCGGCAAGAGCTCCGGGCTCTCATGGAGAAGCATGAGAGCTTGGAGCGTGACTCCAAGACTCGAGTCCGAGCTTGCCTCGTCTCGAAAGTGCCAAGTCCGCCAAGGCCGAGGCCGTAAGGCCCTTCAGAGGTTGAAGATTTAAAGAAGATAGCGGCGGTAAGGCATTTTTCATGCAAAGCAAGCATGTTAATGTAAACTACCCGACAATTACCGCATTCGAGCTCTCGAGGCGTTTGCGGATCTGCCACAGCGATGTGTCGATGCCGCCGCATTCTACCGTGGCGAGGAGGGAGCTCAATGGATAAGGTCTTCGGTCTCGATCTGCCGAGGCCGCCATCCAGTGCCCCCAAGCGAAGCAACTGGTCGAACTCCACAAGGTAGCCGAGGAGGCCATGAAGGGCCTTATAGTCCAGCTGTGGCTCGGACAGGCCATGCTGGGAGCTACTTGACCTCGTCTTGCGGCGGCAAGTGGATCGATGCGTGCCCGGGTGGAGGTCATCAAGCGCTCCAGTATTGAAGGTGCTCGTCGGGCCCTTGCCCGCACAAAGGTGCACTGGGCAGGCTGGATGCGAGAAGCTTCTCACTGACCCGCCGCTACCGGGCAAGGAGTATCGTACGCCCGAAATGTATTATAAGACTGTCCTGAAGGGAGCCCGCGATATTGCGGATGAGTGCCCTAGAGATGTAATTTTTTAGTAAACTTGCTATGTATTATCATGTGCGCTGAAAACTTTGTTCATATGCGCTTTAAGCAACGCTTGTTTAATTTAAAATATTACCTTCTGTGCGGCCGTTTATAAAATGTGAGAGATGGCAAGTCGTTGGCTTCAGCCCCCGAGCCACGAGTGCTGGGGTGTTCGGGATAAACTTGAGCACTCTTGTTCCCATTTTTGGGTCCATCTAGGGAGGCGCTCAACACAACGAACAAGGCAACCGGACTTATAATGCTTGAACACTCTCACTTAGCCATAGAATTCTATAATTTTAAATTTCGTGAAGCCCTGGTATTCGAAGACCGAATCCGGCGCTATCCACGCCTTCGCTTGGACATTATCCGAACTTCGCTCGGCGGCGTGAGCCTTTAGGACCGAAAAGACCTCTCGAACAGCGACCAGTCTCTCGCCTTATCATGCCGGTCGGTTTTAGCTTTCTCCATCGAGGCGCCGCCTGCTCAACCGGGTGCAATCACAGTGGTTCTCCTGTGCCACCTTAGCCGACGTAACGGAACGTAAGGTACCAAAACGTGGGAGCCGCAAACCCAACTATTGACCCAAGACATGATTCGGAGCCGATTCATATAATGCTATAAGTTCGGGGTGCCGCACTTATGAAAGTGTTCGGACTTATCACACCATAATGTGGGGAACATAAGCCCCTGGTGTATTAGGCCGTACCAAAATATATGGGTGCAAGATGTCAATTCATGAACATATATATAAAAGGTAATGTGATTGCAGTCAAAAAGTGCTGCATTATTTGTTAAAGGAAGTCTGCAATGAGTGCGGACTGATACAAATAGTGCGTTAAGCAAGGGATTTGGACTAATTAAACATGTCCCCCTCCAGGGATGAGCTGCGGACTTGGTGTATATAATCGAATTTAATGCTCGTAATTGAGACCACCTGAGTGCTCGTCGCAGCCTTCTTTCTTCCCTGGCTGTTGCATCGTGAGTTCGGCAGGTTCACCGCCGGACAGGGCCTCTTGTTAACGGAGTCCTGTGTATTCATAGAAGGAAAATAATAAAAAAAGGGGGCACACTTGTGAGTCCCTGGTGTGGTCGAGCCGCACTCTGGGTCCATTGTGATCGTGTCCCTTCCCCTGCGCCCATGGTATCTCCAAAGCGTAATGATGTATGCGGAGGGTTGTTCTTGCAATCATGCGAGGGCGGGCGTTAGGGCCGCATTGCTACGCGTGCTCTGATCGTGCTAGGTGGTCTTGGTTGGTATTGCTTTGGGCGCGTTTTGCTGTATCAGGCCGTTTAACGGCCGGACTCGAAAATTGCCTTAAAAGGCTGCTCTGTACTTCTGCCGCGAGAGCCGCTATATATTCCTCCGTTCGGAGGGAGCGTTCCGTATTTCCGTTGACCGTGATGACTCCACGAGGGCCTGGCATCTTGAGCTTGAGGTATGCATAATGCGGCACCGCGTTGAACTTTGCAAACGCGGTTCGTCCGAGCAGAGCGTGATAGCCGCTGCGAAATGGGACTATGTCGAAGATTAACTCCTCACTCCGGAAATTATCCGGGGATCCGAAGACCACTTCCAGTGTGACTGAGCCTGTACAATTGGCTTCCACACCTGGTATGACACCTTTAAAGGTTGTCTTTGTAGGTTTAATCCTTGAGGGGTCTATGCCCATCTTGGCGACCGTATCTGATAAAGCAAGTTCAGGCATCGCCGCCGTCCATCGAGACTCGTGAGGTGAAATCCATCGACGATTGGGTCTAAAACCAATGCGGCAAATCCACCATGGCGTATGCTGGTCGGATGGTCGCTTCGATCGAAAGTGATCGGACAAAAGGACCATGGATTGAACTTCGGGGCGACTGGCTCCATCGCATAGACGTCCCTTAGTGCACGCTTCCGCTCCCTCTTGGGTATGTGGGTTGCGTAAATCATGTTCACCGTCCGCACTTGTGGGGGGAAACCCTTCTGTCCTCTATTGTTCGGCGGTCGGGTCTCTTCCTCGTCGTCGCTGTTTTAGCCCCTTGTCATTGTTTTCGGCAATTAACTTGCCTGCCTGCTTGAACACCCAGCAATCTCTGTTGGTGTGATTAGCTGGCTTTTCAGGGGTGCCATGTATCTGGCATAAGCGATCGAGTATTCGGTCCAAGTTGGACGGACCCGGAGTGGTTCTTTTGAATGGCTTCTTCCGCTGACCGGGTTTAGAGCCTCGGAATCCGGCGTTGACTGCAGCATCCTCCTTATCGTCGCCGTTAAGGTGGCACTGGGAGAACCACTGCGATTGCGCCCCGGTTGAGCCGGGCAAGCGCCTCGAGAAAAGCTAAACTGACCGCATGATAAGGCGAGATCGGTCGCTGTTCGAGAGGTCTTTTGGGTCCTTAAAGACTCACGCCGCTTGAGTGAAGTTCCGATAATGTCCGATGAAGGCGTGGATAGCGCCCGGATTGGTCTTCCGAATACCGGGGCTTCGCCAAATTTAAAATTATAGAATTCTATGGCTAAGTGAGAGTGTTCAAGCATTATAAGTCCGTTGCCTTGTTACGTTGTGTTGAGCGCCTCCTAGATGGACCCAAAATGGGAACAAGAGTGCTCAAGTTTATCCCAACACCCAAAGACTGTGTGGCTCGGGCTGAAGCCAACGACTTGCCATCTCTCGATTTTATAAGCGGCGCCTGAAGGTAATATTTCAAATTAAACAAGCATTGCTTAAAGCGCACATGAACAAAGTTTTCTGCGCATGTGATAATACATAGCTAGTTTACTCAAAATTACATCTCTGTGGCACTCATCCGCAATATCGCGGGCTCCTTCAGACAGTCTTATAATACATTTGGCGTGACGATACTCCTTGCCCGGTGGCGGCGGTCGGTGAAAGCTTCTCCAGCCCAGCCTGCCCAGTGCACTTTTGTGCGAGCAAGGCCCGACGAGCACCTTCAATCAAAGTGAGCGCTTGATGACCTCCACCCGAGCACGCATCCACCAGCCGCCGACGAGGCCGGCGTAGCTCCTGTGCATGGCCTGTCCGAGCCACAACCGGACTATAAGGCCCTTCATGGCATCCTCGGCTACCTTGTGGAGTTCGACCAGCTGCTTATTTGGTCGCTTGAGGCACTGGATGGCCGCCTCGGCAGATCTTGAGACCGAAGACCTTCTCCATTGAGCTCCCTCCTCGCCCGCGGTAGAATCTGCGCGGCATCGGACACACCTTGGCAGATCTGCAAACGCATCGAGAGCTCGAATGCGGGTAATTGTCAGGTAGTTTACATTAACATGCTTGCTTTGCATGAAAAATGCCTTACCCGCCGCTATCTTCTTTAAATCTTCAACCTCCTGAAGGGCCTTACGGGCCTCGGCCTTGGCGGACTTGGCACTTTCGAGAGCCGAGGCAAGCTCGGACTCTCGAGTCTTTTAGTCACGCTCCAAGCTCTCATGCTTCTCCATGAGAGCCAGGAGCTCTTGCCGCACTTCCGCCACCTCTGCCTCCTGCTTTTCTCGCTCTGCCCGTTCAAGTGGCTGCCTTTGCGTTGACGCGGACACAACCTCCTTCGAGGGCTGCCACCTCGTTCGTGGCCCCTGCAATACCAATATTATCCTTGTTAATTTTATTGCAACCTAAATCCTTTTACAGAAGGTAACTATTCAAAGTGGTGTTACTCACCTTCTTTGTCCTCGAGCTGCTTCTTGGCATGGCGAGCTCTTGCTCGGACCGCTCGAGATCCTCGCTTCAATGCACCGACCTCCGCATCGGTCTTGGCAGAGGTCAGCAGCGCAGCACTGCAAACCCATATTGACATATTTAAAGCAACCTGTGTATATCTTCTTAGATCCTCGAAGACGGCTTTTCTTTCCGAACACCGAACCGACCATCGAGGCTCTTGTCTATCTTGCGTATTACATTACATAATTATAACTTCTTACCTCAAAGCTCGTTAGAAGGCTGCTGCGAGCTTCGGTCGGCCCGCTCTTGGCGAGTGAACCTTTTCAATCACCGCACTCATGATAGTGCGGTGTTCTTCCTCGATGGAAGCGCCTTTGGCGCCTCCAGCAAGCTGTCGGCGCCTCCGGTTGGGCGGAGGCGCGGCGGCCTCACGATCTTGCCCTTCTTTGAAGGGCCACTGCGGACTCGGAACCATTGCGAGTTCGATGTAGAGTCCGGCGCAAAGTCCGGGAGGCTGCCTGGCGGCACCTCGGGAGCCTCCTCCTGATGGGTCCCTCTCCGGGATCCCACCTCGGCGTCCTCGTCGGCGCGGGGGGTGGAGGCAGTCGGAAGTGAATCCACATCCGACGGGGCCAACGACCCGCTCGATGAAGCGGGAGATCATCATCGGCGGATGCAGACGGTATCACGGCATTAGTAGGACACTATGTGACACGAAAGAAATTGCATGTCAGGGATCCGCATACTTACGATCTCGCCGGAGGCCTGGCCCGAGGGCCACTCCTCCTCGCCAATGTCGATGTTGGCAGAGCTGTCCGGGGGAATAGTTCTTCCCCTCTTGGAACCTTCGGCCTCCCCTGTTGGGGGAGCTTTCCTCTTCCTTTCTCCCTCCTCCGGGAGAGAGTCTTCTTCCTCCTCCTCGTCTTCGGGGGAGGATTCTGCCTCGTCGTCGGACACCTGATTACGGGAACTCTTTCGAGCCCCCGTGGCCACCTTCTTGGCCTTCTTCTCCAGCACCACGTGTGGTGCCGGAACCAGCAGCCCCGCTAGACGGGTGTTCACTGGGTCTTCTGGCATGGGAGCCGGACAGATGAGCTGCTCGGCCTTCTCCATCCATTCATGTCAAAGGAAAAGAGAGACTGAAACCCTCTTAGAATCAATCTATTTACCACAAGTGTCCCGTAAAGGGGTCGAATCACTTACCTCGTCAACTGGATGTTGCGAGCAAAATCCGCAATCTTCCGTCGCGGATGCGAGGGCTTCGGCGCCCTTAAACAGCACCCTCCAGGTGCTTTCGTACGTCGTATCGAAGAGCCCGCTTAGCGCCCGGTGCTGTTCCGGATTGAACTCCCACAAATTGAATGCCCGTTCTTGGCATGGGAGAATCCGGCGGATGAGCATGACTTGGACCACGTCGGCGAGCTGAGCTTATTGCTCACCAGCTTCGGATCTGAGCTCGAGTCCGTCGGCTCCTTGGATTGCCCCACAATAAGCCCTTCTCTTTCCGGAGGTGAGCTGTGGGGATGCGAGATCTGAACTTCGGGGCCGCCCCCGTGGGTTCGCGCGCTCGGTGATGTAGAACCACCCGATTGCCACCCCTTAGCGGAGTCCACGAAGGCCCCTTCGAGCCAAAGGGCGTTGGGCGACTTGCCCAACATGGCGCCTCCGCATTCCGCTTGCGTGCCCTTCACAACCTTCGCAGCGTTGAAGGTCTTGAGCCCTGAGCGAAGTGGGGCGGATGCAGAGGAAGGCCTCGCACACGACGATAAACGCCGAGATGTTGAGGATGAAGTTCGGCGCCAGATCGTGGAAATCCAGGCCGTAGTAAAACTTGAGCCCCAGACAAATGGGTGGAGTGGGGGAGGAAGACAACCCTCTCATGGGGCCCGGGGTGGGGATGAGCTGCCTCTCGTCGGGCAGCCGATGCGCGATGTCGCCGGAAAGGTATCCGGCGCTGCACAGCTTGGTGATGTGCTCCTCCTTAACGGTGGAGGCCAACCATTTGCCTCCCGCTCCGGACATGGTCGGAGAAGGTCGAGGCGAGATGTGCGAGCTTGGGCGGTGGAGCTTAAGTGCGCGGAGATGGATAAGCAAAGGAGGAAGAAGGCGTAGGTGAGAAGGTAAATCCTTATCCCTTATATATAGGCGGACGAAGACTATCGTCCCCACCGCCTGGTAAAACTCGCTTATCTCCCAAGCGCCACCATCGATGGCGCGGTTGGGTTACCCACGTCCGTATTGATGAGAATCCGGAATAAGGGAACACGATCTACGCTTGACGGGGCGTGCCAAGAAACCGCCGCTAAACGTCTTGAGGTGGTATAATAAAAACGATTCAAATAAAGGCTTGGTAGCGGTATGATGTCATGCCGCATAATCGTCGCCGCCAGATTGGACTTGTGTACATTTTATTCTCTCTACGGTGGAATGTGGAATTTATTTTGTAGAGCCGGACACTATCACGGTGTTCATGATCTTCTCTGGATTATTCAAGGGAGGAACCTGCCTTGCAATGCCGAACATTATGCGCGCGGACTTATCATTATAGAAGCACTGGTTAGGGGACTCTTGAGGAGTCTGGACTAGGGGTGTCCGGACAGCCGACTATCATCGTCCCACGGACTCCAAGACTACTGAAGATACAAGATTGAAGACTCCGTCCCATGTTCGGATGGGACTTTCCTTGGCGTGGAAGGCAAGCTTGGCGATACGGATATGTAGATCTCCTACCATTGTAACCGACTCTGTGTAACCCTAGCCTTCTCCGGTGTCTATATAAACCGGAGGGCTGTAGTCCGTAGGACACAACATACATTACAACAATCATACCATAGGCTAGCTTTAGGGTTTAGCCTCCTCGATCTCGTGGTAGATCCACTCTTGTACTACCCATATCATCAATATTAATCAAGCAGGACGTAGGGTTTTACCTCCATCGAGAGGGCCCGAACTTGGGTAAAACATCGTGTCCCTCGTCTAGCTTGGGGGAGTATGTATTTCTCACCGACATTACATCTATGTTCACACACTCATTCTAGTTGTCGGTGCTCATACTCTTTCATTGTACTATCCATGCTAGTTTACTTCCTTTTTCTCGCTTTCTTCTTGTGTGTTTGATAAACCTTAAGAAAAATAAAAAAAATTAGTTGTAGCTTTTAGCTAGTTTACTTTCCATGCTTGTAGTAGTAATTAAAAGAAAACCCAAAAAAAATTCTCGTTCTTCTTTTTGCTTGTTCGGAGCTTTCCCGTGTAAATAGTTTTATTTCTTTTCTTTTCTTTGGGGGTCGAGAGGAGAAGACCATGATGAAAATGTTGAGTGGCTCTTATATGCATTATTGATGATTTAACCAAGAGCCCATATTACCTTGTCTTCTCCCTTGAATTGAATGTTTGCATATTCCAGCTTAGTCCAATGCACGTGCACTATTATTGTTATCCACCCGTTCGATCGTTCAAGTGAAAGGCAATAATGACGATATATGATGGACTCATTGAGATGAGAGAAGTTGGTATGAACTCGATCTATCTTGTTTTTGTAAATATGATTAGTTCATCGTTCCTGATTCAGACTATTATGAATAAACATGTTTGCAATGACAATTAGAGATTATAGTTGCTTATGACTTGCTTAATTAGCTAGGAGCTTATAATGGTTTACCTTGCGTGCCAACATGCTATTAAAATGGTTGTGATGTGGTATGATAGGGTGGTATCCTCCTTTGAATGATTTGAGTGACTTAACTTGGCACATGTTCGCGCATGTAGTTGAAACAAAATGAACATAGCCTGCACGATATTTATGTTCATGGTGGATTATATCCTACTCATGCTTGCACTCAGTGTTGATTAATTTTAATGCATGTTCATGACTATTGTCGCTCTCTAGTTGGTCGCTTCCCAGTCTCTTTCTAGCCTTCACTTGTACTAAGCGGGAATACTGCTTGTGCATCCAAACTCCATAAACTACAAAGTTATTCCATATGAATCCACCATACCTTCCTATATGCGGTATATACCTGCCGTTCCATGTAAATTTGTATGTGCCAAACTCCAAACCTTCAAATGAAATTCTGTTTTGTATGCTCGAACAACTCATGTATCAACTAGGGTTGTCTGTATCTTCCATGTTAGGCCGGTTATTCTCAAGAGGAGTGGACTCTGCTCCTCACTCACGAGAAAATGGGTGGTCACCAGGATGCCCAGTCCCATGATCAAATCAAATCAAAATAATTACAAACAAAACTCCCCCAGGACTGTTGTTAGTTGGAGGCACCCGTTGTTTCGGGCAAGCCATGGATTGATGCTTGTTGGTGGGGGGGGGGGTAAAAAATTTACCATTCGGCTTGGGAATGGCCTATAATGTGTGTAGCATGGAAGATATCGAGATCTCTTGGTTGTTATGTTGACAGTGAAAGTATACCGCTCAAAATATTATTTATCTCTATTTCAAAATCGAGCTCTCGCACCTCTACAAATCCCTGCTTCCCTCTGCGAAGGGCCTATCTATTTACTTTTATGTTGAGTCATCACCCTCTTATTAAAAAGCACCCGCTGGAGAGCACCGCTGTCATTTGCATGCATTACTATTAATTTATATTGGGTATGACTATGAATGGATATCTTTTACCATGAATTACAATGTTTAGTTAGTCCTTGATCTTTAAAGGTGCTCTG
The DNA here is from genome assembly GCA_021437245.1 of Aegilops speltoides. Classification (NCBI taxonomy): domain Eukaryota; kingdom Viridiplantae; phylum Streptophyta; class Magnoliopsida; order Poales; family Poaceae; genus Aegilops; species Aegilops speltoides. Next base: position 56,308,535 of record CM038144.1, on the reverse strand, counting down.
CATTTATGTTTTGCGGTCTCAAAAAGGGCTAGCGAGATACCATCTTGTTATATCGTATTATGATTGTTTTGAGAAAGTGTTGTCATCCGAGATTTATTATTATTGCTCGCTAGTTGATTATGCCATTGATATGAGTAAACATGAGACCTGTGTTATTGTGAATATGGTTAGTTCATAATCTTTGCTGAAAACTTGAATGATGGCTTTACATATTTGCAACAACAAGAGCAAACAGGGTTTGTAAAAGTTTTCTCTATCACTTTCAGTTTATCAACTGAATTGCTTGAGGACAAGCAAAGGTTTAAGCTTGGGGAAGTTGATACGTCTCCGTCATATCGACTTTTCCAAACACTTTTGCCCCTCTTTTGGACTCTAACTTGCATGATTTGAATGGAACTGACCCGGACTGACGCTGTTTTCAGCAGAACTGTCATGGTGTTATTTTTGTGCAGAAATAAAAGTTCTCTGAATGACCTAAAAATCCACGGAGAAACTTTTTGGAATTAATAAAAAATATTAGCAAAAGAATCGACGTCACGGGGACCACACCCTGTCCACGAGGGTGGGGAGCCCCCCCTAGGGCGCGCCCCCTGCCTCATGGGCCCCCTGAAGCTCCACTGACCTCAACTCCAACTCCATTTATTCACGTTCGGGGATAAAAAACCCAGAGAGAAAGATTCATTGCGTTTTACGATAAGGAGCCACCGCCAAGCCCTAAACTCTCTTGGGAGGGCTGATCTGGAGTTTGTTCGGGGCTCCAGAGAGGGGGATTCGTTGCCGTCGTCATCATCAACCATCCTCCATCACCAATTTCATGATGCTCACCACCGTGTGTGAGTAATTCCATCGTAGGCTTGCTGGACGGTGATGGGTTGGATCAGATTTACCATGTAATTGAGTTAGTTTTGTTAGGGTTTGATCCCTAGTATCCACTATGTTCTGAGATTGATGTTGCTATGACTTTCATATGCTTAATGCTTGTCACTAGGGCCCGAGTGCCATGATTTCAGATCGGAACCTATTAAATATATGTGAGTTCTTGATCCTATCTTGCAAGTCTATAGTCACCTATTATGTGTTATGATCCGTTAACCCTGAAGTGACAATAATCGGGATACTTACCGGTTATGACCGTAGTTTGAGGAGTTCATGTATTCACTATGTGTTAATGCTTTGGTCTGGTACTCTATTAAAAGGAGGCCTTAATATCCCTTAGTTTCCATTAGGACCCCGCTGCCACGGGAAGGTAGGACAAAGATGTCATGCAAGTTCTTTTCCATAAGCACGTATGACTATATTTGGAATACATGCCTACATTACATTGATGATCTGGAGCTAGTTCTGTGTCACCCTATGTTACAACTATTGCATGAGGAATCGCATCCGACATAATTATCCATCACCGATCCAATGCCTACAAGCTTTCCACATATTGATCTTTGCTTAGTTACTTTACCGTTGCCTCTGTTACAATCACTACAAAACTGCTACTGTTACCGTTACTTCCATACGACTTTGCTAATAAATACTTTGCTGCAGATACTAAGTTATCCAGGTGTGGTTGAATTGACAACTCAACTGCTAATACTTTAGAATATTCTTTGGCTCCCCTTGTGTCGAATCAATAAATTTGGGTTGAATATTCTACCCTCAAAAACTATTGCGATCCCCTATACTTGTGGGTTATCACCCACCATGGCGTCACGACCAGAGGCTTTTGCAGGCGAAGACTACTTTCGTTAGGATAAGATGTACTAGTTGTCTCCCTTCAAATTTGGCCATTGTGGGATCCCTTCCCGCCTTCATTTGGGAAGAGGACCAAGGCCACTATAAATAGGACCTAGCCACCACCATAGGGGGGGGGACGAGATCAAATCCATTCCACCCTCACCAGCTCACTCGAGCTCAAGAACACACTTCCGGAGATGGTTCTCCACCGAACAAGTTCATCCTCAGCCCCTCGAGGCCAATCCACCACAAAGTAGGAGTAGGATTTTACACCGCAAGGTGGCCCGAACCTGGGTAAACTGTTGTGTCCCCTTTCCCTTGAGTTCGACAAGCTAGGTTGTGAGATTAACGAGTAGGCAGACTGGGGAGGTTGAGTTCTTTGCACGCACCCCAGATTTCGAACCTCTCAAAGGTTTGCGGAACCCGAAATCCGACAGTTCATATGAGGCCAGAAATCTAGACCAGGAACAGGGTATATAATTTCTTAGTATGTCTCCAAGTAAAGTGGCTTCTTGAAAATTGCATTGACATGGTCCTCAGGATGCAGTTTTTGCTTTGTCATTATAGATATGCCATGCCTGCAAGGTACACCAGTCATGTTCCATCTCTTGTAGTCACATGTATACCCTTCCATGTCCACACAATACTATTTTTCATTGCTAGTAACTTGCCAAATTGTTGGACTAGCCCTGTCAGCCTGGCAATACTTGGCAGACTGCTTGTCCTCTTCTAAAATCTCTGAGTAACTAGGTGTGATTGTCAACCCGCTAATATGTAACTTCTCCCTAGTTTGTTGCCTCCTTATCATTTTCTTGGTCCTAATCCCTTCATTGTCCTTATTGATTTGGCCCTAATATCTAGTATCATCTTGTTGAAGACTTCACTAAGATTGTTCACAACTAAATCTGTTTTGCAAGTATGATCCATAGCAAACCTAGCCCAAGTAGAGACCTTAATTTTTTTGAGTCATTTTGAAGCTTCCTCAAACTGTGCTTTCAGCTCTGCCATCCCTAGTTCATGCCCATGTTTAGTGTAGGAGTAGCTAGCCTTGTCAATACACTTCTTTAGTTCCTGGCCTCTAAACCCAACAGATTGAAAATTTGCATATATGTGCCTAAGACAATACCTTTGAGGTTGTTGGGCAATTTCAAAAAAAATCCTACACTCACGCAAGATCTATCTAGGAGATGCATAGCAACAAGAAGGGGAGAGCGTGTCCACGTACCCTCGTAGACCGAAAGTGAAATCGTTTGCTTAACGCGGTTGGTGTAGTCAAACGTCTTCTCGTTCCAAATGATTAAGTACCAAACGTACAGCACCTCCAAGTTCTGCACACATTCAGCGCGATGACGCCCCTTGCGCTCTTGATCTAGTAGAGGGTCGAGGAACAAGATTAGTTCCGTCAGCACGACGGCATGCTGACGGCGATGGTGATCTGATCCACGCAGCGCTTTGCCTAAGCACCGCAAGAATATGACTAGGGCGTAAACTGTGGAGGGGGGGCACCGCACATGGCTTGGAACAATTGATATGTGTTGTAGGCGCCCCACGTATATAAAGGAGGGGAAGAGGAGGCCGGCCCTAGGCGCACCCAAGTAGGAGGAATCCTACTTGGGCTCCTAGTTGGATTCGCCCCCCCTTCCTTTTACCGGAGGGGGAGAGGGGTAGAAGGAAAGGGGGGCGCCGCCCCCTCCCGTAGTCCAATTCGGGTTTCTTTCCTGGTGGGGGGTGCGCCACACCTTGTGGGCTGGTGTGCCTCCCTCCTACGGCCCATATATATGGCCCATACCTTCCCCCCGGGGGTTTCCGGTAACCCCCTCGGTACTCCGATATGTACCCGATACACTCCGAAACACTTCTGGTGTTTGAATACTACCTTCCAATATATCATTCTTTACCTCTCGACCATTTCGAGCCTCCTCGTCATGTCAGTGGTCTCATCCAGGACTCCGAACAACATCCGGTCACCAAAACATATAACTCATAAAATACAAATCATCATCGAACGTTAAGCGTGCGGACCCTACGGGTTCAAGAACTATATAGACATGACCGAGACACCTCTCCGGTCAATAACCAATAGTGGAACCTGGTTGCTCATACTGGCTCCCACATATTCTACGAAGATATTTATCGGTCCAACCGCTATGACAACATACGTTATTCCCTTTGTCATCGGTATGTTACTTGCCCGATATTCGATCGTCGGTATCATCATACCTAGTTCAGTCTCCTTACTGGCGAGTCTATTTACTCGTTCTGTAATGCATCATCTCGTAACTAACTCATTAGTCACATTGCTTGCAAGGTTTCATATGATGTGCATTACCGAGAGGGCCCGGAGATACCTCTCTGATATTCGAAGTGACAAATCCAAATCTCGATCTATGCCAACAAAACAAACACCTTCGGAGATACCTTTAGAGCATCTTTATAATCACCCAGTTACGTTGTGACGTTTGATAGCACATAAGGCATTCCTCTGGTGTTCGGGAGTTGCATAATCTCATAGTTGGAGGAATATGTATTTGGCATGAAGAAAGCAATAGCAATAAAACTGAACGATCATTATGCTAAGGTAACAGATGGGTCTTGTCCATCACATCATTTTCCTAATGATGTGATCCCATTCATCAAATGACAACACATGTCTATGTCTAGGAAACTTAACCATCTTTATCAACGAGCTAGTCAAGTAGAGGCATAGTAGGGACACGGTGTTTTGTCTATGTATTCACACATGTATCAAGTTTCCGGTTAATGCAATTCTAGCATGAATAATAAACATTTATCATGAATAAGTAAATATCAAAAAACAAATTTATTACTGCCTCTAGGGCATATTTCCTTCAGTCTCCCACTTGCACTAGAGTCAACAATCTAGCTTACAGTGTGATGATTCTAAATCCCATGGAGTCTTGGTGTTGATCATGTTTTGCTCGTGGAAGAGGCTTAGTCAACGAGTCTGCCACATTCAGATATGTATGTCTTTTGCAAATCTCTGTGTCTCCCTCCTTGACCAAATGTCGGATGGAGTTGAAGCGTCTCTTGATGTGTTTGGTCTTTTTGTGAAATCTGGATTACTTCGCCAAGGCAATTGCTCCAGTATTGTCACAAAATATTTCATTGGACCCGATGCACTAGGTATTACATCTAGATTGGATATGAACTCCTTCATCCAGACTCCTTCATTTGTTGCTTCTGAAGCAGCTATGTTCCCCGCTTCACACGTAGATCCCGCCACGACACTCTGCTTGGAACTGCATCAACTGACAGCTCCACCATTCAATATAAATATGTATCCAATTTGTGACTTAGAGTCATCCGAATCAGTGTCAAAGCTATCGTTGACGTAACCATTTATGACGAGCTCTTTGTCACCTTCATAAACGAGAAACATATCCCTAGTCCTTTTTAGGTACTTCAGGATGTTCTTGACCACTGTCTAGTGATCCACTCATGGATTACTTTAGAACCTATGGCTGAGGCATAGGGAATGACTTTTATTTTCTCTCTATCTTCTGTAGTGGTCGGGCATTGAGTCTGACTCAACTTCACACCTTGTAACACAGGCAAGAACCCTATCTTTGACTGATCCATTTTGAACTTCTTGAAAACTTTATCAAGGTATGTGCTTTGTGAAAGTCCTATCAAGCGTCTTGATCTATCTCTATACATCTTGATGCCCAATATATAAGCAGCTTCACTGAGGTCTTTCATTGAAATACTTTTATTCAAGTATCCTTTTATGCTATCCAGAAATTCTACATCATTTCCACTAAACAGTATGTCATCCACATATAATATTAGAAATGCTATAGAGCTCCCACTCACTTTCTTGTAAATACAGGCTTCTCCAAAAGTCTTTATAAAACCATATGCTTTGATCACCTCATCAAAGCATATATTCCAACTCAGAGATGCTTGCACTAGTCCATAAATGGATCACTGGAGTTTGCACACTTTGCTAGCACCTTTAGGATTGACAAAACCTTCTGGTTGCATCACATACAACTCTTCTTTAAGAAATCCATTAAGGAATGCAGTTTTGACGTCCATTTGCCAGATTTCATAATCGTAAAATGCGGCAATTGCTAACATATTTGGACAGACTTAAACATTGCTATGGGTGAGAAAGTATCATCGTAGTCAACTCCTTGAACTTGTCGAAAACCTTTTGCAACAAGTCGAGCTTTATAGACAGTAACATTACCATCAGCGTCATCCTTCTTCTTGAAGATCCATTTATTCTCTATGGGTCGTCGATCATCGGGCAAATCCACCAAAATCCATACTTTGTTCTCATACATGGATCCTATCTCAGATTACATGGCCTCAAGCCATTTATCGAAATCTGGGCTCATCATAGCTTCTTCATAGTTCGTAGGTTTGTCATGGTCAAGTAACATGACTTCCAAAACAGGATTACCATACCACTCTGGTGCGGATCATGCTCTGGTTGACCTATGAGGTTCTGTAGTAACTTGATCTGAAGTTTCATGATCATTATCATTAGTTTCCTTTCCAATTGGTGTAGGCATCACGGAAATGGATTTCTTGGATGAGCTACTTACCAAATTGAGAAAAGGTACAATTACCTCATCAAGTTCTACTTTTCTCCCACTCACTTCTTTCGAGAGAAACTCCTTCCCTAGAAAGGTTCCATTCTTGGCAACAAAGATCTTGCCTTCAGATTTGTGGTTGAAGGTGTACCCAATTGTTTCCTTAGTTTACCCTACGAAGGCGCACTTCTCCAATTTGGGTTCGAGCTTATCAGGTTGAAGCCTTTTTACATAAACATCACATCCCCAAACTTTAAGAAACAACAGCTTAGGTTTACTGCCAAACCACAGATCATACGGTGTTGTCTCAACGGATTTTGACGGTGCCCTGTTTTACGTGAATGCAGCTATCTCTAATGCATAACCCCGAAACAATAGCGGTAAATCGGTAAGAGACATCATAGATCGCACCATATCTAATATAGTGCGGTTACGATGTTCGGACACCATTACGCTGTGCTGTTCCACGTGGCGTGAGTTGTGAAACTATTCCACATTGTTGTAAATGAAGGCCAAACTCGTAACTCAAATATTCACCTCCACGATCAGATCGTAGAAACTTTATTTTTCTTGTTATGATGATTCTCCACTTCACTCTGAAATTGTTGAACTTTTCAAATGTTTCGGACTTATGTTTCATTAAGTAGATATGCCCATATCTGCTCAAATCATCTGTGAAGGTCGGAAAATAACGATACCTGCCATGAGCGTCAACACTCATCGAACCGCATACATCGGTATGTATTATTTCCAATAAGTCATTAGCTCATTCCATTGTTCCGGTAGAACGGAGTTTTAGTCATCTTGCCCATGAGGCACGGTTCGCAAGTATCAAATGATTCATAATCAAGTGATTCCAAAAGTCCATCTGCATCGAGTTTCTTCATGCGCTTTACACTGATATGACCTAAACGGCAGTGCCACAAATAAGTTGCACTATCATTATCAACTTTGCATCTTTTGGCATAAATATTATGAATATATGTGTCACCACGATCGAGATTCAACAAAAATAGACCAGTGTTCAATGGTGCATGACCATAAAAGATATTACTCGTATAAATAGAACAACCATTATTCTTCGATTTAAATGAATAAGTGTCTCGCACTAAACAAGATCCAGATAAAATGTTCATGCTCAATGCTGGCGCCAAATAACAATTATTCAGGTCTAAAACTAACCCCGAAGGTAGATGTAGAGGTAGTGTACCGACGGCGATCACATCGACCTTGGAACCATGCCCGACGCGCATCGTCACCTCGTCCTTAGCCAATCTTCATTTAATCTGTAGTCCCTGTTTCGAGTTATAAATATGAGCAACCGAACCTGTATCAAATACCCAGGCACTACCACGAGAATTAGTAAGGTACACATCAATAACATGTATATCAAATATACCTTTGTTTACTTTGCCATCTTTCTTATCCGCCAAATACTTGTGGCAATTTCGCTTCCAGTGACCAATACCTTTGCAGTAGAAGCACTCAGTTTCAAGCTTGGGTCCAGCTTTGGGTTTCTTCACAGGAGTGACAACTTGCTTGCCATTCTTCTTGAAGTTTCCCTTCTTTCCTTTACCCTTCTTCTTGAAACTAGTGGTCTTGTTAACCATCAACACTTGATGCTCCTTGATTTCTACCTTCGCAGCCTTAAGATCTCGGGAATAGTTTTTTCCATCCCTTGCATATTGTAGTTCATCACGAAGGCTTTGTAGCTTGGTGGCAGTGATTGAAGAACTCTGTCAATGACACAATCATCTGGAAGATTAACTCTCAGCTGAGTCAAGTGATTATGATATATAGACATTCTGAGTATGTGTTCACTGACAGAAATGTTGTCCTCCATCTTGTAGCTATAGAACTTGTTGGAGACTTCATATCTCTCAACTCGGGCGTTTGCTTGAAACATTAACTACAACTCCTGGAACATCTCATATGGTCCATGACATTCAAAACGCCTTTGAAGTCCCAATTCTAAGCCGTAAAGCATGGCACACTGAACTAATGAGCAGTCATCAGATCGAGCTTGCCAGACGTTCATAACGTCAACTTCTACTCCTGCAGCAGTCCTTTCACCTAGCGGTGCATCAAGGACATAATTCTTCTGTGCAGCAATGAGGATAATCCTCAAGTTACCGACCCAATCCGTGTAGTTGCTACCATTATCTTTCAACTTAGATTTCTCTAGGAACGCATTAAAATTCAAGGGTATGGTAGCACGAGCCATTGATCTACAACATAGATATGCACAAACTATCAGGACTAAGTTCATGATAAATTAAGTTCAAGTAATCATATTACTTAACAACTCCCACTTAGATAGACATCCCTCAAGTGATCTAAATGATATGTGATCCAAATCAACTAAACCAAGTCCGATCATCACGTGAGATGGAGTAGTCATCCATGGTGAACATCTCTATGTTGACCATATCTACAATATGATTCACGTTCGACCTTTCGGTCACCAGTGTTCCGAGGCCATGTCTGTACATGCTAGGCTCGTCGAGTTTAACCCGAGTATTCCGCATGTGCCAAACTGGCTTGCACCCGTTGTATGTGAACATAGAGCCTATCACAACCGATCATCACGTGGTGTCTCAGCACGAAGAACTGTCGCAACGGTTCATACTTGGGGAGAACACTTATACCTTGAAATTTAGTTAAGGGATCATCTTATAGTGATATCGCCATACTAAGCAAAATAAGATGCCTAAAGATAAACATCACATGCAATCAAAATATGTGACATGATATGCCCATCATCATCTTGTGCTTTTGACCTTCACACCAAAGCAACGTCATGATCTCCATCGTCACCGGCTTGACACCTTGATCTCCATCGTAGTGTCGTGGTCGTCTCACCAACTATTGCTTCTACGACTATCGCTACCGCTTAGTGCTACCTCTTGAGCTTGCGTTGGTTTTCCCTTGAAGAGGAAAGGGTGATGCAGCAAACTAGCGTAAGTATTTCCCTCAGTTTTGAGAAGCAAGGTATCAATCCAGTAGGAGCAACGCACAAGTCACAGAATACCTGCACAAACAATCAACAACTTGCACCCAACGCGATAAAGGGGTTGTCAATCCCTTCACGGTCACTTGCAAAAGTGAGATCTGATAGAGATAGATAAACGGTAAAGTAAATATTTTTGGTATTTTTGGTTTATAGATCGGAAAGTAAAAGATTGCAAAATAGTAGATCGGAAACTAGCAAGATGCAAACGAGATTAAATAATATGGAAAAGAGACCCACGGGCCATAGGTTTCACTAGTGGCTTCTCTCATGATAGCAAATATTACGGTGGGTGAACAAATTACTACCGAACAATTGATAGAAAAGCGCATAGTTATGACGACATCTAAGGCAATGATCATGAACATAGGCATCATGTTCGTGTCAAGTAGACTAACTCCTGCCTCCTTCTACTACTATTACTCCACACATCGACCGCTATCCAGCGGGCATCTAGAGTATTAAGTTCATAAAGAACGGAGTAACGCATTAAGTAAGATGACATGATGTTAAGGAATTAACTCAAGCAATATGATGGAAACCCCATCTTGTTTTCCTCGATGGCAACAATACAATACGTGCCTTGCTGCCCCTACTATCACTGGGAAAGGACACCGCAAGATTGAACCCAAAGCTAAGCACTTCTCCCATTGCATGAAAGATCAATACAGTAGGCCAAACTAAACCGATAATTCGAAGAGACTTGCAAAGATATCAAATCATGCATATAAGAATTCAGAGAAGAACCAAACAATATTCATAGATAATCTTGATCATAAATCCACAATTCATCGGATCTCGGCAAACACACCGCAAAAGAATATTACATCGAATAGATCTCCAAGAACATTGAGGAGAACATGGTATTGAGAATCAAAGAGAGAGAAGAAGTCATCTAGCTAATAACTATGGACACGAAGGTCTGTGATAAACTACTCAGCTTCATTGGACAGGTAATGGTGTTGATGTAGAAGCCCTCCGTAATCGAATCACCCTCCGGTAGGACGCCGAAAAAGGTCCCTAAATGGAATCTCATGGGTATAGAAGGTTGTGGCAGTGGAAAAGTGGTTTCGTCGCTCTCTTGGGTATTTTCGGGGTATAAGGGTATATATAGGCAAAGGAACTAGGTCAGGGGAGCTACAGGGGCCCACAAGGGTGGGGGCACCCTACCCCCTGGGTGCGCCCTACTGCCTCGTGGCCGCCTCGTTGCGTCCCCGACTTCATCTCCAAGTCTTCTGGTTTCCTTTCGGTCCAAGAAAGATCATCGCAAAGGTTTCATTCCGTTTGGACTCCTTTTGAAATTCCTTTTCTACGAAACTCTAAAATAGGCAAAGAAACAGAAACTGGCACTGGCCCCTCGGTTAATAGGTTAGTCCAAAAAATGATATAAAAGAGCGTATAAATGCCTATTAAACATCCAAAACAGATAATATAATAGAATGGAACAATCAAAAATTATAGATACGTTGGAGACATATCACTTAGTGATAAAGTAAAGCAATTACATGGCTTTTGTATTTCATACAATAAAGCGACAACCATAAGTCTCCTACCAGTTGCTGATAACTCTTACAAAACATGATCATCTCATACAACAACGTATATCACATCAGGTCTTGACCGTATCACATCACAACATGCCCTGCAAAAACAAGTTAGACGTCCTCTACTTTGTTGTTGCAAGTTTTACGTGGATGCTACGGGCTTCTAGCAAGAACCGCTCTTACCTACGGCACAAAACCACAATGGTGATTTATCAAGTTTGCTGTTTTAACCTTCAACAAGGACCACCGCAGTCAAATTTGATTCAACTAAAGTAGGAGAAACAGACACCCACCATCCACCTTTATGCAAAACTAGTTGCATGTCTGTCGGTGGAACCGGTCGCATGAACACGGTCATCTAAGGTTGGTCTGGGCCGCTTCATCCAATAATACTGCCAAATCAAAATAAGAAATTGGTGGTAAGTAGTATGACGATCACCGCACACAACTCTTTGTGTTCTACTCGTGCATATCATCTATGCAAAGATCTGGCTTGGATGCCACTGTTGGGAAACATAATATGCAATTTCAAAAAAAATCCTACGCTCACGCAAGATCTATCTAGGAGATGCATAGCAATGACAGGGGGAGAGTGTGTCCATGTACCCTCATAGACCGAAAGTGGAAGCGTTTGCTTAATGTGGTTGATGTAATCGAAGGCCTTCTTGTTCCGACCGATCAAGTACCGAACGTACGGCACCTCCAAGTTCTGCACACTTTCAGCGCGATGACATCCCTCGAGCTCTTGATCCAGCAGAGGGTCAAGGAAGTAGATGAGTTCCTTCAGCACGACAGCGTGTTGACGGTGATGGTGATATCATCCATGCAGGGCTTCGCCTAAGCACCGCGAAAATATGACCAGAGGCACAAACTGTGGAGGGGGTGCCGCACATGGCTTGGAACAATTGATGTGTGTTGTAGCCCCCCCCCCCCCACGTATATAAAGGAGGGGGGGATAGGAGGCCTGCCCTAGGCGCACCCAAGTAGGAGGAATCCTACTTGGGCTCCTAGTTGATTCGCCCCCCTCGGCCCCTTTCCTTTTATCGGAGGGGAAAGGGGGAAGGAGAGAGAGAGGGAGAAGGAAAGGGGGGCGCCGCCCCCTCCCCTACTCCAATTCGGCCTACTTCCTTGGTGGGGGTGCGCCACCCCTTGTGGGCTGGTGTGCCTCCCTCCTATGGCCCATATGGCCCATATCTTCCCCCCGAGGGGTTCTGGTAATCCCCCCGGTACTCCAATATGTGCCTGATACGCTCAGGAACACTTCCGGTGTCCGAATACTACCTGCCAATATATCAATCTTTACCTCTCGACCATTTCGAGACTCCTAGTCATGTCCGTGATCTCATCCGGGACTTCGAACAACATTCGGTCGCCAAAATACATAACTCATGTAATACAAATCATCATCGAACGTTAAGCGTGCGGACCCTACGGGTTCGAGAACTATGTAGACATGACTGAGACACCTCTCTGGTCAATAACCAATAGTGGAACCTGGATGCTCATATTGGCTCCCACATATTCTACGAAGATCTTTATCAGTCAAACCGCTATGACAACATACGTTATTTCCTTTGTCATCGGTATGTTACTTGCCCGAGATTCGATCGTCGGTACCTTCATACCTTGTTCAATCTCGTTACCGGTAAGTCTCTTTACTCGTTCCATAATGCATCATCCTGTAACTAACTCATTAGTCACGTTGCTTGCAAGGCTTCATATGATGTGCATTACCGACAGGGCCCAGAGATACCTCTCCGATACTTGGAGTGACAAATCCTAATCTCATCTATGCCAACCCAACAAACACCTTCAGAGATACCTGTAGAGCATATTTATAATCACCCAGTTATGTTGTGACATTTGATAGTACACAAGGCATTCCTCTAGTGTCCGGGAGTTGCATAATCTCATAGTCGGAGGAATATGTATTTGACGTGAAGAAAGCAATAGCAATAAAACTGAACGATCATTGTGTTAAGCTAACGGATGGGCTTGTCCATCACATCATTCTCCTAATGATGTGATCTTGTTCATCAAATGACAACACATGTCTATGGCTAGGAAACTTAACCATATTTGATCAACGAGCTAGTCGAGTAGAGGCATACTAGGGGCACAGTGTTTTGTCTATGTATCCACACATGTATCAAGTTTCCTGTTAATGCAATTCTAGCATGAATAATAAAAATTTATCATAAATAAGTAAATATAAAATAACTGTTGGGGAACGTAGTAATTTCAAAAATTTCCTACGCACACGCAAGGTCATGGTGATGGCATAGCAACGAGAGGGGAGAGTGTTGTCCACGTACCCTCGTGGTATGTGAGCGTTATGACAACGCGGTTGATGTAGTCGTGCGTCTTCACGATCGGTGATCCAAATACGAGCGTCGGCACCTCCGAGTTCAGCTGCGTTCAGCTCGATGGCGATCCCGGGCTCCGATCCAAAGAAAGTGTCGGGGATGAGTCCCGTCAGCACGACGGCGTGGTGACGATGATGATGTTCTACCGGCGTAGGGCTTCACCTAAACTCTGCGACGGTATGACCGAGGTGGAATATGGTGGAGGGGGCACCGTACACGGCTAAGGAACGATATGTAGATCAACTTGTGTGTCTATGGGGTCCCCCCTGCCCCTGTATATAAAGGAGTGGAGGAGGGGAGGGTCGGCCCTCTCTATGGCGCGCCCTAGGGGAGTCCTACTCCCACCAGGAGTAGGATTCCCCCTTTCCTAGTCCAACTAGGAGTCCTTCCAAGTAGTAGGAGTAGGAGACAAGGAAGGGGAAGAGAGAAGGGAAGGAAGGAGGGGGTGCGGCTGAAGGAAATATGCCCTAGAGGCAATAATAAAGTTATTATATATTTCCTCATATCATGATAAATGTTTATTATTCATGCTAGAATTGTATTAACCGGAAACATAATACATGTGTGAATATATAGACAAACAGAGTGTCACTAGTATGCCTCTACTTGACTAGCTTGTTAATCAAAGATGGTTATGTTTCCTAACCATGAACAAAGAGTTGTTATTTGATTAACAAGGTCACATCATTAGTTGAATGATCGATTGACATGACCCATTCCATTAGCTCAGCACACGATCGTTTAGTATGTTGCTCTTGCTTTTATCCATGACATATACATGTTCCTGTAACTATGAGATTATGCAACTCCGTTTACGGAGGAACACTTTGGGTGCTACCAAGCGTCTGGCGTAATCGGGTGATTATAAAGGAGTACTACAGTGTCTCCAAAGGCGATGTTGGGTTGGCGTATTCGAGATTAGGTTTTGTCACTCCGATTGTCGGAGAGGTATCTCTGGGCCCTCTCGGTAATGCACATCACTTGAAGCCTTGCAAGCACTACAACTAATGAGTTGGTTGTGAGATGATGTATTACGGAGCGAGTAAAGAGACTTGCGGTAACGAGATTGAACTAGGTATTGGATACCGACGATCGAATCTCGGGCAAGTAACATACCGATGACAAAGGGAACAACGTATGTTGTTATGCGGTCTGACCGATAAAGATCTTCGTAGAATATGTAGGAACCAATATGGGCATCAGGTCCCGCTGTTGGTTATTGACCGGAGGCGTGTCTCGGTCATGTCTACATTGTTCTCGAACCGTAGGGTCCATGCACGCTTAAGGTTTCGATGGCGGTTATTATGAGTTTATGTATTTTGATGTACGAAGAAGTTGAGTCCGGATGTGATCACGGACATGACGAGGAGTCTCGAAATGGTCGAGACATAAAGATTGATATATTGGAAGCCTATGTTTGGAGTTGGAAGTGTTAGGGTGAAATCGGGATTTTCTTAGGGTTCTGGGAGGTTACTGGAACCCCCGGGAGCTATATGGGCCATAGTGGGCCTTAGTGGAAAAGAGAAGGGCTGCCCTAGATGGGCTGCGCCTCCCCTTCCCTAGTCCTATTAGGACTAGGAGGTGTGGCCCCCTCCTCCTCTTTTCCCCTCAGAAATCCTAATTGGAATAGGATTGGAGGGAGTCCTACTCCGGAAGGAGTAGGACTCCTCCTGCGCCTCCCTCTCTGGCGGCGCCCCTCCCCTTGGCTCCTTTATATCTTGAGGTAGAGGCACCCTAGAACACACAAGTATTGATCTCTGAATCGTTCCTTAGCAGTGTGCGGTGCCCCCTCCACCATATTCCACCTCGGTCATACCGTCATGAAGCTTAAGCGAAGCCTGCGCCGATGAAACATCAAGATCGTCACCACGCCGTCGTCTTGTGGAACTCTCCCTCGACACTCGGCTGGATCGAGTCTGAGGGGCGTCATCGAGCTGTCGTGTGTCAAGAACTTCGGGCGCCGAATGTGGCGCGGGATCGGTCGGATCGCGAGGAGAGCGTCGACTACTTCCTCTACGTTGTGATCGCTTCGCTTGGTCTCGAGAGTGCGTGACAACACTCTCCCCTCTCGTTGCTATACATCACCATGATCTTGCGTGTGCGTAGGAAATTTTTGAAATTACTCGTTCCCCAGCGATGGCATCGAGCCTAGGTTTTTATGGTTTGATGTTTTGCAGAGTAGAACACAAGTGAGTTGTGGGCGATACAAGTCATACTACCTACCAGCATGTCATACTTTGGTTCAGCGGTATTGTGAGATGAAGCGGCCCGGACCGACATTACGCGTGCGCTTCTGAGAGACTGGTTTCACCGCCACGAGCACTCGTTGCTTAAAGGTGGTGGTGGGTGTCTGTCTCTCTCACTTTAGTTGAACCGAGTGTGGCTCGCCGGTCCTTGAGAAGGTTAAAGCGGAGTCTATTTGTGAAATATCGTTGTGGTTTTGATGCGTAGGTGAGACTGGTTCTTGCTTAAGCCCGTAGCAGCCACGTAAAATTTGCAACAACAAAGTAGAGGGCGTCTAACTTGTTTTTGCAGGGCATGTTGTGATGTGATATGGTCAAGGCGTGATGCTATATTTTATTGTATGAGATGATCATGTTTTGTAACGAAGTTATCGGCAATGGCTGGAGCCATATGGTTGTCGCTTTATTGTATGCAATGCAATGCATACCTGTAATGCTTTACTTTATCACTAAGCGGTAGCGATAGTCGTAGAAGCATAAGATTGGCGAGACAACAACGATGCTCGATGGAGATCAAGGTGTCGCGCCGGTGGCGATGGTGATCATGGTGGTGCTGCGGAGATGAAGATCACGAAGCACAAGATGATGATGACCATATCATATCACTTATATTGATTTGCATGTGATGTTTATCCTTTATGCATCTTATCTTGCTTTGATTGGCGGTAGCATTATAAGATGATCTCTTACTAAATTATCAAGAAGTGTTCTCCCGGTATGCACCGTTGCCAAAGTTAAATGTCGTGCCCGGACACCACGTGATGATCGGGTGTGATAAGCTCTCGTCCATCTACAGCGGGTGCAAGCCAGTTTTGCACCATGAGAATACTCGGGTTATACTTGGCGAGCCTAGCATATGCGAGATATGGCCTCGGAACACGGAGACCGAAAGGTCGGCGTGAATCATATAGTAGATATGATCAACATAAGATGTTCACCATTGAAAACTACTCCATCTCACGTGATGATCGGTTATGGTTTAGTTGATTTGGGTCACGTGATCACTTAGATGACTAGAGATGTCTATCTAAGTGGGAGTTCTTAAGTAATATGATTAATTGAACTTAAATTTATCATGAACTTAGACCAGTAGTATTTTGCAAATTATGTTGTAAGATCAATAGCTTGCGTTGTTGCTTTCATATGTTTATTTTGATATGTTCCTAGAAAATTGTGTTGAAAAATGTTAGTAGCAATGATGCGGATTTGATCCGTGATCGAGGTTTATCCTCATTCTTTGCCTGAAGAATTATGTCCTTAATGCACGCTAGGTAGCAGACCTATTGCGAGGAGCGGATCTGAGGCGTTATGAGCGTTTGGCTAGCTCGATATGATGACTACTTGATAGTTTTGTGCACCATGCTTTATGGCTTAGAATCGGGACTTCAAAGATGTTTTGAACATCATGGACCATATGAGATGTTCGAGGAATTGAAGTTAATATTTCAAGCAAATACCGAGTTGAGAGATATGAAGTCTCCAACAAGTTCTATAGCTAAAAGATGGAGAGAATCGCTCAACTAGTGAGCATGTGCTCAGATTATGCAGGTACTTCAATCGCTTGAATCAAGTGGGAGTTAATCTTCCGGATAAGATAGTGATTGACGAATTCTCTAGTCACCATCACCAAGTTAGTAGAACTTCGTGATGAACTATAGTATGCAAGGGATGACGAAAATGATTCCCGGGCTCTTCGTGATGTTGAAATCGTGAAGGTAGAAATCAAGAAAGAGCATCAAGTGTTGATGGTTGACAAGATCACTAGTTTCAAGAAAGGGCAAAGGAAAGAAAGGGGAACTTCAAGTAGATTGACAAGCAAGTTGTCACTCCCACGAAGAAGCCCAAAGCTGAACCAAAGCACGAAACGAGTGCTTACACTGCAAAGGAAATGGTCCTTTGGAGCGGAACTGCCCTAAATATTTGGTGGATAAGAAGGATGGCAAAGTGAAAAAAGGGTATATTTGATATCTGGTGTTTGATGTGTGCTTTACTAGTGTTTATAGCAACCCCTCGGTATTTGGTACTGGTTGATTACTAAGAGTAGTAACTTCGAAGCAGGAGTTGCGAATAAGCGAAACTAGTTAAGGGTGAAGTGACGATGTGTGTTGAAAGTAGTTTCAAGATTGATATGATCATCATCGCACTCCCTATACTTTCGAGTTTAGTGTTGAACCTAAATAAATGTTATTTGGTGTTTGCGTTGAGCATGAATATGATTTGATCGTGTTTATTGCAATCGGTTATTCATTTAAGTAAAAGAATAAACTGTTGTTACATTTACATGAATAAAACCTTATATGGTTACACACCCAATGAAAATTGTTCATTGGATCTCGATCGTAGTGATACACATATTCATAATATTGAAACCAAAAGATGCAAAGTTAATAATGATAGTGCAACTTATTTGTGCTTGCCGTTTAGGTCATATTGGTGTAAAGCGCATGAAGAAACTCCATCTTGATGGACTTTTGGAATCACTTGATTATGAATCACTTGATGCTTGCGAACCATGCCTCATGGGCAAGATGACTAAGACTCCGTTCTCGGAGCGATGGGAGCGAGCAACCGACTTATTGGAAATAATACATACCGATGTATGCGATCCAATGAGTGTTAAGGCTCATGGTGGGTATCGTTATTTTCGACCTTCACAGATGATTTGAGCAGATATGGGTATATCTACTTGATGAAACATAAGTGCGAAATAGTTGAAAGGTTCAAAGAATTTGAGTGAAGTGGAAAAATCATCGTGACAAGAAAATAAGATTTCTCGATCGATCGCGGAGACAAATATTTGAGTTCTGAGTTTGGTCTTCAATTAAAACAATGTGGAATAGTTTCACAAATTCATGCCACAGAACACCACATCATAATGGTGTGTCGAGCGTCATAACCGTACTTTATTGGATATAGTACAATCTATGATGTTTCTTACCGATTTACCAATATCGTTTTGGGATCATGCATTAGAGACAGCTGCATTCACGTTAAATAGGGCACCATCTAAATCCGTTGAGGCGACACTATATGAGCTGTGGTTTAGCAAGAAACCAAAGTTGTCGTTTGAAGACTGCGATGCTTATGTGAAAAAGTTTCATCTGATAAGCTCAAACCCAAATCGGAGAAGCGTCTTCATAGAATACCCAAAGGAAATTGTTGGGTACACCTTCTATCACAGATCCGAAGGCAAAACATTCGTTGCTAATAAATGGATCCTTTCTAGAAGGAGTTTCTCTCAAAAGAAGTGAGTGGGAGGAAGTAGAACTTGATGAGGTAATTGTACCTTCTCCCTTATTGGAAAGTAGTTCATCACGAAATCTGTTCTGTGACTACTACACCAATTAGTAAGGAAGCTAATGATGATGATCATGTAACTTGAGATCAAGTTACTACCGAATCTCGTAGGTAAACCAGTGAGATCCGCACAGTGAATGCGGTAATCCTGTTACGGAAGTCATGTAACTAGACCATGATGAACCTCGAACTATGAGGAAGCGATGATGAGCCAGATTCATGAAATGGCTTGAGGCCATGAAATCGAGATGAGATCCATGTATGAGAACAAAGTGTGGACTTTGGTGGCGTTGCCGATGATCGGCAAGCCATAGAAAATAAATGGATCTTCAAGAGGAAGGCGGACGCCGATAGTAGTGTTACTATCTACAAAGCTCGACTTATGCAAAAAGGTTTTGACAAGTTCAAGGTGTTGACTACAATGAGATTTTCTCAAGCTGTAGCGATGCTTAAGTCTGTCCGAATCATGTTAGCAATTGCCACAATTTATGAAATTTGGCAAATGGATGTAAAACTGCATTCTGAATGGGTTTTAGGAGGAAGAGTTGTATATGATGCAACGAGAAGGTTTTATCGATCCAAAGGGAGCTAACAAAGTGTGCAAGCTCGGCGATCCATCTATGGACTGGTGCAAGCATCTCGGAGTTGGAATATACGCTTTGATAAGTTGATCAAAGCATATAGTTTTATCTGAGACTTACGGTGAAGCTGTATTTACTAAAAAGTGAGTGGGAGCACTCTGACATTTCGATAAGTATATGTGAATGACATATTGTAGATCGGAAATAATGTAGAATTATACGCAAAGCATAAAGAAGTGTTTGAAAGGAGTTTTTCAAAGAAAGACCTCGGTAAAGCTACTTACATATTGAGCATCAAGATCTATAGAGATAGATCAAGATGCTTGATAAGTTTTTCAATGAGTACATGCCTTGACAAGATTTTGAAGTAGTTCAAAATGAAACAGATCAAAGAAAGAGTTCTTGCACATGTTACAAGGTGTGAAATTGAGTAAGACTCAAAACCCGACCACGGCGAGAAGATAGAAAGAGAATGAAAGTCATTCACTATGCCTTGGCCATAGTTTCTATAAAGTATGCCATCTTGTGTACGGATCTATTGTATACCACCTTTGAGTTTATGAAGGAGTACAATAGTGATCTAGGAGTAGATCATTTGGACAGCGGTCAAAATTATCCTTAGTGGAATAAGGATATGTTTCTCGATTATGGAAGTGACAAAGGTTAGTCGTAAAGGGTTACGTCGATGCAAGTTTTGACACGATCGGGATGACTCTAAGTCTCGATCTAGATACATATTGAAAGTGGGAGCAATTAGCTAGAGTAGCTTAAATGCGAGCATTGTAGACATAGAAAAATTGCAAAATACATAACGGATCTGAATGTGAAAGACCCGTTGACTAAGACTCTCTCACAAGCAAAACATGATCACACCTTAGTACTCTTTGGGTGTTAATCACATAGCAATGTGAACTAGATTACTGAATCTAGTAAACCCTTTGGGTGTTGGTCACATGGCGATGTGAACTATGAGTGTTAATCACATGATGATGTGAACTATCGATGTTAATCACATGGTGATGTGATCTAGATTATTGACTCTAGTGCAAGTGGGAGGCTGAAGGAAATATGCCTAGAGGCAATAATAAAGTTATTATATATTTCCTCATATCATGATAAATGTTTATTATTCATGCTAGAATTGTATTAACAGGAAACATAATACATGTGTGAATATATAGAAAGCAGTGTCACTAGTATGCCTCTACTTGACTAGCTTGTTAATCAAAGATGGTTATGTTTCCTAACCATGAACAAAGAGTTGTTATTTGATTAACAAGGTCACATCATTAGTTGAATGATCGATTGACATGACCCATTCCATTAGCTCGGCACACGATCGTTTAGTATGTTGCTCTTGCTTTTATCCATGACATATACATGTTCTGTAACTATGAGATTATGCAACTCCGTTTACGGAGGAACACTTTGGGTGCTACCAAGCGTCTAGCGTAATCTGGGTGATTATAAAGGAGTACTACGAGTGTCTCCAAAGGCGGATGTTGGGTTGGCGTATTTGAGATTAGGTTTTGTCACTCCGATTGTCGGAGAGGTATCTCTGGGCCCTCTCGGTAATGCACATCACTGAAGCCTTGCAAGCACTACAACTAATGAGTTGGTTGTGAGATGATGTATTACGAGCGAGTAAAGAGACTTGCGGTAACAAGATTGAACTAGGTATTGGATACCGACGATCGAATCTCGGGCAAGTAACATACCGATGACAAAGGAACAACGTATGTTGTTATGCGATCGACCGATAAAGATCTTCGTAGAATATGTAGGAACCAATATGGGCATCCAGGTCCGCTGTTGGTTATTGACCGGAGACTGTCTCGGTCATGTCTACATTGTTCTTGAACCGTAGGGTCCGCACGCTTAAGGTTTCGATGGCGGTTATTATGAGTTTATGTATTTTGATGTACCGAAGAAGTTGAGTCCGGATGTGATCACGGACATGACGAGGAGTCTCGAAATGGTCGAGACATAAAGATTGATATATTGGAAGCCTATGTTTGGAGTTGGAAGTGTTCGGGTGAAATCGGGATTTTCTGGGGTTCTGGGAGGTTACGGAACCCCGGGAGCTATATGGGCCATAGTGGGCCTTAGTGGAAAAGAGAAGGGCTGCCCTAGATGGGCTGCACGCCTCCCCTTCCCTAGTCCTATTAGGACTAGGAGAGGTGGCCGCCCCTCCTCCTCTTTTCCCCTCAGAAATCCTAATTGGAATAGGATTGGAGGGAGTCCTACTCCCGGAAGGAGTAGGACTCCTCCTGCGCCTCCCTCTCTGGCGGCGCCCCTCCCCCTTGGCTCCTTTATATACTGAGGTAGAGGCACCCTAGAACACACAAGTATTGATCTACGAATCGTTCCTTAGCCGTGTGCGGTGCCCCTCCACCATATTCCACCTCGGTCATACCGTCATGAAGCTTAAGCGAAGCCTGCGCAGTGAAACATCAAGATCGTCACTGCGCCGTCGTCTTGTGGAACTCTCCTCGACACTCGGCTGGATCGAGTCGAGGGCGTCATCAAGCTGTCGTGTGTCAAGAACTTCGGGGCGCCGAATGCTTGGCGCCGGATCGGTCGGATCGCGAGGAGAACGTCGACTACTTCCTCTACGTTGTGATCGCTTCCGCTTCAGTCTCACGAGTGCGTAGACAACACTCTCCCCTCTCGTTGCTATACATCACCATGATCTTGCGTGTGCGTAGGAAATTTTTTGAAATTACTACGTTCCCCAACAGCGGCCCCTCCCCCTAGTCCAATTCGGACTAGGCCTTGGGGGGCGCGTGGCCTGCCCTAGGCAGCCCCTCTCTCTTTCACGTATGGCCCAATAAGGACCAATACTTCTCCCGGCGAATTCCTGTAACTCTCCGGTACTCCGAAAAATACCTAAATCACTCGGAACCTTTCCGATGTCCGAATATAGTCATCCAATATATCGACCTTTACGTCTCGACCATTTCGAGACTCCTTGTCATGTCCCCGATCTCATCCGGGACTCCGAACTCCTTCGGTACATCAAAACTCATAAACTCATAATAAAACTGTCATCAAAACCTTAAGCGTGCGGACCCTACGGGTTCGAGAACTATGTAGACATGACCTAGAACTATTCTTGGTCAATAACCAATAGCGGAACCTGGATGCCCATATTGGCTCCTACATATTCTACGAAGATCTTTATCGGCCAAACCGCATAACAACATACGTTGTTCCCTTTGTCATCGGTATGTTACTTGCCCGAGATTCGATCGTCGGTATCTCAATACCTAGTTCAATCTCGTTACCGGCAAGTCTCTTTACTCGTTATGTAATGCATCATCCCGCAACTAACTCATTAGCTACATTGCTTGCAAGGCTTATAGTGATGTGCATTACCGAGAGGGCCCAGAGATACCTCTCCGACAATCAGAGTGACAAAACCTAATCTCGAAATACGCCAACCCAACATGTACCTTTGGAGACACCTGTAGTACTCCTTTATAATCACCCAGTTACGTTGTGACGTTTGGTAGCACCCAAAGTGTTCCTATGGTAAACGGGAGTTGCATAATCTCATAGTTATAGGAACGTGTATAAGTCATGAAGAAAGCAATAGCAATATACTAAACGATCAAGTGCTAGGCTAACAGAATGGGTCATGTCAATCACATCATTCTCCTAATGATGTGATCCCGTTAATCAAATGACAACACATGTCTATGGTTAGGAAACATAACCATCTTTGATTAATGAGCTAGTCAAGTAGAGGCATACTAGTGATGTTATGTTTGTCTATGTATTCACACATGTATCATGTTTCCGGTTAAATACAATTCTAGCTTGAATAATAAACATTTATCATGAAATAAGGAAATAAATAATAACTTTATTATTGCCTCTAGGGAATATTTCCTTCAGTCTCCCACTTGCACTAGAGTCAATAATCTAGTTCACATCGCCATGTGATTTAATACCAATATTCATATCTGTATATGATTAACACCCATAGTTCACATCTTCATGTGACCAACACCCAAAGGGTTTACTAGAGTCAATAATCTAGTTCACATCGCTATGTGATTAACACCCAAAGAGTACTAAGGTATGATCATGTTTTGCTCGTGAGAGAAGTTTAGTCAACGGGTCTGTCACATTCAGAGCCGTATGTATTTTGCAAATATTCTATGTCTACAATGCTCTGCACGGAGCTACTCTAGCCAATTGCTCCCACTTTCAATATGTATCCAGATTGAGACTTAGAGTCATCTGGATTGGTGTAAAAGCTTGCACCGATGTAACTCTTTACAACGGGCTCTTTTATCACCTCCATAATCGAGAAATATTTCCTTAGTCCTTACTAAGGATATTCTTGACCAATGTCCATGATCTACTCCTAGATCACTATTGTATTCCTTACCAAATCTGAATAAGGTATACAATAGGTCTGGTACATAGCATAGCATACTTTATAGAACCTATGGCTGAGGCATAGGGAAAGACTTTTCATTCTCTTTCTATTTTCTGCCATGGTCGGATCTTGAGTCTTACTCAACTTCACACCATTGCATCACAGGCAAGAACTCCTTCTTTGACTGCTCTATTTTGAACTATTTCAAAAATTTATCAAGGTATGTACTCATTGAAAAAATCTTATCAGGCGTCTTGATCTATCTATATAGATCTTGATGCTCAATGTGTAAGCAGCTTCACCGAGGTCTTTCATTGAAAAAAAATTATTCAAGTATCCCTTTATGCTATCCAGAAATTATATATCATTTCTGATCAATAATATGTCATCTACATATAGTATCGAAATGCTCTGAGCTCCCACTCACTTTCTTGTAAATCTGAGGCTTCACCGCAAGTCTGTATAAAACTATATGCTTTGATCAACTTATCAAAGCGTATATTCTAACTCGAGATGCTTGCACCAGTCCATAGATGGATTCTTTGGAGCTTGCACATTTTGTTAGCACCTTTAGGATTGACAAAACCTTCTGGTTGCATCATATATACAACTCTTCTTTAAGAAATCCATTAAGGAATGCAGTTTTGACATCCATTTGCCAGATTTCATAAAATGTGGCAATTGCTAACATGATTTGGACAGACTTAAGCATCGCTACAGTTGAGAAAATCTCATTGTAGTCAACACCTTGAACTTTGTCAAAAACCTTTTTCGACAAGTCTAGCTTTGTAGATAGTAACACTACTATCAGCGTCCGTCTTCCTCTTGAAGATCCATTTATTTTCTATGGTTTGCCGATCATCGGGCAAGTCCACCAAAGTCCACACTTTGTTCTCATACATGGATCCTATCTCAGATTTCATGGCCTCTAGCCATTTTGCGGAATCTGGGCTCATCATCGCTTCCTCATAGTTCGTAGGTTTATCATGGTCTAGTAACATGACTTTCAGAACAGGATTACCGTACCACTCTGGTGCGGGCCGTACTCTGGAAGACCTACGAGGTTCTGTAGTAACTTGATCTGAAGTTTCATGATCATCATCATTAGCTTCCTCACTAATTGGTATAGGAATCACTCGAACTGATTTCAGCGATGAACTATTTTCCAATTCGGGAGAAGGTACAGTTACCTCATCAAGTTCTACTTTCCTCCCACTCACTTCTTTCGAGAGAAACTCCTTCTCTAGAAAGGATCTATTTTTAGCAACGAATAACTTGCCTTCGGATCTGTGATAGAAGGTGTACCCAATAGTTTCCTTTGGGTATTCTATGAAGACGCATTTCTCCGATTTGGGTTCGAGCTTATTAGGTTGAAAACCTTTTTCATATAAGCATCGCAACTCCAAACTTTAAGAAGCGACAGCTTAGGTTAACTGCTAAACCATAGTTCATACAGTGTCGTCTCAACGGATTTAGATGGTGCCCTATTAAACGTGAATGCAGCTGTCTCTAATGCATAACCCCAAAACGATAGTAGTAAACCGATAAGAGACATCATAGATTGCACCATATCTAGTAAAGTACGATTAGGACGTTCGGACACACCATTACATTGTGGTGTTCCAGGTGGCGTGAGTTGCGAAACTATTTCACATTGTTTCAAATGAAGACCAAACTCGTAACTCAAATATTCGTCTCCGCGATCAGATCGCACAAACTTTATTTTCTTGTTATGATGATTTTTCCACTTCACTCTGAAATTCTTTGAACCTTTCAACTATTTCAGACTTATGTTTCATCAAGTAGATATACCCATATCTGCTCAAATCATCTTGTGAAGGTCAGAAAATAATGATACTTGCCATGAGCACCAACACTCATTGGATTGGATACATCGGTATGTATTATTTCCAATAAGTCAGTAGCTTGTTCCATTGTTCCGAAGAATGGAGTTTTAGTCATCTTGCCCAAAAGGCACGGTTCGCAAGCATCAAATGATTCATAACCAAGTTATTCCGAAAATCCATCTTTATGGAGTTTCTTCATGCGCTTTACACCGATATGACCCAAACGGCAGTGCCACAAATAAGTTGCACTATCATTATTAACTTTGCATCTTTTGGCATCAATATTATGAATATGTGTATCACTACAATCGAGATCCAACAAACTATTTTCATTGGGTGTATAACCATCGAAGGTCTTATTCATGTAAACAGAATAACAATTATTCTTTAACTTCAAATGAATAACCGTATCGCAATAAACATGATCAAATCATATTCATGCTCAACGCAAATGCTAAATAACATTTATTTAGGTTTAACACTAATCCCGAAAGTATAGGGAGTGTGCGATACTAATCATATCAATCTTGGAACTACTTCCAACACTCATCGTCACTTCACCCTCAACTAGTCTCTGTTTATTCTGTAACTCCTGTTTCGAGTTACTAATATTAGCAACCGAAAGAGTATCAAATACTCAGGGGCTACTATAAACACTAGTAAGGCATACATCAATAACCTGTATATCAAATATACCCTTGTTCACTTTGCCATCCTTCTTATCCACCAAATATTCAGGGCATTTCCGCTTCGGTGACCATTCCCTTTGCGATGTAAGCACTCGGTTTAGTGCTTTGGTCCAGCTCTGGTCTTCTTCACGGGAGTGACAACTTGTTTGCCATTCTACTTGAAGTTTCCCTTTCTTTCCCTTTGCCCTTTTCTTGAAACTAGTGGTCTTGTTAATCATCAACACTTGATGCTCTTTCTTGATTTATACCTTCGTCGATTTCAATATCACGAAGAGCTCGGGAATCATTTTCGTCATCCCTTGCATACTATAGTTCATCACGAAGTTCTAGTAACTTAGTGATGGTGACTAGAGAAATCTGTCAATCACTATCTTATCTGGAAGATTAACTCCCACTTGATTCAAGCGATTGAAGTACCCAGACAATCTGAGCACATGCTCACTAGTTGAGCGATTCTCCTCCATCTTTTAGCTATAGAACTTGTTGGAGACTTCATATCTCTTAACTCGGGTATTTGCTTGAAATATTAACTTCAACTCCTAGAACATCTCATATGGTCCATGATGTTCAAAACATCTTTGAAGTTCCGATTCTAAGCCATTAAGCATGGTGTACTAAACTATCAAGTAGTCATCATATTGAGCTAGCCAAACGTTCATAACGTCTGCATCTGCTCCTGCAATAGGTCTGTCACATAGCGGTGCATTAAGGACATTATTCTTCTGTGCAGCAATGAGGATAAACCTCAGATCACGGATCCAATCCGCATCATTGCTACTAACATCTTTCAACACAATTTTCTCTAGGAACATATCAAAATAAACATATGAAAGCAACAATGCAAGCTATTGATCTACAACGTAATTTGCAAAATACTACCAGGACTAAGTTCATGATAAATTTAAGTTCAATTAATCATATTACTAAAGAACTCCCACTTAGATAGACATCCCTCTAATCCTCTAAGTGATTACGTGATCCATATCAACTACACCATGTCCGATCATCACGTGAGATGGAGTAGTTTCAATGGTGAACATCACTATGTTGATCATATCTACTATATGATTCACGTTCGACCTTTCGGTCTCCGTGTTCCGAGGCCATATCTGTATATGCTAGGCTCGTCAAGTTCAACTGAGTATTCGCGTGTGCAACTGTTTTTACTGTTGTATTTGAGCGTAGAGTCTATCACACCGATCATCACGTGGTGTCTCGGCCGACGAAGAACTTTCATAGCGGTGCATACTCGGGAGAACACTTCTTGATAATTAGTGAGAGATCATCTTAAAATGCTACCGTCAATCAAAGTAAGATAAGATGCATAAAGGATAAACATCACATGCAATCAATATAAGTGATATGATATGGCCATCATCATCTTGTGCTTGTGATCTCCATCTTCAAGGCACCATCGTGATCACCATTGTCACTGGCGCGACACCTTGATCTCCATCTTAGCATCGTTGTCATTACGCCATCTATTGCTTCTACGACTATCGCTACCGCTTAGTGATAAAGTAAAGCAATTACGAATGCGTTGCATTTCATACAATAAGCGACAACCATATGGCTCTGCCGATTGCCGATAACCGGTTACAAAACATGTTCATCTCATACAATAAAATATAGCATCACGTCTTGACCATATCACATCACAAAATGCCTGCAAAAACAAGTTAGGCGTCCTCTACTTTGTTGTTGCAAATTTTACGTGGCTGCTACGGGCTTAGCAAGAACCGTTCTTACCTCGCATCAAAACCCCAGCGATAGTTCGTCAAGTTAGTGCTGTTTTAACCTTCGCAAGGACCGGGCATAGCCACACTCGATTCAGCTAAAGTGAGAGAGCGGACACCGCCATCCACCTTTAAGCACGAGTGCTCGTAGCAGTGAAACCAGTCTCGCGTAAGCGTATGCGTAATGTCGGTCCGGGCCGCTTCATCTCACAATACCGCCAAACCGGTAAGCAGTATGACTTGTATCGCCCACAACTCACTTGTGTTCTACTCGTGCATATAACATCTATGCATAAAACCAGGCTCTGATACCACTGTTGGGGAAAGTAGTAATTTCAAAAATTTCCTATGCACACGCAAGATCATGGTGATGGCATAGCAACGAGAGGGGAGAGTGTTGTCCACGTACCCTCGTGACCGTGGCGAGCGTTATGACAACGCGGTTGATGTAGTCGTACGTCTTCACGATCTGACCGATCCAAATACCGAACGTACGGCATCTCCGAGTTCAGCACACGTTCAGCTCGATGACGATCCCCGGGCTCCGATCCAGCAAAGTGTCGGGGATGAGTCCCGTCAGCACGACGGCGTGGTGACGATGATGATGTTCTACCGGCGTAGGGCTTCACCTAAACTCTGCGACGATATGACCGAGGTGGA
The DNA here is from genome assembly GCA_021437245.1 of Aegilops speltoides. Lineage (NCBI taxonomy): Eukaryota > Viridiplantae > Streptophyta > Magnoliopsida > Poales > Poaceae > Aegilops > Aegilops speltoides. The sequence continues at coordinate 56,279,882 of CM038144.1, read as the reverse complement.
ATATGGTGGAGGGGGCACCTACACGGCTAAGGAACGATCCATAGATCAACTTGTGTGTCTATGGGGTGCCCCCTGCCCCTGAATATAAAGGAGTGGAGGAGGGGAGGGCCGGCCCTCTTTATGGCGCGCCCTAGGGGAGTCCTACTCCCACCGGGAGTAGGATTCCCCTTTCTAGTCCAACTAGGAGTCCTTCCAAGTAGTAGGAGTAGGAGACAAGGAAGGGAAGAGAGAAGGAAGGAAGGAGGGGTGCGGCCCTCCCCTAGTCAATTCGGACTAGGCCTTGGGGGCGCGGCCTGCCCTAGGCAGCCCTCTCTCTTTCCCGTATGGCCCAATAAGGCCCAATACTTCTCCCGGCGAATTCCGTAACTCTCCGTACTCGAAAAATACCGAATCACTCGGAACCTTTCCGAAGTCCGAATATAGTCGTCCAATATATCGATCTTTACTTCTCGACCATTTCGAGACTCCTCGTCATGTCCCCGATCTCATCTGGGACTCCGAAATCCTTCGGTACATCAAAACTCATAAACTCATAATAAAACTATCATCGAAACCTTAAGCGTGCGGACCCTACGGGTTCGAGAACTATGTAGACATGACCTAGAACTATTCTTGGTCAATAACCAATAGCGAAACCTGGATGCCCATATTGGCTCCTACATTTCTACGAAGATCTTTATCGGTCAAACCGCATAACAACATATGTTGTTCCCTTTGTCATCGGTATGTTACTTGCCCGAGATTCGATCGTCGGTATCTCAATACCTAGTTCAATCTCGTTACCGGCAAGTCTCTTTACTCGTTATGTAATGCATCATCCCTCAACTAACTCATTAGCTACATTGCTTGCAAGGCTTATAGTGGTGTGCATTACCGAGAGGGCCCAGAGATACCTCTCCGACAATCGGAGTGACAAAACCTAATCTCGAAATCGCCAACCCAACATGTACCTTTGGAGACACCTGTAGTACTCCTTTATAATCACCCGATTCGTTGTGGCGTTTGGTAGCACCAAAGTGTTCCTCAGTAAACGGGAGTTGCATAATCTCATAGTTACGAGGAATGTGTATAAGTCATGAAGAAAGCAATAGCAATATACTAAGCGATCAAGTGCTAGGCTAACGGAATGGGTCATGTCAATCACATCATTCTCCTAATGATGTGATCCGTTAATCAAATGACAACACATGTCTATGGTTAGGAAACATAACCATCTTTGATTAATGAGCTAGTCAAGTAGAGGCATACTAGTGACGTTATGTTTGTCTATGTATTCACACATGTATCATGTTTCTGGTTAATACAATTCTAGCATGAATAATAAACATTTATCATGAAATAAGGAAATAAATAATAACTTTATTATTGCCTCTAGGGCATATTTCCTTCAGTAACAACTTTATTATTGCCTCTAGGGCATATTTCCTTCAGAGGTGAATCAGAAATACCTTGTTTATTGCCTTAAGCAAGCCATGTACATTCTCAAATTATTACTATAACTAGAAGAACGCCCGTGCGTTGCAATGGGGCCATATTAACTTTAAAAGTTCAATACCAATTATGTTAATATTACATTTAATATTCTCATACATATTAAGTGACATTGACAACCTTTTTTACCATCAAATTCTCACACACACACCCTCTCCCTCCCTCTTCCTCACTCTCTCTCCCCCTCTCCCTCACTCGGGAGGTGGGACGAAAATAAACCCGGAACGGAGACTACCAACTGAGACATTAGGAGTAGAGATCATTTAATTGATAAGAATAAATAGAAACCGGTGTTAAAAAGGAGAAACAGATTAGAATACATTGAAAAACCAAAAGGACGATGTAAAAGGGGATTCGCCCTGTCCCTCGGGCCTTGCCACCGAACCGGCTCAGTGGTCCAGTCCCCGCGCGGTCGTCTTCTCCTGTTCCCCGAGCCGCGTCGCTACAGTGCCGGGCTCCCGCCCGACCACCTCGCTGGCATCGAAGGGCAATGGATAAGGGTGAGGCCCTTCCTTCCCTGCCCCCATGGCCTCACTCCTCCTCGACGTCCCCTCGCAAATCCACTTCACCTCCTCGCCAGACGCCACGGCCACCATGACTGACCCCGTCCACACGGCCACTGCCCTCCCTGCGTGCTAGGAGCTTGTCGAGCAGCTCGAACACCTTCGCTACTTCATCTGCGCCAACGAGATCAAGTCCAGCACCCCCGCATCGACATTGCTGTCGTCTTCCTCAACCTTGGGCCACCGCAACATTGCCGTTCGATCCGTGCCGCCCCGAGCTCCCATGTCTTCCCCTATGGCGCCATTGACACCACCATGATCTCCTCTTGCTTTTCCCCTGTTTCCCCTCTCGTTTGCTCTCGTTAGATATTTTGCCGTGGCCGAGAACCGCCGTCCGCCATGGCCATTGCAGGGGTAGCCACCGAGCTCCTCGGATTGACCCTGTGGCACATGCCCGCTCCTATGCACGCCCATGCCCGAGCCTGCCGCTCTTCTTTCGCGCCCGCGGGGCCACTCCCTCTCCATGCCCACGCCCGTGCTACACCGCGTCGGTCGCTCCTGCCGCTGCCATCGCGCTCGCCGCAGCCACCGCAACACTGTGCCCCCGCGCGACACACACCCTGGCCGCGCGCCACACTCTCGCTGGCTGCGCTCACCCCGTCTGCTGCCGCCTATCCTTCGCTTTCCCCGCTGTCGTGCCCCTGCCTCGCGGTGCCTCGAGTCGTGGCCATCTTCTGCCGGCCGCCCCCTCAGCCACGCCGGTCGCATCTCTACCTCCACCGTCGGTCGCTCGCCTCGCCTGCTGCATGTTGCTTCCTGCTGCTATGCGCTGCTCTACCGCTGGTACGCTACTGCGCCATGCCCTCGACACCGCTGTGGACAAATGTGCCGGAGGGATTGTTAATGGAGTATGAGAAGGAGGTGGCGGAGAAGGTGTGGAGAGGCAGGAGGTCTGGGGCGGTGTCACCTAGCTGTGGTGGAGGTGTTTATGCGAGAAGGAGCCGGAGTGGAAGGAGAGGTCACAATTGGAAAGAATCACAAAAAAAATCATAACCCGGAGATCTTAGTTCAAGAAAATGCTAATATCGATGGAGGGGTGATTTCTTTCAATAGGTGGAAAATATAGGAAATATTGGTTGTTATCAAGGAAAGGTAACAATTTAGGAAAGTTAGGATTTTTGAACTGATTTCTATGCAAATGGGGTTTTATTGTTTGGTAACGTGATATCGATACACCCTTACGTTTGTGACGTGTCTGATTAGGAAAGTTTGCAAATGTTAAGAAACTATTTATTGGGAAGAAAGTTGTGACGTGTCTGTTATTTGTTTCCTAAAACAAATTTCACTAATAAGAGAAATTGATTGATTTAGATAAGTTAGGAAAGTTAGATTAAAATGTATTATTTGTTTCCTGAAAATCTGTTATTTGTTTCCTAAGACAAATTGAACCAATAAAAGAAATCGATTGATTTGCATAATTTAAGGACGTTAGATTAAAATGTATTATTTGTTTCCTGAAAATCTGTTATTTGTTTTGTAAGAAAATTGAACCAATAAAAGGAATCGATTGATTTGCATAATTCAAGGAAGTTAGATTAAAATGTATTATTTGTTTCCTGAAAATCTGTTATTTGTTTCCTAAGACAAATTGAACCAATAAAAGGAATCGATTGATTTGCATAATTTAAGGAAGTTAGATCCGTGATTTGTTATACGTTAGGAAAGTTCTAGTTGTAATAAAGAGTGGAGAGAAAAGTAAACCGATGGACCAGGGTGGGAGGGGGTGGTGGGAGGAGAGACGAAAAAAACCAGCGAAAATAAACCGCGGACTAGGGCGGGAGGGAGTGGTGGGAGGAGAGACGGAAAAAACCAGTGAAAATAAACCTCGGAGATGATTCACCAACTCGTCCGTTAGTAGTAGAGATTGAACATAATGAAATAATTCAAAAAAGTAATAACACCAAAATGCTCAATTAAATTCTTCCCAACCTTTTGCCTGTCAGGTATGATAGTGTATGTTCCAAATTTGTTACCACTGCCAATGCAACATCTCAATTGAGTTAAAAACTAATTCCAACTGTCATCATCTTCCTTGCCAACCACACCAAAAGCTATAGGATAAATGTTGTTGTTTCCATCCCTTCTTGTGGCTGCAAGAATTTGTTGTCCAGTGGTTAACTTGATGAAGCATCCACCAAGACCTATAAATGGTCTGCAACCATTAGGGAAACCTTCATTTGAAGCTGCTAAACAGTAGAACATATACTAGAATCTAGAAGTAGGTGGTGGTTTCTCTGGATCTTTAAATGTTGTTACCATACACTTGCTACCTGGGTTTGTGTCAAGAACTGCTTAAAGATAATCCCTGAGCCTCAAGTACTGCTGCTTGTGGTCACCTTGAACTACATCAACAGCCTTTCTCCTTGCAATATATGCCACACTTCTTGATACATCCGCTGAAAACTTAGGCCCCGTTCGGATCTCGTCCAGCTTCCCAGAATAGCCAGCTTCCCGTGAAGCCAGCCGCAGCCAGCTTCCAATGGGAGCAGCAATTCGTTCGGCAAGCCAGCTTCTTAGTCGTACCAGCTTCCAGCGTATAGCCCATATATTAGGCCAATTTGGCCTGAGGTTTGGAGCGGGCTGAGAGCCCAAGTGGCTGTGAAAGAGGCATGGGCTATAGGCCCAGCTGGATTGGTGAAGTTATTTTCAGCCCATGGGGCAGGTTCGCTTGTGAATGTTACGTTCGCTCGTCAGCTTCCCTCGTACCGGTTCGATCGACTCACTTGGCGTGGCATTGCTTTGTAATTTCACTCAACTCCATCTCCTCTTTTTTCTGAGATCTGGGAAAGGCTAGCTTCTCCTCCTCCTCAGTTTTTGCACTACGATGCCGCCAGCTTCTCGATTTCAACTCCGTGCATTTAGCGCGTTCGACTCAGCTTCTTGGGGGAGTTGACGAAGCTGGAATCTGTAGTGGTTCCGAACATGCCCTTAGTCTTGGTCTTCTTAATTAATGCATCCACAGGAGATCTAATGTCTTCTCTCAATGCTGCCACTACTGACCTTAACAACCACTTAGTAGTAACCTTTGTGAACTCTGCACATGCTCCATAAATGTGCAACATATCACACTTCTTAATTCAGAAGGTTTTTTCATGAGCTAACTTAGAGGCACATATATAAAAATCACAACATGGGCTCTCTCTAAGCACCAAACAATAATCCAACCTGGGGTATTTCTGTGGTAATGATAATTTCTCAGAGTCCTAATGTGAAAATCCCTAAGTGCATCTCTGAACTCATACACAGTGGTGAAGCACAAGCCCCTACATAACTCTTCTACTGGTCCTGGAAGTTTGTGATCATACCATATCATGTCTTTTAACTTCTTATTCCTTCTCTTCCTACCACTTGGTAGTTTATAGGACCCTTCAGGCTCATCTTCTTCATCACTGATGCCATAATCACCAGTGAGACATTTTTCACCTGCTTCAGGGAACCAATCTGATTTCTCCTTTTTCTCAATCTCATGGTGGGATCTACTGGTTGGACCAGGTTTTCTCACTACCTTGAGTTTCTATACTACTGATGTATCTTGTTTTGCAGCTTCATCTTTAGAGGAATACTATAACTGAAAATCCACATTGTTCCCATCTGAATCTGAATTTGCAGCTTCATCATCAGAAAGAAATTCAGACACATCAATGTCACCTTCAAAATGATTAAGGCCAGCTTCTTTCTGCACCATGCTTTTCTTGAGCTCTTCCTTTCTGTCCATGCTTATATCCACCACCTTATTGCAACTTTGTTGAGTGTTAATGCAATGTTCAGCAAAATAATTATCTCTGTTTTCATCTGCATTACATGCCTCATGAGCTCTAACTACTCTTATGTTCAGAATCTTTTCATTATGAGAGGATCAACATCTGCTGCACATCATCTTCACAGCATATTTGATCTAAACCTTCTAATCCTTTCTCCTCATCAAATACATAGTACATATAATCATCAGCCACAAAGCCCTCACTCCCAATAAGAGAAAGCATTGTCAAATATGAAATATATGACTGGTACAGATTTCGAACCACAGAATCTCTGGCATTCAAATGGAACCAAGTTGCCCACTTTGGGTCTTCAATTCTGAAAATTGTTTAATGAATAACCTTTATTAACTGAAAACTGGATAAGTGAACCTAAGTATGCACAATATTGAGTTTCTCACAAATTGTTTTTTTTCAGTTTGTTACCCAACAAAGTGTAAGCTTTTAACAATTTGCAAGGGCACCAATGTTATCAGACATGATAGAAAGCTGAATCTAACTATGCAAAAAAACTAGCCTAAATTTCCTCCTAATTGAAAATAATTAAAATCTCTGAATCTAACAATTAAAATATCTGAATCTAACCGATGAGATGCCGTACCTGCCGTCGCCCGCAGAACGAGGAAGCTTCCGCCGGCCTTGAGTTGTGCTTGTCGTCGACGGTGGTCGCACCGGCGCCGACCAACCCAACTTCTGCGAAGGATGAGATTCGGACTGAGAAGGCTGTAAACCGCGAGGTCGCAAACCACGCTGCCGACCACGTCGGGAGGTATGCCTGAATCGCCGCCGGAGTTTGCATCCACAGCCGCCATGGCTGACGACGGCTAGGGCTAGGGAGGAGCTCGGGGGAGAGTGAGAGAGGGTGGTGAATGGGGAGCCGGCCAGCCAGGTTTGACCTGGTCCGACCCGTCCAACCGAGCGGCTGCTCTAACGGACGGCAAGCATGCGCTGTTAGCCGTTAGGCCGGCGACAACCTGGCAGGTGGGCCACTAATGTCAGAAGCGCGGTTAAAACGGTTCAAACCATCAGCTAGACTTGGTAGTTTTTAGTTACAAAATTAGCAAATTTCCGTAGTTTTCTGCCATATTTTAAAAACTGGTAGTTTTGTGGGACGCGAACCCTTAAAGTGGTAGTTTTTTGTCAAAACACTCATGAAGATAGTAATCAACGCCATGCATCGTGCATGTGAGGGGGTGGAGTTATCAGCATTGCTCCTCATGGTTTCGTTTCGCGGGGCGCAGACAAATTGAGATCAGATAGAGATCTGTCCGGCACATGAGCAGCATGCCTGCGTGACTGCATGTGCGCTCCAGATCATCAGCATGACGAGATATCCCACGTCGACACCCACCATGCGTACAGCGACCACGTTCTAGAAGCAGAATATGTATCTGCTCACGCTGCATGCACCCTGCGCCGGCAGCGTCGAGACCGGGAGAATCATCAACGCGGCCGGCGTAGCGTCTCTCGTTTATCCCCAAGGCCGGGGATGACTTTTGCACTGCACCGCCTTGTCTGCCCCCCTGATTCCATCGGCCCCGCCCAAACTTGCGGACCTAGCAGGGATGCGTGGGTCAGTTGGTTGGGTGGGCGCACGGTGCATCCGCCGCGTCCCACCGACGGACGGGGACCCTTCAGCGCAGGCACGCGTGTTTCTGGCCCTCTCAGTCCATCATTTGTGCGGAACATTGTCGTAGAAGCATGAACCCGTGGCCATATGTTAGTAGTAAAAGTACAGTACGCTCAACCCTGTTGCAGCATACGACCATGGAAACAGATGGCCAATGCCGATGTCACAGTGGAATGTTCTGCTAGTACCTACGTACTCCCAAGGAAAAGAACCGGAGAAAATCCTCGAGGAACGGTGAAGTTCAAACGGCGGGCGACGGACGGCGATGCAAGGGGACAAACGCCACGGGATCCTGCCGGTCGCCCGTCGAAGGGACGGCTTTACTTTTCTATAGCAAGGAAACATTGGACATCACCTGCGTCTCTGCTGCCGTGCTGCGTCCCAACCAAGCAACATCCACCGTGCGTTCGGAATCTTTGCACGCATTGATGCATCTTCGCCACATCACACTGGCCTGACTTCTAGAGTTGTATGGCGCACACCTCGCGAGATACTTGGGCGCGCGTCCATCGTGCGTAATCGCTGGAGTCAGCGCTCGCCTCACACTCCGGAAACGGTGCAGCGCGTGCGCCGGCGCCGTGCGCACGGTACATATGGACACGCAACATTTCGCAGCGTCAGACCAATCGATCCCGTCGTTTTCGTGGGAGCGGCATGTCGCAGCGCACGAATAGATTACCGCGAGAACATTTCAACCGCGGATTCTCAGGATTATTAATCGGACTTAGAGCAAGAATAATAATATAGCCGACTGCTAGGGCACAAATAGGGTAATATCATCGGAAGTCATAGAACTTGCATTGCATGTATAGTTTGATACTAGAACTTAAAAATATGGTTCTGTGGTAACCTAACTTGACACAAGCGTGCAAATACAGTCAGAGTACGCGTATGCCTGCGTATCCACGTGTATGGCCCCATTTGTCGTGACGCTAAGCGCGACGTATTCTTACATAGAACACCCTGAGTTTTTTTATTTGCGAAAAAATTCAACCACGGCGACACATTTTTGCACAAACACTCTCACTTTTCGTGAAAATTAACTAAAAAAGCGTATGCCAAGACTCGACCCGACGGCCAACTATCTTTTCATATGAGGATGCAAATGTGAAATTAACACCAAAGAAACATCTACTAGCACTGGAACTGCGACTAACCATTTTAACTCAATATAGTCTAGCAACTACAACCGATGAGGTCAAGATGTCTACTATGTATAAGGAACGTATATATGTATTAAACGAGGACACATGTGGAGTTTAAATGGCTACGAATATTGATGCCCATTATGTCCGCCCTATTTTTTAAATAAAGATATAAACATTAGTACTATATAAATAGGCATATTGCATACTTCCTCCGTCCGAAAATATTTTGTCGGAGAGATGGATATATCTAAACATATTTTAGTTCTAGATACATCCACTTTTAACCATTTGTGCGAGAAATAATCCGGACAGAGGTTTGGATTCCAAAATTACAATTCAAAAATATTATTTTAATTATACAATCATTCCAATAATTATGCTCGCATTTGTATAGTTTAATGTTTGTATAATTAAAAATATTCATAATTTAAAATTTGAACTGTTAATATGAATATCCAGTCATGGCTCACATTTAACCTTTTTTGAATATAAGTCATGAATAGTTTTTTACACACTTAAATATTCATAAATATTTAATAAATGTTTGTGTTCCTCATTTTGTATAATTTAAATATAAGCCATGAGTGTATATTTTTCTGGATTCATTAAACATATTTATTTAACAAACATTTTTAAATTCCGTATTAACTAATATCTGTATGTATAATATATTTTTACGATTTTACTGTTCACCCGAGCTCATTTGAGCTCGAGTGCAGAAACTCTGCGTCCACCTAAAAGGTCATTCATATAATAGTTGCTGGCTCTATACACTATGTAGTTAATGCTTGACCCCACCTTCTTCTCTCACAAAGTGTGTGAGAGCTCGTGTTGCAGCTGGCTACAACTTTACCCACCCATCTTCTCTCTCCTCTCCTTTATCCTCCACATCATTATAAATCTGAGGTGGCAACTCTTATAGCCTTCTTTTGTCACCCTATTATACTTGCTCTTATCTGGCTTGTGGTTGCCGCTCTTATCATATGTAGTACTGGTACTTCCTGTAGTCATGTAGAGACATATACAAAATAAACATGATTTTTTTTCTTGGCATCACTGGCATGGCCGCCCCTACGGTGGTGGCGCTGACCCGGCCTCGGGGGCTGATGCTGGGCTTTTTCTCCGCCGTCAGTGCACTCGGACATGGGCGGGCGATGATGTCTCGTGGCCTGGATGCCGGGGCGATGGCCCTGAAAGATGGACCGCTGGCTCTCCGGCGGGCACCAGGGCGGTGGTGGTGTCCATTTCTCTTGGTCGTGTGGACAACGGGAGTCATAGCGACAGGTGAATCGGCGCGCTCTTTGTCTATGACAATGATGGCGCGCTGATCCGGATCTAGGTTTCGGGACTCGTCGCGCTATTCATGAAGGCCTCGTGGTGACTCCTGGGAGCTATTGCACGAAAGCCCTGTGTTGTGGCGCCGACGATGGTGGCCCCTGAGGGCGCCATTCTCTTCTTGAAGACGTCGTTATGGTGTTCTTCTCCGTGTCTAGGTTCCGGGTGGAGACCCTTGTTCGTTGTGGACTCGGCAGCGGCGATGCTATGCGTCATTTTCCCTCCCAAGGGCGTTGTCGTGGAGCTTAGGTGTACTAGGGCGTAGTGTGGCGGTGCTCTCGGGTCTCCCTTTGTTTTGTTTTGTTTCGGTAGCGCTGCCTCTTGCGGTGTATGTGATCCGTGTATCTTGGGACCGGTTTTGTAAGAGGGTCATCTCACCACCTTGTATTATTTGACCGTGTACTTGGTTCGGTTGTTGCTTTATATATAAAGCAGGGCGAAGGCATGTTTCAAGTGTTATGTGCATCCTAAATGTAGAGACCGGGAGCAATAAAACACTAAAATGATCCACGGAAGGATATCATATCATGGTTATTCTCTGTCCTTGATCTCTGGTTTTTGTATTGGTGGATCTCTGTATTTGTAGCATTTAGGAGCGATGTTTTTTTTATTAAGGTGTTGGACTGCTTCTAGAAGCAAATTACACTAGGGGATTCACCTTTTGTGCCAGCTCAGATTGAATGGAACACTTTTGTCTGCGGATGACAAAGTGTAATGCTTGCAACCCTGAAGGAGACCTGGAGCTGAATGGTCGTTTGCTTCACGTATGCAGTACACATCCTTATGTTTATCTGGGACTGTTACTATCGTTGTGCTACCCCACTACTGAGGATAAAAAGCTAAACCCTTTACCTCTAGAGACAAGCAAAATTAGTCGTAGTCGGCAGATATTTGGATGGTTGCTTATAAACCTAAACTTAGTATATGTACCAAACGAACGCACCTTTAAATTCTTTATTATTACTCATGATGGTCCCTTGCGCTTATCTTATTGTGTGCTGGGCGTAATTAGTTGTTATCAGTGGAGCCCTTTTGTGGATCAAATGATACTGTTAAACAGCTTAAACAGCTTATCCAATCGTCTGGATCGACTGCCTGATAAATTATGCCAGCCATTGTCAGTGGCATACTACTACTACAACACTTATTGTGTACTTGTGATGATCCAGATTGTCGACCCAATTAGCTTTACATGTCATCATCTTATCGCTTAGATCTGTTGTGTATGCAATGGAGTAAAGTAAGATATAATGGTGGAAAATGCTGAGAAAAACACACACACACACACACACACACACACACACACACACACACACACACACACACACACACACACATCCAGCTAATGATGACGTGTTCCATGTGGTGCCACGGTGGGGACTGGGGACAAACACCATTTGGTGCGTAGTCCTTGTACGTAGCACTCACTCGGCATTCAACATGGGTGTACTGCAACGCTCTAAATTCGTGTACAAGCAACGGTGCACGGGGACTTCAATTTGTAGGTACGACGACGCTCTAAATGCTGACGAATTATTGTTAGACGAGTCAAGGGGGATAAGCACTAGTGTGGTGGATCAGCTCTAGGTAGAGTGGCCAATCCATCCATGCATGTGAGGGTAGTGTCCTGTCGCAGAAAAAAAGACCGTGCTCCTCTCATGGGGTCGCCGAATCACCCAGTGTAAATATCTGATTGATCTATCCAACACATGACATGTTGCTGCACCAGCCACGATGTCGATTAACATAGAGATGGGAGATCAGATTAGATCACATGTCAGCATCCACTCGACGCTTAGTCATCATTCCCAAGCATCTGTGCTTGCTGCATGTATACGTACCCCACTCGCCGGGAGAAAGCATAGCAACATGCAGGGGATCAGATCAAATCATCTTTCCTTCGGAGATAGGAGTATTTTACATCTGTCGCTGTGAAACCGGAGACTAGATCTTCGGCTTGGTTTCAACGAAACTTATTATTGCCGAAAACAGGCTAATAAACCCTTCAATATAGAACAAGAACATGAAGAAGAAGAAGAAGAAGAAGAAAGAATTACATGATGTTTGTAATCTATTGCAAGGCGAGCGCACATGGAACCGCTAGGCAACAAGAGTCCAAACTGGAAACACGATCAGCATTCACCGGCCGCGCGCGGATCGACGAGTCCGAATTGCCAAAGCACAAGCACGGGGTGTCAATCATCACCAGTGAAGTGAAATGGCCTGCCCGTGGCCGCACCATCACGCTCACAAAAGATCAGGCGGCGTGGAAGCCAACGAGGACTTGTCCACCGCTTTGTCCGTCGACCACCGGGCCCGCCACCACCGACGCGGGGCCACATGGCCTGGAGGAGGGGAGCGCACGTGGGTGGGACCCGCTCGCCATTGCTTGTGCTGAAAGGAGGAGCAATCAAGGAGGGATGAGCCTGCGGCTGCAGTGGACGAGCACTAGACGAGTTCCTGACTGGAGGCTCGAGTTCTTCTATTTTGTGGCGGCCCCGCTTGCTTGGAGGCGGAGACTTGGATGCAGGGGGTCAACGCGGCGTCGTTCCCTCGCCGCTGTCTGACTGCGATCGGTATTCAGGTCCCGGTTTCAGCCGGACTCAACTTTCTACTCTCGCGGTTGCGTGGCGGAATGGGCGTGCTCGCCACTGCGTCGTGTCAGTACCAACCATGCACGTATATCCAATCCAATAGTGTCGCCTTGTATTGTAGTGGTACTCTACTCCGTACGTAGCAGGGAGACTTGTAGGATTTCATGGTGATGGTGGCTCGGCATGCATTCGTTAAGTTTACTCGGTTGGCACGCGCTTACTCGTGGGCTCAAGTTCTCCGATCGGATGCAGATTTTTTAAGTACAAATTGAGTTCACTAACGGTCCGTGAAGTCGGAGCAGAACAACTATTCACTTCGTGCTCAATCAACTCACCATGGAAGAACAGGTTAATGACTTCCGCCCGATCAGTCTACCACACAGTCTGTCGAAGATTTTCGCGAAGCTCCTGGCTGTTCGAGTAAGGCCATACATGAAGGACTTGGTCACTTTCAACCAGTCGGCTTTTATAAAAGGGCGATGCCTTCATGACAACTTTCTCCTAGTTAGACAAGTGGCCAAAAAGCTTACCTCACGGAAGTGCAAAGGAGTCTTCCTCAAACTGGATATCTCGCGGGCGTTCGACTCTCTTTCTTGGCCGTTCCTCTTGGAAGTGCTCAAGGCGAAAGGTTTCGGGCAAAGGATGATCAAGTGGCAGGCCATACTCTTGCACACAGCGTCCACGCACATTCTTGTCAATGGCAGGCCGGGAAGAAGCATCATACGCTCAAGGTCTCAGGCAAGGTGACCCTATATCCCCCCTGCCGTTTGTCATTGCGATGGATGTTCTCACAGCCACAGTTGCTAGAGCTTCGGAGGTGGGAGTGCTCAGTTCCTTCAGAGGGATCTCGGCAGCCCAACGCATCTCTATCTACGCCGACGATGTCGCGTTCTTCATTCGCCCCACGCTCCAAGTCTTCTATTTGTCAGAGAGGCGCTGCTGGTGTTTGGATCGGCCTCGGGCCTGAAAGTGAACTACGGAAAGTCGACGGCGACGGTTATCAGAGGGAATATGGAGGATAAAGCAAGGGTGTCCAACTTGCTGCAATGTACGCTGGCGGAATTTCCAATTAGATATCTCGGATTGCAGCTGGCCACTAGACAATTAACTAGGAACGAGTGGCAGCCGCTGCTGGACATGGTGAAGAAAATGGTTCCTGGTTGGCAGAGAGGGTTCATCCAGAGATCGGGTAGATTGGTGCTAATCAAGTCAGTGGTCACGGCTAGGCCTGTGCACCAACTGCTTATCATGGACGCCCCAGACTGGGTTTTTGAAGAGATTGATGCATGGATGAGATCGTTCTTTTGGGCGGGCAAAGACAAAACAAATGGAGGTCAATGTTTGGTGGCATGGAACACCATTTGCAGGCCGACTTGCTTCGGCGGGCTGGGAGTTAAAAACCTGAAACTACAAGCCCTAGCGCTTCGAGTTAGATGGGAGTGGCTCAGAAGAGTAGACAAGGACAGGCCATGGAGCAATCTTGCGCTCTCGGTGGACGACGATGCAACTATGGTGTTTGACAGCTTGGTTGGTATTGAGGTCGGGCGAGGAGATCGCGTCCTCTTCTGGAAGGATCGATGGATACAGGGCTTCAAGATCCAGATTTTCCCCATACATACATGCCATGGTGACCACCAGAGTGACTAACTCGAGGACTGTGCAGGAGGCCTTGGTGGACAATAGGTGGGAACAGGATATACAAGGTGAGGTGTCCTTCATGGCGCAGATGCAACTGATGCACCTCGGTATGCGATCGCCACCCTCCGGAGAGACCCCATGGAGGAGGACAAGTTCACGTGGCCTTGTGCTGGAGAGGAGGGCTTGTATTCGGCGAAGGCCACATACGGTAGACTCTGTCAAGGACTGATCAGAGCTCCGGCTGCAACCGCTATTTGGAGAAGCTATGCGCCGTTAAAACTCAAGATCTTTGCTTGGTTGGCATTGCAACATAGGATCTGGACTTCGGGTCGGAGAGCTAGACATGGTTTGCAAGAGCTCCCCTCGCCTTGTTTTATCTGTCTGCAAGAGGAAGACAATGTGGAGCACATCCTGGCCCGTTGTGTGTATGCCCAAGAAGTCTGGTTCACGTGCGTGGACAGGCTGCAGTTGCCAACCGCGGCCCCATCGACGGAGGACACGATTGTGGAGTGGTGGCTGCGGAAGCGCATAAGTTATCATGGCAAGGAGAAGCGAGGGTTCGATAGTCTGGTCATATGCACGGCGTGGGCGCTATGGAAGCAACGTAATGCCAGAGTTTTCAATAGAAGAGAGCAGCAAATGGCGGCTAAAGACCTAGCTGGGGTTATCTTAGAGGAGCTTAGAGAGTGGAACTTAGTGGCTAGCGGAGTAGGAGGATTACAACGTTTTGTGAGACATTAGACTAGATAGTTGTGTGGAGTGGTGACCCATGATGATGTGCGCATTGTCGCGCGGTTTCTTGTATATCTTGTTTCTCCTTCTTCTATAAAACTAAGGTACGCAATTGCGTACTCTCGAAAAAAAAATAGAGAGACGCCCACGCGTGTGCTTGCTTGCCATGCCAAGGTTAGGATATATACGTACAACTACTAGCAGTTAACTACTAGTAGTAGTGATGTTCAAAAAAAAAACAGTTAATCGGTTCTTCTGTATTTGCGCCGTACGATTGAGTAAGCCGCGAACGGTTTTTTTTTCAAAAAGAAAATGAACAGGGGACAGTATCTTGAGTTATTTTAGTTCTTGGTGATAGCTGGCTTCGGCCCCGCCTATGTATGGCGTGGGAGTGGGAGGAGAATCCAACTGCCTTTTCTCAACCAAGAAGAAACAAGGGGCACGAGGCACACGCATGTGATGTGCCGCTGCTGCATGGCATGCACACAAAGCATGCATGCTGATGCTGCGTCGACAAGGCAAGCAGCGGTGCCTCTCCGACAACCTACGTTTTTGTTCCACCGACTCGGCGCCGCTTCTGTTCTGTGGGGACGAAAAATTCTGTGGGAGCCGGGTTGATCACCAGCCCAGCGAATCACACTCTTTCGCGGCCATGCATGCGCATCATGCATCCCGGCCTCAGATCAGATCGTAAGATGCTTTCCTGGTGCTATAGTATGGTAGGGTTCTTAATACGAGATGATAGAGCAATAATAGAGCGAACGAATCCTTTGACGGTTTGCAGCCTAACGCTGCACCGCGCCCACCGTACGTTAGGCGAAGTTTGCTCCGCTGGACGTCTCCCCGTCGACCAACGAGGCATACCGCTTATTTTATGCGGAAGTAACCTAATCAACAAGATCTGGGAGTGATAATACCACGGCTAATATAATGAGATGAGGCACCAACACAGATAAGATACTCTATTCCAGCTCGCAAGCGCTAGTATTATCGACGCTCCTGACGTTAACCTTCCTTCTAGAAGCCCGTTGCCCTCTCAGCAGCTCGGAAAGCAGGGGCTTGCTTGTGGATAACATTTCCAGCGGCACAACGGTAATTTATTACGAACTGACCGATAGGCTTAGATCGATGAACCTGGACAGAATGACGGTGATGGTTTAATTAACCGGCCGGTGGCTTAGTGTATATGCTAACAGTCGCTCTTAACGATCGATCCGCAAGCGCGTATTCTAATGAGATTATTGTCTCCCTTTGATTGATTGACAAGTAGCCTCTCGTAATCCGGTTAGGCAAGTGCAATAATCCATCGTGGACTGAGTTACAGTGACCGTGCGGATCTATGGATGCCACAGACTCGATCGATCGCTACGTGGCCGGATAGAGCGCCTCAGCCACACACGTGTGCCCCTGTGGCTGCAGCTGATAGCGCCACTGTTACGCGTTTTTTCTCCCGTGCCGCTAAGTAATCATCATTTAGATCCATCTCCCGGGTTATGTATGGTACGCGCTCTCCTGAGTTTAGTGTCCATGGCCAATGATGCAGCGGAAAGCCCTAGTGCGCTGGTGCTCCTGGGATCTTTGGCTCTGGCACATCACTCGGTCGACAGCATGAAATGTCCAGTCCTGAACGACAGCGTACTCCTATCAACCTCGCTTGGACGATAAGTCTTCTAGAAGCGCGCCTGCCTCTCGCCGATCAATGATCATGCCCTTGGTGCGGCGAAGCGTCAAGTGAGCATGCAGCAGCACCACGCCTTTCAGATCTACTAGTAGTACAACTTGAGCTGGACCGGCCCCACGCCGCCCACCAAACTGGGCCCACATGACAAAAGAGTGTGTCCTGTGCGTTCGAACCGATGGATGGCGGTGGATAATTAACGGTGCCATTCACCGGCGGGCTTCCCCCGTCCAGCTCGACAGCGAAGCACACGATGGAGACCGGTCTCCCGCCACCTCACCTGAGCACTCGAGCAGATGAGCTGCACGCCTCCTCTCTCGTTTGGCTCCTTCCCTCCGTTCTTATCCTCGTGATTCCATCTCCTCGCTCGCCCATGCGATCTTATAACCTCCCAAAATTTCATATCCCCCCAATGTCTTTTATACTCCCTTCGTTCACAAGTATAAAATGTTTTGGATAATTCAAAATAGACTACATATAGACGGAAATGGGTGAATAAACACACTAAAACATAGAAGTATCTATATATATATACATCTGACGGGTGTGGTGAGGTGCTCCGCTCGGTGGTGTGCCCCGACTTGCAGCGATGGCTTGGATTGTCGATCCCTCCGATCTGATCTTGGTGGGTTGGTCGAACTCGACCAAAGTTGCGGTCGGTCGTGCGCCTCGCCGGCTGATGCGGCATGGGGTTCTGGTCGGCAGGCTTTAGGCCATGGATGTTGGCAGGCACGCGGCGGCGGGCTGGATCAGGGCGGCGTGGGGGCCTGCAGCCGTGAAAACAATGGTGGATGTCCTCGTGCTCTTTTCGCATCATCGCGACGTCCTACATGATCTGTCGTCCTTGATTTGGTCATCGACGTGTTCCGGAACTGCTGTCGGAGATCCTGCCCAACATATCCGGATCGGATAGTATCCGGTCGTGCACGCCATATCAGCCTATGAGGTTCCATGACGGCATCGTGCGAAGCTCTATTGTTTGTTGACACCATAGGACATGCCGGCTTCTCGATTTCTATGGTGTAGACAGCTGTGGATAAGGTCATGATGGCTGAGATCGAAGGGTCAGTTAGACGAGCCTTCGAGGCGATGGAGTCAGCCAGGTGTTTGGTAACTCTCAGGAGCAGCAGTGTCAAGTGGGGGCGACAACACTGGAGGAATTCATTTTTGGTGGTGCTCCTCGAGTACCGAGCCGTGACTTTCAAGGTGAAAACCTAAAGTCTGGCCTTCATTGGTTGTGCCTGGCAATTGCCTTGTTGAAGGAATTGTTTTGAGAGCTCGGACTTCTTCAGGGTGAAACCCTAGGATCTTGGATCGGACAATGATGGTGCTTGTGCACTCTTTTATGTTTTCCGAGTGTAGCATTTGGTGGTGGTTTGTGTGCGGCTACTGAGATAAGTCGATCGTTGTGGCGGAACCTTTGTTTTTTCCTTTCTCTTCTATTTTTTTCTTTGGTTGTGTGCATCCCTCTGTTGGAAAAGGCAGTGCCTAGGAGGCGCTTAGGCATGCCTAGGCGCTAGGCAATGGCCAAACGCCTCGCCTAGGGCATAAATGGAGGTCTAGGCAGGGCAAGCAAGGAATTGCCTACCCAAGCAAGAAATCATGCCACATACCGCACTGGTATGCCAAACTGGTTGTATTCAATGGCGATGAGCGGCAATTAACTTATATATATGCCCTAAACTAATATCAACACCCATATAATAATCAAAAATACACTACGAGTAAAAACTATATTATCGCCTAGGCCGCGCCTAGAGCGCTTAGGCATCGCCTAGGCAATAGGCGAAGGCCAACCGCCTCGCTTACGCCTACCGCTTTTTCCAACCTTGGTGCATCCTAGATGTCATTACGATATTTTGTAGGTGCAGAGGCTGGGTGTAATTGGTATCTACACGGTATTAATATATTCCCTTTTTAAAAAAACATACATCTGATTCTGAAAAAAACATCTTATATGTATACATCATTCCACAAAAATAAACTGATAATAATAGTGATGCATGCAATGTTTCCATCCTCACCCTGGGCATCAAGGTTCTTTCTCGTGGATGGAGTAGGCTGATCTTTCTTTCTTTCCAGGGTGTGGAAAGTTGGGTGTGTCTCGTTTTGTCTATAGGGTTCTATGAGAACAACGTTCAAGTTACAAAAGAAAATTACAGTCTGCTCCCTGGTCTTAAATTGTTGTCACCTTGGGGTCAACGGTTCAGAACAATAATAGGTATGTATGAAAGGATCGAGAAGAGGTGTCTCGAGGGGGGGGGTGATTAGACACTCAACAAGTAAATGTAGCAGTTTTTAAGTTCTTCAAGTTGAGGTTGTAGATTAGCACAATTTTAAGTATTCCCAACACACTTCAAACAAGCATGGCAAGAGTATAAGTAGCGGAAAAAAGTAAATCATGCTAGTTGCAAGAAAGTAAAGGGATGGGATTGGAGTGTGCAGCGCAATGAAGACACGGAGATTTTTGGCGTGGTTCCGATAGGTGGTGCTATCATGCATCCACGTTGATGGAGACTTCAACCCACGAAGGGTAACGGTTGCGCGAGTCCACGGAGGGCTCCACTCATGAAGGGTTCACAAAGAAGCAACCTTGTCTATCCCACCATGGCCATCGCCGACGAAAGACTTGTCTCACTTGGGTAGATCTTCACAAAGTAGGCGATCTCGTTGCCCTTACAAACTTTTTACCCAACTCGGTCAGACCGAATACAGAAACTCGGTGAGACCGATTTAGTTCAAAATGTGAATGTTAGGAATCTCGGTGGGACTAACAAGATCAACTCGGTGGGACCGATGTGCTAGGGCTAGGGCAAAACCTCATCTCGGTGAGACCGATTTCAACAATTGATCAAACAGAGAGTTGGTCAAGCAAACTCGGTGAGACCAATTGCACATTTCGGTGAGACCGAAATAATTGTAATAGGCAACAGAGAGTTTGCAAGGCCATCTCGGTGAGACCGAGATCCGTATCGGTGTGACCGAATTGATTAGGGTTTCTAGCAGTGGCTATGACAAATGAACTCGGTGGCGCCGGATAGACCATATCGATGGGGCCGAGTTTGACTTTAGGTTTTGGACATATGTGGAAATGAGAAAGTGGTTGAGGGTTTTGGAGCAATATCACTAAGCACTTGAGAAAGTAGACCATTAAGCAACACTTCATCCCCTTTTGATAGTATTGGCTTTCCTATGGACTCAATGTGATCTTGGATCACTAAAATGGGAATAAAGAGTGTTGAGTATTTGCCAATCTTTGTCCTTAGCAATTTGAAGGGGTTCCACATCCCCTTGTCCTTGCCACTCCATTGTTGGACTCATCTGAAATATACTTGATAAAGAGATTAGTCCAACAAAAGATATGTTGACATTAATTACCAAAATCACCTAGGGAGCACTTGTGCTTTCAGTCCCCCCCCCTTTGGTAATTAATGACAACATACATCAAAGCTTTAGATAGAGATATTGATAGCAACAGGTAAAGCTTTGGAAGGACATGTAGCAGTATAGGCTCCCCCTACATGTATGAAATCATGTGATAATGGAATGTAAGAACATGTGAATGCATAAGCATGTCAGAGCAAGCAATGAGTTACGTGTATCTTGGTTGTATGCATCAGAGCAAATGATGTAGATAGACTAGGTATACCTTCATGTTCATGAATCCTTCTTGCAAGCAATATGTGCAGTAGCAAGAGATCATCATGCACATGAGTATGATGCATATACTTACCTTATGGTCTTGAGCTGGCTTTAGAAGAGATGAGATTTATAAAACAAGGTTAGATAACACAAGAACACTCTAAATAAAGCAAGTTCAGGAAACCACAAGATCACCAAGACTGGGATGACATGTAATGAGTGAGTAATTAGTACTCCATTTGGATATAGACATGTCTCAAAAGATTAAAGATATGCAATGAAATTCAAAGATTTCCTTCCCTTGTATGTGAACTCTTTCTCCCCCTGAATCTAATATTGGTAATGGGAGAAGGTAGGGTAAGAGAAAATTAGAGCAAAGAAGGAAAAGAAAATCAGAGCAAGAACCATTAAAACAAGAAATGGTTCAGTCAAACAAGTCTTAACATGTCTTTCCCCTCTTGAAGACATGTGGCTTCTCTCCTCTATTGACAACAAGCACCTGGGGAGGCTAAGATATCTCCCTTCCATGTGATAAGCTTTGATGTGGTCTCTCTCTCCCCCTTTGACATCAATTTCCAAGAAGGGATCTTCTGGAGTATGAGTCAATTAGGTTCGGTTCTTGAGACACATTACAAAGCAGCATGTAGATTATGATGCAGGTAGAGGATAAGAATCATTAAGTGGAGATGGAAAAGATATGCAAAATGCAATGGCAAAAAGTTTTCTGCAGCACTGAAATCGGTAACGCCGATTTGTTTTCATCGGTGACACCGAGTTGGCGAGGTCACAGAGGGTCCCGATCGGTGCAACCGAGTTTGACCGTGTCGGTTGAACCGATGATCTATTCACAAGGATACCTTGTGTTTCGATTAGACTGATAGGTTTGAATCAGAAAGATCGAGTTCAACACAGAGTAAACATTTTGTCAACACAACTCACTTGGCAAATAGAATCACTTAAATATTTGCAAGGAATTAGAAAACACATAAAGAAGAAGAGATCTAGATGGATTTTTTTGATAAAAGGAAACACAAAGATAGAAACAACAAACAAAAACAATAAGCAGAACCAGGAACACTAGAGAACTTCATCTAGAAGGGGTCGGCGACAATGTCACCTATGTTAGAGTATATTGACTTAGGAGTCAAGTGAAGTCACTTCATCATAGGTCATACTCATCATTTAAGCTCAAAATGGGGTCACCATTTTTCGTTTAAGCACTTTGATGTATTCACATCTTGTTGAGTTGCTTTATCTCATGACTAGGGTCAAAGCTTCTCTACGATGGAATGACATACCTTGCGTTGTGTCATCTTGATCATGCAGTCGAACTTGTGTTGGATGCTCAAGGTTGATGTAGTCCATCAAGAGTTGAGAGCATCACTTGAAGTTTGAGTTCATCTTCCTACATGGGTTAATCTAGCAAGGAAGAGCACTTGTGTATCCAAAAATGACAAACATGTAACCTGATACCAAATGAAATTTGATATGTTGTCAAAGGATATGTTGAGTGAGGTCATCCTTCCTTGTATTCCACAACCACATAGTAGAAACTTGGTGATGTAGAGATTGCTTAATATGTGAGTGGCTTGCAATCTCATTTATTTAAGCTCATCCAAGTACCTACAGGGGTTAGATAACATGCAAGGGTACAAGTATAGATCCAAGACATATGATCATCTTCTTAAGAGAAATATCAAGGATTAGTCATAGAAAGGCTCATGCCTTGCATGCATCTAGATGAAGTTCCTACTCCAAGTTTGAGGCATCAATAATGTTCAATTCACCTCTCAAACGACAAAACACTTTCTCATCAAGGGGTTTGGTGAAGATATCCGCCAATTGCTTATCGGTACGAACATGCTTAAGATTGATGTCACCTTTTGCAACATTATCTTGAATGAAATGATGACGAACTTCAATATGATTAGTCCGAGAATGTTGCACGGGATTATGAGCAATCTTAATGGAACTTTCATTGTCACAAAGCAATGGAACATGTCTCACATGTATCCCATAATCTTTAAGAGTTTGGGTCATCCAAACTAATTGAGCACAACATGATCCAGCGGCAATGTATTCCGCTCCGGCAGTGGATAAGTATACCGAGTTTTGTTTCTTGGAGAACCAAGATACAAGAGATTTACCCAGAAATTGACAAGTACCCAAAGTGGACTTTCTATCAACCTTGTCTCCGGCATAGTCCGAGTCGGAGTAGCCAACAAGATCAAATGAAGACCTATTAGCATACCAAATGCCAAAGTTTGGTGTATGAATTAGGTATCTCACTACCCTTTTCACTGCCTTAAGATGACATTCTTTGAGGGGGGGGGGGCGCTTGATATCGTGCACACATGCACACACTTAGCATAATATCGGGACGGGAGGCACATACATATAACAATGAACCAATCATAGAGTGGTAAACCTTTTGGTCAACCGGTTTGCCATCCTTAGTTAAGTCAAGATGTCCACTAGTAGGCATGGGTGTTTTCATACCTATGCTGTCTTGCATGTTGAACTTCTTGAATAAGTCCTTGGTATAATTTATTTGGGAAACACAGGTACCTTCCTTAGTTTGCTTGATTTGCAAACCAAGAAAGAACTTGAGTTCACACATCATAGACATTTCAAACTTCTGCGACACTAGCCTTCCAAAATTTTAACTAAAATGAGGGTTAGTTGAACCAAATATGATATCATCCACATAAATTTGGCACACAAATAATTCACCATCAACCCTTTTAGTAAAAAGTGTAGAATCAACGTTTCCCATTTCAAAGCATTTTTCAATAAGAAACTTAGTCAAACATTTATACCATGCTCTAGGAGCTTTTTTAAGACCATAAAGAGCTTTGTGAAGTTTGTAAACATGATCAGATTTCTTAGGATTAACAAAGTTGGGAGGTTGTTTAACATAAACTTCCTCCTCAGTTTCACCATTTAGAAAAGCACTTTTTATATCCATTTGATATAGAGTGATGTCATGATGATTGGCATAAGCAAGTAAGATGCGTATGGACTCAAGTCTAACAACGGGGGCATATGTCTCACCGTAGTCCATACCTTCGACTTGAGTGTAGCCTTGAGCAACGAGCCGAGCCTTTTTGAGCACATCTTGTCCATCTTCATCTTGCTTATTTCGAAACACCCATTTGGTTCCAATGACATTGTGCTTCTCATCGGGCTTTTCAACCAACGTCCATACTGGGTTCCTCTCGAAATTGTGTAGCTCTTCATGAATAGCATTCACCCAATCCGGATCATCAAGAGCCTCTTCAACCTTCATAGGTTCAATACTAGAAATGAATGAGTAATGTTCACAAAGTTAGCCAAACGAGTTTTAGAGAGAGTAATTCTCCCGGTTTAAATATCATCAAAGATTTGTTCGACGGGATGATCTCTTGAGCCTCTTGCTCGAACTCTAATATGCTGCTTTGTTCCCTATATTTGCACTGGTGGCGAACTTTGATGCCCAGTGGATGTAATATGTGTAATAGCCATGATAGGCTAGCTTAGTTGCTTGCTTATTTATTTCCTTGTTGTCTTGTTTATTTGTTTGCCTGTGCAGTTCTTTTCCACGGTTTGCTAGTGGTCGCAATAACCTATTTTTTAAAACTAGGCTACAATAACCATGGGGAACATACGGACTATTGCTACCATGGTCCCGCTATCTGCTGCAGTGACCATGGGCCTCCTACGGCCCTTCTATGGGTCGTAGAAATAATGGGCCTTCTACGGTCTGTAAGATCGATTGGCCAAACGTGGGCCAATAACGGACCGCCTCGTGGACCGAAATGGGCTAGAGTGAGAAACTTTTGTTCATGGGCCGACCATAACAGGTCGTTAATAGGCCGATGGGTATAACGGGCTTAATTCTATTGAGAGACATAACAGGCCATTAATGGGCCGTATTTGTTGATGTTATGAAAATGGCCCAACATATTAACGGGCCACAAATGGGCCAACTTCAACCAGGTGCTGAATTTGGCCCACTACCGGAACAAGCGAGTAACGGATCGTAAGTAATCGATTGCTGCAAATCAGCCCAAGAATAAATGGGCCCTTAGAAGGCCGAAAGGTAACACAGGCTGGAAATGGCCCAATGGAATAATGGGCCTTTAATGGGCATAAAGCGATATACTATTCATTGTGGGCCAGTTTCACCACGGGTTGTTAGTGGGCCAAGAGTAACACAGGGCCTCATATGGGCCGAAAGATGTCATGGGTCATACATGGGCCGGAAGTTACAACGAGCTGAAATCATATTGGACAGCCCAGATGATGCTACTGGGCCTAATTCGGATAGGCCATAATGGGTCGTGTGTTAGCGGGTTGTAAATGGGCTATATGCGAACAAGCCGTTAACAGGCTTTCAGTGGGCTGGGTCGTTACCTTTTGACCTGAATGGGCCACTGTTGGACCGAGCCACGTGTCGACGTATCATAGGCGCGTCCTGTCCATTCGTTGGATGACATCTGTCCCAACACTGAGCCGACACGTGGATCCCCGCGAATGAGAATTTTACACGTGGAAAATCCCCATTGGTCATTGCTGTTAACGGGTTATCGGATCCAAAACCGGACCCAATAGCTTAATGGCGACCCGTTACGGTGGATGCAACGTGTCGGTTACCCTTGATGAAAGCACTTCCATGACACGTCATTTATCATCATGGAAGTGAACCCTTCCATGATGATAATTTTGGTATTGTCATGAAACACTTCTACGGCAGCCCACGTATGACTATCTTGATTCTGTCATAAAATCGTCATGGATGTACATGCATGAAAAAAACGTGACCTACTGTGACAAACACGTATCATCATGGAAGTGTATTTTTTGTAGTGCAAAGTAGATATAAGTATTTCCCTCAGTTAAGAACCAAGGTATCAATCCAGTAGGAGGAACATACAAGTCTCCAATAGTTGTACCTACACGAACAAGCAAATACTTGCACCCAACGCGATAAAGGGGTTGTCAATCCCTTCACAATTACTTACAAGGATGAGATCTAATAGTGATAGATATAAAAGATAAGTAAACGTGTGAAATAAAATAAAATAAAATTAATTGCAGCAAGGTATTTTTTGCGTTTTTGATTTTGTATATCTGAAAATAATATGATAAAATATAGACACGGGGCCATAGTTTTCTCTAGAGGCTTCTCTCTTGAAAGAAAGCATACAATGGGTAAACAAATTGTTGTTCAGAAATTGATAGAAAAGCGCATAGTTATGACGATATCCAAGGCAATGATCATGTATATCTGCATCACATCTGACACAAGTAGACCGACTCATGCCTGCATCTACTACTATAACTCCACACATCGACCGCTATCTAGCATGCATCTAGTGTATTAAGTTAAAAAGAACGGAGTAACGCCTTAAGTAAGATGACATGATGTAGAGGGATAGATCCAATCAATATGAAAAAAACCCATCTTTTAATCCTTAATGACAACAATACAAATACATGTCATGTCCCTTTCTGTCACTGGGATTGAGCACCACAAGATTGAACCCATTACAAAGCACCTCTCTCATTGCAAGAAAAATCAATCTAGTTGGCCAAACCAAATCAATAGATTGGAGAGAAATACAAAGCTATATAAATCATGCATAAAAGAGCTTGAGAAGACCCCGCCGCAAAAGAAGATTACACGTTGTATTGAAGATCAAAGAGAGAAAGGAAGTCATCTAACTACTAGCTATGGACTCGTAGGTCTGTAGTAAACTACTCACACATCATCGAAAGGGCAACAAGGTTGGTGTAGAAGCCCTCTGTGATCGAATCCCCCTCCGGCAGAGTACCGGAAAAGGTCCCCAGATGGGATCTCACGAAGACAGAAACTTGCGGTGGCAAAAAAGTATTTTTGGTGTGCCCTCTGGTCTTCAGGGAATATTTGGGTATTTATAGAAGAAGAATTAGGGTTAGAGGAGCCATGGGGGCCCACAAGCTTGGCGGGCACACCCCCTAAGCTTGTCGCCGCCTCGTGGACCTTCTGGCCTCCTCCCAAAGCTTGCAGAGTTTCTTGTGATCCAAGAAAAATCACCAAAAAGTTTCGTTCCATTTGGACTACGTTTGGTATTGATTTTTTGTAAAAACAAGAACAATGAAAAAAACAGCAACTGGCACTGGGCACTAGGTTAATAGGTTAGTCCCAAAAAATGATATAAAATAGTAGTATAATAATGCATATAAAACATCCAAGATTGATAATATAATAATATGTAATAATAAAAAAATTATAGATACGTTGGAGACGTATCAAAGGAAGACAAGGGCAGCCTTGTCGTTGACGATCTGCCTGGTGCAGTTCTGCTCCCGCTCAATCCCCTACGTCTCCAGTTCCTCGTCAAGGCAATACTTTCTCGCAAGGAAACAACGTCGAAAATCAGTGATTGAGCAGAACCGAGAGCAAATGGACCGCATTCGGAAGACAAACTTACCAGCAAGCTCCCATTCATCTCAGGGCAGAAGTCATCAATGTACTACTCCAAGGCATTCTTCTTCTCAAGGAGTTGTGCGACCTTCTCCTCCAAGGTCTGCTTCTCCCGCTCAAAGGTGTCGGCTTGATCCCTGCACTTCTTCTCCCATTCGGAAGGCTCGCCTTTTGCAGCAACAACAGCAACATTGAGGTCTCCAATCTCCTCCTCCAACTTGCCGACTGACGCCAGTTCCTCGTCGGCAATCTTGGTCTTGGTCTTGGCCTCTTTCTGGGCTAGCGCCAGCTCCTTGTCCTCCGGGGCCTACTTCATGGTTTCTAAAGAAATAGAAGTCCCGAGCCTCTTTACGAGTTGGGTGTCCTCACTACAAACATTTGTTGGAGCGGAATGACTTGGATCAAAGGAGAAAAACAGGTTGCAATGATCAACCAAAGGAAATGACTTACCTCCCAAAGTCTTCTTCTCCTTCTCCAGTCGGGCACTCTTGTGTTTCTCCACATCCAGATCCACTCAAAGCGATATCACCTCCTTCTCCAAGGTGGCATAGTGATCCTAGCTCATAGGCCCTCCACATCATACGAAAGACAATCAGTTAGAAAGAATGAAGAAGATCAAGGACAACAACACCCTGATCTACTATCACCCGGCTGACCACCTAGTCGGAAATGAAGATGATCGAGGACAACAACACCCTGATCTATTATCACCCGGCTGACCATCGAGTCAACAATGAAGAATATCGAGGACAAAAACACACTGATCTACTATCACTCAACTGACCACCGAGTCGGCAATGAAGAAGATCAAGGACAACAACAACCTGATCTCCTTTCATTCGACTGGCCTCCGAGACAGAAATGAAGAAGATCCTATCTATCATCTCATTAAAGTGCCACCTCGGTCAGTCGAGTACAGATGAGCACCCCGAGTGACACATGATAGTTTTGAAGACTACCATCGATTTCCTGCAATCAGCAGTAGTCTCGGGGACTACATCCAGTGGGTGCACTTTGTTGGGTAACGTAGTAATTTTAAAAAAATTCCTATGCACACGCAAGATCATGGTGATGCATAGCAATGAGAGGGGAGAGTATTGTCCACGTACCCTCGTAGACCGAAAGCGGAAGCGTTATGACAACGCGGTTGATGTAGTCGTACGTCTTCACAATCCGACCGATCCAAGTACCGAACGTATGGCACCTCCGAGTTCAGCACACGTTTAGCTCGATGACGATCCCTGGACTCCGATCCAGCAGGGTGTCGGGGATGAGTTCCGTCAGCACGACGGCGTGGTGACGTTGATGATGTTCTACCGACGCAGGGCTTCGCCTAAGCACCGCTACGATATGACCGAGGTGGAATATGGTGGAGGGGGGCACCGCACACGGCTAAGGAACGATCACGAAGATTAACTTGTGTGTCTAGAGGTGCCCCATGCCCCCGTATATAAAGGAGCAAGGGGGAGGCCGGCCAGCCCTAGGGGCGCGCCAAGGAGGGGGGAGTCCTCTTCCTAGTGGGAGTAGGACTCCCCTTTCCTAGTACAACTAGGAAGAGAGAAGGGGAAAGGAAAGAGAGGGATAGGGAGAGGGAAAGAGGGGCCGCGCCCCCCTCCCCTAGTCCAATTCGGACTCCTCATGGGAGGGGGTGCGCCACCTCCTGGGTTGCTGCCCTCTCTCTCCCCTCAGGCCCACTAAGGCCCGATACTTCCTCGGGGGGTTCCGGTAACCCCTCCGGCACTCCGGTTTTCTCCGAAATCAACCGGAACACTTCTGGTGTCCGAATATAGTCGTCCAATATATCAATCTCTATGTCTCGACCATTTCGAGACTCCTCGTCATGTCCATGATCACATCTGGGACTCCGAACAACCTCCGGTACATCAAAACTTATAAACTCATAATAAAACTGTCATCGTAATGTTAAGCGCGCGGACCCTACGGGTTCGAGAACTATGTAGACATGACCAAGAACTGTTTCCGGTCAATAACCAATTGCGGAACCTGGATGCTCATATTGGCTCCTACATATTCTACGGATATCTTTATCGGTCAAACCGCATAACAACATACGTTGTTACCTTTGTCATCGGTATGTTACTTGCTCGAGATTCGATTGTCGGTATCCAATACCTAGTTCAATCTCGTTACCGGCAAGTCTCTTTACTCGTTACGTAATGCACCATTCCGTAACTAACTGATTAGATACATTGCTTGCAAGGCTTGTAGTGATGTGCATTACCGAGAGGGCCCAGAGAGACCTCTCCGACAATCGGAGTGACAAATCCTAATCTCGAAATACGCCAACTCAACATGTACCTTCGGAGACACCTGTAGAGCTCCTTTATAATCACCCAGTTACGTTGTGACGTTTGGTAGCACACAAAGTGTTCTTCCAGTAAACGGGAGTTGCATAATCTCATAGTTGTAGTAACTTTGTATAAGTCATGAAGAAAGCAATAGCAACATACTAAACGATCAAGTGCTAGGCTAACGGAATGGGTCAAGTCAATCACATCATTCTCCTAATGATGTGATCCTGTTAATCAAATGACAACACATGTCTATGGTTAGGAAACATAACCATCTTTGATTAATGAACTAGTCAAGTAGAGGCATACTAGTGACATTAAGTTTGTCTACGTATTCACACATGTATCATGTTTCCGGTTAATACAATTCTAGCATGAATAATAAACATTTATCATGATATGAGGAAATAAATAATAACTTTATTATTGCCTCTAGGGCATATTTCCTCCAGTCTCCCACTTGCACTAGAGTCAATAATCTAGATTACACTGTAATGATTCTAACACCCATGGAGTCTTGGTGCTGATCATGTTTTGCTCGTGGAAGAGGCTTAGTCAACGGGTCTGCAACATTTAGATCCGTATGTATCTTGCAAATCTCTATGTCTCCCACCTGGACTTGGTCCCGGATGGAATTGAAGCGTCTCTTGATGTGCTTGGTCCTCTTGTGAAATCTGGATTCCTTTGCCAAGGCAATTGCACCAGTATTGTCATAGAAGATCTTCATTGGTCCCGATGCACTAGGTATGACACCTAGATCGGAAATGAACTCCTTCATCCAGACTCCTTCATTTGCTGCTTCCGAACTAGCTATGTACTCCGCTTCACATGTAGATCCCGTCACGACGCTTTGTTTAGAACTGCACCAACTGACAGCTCCACCATTCAATATAAACACGTATCCGGTTTGCGATTTAGAATCGTCCGGATCAGTGTCAAAGCTTGCATCGACGTAACCATTTACGATTAGCTCTTTGTCACCTCCATAAACGAGAAACATATCCCTAGTCCTTTTCAGGTATTTCATGATATTCTTGACCGTTGTCCAGTGATCCACTCCTGAATTACTTTGGTACCTCCCTACTAAACTTATTGCTAAGCATACGTCAGGTCTGGTACACATCATTGCATAGATGATAGAGCCTATGGCTGAAGCATAGGGAACATCTTTCATTTTCTCTCTATCTCTGCTGTGGTCGGGCATTGAGTCTGACTCAACTTCACACCTTGTAATACTGGCAAGAACCCTTTCTTTGCCTGATCCATTTTGAACTTTTTCAAAACTTTATCAAGGTATGTGCTTTGTGAGAGTCCAATTAAGCGTCTTGATCTATATCTATAGATCTTGATGCCCAATATGTAAGCAGCTTCACCGAGGTCTTTCATTGAAAAACTTTTATTCAAGTATCCCTTTATGCTATCCAGAAATTCTATATCATTTCCAATTAACAATATGTCATCTACATATAATATCGAAATGCTCTGAGCTCCCACTCACTTTCTTGTAAATACAAGCTTCTCCAAAAGTCTCAGATAAAACCATATGCTTTGATCACACTATCA
This sequence comes from Aegilops speltoides, assembly GCA_021437245.1. NCBI lineage: Eukaryota > Viridiplantae > Streptophyta > Magnoliopsida > Poales > Poaceae > Aegilops > Aegilops speltoides. The sequence goes on along the minus strand of CM038144.1, from coordinate 56,249,350 downwards.
AAGCGTTTATTCCAACTCGAGATGCTTGCACCAGTCCATAAATGGATCATTTGGAGCTTGCACACTTTGTTAGCACCTTTTGGATCGATAAAACCTTCCGGTTGCATCATATACAACTCTTCTTCGAAAATCCATTCAGAATGCAGTTTTGACATCCATTTGCCTAATTTCATAATCATAAAATGCGGCAATTGCTAACATGATTCGGACGGACTTAAGCATCGCTTCTGGTGAGAAAGTCTCATCGTAGTCAGCCCTTGAACTTGTCGAAAACCTTTCGCAACAAGTCGAGCTTTGTAAACGATTACATTACCATCAGCGTCGGTCTTCTTCTTGAAGATCCATTTATTCTCAATGGCTTGCCGATCATCGAACAAGTCAACCAAAATCCATACTTTGTTCTCATACATGGATCCTATCTCAGATTTCATGGCTTCAAGCCATTTTGCGGAATCTGGGCTCATCATCGCTTCCTCATAGTTCGTAGGTTCGCCATGGTCAAGTAACATGACTTCCAAAATAGGATTACCGGGCCACTCTGGTGCGGATCTTACTCTGGTAGACCTACGAGGTTCAGTAGAAACTTGATCTGAAGTTTCATGATCAATATCATTAGCTTCTTCACTAATTGGTGTAGTTGTCACGAGAACCGGTTCTTGTGATGAACTACTTTCCAATAAGGGAGCAAGTCTGATTACCTCATCAAGTTCTACTTTCCTCCCACTCACTTCTTTCGAGAGAAACTCCTTCTCTAGAAAGGATCCGAATTTAGCAACGAAAATCTTGCCCTCAGATCTGTGATAGAAGGTGTACCCATTAGTCTCTTTTGGGTATCCTATGAAGACACATTTCTCCGATTTGGGTTCGAGCTTATCTGGTTGAAGTTTCTTTACATAAGCATCGCAACCCCAAACTTTAAGAAACGACAACTTTGGTTTCTTGCCAAACCACAGTTCATAAGGCGTCGTCTCAACGGATTTTGATGGTGCCCTATTTAACGTGAATGCGGCCGTCTCTAAAGCATAACCCCAAAACGATAGCGGTAAATTAGTAAGAGACATCATAGATCGCACCATATCTAGTAAAGTACGATTACGACGTTTGGACACACCATTTCGCTGTGGTGTTCCAGGTGGCGTGAGTTGCGAAACTATACCGCATTGCTTCAAATGTAAACCAAACTCGTAACTCAAATATTCTCCTCCACGATCAGATCGTAGAAATTTTATTTTCTTGTTACGATGATTTTCTACTTCACTCTGAAATTCTTTGAACTTTTCAAACATTTCATACTTGTGTTTCATTAAGTAGATATACCCATATCTGCTCAAATCATCTGTGAAGGTGAGAATAACGATACCCGCCGTGAGCCTCAATATTCATTGGACCACATACATCAGTATGTATGATTTCCAATAAATCAGTTGCTCTCCATAGTTCTGGAGAACGGCGTTTTAGTCATCTTGCCCATGAGGCACGGTTCGCAAGTACCAAGTGATTCATAATCAAGTGATTCCAAAAGTCCATCAGTATGGACTTTATTCATGCGCTTTACACCGATATGACCTAAACGGCAGTGCCACAAATAAGTTGCTCTATCATTATCAACTCTGCATCTTTTAGTTTCAACATTATGAATATGTGTATCACTACTATCGAGATTCAATAAAAATAGACCACTCTTCAAGGGTGCATGACCATAAAAGATATTACTCATATAAATAGAACAACCATTATTCTCCGATTTAAATGAATAACCGTCTCGCATCAAACAAGATTCAGATATAATGTTCATGCTCAACACTGGCACCAAATAACAATTACTTAGGTCTAAAACTAATCCCGATGGTAGATGTAGAGGTAGCGTGCCGACCGCGATCACATCGACTTTGGAACTATTTTCCACGCGCATCGTCACCTCGTCCTTAGCCAATCTTCGCTTAATCCGTAGTCCCTGTTTTGAGTTGCAAATATTAGCAACAGAACCAGTATCAAATACCCAGGTACTACTGCGAGCATTAGTAATGTACACATCAATAACATGTATATCACATATACCTTTGTTCACTTTGCCATCCTTCTTATCCCCAAATACTTGGGGCAGTTCCGCTTCGGTGTCGATCGCTTGCGGTAGAAGCACTCGATCTCGAGCTTAGATCCAGACTTGGGTTTGTTCTCTTGAGCAGCAACTTGTTTGTTGTTCTTCTTGAAGTTCCTGTTCTTCTTCCCTTTACCCTTTTTCTTGAAACTGGTGGTCTTGTTAACCATCAACACTTGATGCTCCTTCTTGATTTCTACCTCCGCAGCTTTTAGCATTGCGAAGAGCTTGGGAATAGTCTTGTCCATCCCTTGCATATTATAGTTCATCACGAAGCTCTTGTAGCTTGGTGGCAGTGATTGAAGAATTCTATCATCATCAAGAAGATTAACTCCCAGTTGAATCAAGTGATTATTATACCCAGACATTTTGAGTATGTGTTCACTGACAGAACTATTCTCCTCCATCTTACAGCTATAGAACTTATTGGAGACTTCATATCTCTCAATCCGGGCATTTGCTTGAAATATTAACTTCAACTCCTGGAACATCTCATATGCTCCATGACGTTCAAAACATCGTTGAAGACCGGTTCCAAGCCGTAAAGCATGGCACACTGAACTATCGAATAGTCATCAGCTTTGCTTTGCGAGACGTTCTTAACGTCGTCAGTTGCATCAGCAGAAGGCCTGGCACCCAGCGGTGCTTCCAGGACGTAATTCTTCTGTGCAGCAATGAGGATAATCCTCAGGTTACGGACCGAGTCCGTGTAATTGCTACCATCATCTTTCAACTTAGCTTTCTCAAGGAACGCATTAAAATTCAACGGAACAACAACACAAGCCATCTATCTACAACAAACATAGACAAGCAAAATACTATCAGGTACTAAGTTCATGATAAATTTAAGTTCAATTAATCATATTACTTAAGAACTCCCACTTAGACAGACATCTCTCTAGTCATCTAAGTGATCACGTGATCCAAATCAACTAAACCATGCCTGATCATCACTTGAGATGGAGTAGTTTCAATGGTGAACATCACTATGTTGATCATATCTACTATATGATTCACGTTCGACCTTTCGGTCTCCGTGTTCCGAGGCCATATCTGTATATGCTAGGCTCGTCAAGTTTAACCTGAGTATTCCGCGTGTGTAACTGTTTTGCACCCGTTGTATTTGAACGTAGAGCCTATCACACCCGATCATCACGTGGTGTCTCAAAGACGAAGAACTTTCGCAACGGTGCATACTCAGGGAGAACACTTCTTGATAATTTAGTGAGAGATCATCTTAAAATGCTACCGTCAATCAAAGCAAGATAAGATGCATAAAGGATAAACATCACATGCAATCAATATAAGTGATATGATATAGCCATCATCATCTTGTGCTTGTGATCTCCATCTCCAAAGCACCATTGTGATCACCATCATCACCGGCGCAACACCTTGATCTCCATCGTAGCATCATTGTCGTTATGCCATCTATTGCTTCTATGACTATCGCTACTGCTTAGTGATAAAGTAAAGCAATTACAAGGCGTTTGCATCTCATACAATAAAGCGACAACCATATGGCTCCTGCCAGTTGCCGATAACTTCGGTTACAAAACATGATCATCTCATACAATAAAATATAGCATCATGTCTTGACCATATCACATCACAACATGCCCTGCAAAAACAAGTTAGACGTCCTCTACTTTGTTGCTGCAAATTTTACGTGGCTGCTACATGCTGAGCAAGAACCGTTCTTACCTACGCATCAAAACCACAACGATAGTTCGTCAAGTTAGTGTTGTTTTAACCTTTGCAAGGACCGGGCGTAGCCACACTTGGTTCAACTAAAGTGAGAGAGACAGACACCCGCCAATCACCTTTTAAGCACGAGTGCTCGTAACGGTGAAACCAGTCTCGCGTAAGCGTATGCGTAATGTCGGTCCGGGCCGCTTCATCTCACAATGCCGCTGAACTAAAGTATGACATGCTGGTAAGCAGTATGACTTATATCGCCCACAACTCACTTGTGTTCTACTCATGCATATGACATCTACGCATAAAACCAGGCTCGGATGCCATTGTTGGGTAACGTAGTAATTTCAAAAAAAATCCTACGCACACGCAAGATCATGGTGATGCATAGCAACGAGAGGGGAGAGTATTGTCCACGTACCCTCGTAGACCGAAAGCGGAAGCTTTATGACAACGTGGTTGATGTAGTCGTACGTCTTCACGATCCGACCAATCCAAGTACCGAACGTACGGCACCTCTGAGTTCAGCACACATTCAGCTCGATGACGATCCCTGGACTCTGATCCAGCAGGGTGTTGGGGATGAGTTCCGTCAGCACGACGGCGTGGTGATGTTGATGATATTATACCGACGCAGGGCTTCGCCTAAGCACCGCTACGATATGACTGAGGTGGAATATGGTGGAGGGGGGCACTGCACACGGCTAAGGAACGATCACGAAGATTAACTTGTGTGTCTAGAGGTGCCCCCTGCCCCCGTATATAAAGGAGAAAGGGGGGAGGCCGGCCGGCCCTAGGGGCGCGCCAAGGAGGGGGGAGTCCTCTTCCTAGTGGGAGTAGGACTCCCTTTCCTAATCCAACTAGGAAGAGAGAAGGGGAAGGAAAGAGAGGAGAGGGAGAGGGAAGAGGGCCGCCCCTCCCCTAGTCCAGTCGGACTCCTCATGGGAGGCGCGCCACCTCTGGGCTGCTGCCCTCTCTCTCCCCTCAGGCCCACTAAGGCCCAATACTTCCTGGGGGTTCTGTAACCCCTCCCAAGACTCGAGTTTCTCCAAATCAACCGGAACACTTCCGGTGTCGAATATAGTCGCCCAATATATCAATATTTATGTCTCGACCATTTGAGACTCCTTGTCATGTCCGTGATCACATCAGGACTCGAACAACCTTGGTACATCAAAACTTATAAACTCATAATAAAACTATCATCGTAACGTTAAGCGTGCGGACCCTACGGGTTCGAGAACTATGTAGACATGACCTAGAATTGTTTCCGGTCAATAACCAATAGCGGAACCTGATGCTCATATTGGCTCCTACATATTCTACGAAGATCTTTATCGGTCAAACCGCATAACAATATACGTTGTTCCCTTTGTCATCGGTATGTTACTTGCCCGAGATTCGATCGTCGGTATCCAATACCTAGTTCAATCTCGTTACCGGCAAGTCTCTTTCCTCGTTACGTAATGCATCATTCCATAACTAACTCATTGGCTACATTGCTTGCAAGGCTTGTAGTGATGTGCATTACCAAGAGGGCCCAGAGATACCTCTTCGACAATCGGAGTGACAAATTCTAATCTCGAAATACGCCAACTCAACATGTACCTTTGGAGACACCTGTAGAGCTCCTTTATAATCACCCAGTTACATTGTGACGTTTGGTAGCACACAAAGTGTTCTTCCGGTAAACGGGAGTTGCGTAATCTCATAGTTGTAGGAACTTTGTATAAGTCATGAAGAAAGCAATAGCAACATATTAAACGATCAAGTGCTAGGCTAACGGAATGGGTCAAGTCAATCACATCATTCTCCTAATGATGTGATCCCGTTAATCAAATGACAACACATGTCTATGGTTAGGAAACATAACCATCTTTGATTAATGAGCTAGTCAAGTAGAGGCATACTAGTGACATTAAGTTTGTCTATGTATTCACACATGTATCATGTTTCCGGTTAATACAATTCTAGCATGATAAATATTTATCATGATATGAGGAAATAAATAATAACTTTATTATTGCCTCTAGGGCATATTTCCTTCACACTTAGCGTGCCCCCACTGGAAAGTGACTCGTGTTGATGAGATGAGCTAAAAAATGGCAATTAGCCCTAGGGTAAAGAAGCCAAAGTTCTAAGATTACCACTGACTGCTTCTAGTCAGTACTAGCCTCGGGGACTAAACCTAGTGGGTGCACTCAGCGTGCCCCCACTGGGTCGCAAACACTCGGAAACACCCCTGCTAAGTCCGAGTGAAAGCGACAACGCCAAAAAACATAAGTTTTAAGACTCCCGATGACTGCTTCCAGTCAGCAGGGGCCTCGGGGACTACGCCCAATGGGTGCACTCAGCATGCTCCCACTGGACCAAAAAACACCAAGTGGGTGTGCCTTGCGCAAACCCACAAAAAAAAATCCTACCATAGAGAAAGAAACCAAAAAAGAAGAAACTTCGACTGAAAATCAAACTCACAATGGTACTTACCTGGACGTTGGTGTGCAGCACCTCGCTGGCGTCGTACGCATCCTTCAAACGATTGGACATCAGCCCCACCTGGATCAGGGCCTCCTTGCTCGCCCCCACTTGGTCTTTTGGGGCATGGTATAGAGGGAAAGTGGTGGCAGGGGCTGACGCAGCTGTTGGTGCAGTCCTTGGAGCTGGGATCACTGAAGTCGCAGGCGCTGAGCTGCTCTGAGTCAGAGGACTCGGTGCAGTGGCCTTCGTGGTGGTCTTGGCCGACGAAGCGCGTTCCACTCGACGAGGGGAAAACTCCTGCATTGTGATATGTCTCCAACGTATCTATAATTTTTTATTGTTCCATGTTGTTATATTATCAATCTTGGATGTTTTATGTACATTTACTAGCAACTTTATATTATTTTTTAGGACTAACCTATTAAATTAGTGCCCAGTGCCAGTTGCTGTTTTTTACTTTGCAGAATATCGATACCAAACGAAGTCCAAATATCACGAAACTTTTTGGAGATTTTTTCCAGGCAAGAAGAGACCATAGAAGCTTCTAGAGGCCACGAGAAGAGGCCCATGGGGGCCACTAGGCACCAAGGCACGCCAGAAGCCCCAGGCGCGCACTGGTGGGTAGTGGGGCCCACATGCACTGCCTTGACCTACCTCCACCTCTATAAATACTGTAAAATCCCCCAAACCCTAGGGGAGTCGACGAAATACTTCTTCCGCCGCCGCAAGTTCCAAAACCACGAGATCTAATCTAGAGGCCTTTTTCGGCACTCTGCCGCAGGGGGCAACTATCACGGCGGGGTTCTTCGTCATCCTTATTGCCCCTCCGATGATGCGTGAGTAGTTTACCACAGACCTATGGGTTCGTACTTAGTAGCTAGATGGCTTCTTTTCTCTTTTTGATCTTCAATACAATGTTCTCCTCGATTTTCTTGGAGATCTATTTGATGTAACTCTTTTTTGCGGTGTGTTTGTTGGGATCCGATGAATTGTGAGTTTATGATCAGATCTATCCATGAATATTATTTGAGTCTTCTCTGAACTCTTTGATGCATGATTGTTATAGCGTCATATTTCTTCTCCGGTTTATTGGTTTGGTTTGGCCAACTAGATTAATTTATCTTGCCATGGAAAGAGGTGCTTATTGATGGGTTTGATGTTGCGGTGCTTAATCTCAGTGACAAAAAGATACATGACATATGCCTCGTTGCTATTAAGGGTAACAAGATGGGGTTTATTCATACGTGAGTTTATCTTGTCTACATTATATCATCTTTCTAATGCATTACTCCGTTTTCCATGAACTTAATACACTAGATGCATGCCGGATAGCGGTCGATGTGTGGAGTAATAGTAGTAGATGCAGGCAGGAGTCGGCCTACTAATATTGGACGTGATGCCTATATACATGATCATTGCCTTGGATATAGTCATAATTATTTGCTTTTCTATCAATTGCCCAACATTAGTTTGTTTACCCACCATATGCTATTTTCTCAGGAGAAGCCTCTAGTGAAAACTCTGACCCCCGGTTCTATTTCCTATCATATATTAAAACCAAAAATACCTTGCTGCAATTTTATTTTATTTATTTATTTTGTATTTTTGTTAGAATTTATTTGCCAAATCCTACAATTTAATCTATCTCAATACCGTTGAGGGATTGACAACCCCTTCACACGTTGGGTTGCAAGTATTTGTTGTTTGTGTGCAAGTGTTGTTTACATAATGTTGCTTGGTTCTCCTACTTGATTGATAACCTTTGTTTCATAACTGAGGGAAATACTTACTTCTATTGTGCTACATCATCATCTCCTCTTCAGGGAAATACCAACGCAGAGTACAAGTGGCACATGGCCACGTCGACGCCGGGCACCTTTCCCTTGTCAGCCTCTGGGTTAGGCGGGTCGGCCCTCTCATCGTCATCCAGCTGGATGACCTCGGGTGGAGCTACCCAAGCGTTTGAGTAAGAGAAATTAGTGAAGTTCGGTCGCGTAAGACATGGACGTCATAAACAGTCGGTGCGAGAATACCTTTGGAAGTGGTGGCATCCGCTGCATCTACGTCACCTTGGTCCTGCTTGTGCGCATGTAGATCCGTTGACGTCGTCGAGGTCTCGTTGCTGCAAGGTTCAACAACACTCGGCCGTCAGCCGAGTCAAGATACCAATAAACAAAGGAATAGCGAAGACACTTATGTCGAGGCCATCGACACTGTCACCTTGATCCGAGGCACCTGGCCTTCCGAGGCTTGGAGGCGGTTTGCTTGGGCTGCTTCTCGGTGGAACTCTCCGCCTCTGTACACGCATGCTTTGTGCTGCGAGTCGTCCGCCCCGAAGCAGTCAGCTGCTGGGCTCCTCCCGCTTTACCGCTCGGACCATGCAGCGCCTTGGAGCAGGGTTCCTTCGTGGCCTCATAAGATGGAGAGGACTCGGCCTCCTCGCCGTCCCAGAGCTCTCGTCCTTGCCGCTTTCGTCGTCATCGGTCCCTTCCGAGTACTGAAGCTCGGTGTCACTCGTCACATCCTCGGGCGATCGGTCAATCACCAGAATATCAGAGATCATGTTTTGGAAATCCTGTGAGGACAAACATACCACAACACCAGAATCAGGTACACGGGAAATAACATATGGACTGTCCGACTGAACATACGATGCATACCTCGACTGGTGGCTGATCCTTGGAGTACGGAGGCACCATCCTGGCCCCCCTTGGGTTGTCTCGGGCACAAGTGATCACTCGTATCTTGGCCCCCACGTCCTTCTCAGCGAGCTCCTCTAGATGCACCCGAGTGGGATCACTCAGCCCCTCATAGAGCCACATGGGGTGGGCCCTGGCCTGCAGTACCTGTATCCGCCGAGTGAGGAAGGTCTCCAGCTGATCCATACCATTCATGATAGAGTTCACGACCCCAACAAGGGCGGTGGCCAGGATGCCGACCTCCGTCTTCTCCTCCTTCATCACCAAAAGGGACTCGGGAGCCCGCACCCTCTCTGTCGAATACGGGGGAAGACCCGACAGGTTGTTGGCATCAGGGACGTCTTTGCAGTAGAACCAAGTTCCCTGCCACCCCTTGACTGAGTCGGGAAAACTCATCTTGGGGAAGGCGCTGCCGTCCCGGAGCTGAATTCCCAGACCCCCACATAGTTGGGTGATGTGGGTCTTCTCGCCAGTTGGCGAATCCTTCTTGACAGTCATCGACCACCGAGGAAATTCTCACACAAGAAGATGAAGGCTGAGAGGTAGATGATTGCGGTTGGGGGAAGATGGTGGAGCTGCACATCGAAGTAGTCAAGGAATGCACGGAAGAAGGATGGGGAGACATCCAGAAACCCCTCTCTGGGTGACAAGTAGGACGCGCTCGCCCTCCTATGGCGCCGTCTCGACCTCCCCCGCCTTCGGACAGCGCCACCTGTCATGCGGGATGAGCCCCTCAGTACTAAGATCATCCAGCCGCTTGGCCGAGGTGTGCAAAGGGATGCAATCCCCCGACGCACCTCCAGCCGTCACGCCGGAACCTGAGGAGGTGGCCTTCACGGCCTTCTTTGCTTTCTCCGCCTTGGTGGTGGAGTCTTTCGCCATGGATTCGGGTGCTTTGTGCACTCGAGTGGGGAGGGGAAGCGGAGGATCCAAGGGAGAGAGAAGGGGATCTGGGGTTGTAGCCTCTGTCCCCCAATCTTTTATATCTCAAACAAAATTGCAAGCCTGATCTTACGTCGCTGATCTCTGGATCGACGACGCTTGCAACCGGGCATCGTGCAGAGGAGCCATAGCACGTGGCGGATTTCGTGGGGAAAATCATGGCGCGTGCTCCCACTTTCCCTACTAATGCACGTCGTTACCGCTTCTGCGCATGCACACACAAATTCAAATCCAGAGATTTCTAGGGCAAATTGATCTAATTGATTACCCGCAGTTCCTTTCCTAAGGGACACACATCAGTCCGACTGAGCATCCTCCCTAGGGACCCATGCACTCTGCCACGTAAAACAACCGACTAAAGTCTTCTTCGGGATTGCTATGAGACGAGCTTGGCGCCCCTCCACGGGTTGGCTTGGCCCTTTCATTAGGCTCCATGGCGCATGGTTCGTAAATCTGGACTCATAAAACGTCTGCACTGGCATTCCCGTGGGATAAGGAGTGGCATCTCTCTGGAGAATCAAACCACGCGCCGGCGTCACCACTCGAGTTTTAATGGCATGCGCTCACTCAGGCCCCAAGTCTATCTCTTCCGAGAGACAAATGAATGCCACCAGGTTTTCTCGGAGATCAACAACCCTCGGTCATCCGGGAAAACTTATAGTTTAGAATCCGTTGTGTTTTCGTCCAAGGAGCAACGAACCACGACTCAGAAACATATTCCGAGTGCCCCTGAAGTACTCGGACTTAACCGAAGGATCGGTCCGCTTGTCCAACGAAACCTCAACTAATTCGGGAGCTAATGATGAGGTCACCTACTACAGGTAGGGTCAAGGACCCAGCATATGGGGCCCACCTGGAGCCACACACCATCTTTGGTAGGTCCCTGGACCGTACTAGCACTGAATGTGTATATCAGGAGGTCCACTCGGACACCTCGACAACACTCGGACGACCACCCGTCACTCGGCCAGACTACCATCACTCGAACTAGAGGGACGAAAGGACGATGTGGGAGCTACAACGGTCGAGGAATCCTAAAGTCGTCCTTAAAATGGAGTCAAGACTACCGTTACCTGTAACTGATGTAGTTGAGGCTCTTTACACCTGTAACTGTTGTAATTAATAGCATTTAGTTCCCCGGCGATGTCGAGAGCGTGGAGCTGTGATGCACTCTATATAAGCTGCACTCCTCCTCCTGAGCCGAGGTTAAGCAATCTTTGTAACCATACCCATCAAGAAAAGCCAGGCCTCAGGGCACGGGACGTAGGGCTATTACCTGCATCGAGAGGGGCCAGAACTCGTTAAACACTGAGTGTTACACATGTGCCGTAGCTAGGCTCTGCCCTTTCTTTCACACCCTTTGTACCCTTTGTACACATTGTTAGGATCGTAACCCTGATAGGAGGAGGGAGGGGTTTTTGGTGGGCCAGGGCAGTTAGAAACGGGCTTGGGAGTGGTTCGGACTCCCGCAAACCTCCCCCATGTTTGTCTCCGGTTTATGGGAGAAAACGCGTCCAAACCACGCCACAGACCGATACATGCGTGCTCGGATGGCTTCCGTTGTCTTGACGATTATGGGAGGTTTGAGGGTCGGCAATGAAGATGCCTTATCTTGATATGGTTGATGTAGTGGTTTAACATAAAATCTACACCGACTATTGGACATAGGATGTCAGATTATCATTATACAATTGTGCACAAAACCTCTCTTCCATTACTAACATTCATTGTCGCATGTGTTAAAATAGGTCTAGCGTGTCGTGTACACGTACTTTGTACGTATGTAATTGTATATGATGATTGTTATATATAGAAAGACGTGGAGAGTCTTTGCCCCACGGGAAACCCTAAACCCTATTCTCAAACTTGGTTTCAGAGCCTACCCTAGCCGCTGCCGCCTCTCCTCCCACCGCCGCCGCCGCCGCAGTTCCTCGCGGCCGCCGCGATGTCCACCGCGCCGTCACCCACGATGACTCCCTACTCCGTGCTCACGCTCACTACCGTCTCCGTGCCCGCCCCGATCACCCCCATCATCGCCCCACCCGCCGCGTCGGCTCCCACCCCCGTCCTTCCACCCATCGCGGTCTCGCTCAACCGCAACAACTTCATGCTATGGAGAGCCCTTGCCCTTCCCAACTTCATGCTATGGAGGGCCCTTGCCCTTCCCAACTTTGCCGGAGTTCGCCTCCACGACTTCCGCGACGGCTCAGCCAGGGCGCCGGCACCAACCGTGATGACTGGAACCGGCGAGGCCGCCCGCACCGTGTCCAACCCTGAGTACGAGCAGTGTTGGACGCTGGATCAGAAGGTTCTTGGGCATCTCCTCGTTTCGATGAACGTGGAGATCTCCGCACAGCTCATCAGCTGCAGGACAGCGGCCGCCACCTGGACGGCCGTCCACACCATGTTCGCCGCCGAGAATAGCGCCGGCGTATGTAACCTCCGGCGCCAGATCCAGGCGCTGCGGAAGGGAGATTGCCCCGCCGGCAAGTACATGCAGAAGGTTAAGGCCCTCGCTGATGCGATGGCCGCCGCCGGCTCTCCTCTTCATGATGATGAGATCATCGACTACATGCTGACCGGGCTCGGCTCGGCGTTCAACCCCATCGCTGCTTTGATGAACTTCACGGCCGTACCTATCACGTTTCCCGCGTTCTACTCCAGTGTACTTCACTACGAGGCCCTTCAGCACCAGCAATCGGAGCTTGAGGATTGGCAGTCCTCCACCAATGCCGCATCCCGGCCGATCTACCACAACAACTCCGGCCGCGCCCCCGACTCTGGCCGCCAGAGCGGCGGTGCTACCTCTTGAGCACTGCGTTGGTTTTCCCTTGAAGAGGAAAGGGTGATACAGCAAAGTAGCATAAGTATTTCCCTCAGTTTTGAGAACCAAGGTATCAATCCAGTAGGAAGCTCCACAGAAGTCCCTCGTACCTACACAAACAGACAAGAACCTCGCAACCAACGCGATAAAGGGGTTGTCAATCCCTTCACGGTAACTTGCGAAAGTGAGATTTGATAGAGATAATAAGATAAGATAAATATTTTTGGTGTTTTTATGATATAGATCGGAAAGTAAAGATTGCCAAATAAAGTAGATCAAAAACTTATATGATAAAAGATAGACCCGGGGGCCGTAGGTTTCACTAGTGGCTTCTCTCAAGATAGCATAAGTATTACGGTGGGTGAACAAACTACTGTCAAGCAATTGATAGAAAAGTGCATAGTTATGAGAATATCTAGGCATGATCATGTATATAGGCATCACGTCCACAACAAGTAGACCGAAACGATTCTACATCTACTACTATTACTCCACACATCGACCGACTCCTGCCTGCATCTAGAGTATTTATTTCATAAGAACAGAGTAACGCATTAAGCAAGATGACATGATGTAGAGGGATAAACTCAAGCAATATGATATAAACCCCATCTTTTTATCCTCGATGGCAACAATACAATACGTGCCTTGTTGCCCCTGCTGTCACTGGGAAAGGACACCGCAGGATTGAACCCAAAGCTAAGCACTTCTCCCATTGCAAGAAAGATCATTCTAGTAGGCCAAACCAAACTGATAATTCGAAGAGACTTGCAAAGATAACCAATCATACATAAAAGAGTTCAGAGGAGATTCAAATATTTCTCATAGATAAACTTGATCATAAACCCACAATTCATCGGATCTCGACAAACACACCGCAAAAAGAGTTACATCGAATAGATCTCCAAGAAGATGGAGGAGAACTTTGTATTGAGATTCAAAGAGAGCGAAGAAGCCATCTAGCTAATAACTATGGACCCGAAGGTCTGTGGTAAACTACTCACAACTCATCGGAGAGGCTATGGTGTTGATGTAGAAGCCCTCCATGGTCGATTCCCCCTCCGGCGGAGCGCCGGCGAAGGCTCCAAGATGGGATCTCGCGGATACAGAAGGTTGCGGCGGTGGAAATAGTTTTTCGTGGTGCTCTTGGATGTTTTCGGGGTACGCAGATATATATAGGCGAAGGAGGTAGGTTAGGGGAGCCACAAGGGGCCCACAAGGGTGGGGGGCACGCCCACCCCCCTAGGGCGCGCCCTCCTGCCTCGTGGCCGCCTCGATTGCATCTTGACGTCCACTCCAAGTCTCCTAGATTGCGTTTGTTCGAAAAAGATCGCTCCCGAAGGTTTCATTCGGTTTGGACTCCATTTGATATTCCTTTTCTACGAAACACTGAAATAAGCAAAAAAACAGCAATTCGGGTTGGGCCTCTGGTTAGTAGGTTAGTCCCAAAAATGATATAAAAGTGTAAAGTAAAGCCCATAAGCATCCAAAACGGGCAATATAATAGCATGGAGCAATCAAAAATTATAGATACGTTGGAGACGTATCAAGCATCCCCAAGCTTAATTCCTGCTCGTCCTCGAGTAGGTAAATGATAAAAACAGATTTTTTGATGTGGAATGCTACCTAGCATATTTCTGAACGTAATTTTCTTTATTGTGGCATGAATGTTCTGATCCAAATGATTCAAGATAAAAGTTTATAAAACATAAAAATAGTAATACTTCAAGCATACTAACAAGTAATCATGTCTTATCAAAATAGCATAGCCAAAGAAAGCTCATCCCTACAAAATCATATAGTTAGGCCATGCTTCATTTTTATCACACGAAATACTCCCATCATGCACAACCCCGGTTTCAGCCAAGCAATTGGTTCATACTTTTTAACGCGCTTTAGCTTTTTCAACTCTCACGCAATACATGAGCGCAAGCCATGGACATAGCACTATATGTGAAATAGGGCGGTGGTTGTGAAGACAAAAAGGGAGAAGATAGTCTCACATCAACTAGGCGTATCAACGGGCTATGGAGATGCCCATTAATAGATATCAATGTGAGTGACTAGGGATTGCCATGCAATGGATGCACTAGAGCTATAAATATATGAAAGCTCAACAAAAGAAACTAAGTGGGTGTGCATCTAACTTGCTTGCTCACGAAGACCTAGGGCATTTTGAGGAAGCCCATCATTAGAATATACAAGACAAGTTCTATATTGAAAAATTCCCACTGGTATATGAAAGTAACAACATAGGAGACTCTCTATCATGAAGATCATGGTGCTACTTTGAAGCACAAGTGTGGAAAAGAGATAGTAACATTGTCCCTTCTCTCTTTTCTCTCATTTTTTTATTTGTGGGCTTATTTGGCCTCTTTTTTTATTTGGGCTTCTTTGGCCTCTTTTAATTTTATAAAGTACGAAATCTCATCCCGACTTGTGGGGGAATCATAGTCTTCATTATCCTTTCCTCACTTGGGACAATGCTCTAATAATGAAGATCATCACACTTTTATTGATTTACAACTCAAGAATTACAACTCAATACTTAGACCAAAATATGACTCTACTTGAATGGCTCCTACTGTGTATTGGGATATGCAATGAACCAAGAGTGACATGTATGAAAAATTATGGAGGTGGCCTTGCCACAAATACAATGTCAATTACATGATCATGCAAAGAGCAATATGACAATGATGGGGCGTGTCATAATAAACGGAACGGTGGAAAATTGCATGGCAATATATCTCAGAATGGCTATGGAAATGCCATAATAGGTAGGTATGGTGTCTGTTTTGAGGAAGGTAAATGGTGGGTGCATGATACCGGTGAAAGTTGCACGGCATAATAGAGGATAGCAATGGTGGAAGGGTGAGAGTGCGTATAATCCATGGACTCACATTAGTCATAAAGAACTCATATACTTATTGCAAAAGTTTGCTTGCCCTCGAAGCAAAGTACTACTACGCATGCGCCTAGGGGAAGGGTTGGTAGGAGTTAACCATCGCGCGATCCCGACCTCCACACATAAGGAAGGCAATTAAAATAGCACCCCATGCAACAAATTTGTCACACAACTTTTACCATACGTGCATATGCTACGGGACTTGCCAACCTTAACACAAGTATTTCTCAATTTCATAATTACCAAACTAGCATGACTCTAACATTACCAACTTTATATCTCAAAAAATTATCAAGCATCAAATTGATCATAGTGTTTAATGCATTTTCTATGATAGTTTTTATTATACCCAACTTGGATGCCCATCATTCTAGGACCAATTTTATAACCATAGAAAATACCATGCTGTTCTAAAATACTCTCAAAATAATATAAGTGAAGCATGAGAGATCAATAATTTCTACAAAATTAAGCCACCGCCGTGCTCTAAAAAGATATAAGTGAAGCACTAGAGCAAAAATTGTCTAGCTCAAAAGATATAAGTGAAGCACATAGAGTATTCTAATAAATTCCGAATCATGTGTGTCTCTCCCAAAAGGTGTGTACAGAAAGAATGATTGTGGTAGACTAAAAAACAAAGACTCATATCATACAAGACGCTCCAAGCAAAACACATATCATGTGGCGAATAAAAATATAGCTCCAAGTAAAGTTACCGATAGCGAAGATTTAAAGAGGGATGCCTTCCGGGGCATCCCCAAGCTTAGGCTTTTGGTTGTCCTTGAATTATCTTGGGGTGCCATGGGAATCCCCAAGCTTAGGTTCTTGCCACTCCTTATTCCATAGTCCATCAAATCCTTACCCAAAACTTGAAAACTTCACAACACAAAACTCAACAGGAAATTTCATGAGCTCCGTTAGTGCAAGAAAGTAAAACCACCACTTAAGGTACTGTAATGCACTCATTATTTATTTATATTGGTGTTAAACCTAATGTATTCCAACTTCTCTATAGTTCATACCCCCCGATACTAGCCATAGATTCATCAAAATAAGCAAACAACACACGAAAAACAGAATCTGTCAAAAGCAGAACAGTCTGTAGCAATCTGTAACTTTTGAATACTTATGGAACACTAAAAATCCTACCAAAATATTAAGTCCTAGGAAATTTGTCTTTTTATCTACTGAAAAAAGAATCAACTAAAAATCGCGTTTCTGTGATTTATTAAAATTATTCTTGTGCGTGCAGAAGTTTCTGTTTTTCAGCAGAATCAAATTAACTATCACCCAAGATGATCCTATAGGTTCTACTTGGCACAAACACTAATTAAAAATTAAAACCACATCTAAATAGAGCTTAAATGAATTATTTATTACTAAACAGAAGCAAAAAGCAAGAAACAAAAATAAAATTGGGTTGCCTCCCAACAAGCGCTATCGTTTAACGCCCCTAGCTAGGCATAAAAGCGAGGATAGATCTAAGTATTGCCATCTTTGGTATTCAATTCATAAGTGGCTCTCATAATAGATTCATAAGGTCATTTGACTTTATTTCTAGGAAACTGTTCCATGCCTTTCCTTAATGGAAATTGGAATCTAATATTCCCTTCCTTCATATCAATAATTGCACCAATCGTTCTAAGGAAAGGTCTACCAAGAATAATAGGACATGAAAAATTGCAATCTATATCAAGAACAATGAAATCTACGGGCAAATAATTCCTATTTTCAATAATAATAACATGATTAATCCTTCCCATAGGTTTCTTAATAGTGGAATCCGTAAGGTGCAAGTTTAAAGAGCAATCATCAAATTCACGAAAACCTAGCACATCACATAAAGTTTTTGGAATCGTAGAAACACTAGCACCCAAATCACACAAAGCATAGAATTCATGGTCTTTAATTTTAATTTTAATAGTAGGTTCCCACTCATCATAAAGTTTTCTAGGTATAGAAACTTCCAACTCAAGTTTTTCCTCATAAGATTGCATCAAGGCATCAACGATATGTTTAGTAAAAGCTTTATTTTAACTATAAGCATGAGGAGAATTCAACACGGATTGCAACAAGGAAATACAATCTATTAAAGAACAATTATCATAATTAAATTCCTTGAAATCCATAATAGTGGGTTCATTGCTATGTAAAGTTTTGACCTCTCCAATCCCACTTTTACCAAATTTAGCATCAAGATCTAAAAACTACGAATCATTGGGATGCCTTTTAACTAAAGTTGACTCATCTCTAGTCCCATCATTATCAAGATTCATATTGCAAAACAAAGATTTAATAGGAGACACATCAATTACTTTTAGATCTTCATCATTATTTTCATGGAAACTAGAAGAACACGCTCTTACAAAGCAATCTTTCTTAGCACGCATTCTAGCGGTTCTTTCTTTGCACTCATAAATGGAAATTCCCATGGCTTTGAGAGACTCATTGATATCATGCTTAGGTGGAATAGATCTAAGTTTCAAAGAATCAACATCAAGAGAAAGTCTATCAATGTTCCTAGCCAATTCATCAACTTTAAACAATTTTTTTCAAGCAAAGCATTGAAATTCTTTTGAGAGATCATAAATTCTTTAACACTATTCTCAAAATCAGAGGGCATCTTACTAAAATTTCCATAAGAGTTGTTGTAGGAATTACCATAATTATTAGAGGAATTACTAGGAAACGGCCTAGGATTAAAGTTCCTCCATAAGCATTGTTAGCAAAATTATTCCTACCAACAAAATTCACATCCATAGATTCATTATTATTCTCAATTAAAGTAGACAAAGGCATATCATTAGGATCAATAGGAGCACTCTTAGTAGCAAACAATTTCATAAGTTCATCCATCTTTCCACTCAGAACATTAGTTACTTCTATCGCATGGACTTTCTTACTAGTAGATCTTTCGGTGTGCCATTGAGAATAATTAACCATAATATTATCTAGGAGTTTAGTAGCTTCTCCTAAAGTGATTTCCATAAAAGTGCCTCCCGCGTCCGAATCTAAAAGATTTCTAGAAGCAAAATTCAATCCGGCACAAAATTTTTGTATGATCATCCATAAATTCAAACCATGTGTAGGACAATTACGAATCATTAATTTCATCCTCTCATAAGATTGGGCAACATGTTCATGATCAAGTTGTTTAAAATTTAAAATATCGTTTCTAAGAGAGATGACCTTAGTGGGAGGAAAATACTTAGAGATAAAAGCATCTTTGCACTTATTCCATGAATCAATACTATTTTTAGGCAAAGACGAAAACCAAGTTTTAGCATGATCTCTAAGTCAAAACAGAAATAACTTCAATTTAACAATATCATTATCCATGTCTTTCTTCTTTTGCATATCACACAAATCAAGAAAGTTGTTTAGATGAGTAGCGGCATCTTCACTAGAAAGGCCGGAGAATTGATCTTTCATAACAAGATTCAACAAAGCAGCATTGATTTCACAAGATTTAGCATCATTAAGAGGAGCAGCGGAGTGCTACGAAAATCATTATTGTTGGTATTGGGAAAGTCACACAATTTAGTATTATCTTGAGCCATCGTGACAAGCAATCCAACACACAAGCACACAAGAGGCGAGCGAAAAAGAGAGGCAAACGGGAAAGAGAGGGTGAATAAAACGGCAAGGGTGAAGTGGGGGAGAGGAAAACGAGAGGCAAATGGCAAATAATGTAATGCGAGGGAGATGAGTTTGTGATGGGTACTTGGTATGTCTTGACTTGAGCGAAGACCTCCCCGGCAACGGCGCCAGAAATCCTTCTTGCTACCTCTTGAGTACCGCGTTAGTTTTCCCTTGAAGAGGAAAGGGTGATGCAGGAAAGTAGCATAAGTATTTCTCTCAGTTTTTGAGAACCAAGGTATCAATCCAGTAGGAGGCTCCACAGAAGTCCCTCGTACCTACACAAACAAATAAGAACCTTGCAACGAACGCGATAAAGGGGTTGTCAATCCCTTCACGGTAACTTGCAAAAGTGAGATCTGATAGAGATAATAAGATAAGATAAATATTTTTGGTATTTTTATGATATAGATTGGAAAGTAAAGATTGCAAAATAAAGTAGATCGGAAACTTATATGATAAAAGATAGACCCAGGAGCCGTAGATTTCACTAGTGGCTTCTCTCCAGATAGCATAAGTATTATGGTGGGTGAACAAATTACTGTCGAGCAATTGATAGAAAACTGCATAGTTATAAGACTATCTAGGCATGATCATGTATATAGGCATCACGTCCGCAACAAGTAGACCGAAACAATTCTGCTTCTACTACTATTACTCCACACATCGACCGACTCCTGCCTGCATCTAGAGTATTAAGTTCATAAGAACAGAGTAACGCATTAAGCAAGATGACATGATGTAGAGGGATACACTCAAGCAATATGATTGAACCCAAGAGGGGCCCAAAGGGAAAGGACACCGCAAGATTGAACCCAAAGCTAAGCACTTCTCCCATTGCAAGAAAGATCAATCTAGTAGGCCAAACCGAACTGATAATTCGAAGAGATTTGCAAAAATAACCAGTCATACATAAAAGAGTTCAGAGGAGATTCAAATATTTCTCATAGATAAACTTGATCATAAACCCACAATTCATCGGATCTCGACAAACACATCGCAAAAAGCGTTACATCGAATAGATCTCCAAGAAGATCGAGGAGAACTTTGTATTGAGATTAAAAGAGAGAGAAGAAGCCATCTAGCTAATAACTATGGACCCGAAGGTCTGTGGTAAACTACTCACAACTCATCGGAGAAGCTATGGTGTTGATGTATAAGCCCTCCATGGTCGATTCCCCCTTCGGCGGAGCGCCGGCGAAGGCTCCAAGATGGGATATCGCGGATACAAAAGATTGCGGTGGTGGAAATAGTTTTTCATGGTGCTCCTGGATGTTTTCGGGGTATGTAGATATATATAGGCAAAGGAGGTAGGTCAAGGGAGCCACGAGGGGCCCGCGATGGTGGGGGGCGCGCCCACCCCCTAGGGCGCGCCCTCCTGCCTCGTGGCCGCCTTGGCTGCTTCTTGACGTCCACTCCAAGTCTCCTGGATTGCGTTTGTTCCAAAAAAGATCGCTCCCGAAGGTTTCATTCCATTTGGACTCCGTTTGATATTCCTTTTCTTCGAAACACTGAAATAGGCAAAAAAACAACAATTCAGGTTGGGCCTCCGGTTAATAGTTTAGTCCCAAAAATGATAGAAAAGTGTAAAGTAAAGCCCATAAACATCCAAAACGGGTAATATAATAGCATGGAGCAACCAAAAATTATAGATACATTGGAGACGTATCAGGCGGCCGTCCCTCCGCTGGCTCTCTCACGCCCGGCTTGGGAGGCTACGGCCCTAGCAGGGCAATGCTCCTGGCCGCAACAACAACAACGGCGGCAACAACCGCAACGGAGGAGGAAACGGAGGAGGTAACGGGGGCGGCCGCAACCAGCGTTGGCGTCCTTGTTGTCAGATATGCAAGAACTGGGGTCACGAGGCTGGCGACTGTCGCAGCCGCTATGATCATGATCACCGCTCCGCCAGCTCCGCGTCCACATCCTCCTCCCATGAGCTGCCGCACTAGATACTGGACACCGATGCGATGGACCACCTGACGAATGATCTCGATCGTCTACACTTCCACGAGCGCTATGGCGGGAAGGACCAAGTGCAAGTAGGAAATGGTGCAGGTTTGTCTATTTCGCATATTGGTCATTCCATTATACCCGGTTCATCTCTTCGTTTACGAAATATTCTTTGTCTTCCACATATTCATCAACATCTTCTCTCCGTTTATCGTCTCGTCCTTGATATTGATGTTTTTGTGGAATTTCACCGTTTCTTTTTTCTTGTTAAGGACACAGCCACGAAGAAAATTCTTCTTCACGGTATCTACCCCTTCCCGTTTAGTTGCGCGTCGTCCTCCTCCAACCGCCAAGCGTCTCTCAGCATCAAGACCACCCCGTCCCAGTGGCACCAGCGTCTCGGTCATCCCTCGAATAATATTGTTCAAAACATTGTTAGGAATAATGATTTAGTGTGTTCTTCTGAACGTCAGACTTCCGTGTGTGATGCTTGTGAGCGTGCTAAAAGTCGACAATTGCCTTATAATTTATCACATCATGTTAAAACTATGCCTCTTGAGTTAATTCATTCTGATGTTTGGGGGCCTGCTATTGCCTCTTCCGGAGGCTATAAGTATTATGTGAGCTTTGTTGACGATTACTCTCGCTTCTCTTGGATTTATCCCCTTAAGCACAAGTCGGCGTTGAGCAAGTTTTTATGCTTTTCGGGCTCATGTTGGCGTCTCCTCCAGACTAAAATCATAGCTGTTCAGTCAGACTGGGGTGGTGAGTATCACCGACTGCACCGGTATTTCCAACACACTGGAATCTCTCATCTTGTGTCTTGCCCGCACACCTCTCAGCAAAACGGCATTGCTGAATGCAAACACCGTCACCTTGTTGAAACAGGTCTTGCCTTGCTGGCTCATTCTTCTCTCCCATTGCGTTTTTGGGATGAAGCGTTCCTTATGGCGTGCTACCTTATTAATCGTATGCCTACACCTGTTCTTCAACAAGATACACCCATCTATCGTCTCCTTAAGGTGCACCCCGATTACAAGTTTCTTCACACTTTTGGTTGCGCCTGCTGGCCTAGTTTGCACAAATATAATGCACGCAAGCTTGCTTTCCGTTCCACCATGTGTATTTTCTTGGGCTATAGTCCGATGCATAAGGGATACAAGTGTCTTGATCGTTCCACGGGACGTGTCTACATCTCTCGTGACGTCGTTTCGACGAGTCTATTTTTCCCTATGCAACTCCTGGGGTCACCGTCGATGTCTCTTCTTTGGCTGATGTTCTCTTTTCCTTCCATTGAACCGGTTAAGGGTGACCATATGCGCAAATACGACTTGTCCTATTTGTCTACTGACACGCCTCTTTCAGGTCCTGTTACTTCTGTGCAGGATCCTTCGGCTGCTCCATCCTCGGTGGTTGACGCGCATGGTGCATGCACGCCCTCTGCCTGCCGCCCCCATGCGGCCGCCGCGCTGCACTCCCTGGCGATTGACGTGCATGAGACATGCACGTCCCCCCGCCCCTCGGCTCCCTAGTCGCCTGGCCCGGTCCCCGCTTCACCCGGCCCGGCCGGCCCGTCGGCTGCCGCGTCGCCTGGCCCGGCTCGGTTGGCCCGTCTTTGGCCCCAGCCGCTTCGCCCGGTGAGGGAGTTCTGGATTAGGGGGTATCCGGACAACCAGACTATATACTTTGGCCGGACTGTTGGACCGTGAAGATACAAGACTCAAGACTTTGTCCCATGTCCGAATGGGACTCTCCTTTGCGTGGAAGACAAGCTCGGCGATCCGGATATTAGATCTCCTTCTTTGTAACCGACTCTGTGTAAACCCTAGCCCCCTCCGGTGTCTATATAAGCTAGAGGGTTTGATCCGTATAGGGACAATC
Source organism: Aegilops speltoides (assembly GCA_021437245.1). Classification (NCBI taxonomy): domain Eukaryota; kingdom Viridiplantae; phylum Streptophyta; class Magnoliopsida; order Poales; family Poaceae; genus Aegilops; species Aegilops speltoides. Next base: position 56,226,230 of record CM038144.1, on the reverse strand, counting down.
ATAATCATCATAGGCTAGCTTCTAGGGTTTAGCCTCTACGATCTCGTGGTAGATCAACTTTTGTAATACTCATATCATCAAGATCAATCAAGCAGGAAGTAGGGTTTTACCTCCATCGAGAGGGACCGAACCTGGGTAAAACATCGTGTCCCTTGCCTCCTGTTACCATTAGCCTTAGACACACAGATCGGGACCCCCTACCCGAGATCCGCCGGTTTTGACACCGACACCCGGCCCTTCGGCGGTCTCCCTGCAGCGCACTGACGCATCGTTCCTGCCACGGTGCTCGAGGATGCTGCTCCACCATCGCCACTACAGCTCACGTCGCCTTCTGTCGAGGGCAGTTCTGCTCCCTCGACCGCGACGCCTCCAGCTGCTCCTGCACACACCATGGTTACCCGCACCCGCGATCATACTCGTCGTGCCCTTGTTCCTACTAATGGGGCCGTCCGCTATGACCCCCGTCGCCGCATGTTTCATGTGATGCTCTCCGTGAGACTGCCTGGCGTACCACGATGATTGATGAGCTCGCTGCCCTTCACCATAACAAGACTTGGTTTCTTGTGCCTCGGCCGTGCAGAGTCAATGTTGTAGGGAGCAAGTGGATCTTCAAGACCAAGCACCGTCCAGATGGCTCCGTTGATAAATACAAAGGTCGACTGGTTGCTCGTGGTTTCACCCAGCAGCTTGGCATTGATTATGGTGATACGTTCAGCCCGGTTGTCAAGCCGGCCACCGTTCGACTGGTTCTTGCCTTGGTTGTGTCTCGCGGTTGGAGTCTTCGGCAGATTGATGTCAACAACGCTTTTCTTCATGGGTATCTCTCCGAGGACGTCTATATGCAGCAACCACCTGGCTTCGAGGATGCTCGTTTTCCGTCGCATGTGTACACGCTTCAGCGTGCTCTCTATGGACTCAAGCAGTCTCCTCGTGCATGGTATGCTCGGCTCAGTACCCGTCTTCTCGAGTTGGGTTTCATCTCCTCCAAAGCAGATACCTCTCTGTTTTTCTTCCGCTATCGTGATGTTCAGATCTATATATTCATGCCCTCACGGCCAGGTTTCTTATCAAGGACCTTGGGCCGTTGGAGTATTTTCTTGGTCTGGAAGCGTCATACATTCAGGGGGGATGACTGACTCAACGGACGTATGCCTTGGATCGTTTGCATCGTGTGAGCATGGAGAATTGTAAGCCTACTTCCACACCGCTGTCTACTTCCGATCAGCTTGCAAGAGGGTGCGACGACCTCTCGATCGATGATTCTTTCCGGTATCGCAGTGTTGTTGGTGGGTTGCAGTATTTAACACTCACTCGCCTGGATATTTCGTTTGCAGTGAACAAGGTGTGTCAGTTTCTCTCACAGCCCACTGATGCTCATTGGGAAGCCGTTAAGCGGATTTTACGCTATGCGAAAGGAACATTACATACTGGTGAAGTTTATGGTCGTCTCTACTAGCATTAGTATCTTCACCGATCTGATTAGGCGAGATGTCCGGATGATCGTCGATCTCTTGGTGGTTTCGCCATATTTGTTGGACCGAACCTCATTTCACGGAGTTGAAGAAACAACCAACGATGTCGAGATCGAGCACGAGGTGAGTACAAAGCCTTGGCGAATGGAGCCTTGAAGCCATCTGGCGAGTCACTACTCAAAGAGCTTGGAGTGTCTCAGCAGCGTGTTCCGGTTCTATGGTGTGATAACTTAGGGGCCACATATCTGACTGCCAACCCAGTTTTCCATGCGCATACAAAGCACATCGAGATTGATTTCCACTTTGTGCGCGAGCGTGTTGCTTCTGGAGCTCTTGAAGTTAGGTTCATTTGTTCTAACGACCAGCTGGCTGGTGTGTTTACTAAACCAGCCACCAGACAGATGCTAGACCGTTTTAGTACCAATCAAAACCTTGTACAGAGTAGAAGTTCAAATTGAGGGGGAGTGTTTAAATAGGTCTAGCGTGTCGTGTACACGTACTTTGTACGTATGTAATTGTATATGCTGATTGTTATATATAGAAACACGTGGGAACCCTAAACCCTATTCTCAAACTGCATGATGCGATGATTTTGTGTAAAAACCTATGTGCCTACTGCACATAGTGTGTAATATTATCCTTGAAGATAAATTACGGGCACAATCAATAGGTTTTCTCACTCTAAAATCAAAAGGCTATAAACAAAGAAGACTTCGATGTGTTTTGCATCGAGTCTTCTACTTATCAACTATAAAACTGGACACCAATGGTTTGCACTTAGCGGTCGACATCAACTTTGGTATTAATTCATTCTCAATATAAAGGATCAAATTTTACAGTTCTTATCCTGGTTTCGTTGTGATCAATACAATGAATCATCAACTCAAAAAAGAAAAGAAAAAGACAAACAATCGAAAAGTCACTCCCCAGGACACAAATACATTGTCCAATTATTGAAAAGGGCATTCAGTTAGAGTATCACATTAAACAACACATGCATCAAGCTTCTCCACGAAGAAGAAACCGCACACAAATCCGGCAGAAAAACAGCCGCTTGCAATTGCTTTAACATAAGCTGTTGCTTTCTCAACTTCAAAAAGAAAAATATTGCTTTTTTTATCTGTCTACCAGCTGTCACATAGTAGGGCCCAATGAACATGCGTGTCCCGTAGCTCCGCCAGCCTTCTATTTATGCTCTCTCCCATGGACGGAGAGAGGTATCCAGAACCAGAAGCAAAGCTCACACAAAGTCACAAGATGATGAACCCAAAGAGCCGTGTCCAAGAGTGGGAGGCCGACCACGTCGACCTCATCCCGGGGATGCCCGACGACGTCGCCGTCGACTGCCTGGCGCGCGTCCCGCACGGATCCTACCGCTCGATGCGCCGCGTGTGCCGCGGCTGGAGGAGCGCCGCCGCCGCCCCGGACTTCGCCCTGGCGCGCGCCGAGGCCGGAGCCAACGAGGATCTCGTCTTTCTCATGCAGTTTGGCAACCCGGTTGCCGGGGACGGTGGGGCGCCCGAGAACACCCCGGCGTACGGCGTGGCCGTGTACAACGTCACCACCGGGGAGTGGCACCGCGAGAGCTCGGCGCCGCCGGTGCCGATGTTCGCCCAGTGCGCGGCCGTGGGCACCCGCGTCGCGGTGATGGGCGGCTGGGACCCCAACACCTTCGAGCCCGTGGCGGACGTCAACGTGCTGGACGCCGCCACCGGCGTCTGGCGCCGCGGGGCGCCGATGCGGTCCGCGCGCTCCTTCTTCGCCTGCGCCGAGGCGGGGGGCAAGATCTATGTCGCCGGCGGGCACGACAAGCTCAAGAACGCGCTGAAGACGGCGGAGGCGTACGACGCGGAGGCCGACGGCTGGGACCCGCTCCCGGACATGTCGGAGGAGCGCGATGAGTGCGACGGCATGGCCACCGTCGCCGGCGACCGGTTCCTTGCCGTGAGCGGGTACCGCACGGGGCGCCAGGGAGGGTTCGAGCGGGACGCCGAGTGGTTCGACCCGGCGACCCGCGAGTGGCGCCGCCTGGAGCGCGTGCGCGCCCCGCCGTCGGCGGCTCACGTGGTGGTGCGCGGCCGCGTGTGGTGCATCGAGGGCACGGCCGTGATGGAGTGGCGCGGGGAGCGCCGGGGCTGGCTCGAGGTGGGCCCTTACCCGCCTGGTCTCAAGGCCGGCACGGCGCGCGCGGTCGCCGTCGGCGGCGGCGAGCGCGTGGTGGTGACCGGCGCCATCGAGTCCGAGGGAGGCGGCGGCGGGCACGCGCTGTGGGTGTTCGACGTCAAGTCCAAGAGCTGGACCGTGGTGCGCCCTCCGCCGCAGTTCGCCGGCTTCGTCTTCTCCCTGGCCTCCGTCCGCGTGTGATGAGAACCCTCCCCGGCGCCGCTCCCGACCAAGAAGACTACTACTACTAGCGAGTATGTATGCATGTTCTTGAGTTGCAGTGCTTTTGCGATTGATGGATCTGAGATCCGCGATCTCATCGCCTGAGATCTGCGCATCCCGGAAGAATCATCGTCAGGAAAAAAGAACAAAAAAACAGGAGGCGTCATCGCCAAGAAGAAAACAACAAAAATAGCTAGAGGATTGTAGCTTGTCAGATCTGTGCACTCTAGTCATCATGGTTGTGAACTCTCCTCCCTCCCCTCTTCTGCTGTTGAGACAGCCTGCCATTTCTGTTGTTGAGACAGCGTGGTGTTTTGGTTCTATGATATTAGCAATGAGTCGCTGTACATATTATTGTGAGTTGGAAGATCATATCATGTGGTTCCTCCATAGTTCTGTCCAGAACTCCAGATCCAGTTCTGCTGCTGCAGCTCACAAAGGCTGGTACGCCATCTCAAATGTCCATCCGTTTCGCGGCGTAAGAACACACCTCTCGATGTCGATGCCGGTGGCTCGCCGCCGTCGAGCAATCATCTTTACGTTTCTTTCCATACAATTTTCAATTTTCCATACTACTATCTCGCGTCCTATTCAACTGGTGCTCGCCGCCGCCGCCCCGGCTGCTGAACCCGAAGAGGAGCTGACCTTGCCAGCCGATTCTTTCTATAATTAATCGCTAGGTGAGGCCTCGCACTCCACGCAACAGCAAACCGGCCAGCTATCCGTCCCCATCCGTTTCTCCTCCCACGTCGCCATCCAAAGGATAGAACGAGCGGAGATGAGGTCGCCACCGATTATTGCGTCCGTACTTGGCCCACGGTTTTGGACCGCTTGCCCATCTACTAGTAGCACGCACGGCCCTCTACTATAGCGACTTTTATTATCGGGAGGATCCTGACGCCGCTAGGTTGCTGTTAGCTGCATCCATCCATCCATCTTCTTGGCATGGGCAACGTGAAAATTTGCGGGGGGCGCACGGGTATCGTGCCATGCTGCGCAATCCCAATGAAATCGATCGCGAGGAAGATCACCACATTCCCAGTGAAACTGCCAGCTTGATGTATGTTTTTTCTCATCAAGTTTGGATTGCTTTACCATTAGTGTCACCTGGCAGCCTTGATGTATGTGACCCTGCTAGTATGACATACACTCCTTGTTAGACAATAAATGAGGTTCTTTTCTTTCTTTGCAACGGGACACAGGCCAAAGGAGGATGACAGGCATGATGGCGTCCGTGTTTTGTTGCTTCTTGACGCAGACAAGCTGAGATATGCAGTCTTTGTGGCGTCCGGGAAACGAACACCGCTAGTGGTTGCTCTGCGACCTCGATCCTTTCGTGAAAGCTCCAGAGAACATCCTTGTGTTGGTTCTTGCGCGTCAACACATATTTTTTTTTAAACGGAGGCTAAATATTTTCTCATTAATAATTAATCAAAGAGAGGAATATAGTTTAGGGTGTGTCTAGTGTTTGTCATGTCACATCTAAAGTTGATATCATCGCTTAGGCCCATAGCACACTCGCATGAGACAGGCCCAGCGCGCCTCCCATCATTCTACGGCCGTGACTACAGCCTAGCATACGTAGTATTCCATACTTATTACACTAAGAAACGCAGTACTCCATACTTTCCTAAAAAAAATCACAAATACTCCAGATGATTTGTGTTTCCCCTCTTTTCCCGATTTTTCTTTTTCTGCTTCAGGTTTAGTTTTTCTTCTGGTTTCCTTTCAGTTTTTTAACCTTCTTATACTTTTCTATATTATATAGACATTGTTCTAATATATGTTGAGTATTTTTCAAATACACACTGAACATTCTTTCATATACGATGATTTTCTTGTTCCAAACACACACCGAACAATTTCTTAATATACAGTGACATTTTTTCAAATGCACATTCAACTAATATTTAATATATGATGAACTTTTTCAGTTTACATTGAAGCCTTTTTCTATGTAAGGAGAACTTTTTATAAATATATACGGTGAGACTTTTACAATACACATTGAACAAATTTAAAATGTAGGCTGAACACTTCCAAAAATAAATAAAATGATAGAAGAGAAAAATAAAAATACTGGTAAGAAAACCAGAGAAATGTTCATGAATTCAAAAAAGTTTTTTTGAAAAAAATCATGAATTTTACAATTGTTCACGAATTTGAAACATATTGTAGTAAATTCAAAAAATGTTCACTAATTCTATAAATTTGAATGTATTAGATAAATGAGTAAATGTTTGTAAATTCCTATAGATGTTGGTGAATTGAAAATAAATCCCCGTATATAACAAATTTTCACAGGTTCAAAAAATGTTCGTGAATTCAAAATATTTTCACGGCAAATTCAAAAATAGAAAATATGCATATTAGGATCACACCAAATTTGAATGTTTAGGATTGCAAAATAGAAAATAAAAAAAATAGTGACAAAGAGCAAAGGAGAAACAAGAAAACCATATTATTTTGTTTTTCAGTCAACTATACATTTTAAGGTTTTTCTTTTTTCTTGTGAGAACAAAACCATACATATGTGTAATTATGTTTGGAACTGAAAAAGAACAAAAAAACAATTAGCGAGTTATTTGATGAAGTAGAAAGATAGATATTTTAGGTTGTCTCGATGGAAAAATATCAGGCCGAGTTACGAGTCGAGGATGCACTTGCAAGTGAGGTAAAAAAAGGGGTTTGACCAAGTTGCAAGTTGATGGTGACTTTGCAACTAAGGGAAAAAAAATGGTTGGACCCAGTTCCGAGTCAATGGTGGACTTGCAACTCGGACAAGGAAAACTTTGGGCTAATTATGAGTCAAGGGTGGACTTGCAACTGAAGCAGAAAAATAGGAATCGAGCTTGGTTGCGAGTCGAGGGTAGACTTGCAACTAAGGCAAAAAAAAGGATCGGGCCCAGATGGAGCCCAGTTTCCATTCGATTGTGAACCTGCAACTGAGACAAAAAAACTTTGGGGTCAATTGTGAGTCGAGGGTGGACTTGTAACTAAGGCAAAAAAAAGGGGTTAGGCTCCGTAGCGAGTTGAGGGGGAACTTGCAACTAAGGCAAACAAAGGTTGGCGCCAGATTGGGACCAATTGTGAGTCAATGATAGACTCGCAACTAGGAAAAAGAAAAATTCGGGCCGAGTTGCAAGTCGAGAGTGTACTTGCAACGGGGAGAAAAATTGATCGGTCCCCCCATTGCGTATAAAGCCTAGAGTTGCAACCAGTAAAAAAATGGGCCAGGCCCCCAATTGCATATTGAGGATGAAGTCAACCATGAGAAAACTAATCGGGCCCCAGTTGCGTATCAAGGGTAGACTTGCAACTAGGAAAAAAGACGCCCCCCCAATTGTATATTGGGGATGGAGTTGCAGTTGGGACAAAGAAAACAGTTGGTTTCTAGTTGCGTGTCAGTGTTTGGACTTGCAACTAGGACAAAAACATGTGTCAGACCAATAAAAGGGTGGGTCCAATTGCATGTTGGGGTGGAGTTACAACTGGGACAAATTGGTCAGCCTCCAGTTGCGTGTCGAGGGTGGACTTGCAAATCGGACAATATGGTCAAGCTTAGTTGCATATCGGGAGTGGGCTTACAACTGGAACGAAAAAGGTGGCCCCCTCAATTGCTTGTCAAAGGTGGAGTTGCGACTGGGGGGGAAATGCGTCGTCCCCTCCCCCACCCCAAGTTGACTGTCAAGGGTGGACTTGCAATTTCAAACAAAAATGGTTAGGGCCCAGTTACGTAACTAGGGTGGATTTGCAACCAGGACAAATAAAGGGTGCCCCCAGTTGCATGTCATGGTGTGAAGTTGCAACTGGGACAAAAAGAGTCAGCGCCCCGATTGCGTGTCGAGGGTGGCCTTTCACCTAAAAAAGACGGGGGCCCAAGTTGCATGTCGGGGTGAAGTTGCAACTAGGACAAGGAAAATGGTGGGCTGGCCAACTACATGTTGAAGTGGAGTTGCATCTCGGACTTGCAACTGGGGCACCCAAATTACATATTGAGGGTGAACTTGCAACTGGGGCACCCAACTGGGGCAAAGGGTCTGGTCCTAGTTGCATATTGAGGGTGAACTTGCAACTGGGGCACCCAAATTACATATCGAGGCTGGAGTTGCAACTAGGAACAAAAATGAGTGGCCCTGAGTAGCATATTGAGGGTGATTTTGCAACTAGGAAAACATTGGAGTAGGTATCATGTTGGGAGTGGAGTTGCAACTGGGTGAAAAATGGTTGTGCCGCCCCACGAGAAAAAGGTTGTATGTCAATGGTTGACTTGCAACTAGGACAAAAAATGGTGGGTCCACAGTTGCAAGTCGAGAGTGGAGTTGCAACTGGGACAAAAATGGGTTGGACCCTTAGTTGCACGTCGAGAGGGTGCATTTGCAATTAGGACAAAAGATGGACCGGAGTCAATTGCATATCAAGGGATGGACTTGCAACTAGGATACAAAAAATAGCTCAGTTGCGTGTTAGGGTAGAGTTGCAACTAGGTCAAGAAAATTCATTGGATGAAAATCATGCAAACTAGAAAAATCACAAAATTCCTAGATAAAAACAACACAAAAGGGGCAAAGATGGATCCGAGGTCATACGTCGCATCATCATTGACTGCCATGTTCGTCGTCATGCATAAAAAGATCGACCCTCCTAGTCGACTCCCTCCTACCTGCTCATGCCGACTCTACTCCAAGACAAAGGGGAATGGGAGAGAAACAGTGCCGAGATGGAACTGAGTAGGCAACGACTAGTTCATATCTTCAACTTATACAACGCACAGAAAATAGAAACGACTCCCCGATATCGCGGCACAGACACGAGCCAACAAAAGATGCATATGCGAATGGACCAACAAGTGGATTCCAGAAGTATGAAAAGATATGAGATTATGGGACACACGTGACAAACAACCCATGATCAAGATTTGAACAACATTTAAAACAAACATGTCAAACAGTCAGGAATTTCGACGAGAGATCGCTAGATCAATCTCAATTTTTGATGCATTTAAAACAGATAAATAAAGAGGGGAAAGGAAAAGTAAAAAAATAAGGAAAAGGAAATGAAAGAGGAGAAAATCAAAATTTTAAAATACAAATAAAAATTATCATATTTTTTCGAAATTACATGAATTTAAAACATGCTAATTTTAAAAGGTTATAAATTAAAGAAAATAAATAAAAAATAAGGATGGAAAAAGAAAAAGGGAAATAACACAATCGAGCTTGTACATTTCTACCCCGCACCCCACAATGGAAAATAATACCGAAAGGCCCACTCTTTGTTTGCATTGCATGAGACAAATATGTTTTTTGAACCAAAAAAAATTGTTCAAATTATATTTGCACAAATATAAAAATAAGAAAATTAAATTTTAGAAAACTTTGTGCTACTGAGTTGTTGAGGTTTGAAACTTCTCCCTCACATATATATGCATAAATTGTATGCCGTCATCGTTGCAGCAATGTGAAAAACAAAATTGACACACCATTTCGTGAGCAACAAAAAATATGGATAACAAAAAAAGGCATTGTCTAGTTTCTCCCACCCAAATGCATACTTTTTTCAGTCTAGTCTCATCCTCTCGAAACACAAAACTGGAGTCAGTAAAAAAATTACAAATAGAATTTGAAGCCCACCACACTGGGACAAACGTGGCACAACAAAAAGTTGAAAAATACAAACAAAGCACAAGGTTCGGGCGGGAGCTATATCTCACATTAAGCGAGATGGAAGAAGCTCTCGCTGAAGCATCCACGGTAAAAGGCTGACCCATTAGTGCATATAGTAGAATAGGAGAAATAGGGAGGAAAATAGAGTTCCTAGGGAATCCATCCCACGAGGCATCGATGGTGGGTAGTGCTTCTAGCCATTGCGACCAACTAGAGGAAAAGACCAAGTTTTTTTTTTCCTTTTTTTTGTTTGGTTTTCTTAGTTCTTCTCTGGTTTTCTTGTTTTCGTTGTTATACTTTGAATTTTTTTCTTTTGGTTTCTCTATTTTTCTTTCATTCATGGTTATTTTTCCTAGTTTTCTTCTTCTTTCATTCCTTGCTTTTTTGTTTTCTTTCTTGTTTTTCAAGTTTTTTGTTTTCTTTCTTGGTATTCAATGCCTTTTGTTTTTCTTTGTTTCTTTATTGGTTTCACCAGTTTTCAATTCTTTTTGTATTTGTTTTTTCCATTTTATTTTTTGTATTCTTTTTCTTTGGTTTCCTTTTCAATTTTCATTGTTTTTGTGTTTTACCTTCTTTTCTGTTTTTATTCTACATTTTTCATATCGTCAAGTACATTTTTCTAATACACGTTTAGAAGTTTTCAAATAAAATTCTAACATTTTTAATACATGGTCAATTTTTCTAGACACATTTTTATGATTTTTAAATGCTTTATTAGAATTCTTTAAATATACGATTAACATTTTTGAATGCACGGAACAAATTTTCTCTACATATTTTCAACATTGTCAAATGCTTGATTGACATTTTAATACATGGTTAACATTTTTAATACATGGTTAACATTTGTTCAATACATATTTAACATTTTAAAATGCTTGATTAACATATTTTCGAATGCAATGTTAACTTTTTTAATAACAATTTGTCTATATACATTTAACAATTTCAAATACTTGGCTAATATTTTTTAAATACTTGCTCAACATTTTTTCAAATGCTTGATTACATTTCCAAATACAAGATTAACATTTCTTTGATACATAGCGAACATTTTTTATACATATTTAATATTTTTCAAATGCTTGATTAGCTTTGTTTCATATGCACTATTAACATTTTTAATACATGGTCAACATTTTTTCTACATACATTAAACATTTTTCAAATAATTGACTAAGATTTTTCAAATACTTGTTCAACATTTTTCCAAATGCTTGATTAACATTTTTCTAATACTCACTCCATTCCTAAATATTTGTCTTTTTAGAGATTTCAAATGGACTATCGCACATAGATATATATAGACGTATTTTAAAGTGTAGATTCACTCGTTTTGCTCCCTATGTAGTCACTTGTTAAAATCTTTAGAAAGAGAAATATTTAGGAACGGAGGGAATACAAGATTAACATTTTATAATACATGGTCAACATTTTTGTTTACACACTTAACATTTTACAAATGCTTGTTTAACATTTTTCAAACACTTGTTCAACAATTTTTTTTAAAATGCCTGGTTAACATTTTTTTATAGATGATTTCTTTGGATGGCTTGGCACAATAGGAATGAGGTGTTACATGAAAAAGGACTCCCACCAATGGATGTTTCAAAAAGATACCTATGCGGTTCTCTGGACTCCCTGATTGCATTAGAACAGAACTCAGGTTGTGACCCAGAAAAAGGGAAGGCTGTGATCACGTATGAACCGGTTCCCATGAGCAACATGTGATAACAATAGGTAGAGAGCAAAGTAAGTGGATTCCTCCTTCTGTGGGATGGGTTAAGTTGAGTACTAGTGGTTCATGGATAGATCATGGAAAAAGAGGAGGCATGATTCTTAGGGATCATATGAGAAATATAATTTACTCATCATGTAGAGGGTTATTCTTGTGCCGGGATGCGCTGGAAGCCGAGTTATGTGCTTGTATGGAGGGCCTTTCCATTGCTATCCAACGCACTTAGTTGCCAATATTTATTGAGATGGATTCCTCTTGGCGGTGAACATGGTAAAAGATGAAGGCATGGATAGATCTGCCTTTGCAGTTTTGGTAGGGGAGATTAAGCACCTGAGATCTCTTTGCATGACATATATTAAGCATATCTCTCGTACACAGAATTTGGCTAGCGATTACTTAGCAAAGTTTGCTATAATAGAAGGTAGAACAGCTGTTTGGTTGGGCTCTGGCCGCAAGGGGTAGTGAACTTATGTATGAACGACCAGGTGTTCCTTGATTAATACAAGTTTCATACCTGCATTTATTTTGTTTCATACACATTTTAGTTTTTTGTATGCATTTTTCGTGTACGTGATAAACATTGTTTCTATACACTTTTTTTTTCAAATGCTTGGTCAATATTTTGTCAAATATTTTATGTAGGGTGATTTTTGTAATATATTTATTTTGAATATTTGTAAGTATAAACAAAAGTAAAAAACAAAGCAAAGAAATGAAAACAAAAAAGGATGGTGTTCCCGCGCCTGGGCCGACCCAACTCATGTCACCCTTCAGCGAGGGTTCCCCCTGTCTCGCGTGAAGCGAGACATAGGGGCGCCCCAAGGTTCGGCAGTAGCAAAAGCAACACAACACAACCCACTATTTAAAAACACACACGCGCACTCCCCCCCCACACTACCCGTGAGGCAACAAAAACACAACGCAGCACCAGAGCGAGGCGTATTTAGGCGAGCACAGTAGCACGACTCTTGAAGAAATTAGATCATGTGGTGAGGGATTTAGATGTAGCTACATCTCATCTAGATGAGATTTAGCAAATCCGTATTACAACATCCCTAAAACAAAAGGTTGTTACTCTCGAGGCATATTATTTCCTAATTTTTAACACCAGCGATGACCCAAAGCATAAATTTCTTCTTGATGTTGGCAAGGAGAACCGTCGGCGCGGGGAGTTCTTGTGGTGGAAGACATGTGCATTCCTTTTGTTCCAAATGGTCCACGAGGTGAGCATGATGAGGGCTGCCATCACTTTTATAATTGGATGGCCTTGTCGGATAATCCAACAACCTATCTCTAGTTGTAAGCCAGAGGTTCCAAGTGGTAGTATCATTGCTCTCAAGTTGAAGCCAACCTTTGAGCATATCTCACTGGTGGAGAGAAAACCAACATTTGAAGAGGAGGTGATCCACAAATTCTTGTTCACCCTTGCATAGGGGCAAATGCCACAATTTGGCAAAACACTCTTCTCCAGTCTATCTGTGGTCCAAATTCTATTTTGGATGGCCAGCCAAGAAAATAACTTGACCTTAGGCGGCACCCAAGCTTTCCACATTGTGCGCTTCATAGCAGATTGGATAGCATCAAAAAATTGCGCTTTCTAAGCGGATGCTGCCGTATATTGGCCACCAGCAGTGTGCTTCCACACAATATCATCATTGACATTGTTATCAAGTTGGAAACCACATAATGTGGTCCAAAGGGAAACAAATTCACGAAGGTGAGCTAGGTAAAATGATATTGTAATCTTGATTTTGGAGACCCATGCTGAAAGTGCGTTATATCGACTAGAGGGGGGGTGAATAGGCGATTTTTATGAAATTCTTCACTGAGGAATTTGCCGGTGAGGAAATTCCTTAGTGAAGAACTATTTGCAGCGGAATAAGTACTCAGAGGTAAACACAACAGATTACACCCATAGTCAGCATGATGAAATGAGGACTAGAACAGAGTACAGGAAGCGTAAACATAGGATAACGAGATGAAGACAAACAGACTGAGGAAATTGAACTGAGGAATTTGTGAAAGTCTTCAGTCAAAGTCTTCAAGCACAGATATGAACAACATGCAACACAGAATGAGGAAATGAACGAGTTGAGGAAATAGAACCACTCAGTTGGTGAAGACAATGATTTGGTAGACCAGTTCCAACTGCTGTCTCATTTGTACGTCAGTTGGAGCGGCCGAGTATTTAAACTCGAGGACACACATCCCCGACACCCGATCTCGAGCCGCAACTCAGACACCCAGTCCTCACCATATTCTCCTTGAACTAAGACCACGCAGGCCTCGTCCAATCACTCGTGGTAAGTCTTCAGGTGACTTCCAAACCTTCACAGACTTGGTCACTCGGCGATCCACAATTCCTCTTGGATGCTCTAGACCTTGACGCCTAACCGTCTGGAAGAAGCACAGTCTTCAAAGGTAACAAGCGTCGGATCCACGCAGGATCAATTTCTTCAGTGATGCTCAATCACTTGGGGTTTTTGTGGGGGTTTGGTTTTGGGATTTTCCTCACTTGATGATTTTCGCTCAAAGTCCTCGGAGGATGGGTTGCTCTCAAATGACAAGTGTCAAGTTCTCTCGGAGCAGCCAACCAACTAGTGGTTGTAGGGGGCGGCTACTTATAGCCTAGGGAGCAGCCCGACATGATAAGACATAAATGCCCTTCAATGATATGACCATTAGGTGGATAAGATATTTTGGTCCGCCGGCGCGCAGCACAGCAATGGTCGGAAATTTGACTTTCAAAGTCCTCAGGGCTATCATGTTCCTCATCGTAGGCAATTCAGACTGGCGAATTCCTAACTCCTCGATCGAGTAAAGTCATCATGACTGTAAGAACTGCGTCTCATTCAAGAATTTGACCGAATCGTATGAGATTTCAATGGCTTCACTCGAAGGGATTGGTAGGTGTAGGATGTTGAGTTGAGCATCACATGGAAATTTTTCCTTAGTATTTCCTCGACCCCTTTAACGATGACGGTGTTTCCTATGACTCAAGAAAGAGAAATGAAACTACGAAAACAAAAGTCTTCATGCTTGATTCCTCAAATGAATATCAAGTCTTCATGGTCACACCAATTTCTTCACTTTCAAAGTCTTCAGAAAGTCTTCAGAATATCAAAGTCTTCAGTCGAAGAACTTCATTTTTAGGGGTCGACTTTCTCTGTAAATATCAAACTCCTCATAGACTTATAGACCTGTGTACACTCACAAATGCATCAGTTACTTAACCTATAAGTCTTCAATACACCAAAATCACTAAGGGGCACTAGATGCACTTGCAATCTCCCCCTTTTTGGTGATTGATGACAACATAGGTTAAGTTTTCAACGGGGATAAACATATGAAGTGTAAATACTGATATTGAGGAATTTGATTGCAAGATATAGAAGAACTCCCCCTGAATATGTGCATAATGAGGAATTTGCTTTTGAGGCAATGCACACTTGAAGATTTAAATCATGGAGAACTCCCCATATATCTTGTAATTCATACACGCATTTGATATATATACTATGAAGAATTTGAAATGCATGATGAAATATGGTGCCTGATGAGATTCAGCATGCGTGCAATGGTATTTAACGAGGAATAAGCATGCAGAATAGCACATCAAAAGTATCGGGGCTCAAATATCACATTCAGAGCTTAGTGCTTCAAAAGCATCAGAGCATAATACGTATCAAAATCGAGCATCGAAGCACGATCAAAAGTATTAGAGCACAAAGGCAAAGTCGGCACAATGCACGATCAAAAGTATCGAGCACCATCGGTTTAAGATTACAACTCGATCCAATAAAAGTTGCGGAAGAACGAGAGTTGTAACTTAATAAAACGCCCATAGTATAACCCCGCTTGAAGACTAACTCAGATTTCTCCCCTTTGTCATCAAATGACCAAAAGGATCAAAATCGAGGACTAACGCCTCAAGATATTCAAGTCGATGGAGGCGCCAACATTATCGGGTTGGTTGTTGAAGTAGGGCTGCCGCAGTGTCGTCCAAATCTTCAAATTCATTAGTTTCAGCGATGAAGAATAAGAGCCGCCACCAAATCAGAACTTTGACTCGCTTGAATTTCTTCGAGGTGGTGCGGACCAGTCATAAGCTTCACGAAGACCCATAGTCTTCAATTCTTCCGCGAGTAGACATGATTGAGAACAGCCAGTGCGGTTGAGGGTTTCATGAAGGTAGTCTTGGTTTTCTTCACAACATTATGCGTTGAGGTCATATTATGAAGAATTGCAGCAAATTGGCGCTTGACCCATTTTGATTGCGATCAACCTTCGATGAAGGCGAGGAGTAACTCACGATCGACCATCACCACAGGTGCGATTGCTTGAGTCTGTTTCTTGGTTGAGGTATTTGCGGCGGTATCATGCGTTGCGAATCGTCATTGGTGGAGTAAGATGCAGCCTTGCGGGCCGACCATCAATGGACGAGTGCCTTCATCAATTACAGCTGTTGCCTTGCCCTTGTCATCAGATGATGAAATTGGTCGCTTGAGGACTTCAATGGGCGGCAGGAAGCTGCCATGGTTCAGAGTGTTAGCCTTGTAGTTTAGTGAAGATCTTGCCCTTATGAATCTCATGATCCAAGGCGCATATGGCTTCAGCTCAAAAGGTGACATTGCACCGTTGGCCAGAGTCCTCATGAAGAAATCATGGAAGTTGACAGGAACGCCATGAATGATATTGAAGAGCAAGTTCTTCATGATGCCAACGACGTCTTCATTAGTTGAGTCATGGCCTTTGATTGGACTCATAGTCTTCGTCAAGATTCTGTACACAGTCCGAGGCACATATAGCAAATCCTTGACGAGAATTTGGTTCGAGGGCTTGGCTCGGCTTCGATGGTTTATCAAGATTTTGCATGAAGTGATCGACAGTTCACGTTCATTGTAAAGGCAACGAGCGATTCATGGGGAGGATCAAGAGGAAGGACACGAAGCAATTCAGATTCTTTGGTGCCTTGTAGTGAGTATTTTCATCATCAATCCGAACCCATGAGTTGATGTCTTGACATCTCCGTGATGTGCGGTGGCATAGAATCAAGAATGAGTTCTTCATTCCATCCACAGATATCGGTCTGAGAAATTCAGCAGCCTCGCATCGTGAAAAACACGAATCTTGGCTCGAAGCACGGCGGTGATTCCATACCCACATGAGGAATATGCTCATGATCGAAGATCTTGTCCTTGTCGAATAGCGAGGAATAGAAATTTGCTTGTGTTGGAGTCGAGCGTCTTTTCCTCATTCGAGCGAGTCATAAGGATTGTAGGCGATGAAGAACACATGCTCGTAAAAGAAATCTTCAGCCTTGAACTTTTGCTTGCTCGAAACGGATTCTTTGGCTTGGGCAGAGGAATATCTGTTATTTGAAGCACAACCTCGGAATCGCGATTTCGTGTTCTTGGTGAGGAATTTCTGGTTCCTCTCTGTATGCGGTTTGAGGATCAGCAGCTTGTTCTTCAGCGCTAGTGGCTGGAATCTCTTCGTTGATGATGATGTGGGATGAGTTTCTTGAGCCCATTTGAGCAGTAGTAGTCGGTGGTGAGGTACTTGTTGAAGCGGAGTGAAGAGAGGAGTATTGGGGTGCTGACTTTCCCAAAAGTCATCGTTCATTACAGGTGTAGTGCACCCAATATCCACATCTTCATCTTCTTTTCAATTTCCTCAACACCGCCTCTTCACCGTGAACCGAGGCACGGGTGAGGAAGCAACAGAGTTGAAGGAAAGCTTCCACTTCAATTTCTTCATCAAGCTGTTACAAGTAGCAACAGAGTGATTTTCTTCATCGATCCGCTTGGAATCGTGTATTCTTCTCCAAAAGGAACAATTTCCTTAGATGACATGGAGGAAATGGGAATGGCATCAATAGGATTTTCAATAGAGCTGGTCATTGGCTTCAATTTCTTCGCAGCCGAAGAATTTGACGCAGCTGATGCCTTCCTTTTCTTCACTGCAGCTCGCTCTGCAGCCTTTGTCTTCTTCACTTCATAGGCAGAAGGAAGAATTGGAGTTGGTGTTGGTGCATGAGGAGCTGAGGATTGTTGTACAGTGTCTTCAGGCACAACGGGTGCAGTTGCCCTGTTTCCTTCAGATTCTTCAGGCGCACCACTAGTGGATGCCCTGGGAATTTCTTCAGTAGCTGGAATGGAGTCATCAGCCCTGGAACTTGTGTTCTTATCAAGACGTTGAAAGTCATCAGCAGGTCTTGGCATGTTCTTCAAAGAGGTGAGCAGATTCTTCACTGAGGATTTTCTTGTTGCGATGAAGCTGCAATAGTTGACATTCTATTCGCCGAGTGACGAATCTCACCTTGGCTCCTTGCCAACAAGATTGTAAGCATCAAAATCCTTGCTGAGTGCTTGGATTTCGATTGAGCTTTAAGAAGTTCTTCAGAGACAAGTTGATGATGTTTTTCCTCGAAGCTTCTCTTTTCTTGCTTTTGCTCTCTTCAATTCACGAGCCTTTTCAAATTTCCATTTCTCTTCTGAGATGAAATGGTTCAGCATGTGACTTTGACCAGGAGTCAGTGGCAGATCCGGAAGAGGAGTGTGTGGATCCTGAAGCCACAGGTCAATGAAGTCTAGGATCTTCTTCGGATCCAAAAGCAGAGGTACACTTGTTCCTTTGGCTCTAGCGGCCTTGGTCAGTCTGTCACTGATGATTTCTTCAAGTTCTTCATCAGAGGCCTCATCATCATAGGGAACGTTGAATGCAACCTGTTTCTTCTTTGGACTTGGCCGAGGACCGCGTCCAGCAGTTGCTTTTGTCTTCAGCAGAGTGGAACCTGTTGAGGACATTGGTGCAGCTGAGGAACTTGCTGAAACACCAGAAGCAATAGAGAATCCTTGAGTCCTTTGACAAGTGGCAAGATGCACAGGTGTTGAGGACTTGGAGGGAGCTGCTGAGGATTTTGAATGAGCAGCAGCAGTCTGAGGAATTTGCCGTGAGGGCGCGGCTGAGGAACTGGGCCGTGAGGGCGCTGACGGTGAAGCACTTGGCTTGCGTGCAGGCTTCTTTGGCATTGATTTCCTCGGTTTGACCGAGGGCTCAGCAGCAGCAGCAGCAGCAGTATCCTCATTGAATTTCCTCACTGCCTCCTTGGCCTGTCTTGCCAATTTGGCTTGGCGCTGGACCATTCTTCAGAAAGTCCTCACCACGCTTGATGCTTTGGTGGGATCGCGATTGGCAGTGCGGAGGAGCTCTTGGGCATGGAGGATTGAGAGCGAATTTCCTCATGTACTTAGGAGTGACATAGCGGTATTCTCGCCATTCTCGTGCCCATCTCCTTTCTATTCTCTATATCGCACTTTGCGCTGGTTCTTAGTCTCCTTGCCAAATTTGGATTCATCGGTGTGCGATAGTCTTTGTATATTTCCTCGAGAATTTAAAAGCATCATGACTTCGGTTTCTTTCCTCCCTTCATGTTCTCTTGCCTTACGCCATTTTCTTGGTGAGGAATTTGAACAATAGAGCACTCAAGAAGTATGCAGTTTTTCTTCGAGGAACGCTGCAAATGAGTTAAGTTGATGAGAACCTAGTGATTCAAAGAATGACATGAGTACTGTGAACAGAGTGTAGGTGCGAGGAATTTGGAGAGGTCATATGCGTTCTCAGAAGATTTTTCAAAAGAAGCAAGTTTTGAGGAATTTGACCAGTTTGAGCCTTGAGGAATTTCACTAAGTGTTTCGTCTTAGGTTCCAGAGTTGTATAGATCGAAAATCCACACAATTGAGGAATCTTGAAGAAATGAATGCTTAGAGAGATAAATCAAGAGCATATAGTGTGTGAGGTGTTCATATGTGAAGAGTTTGAAGAGTAAAAACACCTTTGAAGATTTTCAAAAAGATTTGAGAATCAACGCGAGTAATAAAAGTGACTTTTAATTACCCGAACTGAAGAACACGACGAACAGAGATGAACTATAGAGAAGTTCGTCACGTTAGATCTTCCACGCCCTAACTTGGCAGAGGAAGATGACTACGGCGGCGGCGGAGTGAAGATTTCATGACGGCGAGTACGACGATGATGAGGTCGAGGCAGTGAAGCTTTTCCTCACCGGCGGCGATGGAGTAGCGGCGGCGCTAGGGTTTGAGGAGAGCTCGAGTGAGAGATAGCGATCGAGCGGAGTAAATGAAGTGAGGAGGGTAAAGGGGTATTTATAGCCACGGTGAAAAAACTGTTCGCCCGAAGATTTTGGACAAACATGCCCTGCCCTTTCTCCTTCACGCGACGTGTGTCACCCACGCATCGTGCGTATGGGATCGTAAGATCGTGGGTGATTAAAGTAATACATCGTGGGATGCGGAATGGTTTGAGCGGTAAAACCGAAACTTGGATAAGATTTGTTAAAAGTTTTGTTCGCAATTTCTTCAAATTGTCAAGGACCAAAGAAGACTTTGAACAGTTTCCATCGAACGCATATGAAGAATTTGTGAATAGATTGGGTTGAGTATAGCATAGAGGGGAAGGGTCCGATCACATTCACTTAGCAGAAATCACAACTTGAAGAATTAGCAATAAGTGAATGCTGTAGAGGACATAAACTCATATATATATATATACCCAATGAAGAACGACGACGGAACTACTGAAGATTTTGCAAAGTTGAAGAAATTGAAGAACTGAAGAATTTCAAAAATGAGGAAAAAACTCAGATTGAAGATTTTCAACTTTTGTGGTGGCGTAGTCCACCGTATAAGAATGATGATTTCGCACACAGCGCACAATTGTCGTGGGTTACGAGAATCAAATTCTTCATTGATTTCTTCACACTTAGATTGTTGTTCTTCATTGATTGAGGAACAACGTTTCTTCATGTGTTGCACATCTAAGTCATCAATTTTGCATAAGGGTTAGGATGTGTGTCCTTTTCAAAGAACATTCAAGATTCTAAGATATTTAGCTCACACCGCAACTTGCTAAATCTCTTCTCATCCAAGGGCTTGGTGAAGATATCAGCTAGCTGTTCTTCGCTTCACATGCTCGATGGAGATATCGCCTTCAACACATGATCACGAAGAAAATGATGACGAATCTGGATGTGCTTAGTCTTCGAGTGCTGAACGGGTTGTGAGCAATCTTGATGGCACTCTCGTTGTCGCAGAGGAGAGGCACATTCTTCACGTTGACGCCATAGTCCTTGAGGGTTTGCTTCATCCAAAGCAGTTGAGCACAAAGATGACCCAAAGAGCAATATATTCAACTTCAGATGAGAGGCGATACGATTACATTTCTTCGAGGACCAACGGACCAAAGATCGTCCGAGGAAATGACAAGTGCCGATGTTGATTTGCGGTCCACACGATCACCAAAGATAGTCGAGTCGAATATCCAATGAGATCAAAAGCAGAGCCCTTGGGGTACCATAATCCTAGTGTTGGTGTGTGAGCTAGATATCGAAGAATATGCTTCACAGCCTTATGGTGTGATTCCTTGGTGCAGCTTGAAATCGGGCACACATGCAAACACTAAGCATTATATCTGGCCTAGATGCACATAGGTACAATAAAGAACCAATCATGGAGCGGTATACCTTGTGATCAAGTCGATACCATTTTCATCGATGCATAGATGACCATTTGTGGGCATAGGAATTTTGACGCTTTTGCAATCTTGCATGCCGAATTTCCTCGAGACATCTTTGAGGTATTTCTCCGAGATATGAATATGCCATTGCTGCCGATTTAATTTGAAGACCTAAGAAGAATTTCAACTCTCCCATCATAGACATTTGATATTCTTCACTCATCATATAGGCAAATTCATCACTATATCGTTGGTTAGTACAGCCAAAGATAATATCATCAACATATATTTGGCACACAAACAGTTCACCATCATATGATTTAGTAAATAGAGTAGGATCGAGTGAACGGGTGTGAAGCCATTCTTCACGAAGAATTCCTTCATGTATCATACCACGCCGAGGGGCTTGCTTGAGGCCATAGAGAGCCTTATTTAGTCTCAAGACTTTGTCGATTCTTGGGATCTTCAAAACACAGGGGTTGAGCAACATATACTTCTTCCTCAAGCTTACCATTGAGGAATGCACTTTTCACATCCATTTGATATAAGATGATATCATGATGGTTAGCATAGGCAAGTAAAATGCGAATAGCTTCAAGTCTAGCAACAGTGCAAAAGTTTCATCAAGTCAATTCCTTCAACTCGTGTGTAGCCTTGAGCTACTAGTCGTGCCTTATTTCTCACAACAGGCCATTTTCATCTTGCTTGTTGCGGTAGATCCACTTTGTGCCGATGATATTATGCTTGCGAGGATCTGGCGATTGACCAATTCCTAGACATTGTTCAGCTCGAATCGATGTAATTCTTCTTGCATAGCCCTGAATCCACTCCGGCTCGTAAATGCTTCATCTACCTTGGTGGGCTCGAGATAGAGACAAAAGCATAGTGCCCACAAAAGTTAGATAAGTGTGAGGCTTTTGAGCGGTAAGAGGACTGGTGCGCTGATGTCATCGATGATCTTCTCCACTTGCACTTCTTTTGCAACGCGTGGATGAGCTGGTTGTCGCCGAGGATTCTGATCAAGATTTTCTTCACAGACCAATTTCCTCATCACGTTCTTCAGTCGCATCAGCTCGACGTTCTTCGCGAACAGGAATGAATTCTTCACCAGATTCTTCAGTGGGAATGACATCCTCAGTTGCCTTGTGCTTGATAGCATCCTCAGGTGCTGGTTCATCTAACACGTAGGTAGGTGCTCTTTTGCGAACCATTAGTTTCATCGAACCGCACATCTACAATGGTCAACAATCTTGTGAAGAACAATGTTGAAGACTCAGAGGTGTGCGAGTCCTTTCCGTAACCAAGCATAAAACCTTCATGTGCTTTCGGTGCAAATTTAGAGTTGTGGTGAGGATCTCTAATCCAACATTTAGCAATCAAGACTTTGAAATAACTCACATTGGGTTTCTTGTCGTGAGGAGTTCATAGGCGTCTTCTTGAAGAATTTGTGAAGATATACTCTGTTGATGATGTGGCGCAAGATCAATTGCATCAATCCAAAAACGCGGAGGCGTTTTGTATTCATCAAGCATAGTGCGAGCCATCTCAACAAGAGTTCGTTCTTGCGCTCCACGACGCCATTTCTGCCGAGGAGTATAAGGAGCAGATAATTCATGAGTGATACCAAGTTCATCAAGATAGGCATCAAGACCGAATTCTTGAACTCGGTTCCATTGTCACTTCGATATGCTTGATCTTCACACCAAAGTTGGTTGAAGCCCTCGAGGAAAATCGCTTGAAGACTTCCTGCACTTCATGTTTGTAAGTAACAATGTGTACCCATGTATATCGAGAATAATCATCAAAATGACAAAACCATATAGAGATGCATCATTAGTGATTTGCTGAATAATGATTAGGTCCAAGAGGTCCATGTGAAGCAATTGAATGGACGAGTAGTGGTCACGATAGTCTTCGCCGGATGCTTGGCCTTGGTCATTTTTCGCTTCACATGCTCCGCATAAGTGATCCTTGAGTAATTTGACATTCTCAATGACAATGATATGCTTCTTCTTCGCAAGCGTGTTCAAATTCCTCATGCCCGCATGACCAAGTCGTCGATGCCATAGCCAGCCTTCCGAGGCTTTTGCAAGTAAACACATGGCTGGTTGTGGTCCCAGTAGAGAAGTCAACAATATACGATCTCCTCTCCTAAAGCCTTCAAGACTTTGGAATTGTCGCTTCCATAATCACAACACAAATGATATTTGCCAAAGACAACAACCATATCAAGATCACAAAGCATTGAGACTGACATGAGATTGTATCCTAAGGATTCAACGAGCATGACTTTGTCCATGTGCTTATCCTTAGAGATAGCAACCTTACCAAGACCCAATACCTGACTTTTGCCTTTGTCAGCAAATATGATATGCTTCAGAGGTGACGGTGATAAAGGAGCATCCATCAATAGATTCTTGTCACCAGTCATGTGATTTGTACACCCACTATCGAGGACCCATTCAGTGGTTTTGGGTTGATCATCCTGCAGATGAATTAGTGTAACTTACAATCTCATATGCTTCATCAGTGAAGAATATGATATCAAGTTCATCAGATGAATTTCATCAAGCAGTAAACAGATATAGTAGTATGAGGACGTGTGAAATGAAGGTTCATTTCATCATGATTCGCCTGCGTCCTTTCAGGCATTTTGTCAGGTCCCCAGCAAATTCTTCAGACGTTAGAGCACGTCTGGAGACCTGACCCTGCAGAAGAGATTAGTTCCTTTTCTTCACCACCCACATCTGGAGGGGTGGCAAAGAGTTCATCATCCTGCGAGCACCATGTGAGAAAGGTGGCAAAGATGCCAAACCATTTCGCTTAGCATTGGAGGGGTTAGGGTAAGCATATGAATAAGCAGAGTAATTATTTGAGGACTTATGAACATAATGGTTTGAAGAATAATGCACATATTCATAGCCCTTAGCTTTGCCCTGCGAGACAGATTTGTTAGCATGATAATAATCATATGAGGACTTTGATCCAGTTGAGGAATTTGATCCTCGTGAAGAATTTGGTCCGTATGAGGATTTGGATCCATATGAAGAGTTTGGTCCATATGAAGAATTTGATCTGGGGTTCCTGTTCTTCACTGGTGGTGTCATGAGGACATTCACCTGAAGATTTTTAACACAGTTTTTGGGAACCCAGATTTTCTTCATAGGGGAACCGTTCTGCGAGCTTAGTGCCAACATATCTAGCAAATACTTCACCATTCGATTTTTGAATAGTTTATAGTTGAGTCAAATGACTCATCGAAGAATGAGGAGATTCACATGTAAAGCGGATAAGTTAGATGGATCAATCTGGAGGTCCCTTTGCAAAGAACCCATGAGGTTTTGGGATACCGCTCAGTCTCCAATATGTTCCATCGGCATTCAGCTTCCTCTCAAAGGCAATACCCTCTTTCCTAGGGTTTCGTTGAGGATCTGCTTTTGAGCACATCACAAAGTGTCGATGCCCTTTGAGGCTTTTGTACATGCTGTCATGTACAATTCCTTCAGCCCTGCATTGTCAATGATACTAGCAAAGTCCTCAGATGAGGAATTAGTGATAGCAGAGGCAGATGAAGAATTTGTAACATTTGAAGCATTTGAACATTCAGGTGAAGAATTAGCAGATTCACGTTCAATGCACTTTAAGCATGGAGGAACAAATTCTTCCTGAGAAGCGCTAATTTGTTGAGCTAGTAATGAATCGCGCTCCTTCTGAAGATCTTCATAACATACTCTTAGCTTTTCAAGATCTGCCTTTCTTTGAATAGCTTCAAGAGAAAGCTTCTCATTGTTTTGCTTTTCTTGAAGAAATTCATAAGAAAGTTTCTCATGATCAGACAAGAGGGAGTTATGATGACCTTGAAGGTTATCATACTTAGACTGAAGTCTCTGAAGATATCATCACTTTTATCTAGCATGTTTTGAACCTTTTCAAGAGCCCGTTGTTGTTTCACAGCAATTTTAGCAAGTTTAGAGTAGCTAGGCTTAAGATCCTCATCAGATTCATTTTCACTAGAATCGGAGGAGTTGTATTTGAGTACCTTAGCTGCTTTTTCCATGAAGCAATAGGTGGGAGCGTAGCCATCATTATCTTCATCAGGCTTGTTGGTGGAATCAGTTTCTTCAGTGTTGAAGATGGACTTGTTGATTTAAAGCAAGAGTAACGGCTAGACTCGCCACACTGACTCAGATTCTTCAGACTCCTCCTCTTCATCATTTTCCTCAGATTCAGCTTCAGAGTCCATTTCCTTGCCAATGAATGCCCGAGCCTTTTTGGAGCTGCCCTTCTTGTGAGATGAAAACTTTGATGGTTTTGAAGACGAAGATTTTGATGATTTCTTCTTCTTCTTCATTTCATCAGAACTGTAGTCCTTGTATTTCTTTTTCTTCATTTCCTTTTCCCATTGAGGACAATCTTGAATATAGTGACCAGGCTTCTTGCATTTGTGGCAAAGTCTTCTCTTGTAGTCACTGGATGAAGAATCACTTCCCCTTGAGGGTTTTCCAAAGCGACCACGCCTTGTGAATTTCTGGAATTTCTTCACCAGAGAGCTAGATCTGGCTCGCTTCTTCAGATCACCAAGGCTACTACCGTAATCCTCACATTGAGTCGACACAACCTTAGGCTTCAGGCACGTGGTTTGCCATAGTTTGAGCCATAGAGATCTCTCTTTTGAGAAGTCGAACTCACGAGTGTTAAGCCTTTCGAGGATATCAGCAGGATCAAGTGACTTGTAGTCGACGCTCTTGTATCATCGGTCCCAGAGTATCAAATGAGGAATCAAGCGATCTTAGCGGTTTCTTCACCACTTCATGGTCGATGATGTCGATGGCACCGAGGGCTTGAAGCTCATTTGAGATGTCAGTGAGGCGATCGAAGGTTTGTTGAACATTTTCGTTGTCGAGTCTTTTGAAGCGGTTGAAGAGATTCCGAAGAACATCAACTCGAGAGTCACGTTGAGTTGAGACTCCTTCATTTACTTTGGACAGCCTATCCCAGATAAGCTTGGCAGTTTCCAAAGCACTCACTCTTCCATACTATCCTTTGCTCAGATGGCCACAGATGATATTCTTCACTTGAGAGTCGAGTTGTTTGAATCTCTTCACGTCAGTAGCGGTCAGAGTTTCAGTGACAGCGGGGATACCATTTTCCACAACATACCAGAGATCATTATCAATTGCCTCAAGATGCATCCGCATCTTGTTCTTCCAGTAGGGATAGTCCGTTCCATCAAAGGTAGGACACCCAGCCGAGACCTTGATCATACCTGCGGTCGACATAACTAGAACTCCAGGTGGTTAAACCAAAATCACACAGAACAAGGGAGTACCTTGCTCTGATACCAATTGAAAGTGCGTTATATCGACTAGAGGGGGGGTGAATAGGCGATTTTTATGAAATTCTTCACTGAGGAATTTGCCGGTGAGGAAATTCCTTAGCGAAGAACTATTTGCAGCGGAATAAGTACTCAGAGGTAAACACAACAGATTACACCCATAGTCAGCATGATGAAATGAGGACTAGAACAGAGTACAGGAAGCGTAAACACAGGATAACGAGATGAAGACAAACAGACTGAAGAAATTGAACTGAGGAATTTGTGAAAGTCTTGACCAAAGTCTTCAAGCACGATATGAACAACATGCAACATGTAATGAGGAAATGAATGAGTTGAGGAAATAGAACCAGTCGGTTGGTGAAGACAATGATTTGGTAGACCAGTTCCAACTGTTGTCTCATTTGTACGTCTGGTTGGGCGGCCGAGTATTTAAACTCGAGGACACAGTCCCGGACACCCGCCTCTCGAGCCGCAACTCAGGGACACCCAGTCCTCACCGTATTCTCCTTGAACTAAGACCACGCAGCCTCGTCCCAATCACTCGTGGTAAGTCTTGGTGACTTCCAAACCTTCACAGACTTGGTCACTCGGCGATCCACAATTCCTCTTGGATGCTCTAGACCTTGACGCCTAACCGTCTGGAAGAAGCACAGTCTTCAAAGGTAACAAGCGTCGGATCCACGCAGGATCAATTTCTTTAGTGATGCTCAATCACTTGGGGTTTTGTGGGGGTTTGGTTTTGGGATTTTCCTCACATGATGATTTTCGCTCAAAGTCCTCGGAGGATGGGTTGCTCTCAAATGACAAGTGTCAAGTTCTCTCGGAGCAGCCAACCAACTAGTGGTTGTAGGGGGCGGCTATTTATAGCCTAGGGAGCAGCCCGACATGATAAGACATAAATGCCCTTCAATGATATGACCGTTAGGTGGATAAGATATTTTGGTCCGCCCAAGAAAGACAAAGAACGGTCGGAAATTTGACTTTCAAAGTCCTCGGGGCTATCATGTTCCTCACTGTAGGCAATTCAAGACCGGTGAATTCCTAACTCCTCGGTCGAGCAAAGTCATCGCGACGTAAGAACTGTGTCTCATTCAAGAATTTGAAGAATTTGTATGAGATTTCCAATGGCTTCACTCGAAGGGATTGGTAGGTGTAGGATTTTGAGTTGAGCATCACATGGAAATTTTTCCTTAGTATTTCCTCGACCCCCTTTAACAGTACGGTGTTTCCTATGACTCAAGAAAGAGAAAATGAAACTACGAAAACAAAAGTCTTCATGCTTCAGATTCCTCAAATGAATATCAAGTCTTCATGGTCACACCAATTTCTTCACTTTCAAAGTCTTCAGAAAGTCTTCAAAATATCAAAGTCTCCAGTCGAAGAACTTCATTTTTAGGGGTCGACTTTCTCTATAAATATCAAACTCCTCATAGACTTATAGACCTGTGTACACTCACAAATGCATCAGTTACTTAACCTATAAGTCTTCAATACACCAAAATCACTAAGGGGCACTAGATGCACTTACACATGCATCATTATTGAGAGCTTCTCACACCTTCTAATTCTTTTTCTTGGGTGCTTCATAAGTGAGGGGTGCAATCTCCCTAGACTTACGATTATGCACCCATGGCATGTCCCAAAATTTTCCACGACGTTGCTGACAATTATGGTCGTGGATGTTGGGAAACATAGTAGAAAACAAAAATTTCGTGCCTATGCACACCCAAGATCAATATGAAGATGCATAACGGGTTGGGATCATGATTGTTACCGTCACTGAGTTGCAGCGAAAGAAGAACGTGTCGGTACAGATCGTACTTGGAGTCCCTTGAACCGTCGATGAATGATCCCACGATCTTCCCACAAATAGTCGCTCAAACCAAAGACCGAAAGCACGACTTCTCTACATGGTTGCAAGCGCGCAACCTTCATGATCCGGCAGCGCTTTGCCGTCCAGAGCTAATCATCATTGGAGAATTAGATGGAGGAGATTAGAACCACACTGGGCTTCTAATTATGACGATTAGAAGAACTAGACCAACCTCTAATTAGTCAAGTAGGACCAACTAGAACTAGGGCTAGAAGAACTAGAGGAGGCTCCGAAACTTGTGTGTTCCAAAGAGCAAAAACCCCTAGTATATATAGGTTGGAGGGGAGGGAGAGGGAAGCCACCAAGGAGGGAAAGTCCCTCCTTAGGACGCTAGCCAAGGGAGGGGAGGAGGAGTCCTCCTTGTCGGTGTCAAAACCGGCTGATCTCGGGTAGGGGGGCCCAAGCTGTATGTCTGAGGATCAATGGTAACAATGGACAAAGGGACACAATGTTTACCCAGGTTCGGGCCCTCTTAAAGGAGGTAAAACCCTACGTCCTGCTTGATTGCATTTGATGAGTATAGGGATTACAAGATTTGATCTACCTTGAGATCGTAATGGCTAAACCCTAGATTGCCTAGCCTATGAATGTTATGATTTTGCCTCCGGTCTAACCCCCCTGTTTATATGGACACCAGAGGGGCCTAGGGTTGTATAGAGTCGGTTTACAGATAAAGGAAATAGCATATCCGAACACCTAATGTTGCCATTCACGCATAGAGGAGTCCTAACCGGACACGGGAGGTGGTCTTCTTCCTTCATCTTGACAACCCATCAGTCCGACCCATATTGAATAGGCCGGACGCCCGAGGACCCCCTAGTCCTGGACTCCCTCAGTAGCCCCTGACCCAGTCTTCAATGACGACGTGTTCGGCACGTGGGTTATCATCGACATTGCGGGGCGGGTTCCTCTCCTTGAATTCTATACACTAGTTTTCCCTTATAGAGCACTGTATCCGGCTTTGTATAATTAACACAACCCTTAGCCACGAAGGCAGAATATAAAAAACAGGAATAGTGTCTTTACTGAAAACTTTTTCCGGCGAAGTGTCAGACTTGACTCTTCAGTGTTCTGAATCGTTTTCACACTCCTTGTTTCGTGTTTCGAGGTCAAGGCCCCTTGGACCGTCTTGTCAAAATAGAGATCATGCCCACTTATTACGGGTTTCTCATCAATGGTATTTGGGTGGACGATTGGGAATAGGCGAGTTTTAAGGCCTAAGTGGGTGGACGATTGGCATTTTCACCGCCTATAAGAGGGCAAAAGATTTCTCCTTTCTTCCCCACGCCTTCTTCTAGTCTCTTCCTTCCAATCTCTCAAGCTCCAGCGCCCGAAAAAGCTCTCATCTTCCTCACCACTATTGGGGAATGTAGCAGAAATTCAAAATTTTCTACGCATCACCAAGATCAATCTATGGAGTAATCTAGCAACAAGGTAAAGGGGAGTGCATCTACATACCCTTGTAGATCGCTAAGCGGAAGCGTTCAAGTGAATGGGGTTGATGGAGTCATACTCGTCGTGATCCAAATCACCGATGATCCTAGTGCCGAACGGATGGCACCTCCGCGTTCAACACACATGCAGCCCGGTGACGTATCCCATGCCTTGATCCAGCAAGGAGAGAGGGAGAGGTTGGGTAAGACTCCGTCCAGCAGCAGCACGACGGCGTGGTGGTGGTGGAGGAGCGTGGCATCCCGCAGGCTTCGCCAAGCACTGCTGCGGAGAGGAGGAGGACTTGGGAGAGGGGAGGCCGCGCGAGAACTTGGGTGCGGCTGCTCTCCCACCCCCCACATATATATAGGGGCTAGGGAGAGGGGGCCCGGCCCCCTCAGATCCAATCTGAGGAGGGGCGGCGGCCAGGGGGGTTGCCTTGCCCCCCAAGGCAAGGGGGGCGCCCCCTTTTAGGGTTCCCCAAACCCTAGGCGCCTTGGGCCCTAGTAGGGGGCGCACCAGCCCACCTGGGGCTGGTCCCCTCCCACACTTGGCCCACGCAGCCCTCTGTGGCTGGTGGCCCCACCTGGTGGACCCCCGGGACCCTCCCAGTGGTCTCGGTACATTACCGATAGCACCCGAAACTTTTCCGGTGACCAAAGCAGGACTTCCCATATATAAATCTTTACCTCCGGACCATTCCGGAACTCCTCGTGACGTCCGGGATCTCATCCGGGACTCTGAACAACATTCGGTAACCACGTAGATCTATTCGCTATAACCCTAGCGTCATCGAACCTTAAGTGTGTAGACCCTACGGGTTCGGGAGACACGTAGACATGACCGAGACAACTCTCCGGCCAATAAACAACAGTGGGATCTTGATACCCATGTTGGATCCCACATGTTCCACGATGATCTCATCGGATGAACCACGATGTCGAGGATTCAATCAATCCCGTATTCAATTCCCTTTGTCTAGCGGTATAGTACTTGCCCGAGATTCGATCGTCGGTATCCCAATACCTTGTTCAATCTCATTACCGGCAAGTCTCTTTACTCGTTACGTAACACATCATCCCTTGATCAACCCCTTGGTCACATTGTGCACATTATGATGATGTCCTACCGAGTGGGCCCAGAGATACCTCTCTGTCACACGGAGTGACAAATCCCAGTCTCGATCCGTGCCAACCCAACAGACAC
Organism: Aegilops speltoides; assembly: GCA_021437245.1. Taxonomy (NCBI): domain Eukaryota; kingdom Viridiplantae; phylum Streptophyta; class Magnoliopsida; order Poales; family Poaceae; genus Aegilops; species Aegilops speltoides. Next base: position 56,195,584 of record CM038144.1, on the reverse strand, counting down.
TTTCGGAGATACCCGTAGTGCACCTTTATAGCCACCCATTTACGTTGTGACGTTTGGTACACCCAAAGCATTCCTACGGTATCCGGGAGTTGCACAATCTCATGGTCTAAGGAAATGATACTTGACATTAGAAAAGCTTTAGCATACGAACTACACGATCTTTGTGCTAGGCTTAGGATTGGGTCTTGTCCATCACATCATTCTCCCAATGATGTGATCCCGTTATGAACGACATCCAATGTCCATGGTCAGGAAACGGTAACCATCTATTGATCAACGAGCTAGTCAACTAGAGGCTTACTAGGGACATGGTGTTGTCTATGTATCCACACATGTATCTGAGTTTCCCATCAATACAATTATAGCATGGATAATAAACGATTATCATGAACAAGGAAATATAATAATAATAACTAATTTATTATTGCCTCTAGGGCATATTTCCAACAGTCTCCCACTTGCACTAGAGTCAATAATCTAGTTCACATCGCGATGTGATTAACACTCACAGGTCACATCGCCATGTGACCAACATCCAAAGAGTTTACTAGTGTCAATAAACTAGTTCACATCATCATGTGGTTAAGACTCAATGAGTTCTAGGGTTTGATCATGTTTTGCTTGTGAGAGAGGTTTTAGTCAACGGGTCTGCAACATTCCGATCCGTATGTTCTTCGCAAATCTCTAGGTCATATTGTAAATGCTGCTTCCACGCTCCACTTGGAGCTATTCCAAATGGTTGCTCCACTATACATATCCGGTTTGCTACTCAGAGTCATTCGGATAGGTGTTAAAGCTTGCATCGACATAACCCTTTATGCCGAACTCTTTATCACCTCCATAATCGAGAAACATGTCCTTATTACTCCAAGGACAATTTTGATCGCTTTCCAATGATCCACTCCTGGATCACTCTTGTACCCCCTTGCCAGACACGTGGCAAGGCACATATCAGGTGCGGTACAAAGCATGGCATACCGTATAGAGCCTATGACAAAAGCATAGGGGACGACCTTCGTCCTTCCTCTTTCTTCTGCCGTGGTCGAGCTTTAAGTCTTAACTTCATACCTTACAACTCAGGCAAGAACTCCTTCTTTGACTGATCCATCTTGAACACCTTCAAGATCATGTCAAGGTATGTGCTCATTTGAAAGTACCATTAAGCGTTTTTGATCTATCCTCATAGATCTTGATGTTCAATGTTCAAGCAGCTTAATCCAGGTTTTCTATTGAAAAACACTTTTCAAACAACCCTATATGCTTTCCAAAAACTCTACAACATTTCTGATCAACAATATGTCAACAACATATACTCATCAGAACTTTTCAAATAACCCTATATGCTCCCACTCACTTCTTTGGAAACACAAGTTTCTCATAAACTTTGTTCAAACCCAAAATCTTTGATCATCTCATCAAAGCGTACATTCCAACTCTGAGATGCTTACTCTAGTCCTTAGAAGGGTTGCTGGAGCTTTGCATATTTGTTAGCATCTTTCAGGATTGACAAAGCCTTCTGGTTGTATCACATACAAACTTTCCTCGAGAAAATTGTCGAGGAAACAATGTTTTGACATCCTATCTGCAAGATTTCATAAATAATGCAGTAACTGCTAATACAATTCCAACAGACTCTTAGCATCACTACGAGTGAGAAAGTGTCACCGTAGTCAACTCCTTGAACTTGTCAGAAAACATCTTAGAGACAAGTCGAGCTTTCTTAATGGTGACACATACCATCATTGTCTGTCTTCCCTTTTAGAATCCATCTGTACTCAACAGCCTTACGACCATCGAGTAGTTCTTCCAAAGTCTATACTTTGTTTTATACATGGATCCTCTCTCGGATTTTATGGCCTCGAGCCATTTGTCAGAATCTGGGCCCACCATCGCTTCTCCATAGCCCGTAGCTTCATTGTTGTGTAGCAACATGACCTCCAAGACAGGATTAAGTACCACTCTGAAGTAGTACGCATCCTTGTCGACCTACGAGGTTTGGTAGTGACTTGATCTGAAGTTTCATGATCACTATCATTAGCTTCCACTTCAATTGGTGTAGGCGCCATAGGAACAACTTCCCGTGCCCTGCTACACACTAGTTGAAGTGATGGTTCAATAACCTCATCAAGTCTCCACCATCCTCCCACTCAATTCTTTCTAGAGAAACTTTTTCTCGAGAAATGACCCGATTCTAGAAACAATCCTTTTGCTTCCTGAATCGAGACAGAGGTATACCCAACTGTTTTGGGTGTCCTATGAAGATGCATTGATCCGCTTTGGGTTCGAGCTTATCAGGCTAAAACTTTTCACATAAGCGTTGCAGCCCCAAACTTTTAAGAAACAACAGCTTAGGTTTCTCGAAACCATAGTTCATATGGTGTCATCTCAACGGAATTACGTGGTGCCCTATTTAAAGTGAATGTGGTTGTCTCTAATGCCTAACCCGTAAACGATAGTGGTAATTCGATAAGAGACATCATGGTATGCACCACATCCAATAAGATGCAGTTATGATGTTTGGACACAGCATCACACTATGGTGTTCCAGGCGGTATTGGTTGTGAAACAATTTCCACAATGTCTTAATTGTGTGCCAAACTAGTAACTTACATATTCATCTCTATGATCATATCATAGACATCTTATCCTCTTGTCATGACGATCTTCAACTTCACTCTGAAATTACTTGAACCTTTCAATAATTCAGACTTGTGTTTCATCAAGTAAATATACTCAGTATCTACTCAAATCATCCGTGAAGTAAGAACATAACGATATCCATCAAGGCCTCAACACTCATTGGACTGCACACATCAAAATGTATTACTTCCAACAAGTTGCTTTCTTGTTCCATTTCTTCGAAAACGAGGCTTTCAAATCATCTTGCCCATGTGGTATGATTTGCATGTCTCAAGTGATTCAAAATCAAGTGAGTCCAAATGGTCCATTTGCATGGAGTTTCTTCATGCATATACACCAATAGACATGGTTCGCATGTCTCAAACTTTTCAAAACGTGTGAGTCCAAAGATCCATCAACATGGAGCTTCTTCATGCGTTTTATACCAATATGACTTACATGGCAGTGCCACAAGTAGGTGGTACTATCATTACTATCTTATATCTTTTGGCATGAACATGTGTATCACTACGATCGAGATTCAATAAACCATTCATTTTAGGCGCAAGACCATTGAAGGTATTATTCAAATAAACAGAGTAACCATTATTCTCCTTAAATGAATAACCGTATTGCGATAGACATAATCCAATCATGTCTATGCTCAACGCAAACACCAAATAACAATTATTTAGGTTTAACACCAATCTCGATGCTAGAGGGAGCGTGCGATGCTTGATCACATCAAGCTTGGAAAACTTCCAACACATATCGCCAGCTCACCTTTAGCTAGTCTCCGTCTACTCCGCAACAGTTTCATAATAGGTATCATGCATAGCAGAAGTGGCATCATCAATAACATGCGACATATCAGAATTAATAGCAGAAGTAGGTTTAGGTATCGCAAGTTTACTCAAAACAGAAGGTGAATCAAGTGCAGAGCTAGATGGCAGTTCCTTACCTCCCCTCGTGGTTGAGGGAAAAATCTTAGTTCTTTCGTCTTTCAATTTCCTCATAGTGATCGGCAGATAAAAATCCCAAGTGACTCAAAGAATAGAGCTATGCTCCCCGCCAATGGCGCCAGAAAATAGTCTTGATAACCCACAAGTATAGGGGATCGCAACAGTTTTCGAGGGTAGAGTATTCAACCCAAATTTATTGATTCGACACAAGGGGAGCCAAAGAATATTCTCAAGTATTACTAGTTGAGTTGTCAATTCAACCACACCTGGATAACTTAATATCTGTAGCAAAGTATTTAGTAGCAAACTAGTATAGAAGTAACGGTAACGGTGGCAAAAGTAACCGTAGCAGTTTGTTAGCAATTGTAACTGTGGCAACGGTAAAGTAACTAAGCAAAGAGCAATATATGAAAAGCTCGTAGGCATTGGATCGGTGATAGAGAATTATGCCAGATGTGATTCCTCATGCAATAGTTATAACATAGGGTGAACAGAACTAGCTCCAGTTCATCAATGTAATGTAGGCATGTATTCCGAATATAGTCATACGTGCTTATGGAAAGAACTTGCATGACATCTTTTGTCCTACCCTCCCGTGGCAGCGGGGTCCTATTAGAAACTAAGGGATATTAAGGCCTCCTTTTAATAGAGTACTAGACCAAAGCACTAACACTTAGTGAATACACGAACTCCTCCAACTACGGTCATCACCAGTAAGTATCCCGATTATTGTCACTTCGGGGTTAACGAATCATAACACATAATAGGTGAGTATAGACTTGCAAGATAGGATCAAGAACTCACATATATTCATGAAAACATAATAGGTTTAGATCTGTCATGGCACTCGGGCCCTAGTGACAAGCATTAAGCATAGCAAAGTCATAGCAACATCAATCTCAGAACATAGTGGATACTAGGGATCAAACCCTAACAAAACTAACTCAATTACATGGTAAATCTCATCCAACCCATCACCGTCCAGCAAGCCTATGATGGAATTACTCACGCACGGCGGTGAGCATAATGAAATTGGTGATGGAGAAAGGTTTATGATGATGACAACGATGGATTCCCCTCTCCGGAGCCCCGAACGGACTCCAGATCAGACCTCCCGAGAGAGAAGGGCTTGGCGGCGGCTCCGTATCATAAAACGTGATGAATCCTTCTCTCTGATTTTTTTTCTCCCCGAACGTGAATATATAGAGTTGGAGTTGAGGTCGGTGGAGCACCAGGGGGCCCACGAGGCAGGGGGCGCGCCCCCACCCTCGTGGACAGGGTGTGGCCCCCCTGGCATTGATTCTTTCGCCAGTATTTTTTATATATTCCAAAAATATTCTCCGTGAAGTTTCAGGTCATTCCGAGAACTTTTATTTCTGCACAGAAATAACACCATGGCAATTCTGCTGAAAACATCGCCAGTCCGGGTTAGTTCCATTCAAATCATGCAAGTTAGAGTCCAAAACAAGGGCAAAAGTGTTTGGAAAAGTAGATACGATGGAGAGTATTAGGGCAGCAAGTATCCGCTGGATTTTGGGCTGCCCCGTCTAGGCTTTCTTTTTTAACATGCGCAACCCAGGACATGCCGGTTTGTATTTTTTTGAGGGCCGTCATGTATCGACCGGCCTATGGACCTCCATCCAAGGTTTTATTTTTCCTGAAACATCGGCAGCCCAATTTATGTATTTTTTGAAGAAAACGCAGAGGTCTGTTCTATTTTTCTATATAAGAGTAGGAACGCGTGGTCCAACTTTTGTTTCCCTTCTAACTATGTTATATATTTAAATTATTTTATATGTTATTATATATTATTGTTATTGTCATCATATATTTAACAGATACTTACATATATAAGAAAACAATATCCCACATCTTATTAACCTATAAAAATAATTTCTTAACAATAAAATACTGGATTTTTTTGGCAACAAAAATCCTGGTGATTGTGTACAAAAGCTCGGTAAGATTTAAGGACCAATGTAATAATAAATCACTTATTATTTAAATATATTTATAAGAAAATGCTCAGCCCCTGTTTATTTTTAATAACATTGTTGCGCCCAACCCAACATTATAATTAGAATTAGCCCAGCAAAATCGTGTATTTCAAGAAAGTGCAAATGGCCTGTAATTTTTTAGGAGAAAAATAAATGGGCCGCATGGACGCTACATTATTTGTTCACCCAGCCCAGCAAATGGACTGTAATTCTAAAAAAAGATCAAATTGACTATAAATTCTGAAAAAATGGGTTGAATACGTGCCACATTTTTGGAGGCTGAAATGTGGGCCAATAGGTCGAAGCCAACGCAAGTCGTTGTCAACTTAGTCAACAAATCATTCTGACATCGCTAGCCATTGGATTTACATCCAACGACCGGCATCCATCTTCAATCTCTCGTCTTCTTCCTCCAGCACCGCCGGGACCACCTGCTCCCGCGTCCTGCTGCTAGCAGCTCTACTTAGCACGCTTCGCTGTGAAGTGCTACCCCACTGTTGGCCAGGCCATCCCTCCACCCGTCCGCACCTCCTGTTCTTCTCCACTGACTACCGAACCACACCGCACTAGAACCAGTTAACCCTCGTACACCTCTTCGTCTACGACTCTACTCCCGCGTCTTCCCATCTCCAGCTTGTTGCTGTCCGGGGCCTTGCCGTCATCCACCACCTTGGATGCCCTCGGCACGGAGTAGTCAACGTGGTCAACGAAAGACATCCATCAGAAGTAGACTGTACGTGGAGAGGCTGACAGCTGGATCCATGGCCGCACACAAGGAAATGCCTCCTTATTACGCGCAAAATAATGATTCCTCCACCTGATAACTGGGACCCACCGGAAGGGCCTCTGTATTTCGCAAAAAAATGTTCCCCCCACTGATAGGTTGAACCCACCAGCTATATCTTCGCACGCAAGGAAGTGCCTCCTTATTACGCACAAAAAAATGAATACCCCCTGCTAGCTGGGACCCACCATAGTGGGAGGCTGACTTGTGGGCCTACTAAGTTGACGGGGACGGAGGGCTTGTCAATATGAACTATTCTAGCACCAGTGTTCGTACGATGTCCATCCAATGGTGGTAGTGCTTCTTCAACCTCTGGTCTTGTTGCTCCAGCCGCCCAAACCAGCGCTGGTCGTGCCGCGTGCTCCTGCTTCCCGTGGTCGGCTGTGATGCTGCGGAGGCCTCACCACCCCCTATTAATCCCACCGCTGGCCAGGCCCTGCCGTGACGGCAGCCTCACACCGCAGCCGAACCAGGCAACGGATATCGTTTCGTCCCCAAACATGGGACGTTCCCTACCGAAAACCATCGTGCTTGTTGTGAGAAGCTCCGGTTTGTGAGAAGCATATACCCAAACGTGCCCCAAATGGGACAATATTTGTACCACAACATGTTGATGTCGCTCCATGATAGCATGCCAAGTTTCATGAATTTCAGACGAGTTTTGGATTTACTAGAATTTAAAAACCAGGCATCTCGATGTTTTGCCAGCAATCAACGGTGCCCCTGTGTTTGATAATCATTCCCATTTCTTGCATGGGACCTAAGCATGCACCCAAGGACACATATTTGATTTTTCAACCAATTTATATGCACTGGAGCATGTGCATGTAGTTCAAATTTGATTTATGCACATAAAATGCATTGAAAACTCAGTTAATGCATAAAAATGTCCAAACGAACCCCGAAAAATCACAAAAATTCACACAACACTCCTGTTGTTCTATGTTGACCCCAAAAAATTGAAAGCAATAAGAGGCAATGGATATCTTTTCGTCCCCAAAGGTGGGACGTTCCCTACCGAAAACCATCATGCTTGTTGTGAGAAGCTCCGGTTTGTGAGAAGCATAGACCCAAACCTGCCCCAAATGGGACAAAATTTGTACCACGGCATGTTGATGCCGCTCCATGATAGCATGCCAAGTTTCATGAATTTCAGGCGAGTTTTGGATTCACTAGAATTTAAAAACCAGGCATCTCAATGTTTTGCCGGCAATCAACGGTGCCCCGGTGTTTGAAATTCATTCCCATTTATTGCATGGGACCTAAGCATGCACCCAAGGACACATATTTGATTTTCAACCAATTTATATGCACTGGAGCATGTGCATGCAGTTCAAATTTGAATTATGCACATAAAATGCATTGAACACTCAGTTAATGCATAAAAATGTCCATACAAACCCCGAAAAATCACAAAAATTCACACAACACTCCTGTTGTTCTATGTTGACACGAGAATTTTTTTTTGAAAGCAATAAGAGGCAATGGATATCATTTCGTCCCCAAAGGTGGGACGTTCCCTACCAAAAACCATCATGCTTGTTGTGAGAAGCTCCGGTTTATGAGAAGCATATACCCAAACCTACCCCAAATGGGAAAAAATTTGTACCACGACATGTTGATGCCGCTCCATGATAGCATGCCAAGTTTCATGAATTTCAGACGAGTTTTAGATTCACTAGAATATAAAAACCAGGCATCTCAATGTTTTGCCGGCAATCAACGGTGCCCCGGTGTTTGAATTTCATTCCCATTTATTGCATGGGACCTAAGCATGCACCCAAGGACACATATTTGATTTTTCAACCAATTTATATGCACTAGAGCATGTGCATGTAGTTCAAATTTGACTTATGCACATAAATGCAATGAAAACTCAGTTAATGCATAAAAAAACCATACAAACCCCGAAAAATCATAAAAATTCACACAACACTCATGTTGTTCTATGTTGACACGAGAAAAAAAATTTGAAAGCAATAAGAGGCAATGGATATCATTTCGTCCCCAAAGGTGGGATGTTCCCTACCGAAAACCATCATGCTTGTTGGGACAAGCTCCGGTTTGTGAGAAGCATATACCCAAACCTGCCCCAAATGGGACAAAATTTGTACCACGGGATGTTGATGCCGCTCCATGATAGCATGCCAAGTTTCATGAATTTCAGAAGAGATTTGGATTTACTAGAATTTAAAAACAAGGCATCTTAATGTTTTATCAGCAATCAACGGTGCCCTGGTGTTTGAAATTCATTCCCATTTCTTACATGGGACCTAAGCATGCACCCAAGGACAGAGATTTGATTTTTCAACCAATTTATATGCACAGGAGCATGTGCATGTTGTTCAAATTTGAATTGTTGGCTAGAACACCAATTTAATTTATAAAATGTTCAAACGAACCCTGGATAATTCCAATTCTTTTACAACACACATATAGTTGCATGTTCACTCCAGATAAAAGGTCTAGCAATTCAAACACCATCCATTGCCGCGGTGACCCCATTATGTAATTCAAATCAAGATGAAATATCAATTAGATCGCACACAGTTTATTATCAGCAACCGTGTGAGATGTAGTACAAAATATCTTGGAGCACCGTCGGTGTATAGTACGCCTATGGCTTACGCGAGAAGGTGTGTCGGCTACAGTCCATAGTCGGCGTCTCAAGCACACTAGCTCGCTCCCCAAATATCATTTCACTATTCAACTGTCGCTGGTGAAAGATGGGCACGTGGACTCGCGTCGTGAGGGCAACTTCGGTGGCCCACTCCAGCGAGAGCGCGGCCGCAGCCGCCATGTGCGTGCTAACAAGGTGTATAAGCACGGCCACAATTTGCGACCGGGCGACAAAGGCAGCCCAAATGGCCGCTGTTGCTTCTCAGGTGGCGGCAGCAACATCTGCCTCAGGGATAGGAACTGGCGAGAGCGGCACAGCAACTGTCCGTTCTGCAGCGGTGGCCTTAGCCCTGATGGAGGCCGCCCATGACCATGTCGAGGCCGCCCACGCCCAGCTCCTGGCAGTCACCGCACAAATCGAACGGAGCTTCTCCGACAATAGCCGGCAACCCACGGCCGAAGAGCTAGCAATCGCCGAGAGCGTTTGAGCAGCCGTCCGTTCCTCCACCGCATACCTTGCAACGACGGAGCCCGTCCAAGCCCAGATCGCGTCCGCCCGCGCCCAGCTCGTGGTGGCCTTTTCCAAAGAGATGGCGGACGCGGATGGTGAGATGCTTGCCGAGTATGGTGTGATGGATGCCATGGAGCCCCTTCCCCAAGAGACCGCCAGGCGCGAGCTGGACATGGAGGTGGCGGCGGAGATTGATGAGCACCAGCCGTAGTAGTACTCTTTGTTTTCTTTAATTAAGAGCGGCAGTCTTTAATTTGTTAGAGTAATGTTTAGGTCGGCTAGCTCTGTTTAATTGCTGAACTTGCTTGATTAAGAAGTGTGGGAGTGCTGTAGTCTCCTTTGTGTACCCAAATTATGCAATGACGTGGATAACCACTGTAACCATGGAAATTCGAACCAAAACTTTTGATGTTTAAACTCATCACTGATACGTCTCCAACGTATCTACGTTTCCAAACACTTTTGCCCTTGTTTTGGACTCTAACTTGAATGATTTGAATGAAACTAACCCGGACTGACGCTGTTTTCAGCAGAACTGCCATGATGTTGTTTTATGTGTAGAAAAGAAAAGTTCTCGGAATGTCCTGAAAATCCACGGAGGCACTTTTCGGAAAATACAAAAAATATTGGCGAAAGAATCAAGACCAGGGGGCCCACACCCTGTCCACGAGGGTGGGGGGCGCGCCCCCTCCCCTGGGCACGCCCCCTTGTCTCGTGGGCCCCCTGGACCTCCACCGACCTCAACTCCAACTCCATATATTCACGTTCGGGGAGAAAAAAAATCAGAGATGAAAGTTTCATCGCATTTTACGACACGGAGCCACCGCCAAGCCCTAATCTCTCTCGGGAGGGCTGATCTGGAGTCCGTTCGGGGCTTCGGAGAGGGGGATTTGTCGCCGTCGTCATCATCAACCATCCTCCATTACCAATTTCATGATGCTCACCACCATGCGTGAGTAATTCCATCGTAGGCTTGCTGGACGGTGATGGGTTGGATGAGATTTACCATGTAATCAAGTTAGTTTTGTTAGGGTTTGATCCCTAGTATCCACTATGTTCTGAGACTGATGTTGCTATGATTTTGCTATGCTTAATGCTTGTCACTAGGGCCCGAGTGCCATGATTTTAGATCTGAACCTATTATGTTTTCATGAATATATGTGTGTTCTTGATCCTATCTTGCAAGTTTGCAGTCACCTACTATGTGTTATGATCCGACAACCCCAAAGTGACAATAATCGGGATACTTCTCGGTGATGACCGTAGTTTGTGGAGTTCATGTATTCACTAAGTGCTAATGCTTTGTTCTGGTTCTTTATTAAAAGGAGGCCTTAATATCCCTTAGTTTCCGCTAGGACCCCACTGCCACGGGAGGGTAGGACAAAAGATGTCATGCAGGTTCTTTTCCATAAGCATGTATGACTATTTACGAAATACATGCCTACATTACATGGATGAATTGGAGCTAGTTCTATGTCACCCTATGTTATAGCTATTACATGAGGAATCGCATCCGACATAATTATCCATCACTGATCCATTGCCTACGAGCTTTTCACATATTGTTCTTTGCTTATTTACTTTTCCGTTGCTATTGTTACAATCACTACAAAACCCAAAAATATTACTTTTGCTATCGTTACCTTTATTATCATACTACTTTGCTGCAGATACTAAGTTATCCAGGTGTGGTTGAATTGACAACTCAACTGCTAATACTCAAGAATATTCTTTGGCTCTCCTTGTGTCGAATCAATAAATTTGGGTTGAATACTTTACCCTCGAAAGCTGTTGCGATCCCCTACACTTGTGGGTTATAAAGACTAATTTTTGGCGTTGTTGCCGGGGAGCATAGCTCTATTCTCCGAGTCACTTGGGATTTATATCTGTTGATCACTATGAAGAACTTGAAAGACGACCGAACTATGATTTTTCCCTCAACTACGAGGGGAGGTAAGGAACTACCATCTAGCTCTGCACTAGATTCTCCTTCTGTTATTAGTAAGCTTGCGACACCTAAACCTGCTACTGCTATGAATTCTGATATATCGCATGTTATTGATGATGCCACTTCTGCTATGCATGATACTTATGATGAAACTACTTATGTACGTGATACTACTTTGCCATTAGGTGAATTTCTTGATGAACAACTTGCTAGAGTTAGGGGGAATGAAATTATTGAAGATGCTATTATTGATGATAGTGATGATGAAAACTCTCCTGATGATTATGAATTGCCTATTGTTCCTGATGGTTATGTTATGAATGAAGAAGGTGCTAGAACTATCTTTGCTTGCAATGATAGATATGATCTTAAGAATTTATTAGCTAAATGGAAGCAGCAGTCTCTTAATGCTAGAAGGAAACCTGACCCTGCTTTTGCTACTTCACCTATCTGTGTTACTGATAAGGATTGTGAATTCTCTGTTGATCCTGAAATTATTACTTTAGTTGAATCTGATCCTTTTATGGCCTTGAATCTGAAACTGTTGTGGCACATCTTACCAAGTTGAATGATATAGCCACCCTGTTTACTCATGATGATAAATCTCGCTATTTTCATATCCTTAAGATATTTCCATTCTCCCTAAAGGGTGATGCTAAGACTTGGTATAATTCTCTTGCTCCTGGTTGTGTGCGTAGTCCCCAGGATATGATTTATTACTTCTCTGCTAAATATTTCCCTGCTCATAAGAAACAAGCTGCCTTATGGAAATATATAATTTTGTGCAAATCAAAGAAGAGAGTCTCCCACAAGCTTGGGGGAGGCTTCTCCGGTTACTTAATGCTTTGCCTGATCATCCTCTCAAGAAAAATGAAATACTTGATATCTTTTATAATGGACTAATCGATGCTTCCAAGGACTATTTGGATAGTTGTGCTGGTTGTGTTTTCAGGGAAAGAACAGTCGATGAAGCTGAATTACTATTGAATAATATGTTGAGTATTGAAAATAATTGGACTCTTCCTTAGCCAATTCCTGAGGCAATTAAGCCGACTCCTAAGCCTATTGCTAAACCCATTCCGAAGAAGAGAGGTGTTTTATTTCTCAGTCCTGAACATATATGCAAGAGGCAAAGAAATCAATGAAAGAAAAGGTATTAAAGCTGAAGATGTTAAGAATTTACCTCCTGTTGAAGAAATACATGGTCTTAATATACCGCCTGTTGAAGAACCACATTGTCTTGATAACCCGACACATGTAGTAAAGGTAAATTCTCTCTATAGATATGATAAAGTTGAAATCCCCTCTACTAAATTTCATAGCCCATGCTTAGATGAATTTGATGACTTTATGGCTAGACAAGAAAGTTTTAATGCTTATGTTGGTAGAGAGTTAAAAAATAATGCTTTCGAGATAGGATGCATGAGCGATAATATGGCTAGAGTTATAGGTGAACTCAAACTCATTAGCAAATATGCTTCTATGGTTGCTACTCAAGCTGAGCAAGTACTTAAAGCTCAAGATGATTTGCTTGATGAATTAAATAATAAAAATGACTTTGCTATTAGAGTGGCTACTAGAACTGGTAGAATGACTCAGGAACCTTTGTATCCTGAAGGCCACCCTAAGAGAATCGAGCAAGATTCTCAGAGAAACAATTTAGAAGCACCTAGTTCTTCTAAAAAGAAGAAAAAGAAAAATGATAGAACTTTGCATGCTTCTAGTGAACCTACTGTAGACACACCTGAGAATCCTAATGATATTTCTATCTTTGATGGTGAAACACAATCAGGTGATGAACATGAACCTAGTGATAATGTTAATGATAATGTTCATGTTGATGCTCAACCTAGCAAAAACAATGATGTAGAGATTGAACCTTCTGTTGATCTTGATAACCCACAATCAAAGAATCAACATTATGATAAGAGAGATTTTATTGCTAGGAAGCACGGTAGAGAAACAGAACCATGGGTTCAGAAACCCATGCCCTTTCCTCCTAAACCATCCAAGTCAAAGGATGATGAGGATTTTGAGCGCTTTGCTGAAATGATTAGACCTATTTTCTTACGTATGCGCTTGACTGATATGCTCAAAGTAAATCCTTATGCTAAGTATACGAAGGATATCATTACAAATAAAAGAAAGATACCGGAAGCTGAAATTTCCACCATGCTTGCTAATTACACTTTTAAGGGTGGAATACCAAAGAAACTTGGAGATCCGGGTGTACCAACTATACCATGCTCCATCAAAAGAAATTATGTTAGAACTACTTTATGTGATCTTGGAGCCGATGTTAGTGTTATGCCTCTCTCATTATATCGTAGACTTGAAATGAATAAGTTGACACCTACTGAAATATCTTTACAAATGGCTGATAAATCAACTGCTATACCTGTCGGTATTTGTGAGGATGTGCCCGTTGTGGTTGCAAATGTCACTATCTTAACTGACTTTGTTATTCTTGATATTCCCGAGGACGATAGTATGTCTATTATCCTTGGTAGACCTTTTCTGAATACTGTAGTGGCTGTTATTGATTGCAACAAAGGCAATGTCACTTTTCATGTTAATGGTAATGAGCATACGGTACACTCTCCGAGGAAACAAGCTGAAGTTCATAACATCAATTCTATTGGAAAAGTTCCAACTATCATTATTGGAGGTTTTGAATTTCCTCTTCCTACTATCAAGAAAAAATATGATATTCTTATTGTTGGGGATTTTCATATCCCCGTTGAGGTAACTTAGTGTTATTCGAAATTTCTCCGGTTCCGTGTTATTCGAAATGAGTTTGTTAACAAGACTTGATCAACCTTGTTAGTGGATTCATTTTGATGATCACGAGATGGATGAAACTAGAAGGCACAACCTTCTGTACCCACTTTTTACTTTCTGTTATTTAGAATAATTAAAGCAAAAATAGTATTATCTATCTATTTTCTGAATTATCCATGCATTAAAAAATAGCCCAAAAATAAAAGTGCTCCAAATGCCCTGCAAATTTAGTTTGATTTTTATGGAATATTTGAGGATTTAGGCACTGAAAACACTGTAGAAGGGGCAAGCACTAGGCCACGAGAGTGGAGGGCGCGCCCCCTGTCTCGTGGGCCCCTGGTGGCTCCCCTCCACTTATGCTAGCACTGACACACTTCATCTTCTACCCAAAAAATCCCCATCTAGCTCAAGCACGAGTTCTAGCTCATTTTGCTGCGATTTTCGATCTCCTTGCTCAAAGCTCCATTCACAAAACTGCTTTGGGAGATTGTTGCTTGGTATGTGACTCCTCCATTGGTCCAATTAGTTTTTGTTCTAGTGCTTTATTCATTGAATTTTTTTGCTGCATAGGTGACCATGTTCTTGAGCTTGCATGTTAAATTTATGAGGTCCCAAGCAATTCTAATGCATGATATAGGCTCTAGGCACTTGTAGGAGTAGTTGCTATCAATCTTGTCTAGTTTTATTCACTTTTATTTTGAAGTTACTAAAATTTCAGAAATTTTCAGAAAATGTTAAGGAAACTTTTGATGGGCTCTTCTAGCCAAGGCTCTCAGGAAAAACAAGCCAAAGAGAAGGAAAAAAGCCAAGTATAATCTTCCTCGCTTAGCGGAAGTACGGTCGTGTGAATGGCCATGCGATGATTTCTTGAAAGAAGCTGGAATTCATGAAGATTTTTATTCTTTGATCGAGAACGCAGGCCTCACCGGTTTCCTCCACGACCGGATCGATCAGTACCTCTTACTCACCAATAATTTTGTGCAAAATTTTTATTATTATCCTAAGAAGTCACCGTCTGCAGTATCATTTCATTTATATGATGAATTCAGAGAAATGTCTCTACGTAATTTTTGCGCGGTGTGTAGGATACCTTATGAGGGAGAATTAGAGGAACCCCATCATAAAGATGTAGATGGCTTTGTTAACACTATAGCTGTAGAGGAACCAAAGAAGGGCTCTGAGGCAAAAATCTCTAGCATACATTTTCCTATTTTACGCTACTTTGCCATATTTGCTAGTAGATGCTTGATTGGTCGTGGAAATAGTGGAAACCTTAGTGTTCCTGATATTATCATTCTTCAACATGCCTTGCTTGGAGATAATAGTTTTAGTATGGGTGCCGTCATCGCTGAACGGCTAAGCCTGAATCATACAAAAGGTCCCATATTTGGATGTATCTATGCTTCACGTCTTGCTAGACATTTTCAGATACCTATTAGGCACCATGAGAAAGAGGAGACAAAATTGCCTCCTCACATTTTAGATTACAAGAGCATGGTAGCCCACAAGTTTATTGTTGATAACGAAGATAGGATGCTCTTGTATAACCTTAGATTTAATAAGAAACATAATGAGACTATTATTTTGCCTGCGCCCCTGTTGTTTGATTTGCTTGTAGAAAATTTTCTTGTTACGCCGGAGGTGGTGTATGCTCATCGAACCCAAGCATCCACTCAAGAACCTGAACCTGAGCCGGAACCTTCACTGGACCCTTATCGTGCATCATCTTTCAAGTGGGATCCAGAGATGACCAGCTAGTGGTATCCTGATTACACCTCCCAGTACACCAGGGAGAGTAGCAGCAGTCCTTGGTATTAGACCAACTTAGGCCAAAAGCCTAAGCTTGGGGAGTACGTATTTCTCACTGACTTTACATTCATGTTCACACACTAGTCGTCGGTGCTCATACTCTTTCATTGTATTATCCATATTAGTTTAAATTTCTTTCTCTACTTTTCTTCTTATGTGTTTGATAAACCTTAAGAAAAACCAAAAAAATTAGTTAGTTTAATTTCCATGCCTGTAGTAGAAATTAAAATGAAAACCCAAAAAGATTTCTAGTTCTTCTTCTTACTTGTTGGGAGCTTTCCTGTGTAAATAGTTTTATTTTATTTTCTTTCCTTTGGGGGTTGATAAGACCATATTGAAAATGTTTAGTGGCTCTCATATGCATGATTGTTTATTTAACTTAGAGCCCATATTACTTGTCTTCTCTTTTGAGTTGAATGCTTGCAGATTGCAACTTAGTCCAATGCACGTGCACTCTTATTATTATACACATCATTCGGTCGTGCAAGTGAAAGGCAATAATGACGATATATGATGGACTTATTGAGATGAGAAAAGCTGGTATGAACTCGACCTCTCTTGTTTTTGTAAATATGATGAGTTCATCGCTTCTGATTCAGCTTATTATGAAGTAAACATATTTGCAATAACATTTAGAGATTATAGTTGCTTGTGCCATGCTTGATTAGCTATGAGTTGTAATGGTTTACCTTGTGTGCCAACATGCTATTAGAATGATTATGATGTGGTATGATGGGATGGTATCCTCCTTTGAATGAATTGGGTGACTCAACTTGGCACATGTTCATGCATGTAGTTGAAACAAATCAACATAGCCTTCATGATATTATGTTCATGGTAGATTATATCCTACTCATGCTTGTACTCGGTGTAAATTAATTTTAATGCATGTTTATGACTGTTGTCGCTCTCTTAGTTGGTCGCTTGCCAGCCTTTTGCTAGCCTTCACCTGTACTAAGCGGGAATACTGCTTGTGCATCCAAACTCTATAAACCCCAAAGTTATTCCATATGAGTCCATTATACCTACCTATATGCGGTATTTACCTGCCGTTCCAAGTAAATTTGTATGTGCCAAACTCCAAACCTTCAAATGAAATTTTGTTTTGTATGCTCGAGCAGCTCATGTTTCAACTAGGGTTGCCTATATCTTCCATGCTAGGTGGGTTATTCTCAAGAGGAGTGGACTCCGCTCCTCATTCACGAGAAAGGGCCGGTAACTGGGATACCCAGTCCCATCATCCAAAAAGATCAAAGCAAATCAAAATAATTAAACAAAACTCCCCGAGGGCTGTTGTTAGTTGGAGGCACTCGTTGTTTCGAGCAAGCCATGGATTGATGCTTGTTGGTGGTTGGGGGAGTATAAACCTTTACCATTCTGTTTGGGAACTGCCTATAATGCATGTAGTATGGAAGATACAACCATCTCATAGTTGTTGCGTTGACAGCAAAAGTATGCCGCTCAAAATGTTATTCAATCTCTATTTTAAAATCGAGCTCTGGCACCTCTACAAATCCCTGCTTCCCTCTGCAAAGGGCCTATCTATTTACTTTTATGTTGAGTCATCACCCTTATTATTAAAAAGCACCCGCTGGAGAGCACACTGTTATTTGCATTCATTACTATTGGTTTATATTGGGTATGACTTGACTGGATCTCTTTTACCATGACTTACAATGTTTAGTCAGTCCTTGATCTTTAAAGGTGCTCTGCATTTATGTTTTGCGGTCTCAGAAAGGGCTAGCGAGATACCATTTTGTTATATCATGTTATGATTGTTTTGAGAAAGTGTTCTCATCCAAGTTTTATTATTATGGCTCGCTAGCTGATTATGCTATTGATATGAGTAATTGTGAGACCTAAGTGTTATTGTGAGTATGGTTAGTTCATAATATTTGCTGAAACCTGAATGATGGCTTTACATGTTTACAACAACAAGAGCAAACAGAGTTTGTAAAAGTTTTTCTTTATCACTTTCAGTTTATCAACTGAATTGCTTGAGGACAAGCAAAGGTTTAAGCTTGGGGGAGTTGATACATCTCCAACGTATCTACTTTTCCAAACACTTTTGCCCTTGTTTTGGACTCTAACTTGCATGATTTGAATGAAACTAACCCGGACTGGCGCTGTTTTCAGCAGAACTACCATGATGTTGTTTTATGTGTAGAAAAGAAAAGTTCTCGGAATGTCCTGAAAATCCACAGAGGCACTTTTCGGAAAATATAAAAAATACTGACGAAAGAATCAAGACCAGGGGGCCTACACCCTGTCCACGAGGGTGGGGGGCGCGCCCCCTCCCCCTGGGCGCGCCACCTGTCTTGTGGGCCCTCTGGACCTCCACCGACCTCAACTCCAACTCCATATATTCACGTTCGGGGAGAAAAAAATCAGAGAGAAAGTTTCATCGCATTTTACGACACGGAGCCGCCGCCAAGCCCTAATCTCTCTCGGGAGGGCTGATCTCGAGTCCGTTCGGGGCTCTGGAGAGGGGGATTCGTCGCTGTCGTCATCATCAACCATCCTCCATCACCAATTTCATGATGCTCACCGCCGTGCGTGAGTAATTCCATCATAGGCTTGCTGGACGGTGATGGGATGGATGAGATTTACCATGTAATCAAGTTAGTTTTGTTAGGGTTTGATCCCTAGTATCCACTATGTTCTGAGATTGATGTTGCTATGACTTTGCTATGCTTAATGCTTGTCACTAGGGCCCGAGTGCCATGATTACATATCTGAACCTATTATGTTTTCATGAATATATGTGTGTTCTTGATCCTATCTTGCAAGTCTATAGTCACCTATTATGTGTTATGATCCGACAACCCCCAAGTGACAATAATTAGGATACTTCTCGATGATGACCGTAGTTTGAGGACTTTTCATGTATTCACTAAGTGATAATGCTTTGTTCCGGTTCTATATTAAAAGGAGGCCTTAATATCCCTTAGTTTTTGCAAGGACCCCGCTGCCACGGGAGGGTAGGACAAAAGATGCCATGCAAGTTCTTTTCCATAAGCACGTATGACTATTTACGAAATACATGCCTACATTACATTGATGAATTGGAGCTAGTTCTATGTCACCCTATGTTATAGCTATTACATGAGGAATCGCATCCGACATAATTATCCATCACCGATCCATTGCCTACGAGCTTTTCACATATTGTTCTTCGCTTATTTACTTTTCCGTTGCTATTGTTACAATCACTACAAAACCCAAAAATATTACTTTTGCTATCGTTACCTTTATTATCATACTACTTTGCTACTAAATACCTTGCTGCAGATACTAAGTTATCCAGGTGTGGTTGAATTGACAACTCAACTACTAATACTCAAGAATATTCTTTGGCTCCCCTTGTGTCGAATCAATAAATTTGGGTTGAATACTTTACCCTCGAAAGCTGTTGCAATCCCCTACACTTGTGGGTTATCAATCACACACGGGTTAAGCTATCTGAATCGTTCGTGATGTCCACGTATCATACAAAGTTCTGAATAAGGGACCGTGTCTGATGACACTTTGCGCGCCAGTTTTTTGGCTGAAGCGCTTCCAAATTTTCGGCTTCTGCGGAAATATCTACCTCCCCGCCCCCTCCCCCTTACCAAAAGCCACATTTCCCCTCTTTCCTCCTTCCTTTCCAAGTTGAAATCTTCACTCCTTGCTTGCAGCGCCGCCGCCTCCACGCCGGCGACCCTCCTTCACGCTGCTCGGCCTCCTCTATCCAGGCAGGTAATCCACACCCGACCTCCATCCTCCTCCTCCTTCCACATCCCACATGCCCCGACTGCCGGCGCGAGCATGACATCTTCCGCCCAAATCACCGACCCCTCCACCAAATAAGCGTCGGCCTAAGCCATGGTGCACGCAGTATAGCCAGGACCTTAAGGAGCATTTGGCAGCGGAGAAGCAAATCGTGGCCGCACGCGCGAATGAGGTCGCGATGGCTGCCATTCGTGCCGACCCCTAGATCTTGAAGGAGCACCTTGCCAATTGCTAGCTACGCCGGTTAAGCATGCTCAGTTTACCCGCTGCGTGTGCTGCTCCTGCCTTTCCTTCACAAATTCTAGTGAATTGTGCTATCTAATTTCACCATGCAATCTGTTGCTCTAGTGTGTATGTTCTATATGTCGTGCAGTGTGGTGCTCACTTATTAATTGTTTTGTTAAATAGTTTCGTCTTCAGTTAACTTTTTGGTTCAATTCTGCAAATGTGATGTTCGATTCTTCAGGCTACAATTTTATATTGTCTTCCATGTGAGAAATAAATTGAATTTATCTTTACAAGATTGTGGGTGCATTCTGTTATTGTACACCATGTGAGGAATAAATTGAATTTGGTTGTAGTAAATACATTAGAAACAAATAGAATTGCTACAATTGGTTGTACTTAACTATTTGGTTAGCTCTCTGATCTTCTATTAGGAGTGTGTTATATTGTGCAATGTGGTGCCCAGTTAATGTTTGGTTCATTTGTTGTGGTGTTTAGTTAACTGCTTGGTTCAATTCTGCAATGCGATGTCCAATCTTCGTGGGTAGAATTTTGTATTGTTGTGCATGTGAGGAATAAATCGAATTTGGCTGCATTTAATACATGAGAAACATATACAAGTGCTATATTTCCTAGTTCTTAATCATGCTTGGTTTGGGTAAATGGGTTTTCCGTGTGGCTTCAATTAATCTGATGAATCTACAATGTGCTAATTTTTCATCAACATATTTTACTGATAGCATGTGAACCCTTACTTAACCTGATTCTAACTACCTTATATGTGTTGCAGGGAAACAATGGGAAGCACTGGGGGTTACAATCGAGGTTAGCACGTGCATGGTCCGTTGTCTAATAGCACATTATTGTGCAATTGCAGGAACCATTCTAATATTTTGGTTTTTAACAATTTGGTCATGCACATGTAGGTCCTGCTGTCCGAGGTTTTGACCCACTGTTCGACCCTTTTTACATATGGGGAAATGAGTTGTCCATGAATATCAATCAAATCAAGAAACTCAGAAAGATTGTTAGGATAAAGAAATTAGCGACAAAAAACAACAAGATCTTTGTTTGCACAATGAAGAAGACATCAGTTCACTACAAGATGGTACTAACTATTATACCTTGCCGTTTTTTATTCCTTTGCCCCATTTCCAATATAGAGAAGATATTTATGCACATCCTTGTTTTCAGGTCTTTCCAAAGCAGTTCACTAATGATTACCTCTCAAACCACCTCTATGGTCAGGAGGCGAGGAAGGTTTTCATACAACACCCACGGTTCAATATTGAAGTGTTCCTGAAGAGGACGAAGGACGGACGGTCAATCATCCACAGGCACTGGCCTAAAGTTGCAAAGACCTTCAACATGAATGAAGGCTCAATATTCGCCTTCCGCTTCAGCAGTTTTCCAGATGAGATGCATCTTTCTATATACCGTCTATGATGCTAATTTCGAAAGGTTCTACATGTTGCATGTGGAACTTGCTGCTGGTGTAGTTGTGTAATGGGGTAGCTGAGTGCTGAAGCTATATCATGTTGCACTCTGATATATTTCAATTATGAAATTTTGCTTCCTTAATATGGAAATGAAATATATTGTGTGCTTAATATGAAATGTCTATTAGATTAATAAATGGATTATGAATAATCGGATAATTAGCCTGCTAATGGCGAATTAGCCTGCTAATTGTGTTTTGCTATTGCAAACGGTTGTTGAAAAAATACCGTGGGCGATGACCTCAGGCAACGCACACAGTTTCTAGGAATAAACCGTGTTGGATCAATGAAAAATCACACACGACTTTCTATTGAAAACTGTTTGCGTTAGGCCACCTTGCGCAAACATTTACCACATAAAAACTGTGTATGATGGACAGTCTTTGCCACACAGTTTCTTCTATGGACTGTGTGTGATATATTCAATAATGCAAATGATTTAATAGGGAAAATTGTGTGTGATGTACCTGTAAACGGAAACATTTTCCTTGGAGCGACTGTGTGGGATGTGCATATGAATGGAAACGTTTAGCAGGGACTGACTGTGTGGGATGTACTTGCGATCGGAAACAATTTCGCCGTAAATTGTTTTTTTAGCTCTACTGTACGTATTTCTGTATTTGAGTTATCGCTGGTTGCACACGACCTCATTTTTCCGAACGTGTGTGCCAGGAGGGCATATCCCCGACGGTTTTTGGGTCGTGTGGGAAGGACCCCCCTATCGCCCACACTCACTTGGCTACGGTTCCAAATGCCATCGTGGAAAGGGGTTAAAAACCGTTTGTTTAGGACCGACGCGCACCAGTGTGGTGATCCCATCTTGTGCATTTTTTATTCAAATGCAAATTATCTCTAAGGCACAACTCTTGGGGGAGCTATCCTATTTTCTATTGAACACTTATCTCGTGATCCTTATCAAGTGTGTGTTTGTGGAAGGCAAGCCGTCTCTTTTTGGTACTTTGTGCCATCATGAAACTTTGTAGAGGGATTTTGTTTGAACAATCCTCTCTTTCGGGAGTTCGATATCATTCTTTTTGTGTGTATCAATGGATATCTTCGAAGTGATGATTTCTCCACTGGGTATCCTATTTTCACTTGGTATTTATTTTTAATTTGGTATCGTTTCTTGAAAGTCTTGAGCATGAATAGTTACTTCATGTATTTTCTTTGGCATGCTTTCTTTCTTTGACCCAATATATAAGGGAAACTCCACCAAGTCTCAATTTGCATGAGATGTGCCTCAAATTCATTTTCATATATACTTGCACATATATATGTGGAGTTTGTCCTATATATTGGTGTTTCTAACTCTTTGGTCCCAATGAGTTTGGGCACCATTTAGTTTGTGTTGTTGTTCTAGGAACAATAGGAGATGCATTGGATGCTCGACTCACTCACTAGGAAGGTGTTGTCACCATGTGCTTATTGGAGTCAAGATAGGATGATCAATGAACTGCTATCTACCTTCAATTGGTATCTACTACATACTTCCAATGCTAACTCGGTAACAAGTACCATCATCTACTTCATGCACACATTTGTTGCATCAACCTTGTGTAGGTTGTATCATGGCATGCAATTCATTCTTTCTTGTGATAATTGTTTCCTTTCTCAAAGCATCCCAACAATGATCTCTTATTGCTAGTTGTGATGTGTTTGATGTTCATGTGGATGGAATTCATTTATGTACAATAAGACCATATCTAGCCATGTGTTATGCTTTCAAGCAAATATCTTATTGGTATATTTATGGCTTCCTTGTGGATATCTTATTCTTTCCTTCTAGTAACTATTTCGTGTGTACATCCTTCTTTGTGGATTGATATCATGATATTCATCTACCTAGAATCTTATACACTTGATAGAAGTTGCATATCTAGTTGATATCCCTTTCTTTCACGTCCACCTTTTCCTTCTTGTATTATTTCTTTGGTGGCTCCTTGAAAGTGTGTGCCTTATGTGCGGGTCTTATCTACATCTTGATGCACTCTTGTGTGGTGAAGATACTTGTTTTCTCTTGCTTGTCTCGATGAGGCTTTTGCCATTCAATTGGTATCCCTCCTCTTGAAAATGCTATCATTTTCTTTCTTCACCATGGGTTGACACAAGCGTTGGTTATTCTTTTTGCATATTGAGTGTGCTTGTGAACCCCTTTGCTTGATGTGTTTGGGAAGGATATGTCTTGCACCTTGTATCTTATTTATTCAAGACTATGTTGATGCTTAATGCTCATCCTTATTTTAGTCTTCTCAAGTGCTTTGGCATGACTCACACACATCATTTTGGTTGAGGCTATTTCTAAGTTGCCTCTTTTATATGTTGGTCAGCCATTTGTTTGTTGCAAGTGCTAGGCTTAGTTTCCTACATGCCTTCTTGCACTTGTTGTGAGGTTCTATTGATTTTGTGGGAGCTATGATCCTATTTTGTGCACTTTGTATCCAAATAAAAAAAATCTGATTTGTGCACAAATCATATAGAGCTTCTCTAGTTTCTTTAGAACAATCCTATGCTCATATCATAATATCTTTTATTCATGTGGCTCATAGGATCATTGGTCGAGTTGGTCCAATTAGTATGTTTTGATTGCTTGCTTCAATTGGTATCTTTTGATTGCTTGATTGCTTGTATCTCTCTTTGTTATGTCTTTGTGGCATATCATTCTTTAGCAATATTTGCGCCTCAATATAGTTTGTCTTCCTCCAAGTATTTACCTTTGGATATCTATGTAGGAACACAATTTATATTGGCCTTCTAAGCTTTTTCGCCCATTTTGGCAGTCGATGCCAACGGGGGAGAAGTTTCAGAGAGTTTTTTGGAGAAGTTTACAGAGTTATTTCTTCTTTCTTTGGTTTGGTTCCTAAGCATTTGCATCTAATACACATGCATCATTGGCTGTTGCATTTCATGGTGAAGCATAATTTCTTATATAAACTCTCTTGATAGTGATTGTCATCAATTACCAAAATGGGGGAGATTGAAAGAACATGCCCCCATGTGTGGTTTTGGTAGTTGATGACATTCTCTATGGACTAATGGTTGAATTGAGTTATATTTGAAGGATTTGTCCATAGGCTTTTCTTGAGGTCCATTTGTTGGTTTCAAGGAGAGTATGTGATGATCAAGGTGCTATTCAAGGAATTATCTAAAGATTGGTCATGTGAGAGGTTGATCAAGACTAACTCAAAGAGTGAATCAAGTTTATCAACTCAGAAAGCATGCAATATGTACCGAGAGGGATCACGTGATCCCGTGGTATGGTAAGCATTGTCCGTTACACTTTATGAACTAACCCATGGTCTACATGAGAGTTCTATGTGGGATTAGGTATGTTTCCAAGGGCTTGCGTCAAAAGGAAGATATTATATAACCCATGGAGAGGATGACATCGAGTGGTGATCGTCATCAAGATTGCGGTGTGCAAGTTCAAGTGGAGCATCATGAAGAGATCACATCCTTGATGCTTGCCGTCCATTGTGGTGACAATGGACTTGTGAAGATGCGCCAAGGAGTGGCTCACCCATAGTGTAGTATGGGGGAGCAATATACTAGTCTACATCAAGCTAGTGCAATCAAGAAAGGCGGTCCAACTTGAGGGAGTCAAGACCGTCATCATCTAGCTCAAGTGGACTATGTGCAAGGAAAAGGTTTGTTCTTGATAGGTTTTCTTACCGGTCTCATGGTGTTAGTTGGGAGACCGGATTATAGGATTGATATCTGTACTATCAAGGGGGGCTCTCGAGTGAGTAGCTTGATCATATCGTTCGGTGAGAGCTCAAACCATTGCATTCTTGGTACCATCATATTTCTTGGTTCTTGTTTCGATTTTCTCGTTGTGAGGTTTTAGAGCTTGTGGTTATCTTCGTGACAAGCTCTAGTTCATCAAAACCGATTTATTATGCATCTTCTTTTGCGTTTTCGGTGCTGGAGTTTTTACCCGTCTTATTTGAGAAAGGGTTATCACCATTTTATTTTGGGTATTTTCTCAATTGCTATTTCTTGATATTTCTATCAAGATTGTGTTAGACTTTGTCTTTAGCTTTTCAACTGAAGGAAATATGCCCTAGAGGCAATAATAAAGTTATTATTTATTTCCTCATATCATGATAAATGTTTATTATTCATGCTAGAATTGTATTAACCGGAAACATGATACATGTGTGAATACATAGACAAACATAATGTCACTAGTATGCCTCTACTTGACTAGCTCATTAATCAAAGATGGTTATTTTTCCTAGCCATAGACATGTGTTGTCATTTGATTAACGGGATCACATCATTAGGAGAATGATGTGATTGACTTGACCCATTCCGTTAGCTTAGCACTTGATCGTTTAGTATGTTGCTATTGCTTTCTTCATGACTTATACAAAGTTCCTATAACTATGAGATTATGCAACTCCCGTTTACCGGAGGAACACTTTGTGTGCTACCAAATGTCACAACATAACTGGGTGATTATAAAGGAGCTCTACAGGTGTCTCCGAAGGTACATGTTGAGTTGGCGTATTTCGAGATTAGGTTTTGTCACTCCGATCGTCGGAGAGGTATCTCTGGCCCTCTCGGTAATGCACATCATTATAAGCCTTGCAAGCAATGTGACCAATAAGTTGGTTACGGAATGATGCATTACAGAACGAGTAAAGAGACTTGCCGGTAACGAGATTGAACTAGGTATTGGATACCGACGATCGAATCTCGGGCAAGTAACATACCGATGACAAAGGGAACAACGTATGTTGTTATGCGGTTTGACCGATAAAGATCTTCGTAGAATATGTAGGAGCCAATATGAGCATCCAGGTTCCGCTATTGGTTATTGACCGAGAATAGTTCTAGGTCATGTCTACATAGTTCTCGAACCCATAGGGTCCGCACACTTAACGTTACGATGACAGTTTTATTATGAGTTTATAAGTTTTGATGTACCGAAGGTTGTTCGGAGTCCCGGATGTGATCACGGACATGACGAGGAGTCTTGAAATGGTCAAGACATAAATATTGATATATTGGAAGCCTAAATTTGGATATCGGAATCGTTCCGGGTGAAATCGGGATTTTACCGGAGTACCGGGGGTTATCGGAACCCTCCCGGGGGCTAATGGGCCTACATGGGCCATGAGGGAGAAGAGGAGGGTCGGCCAGGGCAGGCCACACGCCCCCTCCCCCCATAGTCCGAATAGGACATGGAAGGGGGGGGGGGCGGTGCCCCCCTTTCCTCTTTCCCCTCCCCCTTTCCTTCTCCACCAAGGCAAGAGGGGGGTCCTACTCCCGATGGGAGTAGGACTCCTCCAGGCGCACCCCTAGGGGCCGGCCGCACCTCCCCCTCCCTCCTTTATATACGGGGGAAGGGGGGCACCTCTAGACACACAAGTTGATCTTCGTGATCGTTCCTTAGCCGTGTGCGGTGCCCCCCTCCACCATATTCCACCTCGGTCATATCGTTGCGGTGCTTAGGCGAAGCCCTGCATCGGTAGAACATAATCATCATCACCATGCCGTCGTGCTGACTCAACTCATCCCCGACACCCTGCTGGATCAGAGTCCGGGGATCGTCATCGAGCTGAACGTGTGCTGAACTCGGAGGTGCCGTACGTTCGGTGCTTGGATCGGTCGGATCGTGAAGACGTACGACTACATCAACCGCATTGTCATAGTGCTTTCGCTTACGGTCTACGAGGGTACGTGGACAACACTCTCCCCTCTCGTTGCTATGCATCACCATGATCTTGCATGTGCGTAGGATTTTTTTTGAAATTACTACGTTCCCCAACAGTGGCATCTGAGCCTAGGTTTTATGCGTTGATGTTATATGCACGAGTGGAACACAAGTGAGTTGTGGGCGATACAAGTCATACTGCTTACCAGCATGTCATACTTTGGTTCAGCGGTATTGTGAGATGAAGCGGCCCGGACCGACATTACGCGTACGCTTACGTGAGACTGGTTTCACCGTTACAAGCACTCGTGCTTAAAGGTGACTGGCGGGTGTCTGTCTCTCTCACTTTAGTTGAACTGAGTGTGGCTACGCCCGGTCCTTGCGAAGGTTAAAACAACACTAACTTGACGAACTATCGTTGTTGTTTTGATGCGGAGGTAAGAACGGTTATTGCTCAGCCTGTAGCAGCCACGTAAAATTTGCAATAACAAAGTAGAGGACGTCTAACTTGTTTTTGCAGGGCGTGTTGTGATGTGATATGGTCAAGACGTGATGCTATATTTTATTGTATGAGATGATCATGTTTTGTAACCGAAGTTATCGGCAACTGGCAGGAGCCATATGGTTGTCGCCTTATTGTATGAAATGCAAACGCCATGTAATTGCTTTACTTTATCACTAAGCGGTAGCAATAGTCGTAGAAGCAATAGATGGCGTAACGACAACGATGCTACGCTGGAGATCAAGGTGTCGCGCCGGTGATGATGGTGATCACGACGGTGCTTCGGAGATGGAGATCACAAGCACAAGATGATGGTGGCCATATCATATCACTTATATTGATTGCATGTGATGTTTATCCTTTATGCATCTTATCTTGCTTTGATTGACGGTAGCATTTTAAGATGATCTCTCACTAAAATTATCAAGAAGTGTTCTCCCGAGTATGCACCGTTATGAAAGTTCTTCGTCTTTGAGACACCACGTGATGATCGGGTGTGATAGGTTCTACGTTCAAATACAACGGGTGCAAAACAGTTGCACACGCGGAATACTCAGGTTAAACTTGACGAGCCTAGCATATACAGATATGGCCTCGAAACACGGAGACCGAAAGGTCAAACGTGAATCATATAGTAGATATGATCAACATAGTGATGTTCACCATTGAAAATACTCCATCTCACGTGATGATCGGACATGGTTTAGTTGATTTGGATCACATGATCACTTAGATGACTAGAGAGATGTCTGTCTAAGTGGGAGTTCTTAAGTAATATGATTAATTGAACTTAAATTTATCATGACTTAGTACCTGATAGTATTTTGCTTGTCTATGTTTGTTGTAGATAGATGGCTCGTGCTGTTGTTCCGTTGAATTTTAATGCGTTCCTTGAGAAAGCAAAGTTGAAAGATGATGGTAGCAATTACACGGACTGGGTCCGTAACCTATGGATTATCCTCATTGCTGCACAGAAGAATTACGTCCTGGAAGCACCGCTGGGTGCCTTGCCTGCTGCTAATGCAACTGACGATGTTAAGAATGTCTGGCAGAGCAAAGCTGATGACTACTCGATAGTTCAGTGTGCCATGCTTTACGGCTTGGAACCGGGTCTTCAACGACATTTTGAACGTCATGGAGCATATGAGATGTTCCAGGAGTTGAAGTTAATATTTCAAGCAAATGCCCGGATTGAGAGATATGAAGTCTCCAATAAGTTCTACAAATTGTAAGATGGAGGAGAATAGTTCTATCGGTGAACACATACTCAAAATGTGCGGGTATAATAATCACTTGATTCAACCGGGAGTTAATCTTCCGATGATAGTGTCATTGACGAAATTCTTCAATCACGCCACCAAGCTACAAGAGCTTCGTGATGAACTATAATATGCAAGGGATGGACAAGACTATTCCCGAGCTATTCGCAATGCTAAAAGCTGCGGAGGTAGAAATCAAGAAGGAGCATCAAGTGTTGATGGTTAATAAGACCACCGCCAAGAAAAAGGGCAAAGGGAAGAAGAAGGAACTTCAAGAAGAACAGACAAACAAGTTGCTGCTCAAGAGAAAAACCCAAGTCTGTACCTAAGCCCGAGATGAGTGCTTCTCTGCAAGCGGTAGTCATTTGAAGCGGAGCTGCCCCAAGTATTTGGCGGATAAGAAGGATGGCAAAGTGAACAAAGGTATATGTGATATACATGTTATTGATGTGTACCTTACTAATGCTCGCAGAGTACCGGTATTTGATACTTGGTTACATTGCTAATATTTGCAACTCGAAACAAGGACTACGGATTAATCGAAGATTGGCTAAGGACGAGGTGACGATGCGCGTGGGAAATGGTTCCAAAGTCGATGTGATCGCGGTCGGCACACTACCTCTACATCTACCATGGGGATTAGTTTTAGACCTAAATAATTGTTATTTGGTGCCAGCGTTGAGCATGAACATTATATTTGGATCTTGTTTGATGCCTTATGAACTGTGGTTTGGCAAGAAACCAAAGTTGTCGTTTCTTAAAGTTTGGGGCTGCGATGCTTATGTGAAGAAACTTCAACCAGATAAGCTCGAACCCAAATCGGAGAAATGTGTCTTCATAGGATACCCAAAAGATACTATTGGGTACACCTTCTATCACAGATCCGAAGGCAAGACATTTGTTGCCAAGAATGGATCCTTTCTAGAGAAGGAGTTTCTCTCGAAAGAAGTGAGTGGGAGGAAAGTAGAACTTGATGAGGTAATCAGTACTGCTCCCTTATTGGAAAGTAGTCCATCACAAGAACCGGTTCTGTGACAACTACACCAATTAGTGAGGAAGCTAATGATATTGATCATGAATCTTGAGATCAAGTTTCTCTTGAACCTCGTGGGTCTACCGTAGTATGATACGCACTAGAGTGGTATGGTAATCCTATTCTCGAAGTCATGTTACTTGACCATGGCGAACCTACGAACTATGAGGAAGCGATGATGAGCCCAGATTTCGCAAAATGGCTAGAACCCATGAAATCTGAGATGGGATCCATGTATGAGAACAAAGTATGGACTTTGGTTGACTTGCCCGATGATCGGCAAGCCATTGAGAATTAATGGATTTTTAAGAAGAAGACTGACGCTGATGGTAATGTAACTGTCTACAAAGCTCAACTTGTTGCGAAAGGTTTTCGACAAGTTCAAGGGGTTGACTACGATGAGACTTTCTCACCCGTCACGATGCTTAAGTCTGTCCAAATCATGTTAGCGATTGCTGCATTTTATTATTATGAAATTTGGCAAATGGATGTCAAAATTGCATTCTTGAATGGATTTCTGGAAGAAGAGTTGTATATGATGCAACCAGAAGGTTTTGTTGATCCAAAAAGCGCTAACAAAGTGTGCAAGCTCCAGCGATCCATTTATGGACTGGTGCAAGCATCTCGGAGTTGGAATAAACGCTTTGATAGTGTGATCAAAGCATATGGTTTTATCTGAGACTTTTGGAGAAGCTTTGTATTTACAAGAAAGTGAGTGGGAGCTCAGTAACATTTACGATATTATATGTAGATGACATGTTATTAATTGGAAATGATATAGAATTTCTGGATAGCATAAAGGGATACTTGAATAAAAGTTTTTCTATGAAAGACCTCGGTGAAGCTGCTTACATTTTGGGCATCAAGATCTATAGAGATAGATCAAGACGCTTAATTGGACTTTCACAAAGCACGTACCTTGATAAAGTTTTGAAAAAGTTCAAAATGGATCAGGCAAAGAAAGGGTTCTTGCACAGTATTACAAGGTGTGAAGTTGAGTCGGACTCAATGCCCGACCACAGCAGAAGATAGAGAGAAAATGAAAGATGTTCCCTATGCATCAGCCATAGGCTCTATCATGTATGCAATGCTGTGTACCAGACCTGACGTATGCTTAGCAATAAGCTTAGCAGGGAGGTACCAAAGTAATCCCGGAGTGGATCACTGGACAGCGGTCAAGAACATCCTAAAATACCTGAAAAGGACTAAGGATATGTTTCTCGTTTATGGAGGTGACAAAGAGCTAGTCGTGAACGGTTACGTCGATGCAAGCTTTGACACTGATCCGGACGATTCTAAATCGCAAACCGGATACTTGTTTTTATTAAACGGTGGAGCTGTAAGTTGGTGCAGTTCTAAACAAAGCGTCGTGGTGGGATCTACATGCGAAGCGGAGTACATAGCTGCTTCGGAAGCAGCAAATGAAGGAGTCTGGATGAAGGAGTTCATTTCTGGTCTAGGTGTCATACCTAGTGCATCGGGACCAATGAAGATCTTCTGTGACAATACTGGTGCAGTTGCCTTGGCAAAGGAATCCAGATTTCACAAGAGGACCAAGCACATCAAGAGACGCTTCAATTCCATCCAGGACCAAGTCCAGGTGGGAGACATAGAGATTTGCAAGATACATACGGATCTGAATGTTGCAGAGCCGTTGACTAAGCCTCTTCCACGAGCAAAACATGATCAGCACCAAGACTCCACGGGTGTTAGAATCATTATTGTGTAATCTAGATTATTGACTCTAGTGCAAGTGGGAGACTGAAGGAAATATGCCCTAGAGGCAATAATAAAGTTATTATTTATTTCCTCATATCATGATAAATATTTATTATTCATGCTATAATTGTATTAACCGGAAACATGACACATGTGTGAATACATAGACAAACATAATGTCACTAGTATGCCTGTACTTGACTAGCTCATTAATCAAAGATGGTTATGTTTCCTAGCCATAGACATGTGTTGTCATTTGATTAACGGGATCACATCATTAGGAGAATGATGTGATTGACTTGACCCATTCCGTTAGCTTAGCACTTGATCGTTTAGTATGTTGCTATTGCTTTCTTCATGACTTATACAAAGTTCCTATAACTATGAGATTATGCAACTCCCGTTTACCGGAGGAACACTTTGTGTGCTACCAAACGTCACAACGTAACTGGGTGATTATAAAGGAGCTCTACAGGTGTCTCCGAAGGTACATGTTGAGTTGGCGTATTTCGAGATTAGGTTTTGTCACTCCGATTGTCGGAGAGGTATCTCTGGGCCCTCTCGGTAATGCACATCACTATAAGCCTTGCAAGCAATGTAGCTAATGAGTTAGTTACGGAATGATGCATTACGTAACGAGTAAAGAGACTTGCCGGTAACGATATTGAACTAGGTATTGGATACCGACGATCGAATCTCGGGCAAGTAACATACCGATGACAAAGGGAACAACGTATGTTGTTATGCGGTTTGACCGATAAAGATCTTCGTAGAATATGTAGGAGCCAATATGAGCATCCAGGTTCCGCTATTGGTTATTGACCGAGAATAGTTCTAGGTCATGTCTACATAGTTCTCGAACCCGTAGGGTCCGCACGCTTAACGTTACGATGACAGTTTTATTATGAGTTTATAAGTTTTGATGTACTGAAGGTTGTTCGGAGTCCCGGATGGGATCACGGACATGACGAGGAGTCTCGAAATGGTCGAGACATAAAGATTGATATATTGGAAGCCTATATTTGGATATTGGAATCGTTTCGGGTGAAATCGGGATTTTACCGGTGTACCTGGGGGTTACCGAAACCCTCTCAGGGGTTAATGGGCCTACATGGGCCATGAGGGAGAAGAGGAGGGCCGGCCAGGGCAGGCCGCGTGCCCCCTCCCCCCTAGTCCGAATAGGACAAGGAAGGGGGGCGGCGCCCCCCTTTCCTCTTTCCCCTCCCCCCTTTCCTTCTCCACTAAGGCAAGAGGGGGGAGTCGGGAGTATGACTCCTCCAGGCGCACCCCTAGGGTCTGGCCGCACCTCCCCCTCCCTCCTTTATATACGGGGGCAGGGGGCACCTCTAGACACACAAGTTGATCTTCGTGATCGTTCCTTAGCCGTGTGCAGTGCCCCCCTCCACCATATTCCACCTCGGTCTTATCGTTGCGGTGCTTAGGCGAAGCCCTGCGTCGGTAGAACATCATCATCTTCACCATGCCGTCGTGCTGACGGATCTCTTCCCCGACACCCTACTGGATCAGAGTCCGGGGATCGTCATCGAGTTGAACGTGTGCTGAACTCAGAGGTGCCGTACGTTCGGTGCTTGGATCGGTCCGATCGTGAAGACATACAACTACATCAACCGCGTTGTCATAACGCTTCCGCTTACGATCTACGAGGGTACGTGGACAACACTCTCCCCTCTCGTTGCTATGCATCACCATGATCTTGCGTGTGCATAGGAATTTTTTTGAAATTACTATGTTCCCCAACACCAACAAACTTGGTTTCATCAAATTCAGAGTTCGTTTGCAAAATTTGTGGTCGTTTCAATTTTACTGGTTCCCGCATCTCTCTGCCTAGTGCGGGTGCCCGAGGTCCTTAACCCCCGGGTGCCCGGGGTCACCCGAGCCCCTCCTTAGTGACCTCTCTGGCCGGTCCGGGTGCCCGGGGTCTCGCCCCCGAGTGCTCGGGGTCTTCCGGGGCGTTTCCCAACCTCCTCTGATCACCCCGGGTGCCCGGGGTCTTGGACCCGGGTGCCCGGGCTCCTCTGCCACCTCCTCTCGGCCCCCTCTGGGTGCCCGGGGTTGAGACCCCCAGGTGCCCAGCCCCCCTTCTCTGTTGCTTTCCTTGTGTGTCTGGGTGCCCGGGGTTGTGTGGTGTTTTTCTTTGTTGGGTCCGGGTGCCCGGACCCCTTTTGTCCGGGTGCCCGGGGTGGCGGCTGTGTGCAATGGCCAAATTTTTCTTGGGGGTATTTATACCCCCTTCTTCCACCTCCAACCCCAATTCTCTTGCAAGCTTCCCCCCCCCACCATTATTGACATCTTGGAGCTTGCTATCTCTCAATCTCACCATGGATTCTTGCTAGTTTTTGGGGGGAAAGAGAGAGGAGATCTAGATCCACATTTCCACCAATCAGTTTCTCCTCTATGTGAGGGGAACCCCTTGGATCTAGATCTTGGAGTTCTTGGTGTTCTCCTTCTTGTTCTTCCTCTCCTTTTCCTCCATAGCTTTTGTTGCTTTGGTGGGATTTGAGAGTGAGGGACTTGGGTACTCCGTGTACCCTTGCCATTGCATTAGTTGCATCGATTTGAGTTCTCCATGGTGATACATGGAAGTTACAAATTGAGAAGCTTATTACTCTTGGGTGCTTGGTACCGTAGAGCTTGTTCCTCTTGGGTGCTTGGGCGCCCTAGACGGTTGGTGGTGTTCGGAGCTCAGTCATTGTTTTGAAAAGCTCCGGGAAACTGTCGGAGAATCCAATTAGGTTGTGGAGATCACCCCGAGCAATTTGACGCGTATCGGTGACCGCCCCCAAGGGTTGCCAAAGAGTACGGGTTCGGTGACCTCCCCAAGGGTTACCATTTGTACAGGTTCAGTGACCATGGAATCGCGACATCTAGCATTGTGCGAGGGCATGAGGAGATTACGGTGGCCCTAGTGGCTTCTTGGGGAGCATTGTGCCTCCACACCGCTCCAAACGGAGATTAGCATCCACAAGGGTGTGAACTTTGGGATACATCGTCATCTTCGCGTGCCTCGGTTATCTCTTACCCGAGCCTTTTACTTATGCACTTTGCTTTGTGATAGCCATATTGTTTCTTGACATATATCTTGCTATCACCTAGTTGTTTATCTTGCTTAGCATAAGTTGTTGGTGCACATAGGTGAGCTAGTCATTTTAGGTTTTGTTCTTGACAAATTAAAAGCTAGTTTTATTTCGCATTTGTTCAAGCCCAAACTGTAATTAGTTTAAAGCGCCTATTCACCCCCCTAGGCGACATCCACGATCTTTTAGTGAACATGAGGGGCCCCCGCTGTAGGGTGTTGCAATATGTTCATGGTTCACTTATGGTGGGTTGCGAGAGTGACAGAAGCTTAAACCCGAGCAAGTGGGGTATGACGTATGGGACAAAAGATGACTTGATACTTAATGCTATGGTTGGGTTTCATGACCTTAATGATCTTTAGTAGTTGCGGATGCTTGCTAGGGGTCCAATCATAAGTGCATATGATCCAAGTAGAGAAAGTATGTTAGCTCATGGCTCTCCCTCATATAAAATTGCAAGAATGATTACCGGTACTTGTTATCGATTACCTAGGGACAAATAACTTTCTTGTTGACACAAACCCTTTTACTAAACACCTAACTTTTATTATCTTGCATTGTACTTCTAGTTTTATTCTTGCAAAGTAGTTCTAGCATCACTCCTACAAACTAGCTTCATACTTGTTTCCAGTAAAGCAAACGTCAAGTGTGCATAGAGTTGTATCGGTGGTCGATAGAACTTGAGGGAATATTTGTTCTACCTTTAGCTCCTCGTTGGGTTCGACACTCTTATTTATCGAAGAAGGCTACAAACGATCCCCTATACTTGTGGGTTATCAAGACCTTTTTCTAGCACCGTTGCCGGGGAGTTATAGCGTGGGGTGAATGAAGGAAATATGCCCTAGAGGCAATAATAAAGTTATTATTTATTTCCTCATATCATGATAAATGTTTATTATTCATGCTAGAATTGTATTAACCGGAAACATGATACATGTGTGAATACATAGACAAACATATAGTCACTAGTATGCCTCTACTTGACTAGCTCATTAATCAAAGATGGTCATGTTTCCTGACCATAGACATGTGTTGTCATTTGATTAGTGGGATCACATCATTAGAAGAATGATGTGATTGACATGACCCATTTTGTTAGCCTAGCACTTGATCGTTTAGTAGACTGCTATTGCTTTCTTCATGACTTATACAAAGTTCCTGCAACTATGAGATTGTGCAACTCCGTGTACGGAAGAACACTTTGTGTGCTACCAAACGTCACAACGTAATCGGGTGATTATAAAGGTGCTCTCTGGTGTTTCCGAAGGTTCATGTTGAGTTGGCATAATTCGAGATTAGGATTTGTCACTCCGATTGTCGGAGAGGTATCTCTGGGCCCTCTCGGTAATACTCATCACTTAAGCCTTGCAAGCATATAACTAATGAGTTAGTTATGAGATGATGTATTACAGAACGAGTAAAGAGACTTGCAGGTAACGAGATTGAACTAGGTATTGGATGCCGACGATCAAATCTCGGGCAAGTAACATACCGATGACAAAGGGAACGAAGTATATTGTTATGCGGTTTGACCGATAAAGATCTTCGTAGAATATGTAGGAACCAATATGGGCATCCAGGTCCCGCTATTGGTTATTGACCAGAGACGTGTCTCGGTCATGTCTGCATTGTTCTCGAACCGTAGGGTCCGCACGCTTAAGGTTTCGATGATGCTTATATTATGAGTTTATGTATTTTGATGTACGAAGGTTGTTCGAGTCCGGATGTGATCACGAACATGACGAGGAGTCTCGAAATGGTCGAGACATAAAGATTGATATATTGGACGGATATATTTGGACACCGGAAAGGTTCCGGAGAGTTTGGGAATATCTGAGACTCAGGAGGTTACCAAACCCCCGGGAAGTATATGGGCCTTATTGGGCCCATGTAGGAGGAAGGAGAAGGAGCAGGGAGGCGCGCCCCAAGCCCAATCCGACTGGGGAGGGGCGGCCCCCTTTCCTTTCTCCTTCCCCTCTTCCTTTCCTACTACTAGTACTCCTTCCTACTACTAGTACTCCTTCCTTCCCTCCAAATAAGATAAGGAAAGAGAGGAAACCTACTTGGAGTAGGTTTCCCCCCCCCATGGCGCCCCCCTTGGGCGGCCACCTCCTCCCTCCCTCCTTTATATACGGGGTAGGGGCACCCTAGAACACACAAGTTGATCATTGATCGTTCCTTAGCCGTGTGTGGTGCCCCTCCACGATATTACACCTCGATCATATTGTAGTGGTGCTTAGGCGAAGCCTGCGATAGGAGAACATCAAGATCGTCACCACGCCGTCGTCTTGTGGAACTCCCCTCGGAACCTCTCTGGATTGGAGATCGAGGTGCGTCATCGAGCTGTCGCGTGTCAAGAACTCGGAGGAGCCGAGTAACGGTGCTTGGATCGGTCGGACCGGGAGGACGTCGACTACTTCCTCTACATTGCGTCAACGCTTCCGCTTGGTCTCACGAGGGTACGTGACAACACTCTCCCCTCGTTGCTATATCATCACCATGATCTTGCGTGTGCGTAGGAAATTTTTGAAATTACTCGTTCCCCAACAAAGGCATCCGAGCCTAGGTTTTATGGTTTGATGTTATTTGCACGAGTAGAACACAAGTGAGTTGTGGGCGATATAAGTCATACTGCTTACCAGCATGTCATTTTGGTTCAGCGGTATTGTTGGATGAAGCGGCCCGGACCGACATTACGCGTACGCTTACGCGAGATTGGTTTTACCACCATGCTTTGCACACAGGTGACTAGCGGGTGTCAGTTTCTCCAACTTTAGTTGAACCGAGTGTGGCTACGCTCGGTCCTTGCGAAGGTTAAAACAACATCAACTTGACAAACTATCGTTGTGGTTTTGATGCGTAGGTGAGATTGGTTCTTGCTTAAGCCCGTAGCAGCCACGTAAAATTTGCAACAACAAAGTAGAGGACGTCTAACTTGTTTTTGCAGGGCATGTTGTGATGTGATATGGTCAAGACGTGATGCTATATTTTATTGTATGAGATGATCATGTTTTGTAACCGAAGTTATCGTCAACTGGCAGGAGCCATATGGTTGTCGCTTTATTGTATGAAATGCAAACGCCCTGTAATTGCTTTACTTTATCACTAAGCGGTAGCAATAGTCGTAGAAGCAATCGATGGCATAACGACAACGATGCTACGATGGAGATCAAGGTGTCGCGCCGGTGACGATGGTGATCACGACGGTGCTTCGGAGATGGAGATCACAAGCACAAGATGATGATGGCCATATCTTATCACTTATATTGATTCCATGTGATGTTTATCCTTTATGCATCTTATCTTGCTTTGATTGACGGTAGCATTTTAAGATGATCTCTCACTAAAATTATCAAGTAGTGTTCTCCACGAGTATGCACCGTTGCCAAAGTTCGTCGTGCTTGAGACACCACGTGATGATTGGGTGTGATAAGCTCTCGTCCATCTACAACGGGTGCAAGCCAGTTTTGCACACGCAGAATACTCGAGTTAAACTTGACGAGCCTAGCATATGCAGATATGGCCTCGGAACACGGAGACCGAAGGTCGGCGTGAATCATATAGTAGATATGATCAACATAATGATGTTCACCATTGAAAACTACTCCATCTCACGTGATGATCGGTTATGGTTTAGTTGATTTGGATCACGTAATCACTTAGATGACTAGAGAGATGTCTGCCTAAGTGGGAGTTCTTAAGTAATATGATTAATTGAACTTAAATTTATCATGAACTTAGTACTTGATAGTATCTTGCTTGTCTATGTTTGTTTGTAGATAGATGGCTCGTCTTTGTTGTTCCGTTGAATTTTAATGCGTTCCTTGAGAAAGCAAAGTTGAAAGATTATGGTAGCAATTACACGGATCGGGTCCGTAACTCGAGGATTATCCTCATTGCTGCACGTAAAAGTTACGTCCTAGAAGCACCGCTGGGTGCCGAACTTCTTCTTGATGCAACCGACGACATTAAGAACGTCTGGCGAGCAAAGCTGATGACTACTCGGTAGTTCAGTGTGCCATGCTTTACGGCTTAGAACCGGGTCTTCAACGACGTTTTGAGCGTCATGGAGCATATGAGATGTTCCAGAGTTGAAGTTAATATTTCAAGCAAATGCCCGGATTGAGAGATATGAAGTCTCCAATAAGTTCTATAGCTGCAAGATGGAGGAGAATAGTTACACAAGTGAACACATACTCAAAATGTGCGGGTATAACAATCACTTGATTCAACTGGGAGTTAATCTTCACGATGATAGTGTCATTGACGAAATTCTTCAATCACGCCACCAAGCTACAAGAGCTTTGTGATGAACTATAATATGCAAGGGATGAACAAGACTATTCCCGAGCTCTTAGCGATCTTGAAAGCCGTGGAGGTAGAAATCAAGAAGGAGCATCAAGTGTTGATGGTCAACAAGACCACTAGTTTCAAGAAAAGGGCAAAGGGAAGAAGAAGGGAACTTCAAAAGAACGGCAAGCAAGTTGCTGCTCAAGAGAAGAAACCCAAGTCCGGACCTAAGCCTGAAACCGAGTGCTTCTCTGCAAGCGGACTGGTCACCGAAGCGGAACTACCCCAAGTATTTGGCGGATAAGAAGGATGGCAAAGTGAACAAAGGTATATGTGATATAGATGTTATTGATGTGTACCTAACTAGAGCTCGTAGTAGCACTGGTATTTGATACTGGTTACATTGCTAATATTTGCAACTCAAACAGGACTACTGATATAGCGGCATTGGCCAAGGGCGAGGTGACGATGCGCGCGGGAAAGCGGTTCCAAAGTCGATGTGATCGCCGTCGCACGCTACCTCTACATCTACCATCGGGATTAGTTTTAGACCTAAATAATTGTTATTTGGTGCTTGCGTTGAGCATGAACATTATATCTGGATCTTGTTTGATGCGAGGCGGTTATTCATTTAAATCGAGAATAATGGTTGTTCTATTTATATGAGTAATATCTTTTATGGTCATGCACCCTTGAAGAGTGGTCTATTTTTGAATCTCGATAGTAGTGATACACATATTCATAATGTTGAAACCAAAAGATGCAGAGTTGATAATGATAGTGCAACTTATTTGTGGCACTTGCCGTTTAGGTCATATCGATTAAAACGCATGAAGAAACTCCATCTTGATGGACTTGGAATCACTTGATTATGAATCACTTGGTACTTGCGAACCGTGCCTCATGGGCAAGATGACTAAAACGCCGTTCTCCGGTACTATGGAGAGAGCAACAGATTTGTTGGAAATCATACATACAGATGTATGTGGCCCGATGAATGTTGAGGCTCGTGGCGGATATCGTTATTTCTCACCTTCACAGATGATTTGAGCAGATATGGGTATATCTACTTAATGAAGCACAAGTCTGAAACATGTGAAAAGTTCAAAGAATTTCAGAGTGAAGTAGAAAATCATCGTAACAAGAA
Organism: Aegilops speltoides; assembly: GCA_021437245.1. Taxonomy (NCBI): domain Eukaryota; kingdom Viridiplantae; phylum Streptophyta; class Magnoliopsida; order Poales; family Poaceae; genus Aegilops; species Aegilops speltoides. Next base: position 56,155,355 of record CM038144.1, on the reverse strand, counting down.
AATAAAGTTTCTACAATCTGATCGTGGGGGAGAATATTTGAGTTACGAGTTTGGTTTACATTTGAAACAATGCGGAATAGTTTCGCAACTCACGCCACCTGGAACACCACAACGAAATGGTGTGTCCGAACGTCGTAATCGTACTTTACTTGATATGGTGCGATCTATGATGTCTCTTACCGATTTACCGCTATCGTTTTGGGGTTATGCTTTAGAGACGGCCGCATTCACATTAAATAGGGCACCATCAAAATCCGTTAAGACAATGCCTTATGAACTATGGTTTGGCAAGAAACCAAAGTTGTCATTTCTTAAAGTTTGGGGCTGCGATGCTTATGTGAAGAAACTTCAACCAGATAAGCTCAAACCCAAATCGGAGAAATGTGTCTTCATAGGATACCCAAAGGAAACTGTTGGGTACACCTTCTATAACAGATCCGAAGGCAAAACATTCGTTGCTAAGAATGGATCCTTTCTAGAGAAAGAATTTCTCTCGAAAGAAGTGAGTGGGAGGAAAGTAGAACTTGATGAGATAACTGTATCTACTCCCTTATTGGAAGGTAGTTCATCACGAGAACCGGTTCCGTGACAACTACACCAACTAGTGAGGAAGCTAATGATATTGATCATGAAACTTCAGATCAAGTTTCTGCTGAACCTCGTGGGTCTACGAGTAAGATCCGCACTGAGTGGTACGGTGATCCTGTTCGGAAGTCATGTTACTTGACCATGATGAACCTACGAACTATGAGGAAGCGATGATGAGCCCAGATTCCATAAAATGGCTGGAGGCCATGAAATCGAGATAGGATCCATGTATGAAAACAAAGTATGGACTTTGGTTGACTTGCCCAATGATCGGCAAGCCATTGAGAATAAATGGATCTTTAAGAAGAAGACTGACGCTGATGGTAATGTTACTGTCTATAAAGCTCGACTTGTTGCGAAAGGTTTTCGACAAGTTCAAGGGGTTGACTACGATGAGACTTTCTCATCGGTAGCGATGCTTAAGTCTGTCCGAATCATGTTGGCTATTGCTGCATTTCATGATTATGAAATTTGGCAAATGGATGTCAAGACTGCATTCTTGAATGATTTCTAGAAGAAGACTTGTATATGATGCAGCCGGAAGGTTTTGTCGATCCAAAAGGTGCTAACAACGTGTGCAAGCTCCAGCGATCCATTTATGGACTGGTGCAAGCATCTCGGAGTTGGAATAAACGTTTTGATAGTGTGATCAAAGCATATGGTTTTATACGGACTTTTGGAGAAGCCTGTATTTACAAGAAAGTGAGTGGCAGCTCTGTAGCATTTCTGATTTTATATGTAGATGACATATTATTAATTGGAAATGATATATAATTTCTGGATAGCATAAAGGGGTATTTGAATAAAAGTTTTTCAATGAAAGACCTCGGTGAAGCTGCTTACATATTGGGCATCAAGATCTATAGAGATAGATCAAGACGCTTAATAGGACTTTCACAAAGCACATACCTTGACAAAATTTTGAAAAAGTTCAATATGGATCGGGCAAATAAAGGATTCTTGCCTGTGCTACAAGGTGTGAAGTTGAGTCAAACTCAATGCCCGACCACAGCAGAAGATAGAGAGAAATGAAAATGTTCCTATGCTTCAGCCATAGGCTCTATCATGTATGCAATCTGTATACCAGACTGACGTATGCTTAGCAATAAGCTTGGCAGGAAGGTACCAAAGTAATCCAGAGTGGATCATCGACAGCGTCAAGAACATCTGAAATACCGAAAAGGACTAAGGATATGTTTCTCGTATATGGAGGTGACAAAGAGCTAGTCGTAAATGGTTACGTCGATGCAAGCTTTGACACCGATCCGGACGATTCAAATCGCAAACCGGATCGTGTTTTTATTAAGCGGTGGAGCTGTAAGTTGGTGCGTTCTAAACAAAGCGTAGTGGCGGGATCTACATGTGAAGCGGAGTACATAGCTGCTTCAAGCAGCAAATGAAGGAGTCTGGATGAAGGAGTTCATTTCGATCTAGGTGTCATACCTAGTGCATCGGGACCAATGAAGATCTTCCGTGACAATATGGTGCAATTGCCTTGGCAAAGGAATCCAGATTTCACAAGAGGACCAAGCACATCAAGAGACGCTTCAATTCCATTCGGGACCAAGTCCAAGTGGGAGACATAGAGATTTGCAAGATACATACGGATCTGAATGTTGCGAGACCCATTGACTAAGCCTCTCTCACGAGCAAAACATGATCAGCACCAAGACTCCATGGGTGTTAGAATCATTACTATGTAATCTAGATTATTGACTCTAGTGCAAGTGGGAGACTGAAGGAAATATGCCCTAGAGGCAATAATAAAGTTATTATTTATTTCCTCATATCATGATAAATGTTTATTATTCATGCTAGAATTGTATTAACGGAAACATGATACATGTGTGAATACATAGACAAACATATAGTCACTAGTATGCCTCTACTTGACTAGCTCATTAATCAAAGATGGTCGTGTTTCCTAACCATAGACATGTGTTGTCATTTGATTAGTGGGATCACATCATTAGAAGAATGATGTGATTGACATGACCCATTTTGTTAGCCTAGCACTTGATCGTTTAGTATACTTGCTATTGCTTTCTTCATGACTTATACAAAGTTCCTGCAACTATGAGATTGTGCAACTCCGTGTACGGAAGAACACTTTGTGTGCTACCAAACGTCACAACGTAATCGGGTGATTATAAAGGTGCTCTACAAGTGTTTCCGAAGGTTCATGTTGAGTTGGCATAATTGAGATTAGGATTTGTCACTCCGATTGTCGGAGAGGTATCTCTGGCCCTCTCGGTAATACTCATCACTTAAGCCTTGCAAGCATATAACTAATGAGTTAGTTATGAGATGACGTATTCTGAGCGAGTAAAGAGACTTGCCGTAACGAGATTGAACTAGGTATTGGATACCGACGATCAAATCTCGGGCAAGTAACATACCGATGACAAAGGGAACAAAGTATATTGTTATTCGGTTTGACCGATAAAGATCTTCGTAGAATATGTAGGAACCAATATGGGCATCCAGGTCCCGCTATTGGTTATTGACCAGAGACGTGTCTCGGTCATGTCTGCATTGTTCTCGAACCGTAGGGTCCGCACGCTTAAGGTTTCGATGCGATGTTATGTTATGAGTTTATGTATTTTGATGTACCAAGGTTGTTCGAGTCCGGATGTGATCACGGACATGACGAGGAGTCTCGAAATGGTCGAGACATAAAGATTGATATATTGGACGGATATATTTGGACACCGGAAAGGTTCCGGGAGAGTTTGGGAATATACCGGAGCTCCGGGAGGTTACCGGAACCCCCCGGGAAGTATATGGGCCATATTGGGCCCATGTAGGAGGAAGGGAGAAGGAGAAAGGGAGGGGGCGCGCCCCCCAAGCCCAATCCGAATTGGGGAGGGGGGCCGGCCCCCCCTTTCCTTTCTCCTTCCCCCTCTTCCTTTCCTACTACTAGTACTCCTTCCTACTACTAGTACTCCTTCCTTCCCCCTCCAAATAAGATAAGGAAAAGAGAGGGAAACCTACTTGGAGTAGGTTTCCCCCTCCCCATGGCGCGCCCCCCCTTGGGCCGGCTACCTCCTCCCTCCCTCCTTTATATACGGGGGTAGGGGGGCACCCTCGAACACACAAGTTGATCATTGATCGTTCCTTAGCCGTGTGCGGTGCCCCCCTCCACGATATTACACCTCGATCATATTGTAGTGGTGCTTAGGCGAAGCCATGCGACAGGAGAACATCAAGATCGTCACCACGCCGTCGTGCTGACGGAACTCCCCCTCGGAACCTCTACTGGATTGGAGATCGAGGGTGCGTCATCGAGCTGTACGCGTGTCAAGAACTCAGAGGTGCCGGAGTAACGGTGCTTGGATCGGTCGGACCGGGAGGACGTACGACTACTTCCTCTACGTTGCGTCAACGCTTCCGCTTCGGTCTACGAGGATACGTAGACAACACTCTCCCCTCGTTGCTATATCATCACCATGATCTTGCGTGTGCGTAGGAAATTTTTTGAAATTACTACGTTCCCCAACAGTGAATATTCTCGTCTGTGCTTGTTTGCTTTATCACCAAGTAGTTTTTATTTCCTGTTCTAAGTTGTTCTCTATCTTTAGTTATGGATATGGAACACGAAACACCAAAAAATTAGTTGTACCTGCTACTCATGGAGATGGGGAACCTCCTAAAACCCTCGATGCTTGTTATGTGAAAGATATTATACACTACTTTGAAAATCCTGAGAAAACCCCATTCTACTATATAATGGGAGTAACGTTGGATCAACGTGAATACTTTAGGGATTATCACTTGACTCACAAAGGGAAATTGATATGGGATCAAATTCATATATTGAAATGGTATGCTTGGAATCTATCTTGAAATATGATTTTCCTTGTTGCTCCATGATGAATTTTCCACACCTTCCCTTTTCATGCAAATTTAATGATAATAAAACCTTAGCTTCTTATGATAATGGTATATATGATTACTATGATGTGGAACGAATAGAAGAATTTGTTGCTTTTAAGGGTGCACATGAAATTGAATCTTTGTTTGAAAAGTTTGAAGATTTTGATGATTCAGTTTATAGACCTGAAAATCTTATTATCCTTAAATATTGCTATGATAATTATAAATATAATTATGATATTGATGTATTTATTGAGAATAACTCTGCTGTCCAAGAAGAGACTAATATATTGTAGGAGTCTATGAAAGAAGTATGAAATTGCAAGCTCATTGGATGAAAAAGATGATGAGGAGAGCGAAGAACAAACGGAGGAAGAGCAGATTAGCTACCCGTGCCCACCTTCTAATGAGAGTAACTCTTCAACTCATACATTATTTAATACACCTTCGTTCTTACTGAAGGATGAATGCTATGATAATTGCTATGATCCCATTGATTCATTTGAAATATCCCTTTTTGATGAACTTGATGCTTGTTATGCTTGTGGCCAAGATGCCAATATGAATTATGCTTATGGAGATGAACTTGCTATAGTTCCTTATGTTAAGAATGACATTGTTGCTATTGCACCCACACATGATAGTCCTATTATCTTTTTGAATTCTCCCACTATATCGGAGAACTTTGCTCTTGTTAATGATTATATTGATGGGTTGCCTTTTACCATTGCACATGATGATTTTGATGAATATAATATGCATGTGCTTGCTTCTCCTACTTGCAATTATTATGAGAGAGGAAATACGTCTCCGCCTTTCTATGTTTCCAACATGATAAAATTGCAAGAAACTGCTTATGTTATGTATTGGCCTTTACTTGATGTGCATCAATTGTTCTTGTATGACATGCCGATGCATAGGAAGAAAGTTAGACTTCGTCATTGCTTGATATATGTTGCTTTGTGCTCACTACTAAATGCCAAAACATTTCTAATTAAAATTGGCTTTGATATACCTTGGGATCCGGGTGGATCCATTACTTGAGCACTTTATGCCTAGCTTAATGGCTTTAAAGAAAGTGCTGCCAGGGAGACAACCCGCAAGTTTTGGAGAGTCATTTATTTCAGTTGAGTGCTTTTATAATGCTTAAAAACAAAAAAATAGAGAGGGGAACACAAAACTTTTTAAAAAGGAAAGTGAAAGTGAGAGAGACAAGCATTGTTGAAGTGGGGGAGCTCCTTGAACTTTGTTCATGCTCACAGAAACTTTGTGAATCGTAATTACAGAAACATTTCAACAAAAATAATTATCTCCTTGTACAATTCCATTGTATTATCAAAAAATGTGCCAAGATTTGCCTTTAGGATGTTTAGATTGCTTGTTGGTTTGTGCGGTGCAAAACAGAAACTTTGGCTGTAGTGCGAGATTTTACATTTTTTCTACTGGAACGTCAAACAGTTCTGAAACTTTTTGTACTATCTTTCTATATAAATTGTTTATTTTTCCTAAAATTTTCGGAATTTTTAGAGTTGCAGAAGTATGGTGGATGTTCAAATCTTTACAGACTGTCCTGTTTTCGCAGATTGCTATTATAGCTTCATTATTTGTGTATGTTTGAATTATTGTTGAAGCCTCCTTTACTTGGGGCCATAGAATTGTGATAGAATACAGTGGGTAATGTTTGATTATAATCATACAATAATGTTATAGCAGTACATGATGGGATTTGACTGCCATATTCACTAACCCCGACACTAAAAGTCTCTATTGAGTTTTGTGTGGATGAAGTGATCAAAGATCGAGGAGGTCTCGATATGAGGAGAAGGAAGAGAGGCAAGAGCTCAAGCTTGGGGATGCCCAAGGCACCCCAAGTGAATATTCAAGGAGACTCAAGCGTCTAAGCTTGGGGATGCCCCGGAAGGCATCCCATCTTTCTTCCACAAGTATCAGTATGTTTTCGGTTTCGTTTCGTTCATGTGATATGTGCAAATCTTGGAGCGTCTTTTGCATTTAGTTTTCACTTTTATTTTATGCACCATGCAGGTATGAGATAATCCATGGTTGATTTATAGAATGCTCATTGCACTTCACTTATATCTTTTGAGTGTGGCTTTATAGAATGCTTCATGTGCTTCACTTATATCATTTGAAGTTTGGATTGCCTGTTTCTCTTCACACAGAAAACAGTTGTTTGTAGAATGCTCTTTTGCTTCACTTATATTTATTAGAGCATGATATTTTATAGAAAGAATTAAACTCTCATGCTTTACTTATATCTATTTAGAGATTCAAAAGGAATTGGTCAACTGCATGGTTAGTCATAAAATCCTACATAAAACTTATGGATCACTGAATATGATATGTTTGATTCCTTGCAATAGTTTTGCGATGTAGAGATGGAATATCTGGGAGGTACTAGTAAATGGTTGTGTTCAGTAAGAATATTGGTGTTAAGGTTTGTGATTCCCGAGGCATGCACGTATAGTCTCTCATTATGCTATGATGTTGGAGCATGATTTATTATTGATTGTCTTCCTTATGAGTGGCGGTCGGGGACGAGTGATGGTATTTTCCTACCAATCTATCCCCCTAGGGGAATGCATAGTAGTACTTTGCTTCGAGGGCTAATAACTTTTGCAATAAGTATATGAGTTCTTTATGACTAATGTGAGTCCATGGATTATACGCACTCTTACCTTTTCGCAATTTGCTAGCCTCTATGGTACCGTGCATTGCCCTTTCTCACATCGAGACATGGTGCAAACTTCGCCGGTGCATCCAAACCCCATGATATGGTACGCTCTATCACACATAAGACTTATTATATCTTCCTCAAAATAGCCACCATACCTACCTATTATGGCTTTTCCATGGCCATTCCGAGATATATTGCCATGCAACTTCCATCGCTTCCGTTTTGATGACTTGAGCATTCATTGTCATATTGCTTTGCATGATCATAAGCTGACATAGCAGTTGTGTCTCAGCCACCGTTCATCATTTTTTATACATGTTACGCTAGATCATTGCACATCCTGGTACATTGCGAGAGGCATTCATATAGAGTCATACTTTGACATCGGTATCGAGTTGTAATTTTATTTCTTTTGAGTTATAAGTAAATAGAAGTGTGATGATCATCATTATTCATTTTTAGAGCAGTGCCCCGGTGAGGAAAGGATGATGGAGACTATGATTCCCCCACAAGTCGGGATGATACTCCGAACAATGAGAGAAAAAGAAAAGAAAAAAAAGGAAAAAAGAAAAAAGAAAAAAGAAGAAAGAAGAAAGAAAAAAAACAAAAAAACAAACAAAGAGAGAAGGGGCATTGTTAGTATCCTTTACCACACTTGTGCTTCAAAGTAGCACCATGTTTTTCAAATGGAGAGTCTCCTATGTTGTCACTTTCATATACTAGTGGGAATTTTTCATTATAGGATTAGATGCACACCCACTTAGTTTTCATATTGAACTTTCATACACTTATAGCTCTTAGTGCATTCATTGCATGGCAATCCCTACTCCTCACGTTGATATCAATTGATGGGCATCTCCATAGCCCGTTGGTTAGCCGCGTCGGTGTGAGACTTTCTTACTTTTTGTCTTCTTTATATTTACCCCTATCATCATACTCTATTCCACCCTAGTGCTATATCCATGGCTTGCGCTCATGTATTGCGTGAGGGTTGAAAAAGCTGAAGCGCATTTAAAAGTATGAACCAATTGCTCGGCTTGTTATCGGGGTTGTGCATGATAAATACTTTGTGTTAAGAAGACAGAGCATGACAATACTATATGATTTTGTAGGGATAGCTTTCTTTAGCGGTTGATATTTTGAAAGACATGATTGTTTGTTGGGATGCCTGAGTATTGATGTCTTTATGTCAAATTGTAGACTATTGCTTTAAATCACTTATGTCTTAATATTCATGCCATGATTAGATATATGATCAAGTTTATGCTAGGTAGCATTCCACATTAAATATTATCTTTTTTATCATTTACCTACTCGAGGACGAGCACAAATTAAGCTTGGAGGTGTTGATACGTCTCCGTCGTATCTATAATTTTTGATTGTTTCATGCCAATATTATACAACTTTTACATACTTTTGGCAACTTTTTTTATGATTTATTGGACTAACCTATTGATCCAGTGCCCAGTGCCAATTCCTGTTTTTTGCATGTTTTTGTATTGTAGAAAATCCATATCAAACGAAGTACAAATGCAATAAAATTTTACGGAGAATTATTTTAGAATATATGTGATTTTTGGGAGTTGGAATCACCGCAAACGAAGGCCCACACAGCCCACAAGACACCAAGGCGTGCCAGAGGCCCCTGGCACGTGGTGGTGGGTTGTGCTCACCTCGTACGTCGGTTGGAGCTCTATTTCGGGCGCAAGGAAGCTTATATCCGAAAAAATTGTGTTAAAATCTCAGCGCAATCGAAGTTACGGATCTTCTGGAATATAAGAAACGGTCTTCAGCCAGATCAAGGGAACGCGAAACAGAAGAGAACGGAGAGGGAGATCCAATCTCGGAGGGGCTCCCGCCCCTCTGCCGCCATGGAGACCAAGGACCAAAGGGGGAACTCTCCTCTCATCTAGGGGAAGGCAAAGGAAGAAGAAGAAGGACGGGGGCTCTCCCCTCGCTTCCGGGGGCGCCGGAGTGCCACTGGGGCAATGATCGGGACGACGATCTACACCAACAATCTTGCTACCGTCAACACCAGCTCTCCCCCTATATGCAGCGATGTAACACCTCTTACCCCCGCTGTAATCTCTACTTAAACATGGTGCTCAACTCCACATATTATTTCCCAATGATCTATGGTTATCCTATGATGTTTGAGTAGATCCGTTTTATCCTGTAGGTTAATCGTGATCTTGGTTGGTATGATTGTATATTTTATTTATGATGCTATCCTATAGTGCCCTCCATTCTCGCGCAAACGTGAGGGCCCCCCGCTGTAGGATGTTGCAATATGTTCATGGTTCGCTTATGGTAGGTTGCGAGAGTGACAGAAGTTTAAACCCGAGTAAGTGGGGTATGACGTATGGGAGTAAAGATGACTTGATACTTAATGCTATGGTTGAGTTTCATGACCTTAATGATCTTTAGTAGTTGCGGATGCTTGTTAAGGGTCCAAACATAAGTGCATATGGTCCAAGTAGAGAAAGTATGTTAGCTCATGCCTCTCCCTCATACAAAATTGCAAGAATGATTACCGGTACTTGTTATCGATTGCCTAGGGACAAATAACTTTCTTGTTGACACAAATCCTTTTACTAAACACCTCACTTTTATATCTTGCAAAGTACTTCTAGTTTTATTCTTGCAAAGTAGTTCTAGTATCACTCCTACAAACTAGCTTCATACTTGTTTCCGGTAAAGCAAACGTCAAGTGTGTGTAGAGTTGTATCGGTGGTCGATAGAACTTGATGGAATATTTGTTGTACATTTAGCTCCTCGTTGGATTCGACACTCTTATTTATCGAAGAAGACTATAAACGATCCCCTATACTTGTGGGTTATCATATACTACAAATACACATGTATTTATATACTTTTTTCAGATTTGTTTTATATGTGGAAATAGTATTTTCGCTGAAAAAAATAAAGAGCTATGTGGAGCCTCTTGCCGGCTGAGCCGTGGGCGGGGGCCGTGGGAAGACATTAACAGGTGATGGGATTGGATCTGGACGTGTTTTTTTTATTTTGCGGGGATTGGATCTGGACGTGTTTATAGTACACCAAAATAAAGTACTCACATGATGCCACCTCAAAAAAAGAAAAGAAAAAAAAACACATGATGCTGATCCTACCTCAAGTTACTTCATCATTTTTCTCTCTAGCTTTCTTCGTCCTTCCTTTCCTTTTTCTTTGGTTTTCTTTAGCTTTCTTCCTTCCATCTCGATTTTCAACTGTTTTCTACGCCTTTTATCTTTTATCTATTTTTCTTCAATTTTTTCAACATGTGTCTGCTTTTTCTAAAACTAATTGTATGGTTTTAACTTTCTTAATACATATTTAACATTTTTTAATATATGTTTTGATGTCCATTTTTTCATACATATTGTACATTTTCGTATACATCTAAAACATTCTTTATACACATTTATTATTTTTCAAATACATGATTAATGTTTTCTAAATACATGTTTTGAAGATTTTCTTGAATACTCTATCTGTTCTTAAATATTTGTCTTTTTGGTGATTTTAAATGGATTAGCACATACGATGTATATATACATATTTTAGAGTATAGATTTACTCATTTTGCTTTGTATGTAGTCACTTGTCGAAATCTATAGAGAGGCAAATATTTAGGAATGAAGGGAGTATGTGTTAAAGATATTTCGAATATACGTGAATGTTTTTAATGATCGGTAACTTTTGAAGCTATGTGAACAATTTATTGCATTGTATAAACTTTACTTAAAACATTTTAAAAATATTTATGAAATGCGCGAACATTTTTAATGCAATGTACATTTTCTGGATTGGTATGGAGCATTATTTTTGAATTACACGAGTATGTATTTTTACATTGTATAACATCTTTCAAAAATGTTGAGCACACTTCTTTTTGGAATGTGTGATCATTTCATAGATGCCTTAGTAAGTGTACAAACATTTTTTTAAGTTGAGCGTACACTTTTAAAATCTTAGACGAATATTTTAAAATTAACTGAATTATATTTTTTAATATATGTATTTGTTATTTTTGAATTATAAATAAAAGTAAAAAAAACACGTACTCCTACTAAATCTGTCCAGTATGCAAGGCAGCAAGTACAGTAACACTAGAAAAGAAAAACGTACTTCAACAAGAGTTTTTCTTAGGGGTACTTCAACAAGAGCTAAGTGCACTGACAAAAAACAATATGCTGGGCCAGCCGACTTTTGACTGCGAGGCGACCGCTATGTGTAGCTCGGAGTAGGCGAGACACAAGGGAATCGGAGCGCATCACAGTAGCCGCCGCCTCCTCCTTCTCCTCCACAAAAAGCTAGGGTTTTTGCCTCCCGCCGCCGTCGCCGCAGGTCCGCCTACTCTCCGATGGCCTTAGGGCCATGGGGGCGCAGTGGATCTCGGCAAGGGTCGGCGGAGGGCTCCGCTTAATCGTTTCTTTCGGTTTGCTAGGGTTTGTGTCACCTTTCGGGAAGACGAGACGGCGGCGGCTCCTCGAAGATGGAATAAAGGTCTCCCGCCTAGCCCCGTTCGGCGTCGTCTAGCATCGTTGGTGGGCGTGTGGAGGTGTGTCTCCGGCGGATCTATCTTTGGTGGATTTGCTCGGATCTCGCCGTTGTTCGTCTACGTTCGTGTGTCTTGGATTGGATTTTTCGATCTCGTTATTCTTCATCTGCCGCGGTTGCTGTTACAGTGCGCTGGTCCTCACGGGGCCTTAGCACGACGACTTCCGACTGTCTACTACAACAAGTTGTGCCCGACTCCGGCGATGGAGGCGATGATGACGCGCGCTTGGCTCGCTTGATCTTTGTAGTTGTCGCTAGGTGGTCTACGGATCTGGATGTAATTTCTATTATTTCTGGTATTCGTTGTACTGCCATGATTGAAGATGAATAGATCGGAAATTTTCTCGCAAAAAAAAAAAAAGTAGGCGAGACACAGACGCACTGCACATAGCCGCTACCAAGCACACATGAGCCGGCACCGTTTGACAACTCTTCAACAGTGTGCTCCGTTCGTTCATTGGTTTTCGTTTTTTTGTTGTTCGTTCCTGCTGATTTTTTTACTAGATAATTGTCCGTGTCGTTGCAACTAGAGTATAACAATCTACTATCTTCGTCCTGGTTTATTGGTCTCATTTGCATTTTGAGCTAAATTTTAACCATAGATTTAAATAACATAATGTTAATGCATGTAACAAAAATATATTATTAAAAACTATGTTCAAATACGAATCAAAGGATATAATTTTTGATAACATGTATTATTGTTTTTTAGCTAAATCTGTGGTTAAAGTTTGGCATAAAATATTAAGGGGACCAATAAACAAGGATGGAGGTGGTAGTAGATTAGTCCATGACTGCACATCTATTATGACATTGATGCATTAAAAAATCTTAGAAAATTTGGTAAGAATTTCCTTTTTTTCGGGATAAACTTCCAATCTATCCATCTTCAATCATGGTAATACAACGAACACTAGAAATAATTAAAATTACATCCAGATCCGTAGACCATCTAGCGAGACTACAAGCACTGAAGCGAGCCGAAGGCGCGCCGCTGTCATCGCCCCGGTTTCGCCGGAGCCGGACAAACTTTGTTGTAGTAGACAGTCAGGAAGTCGTCGTGCTAAGGCCCCGTAGAACCAACGCACCAGAACAGCAACCGTCGCCGATGAAGAGTGTAGATAAGAAGGATCCAACCTGAAGACACACGAACAAAGACGAACGACGAACAGATCCGAGCAAATCCACCAGAGACAGATCCACCGGAGACACACCTCCACACGCCCACCGACGATGCTAGACGCGTCACCGGAACGGGGACTAGGCGGGGAGACCTTTATTCCATCTTCAGAGAGTCACCGCCGTCTTGCCTTTCTGAGTAGGAGACAAACCCTAACAAATCTCGAAAGGAGATCTGAAACCGGAGCCCTCCCACTGGCAAGGGCCGGGATCCACTCTGTCCCCATGGCCCTAAGGCCACGGTAGACGGGGCGGACCGACGCCGACGCCAGCGGGAGGCAGAGAAACCCTAGTTTTTGTGTAGGCCGCGGCTGGGTAGGTGTCTCGCTGGTAGGAATTTCTTGACTTGCCATTTTTTTGATACGTGGGACGGTTAATTCTATTTTAGAGAAAATTGATTAGAGAAAAATTACAGAAAAAACGTGGGAATCAACCGCCCTTCTCTTTGTAGGCGAGAGCTACGTGTAGGTCGAAGTAGCCGAGACACAGACACACTAACATACCCGCTACCGAGCACAAATAAGCCGGCACAATTAGGCAACTCTTCAATATCGCACTTCATTCATTCGTTGGTGTTCGTTTCTTTCGTTCATTCTTGCTGACACTCTGATTATTTTTACTAATAATTATATGTGCGTTGCAATGCGAGTATAAACAATCTAGTGGATTAGTCCGTGACAGCACATCTATTATTACACTGAAGCGCTAAAATCTTACTACCTCCGTTTCAGTAACAAGTTTGTTAAATCATTTATTGACTTGCCAATTTTTTGACAAGTTAATAAAATGCGGGCCAGTCAACTTCATTTCAGGGAAAATTGATTGGACAACAATCAAGTTTAGGAGGAAAAAAATCAAATAAGAGAAGGGAAGAGCGGGGGCGATATAAGGAGGTTGGACGAAAGACAGGTGGAATGGGAAACTTACTTTCTTTTTAAGTGGGATATAAAGATTCTTTTGATTTTATTTTTAGTTCGATTTTACTTTTGAAAAAGTAGTTATTGGTGTTTTTTTGTTCAGTTTTTTTAAGAGTTTGGTGCGCAATTTAACAGAGTTTCATGTCTATTAAAAAACATTCAACATATATTAAAAATGTTCACCATACATGAAATAAAGTTTGACATATAAAGAAAAAAATCATTATACATTAGAAAAGTTCGGTTTGTATGAAAAAAATTGTCACCATAGGTTAAAGAAATTTATTGCACACTTAAATAAAAGTGACTATATATGTAGTAAATCTTCAAGTGTATTACACATAGTTCGTCCTACACTAAAAAGAGTTCGGTTTGTATTGAAAATTTTCATTGTATGTCAAAATTAAAGAGTTCATTGTTATATTAAAAAAATCAATGAAAAAACATATATTCAAATTATATTTTTTGTGAAAATATTCAAATTTCATATTATAATATTCAAATTGTATTATATTGAAGAAATTTTTGTAGTATAGAAACATTTCAGAAAAGCAAGAAAACCCTAAAGGAAAACCATAATGGAAGAAAAGAAACAAAAAAGAGAAAAATATAAGGAAAAAAGTTGGAAGAGGGAAAAACAAAAAAATAAGAAGGAAATAATCAAAATCAAAATTAGAAGAAAAACCAAACCAGAAAAAATAAATAAATAATGAAGAAGAAGAAGAAGAAGAAGAAGAAGAAGAAGAAGAAGAAGAAGAAGAAGAAAGAAAGAAAGAACAGCCAGCAAACAAAATGGAAGCCAGTGACTCGCACGCAAAACCTGAAACTAGGCCCGCCCAACTCATTTCGTTGCAGGTTTGGCCTCAACTATATCGAGATGGTAGCTTCTCTCGCTTGAGGCCTTGTTCGTTTACTCCCTCCCCCGCGAGGATTGGGCCCCAACCGCCGCGGATCCACGGGGATCGCCCCCCCTGGGTGTGACCCCAGCCCATCTGTTAATGCATGTTTGGTTAAGCCTGGCGTGGGTCGTTTACCCCACTGAAACCCTTCCAGTCTTCACAAAACGCACGGGGAAAAGATCATCATCTCCTCACCCGCGGAGAGAAACCCCGAGCGACCTGATGCGAACTCTTGCTTGCGGTGCAAGCCAAATCGAACTCGTTCTGTGCCTGCTGAGAGGGGTTAACCAAACGTGATCTATTGAGGGACGGATTTAGGAGATTACGGGGTTTAATCCATGTGGGATTTGGTGACAGTGTAGGGATCACCTGATCCCTGGGTGGATTAAATCTACTAGGGCGTGTTTGGTTTCTCGCATCGAGCCCAACTAAGGATGGCAATTTTATCCACGGGTACGGGTACCCGCGTATACTGTACCCGCATGGGCCATGTATGGGCACAATTTTGTACCCACGGGTAACACCCACAACCTGCCCATTAATTTTTGGGTTGGGCACGGGTATAGCTTCGTACCAGTGGCGGAGACAAGCCTAGGGCAGTTCGGGCTATAGCCCCAGGCCTAGTAACAACTTCCCTTGTAATTTCTTCATACAAAGTTTAGATAATCATAGAAGTTTATCACTCAACATAGCACAGCCCTAGGCATGACCTCCTTCTAGCTTCGCCACTGCTTCGTACCCATGAATATACCCATACCCTACCCGTTTATACTAACATGTTACATACTTATCGGATGTTATTTGGTGAAGTGTGTTGCGAGCTTTCGAACCTATGTTAAAGTTGTTATCAATTATCAATTTGAATTGAGATAATTGTCTTGTACTCATCTTTTTGTTATTGAGTTGAGATAAATGTAATGTTGTCAATTGTGATATGGATGAATGTAAAATTATGAATAACTTGTGTAGTGTTTGATCTACCCGTTGGGTATCCAATGGGTATGGGTACCCGTCGAGTATGGGTACGGGTAAAGTTTCGTACCCATGGGTACGGGTATGGGTAGAATTTTGTACCCATTGACTACACGGGTATGGGTATGGTATTGCTCTACCCGCCCCATACCCTACCCATTGCCATCCTTAAGCCCAACCAGGCCCGCGCGGGAAGGAAGAGGCCTGTTTGGTTGCCTGGTTTCACTGTTGGGCCTGCAACGCATGCTTCTCAAAGCAGCCCAGAGCTTGGCTTGCTAGAAACGCTCAGATCGGCAGTTTCTCGCGAGCCAGGCTGAGTGCGGCGCAAGGTCGCACGGGCGGGTGCGACGCGAGGGCGAGGGGGGATGGCGGGAGATGGAAATCTGGCGCACCGTCCCGGCACCAAATATAACCTCACCCCCTTTCACTCGCTCACCCATAGCCACTACCCCACTTTCTTCCCTATTGCCTCACCACCGGCCGCAGCTGCGATTTCAGATCTGCGCTAGAGGCAGCGGCGGCGGAAGAGGCGGCGACGATTGCGACGGATCTAGTGCTCCCCTTACTGTTAGCCACCGTCTGGTCGACCTTGTCTGTGCCATGGCTTCCCCTACGCCGTCCTCGTCTCCGATGCCGATAAGCAGCACCCCCTCCCCCCTTTGTTAGGTGATACGTTTCCAACGTATCTATATCTTTTTATTGTTCCATGCTATTATATTATCTGTTTTGGATGTTTAATGTGCTTTATTATACACTTTTACATTATTTTTGGCACTAACCTATTATTTTTGAGGCCCAGTGCAAATTGCTGTTTTTTTTTTTGCCTATTTTAGTGTTTCGCAGAAAAGGAATATCAAACGAGATCCAAACAGAATGAAACCTTCAGGAGAGTTATTTTTGGAACAAACGCAAGCCAGGAGACTTGGAGTGGACGTCAAGGAAGCAACGAGGAAGCCACGAGGCAGGGAGGCGCGCCCCCCACCCTCGTGGGCCCCTCGTGGCTCCACCGACCTACTTCTTTCGCTAATATATACTCATATACCACGAAAACATCCGAGATCACCACGAAACCCAATTTCCACCGCCGCAACCTTCTATACCCGTGAGATTCCATCTTGGGGCCTTTTCCGCCGCTCCATCGGAGGGGGAATCGATCACGAAGGGCTTCTACATCAACACCATAGCCTCTCCGATGATGTGTGAGTAGTTTACCTCAGACCTTTGGGTCCATAGTTATTAGCTAGATGGCTTCTTCTCTCTCTTTGGATCTCAATACAAAGTTCTCCTTGATTCTCTTGGAGATCTATTCGATGTAATTCTTTTTGCGGTGTGTTTGTCGAGATCCGATAAATTGTGGGTTTATGATCAAGATTATCTATGAACAATATTTGGTTCTTCTCTGAATTCTTATATGTATGATTTGTTATCTTTGCAAGTCTCTTCAAATTATCAGTTTGGTTTGGCCTACTAGATTGATCTTTCTTGCAATGGGAGAAGTGCTTAGCTTTGGATTCAATCTTGCAGTGTCCTTTCCCAATGACAGCAGGGGCAGCAAGGCACATATTGTATTGTTGCCATCAAGGATAAAAGGATGGGGTTTATGTTGGGGAACGTAGTAATTTCAAAAACTTTCCTACGCACACGCAAGATCATGGTGATGATATAGCAACGAGAGGGAAGAGTGTTCGGCCACGTACCCTCGTGACCGTGGCGAGCGTTAACTGCGCGTTGATGTAGTCATACGTCTTCACGATCCGACCGATCCAAGCACCAAATGTACGGGGCCTCCGAGTTCAGCACACGTTCAGCTCGATGACGATCTCCGGCCTTCGATCCAGGAGAGCTCCAGAGATGAGTTCCGTCAGCATGACGGCTTGGTGATGATGATGATGTTCTACCGGCGCAGGGCTTCACCTAAACTCCGCGACGATATGACCGAGGTGGAATATGGTGGAGGGGGGCACCGCACACGGCTAAGGAACGATCTGTAGATCAACTTGTGTGTCTATGGGGTGCCCCCCGTCCCCGTATATAAAGGAGCCAGGGGGAAGGAGGCGGCCGACCAAGGAGGGCGCGTCAAGGGGGGAGTCCTACTCCCAGCGGGAGTAGGACGCCCTTCTTTCCAAGTAGGAGTAGTAGAAAGGGGGAAAGAGGAGGAAGAGAGGAAGGATAGGGGGGGCGCCGCCCCCCTTCCCTTGTCCTATTCAGACTAGGAACAGGAGGGGCGCGCGGCCCCTTCCTGGTTCCTACCCTCTTCTCCCTCGAGGCCCATGTAGGCTCAATAACCCCCCGGGGGGTTCCGGTAACCTCCCGGTACTCCGGTAAAATGCCGATTCACCCGGAACGATTCCGATGTCCAAATATAGGCTTCCAATATATCGATCTTTATGTCTCGACCATTTTGAGACTCCTCGTCATGTCCGTGATCACATCTGGGACTTAGAACAAACTTTGGTACATCAAAACTTATAAACTCATAATAAAACTGTCATCGTAACGTTAAGCGTGCGGACCCTACGGATTCGAGAACTATGTAGGCATGATCTAGAACCATTCTCGGTCAATAACCAATAGCGGGACCTGGATGCCCATATTGGTTCCTACATATTCTACGAAGATCTTTATCGGTCAAACCGCATAACAACATACGTTGTTCCCTTTGTCATCGGTATGTTACTTGCCCAAGATTTGATCGTCGGTATCAATACCTAGTTCAATCTCGTTACCGGCAAGTCTCTTTACTGGCTCGTAATGCATCATCCCGTAACCAACTTATTGGTCACATTGCTTGCAAGGCTTATAATGATGTGCATTACCGAGAGGGCCCGAGATACCTCTCCGACGATCGAGTGACAAAACCTAATCTCGAAATCGCCAACTCAACATGTACCTTCGGAGACACCTGTAGTACTCCTTTATAATCACCCGATTCGTTGTGACGTTTGGTAGTACCAAAGTGTTCCTTCGATGGCGGGAGTTGCATAATTCTCATAGTTACGGGAACATGTATAAGTCATGAAGAAAGCAATAGCGATACTAAGCGATCAAGTGCTAGGCTAACGGAATGGGTCATGTCAATCACATCATTCTTCTAATGATGTGATCCCACTAATCAAATGACAACACATGTCTATGGTCAGGAAACATAACCATCTTTGATTAATGAGCTAGTCAAGTAGAGGCATACTAGTGACTATTGTTTTGTCTATGTATTCACACATGTATCATGTTTCCGGTTAATACAATTCTAGCATGAATAATAAATATTTATCATGATATGAGGAAATAAATAATAACTTTATATTGCCTCTAGGGCATATTTCCTTCAGTCTCCCACTTGCACTAGAGTCAATAATCTAGATTACATAGTAATGATTCTAACACCCATGGAGTCTTGGTGCTGATCATGTTTTGCTCATGAGAGAGGCTTAGTCAACGGTCGCAACATTCAGATCCGTATGTATCTTGCAAATCTCTATGTCTCCCACTTGGACTTGGTCCCGAATGGAATTGAAGCGTCTCTTGATGTGCTTGGTCCTCTTGTGAAATCTGGATTCCTTTGCCAAGGCAATTGCACCAAGATTGTCATAGAAGATCTTCATTGGTCCCGATGTACTAGGTATGACACCTAGATCGAAATGAACTCCTTCATCCGACTCCTTCATTTGCTGCTTGAAGCAGCTATGTACTCCGCTTCACATGTAGATCCCGCCACGGCGCTTTGTTTAGAACTGCACCAACTTACAGCTCCACCGTTTAATAAAAACACGATCCGGTTTGCGATTTAGAATCGTCCGGATCGATGTCAAAGCTTACATCGGCGTAACCATTTACGACTAGCTCTTTGTCACCTCCATATCGAGAAACATATCCTTAGTCCTTTTCGGGTATTTCAGGATGTTCTTGACCGCTGTCTAGTGATCCACTCTGGATTACTTTGGTACCTTCTGCCAAGCTTATTGCTAAGCATATGTCGGTCCGGTACACACATTGCATACATGATAGAGCCTATGGCTGAAGCATAGGAACATCTTTCATTTTCTCTCTATCTTCTGCGGTGGTCGGGCATTGAGTTTGACTCAACTTCACACCTTGTAGCACGTGCAAGAAACCTTTCTTTGCACGATCCATTTTGAACTTTTTCAAAATTTTGTCAAGGTATGTGCTTTGTGAAAGTCCTATTAAGCGTCTTGATCTATCTCTATAGATCTTGATGCCCAATATGTAAGCCGCTTCACCGAGGTCTTTCATTGAAAAACTTTTATTCAAATATCCCTTTATGCTATCCAGAAATTATATATCATTTCCAATTAATAATATGTCATCTACATATAAAATCGAAATGCTCTGAGCTGCCACTCACTTTCTTGTAAATCTGAGGCTTCTCCAAAAGTCTCATATAAAACCATATGCTTTGATCACACTATCAAAACGTTTATTCCAACTCCGAGATGCTTGCACCAGTCCATAAATGGATCATTGGAGCTTGCACACTTTGTTAGCACCTTTTGGATCAACAAAACCTTCCGCTGCATCATATACAAGTCTTCTTCTAGAAATCATTCAAGAATGCAGTCTTGACATCCATTTGCCAAATTTCATAATCATGAAATGCAGCAATAGCTAACATGATTCGGACAGACTTAAGCATCGCTTCTGGTGAGAAAGTCTCATCGTAGTCAACCCCTTGAACTTGTCAAAACCTTTCGCAACAAGTCGAGCTTTATAGACGATTCACGTTACCATCAGCGTCGATCTTCTTCTTAAAGATCCATTTATTATCAATGGCTTGCCGATCATCGGCAAGTCAACCAAAGTCCATACTTTGTTTCCATACATGGATCCCATCTCAGATTTCATGGCCTCTAGCCATTTAGCGGAATCTGGGCTCATCATCGCTTCCTCATAGTTCGTAGGTTCATCATGGTCAAGTAACATGACTTCGAATAGGATTGCCGCACCATTCTAGTGCGGATCTTACTCGGTAGACCTACGAGGTTCAGTAGAAACTTGATCTGAAGTTTCATGATCAATATCATTAGCTTCCTCACTAATTGGTGTAGTTGTCACAGGAACCAGTTCTTGTGATGAACTACTTTCCAATAAGGGAGTATATACAGTTATCTCATCAAGTTCTACCTTCCTCCCACTCACTTCTTTCGAGAGAAACTCCTTCTCTAGAAAGGATCCAACTTTAGCAACAAAAATCTTGCCCTCAGATCTGTGATAAAAGGTGTACCCAATAGTCTCTTTTGGGTATCCTATGAAGACACATTTCTTCGATTTGGGTTCGAGCTTATCTGGTTGAAGTTTCTTCACATAAGCGTCGCAGCCCCAAACTTTAAGAAACGACAACTTTGGTTTCTTGCCAAACCACAGTTCATAAGGCATCGTCTCAACGGATTTTGATGGTGCCCTATTTAACGTGAATGCGGCCGTCTCTAAAGCATAACCCAAAAAGATAGCGGTAAATCAGTAAGAGACATCATAGATCGCACCATATCTAGTAAAGTACGATTACGACGTTCGGACACACCATTTCATTGTGGTGTTCCAGGTGGCGCGAGCTACGAAACTATTCCACATTGTTTCAAGTGTAGACCAAACTCGTAACTCAAATATTCTCCTCCACGATCAGATCGTAGAAACTTTATTTTCTTGTTACGATGATTTTCCACTTCACTCTGAAATTCTTTGAACTTTTCAAATGTTTCAGACTTGTGTTTCTTGAAGTAGATATACCCATATCTGCTTAAATCATCTGTGAAGGTGAGAAAATAATGATACCCGCCGCGAGCCTCAACATTCATTGGACCACAAACATCAATATGTATGATTTCCAACAAATCAGTTGCTCGCTCCATAGTTCCGGAGAACGGCGTTTTAGTCATCTTGCCCATGAGGCACGGTTCGCAAGTACCAAGTCATTCATAATCAAGTGATTCCAAAAGCCCATCAGTATGGAGTTTCTTCATGCGCTTTACACCGATATGACCCAAACGGCTGTGCCACAAATAAGTTGCACTATCATTATCAACTCTTGCATCTTTTGGTTTCCACACTGTGAATATGTGTATCACTACTATCGAGATTCTATAAAAATAGACCACTCTTCAAGGGTGCATGACCATAAAAGATATTACTTATATAAATAGAACAACCATTATTCTCTGATTTAAATGAATAACCGTCTCGCATCAAACAAGATCCAGATATAATGTTCATGCTCAATGCTGGCACCAAATAACAATTATTTAGGTCTAAAACTAATCCCGATGGTAGATGTAGAGGTAGCGTGCCGACCGCGATCACATCGACTTTGGAACCATTTCCCACGCGCATCGTCACCTCGTCCTTAGCCAATCTTCGCTTAATCCGTAGTCCCTGTTTTGAGTTGCAAATATTAGCAATGAACCCAGATCAAATACCCGGTGCTCTGCGAGCATTAGTAAGGTACACATCAATAACATGTATATCACATATACCTTTGTTCACTTTGCCATCCTTCTTATCCGCCAAATACTTGGGGCAGTTCCGCTTCCGATGTCGATCGCTTGCGGTAGAAGCACTCGATTTCAGGCTTAGGTCCGGACTTGGGTTTCTTCTCTTGAACAACAACTTGCTTGCCGTTCTTTTTGAAGTTCCCCTTCTTCTTCCCTTTGCCCTTCTTCTTGAAACTGGTGGTTTTGTTAACCATCAACACATGATGCTCCTTCTTGATTTCTACCTCCGCAGCTTTTAGCATTGCGAAGAGCTCGGGAATAGTCTTGTTCATCCCTTGCATATTATAGTTCATCACGAAGCTCTTGTAGCTTGGTGGCGATGATTGAAGAATTACATCAATGACACTATCATCGAGAATATTAACTCCCGGTTGAATCACGTGATTATTATACCCGGACATTTTGAGTATGTGTTCACTTGACGAACTATTCTCCTCCATCTTGCAGCTATAGAACTTATTGGAGAATTCATATCTCTCAATCCGGGCATTTGCTTGAAATATTAACTTCAACTCTGGAACATCTCATATGCTCCATGACGTTCAAAACGTCGTTGAAGACCCGGTTCTAAGCCGTAAAGCATGGCACATTGAACTATCGAGTAGTCATCGGCTTTGCTCGCCAGATGTTCTTAATGTCGTCGGTTGCATCAAGAAGCAGTTGGCACCAGCGGTGCTTCGGGACGTAACTTTTACATGCAAAGAATGAGGATAATCCTCGAGTTACGGACCCAGTCCGTGTAATTGCTACCATAATCTTTCAACTTTGCTTTCTCAAGGAACGCATTAAAATTCAACGGAACAACAGCACGAGCCATCTATCCACAAACAAAAATAGACAAGCAAAATACTATCTGTTGGGAACATAGTAACTTCAAAAAATTTCCATGCACACGCAAGATCATGGTGATGATATAGCAACGAGAGGGGAGAGTGTTCCTCCACGTACCCTCGTAGACCGTAAGTTGAAGCGTTAGCACAACGTGGTTGATGTAGTCGTACGTCTTCACGATCCGACCGGTCCAAGCACCGAACGTACGGGGCCTCCGAGTTCAGCACACGTTCAGCTCGATGACGATCTCCGGCCTCCGATCCAGCAGAGCTCCGGAGATGAGTTCCATCAGCACGACGGCGTGGTGACGATGATGATGTTCTACCGGCGCAGGGCTTCGCCTAAACTCCGCGATGATATGACCGAGGTGGAATATGGTGGAGGGGGGCACCGCACACGGCTAAGGAACGATCCGTAGATCAACTTGTGTGTCTATGGGGTGCCCCCCGCCCCCGTATATAAAGGAGCCAGGGGGGAGGAGGCGGCCGGCCAAGGAGGGCGCGCCAAGGGGGGACTCCCTTCTTTCCAAGTAGGAGTAGGAGAAAGGGGGAAAGAGGAGGAAGAGAGGAAGGAAGGGGGGCGCCCCCCCCCTTCCCTTGTCCTATTCGGACTAGGAAGGGGAGGGGCGCGTGGCCCCCTCCTGGTTCCTTCCCTCTTCTCCCTTGAGGCCCATGTAGGCCCAATAACCCCCCGGGGGGTTCCGGTAACCTCCCAGTACTCCGGTAAAATGCCGATTTCACCCGGAACGATTCCGATGTCCAAATATAGGCTTCCAATATATCGATCTTTATGTCTCGACCATTTTGAGACTCCTCGTCATGTCCATGATCACATCCGGGACTCCGAACAAACTTCGGTACATCAAAACTTATAAACTCATAATAAAACTGTCATTGTAACGTTAAGCGTGCGGACCCTACGGGTTTGAGAACTATGTAGACATGACCTAGAACCATTCTCGGTCAATAACCAATAGCGGGACCTGGATGCCCATATTGGTTCCTACATATTCTACGAAGATCTTTATCGGTCAAACGGCATAACAACATACGTTGTTCCCTTTGCCATCGGTATGTTACTTGCCCGAGATTTGATCATCGGTATCCAATACCTAGTTCAATCTCGTTACCAGCAAGTCTCTTTACTCGTTCTATAATACATCATCCCGTAACCAACTTATTGGTCACATTGCTTGCAAGGCTTATAATGATGTGCATTACCGAGAGGGCCCAGAGATACCTCTCCGACGATCGGAGTGACAAAACCTAATCTTGAAATACGCCAAATCAACATGTACCTTCGGAGACACCTGTAGTACTCCTTTATAATCACCCGATTCGTTGTGACGTTTGGTAGTACCAAAGTGTTCCTCCGTAAACGGAGTTGCATAATTCTCATAGTTACGAGGAACATGTATAAGTCATGAAGAAAGCAATAGCAGTATACTAAACGATCAAGTTCTAGGCTAACGGAATGGGTCATGTCAATCACATCATTCTTCTAATGATGTGGTCCCACTAATCAAATGACAACACATGTCTATGGTCAGGAAACATAACCATCTTTGATTAATGAGCTAGTCAAGTAGAGGCATACTAGTGACTATTGTTTTGTCTATGTATTCACACATGTATAATGTTTCCGGTTAATACAATTCTAGCATGAATAATAAACATTTATCATGATACGAGGAAATAAATAATAACTTTATTATTGCCTCTAGGGCATATTTCCTTCAGTCTCCCACTTGCACTAGAGTCAATAATCTAGATTACATAGTAATGATTCTAACACCTATGGAGTCTTGGTGCCGATCATGTTTTGCTCATGAGAGAGGCTTAGTCAACGGGTCTGCAACATTCAGATCCGTATGTATCTTGCAAATCTCTATGTCTCCCACTTGGACTTGGTCCCGAATGGAATTGAAGTGTCTCTTGATGTGCTTGGTCCTCTTGTGAAATCTGGATTCCTTTGCCAAGGCAATTGCACCAAGATTGTCACGAAAGATCTTCATTGGTCCCGATGCACTAGGTATGACACCTAGATTGAAATGAACTCCTTCATCCGAATCCTTCATTTGCTGCTTTAGAAGCAGCTATGTACTCCGCTTCACATGTAGATCCCGCCACGATGCTTTGTTTAGAACTGCACCAACTTACAGCTCCACCGTTTAATAAAAACACATATCCGGTTTGCGATTTAGAATCGTCCGGATCGATGTCAAAGCTTGCATCGGCGTAACCATTTATGACTAGCTCTTTGTCACCTCCATATCGAGAAACATATCCTTAGTCCTTTTCGTATTTCAGGATGTTCTTGACCGCTGTCGATGATCCACTCTGGATTACTTTGGTACCTTCCTGCCAAGCTTATTGCTAAGCATACATCAGGTCTGGTACACAACATTGCATACATGATAGAGCCTATGGCTGAAGCATAGGGAACATCTTTCATTTTCTCTCTATCTTCTGCGGTGGTCGGGCATTTAGTTTGACTCAACTTCACACCTTGTAGCACAGGCAAGAAACCTTTCTTTGCCTGATCCATTTTGAACTTTTTCAAAATTTTGTCAAGGTATGTGCTTTGTGAAAGTCCTATTAAGCGTCTTGATCTATCTCTATAGATCTTGATGCCCAATATGTAAGCAGCTTCACCGAGGTCTTTCATTGAAAAACTTTTATTCAAATATCCCTTTATGCTATCCAGAAATTCTATATCATTTCCAATTAATAATATGTCATCTACATATAAAATCAGAAATGCTCTGAGCTCCCACTCACTTTCTTGTAAATCTGAGCTTCTCCAAAAGTCTCATATAAAACCATATGCTTTGATCACACTATCAAAACGTTTATTCCAACTCCGAGATGCTTGCACCAGTCCATAAATGGATCGCTGGAGCTTGCACACTTATAGCACCTTTTGGATCAACAAAACCTTCCGGCTGCATCATATACAACTCTTCTTCTAGAAATCCATTCAAGAATGCAGTCCTGACATCCATTTGCCAAATTTCATAATCATGAAATGCAGCAATGGCTAACATGATTCGAACAGACTTAAGCATCGCTACGGGTGAGAAAGTCTCATCGTAGTCAACCCCTTGAACTTGTAGAAAACCTTTCGCAACAAGTCGAGCTTTATAGACAGTTACATTACCATCAGCGTCAGTCTTCTTTTTAAAGATCCATTTATTCTCAATGGCTTGCCGATCATCGGGCAAGTCAACCAAAGTCCATACTTTGTTTTCATACATGGATCCCATCTCAGATTTCATGGCCTCTAGCCATTTAGCGGAATCTAGGCTCATCATCGCTTCCTCATAGTTCGTAGGTTCATCATGGTCAAGTAACATGACTTCCAGAATAGGATTATCGTACTACTCTGGTGCGGATCTTACTCTGGTAGACCTGCGAGGTTCAGTAGAAACTTGATCTGAAGTTTCATGATCAATATCATTAGCTTCCTCACTAATTCATGTAGTTGTCACAGGAACCGATTCTTGTGATGAACTACTTTCCAATAAGGGAGTAGATACAGTTATCTCATCAAGTTCTACTTTCCTCCCACTCACTTCTTTCGAGAGAAACTCCTTCTCTAGAAAGGATCCGACTTTAGCAACGAAAATCTTGCCCTCAGATCTGTGATAGAAGGTGTACCCAATAGTCTCTTTTGGGTATCCTATGAAGACACATTTCTCCGATTTGGGTTCGAGCTTATCTGGTTGAAGTTTCTTCACATAAGCATCGCAACCCCAAACTTTAAGAAACGACAACTTTGGTTTCTTGCCAAACCACAGTTCATAAGGCGTCGTCTCAACGGATTTTTATGGTGCCCAATTTAATGTGAATGTGGCCGTCTCTAAAGCATAACCCCAAAACGATAGCGGTAAATCAGTAAGAGACATCATAGATCGCACCATATCTAGTAAAGTACGATTATGACGTTCGGACACACCATTTCGTTGTGGTGTTCTAGGTGGTGTGAGTTGCGAAACTATTCCGCATTGTTTCAAGTGTAGAGCAAACTCGTAACTCAAATATTCTCCTCCACGATCAGATCGTAGAAACTTTATTTTCTTGTTACGATGATTTTCCACTTCACTCTGAAATTCTTTGAACTTTTCAAATGTTTCAGACTTGTGTTTCATTAAGTAGATATACCCATATCTGCTTAAATCACCTGTGAAGGTGAGAAAAT
This sequence comes from Aegilops speltoides, assembly GCA_021437245.1. Lineage (NCBI taxonomy): Eukaryota > Viridiplantae > Streptophyta > Magnoliopsida > Poales > Poaceae > Aegilops > Aegilops speltoides. Next base: position 56,128,132 of record CM038144.1, on the reverse strand, counting down.
AACGATACCCACCACGAGCCTCAACATTCATTGGACCACAAACATCAGTATGTATGATTGCCAACAAATAAGTTGCTCGCTCCATAGTTCCGGAGAATGGCGTTTTAGTCATCTTGCCCATGAGGCACGGTTTGCAAGTACCAAGTGATTCATAATCAAGTGATTCCAAAAGCCCATCAGTATGGAGTTTCTTCATGCGCTTTACACCGATATGACCCAAACGGCAGTGCCACAAATAAGTTGCACTATCGTTATCAACTCTGCATCTTTTGGTTTCCACATTGTGAATATGTGTATCACTACTATCGAGATTCAATAAAAATAGACCACTCTTCAAGGGTGCATGACCATAAAAGATATTACTCATATAAATAGAACAACCATTATTCTCTGATTTAAATGAATAACCGTCTCGCATCAAACAAGATCCAGATATAATGTTCATGCTCAACGCTGGCACCAAATAACAATTATTTAGGTCTAAAACTAATCCCGATGGTAGATGTAGAGGTAGCGTGCCGACCGCGATCACATCGACTTTGGAACCATTTCCCACGCGCATCGTCACCTCGTCCTTAGCCAATCTTCGCTTAATCCGTAGTCCTGTTTGAGTTGCAAATATTAGCAACAGTAACCAAGATCAAATACCAGTGCTCTGCGAGCATTAGTAAGGTACACATCAATAACATGTATATCACATATACCTTTGTTCACTTTGCCATCCTTCTTATCCGCCAAATACTTGGGGCAGTTCCGCTTCGGTGTCGATCGCTTGCGGTGAAGCACTCGATTTCAGGCTTAGGTCCAGACTTGGGTTTCTTCTCTTGAACAACAACTTGCTTGCCGTTCTTTTGAAGTTCCCTTCTTCTTCCCTTTGCCCTTCTTCTTGAAACTGGTGGTTACTGTTAACCATCAACACTTGATGCTCCTTCTTGATTTCTACCTCCGCAGCTTTTAGCATTGCGAAGAGCTCGGGAATAGTCTTGTTCATCCCTTGCATATTATAGTTCATCACGAAGCTCTTGTAGCTTGGTGGCAGTGATTGAAGAATTCTGTCAATGACACTATCATCCGGAAGATTAACTCCCAGTTGAATCAAGTGATTATTATACCCAGACATTTTGAGTATGTGTTCACTGACAAAACTATTCTCCTCCATCTTGCAGCTATAGAACTTATTGGAGACTTCATATCTCTCAATCCAGGCATTTGCTTGAAATATTAAATTCAACTCCTGGAACATCTCATATGCTCCATGACGTTCAAAACGTCATTGAAGACCCGGTTCTAAGCCGTAAAGCATGGCACACTGAACTATCGAGTAGTCATCGGCTTTGCTATGCCAGACGTTCTTAACGTCGTCAGTTGCATCAGCAGCAGGCCTGGCACCCAGCGGTGCTTCGGGACGTAACTTTTACAGCAGCAATGAGGATAATCCTCGAGTTACGGACCCGATCCGTGTAATTGCTACCATCATCTTTCAACTTTGCTTTCTCAAGGAACGCATTTAAATTCAACGGAACAACAGCACCGGCCATCTATCTACAAACAAACATAGACAAGCAAAATACTATCACGTACTAAGTTCATGATAAATTTAAGTTCAATTAATCATATTACTTAAGAACTCCCACTTAGACAGACATCTCTCTAGTCATCTAAGTGATCACGTGATCCAAATCAACTAAACCATGTCCGATCATCACGTGAGATGGAGTAGTTTCAATGGTGAACATCACTATGTTGATCATATCTACTATATGATTCACGCTCGACCTTCGGTCTCCGTGTTCGAGGCCATATCAGTATATGCTAGGCTCGTCAAGTATGACTGAGTATTCGCGTGTGCAACTGTTTTGCACCCATTGTATTTGAGCGTAGAGCCTATCACACCGATCATCACGTGGTGTCTCAAAGACGAAGAACTTTCGCAGCGGTGCATACTCGGGAGAACACTTCTTGATTATTAGTGAGAGATCATCTTAAAATGCTACCGTCAATCAAAGCAAGATAAGATGCATAAAGGATAAACATCACATGCAATCAATATAAGTGATATGATATGGTCATCATCATTTTGTGCTTGTGATCTCCATCTTCGAAGCACCGTCATGATCACCATCGTCACCGGCGCGACACCTTGATCTCCATCGTAGCATCGTTGTCGTTACGCCATCTATTGCTTCTACGACTATTGCTACCGCTTAGTGATAAAGTAAACCAATTACAGGGCGTTTGCATTTCATACAATAAAGCGACAACCATATGGCTCCTACCAGTTGCCGATAACTTCCATTACAAAACATGATCATCTCATACAATAAAATATAGCATCACGTCTTGACCATATCACATCACAACATGCCCTGCAAAAAGAAGTTAGACGTCCTCTACTTTGTTGTTGCAAGTTTTACGTGGCTGCTACGGGCTTAGCAAGAACCGTTCTTACCTACGCATCAAAACCCACAACGATAGTTCATCAAGTTGGTGCTGTTTTAACCTTCGCAAGGACCGGGCGTAGCCACACTCGATTCAGCTAAAGTGAGAGAGACAGACACCCGCCAGCTACCTTTAAGCACGAGTGCTCGTAACAGTGAAACCAGTCTCGCGTAAGCATACGCGTAATGTCGGTCCGGGCCGCTTCATCTCACAATACTGCTGAACCAAAGTATGACATGTTGGTAAGCAGTATGACTTGTATCGCCCACAACTCACTTGTGTTCTACTCGTGCATATAACATCAACGCATAAAACCTGGCTCAGATGCCACAGTTGGGAACGTAGTAATTTCAAAAAAATTCCTACGCACACGCAAGATCATGGTGATGATATAGCAACGAGAGGGGAGAGTGTTCGTCCACGTACCCTCGTAGACCGTAAGCGGAAGCGTTAGCACAACGCGGTTGATGTAGTCGTACGTCTTCACGATCCGACCGATCCAAGCACCGAACGTACGGGGCCTCCGAGTTCAGCACACGTTCAGCTCGATGACGATCTCCGGCCTCCGATCCAGCGAGCTCGGAGATGAGTTCCGTCGACGACGACGGCGTGGTGACGATGATGATGTTCTCTTCGGCGCAGGCTTCGCCTAAACTCCGCGACGGTATGACCGAGGTGGAATATGGTGGAGGGGGGCACCGCACACGGCTAAGGAACGATCCGTAGATCAACTTGTGTGCCTATGGGGTGCCCCCGCCGCCCCCTTATATAAAGGAGCCAGGGGGGAGGAGGAGGCGGCCGGCCAAGGAGGGCGCGCCAAGGGGGGAGTCCTACTCCCACCGAGTAGGACTCCTTCTTTCCAAGTAGGAGTAGGAGAAAGGGGAAGAGGAGGAAGAGAGAAGGAAGGGGGCGCCGCCTTCCCTTGTCCTATTCGGACTAGGAAGGGGAGGCGCGTCCCCTCCTGGTTCCTTCCTCTTCTCCCTCGAGGCCCATGTAGGCACAATAACCCCGGGGTTCCGGTAACCTCCCGGTACTCCGGTAAAATGCCGATTTCACCTGGAACGATTCCGATGTCCAAATATAGGCTTCCAATATATCGATCTTTATGTCTCGACCATTTCGAGACTCCACATCATGTCCGTGATCACATCCGGGACTCCAAGCAAACTTCGCTACATCAAAACTTATAAACTCATAATAAAACTGTCATCGTAATGTTATGCGTGCGGACCCTACGGGTTCGAGAACTATGTAGACATGACCTAGAACCATTCTCGGTCAATAACCAATAGCGGGACCTGGATGCCCATATTGGTTCCTACATATTCTACGAAGATCTTTATCGGTCAAACCGCATAACAACGTACGTTGTTCCCTTTGTCATCGGTATGTTACTTGCCCGAGATTTGATCGTCGGTATCCAATACCTAATTCAATCTCGTTACCGGCAAGTCTCTTTACTCATTCTTTAATGCATCATCCCGTAACCAACTTATTGGTCACATTGCTTGCAAGGCTTATAATGATGTGCATTACCGAGAGGGCCCAGAGATACCTCTCCGATGATCGGAGTGACAAAACCTAATCTCGAAATACACCAACTCAACATGTACCTTCAGAGACACCTGTAGTACTCCTTTATAATCACTCAGTTACGTTGTGACGTTTGGTAGTACCCAAAGTGTTCCTCCGGTAAACGGGAGTTACATAATTTTCATCGTTACAGGAACATGTATAAGTCATGAAGAAAGCAATAGCAGTATACTAAACAATCAGGTGCTAGGCTAACGGAATGGTTCATGTCAATCACATCATTCTTCTAATGATGTGATCCCACTAATCAAATGACAACACATGTCTATGGTCAGGAAACATAACCATCTTTGATTAATGAGCTAGTCAAGTAGAGGCATACTAGTGACTATTGTTTTGTCTATGTATTCACACATGTATCATGTTTCCGGTTAATACAATTCTAGCATGAATAATAAACATTTATCATGATATGAGGAAATAAATAATAACTTTATTATTGCCTCTAGGGCATATTTCCTTCACTATCAGGTACTAAGTTCATGATAAATTTAAGTTCAATTAATCATATTACTTAAGAACTCCCACTTAGACATACATCTCTCTAGTTATCTAAGTGATCACGTGATCCAAATCAACTTAACCATGTCCGATCATCATGTGAGATGGAGTAGTTTCAATGGTGAACATCACTATGTTGATCATATCTACTATATGATTCACACTCGACCTTTCGGTCTCCGTGTTCTGAGGCCATATCTGTATATTCTAGGCTTCGTCAAGTATGACCTGAGTATTCCGCGTGTGCAATTGTTTCGCACCCATTGTATTTGAACGTAGAGCCTATCACACCCGATCATCACGTGGTGTCTCAGCACGAAGAACTTTCGCAACGGTGCATACTCAGGGAGAACACTTCTTGATTATTAGTGAGAGATCATCTTAAAATGCTACCGTCAATCAAAGCAAGATAAGATGCATAAAGGATAAACATCACATGCAATCAATATAAGTGATATGATATGGTCATCATCATTTTGTGCTTGTGATCTCCATCTTCAAAGCACCGTCATGATCACCATCGTCACCGGCGTGACACCTTGATCTCCATCGTAGCATCGTTGTCGTTACGCCATCTATTGCTTCTACGACTATTGCTATCGCTTAGTGATAAAGTAAACCAATTACAGGGCGTTTGCATTTCATACAATAAAGCGACAACCATATGGCTCCTACCAGTTGCCGATAACTTCCATTACAAAACATGATCATCTCATACAATAAAATATAGCATCACGTCTTGACCATATCACATCACAACATGCCCTGCAAAAAGAAGTTAGACGTCCTCTACTTTGTTGTTGCAAGTTTTACGTGGCTGCTACGGGCTTAGCAAGAACCGTTCTTACCTACGCATCAAAACCCACAACGATAGTTCGTCAAGTTGGTGCTGTTTAAACCTTCGCAAGGACCGGGCGTAGCCACACTCGATTCAGCTAAAGTGAGAGAGACAGACACCCGCCAGCTACCTTTAAGCACGAGTGCTCGTAACGGTGAAACCAGTCTCGCGTAAGCATCTGCGTAATGTCGGTCCGGGCCGCTTCATCTCACAATACTGCTGAACAAAAGTATGACATGTTGGTAAGCAGTATGACTTGTATCGCCCACAACTCACTTGTGTTCTACTCGTGCATATAACATCAACGCATAAAACCTGGCTCAGATGCCACAGTTGGAAACGTAGTAATTTCAAAAAAATTCCTACGCACACGCAAGATCATGGTGATGATATAGCAACGAGAGGGGAGAGAGTTCATCCACGTACCCTCGTAGACCGTAAGCGGAAGCGTTAGCACAACGCGGTTGGTGTAGTCGTCGTCTTCACGATCCGACCGATCCAAGCACCGAACGTCACGGGCCTCCGAGTTCAGCACACGTTCAGCTCGATGACGATCTCCGGCCTCCGATCCAGCAGAGCTCCGGAGATGAGTTCCGTCAGCACGACGGCGTGGTGACGATGATGATGTTCTACTGGCGCAGGGCTTCGCCTAAACTCCGCGACGGTATGACCGAGGTGGAATATGGTGGAGGGGGGCACCGCACACGGCTAAGGAACGATCCGTAGATCAACTTGTGTGCCTATGGGGTGCCCCCGCCGCCCCCGTATATAAAGGAGCCAGGGGGGAGGAGGCGGCCGGCCAAGGAGGGCGCGCCAAGGGGGGAGTCCTACTCCCACCGGGAGTAGGACTCCCTTCTTTCCAAGTAGGAGTAGGAGAAAGGGGGAAAGAGGAGGAAGAGAGGAAGGAAGGGGGGGCGCCGCCCCCTTCCCTTGTCCTATTCGGACTAGGAAGGGGAGGGGCGCGCGTCCCCCTCCTGGTTCCTTCCCTCTTCTCCCTCGAGGCCCATGTAGGCACAATAACCCCCCGGGGGGTTCCGGTAACCTCCCGGTACTCCGGTAAAATGCCGATTTCACCCGGAATGATTCCGATGTCCAAATATAGGCTTCCAATATATCGATCTTTATGTCTCAACCATTTCGAGACTCCTCGTCATGTCCGTGATCACATCCGGGACTCCGAACAAACTTAGGTACATCAAAACTTATAAACTCATAATAAAACTGTCATCGTAACGTTAAGCGTGCGGACCCTACGGGTTCGAGAACTATGTAGACATGACCTAGAACCATTCTCGGTCAATAACCAATAGCGGGACATGGATGCCCATATTGGTTCCTACATATTCTACGAAGATCTTTATCGGTCAAACCGCATAACAACATACGTTGTTCCCTTTGTCATTGGTATGTTACTTGCCCGAGATTTGATCGTCGGTATCCAATACCTAGATCAATCTCGTTACCGGCAAGTCTCTTTACTCGTTCTGTAATGCATCATCCCATAACCAACTTATTGGTCACATTACTTGCAAGGCTTATAATGATGTGCATTACCGAGAGGGCCCAGAGATACCTCTCCGACGATCGGAGTGACAAAACCTAATCTCGAAATACGCCAACTCAACATGTACCTTCGGAGACACCTGTAGTACTCCTTTATAATCACCCGATTCGTTGTGGCGTTTGGTAGTACCCAAAGTGTTCCTCGATAAACGGGAGTTGCATAATTCTCATAGTTACGAGAACATGTATAAGTCATGAAGAAAGCAATAGCGGATACTAAACGGTCAAGTGCTAGGCTAACGGAATGGGTCATGTCAATCACATCATTCTTCTAATGATGTGATCCCACTAATCAAATGACAACACATGTCTATGGTCAGGAAACATAACCATCTTTGATTAATGAGCTAGTCAAGCAGAGGCATACTAGTGACTATTGTTTTGTCTATGTATTCACACATGTATCATGTTTCCGGTTAATACAATTCTAGCATGAATAATAAACATTTATCATGATATGAGGAAATAAATAATAACTTTATTATTGCCTCTAGGGCATATTTCCTTCAGTTTATATCATATTGCTTGAGTTTATCCCTCTACATCGTGTCATCTTGCCTAATGCGTTACTCTGTTCTTATGAACTTAATACTCTAGATGCATGCTGGATAGCGGTCGATGTGTGGAGTAATAGTAGTAGATACAGAATCGTTTCGGTCTACTTGTTGCGGACGTGATGCCTATACATGATCATGCCTAGATATTCTCATAATTATGCGCTTTTCTATCAATTGCTTGACAATAATTCGTTCACCCACGATAAATTATGCTATCTTGAGAGAAGCTACTAGTGAAACCTATGGCCCTGGGTCTATCCTCCATCATATTATTTTCCTATCAATTTACTATTTATTCTGTCTTTTATTTTGCAATCTTTACTTTCCAATCTATATCATAAAAATACCAAAAATATTTATCTTATTATCTCTATCCGATCTCACTTTTGCAAGTGGCCATCAAGGGATTGACAACCCCTTTATCGCGTTGGTTGCAAGGTTCTTATTTGTTTGTGCAGGTACAAGGTGACTTGCGTGTAACCTCCTACTGGATTGATACCTTGGTTCTCAAAAACTGAGGGAAATACTTACGCTACTTGGCCGCATCACCCTTTCCTCTTCAAGGGAAAACGAATGGATGCTCAAGAGGTAGCAACAAGGATTTCTGGCACCGTTGCCGGGGAGGCTTATGCCAAGTCAAGACATACCAAGTACCCATCACAAACTCTTATACCTCGCATTACATTATTTGTCATTTGCCTCTCGTTTTCCTCTCCCCAACTTCACCCTTGCAGTTTTATTCGCCTACTTTTTCCATTTGTCTCTTTTCGTTTGCTTCTTGTGTGCCTGTGTGTTGGATTGTTTGTCACGATGGCTCAAGACAATACTAAATTGTGTGACTTTTCCAATGCCAACAACAATGATTTTCTTAGCACTCCGATTGCTCCTCTTACCCATGTTGAATCTTGTGAAATTAATGCTGCTTTTTTGAATCTTGTCATGAAAGATCAATTCTCTGGCCTTCCTAGTGAAGATGTCGCTACACATCTAAACAACTTTGTTGATTTATGTGAGATGCAAAAGAAGAAAGACATGGATAATGATATTTTTAAATTGAAGCTATTTCCGTTTTCGCTTAGAGATCGTGCTAAAACATGGTTTTCGTCTTTGCCTAAAAATAATATTGATTCATGGAATAAGTGCAAAGATTCTTTTACCTCGAAATATTTTCCTCCTGCTAAGATCATCTCTCTTAGAAACGATATTATCAATTTTAGGCAACTTGATCATGAGCATGTTGCACAATCTTGGGAGAGGATGAAACTAATGATACGTAATTTCCCTACACATGGTTTGAATTTATGGATGATTATACAAACAATTTATGCCGGATTGAATTTTGCTTCTAGAAATCTTTTAGATTCGGCCGCGGAGGCACTTTTATGGAAATCACTTTAGGAGAAGCTACCAAACTCCTAGATAATATTATGGTTAATTATTCTCAATGGCACACCAAAATATCTACTAGTAAAAAGGTTCATGCGATAGAAGAGATTAATATTTTGAGTGGAAAGATGGATGACTTATGAAATTGTTTACTAGTAAGAGTGCTCCTGTTGATCCTAATGATATGCCTTTGTCTACTTTGATTGAGAATAATAATGAATCTATGGATGTTAATTTTGTTGGTAGGAACAATTTTGGTAACAACGCGTATAGAAGAAACTTTAATCCTAGGCCGTTTCCTAGTAATTCCTCTAATAATTATGGTAATTCCTACAACAACTCTTATGGAAATTTTAATAAGATGCCCTTTGATTTTGAGACTAGTTTTAAAGAATTTATAATTTCGCAAAAGAATTTCAACGCTTTGCTTGAAGAAAAATTGCCTAAGATTGATGAGTTGGCTAGGAACGTGGATAGAATTTCTCTTGATGTTGATTCTTTGAAACTTAGATCTATTCCACCTAAGCATGATATCAATGAGTCTCTCAAATCTATGAGAATTTCCATTGATGAGTGCAAAGAAAGAACCGCTAGGATGCGTGCTAAAAAAGATTGCTTTATGAAAGCGTGTTCTTCTAGTTTTCAAGGTAATAATGATGAAGATCTAAAAGTGATTGATGTGTCTCTTATTAAATCTTTGTTTTGCAATATGAATCTTGATAATGATGGGACTGGAGATGAGTCAACTTTAGTTAAGAGGCGTCCCGGTGATTTGGAGTTTTTAGATCTTGATGCAAAAATTGGTAAAAGTGGGATTGAAGAGGTCAAAACTTTAGATAGCAATAAACCCACTATTTTGGATTTCAAGGAATTTAATTATGATAATTGTTTTTTAATAGATTGTATTTTCTTGTTGCAATTCATGTTAAATTCTCCTCATGCTTATGATCAAAATAAAGCTTTTACTAAACATATCGTTGATGCTTTAATGAAATCTTATGAAGAAAAGCTTGAATTAGAAGTTTCTATCCCTAGAAAACTTTATGATGAGTGGGAACCTAATATTAAAATTAATATTAAAGATCATGAATGCTATGCTTTGTGTGATTTGGGTGCTAGTGTTTCCACGATTCCAAAAGCTTTGTGTGATGTGTTAGGTTTCCGTGAATTTGATGATTGTTCTTTAAACTTGCATCTTGTGGATTCCACCATTAAGAAACCTATGGGAAGGATTAATTATGTTCTTATTGTTGCAAATAGGAACTATGTGCCCGTAGATTTCATTGTTCTTGATATAGATTGCAATCCTACATGTCCTATTATTCTTGGTAGACCTTTCCTTAGAACGATTAGTGCAATTATTGATATGAAAGAAGGAAATATTAGATTCCAATTTCCTTAAGGAAAGGCATGGAGCACTTTCCTGGGAAGAAAATAAAATTACCTTATGAATCTATTATGAGAGCCACTTATGGATTGTATACCAAAGATGACAATACCAAGATCTATTTTTGCCTTTATGCCTAGATAGAGGCGTTAAACGATAGCGCTTGTTGGGAGGCAACCCAATTTTATTTTAGTTTCTTGCTTTTTGTTTCTGTTTAGTAATAAATAATTCATATAGCTTATGTTTAGATTTAGATGTGTTTTTATGTTTTAATTAGTGTTTGTGCCAAGTAGAACCAATAGGATCTTCTTGGGTCATAATTGCTTGATTTTGCTGAAAAAGACAGAAACTTTGCACTCACGAAAATAATTGTTAAGATTCACCAGAACGTGATAAATTGCTAATTCTTTTTGCAGTAGATCAATATACAAATTATCCAGGTTTTCCTTGTTTTTCAGAATTTTTGGAGTTCCTGAACTATTCGAACAAATCTGATTGCTACAAACTGTTCTGTTTTTGACAGATTCTGTTTTTCGTGTGTTGTTTGCTTATTTTAATGAATCTATGGCTAGTATCGGGGGGTATGAACCATAGAGAAGTTGGAATAAAGTAGGTTTAACACCAATATAAATAAGAATGAGTTCATTACAGTACCTTAAAGTGGTGGTTTGTTTTCTTATACTAACGGAGCTCATTAGATTTTCTGTTGAGTTTTGTGTTGTGAAGTTTTCAAGTTTTGGGTAAAGATTTGATGGATTATGGAATAAGGAGTGGCAAGAGCCTAAGCTTGGGGATGCCCAAGGCGCCCCAAGGTAAATTCAAGGACAACCAAAAGCCGAAGCTTGGGGATGCCCCGGAAGGCATCCCCTCTTTTGTCTTCATCCATCGGTAACTTTACTTGAGGCTATATTTTTATTCACCACATGATATGTGTTTTGCTTGGAGCGTCTTGTATGATTTGAGTCTTTGCTTGTTAGTTTACCACAATCATCTTTGTTGTACATACCTTTTGGAGAGACACACATGAATCGGAATTTATTAGAATACTCTACGTGCTTCACTTATATCTTTTGAGCTAGATAATTTTGCTCTCGTGCTTCGCTTATATCTTTGTAGAGCACGGTGGTGGTTTTATTTTATAGAAATTATTGATCTCTCATGCTTCACTTATATTATTTTGAGAGTCTTATAGAACAACATGGTAGTTTGCTTTGGCTATAAAATTAGTCCTAATATGATGCACATCCAAGATGGGTATAATAAAAACTATCATATAAAGTGCATCAAATACTATGAGAAGTTTGATTCTTTTTTATTGTTTTGAGATATGAAGATGGTGATATTAGAGTCATGCTAGTTGAGTAGTTGTGAATTTGAGAAATACTTGTTCTAAAGTTTGTGATTCCTGAAGCATGCACATATGGTGAACCGTTATGTGATGAAACCAGAGCATGACTTATTTATTGATTGCCTTCTTTATGAGTGGCGGTCGGGGACGAGCGATGGTCTTTTCCTACCAATCTATCCCCTAGGAGCATGCGCGTAGTACTTCGTTTCGATAACTAATAGATTTTTGCAATAAGTATGTGAGTTCTTTATGGCTAATGTGGAGTCCATGGATTATAGGCACTCTCACCCTTCCACCATAGCTAGCCTCTCTAATACCGCACACCTTTCACCGGTATCATACACCCACCATATACCTTCCTCAAAACAGCCACGATACCTAACTACTATGGCATTTCCATAGCCATTCCGAGATATATTGCCATGCAACTTACCACCGTTCCGTTTGTTATGACACGTTTCATCATTGTCATATTACTTTACATGATCATGTAGTTGACATCGTATTTGTGGCAAAGCCACCTTTATAATTCTTTCATACATGTCGTTCTTGATTCATTGCATATCCCGGTACACTGCCGGAGGCATTCACATAGAGTCATATTTTGTTCTAAGTATTGAGTTGTAATTCTTGAGTTGTAAGTAAATAAAAGTGTGATGATCATCATTATTAGAGCATTGTCCCAAGTGAGGAAAGAATGATGGAGACTATGATTCCCCCACAAGTCGGGATGAGACTCCGGACAAAAAGAAAAAGAAAGAAAAAAAGAGGCCATAAAAAAGAGAAAAAGGCCCAAACAAAAAAAAGAGAGATGAGAGAAAAGGAGAGAAGGGACAATGTTACTATCCTTTTATCACACTTGTGCTTCAAAGTAGCACCATGATCTTCATGATAGAGAGTCTCCTATGTTGTCACTTTCATATACTAGTGGGAATTTTTACATTATAGAACTTGGCTTGTATATTCCAATGATGGGCTTCCTCAAAATGCCCTAGGTCTTCGTGAGCAAGCGAGTTAGATGTACACCCACTTAGTTTATTTTGTTGAGCTTCCATACACTTATAGCTCTAGTTCATCCGTTGCATGGCAATCCCTACTCACTCACATTGATATCTATTAATGGGCATCTCCATAGCCCGTTGATACGCCTAGTTGATGTGAGACTATCTTCTCCTTTTTGTCTTCTCCACAACCACCCCTTCTATTCCACATAAAGTGCTATGTCCAGAGCTCACGCTCATATATTGCGTGAAGATCGAAAAAGTTTGAGAACATCAAAAGTATGAAATAATTGCTTGGCTTGTCATCGGGGTTGTGCCCGATTTAAATATTTTGTGTGATGAATATAGAGCATATCCAGACTATATGATTTTGTAGGGATAACTTTCTTTGGCCATGTTATTTTGAGAAGACATAATTTCTTAGTTAGTATGCTTAAAGTATTATTATTTTTATATCTCTCCCTAATAATAAAGTACGGATTGGGTCTCCGGGTTCACCGTCGCGGCATTTTTACACAAAAATCCCTGCGCCCTTTAGGAATTAACCCGCAGTCCACCGTAGATGGACCGTAAGTGGAAAAAACGTTTCATACGATTACTGCCCCGCATGAGAAGACGAGGGTTCCTTTGCCGCCGCCCCCGCGCCCACATCTTCTTATCCCTGGTGCTCGTCCTCTCCCCGCCGTCGCCGAATCCGGACGAGATCGGGGCGGGATCGGCTGCATCTCGCGCGACCCCAGCCACTATGCTCGGGGAGAAGGGAGAAAGTAGGAGCGGTGCTGCGACCTAGGCAGCAGCTCGCCAAGCCGGGCGGCGGCAAACGAGAGCCTCAGCCGAGATTGGCCGTCAAAGTAGAGGAAGAGAGGAGCCCCAGCCGGATACGAGCGGAGGACAAATGGCTCTCGGCGGCCATCGACGGGGACTTGAGTGTCCCACCCCCCAAAGCTCGCCTCATCTTCTACAGGCAACAGGGGACGTCTTCCCTCCTGGCGCCCGTAGGCCTATCAAGCAGCCTCGGCTCGCCGCCGTCGGGATCTGGCCAACATCGAGGACGAGCGAGAATTAAGTGTGGGGATGCTTGGTACGTCTCCAACGTATCTATAATTTTTGATTGTTCCATGCTATTATATTATCTGTTTTGGATGTTTAATGGGCTTTATTATACACTTTTATATTATTTTTGGGACTAACCTATTAACCGAAATCCCAGTGCAAATTGCTGTTTTTTTGCCTATTCCAGTGTTTCCCAGAAAAGGAATATCAAACGGGATCCAAACGGAATGAAACCTTCGGGAGAGTTATTTTTGGAACAAACGCAATCCAGGAGATTTGGAGTGGACGTCAAGGAAGCAACAAGGAAGCCACGAGGAAGGGAGGCACGCCCAGGGGGTAGGGGCGCCCCCACCCTCGTGGGCCCCTCGTGGCTCCACCGACCTACTTCTTTCGCCTATATATACTCATATACCCTGAAAACATCCGAGAGCACCACGAAACCCTATTTCCACCGTCGCAACCTTCTGTACCCGTGAGATCCCATCTTGTGGCCTTTTCCGGCTCTCCGCCGGAGGGGGAATCGATCACGGAGGGCTTTTACATCAACACCATAGCCTCTCCGATGATGTGTGAGTAGTTTACCGCAGACCTTCGGGTCCATAGTTATTAGCTAGATGGCTTCTTCTCTTTCTTTGGATCTCAATACAAAGTTTTCCTCAATTCTCTTGGAGATCTATTCGATGTAATTCTTTTTGCGGTGTGTTTGTTGAGATCCGATGAATTATGGGTTTATGATCAAGATTATCTATGAACAATATTTGGTTCTTCTCTAAATTCTTATATGTATGATTTGTTATCTTTGCAAGTCTCTTTGAATTATCAGTTTGGTTTGGCCTACTAGATTGATCTTTCTTGCAATGGGAGAAGTGCTTAGCTTTGGGTTCGGTCTTGTGATGTCCTTTCCTAGTGACAGCATGGCAGCAAGGCACGTATTGTATTGTTGCCATCGAGGATAAAAAGATGGGGTTTATATCATATTGCTTGAGTTTATCCCTCTACATCATGTCATCTTTCCTAATGTGTTACTCTGTTCTTATGAACTTAATACTCTAGATGCATGCTGGATAGCGGTTGATGTGTGGAGTAATAGTAGTAGATGCAGAATCGTTTCGGTCTACTTGTCACGGATGTGATGCCCATATACATGATCATGCCTAGATATTCTCATAATTATGCGCTTTTCTATCAATTGCTCGACAATAATTCGTTCACCCAACGTAAATTATGCTATCTTGAGAGAAGCTACTAGTGAAACCTATGGCCCCCGGGTCTATCTTCCATAATATTATTTTCCTATCAATTTACTATTTCTTACGTCTTTTATTTTGCAATCTTTACTTTCCAATCTATATCATAAAAATACCAAAAATATTTATCTTATTATATCTATCAGATCTCACTTTTGCAAGTGGCCCTGAAGGGATTGACAAACCCTTTATCGCGTTGGTTGCAAGGTTCTTATTTGTTTGTGCAGGTACAAAGCGACTTGCGTGTAACCTCCTATTGGATTGATACCTTGGTTCTCAAAAACTGAGGGAAATACTTACGCTACTTTGTTTCATCACCCTTTCCTCTTCAAGGGAAAACCAATGCATGCTCAAGAGGTAGCATTAGGTCGGTGGTTATGCAGTTAGGCTAGGCATAGGATCGATTTCCCATTCAACAAACCGTCGATGTCGACTAGATTATGGACGCACGGATGAGGCTGATAATTCAGGCAGCAACACTGATTAGTGTGATTCAGGCATGAGTCATGTTCATGCACCAGAGAGTTGTTCGTCATGCTGGGAGACCTTTGATCCGCTATGGTCCATTGTTTATCCGGGAACAGGAGAGGATCCAAAATATGAACTACTTCGACAACTGCAATGACGTCGAGGCTCTGTGGATGCTTCGAATGAAAAGAGCACCATTTGCCAGGCTTGTCGAGACCTTCAGGAGCAGGGGGCTGCTACAAGATAACATCAACACCAGTGTGGAAGAGGAAAAGGCCATGTTGCTCCATGTTGTTGGCCATAACCAGAGGTTCAGGGTCATTCACAACATGTGCAGGAGATCAATGGAGACCATCTCTAGGTACTTCAAGCAGGTGCTTTTTTGCTATTGGGGAGCTTTGAGGAGAGATGATCAGGAGACCATCTGACCAGACTCCACCCAAGATTCGCGGAAGCCCAAGATGGTATCCATACTTCAAGGTGAGCGTTGACAATATACACTTTTCAATTCTTGATATGCTTGTATTGTTCAAGTTGAGCACTAACACAGGCTTGTGATGCCATTTTCAGGATTGCATTGGGGCAATAGATGATACTCATGTCACTGCCAGACTTCCTAGGTCACCGTCTGCAGCATACAGGGGGAGGAAGCACTACACAAGCCAGAATGTGCTTGCTGCTGTTGACTTTGATCTAAAATTCACATATGTGCCGGCTGGGTGGGAGGGGTCAGCGCATGATGCTAAAATTCTCAGTGACAACATGATTCGACCTGATGGGATCAACATCCCCGATGGCAAGTTCTACCTTGGAGATGCTGGCTATGCATGTCATTTTGGGGAACGTAGTAATTTCAAAAAAATTCCTACGCACACGCAAGATCATGGTGATGCATAGCAATGAGAGGGGAGAGTGTTGTCCACGTACCCTCGTAGACCGAAAGCGGAAGCGTTAGAACAACGTGGTTGATATAGTCATACGTCTTCACGGCCCGACCGATCAAGCACCGAAACTACGGCACCTCCGAGTTCTAGCACACGTTCAGCTCGATGGCGATCCGCGGACTCCGATCCAGCAGAATGTCGGGGAAGAATTCCGTCAGCACAATGGCGTGGTGACGATCTTGATGTTCTATCATCGCATGGCTTCGCCTAAGCACCGCTACAATATTATCGAGTACCATGGTGGAGGGGGGCACCGCACACGGCTAAGAGATCAAGAGATCAATTGTTGTTGTGTCTAGAGGTGCCCCCTGCCCCCGTATATAAAGGAGCAAGGGGGAGGGGGCGGCCGGCCAAGAGGGGCGCGCCAGGAGGAGTCCTACTCCCAGCGGGGAGTAGGACTCCCTCCTTTCCTTGTCCAACTAGGAGAGGGGAAGGAAGAGAAGGAGAAGGAGAAGGAAGGAGAGGAGGAAAAGGAGGAAAGGGGGGCCGGCCCCCTAGTCCAATTCGGTTTGGGCTAGGGGGCCCGCGCGCCCTGTTTCCTCTCTTCCACCACTTGGCCCATGAGGCCCATTGCTTCTTCCTCGTATTCCCGTAACTCCCCGGTACCCCCTAAAATACCCGAACCACTCGGAACCTTTCCGATGTCCGAATATAGTCGTCCAATATATCGATCTTTACATCTCGACCATTTCGAGACTCCTCGTCATGTCCCCGTTCTCATCCGGGACTCCGAACTACCTTCAGTACATCAAAACACATAAACTCATAATATAACCGTCATTGAACTTTAAGCGTGCGGACCCTACGGGTTCGAGAACTATGTAGACATGACCGAGACACGTCTCCGGTCAATAACCAATAGCGGAACCTGGATGCTCATATTGGCTCCTACATATTCTACGAAGATCTTTATCGGTCAAACCGCATAACAACATAAGTTGTTCCCTTTGTCATCGGTATGTTACTTGCCCGAGATTTGACCGTCGGTATCTCAATACCTAGTTCAATCTCGTTACCGGAAAGTCTCTTTACTCATTATGTAATACATCATTCCATAACTAACTCATTAGTTACATTGCTTGCAAGGCTTATAGTGATGTGCATTACCAAGAGGGCCCAGAGATACGTCTCTGATAATCAGAGTGACAAATCCTAATCTCGAAATATGCCAACTCAACATGTACCTTCGGAGACACCTGTAGAGCTCCTTTATAATCACCCAGTTATGTTGTGACGTTTGGTAGCACACAAAGTGTTCCTCCGGTAAACGGGAGTTGCATAATCTCATAGTCATAGGAACATGTAGAAGTCATGAAGAAAGCAATAGCAACATACCAAACGATCAAATACTAAGCTAACGGAATGGGTCAAGTCAATCACATCATTCTCCTAATGATGTGATCCCATTAATCAAATGACAACTCATGTGTATGGCTAGGAACTTAACCATCTTTGATTCAACGAGCTAGTCAAGTAGAGGCATACTAGTGACACTATGTTTGTCTATGTATTCACACATGTATTATGTTTCTGGTTAATACAATTCTAGCATGAATAATAAACATTTATCATGAAATAAGGAAATAAATAATAACTTTATTATTGCCTCTAGGGCATATTTCCTTCAGTCTCCCACTTGCACTAGAGTCAATAATCTAGTTCACAACGCCATGTGATTTAACACCAATATTCACATCTGTATGTGATTAATACCCATAGTTCACATCGTCATGTGATCAACACCCAAAGGGTTACTAGAGTCAATAATCTAGTTCACATCGTTATGTGATTAACAACCAATGAGTACTAGGTATGATCATGTTTTGCTCGTGAGAGAAGTTTAGTCAACGGGTCTGTCACATTCAGAGCCATATGTATTTTGCAAATATTCTATGTCTACAATGCTCTACAGGGGGCTACTCAAGCTAATTGCTCCCACTTTTAATATGTATCCAGATTGAGACTTAGAGTTATCTAGTTTGGTGTAAAAGCTTGCATCATTGTAAATTTTTACAATGAGCTCTTTTATCACTTCCATTATCGAGAAATATTTCCTTAGTCCTCACTAAGGATATTCTTGACCAATGTCCAGTGATCTACTCCTAGATCACTATTGTACTCCCTTGCCAAATTCAGAGCAAGGTATACAATAGGTCTAGTACATAGCATACTTTATAGAACCTTTGACTGAGGCATAGGGAATGACTTTCATTCTCTTTTCTATTTTCTGCCGTGGCCGGGATTTGAGTCTTACTCAATTTCACACCTTTGCAACACAGGCAAGAACTCTTTCTTTGACTGTTCCATTTTGAACTACTTCAAAATCTTGACAAGGTATGTACTTATTGAAAAACTTATCAAGCGTCTTGATCTATCTCAATAGATCTTGATGCTCAATATGTAAGTAGCTTTACTGAGGTCTTTCTTTTAAAGAACTCCTTTCAAATAGTCCTTTATGCTTTCCAGAAAAATTCTACATCATTTCTGATCAACAATATGTTACTCACATATATTTATCAGATAGGCGGTAGTGCTCCCACTCACTTTATTGTAAATAGAGGCTTCTCTGCAAGTCCGTATAAAACTATATGCTTTGATTAACTCATCAAAGTGTATATTCCAACTCCGAGATGCTTGCACCAGTCCATAGATGGATCGCTGGAGCTTGCACATTTTGTTAGCACCTTTCGAATTGACAAAACCTTCTGGTTGCATCATATACAATTCTTCTTTAAGAAATCCATTAAGGAATGTAGTTTTGACATCCATTTGCCAAATTTCATAAAATGCAGCAATTGCTTACATGATTCGGACAGACTTAAGCATCGCTACAGTTGAGAAAATCTCATTGTAGTCAACACCTTGAACTTGTCGAAAAACCTTTTTTTGCGACAAGTCAGCTTTGTAGATAGTAACACTACTATCAACGTCTGTCTTCCTCTTGAAGATCCATTTATTTTCTATGGCTTGCCGATCATCGAGCAAGTCCACCAAAGTCCACACTTTGTTCTCATACATGGATCCTATCTCAGATTTCATGGCCTTCAGCCATTTCGCGGAATCTGGGCTCATCATCGCTTCCTCATAGTTCATAGGTTCATCATGGTCTAGTAACATGACTTCCAGAACAGGATTACCGTACCACTCTGGTGCGGACTATACTTTGGAAGACCTACGAGGTTCTGTAGTAACTTAATCTGAAGTTTCATGATCATCATCATTAGCTTCCTCACTAATTGGTGTAGGAATCACTAGAACTGATTTCTGTGATGAACTACTTTCCAATTCGGGAGAAGGTACAATTAACTTATCAAGCTCTACTTTCCTCCCACTCACTTCTTTCAAGAGAAACTTCTTCTCTAGAAAGGATCCATTCTTAGCAACGAATATCTTGCCTTCGGATCTGTGATTAGAAGGTGTACCCAACAGTCTCCTTTGGGTATCCTATGAAGACGCATTTCTCCGATTTGGGTTCGAGCTTATCAGGTTGAAACTTTTTCACATAAGCATTGCAACTCCAAACTTTAAGAAACGACAGCTTAGGTTTATTGCTAAACCATAGTTCACACGGTGTCATCTCAATGGATTTTGATGGTGCCCTATTTAAAGTGAATGCAGCTATCTTTAATGCATAACCCCAAAATGATAATGGTAAATCGTTAAGAGACATCATAGATCGCACCATATCTAATAAAGTGTGGTTACGATGTTCAGACACACCATTACGGTGTGGTGTTCCAGGTGGCATGAGTTTGTGAAACTATTCCACATTGTTTCAATTGAAGACCAAACTCGTAACTCAAATATTCGTCTCCGCGATCAAATCACAGAAACTTTATTTTCTTGTAACGATGATTTTCCACTTCACTCTGAAATTCTTTGAACTTTTCAAATATTTCAGACTTATGTTTCATCAAGTAGATATACTCATATCTGCTCAAATCATCTGTGAAGGTCAGAAAATAACGACACCCGCCACGAGCATCAACACTCATTGGACCGCATACATCGGTATGTATTTATTTCCAACAAGTCAGTAGCTCATTCCATTGTTCCGAAGAACGGAGTTTTAGTCATCTTGCCCAAAAGGCACGGTTCGCAAGCATCAAATGATTCATAACCAAGTGATTCTGAAAATCCATCTTTATGGAGTTTCTTCATGCGCTTTATACCGATATGACCCAAACGGCAGTGCCACAAATAAGTTGCACTATCATTATTAACTTTGCATCTTTTGGCATCAATATTATGAATGTGTGTATCACTACGATCGAGATACAACAAACTATTTTCATTGGGTGTATGACCATTGATGGTTTTATTCATGTAAACAGAACAACAATTATTCTCTGACTTTAAATGAATAACCGTATTGCAATAAACATGATCAAATCATATTCATGCTCAACGCAAACGCCGAATAACATGTATTTATGTTTAACACTAATCCCGAAAGTATAGGGAGTGTGTGATGATGATCATATCAATCTTGGAACTATTTCCAACACTCATCGTCATTTCCCCTCAACTAGTTTCTGTTTATTCTGTAACTCCTGTTTCGAGTTACTAATCTTAGTAACCAAACAAGTACTCAGGGGCTACTATAAACACTAGTCAGGCACACATCAATAACATGTATATCAAATATACCCTTGTTCAATTTGCCATCCTTCTTATCCACCATATATTCAGGGCATTTCTGCTTCCAGTGACCATTTCCTTTGCAGTGTAAGCACTCAGTTTCAGGCTTTGGTCCAGCTTTGGGCTTCTTCGCAGGAGTGACAACTTGCTTGTCATTATACTCGAAGTTCCCTTTCTTTCCCTTTGCCCTATTTTGAAACTAGTGGTCTTGTCAATCATCAACACTTGATGCTCTTTCTTGATTTCTACCTTCATCGATTTCAACATCACGAAGAGCTTGTGAATCGTTTTTGTCATCCCTTGCATACTATATTCATCACGAAGTTCTAGCAACTTGGTGATGGTGACTACAGAACTCTGTCAATCACTATCTTATCTGGAAGATTAACTCCCACTTAATTCAAGCGAATGTAGTACCCAGATAATCTGAGCACGTGCTCACTAGTTGAGCGATTCTCCTCCATCTTTTAGCTATAGAACTTGTTGGAGACTTCATATCTCTCAACTCGGGTATTTTCTGGAAATATTAACTTCAACTCCTGGAACATCTCATATGGTCCATGACGTTCAAAACATCTTTGAAGTCCCGATTCTAAGCCGTTTAAGCATGGAGCACTAAGCTATCAAGTAGTCATCATTTTGAGCTAGCCAAACATTCATAACGTCTGCATCTGCTCCTGCAATAGGTTTGTCACCTAGCGGTGCATCAAGGACATAATTCTTCTATGCAGCAATGAGGATAAACCTCAGATCACGGATCCAATCCGCATCAAGCTACTAGCATCTTTCAACATAGTTTTCTCTAGGAACATATCAAAACAAACATATGAAAGCAACAACGCGAGCTATTGATCTACAACATAATTTGCAAAATACTACAAGGACAAAGTTCATGATAAATTTAAGTTCAATTAAT
The DNA here is from genome assembly GCA_021437245.1 of Aegilops speltoides. Taxonomy (NCBI): domain Eukaryota; kingdom Viridiplantae; phylum Streptophyta; class Magnoliopsida; order Poales; family Poaceae; genus Aegilops; species Aegilops speltoides. The sequence continues at coordinate 56,106,250 of CM038144.1, read as the reverse complement.
CATATTACTAAAGAACTCCCACTTAGACAGACATCTCTCTAGTCATCTAAGTGATCACGTGATCCAAATCAACTAAACCATGTCCGATCATCACGTGAGATGGAGTAGTTTTCAATAATGAACATCACTATGTTGATCATATCTACTATATGATTCACGTTTGTCGGGGTCCGGACGCGTATCCGCGGCCCCGGGCACCTATGGGGCACTCTGGGGGCCCCTTCTGGTTCGGCGGGGGAGCGAGGGTCGCGCGCAGAGCGGATCGAGGTCGAGCACGCGCGGGGAGACGGGCGATCTTTACCCAGCTTCGGGGCTCTCCGGAGAGATAACACCCCTACTGCTGCTCTGAGTTGTTATAGAAACTAGCTCGAATGTGCGAGCATATGGTGGTGTTGTGGGTGTCGAATGAACCGAACCCCTTCTACGTGCGCATGGGCCTCCCTTTTATAGTCTGAAGGGGGTACCCACAGGTGGCAGCGTAGGAAGCGGGGGTAGAAACGTAAAAGCGTAGGTTGATACAATAAGATTGCAACAAAGGTTCCCTACCTAACTCGACGGGGGGACAAGGGCATTAAATGCCCGTCCGGTCGCCCAACAGTGCAAGTGGAGTGACCGTTAGGTGAGCCTCCGGGTGCCACGACGGTGCCTCTGTCAGCTCCGTTTGCCACCTCGCTCTGCATGGTTGCGTAGTATCCCGCCACGTGTTCTTGGGGCGGCCTGGTGATGACGCGTCACAGGGTGCGCTAGAGTTGGGTAGCAGCCTCGCTGCGGCAAGTGCTTTGCTACGGTCCCTTTGTCGTGCCGGTAAGCTTGCCGGCCACTGGAACTTGCCGGGGCGCGCGGGGCGCCGCGGCAAGTTTTCTGGTGATGCGATGGTTAGCCCTCCCGGCAAGCTTCTCTTGCCGGGACCTTCGTTTTCTGGGCTGGTACTTTGTTCTTGAATGGCAGTGATAAGGAGTGGTGGGGAGGCTTGCCGGGCGTCGGGCGAGCCTTGCCGCGGGGTGCTACGACTGCCCGTGCACAAGTTCGGGGTACTAAGGTGCCCCCCTACTTTAGTACACCGACAGGAGCCCCCGGGCCTGGGCCAGACACGGTGCCGAGCGTTGTTGGTCCAGGCCCAAGACAGTGCACGGGCACACGTGGCCCGAGTTCGCACAGCAACGGGCTCCGTACCCACCGCGCTCTCCCGCAACGGCACGCGTCGATTGCAGCGTCGTGGGAGACGTGGGTCAATACTTAATTCCAGGAAATGCGTAACGCTCGGATCTCCTGTTTATAAGCAGGGGGACCGGGGCCGTTCCCCCACTTCCGCCACTCGCAGCTTCTTCCCCCGAAAGCTCCGCTGTTCCCCCTTCGTCTCCCAAATCGAGAGGAAAACAGTGCTCCGTCGCCCGTCGCCGTCGTCGCCTTCGCCTCCCCCGCCATGGCTCCGAAAACCGGGAAGGCTACGAAGGCCGCGAAGGCTGCGAAGGCCGCAAAATCGGCCGAGGCGCTGGAGCTCGAGGCGCTGCACAGGAAACAGGTGCTCTTTCCCCCGAGCTTACTCCGGAGGCGTTGCGGACGGAGTTTTACCTTTTCTGGTCGACGGAAACGCGTGCGCATCCGCGCACGCCGGTGATTTCCGCGGAGGTCTCCAAATCGAAGAAGTGCCCTGTGTACTACTTCTTCCTGTGTTCTTCTCTGCGGGCTCTGCCCACCTTTTTCCGATTTCTTTTGTGATATCATGAACACCTACGGGTTTCATCTGCTTGACTTCACCCCAACGCCGCTCGACAATGGCGGTTTCGCACATCTCTGCGAGAACCGTTGGCATCCTCCCAATGTGGCCCTCTTCCGTCATTACTTCTCCTCGAGCTGAAAAAGGGGCGCCGCCGCGGAATCGCTGGACCTCCGGATGGGTATGAAGGAGGTGTACTTGTCGGGCGAACTCCGCAGCAAGTGGGACGAGTGGAGGGCGGAGTGGTGTTGGATCTGCGACGACAACCCGCCGTCGTGCGCCGAGCTGCGCAAGACTCGGGTGGTGCGTGGCAACGACTGGAGCGCTCTGTCGCCGGACGATGCCAAGCTGTCGATCGCCACCACCCGAATCCTTCGGCTCAGGCAGGCCGGGCTCACCACAGGGGCGGTTGGCGCGGATTTCCTCCGCCGCCGCATCGCCCCCCTGCAAGCGAGGGGGCGGCCTGCCTGGCAGTTCAGCGGCCCGACAGATTTCATGAGGCTGCGCCCAGGCCTCAATTTCAACTTCACGGTCATGGAGCTCGGCGCGATGTTGAGGGAGATGTTCAAGCATGATCCCAATCATCCAGAGTGGTTCCAGTCGGCGCGGGGTGTCGTCCCTTTGTGCAACAATTCCCAGCGCGATCGCATCTGCGCAATGATGCCAGAGTGTGATTCGCATGGGATAAATGCGAATTGGATAGAGCCTGCCGTCGAGGTCGTGCAACAATTTTTCGACAACTTGTCGGAGGTGGCAGTCAACTCTGATGAGCAGAAACTCCTCACCCGCGCCACCACTGCCGAAGAGCTAGCATATATTGCTAGCCGGGCGAAGAGGTTGCCGAAGGCCGCCAGGGCGGCGAAGTTCGATTTACGCTGGCGGAGGCAGACGCCGCGGCGGCGGCAAGCCTTGCCGCCCTGGAAGTGCTAGCCGGGGAAGACAAAGGCGAAGGAGAGGTCGAGGCCGGGCCGGGGGAGTCCGCCGAGGGCGCGAGCGGCCAGCCGTCCTCGGCGACCCGCCATGGCGAGCCCACAGCGCAGCCCCAATTCCGTCCCGAGAAGGCGCCGCGTGGGTCGGTGAGTGGCGGAGGAACAGCCCGCCGCAACCGCGGCGTCGCGGGACACGTTCACCAAGGCGGCGCCGAGCCCTGGCGGATCCTGTGTCGCGCCGCAACCGAGGCGGGTCTTCCTGCCGCCACGCCCGATCCTGTCGTAGCCCCCGGCAAGCGCCGGAGGGAGACCACCCCTCCACCACGTCGTGCCGAGAGGGTACCGGAGTTCGACCTCTCCGCGCTGAGCTCCAATGACGACGAGGAGGAAGAAGAGGGGGAGTAAGGCTTCCCTTGCACCGTGCTTGTCCTTCTCCCAATCTTTCTTATTGCTTGTCTTGTATCTAATTTGCTTTTCTCCAAACTCATGTCTCGTACCAGGACCTTGCCGGAGAGGGCGGCGAAGAGGGCAAAAATCCCCGTGGTCAACGTCGAGGACGATCCTGCCGTGATAACAGAAGGTACGTCCGAGATCATTTTGACGGACCCAATCCCCTCTCCTTGCAGCAGCCCCCAGCACAGCCCTCGGCGTGAGTGTCTTGATTCATCCTTCGTCATGGGGGGTGCAAGGTCGCTTCTTCCTCAGTCAACATCTTGATCTTTGGCTCTTTTGTATGCAGGAGGAGAGCAGGCCCACCAGGGGCGGCCGGAGTTCGACGCTGAGGCGTCGTCGTCCTCCACTACACCATCGAGGGCCGACTCCCCGGTGTGGGAGCCGTCTCCGACAAGGATGGGGTCTCCGGCAAGGGGCGAGGCTGGCGAGCCCCCGGCGATGGAGCCCGTATTCGCGGAGTCCAGCGCGGGTGAGCTTCCTTGTCGGGGTCCTTCCCTTGGAACCTGCTGTTTTCTCTTTATTTTCTTCTGGTTGTTGATTATCTCTTTTCTTCCCCGCCTTCAGATGTTCCCCTTGGGGATCCGATGGAGGCCGAAGCCGCCGCTGAGGGGGACGGCCGTGGCAACGCCGATGACGCTGTTGCCACCGAGGAAGGGGCCGGTGCGGAGGGGTCCACCGGCGAGAGGACCGCCGGGGCCGACGGCATGGGGGCCGGTGATCGCGCCGACGGCCCGGAGGACGCAGGAGCACAGGGTGCTGTGCCGACCGCTGATCCCTCCGCCGTTGGCACGGCGCCGAGCTCTGAAGAGCCCCACCCAGCGATACCAAGGCCGCGGTGTATACATCAAGCTCCCGGGCATCTAGCTCTGTGGCGCCAGATTGAAGGAGAGGAATTTGATGGGAGGTACTCGCCTCTGCTTGGCTGGCGGTGGTCGATAGGCCAAGCAGCAAGCAGCGCAGTGAGTCGAGGAGGAGGAGTTGCTCCGAAACTGGTGTCGCTCTACCGCGCCCGCAAGCTTAAACTTCGTGTCGGAAGCGCTGTCAGCAGCGGAGCTGACATAGAGAAGCACGCGGAAGAGCTCAAGAGCAAGAATCAGAGGCCCTCCGGTCCATTGCCGAGGAGAGGGCGAGCTCGATGAGGCGAAGAAAGCCTTTATTCGAGAAGGCCGTCAAGAGCAGCAGAGGATTGCCGCCGAGGAGCTGTCTAAGCGGGATGGTGAGCTGATACAACGGAAAGCGTACTTGGACAGCCATGATGAGGAGCTCGCCGGGAATAGATCACTTGGCGGGCGCCAAGGAAGCAAAGATGCTGCCCAGGCTGCCGAGACCGCCAAGAAAGAGCTGGAGGAGAAAGTGACGCGGCTGGGGCGACGCGACGAGGAAAGGCGAGGAGCTTGCCGCACTCCAAAGATGACCGCGAGGAGGAGGACAAGGCCCACGGCGATCTGCGAGCCCAACTCTCCGAGAGGATTAAAGAGCTGGACGCCGCCAAGAAGCGGGAAGATACCCTGAGGAAGGACCTCAAGGACCATGAGGAGCTACTGACGAGGGCCGCCGAAGCCCAGAACACCCTCAAAACCACAGTGGAGCTCTGGACGGAAGGCCTCGTCAGCATTGCCGCGCTCATTGATGAGGAGCTGGCGGAGCTGAATTTGACGGGCTTCGGGTATTCCGCGGAGGCAAACGTCCAACCCAGCGCCAAGCTCATGCTTTTCTTCAAGGACGTGGTGACGGCGCAAGGCAGCTCCGGAAAGGATCCCGGCAGCTTGGCCGCAGAGTCGCGCCCCGTCTCTTGATCGGGTTCGGAGAAAGTGTTGGTGAAGGTCCTCTTCCGCAACCCGGACGTCGACCTCTCCCGCGTCACCAAAAAGCTGCCGGTGGGTGCTGATGTCGAGGGCCTCAGGGCCATCGTCGCACCCATCGTGGATAAAGTGAACGAGGTTAAGAGGCTCGATGGTGGGCGCGCGGATTAGGTTGCTTCTCCTTTGTCCTTCCCTTGCTGCTGCCATTTAGCTATGAGAACAATTTCAGTTAGTGTCATAATAAGTCATTCTTGTAATATAACTTAATTATGAGTACTGCTAGCCGCGCTACCCCCCTTTATCTCGCTGCGTCCTTTGTATGCTTTTACCCTGCGTTTTTGAGGGACCTTGTCGGAGCAAGCACACTTGCTGAGTGCGGAACATCAGCAGCCCGCTGGCGGTGCTGCCTCCGGCAAGGGATCTTGTCGGGGCTAGTTGCGACTCACTAGTGCTGTCGAGCGGGCTCGAAAACAATGCAGGGGCGCAACTTAGCCGCGAGTCGATTCCTCCGCAAGACAGTCCGCCATACAAAGCACTGAACGTTCAAGGGCTATAGCTAGAAAAAGAAATTTAAATTTGAGCGGGCCCAAATTTTGGCTACTTAGCTTTTCTGTCTTCGGCGTCCCGGCAAGGCTAGATTCCGTTGAACGTCGCCTGTACCATACTTCTACCTCCCCCCTCCTCCGGTGAACTTGCGGGCGGAGGAATCTTCTATCTATGAGAAGAAAGAAGAGAAAATAATCGTGTGGAACCTCAAGGTACGCTGTTGCTTACCGGGGTGGTGTGCTGCACAGGGTGTCAAGTACATATGCAAAAAGGAAGATAATGCATTAAATTTGACAGGATGTGCGAAACGCGCGAACTTTATTTATGCACGGGAACTATGCCCGGCTTTGTACAAAGGGTTACATGCAACAGCGGCAATGCTTGTACACAAGAGAATGGTTGCCGGAACGGGTCCGGCAACCGCGCCTCATGGGTAAAACTTGCGAAGATGTTCTATGTTCCAGGAGTTGCTCACTGGAACGCCATCTTCGGTCTCTAGGAGGACAGCGCCGGGCCTAGTGACTCGTTTCACCCGATAAGGGCCTTCCCACTTCGGCGTCAACTTGTTTGAATTCTTGGCGGATTGAACCCGCCGAAGAACAAGGTCGCCTTCCTCGAAGCTTCTGGCGTTGACTTTGCGGCTATGATAGCGGCGCAAAGCTTGCTGGTAGCGAGCAGCTCGCACAGCGGCCTGAAGACGATTCTCCTCGAGGAACAGCGCGTCGTCTTGTCGCAGCTGCTCTTGCTCAAGCTCATCATAAGCAAGCACTCGTGGTGATCCGTATACGAGTTCCGTGGGGAGAACTGCTTCTGCTCCGTAAACGAGAGCAAAGGGTGTCTGGCCGGTGGCTCGATTTGGCGTCGTCCTGATCGACCACAGAACCACCGGCAGCTGCTCAATCCAATTTCTTCCGCACTTGTGCAGTCTCTCGAAAGTTCTGGTTCTAAGCCACAAGAAGACTTCAGCGTTCGCCCTCTCCGCTTGACTGTTGCTTCTAGGGTGAGCAACGGAAGCAAAGCAAATCTTGGTGCCAAGATCTTGGGCGTACTGCATGAAGGTGTGGCTCGTGAATTGTGTGCCGTTGTCGGTGATGATCCTGTTTGGGATTCCGAAACGGCAAACAATTGACCTAAAGAACTTGATTGCTGACTGCGCTGTCACCTTCCTCACTGGTTCCACTTCAGGCCACTTCGTGAACTTGTCGATTGCAACATACAAGTACTCAAAGCCCCCGACAGCTCGGGGAAAAGGGCCGAGGATGTCGAGCCCCCGGACCGAAAATGGCCAGGATAAAGGGATTGTTTGGAGAGCTTGAGCTGGTTGGTGAATCTGTTTGGAGTGGGCTGCATGCTTCACACTTGGTTACTTGTGCGCTTGCATCTGGAGGGTTGTCGGCCGTAAGAAGCCTTGCCGAAAGCCTTGCGGCAAGTGTCTTGCGCCAATGTGGTGACCACATATGCCTCCGTATCTCCGCCAACAGCTGCTGTCCATCTTCCCGGGAATGCACTTTAATTTCACTCCGTTGAATCTTCTCATCATGACAAGACGTCATCGATTTAACTGGTACATACTCGATCGCCGGGCTACTCTCTCTGCCTCTTCTTGTTCCTCGGGAAGTTCCCCTGTCTGGAGGAAATGGACGATTTGCTGTGCCCATGCCGGAGCCTGTGGCTCGACGACGAGGACTAAAGGCGCAAGTGCTGCTGCGAGAACATCCGCTTCCACGGCAAAAGTCTGAGATTCTGCCTGAGCGTGATGCTCCCCGGCAAGCGTGTCGGGACACAGCTTGTCGGGAGCGCCTGCTTCAACGAAACAAACCTTAGTGCTTGCCGGAGTAGGCTGCTCCTCAGCAACCTCTGTGTTGATCCTGGGGACCTTGTTGGCGGCGGCTCCGGGAAGCTGTGCCGGGGAGTAGTCGCCAGTGACCAACTTTCTCTTTTTGCTTAGTCCTGTTGATGGTGTTACAGACGGCTGAGTCAGCTTGAGCACAAAAGTACCTGGTTCCACAGGTAACTTGAGTGCAGCACACTTCGACAGGCCGTCTGCAGTATCATTTTGAGACCTTGGAACGTGTTCCATTTGTAGGCCGTCGAAATGTTCTTCCAGCTTCCTCACTTCATCAATGTAAGCTTCCATCAATGGACTCTGATAATCTTTGTTAACTTGACGGACGACAAGTTGTGAGTCACCCCTGACAATAAGCTTCCTGATCCCAAGCTCTGCTGCTATCCTGAGTCCGGCAAGCAAGCCTTCATACTCTGCAGTATTGTTTGTTGCTTGCTCCTTGGGGAAGTGCATTTGGACCACGTACTTGAGGTGCTCTCCGGTGGGTGCGACGAATAGTACGCCCGCACCGGCACCTTGCAGCGAGAAGGCACCATCAAAGTACATGATCCATTCTTTGCTGGCTTCCTTGACGGGGATGCTCCTGTCTGGGGTTTCTTCGTCGGGTGTTGGCGTCCATTCTGCTATGAATTCTGCCAGCGCTCGGCTCTGAATAGTTGAAGTACTTTCAAACTTGAGGCCAAAGCTTGACAATTCCAAAGGCCCACTCACGATCCCGCCGCTGCTTCCGGATTTTGCAATATCCTCTTCAACGGAAATCGAGTGACTACTGTGATCTCATGTGCTTGAAAGTAGTGGCGCAGCTTCCTCGAGGCCATGAGTAGGCCGAAAAGCAACTTCTGCACACCAGAGTACCTTGATCTAGCCCCCTGCAGGAGGGAACTGACAAAATAAACTGGGCGCTGCACCATCCTCTTTTGTTTTTCTTCCGATAGCTGCGCAGATCTATCCTTGCCGGGGTCAGAACTTGTCGGGAAAGCCCCCTGCTTGTCGCAGGATTCGCTTGCCGCGGTCGTTGACTTATCATCTGCCTCTCTCTCCGCAACCAACGCAGCCCTAACCACCTGATTGGTTGCCGCTAGGTATAGCAGCAACTTCTCTTGTGGCTTAGGTGCGACGAGTGTTGGGGTGGAGGATAGGTATCTCTTCAAGTCCTGCAGTGCGGCCTCCGCTCGAGTCCATTTCATCGGACCTGCCTTTTCAAGATTTTGAAAATGGCGAGGCACGCCAGCAGACTTAGAGATGAACCTCTCGAGAGCGGCAACACAGCCGCAAGCCTCACGCACGCCTTGACTCGGTCGGTGCTTTGATCTGCTCAATTGCTTTGATCTTGTCGATTGGCTTCAATCCTCTCTCGAGATACAAAGAATCCGAGAAGTTTGCGGAAGGGACCCCAAACACACACTTCTCGGATTCAACTTGAGATTGATCTTGCGCAGGTTCGTGAAAGTCTCGCCCAAGTCTTGGATCAAAGTTTCTTTGTCCTTGCTTTTGACCACTATGTCATCCATGTAAGCTTCCACATTCTGTGTAATTGTGGCTCAAAAGCGTGATCGACTACTCTCAAGAATGTCGAGCCAGATTCTTTAGTCCGAAGGCATCCGTCGGCAAAGACGCGCCACATGGAGTAATGAATGCGGTCTTTTCTTCATCCTCTTCAGCCATGAAGACTTGGTGATATCCTGAGTATGCATCAAGGAATGAAAGCAGATCGCATCCCGCGGTGGAGTCAACTATCTGGTCAATGCGCGGCAAGGGAAATGGATCCTTGGGACAAGCTTTGTTAACATCAGTGAAGTCAATGCAAAGCCTCCACTTCCCATTCGCCTTGCGTACGACCACTGGGTTGGCTAGCCATGTCGGATGGAGTACTCCACGGACCAGTCCTGCTGCTTCCAATTTCTTGATTTCCTCTGCTATGAACTCTTGCCACTCTACCGCTTGCTTTCTGACTTTTTGTTTGACGGGCCGTGCATGAGGGCAGACGGCAAGGTGGTGCTCGACATTCCACGAACGCCGGGGATGTCGGATGGTTGCCACGCAAACACATCGACATTCGCCAGCAGAGAGCAACGAGCGCTTTCCTATTTAGGGTCAAGCGTGGCAATCGATGGTGAAGGAACCACCAGTGCCATCTTCCTTGGCGGCCACTTTCTTGGTTTCGTGACGCCATTTTCGCCTTTTGCACTTGCGGTGGAGCTCGATGGCGCGTCCTCGATGGCAGCGCAGCGCTCCGGGAGATGCGCTTGTCGGAGTGAGCATCAGAGCCGTCCCTGCCGGACTTGGTCTTCTTCTTCCCGGGGAGCTTCACAAGTGGCTCGCGCTCGCCGCAGCAAATGCTTCCCAGATATCTTGTCGGCGCAGATGAGTGCATCCTTCTTGTCGCCTTGGATAGAAATGACACTCATCGGGCCAGCATCTTGAGCACATTGTATGCGTGGTGAGAGGCCGCCATGAACTTGGCGAAAAGGGTCGCCAAGTATCCCGCTGTAGGGCAAAGGGATATCAGCCACGCCGAATGTGACCCTCTCGGCCCCGAAGTTCAGCTCGCTGCCGAACGCCACCGCAATGTGATCTTCCCTTAGGTTGGCTCCTTCCGGATTTATTCCTTGAAGGTGCCAGCCTCTTCAAGCTCGCCGTCGGGATCCGAGCTTCTTGAGCACCGCGGAGGAAATCAAATTCAGGCCGCCCCGCCACAACCAACATCTTCGTGACCTTGAGGTTGCGAATCGTTAGTGAGACCAACATCGGTAAGCACCCGACCGCGGTGATGCGGTCGTAGGATCCTCAACGTCGAAGACGAGGGCGTCTTTGGACCACTTCAGAGGCTCAGGCGCCTCGACGGACGGCTCCACCGCATTCACCTCTCGCACCCACTGCTTGAGTTGGCGGTGCGAGGTGTGCAGGAGGCGCCGCCGACGACGCAATACCTCTGCCGCTCAAACTCTTGATCCTCGGCCTCATCTTCCTCCATCTCATCATCTTCATCTTCTTCCTCTTCCTTGTCGCGGCCACGGGGAGGCCTGTCTCCTTGCCGCGTCTTGGCTTTGCCGCGGCCCCCTCCCCGGGTGGGAGGCTTCTTGCCGGATCCTCCGCCACCTCCCTGGGCTCTCTCCTTATCGCGGCGCAGATTTAGCTTTCGCAGCTCCGCCATCTGCTCTACTTTTTGCAGGTTTGGAGGTCATGGCCTTTGGTGCGGTGGATCTTGCAATAGCACTTGCCGAACTGTCCTGCTTGTCGGCGTGTCGCTTCTGAGCTCGCCGAATCGCCGGTCTTAGCTTTGTCGGAGCCGCCTCCGTTGCCGGAATGCTCAACAGCTAGCACATCCTTAGCTTTCCTCTTCCTATTGTTCCGCCTCCGGTTCCTCCTTGCCGGGGCAGCGTCTTCGCTGTCAGATCCTTCTGCTCTGGCGACCTCTCCGGGGATTTTCCGCCCCTCTTCAGCCCGTGCACACTTGTCGGCAAGAGCGTGGAGCTCACTGACATCTCGAATCTTTATCATCGCCATCTCCTCCCTCATCCTGCGGTTGCGCATGTTCTGATGAAACGCGCTGATAACCGCAGCAGGGTGGACGTCGGGGATGTTGCGCTGCACCTGACTGAATCTTTGTATATACTTGCGCAGGGGCTCCCCCTCCTTCTAGACGAGCAAATGGAGGTCACTTTCCTGGCCATGAGGTTTGTGGCCGCCCGTGAAGGCACCGACAAACTGATGACACAGGTCCGCCCATGAAAAGATGGAGCCGTCCGCAAGTGCATGAGCCAGATCGGACGTTGGGCTTGAGTACCGCTGGAAGTAGTTGGCGAGATCTTCGCCGCGCGCCCTCAGCCTCGCACCGCGATGGTGTAGATGCCGAGGAACTCGATGGGTGTATCCTGCCATCATACTTCTCGGGCACATCTGGCTTGAAGTTTTTAGTTTTGGGCCACTGGACTTGCCGCAACTCGCGAGTGAACGCAGGGCAACCTGCCGCGATACGGCAAGTCGCTGGTTCTCCGGTGCGTCTTGCCGACAATGCGTGCGGCGCTGGTCGATTGACGCCGCTTTCTCCGGCGCTTCGATCGCGAAAAGCGAAGCGTCTTCGCGTTGCCGTTCTTGGAGAACGTGGCGCTGATCCCGCGAAGTTCGCGGATCCGGCGACGCGTGGAGTCTCGTCAAGGTTGGTCCGGCGAGCCGGCGATCTTGGCTGTGGGGATGGAGCGCGGAAGCGGTACCCCTGCCGTCTGTCGGCGCCGCCCCGCGCCGGGCGTTTTGTCGGCCCTCGACGCGTTCGTCGCCGGGTTTGTCGCCATTGGCGGCCGACGAGGCTGTATGGCTATCCTCCGCCGCCGATCTTGTGTGGCGCCGAGGGAAGTCTAGAAGCAGCTGGGCTCGCCGGCGCTTCCTCTGCAGCCTTAGGCAGCGGTGGTGATGGGCGGCGCGAGGAGCAAGACATGCTCGACTCCCAATCGGGTTGGGAGGAGCAACACCTTGTCCAGCGATCGATTTCACTCGCACCAAAGATGCGTTCGTGCATGCTGCCCGCGAAGCGCCCCGCGACCCACCGCTTGGCTTTGTTCCAACGCGAGCACGGTGCTCGGGCGCCGGGCGCCGTTGGCCTTGAACTTTGGGACGGCGCTGGCGTCGCACCGTCGCCGACGCTATGGGCCTTGTTCTTCGATCTGGTGACGACACGAGACCCACCGGCGGCACCCACTGCCCCGCCGGCGTCCACCCCACCGCCTGCTTGCTCCGGCGGTGGCGGTAGAGTTGACGCAGATGGAACGGCCACCTCTGAAGGCTTCTTCTTCGGTGGCATGTTGATGATGACGCTGACGTAGTGCGCATAGAGACCGGATCAGATGCTCACGACCTCGACGCCCCCTACCTGGCGCGCCAAAGATGTCGGGGTCCGGACGCCAGATCCGCGCCCCGGGCACCTATGGGGCACTCTGGGGCCCCTTCGTTCGGTGGGGAGCGAGGTCGCGCAGAGCGGATCGAGGTCGAGCACGCGGAGACGGGCGATCTTTACCCAGCTTCGGGGCTCTCCGAGAGATAACACCCTCTCGCTGCTGTGAGTTGTTATAGAAACTAGCTCGAATGTGCGAGCATATGGTGGTGTTGCGGTGTCGAATGAATCAACCCCTTCTACGTGCGCATGGGCCTCCCTTTTATAGTCTCAAGGGGTACCCACAGTGGCAGCGTAGGGAAGCGGGGTAGAAACGTAAAGCGTGAGGTTGATACAACAAGTGCAACAAAGGCCCCTACCTAACTCTAACGGCAGGGGGACAAGGGCATTAAATGCCCGTCCGTCGCCTAACAAAGGTAAGTGGAGTGACCGTTAGGTGAGCCTCCGGGTGCCACGACGGTGCCTCTGTCAGCTCCGTTTGTCACCTCGCTCTGCATGGTTGCGTAGTATCCCGCCACGTGTTCTTGGGGCGGCCTGGTGATGACACGTCACAGGGTGCGCTGGAGTTGGGTAGCAGCCTCGCCGTGGCAAGTGCTTTGTCATGTCCCTTTGTCGTGCGGTAAAGCTTGCGAACCATCGAACTTGCCGGGGCGCGCGGGGCGCCGCGGCAAGTTTTCTGGTGATGCGATGGTTAGCCCTCCCGGCAAGCTTCTCTTGCCGGGACCTTCGTTTTCTGGGCTGGTACTTTGTTCTTGAATGGCAGTGATAAGGAGTGGTGGGGAGGCTTGCCGGGCGTCGGGCGAGCCTTGCCGCGGGGTGCTACGACTGCCCGTGCACAAGTTCGGGGTACTAAGGTGCCCCCCTACTTTAGTACACCGACAACGTTCGACCTTTCGGTCTCTGTGTTCCGAGGCCATATCTGTATATGCTAGGCTCGTCAAGTTTAACCTGAGTATTCCGCGTGTGCAACTGTTTTGCACCCGTTGTATTTGAACGTAGAGCCTATCACACCCGATCATCACGTGGTGTCTCAGCATGAAGAACTTTCGCAACGGTGCATACACAGGGAGAACACTTCTTGATAATTAGTGAGAGATCATCTTAAAATGCTACCGTCAATCAAAGCAAGATAAGATGCATAAAGGATAAACATCACATGCAATAAATACAAGTGATATGATATGGCCATCATCATCTTGTGCTTGTGATCTCCATCTCTGAAGCACCGTCGTGATCACCATTGTCACTGGCGCGACACCTTGATCTCCATCGTAGCATCGTTGTCGTTTATGCCATCTATTGCTTCTACGACTATCGCTACCGCTTAGTGATAAAGTAAAGCAATTACAGGGCATTTGCATTTCATACAATAAAGTGACAACCATATGGCTCCTGCCAGTTGCCGATAACTTCGGTTACAAAACATGATCATCTCATACAATAAAATATAGCATCACGTCTTGACCATATCACATCACAACATGCCCTGCAAAAACAAGTTAGACGTCCTCTACTTTGGTATTGCAAATTTTACGTGGCTGCTACGGGCTGAGCAAGAACTGTTCTTACCTACGCATCAAAACCACAACGATAGTTCGTCAAGTTAGTGATGTTTTAACCTTCGCAAGGACCGGGCATAGCCACACTCGGTTCAACTAAAGTTGAAAGACACCCGCCAGCCACCTGCGTGCAAAGCACGTCGGTATAACCAGTCTCGCGTAAGCGTACGCGTAATGTCGGTCGGTCCGGGCCGCTTCATCCAACAATACCGCCGAACCAAAGTATGACATGCTGGTAAGCAGTATGACTTGTATCGCCCACAACTCACTTGTGTTTTACTCGTGCATAATAACATCTATGCATAAAACCTGGCTCGGATGCCACTGTTGGGGAACGTAGTAATTTCAAAAAAATTCCTATGCACACGCAAGATCATGGTTATGCATAGCAACGAGAGGGGAGAGTGTTGTCCACGTACCATCTTAGACCGAAAGCGGAAGCGTTAGAACAACGCGGTTGATGTAATCGTACGTCTTCACGGCTCGACTGATCAAGCACCGAAACTACGGCACCTCCGAGTTCTAGCCCATGTTCAGCTTGATGACGATCCCCGGACTCCGATCCAGCAGAATGTCGGGGAAGAGTTCCGTCAGCACGACGGCGTGGTGACGATCTTGGTGTTCTACCGTCGCAGGGCTTCGCCTAAGCACCGCTACAATATTATCAAGGACTATGGAGGAGGGGGGCACCGCACACGGCTAAGAGATCAAGAGATCAATTGTTGTTGTGTCTATAGGTGCCCCCTGCGTCCGTATATAAAGGAGCAAGGGGGGAGGGGGCGGCCGGCCAAGAGGGGCGCGCCAGAAGGAGTCCTACTCCCACCGGGAGTAGGACTCCCTCCTTTCCTTGTCCAACTAGGAGAGGGGAAGGAAGGGAAGGAGCAGGAGAAGGAAGGAGAGGGAGGAAAAGGAGGAAAGGGGGGCCGCCCCCCTAGTCCAATTCGGTTTGGGCTAGGGGGGCCGCGCGCCCTGTTTCCTCTCTTCCACCACTTGGCCCATCAGGCCCATTGCTTCTTCCTCGTATTCCCGTAACTCCCCGGTACCCCCGAAAATACCCGAACCACTCGAAATGTTTTCGATGTCTGGATATAGTCGTCCAATATATCGATCTTTACGTCTCAACCATTTCGAGACTCCTCGTCATGTCCCCGGTCTCATCCTGGACCCCAAACTCCTTCGGTACATCAAAACTCATAAACTCATAATAAAACAGTCATCGAAACCTTATCGGTCAATAACCAATAGCGGAACCTGGATGCTCATATTGGCTCCTACATATTCTACGAATACCTTTATCGGTCAAACCGCGTAACAACATATGTTGTTCCCTTTGTCATCGGTATGTTACTTGCTCGAGATTCCATCGTCGGTATCTCAATACCTAGTTCAATCTCGTTACCGCCAAGTCTCTTTACTCATTATGTAATGCATCATTCTGTAACTAACTCATTAGTTACGTTGCTTGCAAGGCTTATCGTGATGTGCATTACTGAGAGGGCCCAGAGATACCTCTCCGATAATCGGAGTGACAAATCCTAATCTCGAAATACGCCAACTCAACATGTACCTTCGGAGACACTTGTAGAGCTCCTTTATAATCACCAAGTTACGTTGTGACGTTTGGTAGCACACAAAGTGTTCCTCCGAAACGGAGTTGCATAATCTCATAGTCATAGGAACATGTATAAGTCATGAAGAAAGCAATAGCAACATACTAAACGATCAAGTGCTAAGCTAACGGAATGGGTCAAGTCAATCACATCATTCTGCTAATGATGTGATACCGTTAATCAAATGACAACTCATGTCTATGGTTAGGAAACTTAACCATCTTTGATTAACGAGCTAGTCAAGTAGAGGCATACTAGTGACACTATGTTTGTCTATGTATTCACACATGTATTATGTTTCCGGTTAATACAATTCTAGCATGAATAATAAACATTTATCATGAAATAAGGAAATAAATAATAAGTTTATTATTGCCTCTAGGGCATATTTCCTTCATGTCGGTCGGGTATTCTTCCACCCTTCAGGAAAACCAGGTACCATCTCAACGAGTTCTCTCATAGGAACTATCCTAGAACTGCACACGAGCTGTTTAATCTCAGACACTCCAGCCTTAGAGTAATTGTTGAGAGGGAATTCGGAGCTCTAAAGAATAGGTTGAAGATCCTGGATCAGAAGCCCTTCCACCCATACTCCACTCAGGTTAAGCTTGTTCTTAGTTGTTGCATTCTGCATAACTGGATCCTCCAGTGGGGCTTTGATGAACACGTGCGTGAGGAGGAAGAGGTCGAGCCTAACGATGTTGTTAGCTCTGGCCATGGTGTGGAGGCATTTGACAATGACTCTTGGAAGAATAAAAGGTTGGAGTGGGCAGAGGCAATGTGGCTTAACATAGGTTAGTGCAGGATTTGAAGAAGAGGAAGAAGAAGAAGAAGCAGCAGAAGTAGCAGCAGAAGCAGAAGAAGAGGAAGAGGAAGAGGAAGATTTGGTAGTAGCAACACCGATAAACTATCCCCTATTTAGCCCATGGCTCTTAATAATTTGAACTGTCATTTGATAGTAGTTAGGATGAACTGTCATTTGTTTAACCAGCTGGGACTACATGTTCAGATTGTGTGTGGTAAGTGAAGGAAATATGCCCTAGTGGCAATAATAAAGTTATTATTTATTTCCTCCACTACTAGAAAAAGGCATGCTAGTGGCACACCAGTTTTGCCTTCTAATGGCGCACTACTGGTGCGCCACTAGCATCACGCCATTAGAATTAAATTCTAATGGCGCAGCACTGGTGCGCCATTAGTATCTGGTGTTCTAATGGCGCACCACGTAGTGCGCCATTAGTATAGCCCATAGTGCGCCATTAGAATGCCTCCTAGGGGGCCATATGTACCCATGTGCTTTGGCATACTAATGTCGCACCAGTGGTTGATGCGCCATTAGTGTGATTATCACAGTGCACCATTAGTGTCTTGTGTGGTGCGCCACTAGTATGAATATTAGGGATTTTTTTTTATTTTCTGATATTTTCACAGGTTACAAAATATATTATTGGACAGAATTTAGACAACACCACACAGCAACAACAGATTCATCGAATACAATAGAGGATTAGTCTCCTAATACAATTCATCATATTTGTCTCCGAATTCAAAAGATCGAACAAAGATAGAACATTACAAGTCTCGAGACCGTGAGTAGCGAGTTTGTCTTCACATTACAAGTCGATATCAATCATCTAAACTACCATCACATAGAAGAGAGCTGCGGTCATCACGATGAGCATCATCGCGATGAAACTGGTCTTCATCCGGTTCCTCCAACGCTCCCTCCTCTCTCCCGCTAGATAGTGGGCGTATCTAGATTCCGCCTCCGACCTAGTGGTGTACCTTTGTAATCATATTACCGCTGAAGCGGTGAACCTGTCTCCGACACTCCTCCCGGTCATCGAGACTCAGAACCTTACCTTGTATACAACATACGACGGCATCTCTATGCACAAGCCAAACAACAGACAATACATAAGCAATATATAAGTATGCAACAAAAGGATCGGAAGAGAAAAGCAAGACACTAATAGCACGATTCATGGTCCTACTAATAAATAGCATCGACTACATCTAAGTTGAACGACTGTCCAAACCAAAGAGACATACAAGTTCATTAAAATTTAATTACAACATGAGCCAATCAATGTTTTAGAACTACACATAGCATCACTACTTTCGACTCGACTCATGGGACCGGAGCATGGATGAAGCCGCCGTCTGTCGTGATGGTCATGAAATCGCGGGTGTTGTCAGCCTGCATTTGTAGCGTTGTGTCTATCTCACTGTTGGACGGTTGATATCTGAGGTAGAACTGCTCCGAGGTACGAAGGACATCTTGATGGATAATTTCCGCAAAATCCGACTGGATGCGAAAGAATTCTTGTCTGATGTCCGCGTCCTGGATTGCTGACAAGCTCGCGGCCCAATCTTTGAGATTATCTGGTAGCAGAAGGTGATGATGTTCCCGTACGATCGCCCGCATGTGATGGAGGGCATAGTAGGCATCCTTCTAACTGCCAGGCAGCTGCTTGACGCAGGAGAACTTTGTATTGTGGGCAAACACGTGCGTGTCGTACCGCCTACGAACTGGCTTGGCGAAGGTGCCTCCAGATTTGGCATAGCCGGGGAGAACGTCATCAAGAACTTTCTTGATATTTGTGTAGTCTATCTTCGAGTCAAGGTCCGGGTCGAAATAAGTGGCCATGGAATATTTCGGGCTTAAGAGGATGAGTGTTGTGTGTCACTTCATAGAACACGGAATGTTAGAAAAAAGAACGATCAAAATCTAAGAAATCATATGTTACGGGGCAATTAGGGGATGACTTACTCGGGAAAGTAAGGCAGAGGAAGTTATCCTTATCTGGGTTTGCCAGAAGGATGCCTTCGAGGTAAGAACTCGCGACAAGCCGGTCCCCAGCGCTGCACAAGTTCTTGGCAAGCATGTAGAAGGGGTCGACTATCATGATGTCTGGGGTCTTGTCTCTAATGATCTGCATCTCCATACTCAGCGAAAACAGCCGAACGAAGGTGTAGTGCAGCGGATGAAGGTTAAACATAGCAAAGATGTCATCAAACCGCAGGACGATCGTACCCCCGATGGGGCCATCCACAAAGCCCTTGCCCTCTGGCACCTTGGCCACAAAAACTGGGTATGCCACATCATTCTCTTTGAGACGCCGCTTCTCCAAAGAAAGAACACTGTCATAGCACTGGTTGCAGCATTGAGCATATTTGTCGGTAGCATCGCCCTACCTGCCACATGCACCCTCCTTGAGATATCCTTAGGTGAAGGTGGCCCGTCCTGAGCACGGATCGTACTCGGTGCCGGCTGGCTCGCACCCTTGTTACTCTTTCTTTTCTGTCCCTTCTTCTTCTGCTTGTAATGGGACCGAGTTCGCTCCATCGACCGCCTTCTTGAGTGTGTTGGGGCTGATAATATTTGGCACCTCGCTATCTCGAGGCTCGGTGAAGTCGGCACTGGAGGCGCTCTCGAGAATCGAACGCCGACAACGCCTGTTGCAATTGGGTTTCTCCGCCGTACCAGCTAGACCGCGGTCGTCTTTTGTAGGGTTGGGTTCTTGAGAAAGAGGCCCGTAGAATTTGTCATTGTACCCATGTTCAGCAAAGTACTTATCGATGTTGCTAAATGTACGGTTATCGTCGTTGTCATCGTCGTCCAGATCCTGTGCCATATGCATGTTCGGATCCTGTGCCATAGGGATGTCCGCATGTCCCAGAAGCGTTCGGGCGGTCTTGCCATGGCTTGGCGCCGCACGACTAGCGGTGTTGTCTTTGGGGTGGTGTCCCCGCCTCAAACGAATCTGCTCTTCGCCAAAGCAGGGCCAGCTTAGGCAAAGCCGAGGGTCATCGATCATCTTCGCTATTCCGGCGGTCGAATCGGAGGTAACAACTCATCGCAGCCGGCAAAGACCAACTAGTTGAACCCTATACACGGTGGGTGGCATCGGTTTACCGTGGAACACGGGGTTGCCCGGTTGAATGATTTTTGCCCTTGGCGACATCGACCAACTCATCGTTCACGAAGTGCAGGAGAGTGCACGGAACATCGGCGGCGCCCTGCGAAAACACGTAGGGCGTCAGGGGTGCCCAGTCAAAGGCAAAAGGAGATGAAGTCCTCGGCCGAGAGGCTTAATTAGTTACCGTGATGATGGCATCGAGCTTGGCTAATATCGAGGCACCGCCAACGGCGGGTGTGCAACTGACAGAGGGGCCGCTTGCTGCCGAGGTGCCGGCCGGCGTACACCCGGGTGCATTAAGATCCAATGCCGGCCGTGCCAGTGTCGGAGACACCAATACCGCCGCCGCCAGAGATACCAATGGTGCCGCCTGTGCATTGCGCGAGTTGCTGGCCATGAAGCTAGGAATCGGGGGCGGCGCCTGTTGGCCACCCGCAATCCACGTCGTCAGCCCATGAATCAAGGTAGGCATAATTCCGGTGAGCGTCGATCCCAGTTGTTGTTGCACTTGCTCTTGGATAATCTCCGGAATCCGCACCACTTGTGCCTTGATTTCTTGAACCTCGTGCGACTGGCTTTCCGAGCTGGTCTTTTTCTCCTTTCGCCCACCAGTGGTATAGTATGACGACCATTTTGTGGACAAGCCTTTGCCGGCCACACGACCAGCTAACGACGGCTTACTGACCATATCCTTGTTTTTCATTACGTTCAACGCCCTATTTAGAGTGCTGTCCCAAGCATGGGTGCTCTGAGACGACCCCGCGCTACTGCTTTCAGTCTCCTTCGCCAAAACAAGCTCAAGCACCCTGGTCTTGGGATCCGTGGTAAGCTCCTTTGTTATCGGGCCCTTCTTGTACCGGGCCCTGACATAGTTCCTGGTCTGCTTGTCACTGCTGTATTTCTCGAAGCGGGGCGGTAGGCCTTGCTCAGCATGCTCCGCGTCCTGTTTGTCCTATATAGGCTCCACCACTCTATAACCGTTGGGACCGAGTTTGTGTTCCCCTAAGTTCAACTCCTGCATTTCTTTCCCCCACTGACTTGATTCGGAGGTTTCACTGCTCTCGCACTTGATCTTGAACTCGTTGTAGTCCTCTTCGCTGATTGAAGGATTTTTCGCCTTGATCTTCTCATAACTATCATCTTTCTCAATCATTCTCTTCACCGCGCTTCTCCAAGTAGACAGGGCCATGCTCATCCTCGTGAGGGCGACACTGTTCACTTTATTCCCTGAGAGGCGTGTGTTTTGAAATTCAGCGGGGAACTTGTATCATTCGTGCAGTTTCATGAAGAGGAGGTTGCGCAAATTCCCTCGGTCCTTATGCCTAAGGTTCTCGGTGTTGATCGAGACGGTGCTCCAGAGAATGCACCCGAGCTGAACCGAGTACTCCTTGACTATATGTTTGGGCTCCGTTGGATGCCCGTCCGAGTTCACTTGAGTAAATTCCTCCTTGACGGTGCGGAGCGCGTTTGGGCGCCGGTCCTTCCGTTGCCTCTTCAGTTGGCTGCCATCTGTGCGTGCGCCACCATCATCAGTGGTGGCATCCTCGGCGGCAACATCAGTGGTGGCATCCTCGGCGGTACCATTAGTGGTGTCATCCCCGACGCCACTAGGGGTTGTGTAGTCAAGATCGGTGTCTTCCGCGGCATCCTCATAGCGGTGAGGTTGTTCCTCCATCTCTTGGGACAGCTCCCAGAATTGCTTGCCACCCGAACCGCCGGCCTCATCGTTGTGGGCCATGTTTCGCTCTAAATAGGAAAAAAGTTTGGTCAAAAAGTTGGTTATTGTCAAGGAACAAGATCATGGTCTCATCATTTAGGGTTTGTCAACACCGAGGCATCCTAAAAGCTAAGATTTTATCATTTAGGGTTTGTCGATGCCGAGGCACCCTAAAAGCCTAAGCGTACATCATTTAGGTTCTCATCGACACGGAGGCACCCTATAGAAGCCAAGGTTTCATCATTTAGGGTTTGTCGACGTCGAGGCACCCTGAATGCTAAGTTAAGTTTTCATCATTTAGGGTTTATCGATGCCGAGGCACCCTAGGTTGGGCCTAATCACTTGGCACTAATCACTTGGCTCTATTGGCACGTATGTTGGGTTTATCATCTAGGGTTTATCGATGCTAAGGAGAATTCTAAGTTGGGCCTAATCACTTGGCTCTATTGCCACCTATGGTTTAATGCAGCAAGAATGGCGGGGCAGTTGATCCTACTTAACTAAGTACTAAGATACCCCGGCCCATGCATTAGTCGCAAGTACCCCATATGTCCTATTTTTAGCAAAGTCATGCTAAAATTCACGGAAAATTTCAGCATGACCTTTGCTGAAAATAGGACATATGGAGTACCGAATTTGCCTAAGGAAGTTAATCGACATTCCGCTAACTCAAGGGCCTCTCGGGGTACCTGCAAAATCATCATGACACAATGGTCGGAGACAAAACCCAGCAACTTTACAAGTCTTTCACATATTTGTTTGCAAGTTCTGATATGTAATAAAGATGAGCCTCAAAGATGAGCCTCCAATGCTGATTTGTTTGCCTCAAGACAAGATGAACCTCCAATGCAACAAGTAATAAAATGTTTGCAAGTTCTGATATGTTTGCAAGATGAACCTCCAATGCAACAGTCTTAGACATTAGGACACTACAATGATCTACAACCTTATATGATGTGCCAACTCCATAGATTTCTTTTTCACAGCTTTTATATTATTTCTAGAAGCAACACAACAGGGTTAAACGCCAGAATCTTGAGTTTAATTTGATTAAGCTGCATTGTCTTGAGGCCTGACTTACTTATCTTTGTCTGTCAGCCAGCTCATGCATGCATGCGCATCTAACTCACTGGTATCAGATCTAGTTATTAACAGAACAATAGGAGAAAAAAGAAAAACAATCATATAGAAGCACATATGAGAAGATTCATCAAATCTGCATGACTTCACAGAAAAGATACCTTTACCTGGCACCATCATGTTTGTTGGATAGAAAGAAGAAAATCAACCTCTTGTTAATGTTTAATTATCGTGCAGCTCATTAGGCATGCAAAGGTCATTGTACTACTTAGGTACACGACAAGACGATTCTCCTTAAAATGCACCTATTTTTTTCTTACAAAAGTAACTAAAACATTTTTGTCAAAAGAGCACTACTACTGAAATAAGATGTTCGCATGCATAGAAAATGAGGATTAAACATACTCAAGTCAAGCATTGTGACAGTTCTCAACATGAACATGAACATGCAAAGGACAATCATATCACACAGGCTGGGCACCATGCCACTGCCCTAATTAAACCCTAAAATAAACATTTATCTTTCCCCTCCCCCCTCCTATCCCTCTCTCTCTCTTTCCCAGCTCCAACCGCAAACACTAATTAAACCCTATATTTACTTATAATTAAGATTCACCCATGGATAATCAACATACTCATCTTGAACCCTATATTTACTTGTAATTAAGAGCTATATGTGGTTCATAGCTGAATGTGGTTCAGTAGAGGCAGCTGCTCATCTGATAATGATCACCAGCTAAAGATGCCACTGCTCAAACAAACCAGCAACTGAATACTGGGGCTTTAAGTTGCTTGCAGAGACTAGATAGCTCTACTCATTCTTAGGAGCCAGCACTACATACTTTATCCTATATTTTATTTTACTGGGATATAATAAAGAGCACAATTTGCAATTAGTCTCAGATCTAGTTGCAAACAGATCGATCCAGCCATCCTACATGTCTCTTACCTTGCAGATGCGAGGTAGCAAGACACTTCTTGCAATGGTTAATGTCCAACAGAGTAGCGAGAAGATGGAAAACTCACAAAAGCGAAGATGCGCTTAAAACAAGATTACATCATACACAACTATATTATCTAGTGCAAAATAACTCATTTTCATCTATAAACCATGGACAAATACATGATACAAAGGCATTTTTCTTCATGTGTCCAAGCATTTTTTTTCGTCTATAAACCATGGACAAATACATGATACAGTGCATTTTTCTTCAGTGTGTCCAGTGCATTTTTTCAGTGTGTCCAAATCTTGCAGGTACCAAGTACTCCAATGCATATGGAGTACTAATTATTCATGTTTGCTAGGCACTACTCCCACAATTTTTTGAACCTAATTTGACCTAAATTCGAGAGGGATTTGACCTAAACCTAGCAAAAGAGAGAAGAAGAGGGCATGGCCGGGAGGGAGGAGAGGAGGAAGAGAGGAGAAGAGAGGCAGAGGGAGGAGGGTTACCTGACCACGATGAGGTGGTGGCGGGAGCGGAGACGACGGAGGGTGGAGACGGCAAGCTTGGGGGAGGCGGGGATAGACGATGGGGAGGTCGCGGGCCTCCTCTCCTGGTGGATGTGGGGCCTCCTCTCCTAGTGGACGTGGGGCGGCTTCGAGGCTCCAAGTCTCCGGCGGCTCCGAGGCTCCAAATCACCGGCGGGTTTCTAGGGTTTCGAGGGAGGCGGCGCTCGCGGGGGAGGCGGGGCTTGGGGGGAGGCGGCGCTCGAGGGGGAGGAAGGGGAGAGGGAGGCGGAGGGGGCGCGTGGGTGGCTACGGCGCAGTGGGTCAAGGCAGCGGCGGCGGCGGCGCGGTGGAGGGAGGGACGAGGGAGGGAGCGGCGCGGTGGAGGGAGAGGGATGAAGTGTCTGGCGAGAGGGAGGGACGAGGGAGGGACGAAGTGTATGGATGGGGTAAGATTACTAAAGGCGCACCGCCTGGCGGTGCGCCATTAGAATGTTTTCTTCATAGCAATGGTGCACCAGCAGGACCGTGCGCCATAAGTATTCTTTTTTAGATAGCAATGGCACACCAGCCAGCCGTGCGCCATAAGTAAGATTTTTATTATTATTATTTTGTTGCATCTAATAATTTTGTATAAAATGAATATGAATATGAAACAGTAATAAATTTTTATAAAAACAGTAATAATTTTTTAAAAAATATCATCAGATTTGTTATTTGAAAATGTTTATGAATATAAAAAAATATCATCAACTTTGTTATTTGAAAATATAATCAATTTTTTAAAAAAATATAATCA
The DNA here is from genome assembly GCA_021437245.1 of Aegilops speltoides. Taxonomy (NCBI): domain Eukaryota; kingdom Viridiplantae; phylum Streptophyta; class Magnoliopsida; order Poales; family Poaceae; genus Aegilops; species Aegilops speltoides. Next base: position 56,081,931 of record CM038144.1, on the reverse strand, counting down.
AATTTGTTTTTTTGGATTTTTAGTTGCATTCATTTGTGACGGTGGAGCGGGGGAGGGTGCGGGGTCGTCGGCGGTGGTGGAGCGGGGAGGTGCGGGGTGCTCAAGCGGGGGGATCTGCAAGGGGATCTGGGGGGGGGATAGCGATCAAGATGGAAGGGGATCGAGATCGAGTGTCCTCATGAATATTCAATATTTTTTCATGAATTCAAAAAGTGCCCATGAAATTTAAAAATATTCATGATAGTTCAAAAAGTGCCCATGAAATACAATCGAGAAATGAAGACTACAATTTAAATACAATCGATCTTAGCTAGCTAGCTATCTATTCACAATCTTCTTGCCCTTCTTTTTCGCAAATGGAGTTCTCCTGTGGAACGGACGTCCTTTAGGTAGGGTGGTCCTGCTTCTTCTTGTGGTGTATGCTGCTACTTCATCGTCGTTGTCATGTTCGATCTTCGGGTCGCCATACTTATCGACGTCTTGCTCATTGACTACTCCATCCATTCCGATGATCTTCCTTTTGCCTCTCCTCACGACAACACGACTGGGCTTTGGCGGGTCGGTAATGAAGAAGCATTGGTCCACTTGGGAAGCCAGTACCCATGGCTCATTTTTGTGGTGACGCTTTGCCCATGTCTTGGATTTGGCTTCGGGTATAACCATTGTGGTGAAATACCGGTCTTCTTTTAGGACGCTCTTGGCCCATCTGACACGGAACATCGGGACCTTCTCTCCAGCGTAGCTCAGCTCCCATATCTCCTCGATCCTTCCGTAGTATTTGTCCTTGTCGTTACCGGTGTAGGATTCCATCGTTACCCCGGAGTTCTGATAATCATCGCTCTTCATGTCCTTGTCCTCGGTGTAGAATGTGTAGCCGTTGATATCGTATGCCTCATAGGTCATCAGGTTGTGCTCGGCACCCTGTGACAAGGCGAATATGAGTTGTTCTTCCGCGGAAGAATTCTCATGTAAAGGGTACGACAGAAGCTTCTGCTTGAACCAACGCGTGAAACATGAGTTGTGCTCTTTGATTATATTTCCGTCCGTCCTCAGTTGGCCTCAGTCATTGTACGTCTTCTCAATAAAGGTTTTGTGCTCTACCACCCAAGGATCGACCACGTCTATGTGTTGTAGCACGACTAGGTTTGCTCTTTCAAAGTCGGCGAGTCGACCCTCGAAGTCGACATGCATTTCGCGGCGACCCTCACGGTGACCCCATCCAGCGAGCCTGCCGAGGTGCCTGTTGACGGGCAGACCAACGGGGTCCTTGATGCCTAGATGATTCATGTAGTAGGAGATGCACTCTTCGGTCAGAAAGCCCTTGGCTATGCTTCCCTCTGGACGTGACATGTTGCGAACGTATCCTTTGATGACACAATTCATCCTTTCGAACGACATCATGCTGTGCAGGAACGTCGGCCCGAGTTGGATGATATCCTCCACGATATGGACCAGCAGATGCACCATAACGTCAAAGAATGCGGGCGGGAAGTACATCTCAAGCTCGCATAGTATCACCACGATCTCTTCCTGTAGCCTTCTGAGTTGCCTCACGCCAACCGACTTCCGAGAGATGACGTCGAAAAAGTTGCATAGGCCAAATAGCGTTTCACGGACGTGCGCGTCTATGATCCCACGGATTGCAACTGGAAGTATCTGCGTCATCAGCACGTGACAGCCATGAGACTTCATCCCGCTGAACTTCTGCTTCGCTGGGTCTAGGTATCTGCTTATCTTCCCCGTGTAACCGTAAGGAAGTTTTACTCCTACGAGGCAGGTGAAAAACTACTCGATCTCCTCTTGACTTAGAGTGAAGCACGCGGGAGGGTAGTCATTTCCGGTCTTCTTGGCCTTTTTTCCTTTGCGACGACTTTCCGTGTCCTGCTTCGCCTCATCATCATCATTAGCGTGAAGCTCCTCCCTGATGCCCATTGATTTCAAGTCTACCCTTGCTTTCGACCCATCTTTGGTCCTCTATGGCATGTTGAGCAGGGTACCAAGCAGACTCTCACACACGTTCTTCGTGATATGCATGACATCAAGGCTGTGAGGCACACGGTGGATCTTCCAAGATGGCAAGTCCCGTAAAATGACCTAGTTTTCCATACCTTCAGCAGCGGCTCTGGCGCCTTTCGCTTCTTTCCCGGCTCTGGCGCCTTTTGCTTCTTTCCCGGCAGTGGGCAATCTTTCCAATTTTTCAACAGCTGGTCTATTTTCTCGCCGCTCCTCGTACGCGGGCGTCTTCGGGTCATCATCGCGAAGCCACCTTCGATGTCCCATGAACATTGTTTTCGAAGACCCGGGATCTCTATCTAGCTGGCGATACGTTGTGTCATCCATGCACCTGACGCATCCAGAAAATCCGTGGACCACCTGCCCCACGAGATATCTGTAACCGAGATAGTCGTGCACCTTCGTGAGCAGTACGACTCTCATAGGGAAATATTCTTTCTCTGCGGCGTCCCACATATTGGCTGGCATTTTCCACAGCGTGTCTAGCTCCTCTTTCAGCAGCCCTAGATACAGATTGATGTCGTTCCCTGGTTGTTTTGGCCCTTCAGTTAGCATACTCATGTGAATGTACTTCCTCTTCATGCACAACCAGGGGGAAGGTTGTACATCCACACAAACACGTGCCAAAGTGCTATGTGTGCTTCTCTGCTGCCAAACGGATTGACTCCATCGGTGCTCGCTACTGCACGATGTTCCTTGGATCCTTCCCAAATTCTAGGTGTTCAAGTTCAACACTTGCCACCGCTCGCATCCTTTGGGTGCCTCAAAGATCTTGTCTTTTTATTTATCTCCGGATCATTTGCGTCATCTTCTCGCTTCTTCTCCTCCCTATCCGCGTGCCAACGCAGGAGCTTTGCTACCTTAGGGTCCGTGAAATACCGCTGCAGATGAGGAGTGATCGGAAAGTACCACACCACTTTTCGAGGAGCTTTCTTCCTCTTCTTGTATCAAGTGACGCCGCACACCGAACATATGGTAGACTCCGCATGCTCGTCCCGATAAATGATGCAATTGTTCATGCACACATGGTATTTCACGTGCGGTAAATCCAGAGGACACATGATTTTCTTCGCCTCCTCGAAACTGGTCGGGCACTTGTTCCCCTTGGGAAGACGTTAGTGCGTAATGACATGTTCTCGCCAAAGCATGCGCCGGTCATTTTGTGTTTTACCTTCATCTCCGAGCCATGAGCGTTAATTTCAAAGCGGTATCCTCGGGCATGCATCCTTCATACAATGGAGTAACCGCGTCTATCTCCGGGCTGATCCAGCTTGGCTTTCTCTCGGCGGCAGCTCTTGCGTTATCCGCTCGCTTGAGAAGTAGCTCTTGAATATGAGGATCCCGCACCCAGCCCATCGATGGTCCATCGTCGTTTGCTCATGCATCTTCATCTTCATGATCATGCCCTTCGCCGCGCTCCGACATCTTCTTCATCATCATGTCCGCATCTTCTACATGATGATCGTGTACAAAGATCACCGCCGTGATCATGTCCTCGGAGATTCTTCGTCTTCTCGCCTGCTTGAGCCGCGGTGGTTGTCTTGTCGCCTTCCTCATTTCTTGCCCGCCCCCATGGACGACTTCATAGTCATCTTCATCACCTTGCCACCGATAGCCATCCATGAAACCATGCAAGAGCAGGTGGTCCCGCACCTGCCCGGAATCCGGGTCCGCAATAAGGCTCTTCAGTTTGCATCTTCGACACGGACATCTTATCTCCCTCTCGTTCTTTTGAAGCATCTCGGCCTTTGCGGAGCTCAAAAACCTATTCACGATGCCTTCGGTCATCGTGCGGACCATGGTCGCCTGCGGGGTAGAGCAAAACAATATTTTAGAACCAAGAAAAAATTTGGCATGACTTTCCCTAAAAATAGGACTAAAAAGAATGCATAGTGCCAAAATTCTCTTGAAACGGAAATGAATTAACATTCCGGCAAAATATTGGCAACTATCGCATTTCAAATACCGGTACCTGCAAACACAAACATATATGCAACACCACAAACATATGCAACACCACGAACATACATAGATCTAGCTGAAGGAAATATGCCCTAGAGGCAATAATAAAGTTATTATTTATTTCCTTATTTCATGATAAATGTTTATTATTCATGCTAGAATTGTATTAACCGGAAACATGATACATGTGTGAATACAATGACAAACATAACGTCACTAGTATGCCTCTACTTGACTAGCTCATTAATCAAAGATGGTTATGTTTCCTAGCCATGGACAAAAGAGTTGTCATTTGATTAACGGGATCACATCATTAGGAGAATGATGTGATTGACATGACCCATTCCATTAGCCTAGCACTTGATCGTTTAGTATACTGCTATTGCTTTCTTCATGACTTATACGTGTTCCTGTAACTATGAGAATTATGCAACTCCCGTTTACCGGAGGAACACTTTGGGTACTACCAAATGTCACAACATAACTGGGTGAATATAAAGGAGTACTACAGGTGTCTCCGAAGGTACATGTTGAGTTGGCGTATTTCGAGATTAGGTTTTGTCACTCCGATCGTCGGAGAGGTATCTCTGGGCCCTCTCGGTAATGCACATCACTATAAGCCTTGCAAGCAATGTGACCAATGAGTTGGTTAAGGGATGATGTATTACAGAATGAGTAAAGAGACTTGCCGGTAATGAGATTGAACTAGGTATTGGTTACCGACGATCAGATCTCGGGCAAGTAACATACCGATGACAAAGGGAACAACGTATGTTGTTATGCGGTTTGACCGATAAAGATCTTCGTACAATATGTAGGAACCAATATGGGCATCCAGGTCCCGCTATTGGTTATTGACCGAGAATGGTTCTAGGTCATGTCTACATAGTTCTCGAACCCGTAGGGTCCGCACGCTTAACGTTACGATGACTGTTTTATTATGAGTTTATAAGTTTTAATGTACCAAAGTTTGTTCGGATTCCCGGATGTGATCACGGACATGACGAGGAGTCTCGAAATGGTCGAGACATAAAGATTGATATATTGGAAGCCTATGTTTGGACATCGGAATGGTTCCGGGTGAAATCGGGATTTTACCGGAACACCGGGGGGTTACCGGAACCCTCCCGGGGGGTTAATGGGCCTTAGTGAGCCATGAGGGAGAAGAGGAGGGCCGGCCCGGGCAGGCCGCGCGCCCCCTCCCCCTAGTCCGAATAGGACAAGGAAGGGGGGGTGGCGGCGCCCCCCTTTCCTCTTTCCCCTCCCCCCTTTCCTTCTCCACCAAGGCAAGAGGGGGGAGTCCTACTCCCGATGGGAGTAGGACTCCTCCAGGCGCACCCCTAGGGGCCGTCCGCACCTCCCCCCTCCTTCCTTTATATACGGGGGCGGGGGGCACCCCATAGACACACAAGTTGATCTACGGATCATTCCTTAGCCGTGTCGGTGCCCCCTCCACCATATTCCACCTCGGTCATATCGTCACGGAGTTTAGGCGAAGCCCGCACCGTAGAACATCATCATCGCCACCACGCCGTCGTCTTGATGAACTCATCCCCAAGCTTTGCTGGATCGGAGCCCGGGATCGCCATCGAGCTGAACGTGTCTGAACTCGGAGGTGCCGTGACGCTCGGTACTTGGATCGGTCGGATCGTGAAGACGTACGACTACATCAACCGCGTTGTCATAATGCTTCCGCTTACGGTCTACGAGGGTACGTGGACAAACACTCTCCCCTCTCGTTGCTATGCCATCACCATGATCTTGCGTGTGCGTAGATTTTTTTTTGAAATTACTACGTTCCCCAACAGTGGCATCCGAGCCAGGTTTTATGCGTAGATGTCATATGCACGAGTAGAACACAAGTGAGTTGTGGGCGATATAAGTCATACTTGCTTACCAAAGATGTCATACTTTGGTTCGGCGGTATTGTGAGATGAAGCGCCCGACCGACATTACGCGTACACTTACGCGAGACTGGTTTCACCGTTACAAGCACTCGTGCTTAAAGGTGGCTGGCGGGTGTCTGTCTCCCTCACTTTAGCTGAATCGAGTGTGGCTACGCCCGGTCCTTGCGAAGGTTAAAACAGCACTAACTTGACGAACTATCGTTGTGGTTTTGATGCGTAGGTAAGAACGGTTCTTGCTAAGCCCGTAGCAGCCACGTAAAATTTGCAACAACAAAGTAGAGGACGTCAAACTTGTTTTTGCAGGGCATGTTGTGATGTGATATGGTCAAGACGTGATGCTATATTTTATTGTATGAGATGATCATGTTTTGTAACCGGTTATCGGCAATCGGCAGGAGCCATATGGTTGTCGTTTTATTGTATGAAATGCAAACGCCTTGTAATTGCTTTACTTTATCACTAAGCGGTAGCGATAGTCGTAGAAGCAATAGATGGCGTAAACGACAACGATGCTACGATGGAGATCAAGGTGTCGCGCCGGTGACGATGGTGATCACGACGGTGCTTCGGAGATGGAGATCACAAGCAGAAGATGATGATGGCCATATCATATCACTTATATTGATTGCATGTGATGTTTATCCTTTATGCATCTTATCTTGCTTTGATTGACAGTAGCATTTTAAGATGATCTCTCACTAAAATTATCAAGAAGTGTTCTCCCTGAGTATGCACCGTTGCGAAAGTTCTTCGTGCTGAGACACGACGTGATGATCGGGTGTGATAGGCTCTACGTTCAAATACAACGGGTGCAAAACAGTTGCACAGGCGGAATACTCAGGTTAAACTTGACGAGCCTAGCATATACAGATATGGCCTCGGAATACGGAGACATAAAGGTCGAACGTGAATCATATAGTAGATATGATCAACATAGTGATGTTCACCATTGAAACTACTCCATCTCACGTGATGATCGGACATGGTTTAGTTGATTTGGATCACGTAATCACTTAGAAGATTAGAGGGATGTCTATCTAAGTGAGAGTTCTTTAGTAATATGATTAATTGAACTTTAATTTATCATGAACTTAGTCCTGGTAGTATTTTGCAAATTATATCAATAGCTCGCATTGTTGCTTTCATATGTTTATTTTGATATGTTCCTAGAGAAAACTGTGTTGAAAGATGTTAGTAGCAATGATGCGGATTGGATCCGTGATCTGAGGTTTATCCTCATTTCTGCACAGAAGAATTATGTCCTTGATGCACCGCTAGGTGACAAACCTATTGCAGGAGCAGATGCAGACGTTATGAACATTTGGCTAGCTCAATATGATGACTACTTGATAGTTTAGTGCACCATGCTTAACGGCTTTAGAATCGGGACTTCAAAGACGTTTTGAACGTCATGGACCATATGAGATGTTCCAGGAATTGAAGTTAATATTTCAAGAAAATACCCGAGTTGAGAGATATGAAGTCTCCAACAAGTTCTATAGCTAAAAGATGGAGGAGAATCGCTCAACTAGTGAGCATGTGCTCGATTGTCAGGTACTTCAATCGCTTGAATCAAGTGGGAGTTAATCTTCCAGATAAGATAGTGATTGACAGAATTCTCTAGTCACCATCACTAAGTTACTAGAACTTTGTGATGAACTATAGTATGCAAGGGATAAAGAAAACGATTCCCGAGCTCTTCGTGATATTGAAATCGACGAAGGTAGAAATCAAGAAAGAGCATCAAGTGTTGATGATTGACAAGACCACTAGTTTCAAGAAAAGGGCAAAGGGAAAGAAAGGGAACTTCAAGTGGAAAGACAAGCAAGTTGTCACTCCTGTGAAGAAGCCCAAAGCTGGACCATAGCATGAAACTGAGTGCTTACACTGCAAAGGAAATGGTCACTGGAAGCGGAAATGCCCTGAACATTTGGTGGATAAGAAGGATGGCAAAGTGAACAAAGGTATATTTGATATACAGGTTTTTGATATGTGCCTTACTAGTGTTTATAGTAGCCCCTGAGTATTTGATACTTGTTCGGTTACTAAGATTAGTAACTCAAAACAGGAGTTACAGAATAAACAGAGACTAGTTGAAGGGGAAGTGACGATGAGTGTTGGAAGTAGTTCCAAGATTGATATGATCATCATCGCACACTCCCTAAACTTTCGGGATAAGTGTTAAATCTAAATAAATGTTATTTAGCGTTTGCGTTGAGCATGAATATGATTTGATCATGTTTATTGCAATACGGTTATTCATTTAAAGTCGAGAATAATTGTTGTTCGCTTACATGAATAAAACCTTCAATGGTCATACACCCAATGAAAATAGTTTATTGGATCTCGATCATAGTGATACACATATTCATAATATTGATGCCAAAAGATGCAAAGTTAATAATGATAGTGCAACTTATTTGTGGCACTTGCCGTTTGGGTCATATCGGTGTAAAGCGCATGAAGAAACTCCATAAAGATGGATTTTCGAATCACTTGGTTATGAATCATTTGATGCTTGCGAACCGTGCCTTTTGGGCAAGATGACTAAAACTCCGTTCTTGAAACAATGGAACGAGCAACAAACTTGTTGGAAATAATACATACCGATGTATGCGACTAATGAGTATTAAGGCTTGTGGCGAGTATCGTTATTTTCTGACCTTCACAGATGATTTAAGCAGATATGGGTATATCTACTTGATGAAACATAAGTCTGAAATAGTTGAAAGGTTCAAAGAATTTCAGAGTGAAGTGGAAAATCATCGTAACAAGAAAATAAAGTTTCTGCGATCTGATCGTGGAGATGAATATTTGAGTTACGAGTTTGGCCTTCAATTAAAACAATGTGGAATAGTTTCACAGCTCACGCCACCTGGAACACCACAGCGTTATGGTGTGTCCGAACGTCGTAACCGCACTTTATTGGATATGGTGCGATCTATATGTCACTTATTGATTTACCATTGTCGTTTTGGGGTTATGCATTAGAGACAACTGCATTCACGTTAAAAGGGCACCATCTAAATCTGTTGAGACGACACCGTATGAACTATGGTTTAGAAGTAAACCTAAGCTGTCGTTTCTTAAAGTTTGGAGTTGCGATGCTTATATGAAAAAAGGTTTTCAACTTGATAAGCTCGAACCCAAATCGGAGAAATGTGTCTTCATAGGATACCCAAAAGAAACTGTTGGGTACACCTTCTATCATAGATCTGAGGGCAAGATTTTCGTTGCTAAATTCGGATCCTTTCTAGAGAAGGAGTTTCTCTTGAAAGAAGTGAGTGGGAGGAAAGTAGAACTTGATGAGGTAATCGTACTGCTCCCTTATTGAAAGTAGTTCATCACAAGAACCGGTTCCTGTGACAACTACACCAATTAGTGAGGAAGCTAATGATATTGATCATGAAACTTTAGATCAAGTTTCTACTGAACCTCGTAGGTCTACCAGAGTACGGTCCGCTCCAGAGTGGTACGGTAATCCTGTTCTGAAAGTCATGTTACTAGACCATGATAAACCTACGAACTATGAGGAAGCGATGATGAGCCCAGATTCCGCAAAATAGCTGGAGGCCATGAAATCTGAGATAGGATCCATGTATGAGAACAAAGTGTGAACTTTGGTGGACTTGCCCGATGATCGGCAAGCCATAGAAAATAAATGGATCTTCCAGAGGAAGACGGATGTTGATAGTAGTGTTACTATCTACAAAGCTCGACTTGTCGCAAAAGGTTTTTTTGACAAGTTCAAGATGTTGAATACAATGAGATTTTCTCACTCGTATCGATGCTTAAGTCTGTCCGAATCATGTTAGCAATTGCCATATTTTATGAAATCTGGCAAATGGATGTCAAAACTGCATTCCTTAATTGATTTATTAAAAGAGTTGTATATGATGCAACCAGAAGGTTTTGTCAGTCCTAAAGATGCTAACAAAGTGTGCAAGCTCCAGCGATCCATCTATGGACTGGTACAAGCATCTCAGAGTTGGAATATACGGTTTGATAAGTTGATCAAAGCATATAGTATTATACAGACTTGCGGTGAAGCTTGTATTTACAAGAAAGTGAGTGGGAGCTCTGTAGCATTTCTGATACTATATGTAGATGACATATTGTTAATCGGAAATGATATAGAATTTCTGGATAGCATAAAGGGATACTTGAATAAAAGTTTTTCAATAAAAGACCTCGGTGAAGCTGCTTACACATTGAGCATCAAGATCTATATAGATAGATCAAGACGCTTGATAAGATTTTTTCAATGAGTACATACCTTGATAAATTTTTGAAATAGTTCAAAATAGAACAGTAAAAGAAGGAGTTCTTGCCTGTGATGCAAAGGTGTGAAGTTGACTCAAGACCCGACCATGGCAGAAAATAGAAAGAGAATGAAAAGTCATTCCCTATGCCTTAGTCATAGGTTCTATAAAGTATGCTATGCTGTGAACCAGGCCTATTGTATACCTTGCTCTGAGTTTGACAAAGGAATACAATTTTGATCTAAGAGTAGATCACTGGACATGGGTCAAGAATATCCTTAGTGAGGACTAAGGAGATGTTTCTCGATTATGGAGGTGATAAAAGAGCCCGTCGTAAAAGGTTACAACGATGCAAGCTTTTACACCGATCCAGATGACTCAAAGTCTCAATCTGGATACATATTGAAAGTGGGAGCAATTAGCTAGAGTAGCTCCGTGCAGAGCATTGTAGACATAGAATATTTGCAAAATACTTACGGCTCTGAATATGACAGACCCGTTGACTAAGCTTCTCTCACGAGCAAAACATGATCACACCTTAGTACTCTTTGGGTGTTAATCACATAGCAATGTGAACTAGATTATTGACTCTAGTAAACCCTTTGGGTGTTGGTCACATGACGATGTGAACTATGGGTGTTAATCATATACGATATGAATATTGGTGTTAAATCACATGACGATGTGAACTAGATTATTGACTCTAGTGCAAGTGGGAGATCAAGGAAATATGCCCTAGAGGCAATAATAAAGTTATTATTTATTTCCTTATTTCATGATAAATGTTTATTATTCATGCTAGAATTGTATTAACCGGAAACATGATACTTGTGTGAATACATAGACAAACATAACGTCACTAGTATGCCTCTACTTGACTAGCTCATTAATCAAAGATGGTTATGTTTCCTAGCCATGGACAAAAGAGTTGTCATTTGATTAACGGGATCACATCATTAGGAGAATGATGTGATTGACATGACCCATTCCGTTAGCCTAGCACTTGATCGCTTAGTATACCGCTATTGCTTTCTTCATGACTTATACATGTTCCTCGTAATTATGAGAATTATGCAACTCCGCTTACGGAGGAACACTTTGGTACTACCAAACGTCACAACGTAATCGGGTGATTATAAAGGAGTACTACAGGTGTCTCCGAAGGTACATGTTGAGTTGGCGTATTTCGAGATTAGGTTTTGTCACTCCGATCGTCGGAGAGGTATCTCTAGGCCCTCTCGGTAATGCACATCATTATAAGCCTTGCAAGCAATGTGACCAATGAGTTGGTTACGGGATGATGTATTACAAAACGAGTAAAGAGACTTGCCGGTAACGATATTGAACTAGGTATTGGATACCGACGATCAGATCTCGGGCAAGTAACATACCGATGACAAAGGTAACAATGTATGTTGTTATGCGGTTTGACCGATAAAGATCTTCATAGAATATGTAGGAACCAATATGGGCATCCAGGTCCCGCTATTGGTTATTGACCGAGAATGGTTCTAGGTCATGTCTACATAGTTCTTGAACCCATAGGGTCCGCATGCTTAACGTTACGATGACTGTTTTATTATGAGTTTATAAGTTTTGATGTACCGAAGTTTGTTTGGAGTCCCGGATGTGATCACGGACATGACGAGGAGTCTCGAAATGGTCGAGACATAAAGATTGATATATTGGAAGCCTATGTTTGGACATCGGAATGGTTCCGGGTGAAATCAGGATTTTACCGGAACACCGGGGGGGGTTACCGGAACCCTCCCGGGGGTTAATGGGCCTTAGTGAGCCATGAGGGAGAAGAGGAGGGCCGGCCAGGGCAGGCCGCGCGCCCCTCCCCCTAGTCTGAATAGGACAAGGAAGGGCGGCGCCCTTTCTCTTTTCCTCCCCCTTTCCTTCTCCACCAAGGCAAGAGGGGAGTCCTACTCCTGGGAGTAGGACTCCTCCAGCGCACCCCTAGGGGCGGCCGCATCTCCCCTCCTCCTTTATATACGGGACGGGGCACCCATAGACACACAAGTTGATCTACGGATCGTTCCTTAGCCGTGTCGGTGCCCCTCCACCATATTCCACCTCGCTCATATCGTCATGAGTTTAGGCGAAGCCTGCGCCGTAGAACATCATCATCGTCACCACGCCGTCGGCCGAGGGAACTCATCCCGAGCTTTGCTGGATCGGAGCCCGGGATCGCCATCGAAATGAACGTGTCTTGAACTCGGAGGTGCCAGACGTTCGGTACTTGGATCGGTCGGATCGTGAAGCGTCATTTACTACATCAACAGCGTTGTCATAACGCTTCGCCACGGTCTCACGAGGGTACGGACAAACACTCTCCCCTCTCGTTGCTATGCCATCACCATGATCTTGCGTGTGCGTAGGAATTTTTTTGAAATTACTACGTTCCCCAACACTAGCTAGGCCACAAAAAGTGCATGTGCACGTTGTTGGAGAGGGAGAACAACATAAAGATAGCTTCCCCCCTTACTTACCTATCAAAAAAGGTAGTTTAACCACTTAATTTGTATGAATCTATGGTGCAAATGAGGTGAGGAGGAGGAGGCAGCCGAGACAAGCTTGAAGGAGGAGGTGGAGAGAATGAAGTGGGGAAAGTGAGTGGGTAGGTGGGCTGTCCAAAATATCTTGTTGGTCCCAGGTTACTAATGGTGCACCACCTGCAAATGCACCATTAGTAACCCTGGTTACTAATGGCGCACCTGCTGCTGGTGCGCCATTAAAAGTTTTGCAAAAAAATAAAAAAGTATATATTCTAATGGCGCACTGTGGCACAAATGCGCCATTACTAGTTTAAACTAGTAATGGCGCACTATGCTACGGTCGCCATTAGTAGTTTTGCAGAAAAATGAATAAAAAAACAACGATGAGTGGCGCCTTGTGTGGCCGGTGCGCCATTACTAGTTAGCACTAGTAATGGCGCACCGTGCCATGATGCACCATTAGTATGTTTGGAAAAATAATAAAAATTGTTACTAGTGGCGCACCATGTGCCTGGTGCGCCATTAGTGTCTTCCACACTAATGGCGCACCTGCACATGGTGCGCCATCTATATAGTAGTGGCGCACCACATGACAGGTGCGCCATTAGTGTCCATCTCATTTAAGTGGCGCACCACATGACAGGTGCGCCATTAGTGTCCATCTCATTTATAGCCCTTTTCCTAGTAGTGCTCATATCATGATAAATGTTTATTATTCATGCTAGAATTGTATTAACCAGAAACATGATACATGTGTAAATACATAGACAAACTTAATGTCACTAGTATGCCTCTACTTGACTAGCTCATTAATCAAAGATGGTTATGTTTCCTAACCATAGACATGTGTTGTCATTTGATTAACGGGATCACATCATTAGGAGAATGATGTGATTGACATGACCCATTCTGTTAGCTTAGCACTTGATCGTTTAGTATGTTGCTATTACTTTCTTCATGACTTATACATGTTTCTACAACTATGAGATTATGCAACTCCCGTTTATCGGAGGAACACTCCCAAACGTCACAACGTAACTGGGTGATTATAAAGGAGCTCTACAGGTGTCTCCAAAGGTACATGCTGAGTTGGCGTATTTCGAGATTAGGTTTTGTCACTCCGATTGTCGGAGAGGTATCTCTGGGCCCTCTCGGTAATGCACATCACTACAAGCCTTGCAAGCAATGTAACTAATGAGTTAGTTACGGAATGATGCATTACGTAACGAGTAAAGAGACTTGCCGATAACGAGATTGAACTAGGTATTGGATACCGACGATCGAATCTCGGGCAAGTAACATACCGATGACAAAGGGAACAACGTATGTTGTTATGCGGTTTGACCGATAAAGATCTTTGTAGAATATGTAGGAGCCAATATGAGCATCCAGGTTCCGCTATTGGTTATTGAACGGAAACGAGTCTCGGTCATGTCTACATAGTTCTCGAACCCGTAGGGTCCGCACGCTTAAGGTTTCGTTGATAGTTTTATTATGAGTTTATGAGTTTTGATGTACCAAAGGTTGTTCAGAGTCCCGGATGTGATCACGGACTTGACGAGGAGTCTCGAAATGGTCGAGACATAAAGATCGATATATTGGACGACTATATTTGGACACCGGAAAGGTTCCGGGTGAGATTGGGACAATACCGGAGCTCCGGGAGGTTATCGGAACCCCCCGGGAGGTATATGGGCCTTATTGGGCCTTAGTGGAAAGGAGGGAGAAGAAGCAAAGGAGGGGGCGCCCCCCCAAGCCCAATCCGAATTGGGAGGGGGGCCGGCCCCCCTTTCATTCTTCCCTCCCACCTCTTCCTTCCCTCTCCCTCTCCTAATAGGAAAGGGGGGAGTCCTACTCCTAGTTGGGGTTGGATTCCCCCCTAGGGCGCGCCACCCCCCTTGGTTGGCCCCCTCCTCCACTCCTTTATATAGGGGGGAGGGTGGCACCCCATAGACACAACAATTGATCTCTTGATCTCTTAGTCGTGTGCTGTGCCCCCCTCCACCATAGTCCTCGATAATATTGTAGCGGTGCTTAGGCGAAGCCCTGCGACGGTAGAACATCAAGATCGTCACCACGCCGTCGTGCTGACGAAACTTTTCCCCGACATTCTGCTGGATCGGAGTACGGGGAACGTCCTCGAGCTGAACGTGTGCTAAAACTCGGAGGTGCCGTAGTTTCGGTGCTTGATCGGTCGGGCCGTGAAGACGTACGACTACATCAACCGCGTTGTTCTAACGCTTCCGCTTTCGGTCTACGAGGGTACGTGGACAACACTCTCCCCTCTCGTTGTTATGCATCACCATGATCTTGCGTGTGCATAGGAATTTTTTTGAAATTACTACGTTCCCCAACAGTAAGATCATCACTAGTTGAAGTGGTGACAACATCTTATGCAGGTTGCAACCAAACACCATGTCATATGTGCGCCTAATGCAATGCGGGCAACCAATCGCCGGGTCAAAAATGGTTGTCTCATGCAACTAGGTACATGCATGCAACCAAACTATATGCATCAGGGGTATTTTTGCCTGCATCCCCTCAAACCGGCTCACTAGAGCCAGGCTCGATTAGCAATGTAACCAAACATGCCCTAGGGGGTTGGTCCTCTGCCTACCGAACAAGGCCTGAATGGTTTTCTCTCTTGGCTAGCTATTGGACTGACCCATTTCTTCTCATCCATCGCCCGCTCAGGATCGATCAAACTCTCGCTCCCCACTCGCCCACTTCACTAGTTGGGTTCGGTTATCTTCCTTTTTTGTATTTTTGTATATTTCTGTTTTACTTTATAACTTTTCTTTGGTACTTTGTTTTTTCATCTTTTTGTCTTGGCTCTTACAGGTTTTTGTTTGCACAAAGTTTCTTTGTAGCTCAGGCTACATGGAACCTCTTATCCTCAACCCTCCAGCCTTGCTTTGAGATCCGTACTCTCCAACTAACTTACAACAAGCAGATTTCTCTTTTTTGTTTCTCTAAAATGAAACAATATATGAACTTCAAACTTTGCAGATCGAACAAACATTAGAACATCAATGTGTGAAAAACTTTCAGATTTTTTGGTCTGATATAAATATAAAAAATGAGATTTTGTTTGAGTAAAATTATTATTTTAAGCACTTAAAATGCATGAAAAAATCTGAAAGTTTTTTTCCAGATTGTAGTTAGAATGTATTGTTGTTCTGCAAAATTTGAAGTTTATATGTTGCGTCGTTTGAGAGAAACAAAAAAGACAAATGCGTCTGCACGGATCGCGATGCAGAAATGGATGGCAAAGATAAGGGGTACTCTGTAGCCTGAGCTACAGAAAACTACACTCGTTTGTTTGTTTGTTTCGACACAGTTTTCCTCCTTTTTATTTTTATCAGTTTCCATCTTTATTTCTTGATTTTCATCAGGTTTTTCTTTTCTCCAGTTTTTTCTTTCTTTCTTCGTTTTCTTTTGTTTTTCTTGTTTTTATGTTTCCTTTCCTTTTTCTTCTTTTTTCTCTTGCAGGAGACATTCAACATTTTTCTTGTTTTTATACACATGTTTAATATTGTATATTTTCTTGTTTTCTTACACGGAGACATTCAACATTTTTCTTGTTTTTATACACATGTTTAATATTGTATATTTTCTTGTTTTCTTACACGGAGACATTCAACATTTTCCGTATAGATCAGAAACTTTTTTTGTATACACATTTAATATTTTTAAATACATGATTAACATTTTTAAAAACTATATTTTGTATGTCTTCTTTTTCAGGTGAATAGTACTTTCACGCCACCCCTCTCCTTCTCCATCTATAAATAGAGGAGGAGGCAACCATCCAAAGCACACCAGTTGGTCACCCTATTCGGCATGCAATGATCTGCCCTCTTTTTCGTTTCTCCATGAAATACTTTCGTTCTGCGCAAGGCTGCTCCACCCCTCCCTAGTCTAGGACGATGATTAGTTCTGGATGGCAAACACTGTATGATCGTAACACCGTATGCGTGCAACCCGGTAGAGAGATTGTGCCTTCGATCTTTTTTCAAGGGAGAAAATTCTCACGGTTAAGAGGTTGTAAATCCAATCTGCAGGGATCTGCCCCAACGATCTTCACCAACTCTCCTTCTGCTGCTACTCTGAGTTGGTAATGATCAAATCGAACATTGTATGCATCTTCATAATGGTTCTGGGCTTGTACATAGGACGGGATTTTTTTTGTTTTCTACTGTGTTACCCCACATTGTATTCCACAACATGATCGAACGAGTTTAAAAATCTTGATGTGGCAACTTTTCTAGTCTATGACGATCTTCGCTACAAGTCTCCCATACACACCGCATAACTCTATATTGTGGGCACCAACGACGAGATATCCCTACTAGTTTGTTGTTTCAATGACTTTATTTCATCTTATTACTTCTGAATACAAGCAGGATGGAGTTATTATTCTCAGAAATGAAGCTAATTTGTGCAGCCACCTGGGCCCCCATAGTAAAACATGTTACCCTCAACCTGGAGCTTAAATACACCAGTTCGATAACAGTTCTTGTGGGTCTCAGTAGCCTGCAGACTACCCATAGGAGGATCATAACCATGACCATTCGTGTCAACAAACTGAACATGGCGAAAAGATGCTGCTGAATTGCTTCTTGGCCACTGCCCATTGCCCATTGGTGGGCTAATATCCCCATCGTAGGAAGCAGTAGTCCCACCCCATTGTATTTTGTTGGCATCATCTTGCATGCTAATGAGAATAGTTTTTGGCCAATACCCCACTGGGCTAAGATTATTGATATCATGTCCAAAGTGGAGCCACCAATCTCCATCTTCTTTACTCTGTAGTACCAATGTAAATAAAAACACTTAGGTGAAATTTCAGCAGTTACAAAACATGCCCAACTACAACAACAAAAATGCCATCCGGAAGTTGAAATTTCTTATACTTTGGTGTTAAATCGTAAAATAGGCATGTATAAAGCATACAAATCGAGTACACTTGTCATTTCTGGGACAATTTAAGGTGTACCGGATCGGAATAGCCCATGTAAGCAGTCTATCTAAACCTGGTCAACTCAATGTTTAATTCTTTTACTCTCCTGCTTATAGTTTTAACTTTACTCTAGAATATCTTTTTGGTTAATGGAACTACCAGGATAATGTCTACATCTGTGTCTGAGTTACCTTGTTTCAGAACCATACCTTAAATATCTTCACTGTAATACTCAGTTGTCCGCTAGATGGCTTCAGTGTATCTCCAGGAGTAATAGTAGCCTTGTTTACTGGTACAAACCCGACACAATCCAAATTCCTACATCCATCCTTCCCATTAGCCTGTCCATTCAAATTAAAATGCATTTTAAGAACATATCAATCAGATGCAGTATTCACGGAAAGAAACATGGTAGTAACTAAACGCATCATACCGTCCAGTATATGAAGAAATGTGTTTGGCTATCACCATATACTTCTGGATCGATCTGTAAAAAAAATGTGTTAAGTTCTTATATTATCTGCATAACAAGATTGCCACCCTGTGCAAGTGCACTGTTTGATAACTTGCAGAATAGACAATAAGCTTACCTCCCATCCTGATATAACTTCGGTATTCCTGTTACCCACCCAGATTTGGGTTGCAGTTGATTGCCGCTTCTTCAAATTTGGAAAAGAATAGACACCAAACGTCGCTATAGCACCGGCATATGCAGTTTCTCTTGATTTATATCCACAATACTGCACCATAAAAGGTTGTATTTCGGGGGGAAGTTAAAAAAGGATGTGTTTTAATTGACATGTGTTCTGCTTCAATCTCCTAAAAAAGAAAAAACTAGCAGATCAGGTAGTGTTTCTATTAAAACTGAATCCTTGAGCTCTTATAATATAGCATCCCCCTTAAAGAATATAAGTTTTAGTGTACTGTCAAAATTTATGGTTTGACCTATAATATGCTACACAAAATAGAAACCACTAGATTTTTATTCAAGAGCACTCTCATATGATTATAATTTGACAATCGTTGGCTAAATATTATATGGGGAGTTATGTCTAAATCATGAATTTGGCACTTTATAGTTTAAAAGGAGGGAGTATCAGTAACCTATGGTAAGTGCCAAGTTAGTGGTTAAGTAGCTATTTGCACATAGACAAAACGGATAAAACACATACCAATATATCATACCTTGTAAATTATGCCATTGTTATCGTATTTGAATTTGCTATGTTGAACTTATTTTTGGTTGGGTACCCTAGAAGAAAGGACTAGTGTTAACGTAAATTAAACTTAAGGAAATATAATACTTCTTCAAAGCATGTCAACCTGATTCTTTGAATAATAATACAAATAGTGCATGATCCAAAAATTTAAATTACTTATCGTAAAGTCTGTAGGAGACATAATTTCCGAAACAAAAAGGAAGTATGAAAGAGACTAGAAAACATAATAACAAGAGCATTTAAAACTTACATGTGTTATTTGATCAACCGCATGGGTCGAAGCTGATGCTATCTTGGGACCTGTAGGTGTCTCCTTGGAACTACTATTCAAGGATGACATTTGTATGTGATGTAATAATCTCCTCCGATGTTCATAATAGCTTGATGTTGCCGACTTTGATGCCACATGATTCAAAGAAACTACAAAGAGTACTAGTACCAAAAGGGGCACATCCCGTGGCATTTTGCATGCGTCCTTGTGATCTTCAACAAATTCTGTGTGAAATGTAGCGTTCAACACAATCTTAAATAGTAGATTTATATGCACATGTCATTTGCTTGGAAGAATTTATTATTGTATATTCAAGATATTTTTTTAATCAATGTAATATCTTCTCTTTTAATCGAGATATAGAATTATGTTTGTGATATGGAAAATATTTTAAAATAAATTATTTCAAGTTATGGAACAAATTCCATATCTTGAACTATCTAATTTCCATTATCTTCCATATCTCAAAGATAATGATTTTCATGAAATTACTACAGATCTCAAAAATATTTTTTTTGAAACATTTCTCAAAAATATTTAATTTATGTGATTAAAATAAATGTGTTATGTATATCTTCCATATCTCAAAATGATTAATTCCGTTCATTACAAGATTTCTCCCCATGTACATCTTTTTACATAATGATGCAATAAAGGAGTACTACTTCCTTTTTACTAACTACTCCCTCTATAAAGAAATAATGATCTAAACCCCCTTATATTTCTCTATAGAGGGTAGGGCCGGCCCAGGTCCCAGGGTTTGATGGGGCCATGATCTGGTATACAAGTGTACCAGATGAACGATATGGGCTAGGCCCAGACACGGCTACCGGCACGCGTACGGGTGAATCGAATCGATCTGTTTCACGGAATTTCCTATTCGCTGCACATTGCGGCAAACTGTCGAGGTTTCGCACAGGGAGATCCTGGCTAGCTGGGCCAGCCCGTTTAAGCGCGTTTCAACGTCCCCGGTTTTGGGAACCTTCTAGAGGTTCCCAGCTGTTTTTTTGGTTTTGGAAAACTTCTAGAAGGTTCCTGATCCGTTTTTTTCCTTGTTCTGTTTTTTTTTGTTTTTCTTTTTTTCCTTTTTCCTGCTTTTTCCTTTTCTCTCCCTTTTCATTTTCTATTTATTTTTCTTTTATTTCTATTTCGTTTTTTTCACTTTCCTTTCTTTTAAATTTTTTATTTTTAATTTTACTTTTTTTTTCTTCAACTAGCAAATATGCCTGTGCGTTGCAACGGGAGAAAAAAATAAATCTCAGGTACAAGTTTTCTATTTCAACATGGCACCCTAATCACTAGGTATCCTCCTTCAAGCCCTCAAAGTGATGGTCCTCTTGTCCATGTAGTCACAATGCATCCAAACATGATCAATCGTGATGCGACCCACAAACATCGATGCCCTCCCAGGCATGAATACCATTGTTAGAGTCTGGACCAAAATGGAGCCTCCCCGTGCGTTTGGATTTCAGCCGTTGGATTGGCTGTCTAAAACGATCCAGGCCGTCGGATGTTCAGATGGAACGATCCAAGAAATCGGATCGAAGCCGACACTGCTACAATGAATAGTGTGCTTCAGTTTTGTGCCACCACCTGTAATTCTTGTGCCCCACCGAGGGCATTATCGTCTTCTCACAGGTAGATAAGATATGCCTATCCCTCTGTCGCGCCCCTCCCTTTCCCTCGTGCCCCAGACGCCGCTGCCGCTCGCCCCATCCCCTCGCACCGCCACCCCCGCCCCCTTCTCCCCGTCGCGCCCCTGCCTTCCCCTCATGCCCCAGCCGCCGCCGCCGGTCCCCGCGCTCCCTGCACCACGGTCGCCACGCCATCGCACCCTGCACCTCCTGTCCCCCCGAGCGCCACGGCCGGAGCCTGGAGAATCCTCGCAGCGCCACGGCCGCTCGCCGTCCCGCTCCCAGGAGGCTCCTGTGGCCCGCCTGCCCGGCGCCCCGGCGGCAGTCCTGCCCACCGGCGTGCAGGAGGCAGCAAGGGGAGGGCGGTGGAGCTCACCGGCTCACCGTCAAGCCACAACGGCCGTTCTGTCCTCAAGCCGCAGCCGCGGACGCAGAGGTCGTTGACGCCGGGCAGGGGGTCACGGGAAAATGTGTGTGCCTTCTTCCTAGCGTCCACACGACAGGAGTGTGACCCTCCTCTCGTGCTGCCGGCTGGCGACCGATAGATCCAGGGTGGCCTCTTCGGCTCTCAGCTCTGGACTGGGAACGCCGGAATGTGCAGCACGTTAATTTTCCTACACTGAACACTTGGTGTTGCTGATGGCGCAGATTGCAAAGGATGGCCAGGTTGAGCATCTCAAAGTAGAAATCTCGGAGCTACACAAGTGCGAGTCGCTGGAATTGATCGAGCAGAGGGACGCAGAGACAAGGGAGAAGGATGGTGTCGTTCAGAGCTACCATTAAAATATAGTGAGATCTCCTAACGCCCTTGCACTTCTACCAGTAATATGCAGCAATCAGCAAATTGGTTGTAGGGCAAGTTGAGAGTACAGGGTCACCTGAATAAATTGTTGCTTTGTGCAATCTGATACAGTGGTCTTCAGTAAATATTTTTTAGCATCGTACATTGGTAGTACCGGACTGGTTGCGGCTAGAGGATTTAGTTATGAAATTAACTATAGGTTTGTCTCTGTAACTCTTTCGGCTTTAGAACATTATTTTGTGTGGCTTACAAGAAGTGAGATGATTTGGTTTGGTTTGCTTAGCACCATGCCATGCAGTGTACATGCAGAAATGCACACGCAATATAATTGGAGAATATGATACGCACCTCTGCACTATTGAGTTGGAAAATATCAAAATATAAAGCATTAAGAAAATGATGGTAGATAGTACAACTTTTGCACCTATATATAACTCTGTTAAACATGGAGATCGCATCCTTATCGCGGACATAGCATAATCATTTTCTTTTAAGATGGATGTTATTGATGTCCGATCTGAAGCGATGCCAGATTTGCGTTTTTGAACAACGCTTCTCTCCTTGAAATGTATGTGTGTTCTAAAACAGCTCGTTGTTGTTGATGTAAATTATACCTTAGTTGAGTTATATACAAAAAAAATGTCAGTAGCATTGGAGAACTTCTCAGTGTAGAACTTGCCCTGATTAACAAATGTGCCATATAAAGGGTTATCGAGGTCTTGACACATGGAAATCAGAGGCCATGAAGCCCCTGCTGAGCAAACCTGGAAAGCGACTAGCACGCACTCATAGACCACATGAACTTAAATTTTGAAATTCTACAAGCCGGGCAACCCAACACTGGTGCCAGTATATATTTAGCACCTAATTAAACATTTTTTATGGCAGGACAGATTGACACACAATTCTTAAGATTTTGTGGCTGTATATAAAGTTCCATATACACGGATCTCCACTCATCTGGTATGATTCCAAGTCAGACAAATATCAAAGCAATTTCCGTTAAAATTTTCCTGGTGAACATACTATTATCCATGCCCTTTTTTACACGAGGTTGAATCTTAAATGTCGGGTTCTTTGTCCAGGTTGAGATCCACCACTTATGACACGAGTCTGCTACCTTGCTCCTGTGAAGATGACCGAAGGCCCACACCTCCCACCGTGAGATCCTCTCTCAGCTTGCACCTTTTCATGTGAGCTCCTCCTCCCAACTACCACTATTTGAGTTTTTTGATTCATGTTTCTCTTTTTAAAATTGAATCAGGTCTCAAGGAATGAGATGGATGTGTTGTTCATGCTCTATGAGAAGATGAGCTGCTCCATCAGTGACAATGAACTCATCCAATTGGTACCTCCAAAAAACTTACTTCCTATGTGTCTGTGGCAATTGTTTTGAAATTCTCTTTATGTAGCTACAGCCTACAGTCATACTGTTGTTGAGACCTTGCTGTCACTGAAAAATCAGTTCAAGTGATGAGTTATATTGTCATTCCAAGTATCTTCTTGCAATATTAGTAGCTTAGAGAATAAAACCCTCTGTTTTTTACCCTCTCCCCACTTTTATTATTCAGAAGAGATGCTAAAACTAATTCAAGAGGATCGAGATGTGCTTATGTTCTACCATTTTGCTTTCAGGAGGGTAAGATAAAGAGGAGGCATGGTGAAGAGGAGAAGTGGAAAAAGGCCATCAACTATGCACCTATTGGCTCATCCTCGCCTGGGTACTACCGTGCAGGCAGTTTCTAATAAGCGAAAGAGGGAGGCATGATGGGCAATATAGCGTAGTGGATGCCACTTTATAATAAGTTGGATTTGTGGTAAGTTGAATTATGTTTCCTTTATTTGCATACATCATGTTACATTCTTATATGACATATTAGACTGATTGGCAGTTTGACCAAGCTTGGCTATGTAGAAACCTGAGAATAAATACATTGTTTTGTACAACTTTTAATTTAATGGTTGTGTAAGATAAATTTGGTTTATCATATGTCAACTATCTTTTGCAACATTATCGTGTAAAATTCACATTTGTGGTGCCCTGCAAATTGACATTTGGAGTCATATAAATTTCAAATTTCTGAAATAAGATGATCTGGCTTGTATTTAAAGATATGTTGCAAGTTTCTTATGGTGAGAAGATTTTCTTTTCTTTGACTTTGTAAAAGAATAAACAATTTCATAGGACTTTTGGCAAATATGAAAGCCCAACTGTTGCTTTGCCATCGTAAATTCTGGTACCATCAGATCTAATATTTCTCAACCCCTTCTGCTTCAGATCAAGCAGGCAGCGGCGACACTAGACGAGGCGTCCTTACACTGCAACATCTATCTGAACTTTGATGCCTTGCATGATGTACAACAAGATCGTGCTATGAAGTCGTGAGGTGGTGACAAACCAGTGCTAAAGATAGTCCCCTGCTGTAAGTATAAGATTCAACTTGATGAACTATCTTTCACTATTTGGGTTTGTGTTATGATGATTATAACCGCCCCTGCTGTAAGTATAAGATTCAACTTGATGAACTATCTTTCACTATTTGGGTTTGTGTTATGATGATTATAACCGCCGCTTCTTGCGACTGCAGAGATGTGAAAACAGGAAGCCTGCATCTTCATCGCCATGAGTCAGATACCCGGAGCTCAGGACGTGCCTAAGTAATCTTACATCCTAAAATCACAAACTTGTGAGATTTCCAACACTCATATGTGTCTTGGGTGATTCCACCCTGCTAAATTTTTTAAAATCACAAGTAAAGAGTTTATTTAGTTTCCTATATTCTTTGCCTGCTTAGTTGCTATGAAATTTTTCAATGTCAGATTACTATCTACACCTATATGCTTTTCGTCGAAGTATGATGGTTAGCTTGAATTATGCCATCTTGATTATGTGCCATTTTTCTTTTGATCATTTACTTACAATATGAAAATTCTTGCTTAAATTTGATTAAGGTTAAGAGTTCTGCTTAGGTTAATGTTTCTTTTTTGATTCTGAGTTCATTTTCCTTTTCCATAGGATGGCTATGATAGAAAAAAAAATTCTAATAGTTAACTGTAGTTTGCTATGGCCTGCTTTTGGTACGTCAGACCGAATCTCCATGCTTTAGGTATCCCATGCTATATTTTTAACAAATGCACCAGCGACATGTAATAAGCATTGAACAAATGCACTCAAGATATGTAATAAGCATTGACGTATTGGACCATTACCGCAATTACTATCTACCATCTTCAACTCTTTTGAGAAATACCGTCTGTTAGAACATCTACTACATCTTTGATTGCTATACCTCTTTTGGTTAAGGTCCCATCAAAACTTAGGCATTATAAATGTCTAATTTCTTTGGGTCGGTTCATGTATTGTGCTTTGGTGTAACCGATATCTTCCTATGTTCTATTTTATATGCAATGCTAAGTTTCTCTGCTACCAGGTTGGCTATGGTCGCACCTTATGTGGCCACCGCATTTTCTATCGTTTGATATGACCGCATCTTATAAGGAGTGGAAAGTCTGCAAGCGCACTTTCCATCTTGTTCCAGAAGAAAGGCCGCTATGGCACGGCCACGGCAACGCCCTTCGACACGCGCGTGGCGCGCTTTCTTTGGCCAACTATTATATGAAAACTATAAACTTTGACGCACATACCATCTACAATTTATACAATCCACCTTCATTCTCTAGCATTAACTCTGTGTTGTATATGTGCTCTCTCATTTTATCTTTGTGAGGCAATCATCATTTTTGCACTCTCTTTTCTCGGTAACACGGCTATTTTTTGTTCCATCGTTAATTTTGCATATATATAGTTGGACCAGTGGCCGAAATTGTGAGGAGTTTTGTAAGTGGATGGAGCCTTGGATTGTATGAGCTGATATATAAGAAACTGTAAAACATAGGTTTTAGGGGAACTGGCTCAACCCTCAAAGGGGTGGCCTATCACAATATATATATATATATATATATATATATATATATATAGGAAAATCCATCTTACCACCCGGTGGTAGTTACCCCACATGTCTCATATACTACCATGTGGTACTATATATACTATTTTATTATTTTAATATGTTCATATACTATATCTAAGATATTTCAAAGCAAGTTACATGAAAAAAATTTGCATATGAGCCCATAGTTTTGTTATATTTGTGAAATACGTACATATTTGTACGTAAAAAATAGCATACTTAAAAAATGGTACATACTACCTAAAAATTAGTATATATACTACCTAATCATTGTTATATACTACATACTACACATACATACTCTCGGTTTCGACAGATACTACATATAACATACAAAACACAAGTGATGGTAACTACCACCGCTTGTAGGAAACATTTGTCATATATATATATATATATATATATATATATATATATATATATATATATATATATATATATATATGATGACGTACAAGTCCAATACCAATAAGGTATGCTTTACACAGTAGGGCTACAATACGAAGTCTAACACCCTCCCTCAATCTCAACTCACTCCTGAAGTATCTAGGAGGTTGAGATTGCGCCTACAGCCCTCATACATGGGAGAAGGTAGAGGCTTGGTGAAGATGTCTGCAAGTTGATCTTTTGAAGAGATAAACCTGACTTGTAGTAGCTTCTGTGCAACACGTTCCCTCACAAAATGATAGTCAATCTCAATGTGTTTAGTCCGTGCATGGAACACCGGGTTTGATGACAGATACGTAGCACCGATGTTGTCACACCAAAGGACCGAAGGATGTGGCTGAGCAACTCCTAGCTCTCGAAGTAGGGACTCAAGCCATATAAGTTTGTCAGTCGCATTGGCAACCGACTTGTACTCAGCTTCTGTGCTGCTGCGGGAAACAGTGGCTTGCTTGCGTGCACTCCAGGCGATCATATTAGGACCCAAGAACACAACATGTCCCCCCGTGGATCGCCTGTCATCTGGACACCTAGCCCAATCAGCATCAGAGAATGTAGAAAGTACTCTGGAGGAACTGGGGCGCAGGTAAAGACCAAAGGAGACTGTGAGATGCACATAACACGGTATGCGCTTCACAGCAGACCAGTGTACATCAGTAGGAGCATGAAGATACTGGCACACCCTATTAACCGCAAAGGAGATATCAGGACGCGTGATCGTCAGATACTGCAGGCCACCAACAATACTCCTGTGCTCAGTAGCATCCTCAGGAGAGAGAAGAGCACCATCAGCAGCAGAAAGGGTGTCAGTGGAGGACATGGGCGTCGGAGATGGCTTGCACTTGAGCATACTAGCACGGTGCAAGAGATCGAGAGAGTACTTCTTTTGGGTGAGAGCCAAACTGCCACGAGACTGATGTGCGACCTCAATACCCAGGAAGAAATGAAGTTGTCCCAAATCCTTAACTGCAAAAACACGACCAAGTGCAGTCACAAGAGCATCAGCAGCCGTCAGAGATGAGCTCACTAGGACAATATCATCGACATACACAAGGAGGTACATGGTCACACTCGGTCGCTGAAACAAGAACAGTGAAGTATCAGCCGTCGAAGGAATGAACCCATGAGTGCGTAGAGCTGAAGCCAGGCGAGCATGCCAGGCACGGGGAGCCTGCTTTAGTCCATATATGGCCTTCGTCAGATGATAGAGATGATGAGGCTGAGTGTGATCAACAAATCCAGGTGGCTGCCGCATGTAAACCTCTTCTTCAAGCAATCCATGAAGGAAAGCGTTCTGCACATCAAGCTGGCGGAGAGACCATCCGCGAGAAACTGCCAGAGACAGAAGAAGTCGAATAGTGGTAGGCTTGACAACTGGGCTGAATGTATCCTCATAGTCCATGCCCTGACGCTGTTTAAAGCCCTTAGCCACGAGGCGCGCTTTGTAGCGCTCAATGGAACCATCTGCATGTTTCTTCACCTTGAACACCCACTTTGAATCAATGATGTTGACGCGAGACGGAGGGGGAACAAGTGTCCAGGTCTTATTCTTCATAAGAGCATGATATTCTTGTTCCATATCAGCCCTCCAGTGTGGGATACTCATAGCGGCTTGATAACTGCGTGGTTCGGCGGTTGGATCATCCACAACATGAGCCAGGCAAGCAGCAAGATAGGTGACCGTGACATCGGTGCACTCCTTGGGATGAACAATGCCACTGCGGCTGCGAGTGTGTGGACGCTGTGGAGGAGCAAACACCGGGGCCGGCGGGATGTCCAGAGCAGGTGAGGCCGGTCCAGGGGACTCTGGCGAAGAAGGATTGGGTGACGGTGGGTCGTGCGACGGCGGACCAGGCGACAGCAGGCCAGGCGACGTAGGCCCCAGCGGCGTGTGAGCCTGAAAGGATCGAGAAGAGGTGTCTAGAGGGGGGTGATTAGACACTAAATACCAAAAGCTGCAGTTTTTAACTTCTTTAAGTTCAAGTAGAGTTTAGGCACAAGTTTAACAATCACAATACATAACAAGCAAGCATGCAAAGAGTATATGAGCAGCGGAAAGTAAAGCATGCAACTTGCAAGAATGTAAAGGGATGGGATTGGAGGATTCAAACGCAATTGGAGACACGGATGTTTTTATCGTGGTTCCGATAGGTGGTGCTATTGTACATCCACGTTGATGGAGACTTCAACCCACGAAGGGTAACGGTTGCGCGAGTCCACGGAGGGCTCCACCCACGAAGGGTCCATGAAGAAGCAACCTTGTCTATCCCACCATTGCCGTCGCCCACGAAGGACTTGCCTCACTAGAGGTAGATCTTCATGAAGTAGGCGATCTCCTTGCCCTTACAAACTCCTTGGTTCAACTCCACAATCTTGTCGGAGGCTCCCAAGTGACACCTAGCCAATCTAGGAGACACCACTCTTCAAGAAGTAACAAATGGTGTGTTGATGATGAACTCCTTGCTCTTGTGCTTCAAATGATAGTCTCCCCAACACTCAACTCTCTCTCACAGGATTTGGATTTGGTGGAAAGAAGATTTGAGTGGAAAGCAACTTGGGGGAGGCTAGAGATCAAGATTCATATGGTAGGAATGGAATATCTTGGCCTCAACACATGAGTAGGTGGTTCTCTCTCAGAAAATGGATGCTAGAAGTGTAGGTTCATTCTGATGGCTCTCTCCACGAATGAAGAGTGGGTGGAGGGGTATATATAGCCTCCACACAAAATCTAACCGTTACACACAACTTGCCAAACTCGGTGGGACCGAATTGAGAAACTCGGTCAGACCGATTCAAAAAATCTAGTGACCGTTAGGATTTTCGGTGGGACCGACATGCAACTCGGTAGGACCGATATGGTTAGAGTTAGGGCATAATGTAATCTCGGTGAGACCGATTACACAAACTCGGTGGGACCGATTTTGGTAATAAGCTAACCAGAGAGTTGGTCAGGCAAACTCGGTTGGACCGATTACTCAAACTCGGTAGGACCGATTTTGGTAATAAGTTAACCGGCAATGTGTTACATGTATCTTGACTATATGCATCAGAGCAAAAGATGTGAATATGGGAAATGTACCTTCATGCTCATGAGTCCTTCTTGCAAACAGTATGTACATCAGCAAGAATTCCTCATGCGCATGATTGTGATGCATATACTTACCTTGTGGTCTTGAGTTGGCTTAGGATGGAATGAACCTGTGAAAATAAGGTTAGATAACACAGATGTACTTGCTGACCAGAGCAAACAAAAGAAACCACAAGAGTACCAAGACTAGGATGACATGTAGAGAGTGAGTACTAAGTACCACATTGAATATAGACATGTCCCCAAAGGTAAAGATGTGCAATGAATTTAAAGAATATCTTTCCCTTAGATGTCTTGCTCCCCGAATCTAGCATGGGATACCGGGAGAAGATAGGGAGCAAAATCGAGCAAAATGCAAAATCGAGCTCAAAGAAGCAAATGAACAGAGCTAATGCAAATAGGCACATATGAACATGTCTTTCCCCTCAAGAAGACATGTGGCATCTCTCCTCTTGAACACCAAGCATCTGGGATCCTTGAAGATTACTCTCTCCTTGAGTATCTCTCCCCCTAGAGATATCTCTCTCCCCCTGTTGAAGTGATTAAGCTTTGATGTGATCTATCTCTCCCCCTTTGACATCAATTTCCAAGAAGGGCCTTCTGGAATTTGTCATGAATGGGTCTGGTCCTTGAGTCACAGTACAAAGCACTAATATAAATGCGATGCTTGGGAAAAGATTCATTGAGTGGAGCTGGATCAGGAGCAGTGCAGGAATAAATGGCAAAATGTATTTCCTGTTGTGAAATCGGTGGCACCGAGTTGTATGTTTCGATTGTACCGAAAGGATTCGGATGGACCGAGGGCATCAAATCAGTGAGACCGAGTTCATCGCAGAGAAAACACTTGTCACCTCAGCTCACTAGACAGGTAAGATCTCACAAGGATTTGCAAGGAATTAACTGGAAGATTTGCAATGAATTGGATGCAGGAAATGCAGAACAAACAGAAAATAAAAGAATCTAGATGAAGTTTTTTTTGAAAGGGGAAACAAATGTGCATGAGAAAAATGCAAGAGAACAGAAAAGAACACAAAAAAACTTCATCCAGAGATGGTCGGCGACAAAGTCACCTATGTTAGAGTATATTGACTTAGGAGTCAAGTGAGATCACTTGATCATAGGTCATACTCATCGTTTAAGCTCAAAATGAGGTTACCATTTTTCGTTTAAGCATCTTGATGTATTCACATCTTGTCGAGTTGCTTTGACTCACGACTTGGAGTAAAGCTTCTCTAAGATGGAATAACATACCTTGGGTGGTGGTGTTGATCATGATCATGTAGTTGAACTTGTGTGGGTTGCTCAAGGTTGATGTAGCTCATCAAGAGTTGGGAGCACCACTCGGAATTTGAGTTCATCTTCCTACATGGGTTAGTTTTTGCAAGGAAGAGCACTTGTGTATCCAAAATGACAATCATGAAACTCAACACAAAATTTGTCAAAGGATATGTTTGAGTGGTTTTGTGCTTCCTTGTCTTCAACCACCATTGTGTAGAGACTTGGGTGATGTAGAGATTGCTCAAGATGTGAGTGAGTTACAATCTCATGGAATTAGATTCATACAAGTACCTACATGGGTTAGATAACATGCAAGATGCAAATATATCCAAGACATAAGATTATCAATCATAAGAGAAATATCAAGGATTAGTCATAAGCTCATGTCTTGCATGTATCCTATGGAGTTCCTACTCCAAGTTTGAAGCATCCATGATGTTCAATTCACCTCTTAACCTGCAAAACACTTTCTCATCAAGTGGTTTAGTGAATATATCCGCTAATTGCTTTTCGGTGCGAACATGCTTAAGATTAATGTCACCCTTAGCAACATGATCTCGTATGAAATGATGACAAACTTCAATATGCTTAGTTCGAGAGTGTTGCACGGGATTGTGAGCAATCTTGATAGCACTTTCATTTTCACAAAGTAATGGAACATGTTTCACATATATCCCATAATCTTTAAGAGTTTGGGTCATCCAAAGTAATTGAGCACAACATGAACCAGCGGCAATGTATTCCGCTTCGGCGGTGGACAAGGATACCGAGTTTTGTTTCTTGGAAGACCAAGACACAAGAGTTCTACCAAGAAATTGACAAGTACCCGAAGTGGACTTTGAAAGGATCGATATAGTTGGCTAGAGGGGGGTGAATAGGCAACTAAAAATTTTTAGCTTTTCTTTACCAATTTAAACTTTGCATCAAAGTAGGTTGTCTAGATATGAAACTAGGTGAACAACCTATATGATGCAATACCAACAAGCACACAAGCAAGCAAGGGATACAACACAAGTAAGCTTGCAAAAGTAAAGGCGCGAGATAACCAAGAGTGGAGCCGGTGGAGACCAGGATGTGTTACCGAAGTTCCTTCCTTTTGAAGGGAAGTACGTCTTCGTTAGAGCGGTGTGGAGGCACAATGCTCCCCAAGAATCCACTAGGGCCACCGTATTCTCCTCACGCCCTCACACAATGCGAGATGTCGTGAATCCACTATTGGTGCCCTTGAAGGTGGCGACCGAACCTTTACAAACAAGGTTGGGGTAATCTCCACAACTTAATTGGAGGCTCCCAACAACACCAAGAAGCTTCACCACAATAGACTATGGCTCCGAGGTGACCTCAACCGTCTAGGGTGCTCAAACACCCAGGAGTAACAAGATCCGCTAGGGATTAGTGGGGGAATCAAATATCTCTTGGTGGAAGTGTAGATCGGGGCCTTCTCAACCAATCCCGAGCAAATCAACAAGTTTGATTGGCTAGGGAGAGATATCGGGCGAAAATGGAGCTTGGAGCAACAATGAAGCTTAGGGAAGGAAGAGGTGAGTCTTCTTGGAGAAGAAGACCCCCTTTTATAGTGTGCGGACAAATCCAACCGTTATCCACTTATTCAGCCCGCGACCTGCGGTACTACCGCACCAGACAGGCGGTACTATCATAGGGCTCACGGTACTACCGTGAAGGGTCACGCAGTACTACTACCGCAATGCGGCGGGGCTAGAACAGCCGAGCCGCCAAAGTGAGAGCGTCTTCGCCACCGACGCGGTATTATCGCTCCCCTTGCGGTACTACCGCAAGGCCAGATAGTCTAGGCGGGAAGGGCACGGATGAATAAAAATATATTCGTGTCTACTTCACTGAAAATCGAACGATGCAAAACCCGACACGGTACTACGCGCCGACTTGCGGTACTACAGGAGGCGGATGTAAAATTACATCCGCCTTACTTCCTTCGTGCTCTCGAGCGGATCAGACTCACGGTACTACTCACAAGACTGGGCGGTATTATCACGAGGGCGCGGATGTAAAAATTACATCCGCCTCTACCGCAAGAGAGGCCGAGCACGCCATAGACCACGATACTACCGCTCCATAGGAGCGGTACTATCATGACGCCACGGTACTACCGCGAGGGCTTGCGGTACTACCACGGGGTCCTGCGGTACTACCGCTCCTGAAAGCAGTACTACCACAGGCCTCAACTAGTAGCACTAAAGGAATCCTTCTTTTTGCACAGATGAGGAGATAACGGAGGAAGCTCCAAGGCGCAAAGGGAAAGGCATGGTAAAGGAAGAAGCGTGTACGTGATGATTCCTCCCAAACCTTTCCACAGCGGACCCCCTCTTAATAGAACGGTTATCCTACGACTCAAATCCACCAAAGGAGACGTAGAACACCACCGTCTTCAATAGTCTTCGAGGGTTACCAAACTGTCTTGTGCCTAACGACAAAGCAACTGAAATACTCAAGGCACACGATTAGTCCGCAAATGCATTGTCATCAATCACCAAAACACCTTAGGGATAAGCATGCCCTTACAATCTTCCCCTTTTTGGTGGATTGATGACAATACGGGATTTGCACGAAGGGAAAGAATGTAGCACAAGCAAACCCCACACCTCTAAAATATAGATGAGCTCCCCCTAGATTCGTGCTAGAGATTAAAGTGCTTTGGACTGCATGGCACGAACACTAGGATCACCACTCCCCCTATATTTTAGAGACAAAGCGTATCAAGATAGTAAATATGAGCAAGACATAAGTAGCATAGCTAATACAGTACGATAGAGAGCATATGTGTAAAAATTAATGTTCGGTCATCGACGACCACGAGGGTGTGGTGTTTGTGACGGTGCCACCATTTCTAAGCAGCTTAATGTAGTAACCGAGATCGTTTAATATCTGTGAACCGTCATTATATTGGACCATCAAAAATTTAAGAAGAAAATCAA
The DNA here is from genome assembly GCA_021437245.1 of Aegilops speltoides. Taxonomy (NCBI): domain Eukaryota; kingdom Viridiplantae; phylum Streptophyta; class Magnoliopsida; order Poales; family Poaceae; genus Aegilops; species Aegilops speltoides. Next base: position 56,048,664 of record CM038144.1, on the reverse strand, counting down.
AAGTCACTTTCAGATATGCTCACAAATGAAGGATGAATCCGACAGAAAGAATTAGCTGGGCTTGTCACGTCCAGATAGCTAGAGAGGGAAGGTCGGCTTCATCATCAATGAGCATGTGTAACAATGTTCGTCATCGTAGACGATTAGGGTGTTTGTAAGCAGCCTCGTGTAGTAAACGAGATGGTTTAGTCCAATAATCATCTTCTTACTTGAAAGCATTTTATTCACATGGTCCTAAAATTTATAAACCAGATTGATCTGTACTTGAAACTAGAATTAGAAAAAAAGATTAAATTTAGTGAACGTATACTGTCAAATTATGTCAATGCTTGAAAATTTTGCAAGCACTAGCTTGGAAAATGAAAACATACACTCATATTTCAGTTGACAGTGACAAATTTTGCAAGCACTAACTTGGAAAAATCCTACTGCAGTTTACTGAAATTTCCTTAATGTTCATGGAATGTGCTTTCATCAACTAATTTTCCTTGATGTTCTAAAGATCAAGGACTGCTAATTAAACTTCTTGTCCTGAAATTTAAATAGAAATTCAATTTTGTCAGCACAGTGTTGCTGCCTGTACAAATTCTTAGCTTTGCTCGACAAAACTGTTTTACTTTACCAAAGTAGACAATGCTCTTCAACTAGGCAGGGCAGGGCAGGCAGGAATGCTCTTCAACTCACCAAAACGAACTGGGAATTATCCCGACACCACCACCATGCTTCCTCCTGACAGAAGAACCCTCAGCACTCAAATTCCCTGCAGCCACATTGCCCTGAGATTTGATTTAGCAGCAAAGCAGAGCATTTGGTTTAGCAGCAAAGAAAAGCAAAGCAGAACATCTACTGTACTTGAACGTCTAAAGCAAAGCAGAGCATTTGATGCTACCTAAAACATGAACAGTAAACTGTCCCAGCGATGCACACAATTGAGCACACAGTAAACTGAATTTTACTGAACTTGGTAATTTTACTGAGCACACAATTGAAGTGCTTGTGCATTTAATCTCCACTTCTTTTCTTTTGATAGTGAAAGTCAATCTGAATTTTGTAAGCAGAGAAGCAATGTAGTGACTGTACTTCAAGTTAAATTCAGTCAATGTGTACACAAAGTAGTGATTTTGTCACCAATTGAATTCAATTATCACCACGGTTTACACTGAATTTATACTGTATGTTCACCAATACTGGAAGCATGCAAAGTGCAAGGCTAACTGAATCTATACTGTATGTTCATCTATTGTACTCCATGGCTAACTGAATTTTGTCAGTAATGTACTCGTACTCCCAATACTCTATGGCTCACCTGCACCAAAAGAAGCAGCATCCATTCCTCTGCAATACTCCATTCCTCCTCCAATCGCTGCACAAACCAATCGCTGCAAAAAATCAGCTCACCTGCTTGCTTCCACAGACAGACATCACTTGTAAATTCAGAAGACAGACTGCGCTATGGGCGGCGGGAAGCGAGCGAAGCGGCAGCGGCGGCGCTGGTGGAGCCAAGAGTGCAGGTCCTCCATCATCAGCCCGAGGAGCAAGACGAGCTGTTGGAGCAAATCTTCGTCTTCCCCATGTCCTGATTGTCTTTCCCACGCCACCGTCGCCGGAGCTCGAGGTCTGGAGGAGGTGCTCGAGGATGAGGAGCACGAGGACGAGGAGCGGGTCATCGAGCGCCGCCGCCGGAGCTCGAGGTTTGGAGGAGGTCTCGAGGATGAGGAGCGGGTCATCGAGCGCCGCCGACGGAGCCGGCAAGGCACGAGCTTTACAGAAAAGGGGATCCCTTCCCTCTTGATCTCCTAGTGCGGACGGAGAGAAGCGGCGAGACGAGGGGAGAAGGCGGCGGCATGCGGCGAGGCGACAAGCGGCAAAGCGGCGAGGCGACGGAGCAGCGGCGGCGGCGTGGCGCAGGCGACGGCGGAGAAGCGCATTTGAGGAGGAGGGCTGCTTAGTTTGTCGAAGAAAGGGGAGGTGATTTTCGTAAAATGTCGTTGGGGACAACTTTTCCCGGACGGAGGGAGTACAAGCAACTGCCTCTACACTGGATCTTTCTGAATGATTGTCGATTAATCTGATGGCTTGGTTTTCATTATCTGCCCTATCCACATGGTCATTGCGCAAACAGTGACAACACAGTTCATGGGAATTTTTGCTAAACATAAGATTTTTTGCTCTACAGAGGTGTGATAAAAATAATAGTAATTGAGTAAAACTCTATGCTAGTGTTAGAAAGATAGGCCGGACAAGCTTCCATGTCTATAAAATAGGGCTTTTGGGAGTCGATTTTGGGATTCCTTGATGCTAAATTTTGATAAAAGGTCCTCTTCTCTAGCCGTCTACGCTTCTCCTCTCTGTATGCGTTGTATTCAAAAATGTAATGATGTCTTGTAGTCAAATATATAAGCATGCCCAAACCTCCATACAAGAACAAGGTTTGTACGCTTCTCTTTTCCTAAAATGTGTGCATTAGTAACATGCGTGCTTCTCTTCTCTTCTTCAAAAACTAGATCATTAATGGCGCGTGTTGCTGCGCCCGTCTATTTTGACTTATAGTATTTGCTATACTACAAAGTAATTGGTACACATTTGTTTGAAGTATTGTGTTTTCTTGTGGCTTGTGGTTATTTCCTCCGGCAAGCTGGAGTTCTGAAAAATGCCATAAAATTTTACAAGGCTTTGTGAATTTAACCTTTAGTTCTTTTCTAAATAAATTTAACCTTTTGTGAATTTCCATCAATAATGCCATTTGTCATTTTGTTATATTTCTATACCTTAGTTTTCTTCATGGTATGATTATTACTCCCTCCATTCCTAAATATTTGTCTTTTTAGAGATTATAAATGGACTACCACATATGAATGTATATTGACATATTTTAGAGTGTAGATTCACTCATTTTGCTCCGTATGTAGTCACTTGTTCAAATCTCTAGAAAGACAAATATTTAGGAACGGAGCGAGTAGAATTTAGATGATGATGCCCAACCTTTTGATAAACCAATGTCCTCTATGCGCACATGCCTAGAGGATATCTTTTTATTTTGTTTTTGGCATAGGAGAGCAAATCTGAACTGAAGGCATGTACTATATCTTGCTGTTCACTTGTTGTACCTATATGGTTGAGAGGCATCAGGAAATACATACAAGTTATGCTACGCTAACACTACACCATCTAGTGCCAACATGGTCCAGATGGTTATCGTTTTCCCTAGGCGGTTGTCATGGGAGAGACATGGACCAAGCATCGTTGTGAAGCAGAGCAAGCAAACACTGCTTCTCCTGAGGCTGAAACAGATGGAGGCTGACCGATCGGTCCACACCGAACTGGAGTTGCACGTGCTTCCTAACACAAAGAAGGACTGTATTAACAGTTGTGTGAGGGGAACCAAATTTAAGACATTAAATTAGCTATCATTGCAAATTAAAGTTTAGCAAGAAAAATGTTTGAAGTATCAATTGGATATTATCTGTGAGCATCAATAAGGTTTGGTAACCATTTGGAGTATAAGGCTGGGAATCAAATTTTATGTCAAAGAAACTCTACAAATTGTTCCAAAACAATTGAACCCATTGCCCATAATCACAACAAAAATGATGCGAGTTCTACAGTTTTAATTCAAAAGATGATTACTTCACCACAACATAATTCTTTTGTTTGGAAGATATCATGTCGTAACACTAACCATTTAGTATCCAGAATTCAGCAAAATTACCTACAGTGAATCGTTGGTATTTACCTACATGTTCCGTTGCAGTTGCAGTCTTTGTCAACTAACCAATATACTCTACCAGCTGCCTGACCTCACCGTGCGTTGGCGCACACCCCGTCGAGCACATCCTAATCAAGTGAGATGACGCAAATAAGGAACGAATCACTGCAATGCAACGTGGACCTTTGGAATGAACTAAAGTGGATTGGCCTTACCGAGCAGCCGAAGCAAACAAGCCAATCCCTCATGCAAACATTGGTTTCAGGAACCAAATCGATTAGGAGGGGGAGTGGAAAAGATGCCAACCAGAGGAGTGAACATGGCTGGAGAAGGGATGGGGATGGGAAGATATGAAGCAAGACATGAGGGCGAGGAGTTTTGAGGCGGCTAGATGTGGCCGGCGGCGGCGACGCCAGGAGTGGGGCGCGAAGGGAAGGGCAGCATCCTCCCGCGCCTCCGCTCGAGCGCCTCGGCTGGATCCCGCGCCTCCACTCGATCGACACAAACCGCCCGCTCCTCTGTATCGAGAGCCGCTGCGCCTAGGCTGGACCGGGATCTTGCCCCCGCAACTCCGGTCGATCCCTCTCCTCTGTGCATCGCCTCTGGCAGATCCTCTCCTCTGCATCCCACGTCGTTTTGAAAAATATTAGTGCACGAGATTTATCTGATTTCTTAGAGCATCTCCAACAGGCGCGGCAAAAGGCGCGCGCGCGGTAAAATCGCGATTTAAGCGCTACGCTGTTTCCGCTGCGCTCCGCCGATGGCGGGAAATTCGCGCGGAAAGCGCTTTGCATGGAGAAAGCGCACGCGGCGCGCTAAAACTATCAAGCCCGCTTCTGCGCTTATAATTGCCCTCACACGCTTTCACAGCCACGCAGACACCACGCGCCATTCCTCGCAAACTTCGCGCCGCCGCTTCGCCGCTTCGCCGTTTAGCCGCTCCAAGGCCACCACCACAGCGCCACCATGCCGCCGCCGCCGGGTGCCGGGCTATCGCGGCGTCGCGCTACGCCCAACGGCTTGTTCTCCGCCGAGATACGGTCCGGCGACGCGCGGCTCGGCCTCGATGCGTTCAGAAGCGCCGACGAGCGGCCCGCGATACGACGCGGCGGCGTGGCGCTGGACGAGCCCCGGCGCAGATGAACTTCGCGACGTCTTCACGCTGCAAGCGGCGCGGCGCGCCGCCCTCCGCCGCGCCTCATCACCGACATGGACCGTGCGACCACGCTTCGGCGCGCCGCCGCCTCGCCGCCGAGGAGGACGAAGCGAAACCATGGCGAGTGGCGCCGCCGCCACCGGAGGACGCCGCCGCCGAAACACGCCATCTGGCGGAGAGGACGGCGAGGCGCCGGCGAGCTGGCCGACGTCTGCGCGAAGGCATTGGCGAACGCCGCGATCTGAATTGTTTCAAAGAAAGGGAGGTCGTTCTTCACGCGGGGCGATGACCGTTGGGATGACATATGGCTCTCAACCTTGGACGACACCGACGAGGATGATGATGGTGATGATGATGATAGCGACTTGGAGTAGCTTTATCTATCTATCTATGCCGTAGTAGTGCCTATCTATCTATGTATGCCGTAGTAGTGCCTATCTATCTATGTATGTCGAACTATCTATCTATGTATGGTGAACTATCTATCTATCTATCTATCTGCATCGTTTTTTATCTATGAAAAATGCTCACATTGTATTTTAACGCTACCGCTTTGAGCTGCTGCAGCTGCTTTTTACAGCTCTTTGGAGTCAAGCAGCAACGCCGCCACCCGCCAAAACAGGCGTTCGGCCAGCGCCAAATCAGTTTTTACTGCGCGCTATATAGCTACCTGTTGGAGATGCTCTTATGGGCTGGCCGAACAGGCCCAGTTGACCAGATTTCTTGGTTTCGGCCGCGGGAGTAGTAGCCCATTAGGACAGCTGGGCCACTGCATAACACATGCGGGACAGATGCTTGTTTACACGAGATCAGATGGCCAGAAACATCAGGATCACGAAATCGGACGGCCGAAAACCCAAATCACTGTAAGGACTCGCTTTAGGTGCGATTATACTGTCCTTAATGTGTGCCTCTCTTCTCCAAATTTTATGCCATGTAACCGTTTCGTAAATCAATTAGGCACATGCAACAATACTAACATGCGTGCATTACTTGCTGCACCATATTTGATTCAACCATGGCAAATTTAGTAACTCTTCCCATGTTACTTTGGTAAATTCATAAAGTTGGGATCACTTTTTAGAAGAACACTTCTCCTAAATTTTGCCATGTGCCCATGGCACATTCCTAAATTTGCCCTCTTTTAAACATACAAATCTCCTAAATTTTCCATGTTCCCCATTTACAAATAAACCATAATAACATTATACTTTTGACGAATCTCAACACTGGATCTTTCAACATTGTAAATTTATACTTTTGATAAACATCTACACTGGATCGTTCCACATGATTGTCGATTAATCTGATTGCTTGCTTTTCATTATCTGCCCTATTCACATGGCCATTGCGCAAACAATGACAGCACCATCATGGTAACTTTTGCCAAAAATAAGATATTTTTCTACAGAGGTGTGATAAAAATGAGAGAACTTGTGGGTCATCAAGACTCTTTTCTGGTGCCGTTGCCGGGGAGTGTAGCGCTTTTGGTGAGTGAAACTTGGTAAGGAAACATTTATATAGTGTGCTGAAATTTTCTGTCACTTGTTACTATGGAAATTAATCCTTCGAGGGGCTTGTTCAGGGTATCTTCACCCCGACCAGAAGAGCAAAGAGTTGCTCCTCAACCTACTAAACCTACTGAAAATATTTACTTTGAGATTCCTTCGGGTATGATAGAGAAACTGCTAGCTAATCCCTTTGCAGGAGATGGAACATTGCATCCTGATTTACACCTTATCTTTGTGGATGAAGTTTGTGGATTATTTTAAGCTTGCAGGTATTCCCGATGATGTTGTCAAAAGGAAGGTCTTCCCTTTATCTCTGAAGGGAGATGCATTGACATGGTATAGGCTATGTGATGATACGGGATCTTGGAATTATAAATGACTGAAGTTGGAATTTCACCAGAAGTTCTATCCTATGCATCTTGTTCATCGTGATCATAATTACATATATAATTTCTGGCCTCACGAAGGAGAAAGCATCGCTCAAGCTTGGGGGAGGCTTAAGTCAATGTTATATTCATGCCCCAATCATGAGCTCTCAAGAGATATGTTATTCAAAAAATTTATGCTCGGCTTTCTCCCAATGATCGCAACATGCTCGATACTTCCTGTGCTGATTCTTATATGCTAAAGACTATTGAATTCAAGTGGGACTTATTGGAAAGAATTAAACGCAACTCTGAACATTGGGGTTCCGAGGATGGGAGTCAGGTATAACACCTAAGTTTGATTGTGTTAAATCTTTTATGGATACTGTGACGCCCCCAATTCAATCGTACACTAATCATACATGCAAATGTGTACGATCAAGATTAGGGACTCACGGGGAGATATCACAACACAACTCTAGACACAAATTAAAATAATACAAGCTTTATATTACAAGCCAGGGGCCTCGAGGGCTCGAATACAATCTCGATACACAAGAGTCAGCGGAAGCAACAATATCTGAGTACAGACATAAGTTAAACAAGGATGCCTTAAGAAGGCTAGCACAAAAGCAACAACGATCGAAGAGGCAAGGCCTCCCGCACGACCTCCTAACTACTCCGGCCGTCGGCGTCTTCACGTAGCAAAGATCCATCGGCGGTGGCATCGGCTCCAGGGATCCACCATCTGGTTGCATCAACCGAAAAGAAGAAGGAAGGGGGAAAAGGGGTAGCAAAGCAACCGTGAGTACTCATCCAAAGTACTCGCAAGCATAAGATCTACACTAAGTATGCACTGGTATCAAATGGAAGGTTTGTATTTGTGGACTGAACTGCAGAATGCTAGAATAGAAGGGGAAAGCCAGCCTATCGAAGACTAGCATCTTCACGCAGCTCCTCGCATCTTGCAGCATGTAGAAGAGTAAAGAATAGCAGTTTATATTTAACAAGCATGTTGTAACAATAATGCCCAGAGATCCTTCCTGGACTCCCTGCGAGAAAGCAATCCCGGAGCCACATATCTCAAGTATCCATTTGTAGTTGTATAAGATCAGGATATAAGTCTGAACGTCCATTACCGTGGACACGGTACTCAAATATATAACTTCCCTGCAGGGGTGCACCACGTTACCCAACACGCTCGATCACTCTGGCTGGACACACCTTTCTGTGGTCAATGCCCGCCCTCGGAAGATCAACACGTCGCAGCCCGACCTAGGCTCAGCAGAGAGGTCCCCGCCGGTTTACATCCTAAGCACTCCGGGGTCTGGGCCCATCGCCCATTTCACTCCGGATCGTTGTGCGCAAGGGGATACCAGCACCACCCGTGAAGTGGATGGCACGATCCGGCCCGGCCACAATGCTGAACTGGACGTCTGACAAAGCTTCGGCTAATACCACGACGTCGAGGCCCATATCTATTCTCGCGTGGTTGTTAGTGCGTAAAGGCCAGAGGCCAACTCAGAACAAATACCCAAACCATAATGTATTATTAGCTTGCGGAGACGAGCAGAGACTCACGATCGAAAGTGACCCCGTCGCCCCGTCTCGTGGACTTACGACAAGGGCCTAGAATGCCCGGCCGTGCCACGTAACCATCTTGCGGGTGCTTTCCGGGCCCGCCCGACTTCCACCAAGGTCTCAAGTAAAAGTCAAGGTAACTGTGTGTCCAGACATCAAGGGGAAAACCCAAGGAATCACCCCCGGTGGATTCCACTCAATGTAATCATCAAGGTGAACGTAAGAGGGACCACCCTCGAGGTTCACACTTGAGGTGTTGAACGACAGAGCCGTATCGGGAATGGTGAAAGAGGAAATCACCCTCGATGACCACGACCAAATAGCTACACTACAGAATTATCATCAGGAGTGCGTTATGAGGGATCACCCTCGACACTCGATAGTAGCTCTGCAGAGTCGAGCAACTAAAGGGGCGTGATGTGATGTGAGGTGTCGGGCTCTGGTCGTCGATCACGTCGATCGAGGCGTCGATGATGAAGCAGGGGCAATAAGGACAAGTGGGGGTCACTGATGGATCACTAGTCAACCTATACTAAGCAGTTTAGAATAAGCAGGTAGGTAACAATAGCAGGTACAAAAGCAGGCTATGCATCAGAATAGGAGCAACCAATAATAGTAGCAAAATCTAATGCAAGCATAAGAGTATAGAATGGGCGATATCGGGATGATCAAAGGGGGGCTTGCCTGGTTGCTCAGACAAGAAGGAGGGTCGTCGTCAACGTAGTCGATCACAGTGGCATCGACAGCCGTCACGGGGTCTACCGAAGAGAAGAGGGGGGAGAAAACAGTAAATACACGCAAATATATGCACAACATGACAATAAGCGATGCTAGAGGTGTTCTAACGCGGTGCTACACGATACCGGTGAAGTGGGATAACATCCGCGAAAGTTTTCCCGGTTCCGGACGTCTGTCAGACAAATGAACCGGAGGGGAAAAGTTCAACGCTTGCTATGCTAGGGACGTGTGGCGGGCGAACGGACCGCGGGTTCAGATTCGTCTCGTCGTTCTGAGCAACTTTCATGTATAAAACTTTTTCATCCGAGCTACGATTTATTTTATATGAATTTCTAAAGTTTTATTAATTTTCTAGAATTTCTGGAATTGTGCATTCATTTTAATCCGAATTGACCAAGTCAAACTGACTAGTGAAAAGTTGACTGGGGGTCCACCTGTCAGTGACTAGACTTAGTTAGACTTTAATTAAATTAGATTGATTAGAAGTGGGGGCCACATGTCATACACATTAGACTAATTAATCAACTAACCTGGCTAACCTAATTAGTACTACTAATTAGAATCACGGCCGGCCGTACTGGACAGTATCCAGCCGGCCACACACCCACACACTCACGCACACACAGCACACAACGCGCGCGCGCACACACGCTGCACACAACTAGAGGTTAAAACTGTGTTTTTTGTCAACAGAAGATAGCATTTTGTGATTTTCATTTGATTTAAACCATGCATCAAATGGATTTGGTCCAGTGGGGTAAAATGAAGTTTGTCAAGTACACTCAGAGCCCAGATTATTTTTGTCCACATAAGAACTTGTTTTGTGGATGTTTATTGGCTGTCAAAGGCGCTACTCAATGTGAATTTGCCGAAGCTAGCTGCAGCTACAGTAACTGAATGTTACTGTAGCTAGCAGTCAGTAGGAGCGGCAGCAGTATTAGCGCAGCAACAGGGCAGGAGCTTCAGCAGAAGCAGCGCGGGCAGGCGCATGGGCGCGCGCGGGACGGCAAGCAGGGCCGGGCGCGGCCGCGTGCGGGCACAGGCGCACAACAGCGGCAGCAACAGCGCAGGAGCAGCAGCAGTACACACCTACGCACGTATGTACGTGTACGCGAACTCCGACGAGCTCGGGAACGGAGGCTACCGCAACGAATCGAGGGGGCAAGCAGGGGGAATCGGTGCGGTGGTCTCGGGTTCGAGCCCAGGGACTCGTCCGAGATGAACCAAGGTGCGCACGCGTTGGGTGCGGCCGGAGGTGCTGAGCACGCACGCGGGCTCGGGGTGCGGGCTGCGGCCACAGGGGCCACGCCGGGGAGCGCGACCGCGGCGGCGGAAGCGCGAGTGCGTCGGAGGCGAGCTACGGCTTACGAGGAGAGCAGCGGGGAGAGAGGCCGGACGTGGTGCTCACCGGGCTCCTGCAGATGTGCTAAAGCGGGCTCGGGGGAGGCCTGGAGGAGCGAGACGACGGCGGCGAGCACGGCGACTGGAGGTTGAAGAAGAGGAGGCAGCGAGCGTTCCGATGGCTGCGGCGTTGACGAAGACGATGAGGCCATTGCGCTGCTCCCCGAGACTAAGCAGAGCACCAGCTCGACGGAGACGAGGGCCCGGAGCTCGTGGCCAGGACGCGGGGGCGAGTCGACGGCTCGACGCAGGTGGACGTGGCTAAGGCAATGACGAGCTGCGGATCTGGAGAGGGAGCGCGAGGGAAGAGGGGTTAGGGTTAGGGGGCGAGGTCGGCCTTATAGGCGGCGGGGCTGTGGCGGATGGGCGCCACGGCGACGCCCTCTGCCGTGGCGGCCATCCCTGGTGTCCACGAGCACGTGAACAGGGAAGATGGGGGGAAGCGGGGGAAGTTGGGCCGGTCCAGCTCGGTCAGTGAGGTCAGCTGGGCCATCTTGCACAGGGGGAGGGGGTTTTCTTTTTGTTTTTATTGTTCTGTACATTTACTTTTCTATTTTACTATCTATTCATTTTGGTTTTATAAAATACCTAATCAGCACCTAAATTAAATTTACTAAACATGCTACTGCCATAAGAATTTCTACTCCTAGACAAAATAGTTTGATATATTATAAATTAGAAAAGGCATTTACTTAATTGTTTCAGCTATTGTTTTCATTATTTTGGGACATTTAAACACTTTATAAAAGTGTGGTTTCTATATGATAAATATCCAAAGATTAATTGCCACACTTCGCACATTTTAGTTTGCATGTTTGAGGAATTTGAATTTTGGACTTAAATTTGAATTTGAATTGAATTATGATTTGGATCAAGAGAGGATTAATAACAGTAATGTGATGACATGGCACCATTAACATGGGATTACTGTAGCTTAATTATCTGGGCGTCGCAGATACCGATGCTTTTCGTGGATTTAGCGCTAAATATGGACTTGACTCTAAGATAGTAGCTACTTTCTGTGAATCTTTTGCTACTCATGTTAATCTCCCTAAGGAGAAGTGGTTTAAATATAATCCTCCCGTTGAAGTAAAAGTAGTTGCACCTATTACAGTTGAAGAAAAGACTGTCACTTATAGTGATCCTATTGTTCCTACTACTTATGTTGAGAAACCTCCTTTTCCTGTTAGGATAAAGGATCATGCTAAAACTTCATTTGTTGTTAAGTAAGAGTAATACTAGAACTTATACACCTCCTGAGCAAATCAAAGTTGAACCTAGTATTGCTATGGTTAAAGATCTCTTGGATGATAATTTAGATGGGCATGTTATTTATTTATGTGGTGAGACTGCTAATATTGCTAGACCAGATGCTAAGATACATAGACCTGTAGTAGGCATGCCTGTTATTTCAGTTAAAATAGGAGATCATTGTTATCATGGCTTATGTGATATGGGTGCTAGTGCTAGTGCAATACCTTATGACTTATATAAAGAAATTATGCATGACATTGCACCCATTGAATTAGAAGATATTGATGTTACCATTAAGCTTGCCAATAGGGACACCATTAAACCAGTTGGGATTGTTAGAGATGTCGAAGTCTTGTGTGGAAAGGTTAAATATCCTGCTGATTTCCTTGTTCTTTGTTCCCCACAAGATGACTTTTGTCCCATTATTTTTGGTAGACCCTTCTTGAATACTGTTAATGCTAGGATTGATTGTGAAAAGGATATTGTTACAATTGGCTTAGAGGATATGCCTCATGAGTTTAATTTTGCTAAGTTTCGTAGACAACCCCGTGATAAAGAATCACCTAGTAAGGATGAGATTATTGGTCTTGCTTCTATTGCCGTGCCTCCTACTGATCTATTAGAACAATATTTGCTAGACCATGAGAATGATATGTTTATGAATGAAAGAAGGGAAATAGGTGAAGTGTTCCTTCAACAGGGTCCTATTCTGAAACATAGCTTATCTGTTGAAATCCTAGGGGATCCCCCTCCACCCAAGGGTGATTCCGTGTTTGAGCTCAAACCATTACCTGATAATCTCAAGTATGCTTATCTTGATGAAAAGAAAATTTATCCTGTTATTATTAGTTCTAACCTTTCAGAGCAAGAAGAAGAAAGATTATTGAAAACTCTGAAGAAGCACCGTGCTGCTATTGGATATACTCTGGATGATCTCAAGGGCATTAGTCCCACGTTATGCCAACACAAAATTAAATTGGAGGAAGATGCCAAACTAGTCAGAGATCCTCAACGACAATTAAATCCTAAGATGAAGGAAGTGGTAAGAAAGTAGATACTAAAGCTCCTTGAGGCAGGTATAATTTATCCCATTGCTGATAGTGATTGGGTAAGCCCTGTCCATTGTGTTCCTAAAAAGGGAGGTATTACTGTCGTTCCTAATGATAAAGATGAATTGATCCCGCAAAGAATTATTACAAGTTATAGGATGGTAATTGATTTCCATAAATTAAATAAAGCTACTAAGAAAGATCATTACCCTTTAGCTTTTATTGATCAAATGCTAGAAATTCTATCCAAACACACACATTTCTGCTTTCTAGATGGTTATTCTAGTTTCTCTCAAATACCTGTGTCAGCGGGGGATCAATCGAAAACTACTTTTACTTGCCCTTTTGGTACTTTTGCTTATAGACATATGCCTTTTGGTTTATGTAATGCACCTGCTACCTTTCAAAGATGTATGATGGTTATATTCTCTGACTTTTGTGAAAAGATTTGTGAGGTATTCATGGATGATTTCTCCGTTTATGGATCCTCTTTTGATGATTGCTTAAGCAACCTTGATCAAGTTTTACAGAGATGTGAAGACACTAGCCTCGTCTTGAATTGGGAAAAGTGCCACTTTATGGTTAATGAAGGCATTGTCTTGGGGCATAAGATTTCCGAGAGAGGTATTGAAGTTGATAAAGCTAAAGTTGATGCTATTGAAAAGATGCCATGTCCCAAGGACATAAAAGGTATAAGAAGTTTCCTTGGTCATGCCGGTTTTTATAGGAGGTTCATTAAGGACTTTTCTAAAATCTCTAGGCCTCGACTAATTTATTGCAAAAGATATTCCTTTTGTCTTTGATGATGACCGTGTAGAAGCATTTGAAATACTTAAGAAAGCTTTGATCATCGCACCTATTGTTCACCACCGATTGAATTTACCCTTTGAAATTATGTGTGATCCTAGTGATTATGTTTGTAGGTGCTGTCCTAGGGCAAAGAGTTGATAAAAAATTGAATGTTATCCAAGATGCTAGTAAAACTCTTGATAACGCCGGAGAAATTATGCTACTCTGAAAAAGAGTTCTTAGCAGTTGTGTTTGCATGTGATAAGTTTAGACCTTATATTGTGGATTCCAAAGTTACTCTTCACACTGATCATGCTGCTATTAAATACCTTATGGAAAAGAAAGATGCTAAGCCTAGACTCATTAGATGGGTTCTCTTGCTCCAAGAATTTGATTTGCATATTATTGATAGAAAGGCAGCTGAGAACCCCGTTGCAGACAACTTGTCTAGGTTAGAGAATGTTCTTGATGACCCACTACCTATTGATGATAGCTTTCCTAATGAACAATTAGCGGTCGTTAATGCTTCTCGTACTGCTCCCTGGTATGCTGATTATGCTAATTACATTGTTGCCAAATTTATACCACCTAGTTTCACATATCAGCAAAATAAAAAGTTCTTTTATGATTTAAGACATTACTTCTGGGATGACCCACACCTTCATAAAGAAGGAGTAGATGGTGTTATTAGACGTTGTGTACCTGAGCATGAACAGGAACAGATCCTACGCAAGTGTCACTCTGAATCGTATGGAGGACACCACGCTGGAGATAGAACTGCACATAAGGTATTGCAATCCGGTTTTTATTGGCCTACTCTCTTTAAAGATGCTCGTAAGTTTGTCTTGTCTTGTGATGAATGCCAAAGAATTGGTAATATTAGTAGACGTCAAGAAATGCCTATGAATTATTCTCTTGTTATTGAACCATTTGATGTTTGGGGCTTTGATTATATGGGATCTTTTCCCGCCTCTAATGGTTACACACATATTTTAGTTGCTATTGATTACGTTACTAAGTGGGTAGAAGCTATCCCAACTAGTAGTGCTGATCATAACATGTCTATTAAGATGCTTAAAGAAGTTATTTTTCCGAGGTTTGGAGTCCCTAGATATCTTATGACTGATGGTGGTTCACATTTTATTCATGGTGCTTTCCGTAAGATGCTTGCTGAGTATGATGTTAATCATAGAATCGCATCTCCCTATCACCCGCCGTCTAGTGGTCAAGTAGAGTTGAGCAACAGAGAACTCAAATTAATTTTGCAAAAGACTGTCAATAGATTTAGAAAGAATTGGTCCAAAAAACTTGATGATGCACTATGGGCCTATAGAACTGCATATAAACATCCTATGGGTATGTCTCGTATAAGATGGTTTATGGAAAAGCATGTCACTTACCTCTAGAACTAGAACATAAAGCATATTGGGCAATTAAAGAGCTCAACTGTGACTTAAAACTTGCCGGTGAGAAGAGGTTGTTTGACATTAGCTCACTTGATGAATGGAGAACCCAAGCCTATGAGAATGCCAAGCTATTCAAAGAAAAAGTTAAAAGATGGCATGACAAAAGGATACAAAAGTGTGAGTTTAACGTAGGTGATTATGTGTTATTATTCAACTCTCGCTTAAGATTTTTTGCAGGAAAACTTCTCTCTAAATGGGAAGGTCCTTACGTTATCGAGGAGGTCTATCGTTCCGGTGCCATAAAATTCAACAACTTCAAAGGCATAAGTCCGAGGGTGGTGAACGGTCAAAGAATCAAACATTATATCTCAGGTAATCCTATCAATGTTGAAACTAATATTATTGAGACCGTAACCCCAGAGGAATACATAAGGGACACTTTCCAGAACGTTTCAGACTCCGAAAAGGAATAGGTATGTGGTACGGTAAGTAAGCCAACTCCAAAACAGTTCTAATAGCAATTTTCTCTGTTTTGGAATATTTAAGAATTTTGGAAAGCAAGAAGTAATCCAGAAAGGACACGAGGCCTCCACGAGGGTGGAGGGCGCGCCCACCCTTACTGGGCGCGCCCCCCTGTCTTGTGGCCACCTCGTGTGCCTTCCGGACTCCGTTTTCTTGCACTTTACGTATTTTGGTCGGTAAAAATTCATTATATAATCTCCCGAAGGCTTTGACCACCGTATCACGCAACTATCTTCTGTTTTTGTTTTGAGCTGTTTCTATGACAGAACTAGAGCACCATGACGTCGCCCTCCTTCAATAATGAAGACAAGGATGCTTGGCTATTGAAGATAGAGCTGAAAAGAGAAGAACCGGAGGAGACCAACAAGGATGAAGAGATCAAGAAGTCCATGGAGGATCAAGCTCCGGCGGTGGAAGAAGAAAACATCCCTCAACCTTTACCTAACCTCTTTACCCAACTGAGATTGAAGCTTTCAATATGATTTAGTTAGCTCGCATACAGAATAACTATCTCACAGAGGAGAATATTTTGTTGAAGGATCATATCGCCGGACTCAAGGGCATTATCCGCAAGTTGGAGGAGCTTTTACGCTCGATGTGCGATTATCCACCATCATCATCACCACCTCCATCACCTCCGAGGACATAATTACATGGGTATGGGCACTCCCCTTGGCAACTGCCAAGCTTGGGGGAGGTGCCCCGGTATCGTATCACCATCACACTCCTATCTTTACCATTTTACTTAGTTCGATCCTTTTAGTAATATCTTGATCTAGTAGATTGAAGTTTTGATATCAAGTAGTTTTGGTTTTTGCTTTGAGATCTCTTTATGTAATCGAGTCCGTGAGCTATCTATAATAAAGATTAGTGTTGAGTCAAGGGCTTTGCTATCTTGCTATGATCTTGAGAAAGTAGAAAGAATAAAAAGAATAAAAGAGTTCATATTGACCTTATGGATAGTAATAACTTCACACATAAAAAGTATGAGGCATAAAAGTTGTTGAGAGTTGACAAACATAGTTTTGGTCATCGTTGCAATTAATAGGAAGTAATAAGGAAAGAGAGGTTTTCACATACAAATATACTATCTTGGACATCTTTTATGATTGTGAGCACTCATTAAGTATGACATGCTAAAAGAGTTGATGTTGGACAAGGAAGACAACGTAATGGTTTATGTTTTCTCACATCTCAGTTAAAGTATATTGTCATTGATCTTCCCAACATGTTGAGCTTGCCTTTTCCCCTCATGCTAGCCAAATTCCTTGCACCAAGTAGAGATACTACTTGTGCTTCCAAATATCCTTAAACCCAGTTTTGCCATGAGAGTCCACCATACCTACCTATGGATTGAGTAAGATCCTTCAAGTAAGTTTTCATGTTGCAAGCAATAAAAATTGCTCTCTAAATATGTATGACTTATTAGTGCATAGAAAATAAGCTTTATACGATCTTGTTATGGAAGCAATAAAAGCGACGGACTGCATAATAAAGGTCCATATACAAGTGGCAATAAAAAGTGACGTTCTTTTGCATTAAGATTTTGTGCATCCAACCCTAAACGCACATGACAACCTCTGCTTCCATCTGCGAAGGGCCTATCTTTTACCTTATGTTTTTACTTTATACTTGAGTCAAGGTGATCTTCACCTTTCCCTTTTTCATTTTATCCTTTGGCAAGCTCCTCGTGTTTGAAAGATCTTGATATATATATATATATATATATATATCCAATTGGATTTAAGTTAGCATGAATTATTATTGTTGACATCACCCAAAGGTGAGTACGTTGGGAGGCAACACAATAAGCCCCTATCTTTCTTAGTGTCCGGTTGAAACTCCATAACCACAGGTACTGCGTGAGTGTTAGCAATTGCAGAAGACTATATGATAGTTGAGTATGTGGACTTCTTTGAAGCTCTATTCTTGACTCTTTCGATGTTATGATAAATTGCAATTGCTTCAAAGGATCGAGATTATAGTTTGTTAGTTCTCAATGAAGTTTCTAAACCATACTTGACATTGTGAATTGATTGTTACTTGAGCATAAGAAATCATATGACAAAATCTATATATGTTGCTGTTATAAGAATGATCATGATGCCCTCATGTCCGTATTTTATTTCTATCGACACCTCTATCTCTAAACATGTGGACATATTTTTGATTTCGCTTCGCTTGAGGACAAGTGAGGTCTAAGCTTGGGGAGTTGATCGTCCATTTTGCATCATGCTTTTATATCAATATTTATTGCATTATGGGCTGTTAATACACATTATATCTCAATACTTATGGCTATTCTCTCTATTTTACAAGGTTTTCCATGAAGAGGGGGATCTTGCAGATGGAATTCAGGCCGAAAAGGAGCAAATATTGAAACCTATTACGCACAGCTCAAAAATCCTGAAACTCCACGGAAGTTATTTTTGGAATTAATAAGAATTATTGAGCGAAGAAACTACCAGAGGGGCCCACACCCAGCCGGGAGGGTGGGGCACGCCCACCTCACCGGCGCACCCCTGCCTCCTAGGCCCCTGGTGGCCCTTGGTGCCCATCTTCGCTATATGAAGGCTTTTACCTGGAAAAAAAATCGAGAGCAAGCTTATGGGATTAAACTCCGTGCACGAGGCGGAACCTTGGCGGAACCAATCTAGGGCTCCCATGAGCTGTTCTGCTGGGAAACTCCCCCGGGAGGGGGAAATCATCACCATCGTCATCACCAATGATCCTCTCATCGGGAGGGGGTCAATCTCCATCAACATCTTCACCAGCACCATCCCATCTCAAAACCCTAGTTCATCTCTTGTGTCCAATCTTGTATCCAAACCACAAATTGGTACCTGTGGGTTGCTAGTAGTGTTGATTACTCCTTGTAGTTGATGCTAATTAGTTTACTTGGTGGAAGATCATATGTTCAGATCCTTAATGCATATTAATACTCCTCTGATTATGAACATGAATATGTTTTGTGAGTAGTTACTTTTGTTCCTGAGGACATGGGTGAAGTCTTGCTATTAGTAGTCATGTGAATTTGTTATTCGTTCGATATTTTGATGAGATGTATGTTGTCTCTCCTCTAGTGGTATTACGTGAACGTCGACTACATGACACTTCACCATTATTTGGGCCTAGAGGAAGGCATTGGGAAGTAATAAGTAGATGATGCGTTGCTAGAGTGACAGAAGCTTAAACCCTAGTTTATGCGTTGCTTCGTAAGGGGCTGATTTGGATCCATATGTCTAATGTTGTGGTTAGGTTTACGTTAATACTTCTTTTGTAGTTGCGGATGCTTGCAATAGGGGTTAATCATAAGTGGGATGCTTGTCCAAGTAAGAGCAGTACCCAAACATCGGTCCACCCACATATCAAATTATCAAAGTACCGAACGCGAATCATATGAGCGTGATGAAAACTAGCTTGACAATAATTCCCATGTGTCCTCTGGAGCTCTTTTCTCATTATAAGAAATTGTCCAGGCTGGTCCTTTGCTACAAAAAGGATTGGGCCACCTTGCTGCACTTTATTTACTTTCATTGCTTGTCACCCGTTACAATTTATCTTATCACAAAACTATCTGTTACCTACAATTTCAGTGCTTGAAGAGAAAACCTTACTGAAAACCACTTGTCATTTCCTTCTGCTCCTCGTTGGGTTCGACACTCTTACTTATCAAAAGGACTATGATAGATCCCCCATACTTGTGGGTCATCACTATCACGTCCCTCTCATGCCGCATCCGTGGGTGACCCGGGGGGAAACCCTAGCCGTCCTCCCCCTCGAACCCTCCCGCCTCCCACCCTCCTCACCGCCATCCGCGGCGCCACCAGGCAAAGCCTGGCCGGCAGGCGGTGACGGGACGTCTTCCCCTTCAAGCATCTCCACTAGCGCGGGACAGTTGGATCACGAGGAGGCGCTGGGTTTGCGTGGGGTCTGGCGGCGCGGTAGGCGGGCTACCCTTGCTAACGTCGTGCTCGACGTGGTGGTGGCGGCGGGATCCCATCTCATGGCGTGGTGACGGCTACGTGGTGGGCTCAGCCAGGTGGTTGCGGGTGCCGCCGGCTTCAGATCGGATCTCGTTCTCATGCAGGACGTAGTCGGCCTGCGTGGGGTGGTGGTCTTCGCCACTGGCCATGCCGGATCTGCTAATTCGGCGCCTGGATATCTACTCCAGATGTTCTTCTCGACTCTAGTTGGGTTGAGCCCCATGGCAATATCATCTATGTAGTTTTCGGTTCTTGGCTCACTGTCGGATCCAGAGTAGACGATGGTTTTGTGGTATGGGATGGGGACCGGAGGAAACTTTGGTCGGTTGGTACGGCCCGGCATCGGCGGCATCCCTCAAACATCGTTACCCATCCTGGAGGCGAAGGTGAGGTCCCTCATATCCACCTTTGAACACCTCTCGGACGAAAGTCCAAAATTCTGACTGGATTGGGCGGCGGTGGCGTCCTACGCGTCATAACCTCCATGGAGGCGCCGTCTTAGGAGGCTCGGATGTTCGGTGAGAGGTGCTATGGGTGGTGGGCTCCGCATAGCTCCAGCAATGGCGACAGTGTGGAGGTTAGCAAGAGGAGTGGCATTGTATCTACCATGTTGATGACGACGAATATTGGCGGCATGGTGTAGCTAGATCTCGACGACGGATGTAGCTGGATAGACGAGCGCAGGGTGGTATGGCTGTCTTGTGCCGTGGCAGCATCAACGACAGCTAGACCGGGCAAGGTTGATGCGTCAGTATAGCTCTGAAGATGGATTGGTGGAAGTTGCTGGCGGCGGCCTCTGAGAGTGCGCCGGACCGGTGTGTGCCCCATACCCGGCAAGTGGCTTTGTTGGGGCCTCAGGTCTTAGATGTTAGGCTTGGCTGCGAGGTCTGTTTGGTATTAGGCCCGGACTATTAGCATCCCTTCATCAATTGGATAGGAGTAGCGACAGATGTTGCCTAGACGGTGGCTTCAGACTTACTGTTGTATTTGTTTATAAGGTCTTTTATGAATAATTAATAAAGTGGCCGCATGCATCGCCCAGATGTAGAGGCTGGGGGTCTTCCTCCTTTTAAAAAAAACTACAACATGCTTGTTGGAACAGTGACACTAGATCATCCTTGCTGATGGCTATTAGTTTCCCCAAATTGGCACTAAATCGTGTTGTTGAGGAGATAGAGGATGTTCGTTATGCGGTGGAGAGACATAAGAGGAGATGGAGATAGGGTTTGAGGGGTTTTAATTTTGATGCATAAAACCAAATGAAATGCAAAAAGCAAAACATATGAGTAATTAGCTCTAAATGCAACGAAGATAATGATAACCTAGTAAGCAATTGCAAGGAAAGTTCCATTTTTTGTATATTTGTTCATATTTTATGGATGGTTAAGGTGATTAGTATCCCAACACAACTCATACTTTTGTTTGTAGAGTATCGATGTAGATTTGCAAATGTAAAATTTTAGATGGTAAAATATGTTTATGTATTTTGCTAAAAACATAATTTACCAAGATTGAAGTTCTTTGCTGGGAAAAGTGTAAGATCATTTCTTCGAAAATAAATTCTGCTTTGGGGTACAACTGTTCTCAAATGATGTGACTGTGGTTTGTTTGTAGTGATTGCATCTATGCTATGTTTCTAAAAAAGCTCATGCAACGCGTTGATGACCCACAAGTATAGGGGATCTATCATAGTCCTTTCGATAAGTAAGAGTGTTGAACCCAACGAGGAGCAGAAGGAAATGACAAGCAGTTTTCAGCAAGGTATTCTCTGCAAGCACTGAAATTATCGGTAACAGATAGTTGTGTGATAAGATAATTCGTAACAGGAAGCGAGTAACTAAAGTAACTAAGGTGCAGCAAGGTGGCGCAATCCTTTTTGTAGCAAAGGACAAGCCTGGACGAACTCTTATATAAAGCAAAGCGCTCCCGAGGACAGATGAGAGTTACTGTCAAGCTAGTTTTCATCATGCTCATACGATTTGCGTTCGTTACTTTGATAATTTGATATGTGGGTGGATCGGTGCTTGGGTGCTACCCTTCCTTGGACATGCCTCCCAATTATGATTAACCCCTCTCACAAGTATCCGCAACTACGAAAGAAGAATTAAGATAAATCTAACCATAGCATGAAACATATGGATCCAAATCAGCCCCTTACGAAGCAACGCATAAACTAGGGTTTAAGCTTCTGTCACTCTAGCAACCCAGCATCTACTTATTAATTCCCAATGCCTTCCCCTAGGCCCAAATCATGGTGAAGTGTCATGTATTCGACATTCACATAACACCACTAGAGGAGAGACAACATACATCTTATCAAAATATCGAACGAATACCAAATTCACATGATTACTTATAACAAGACTTCTCCCATGTCCTCAGGAACAAACATAACTACTCCCAAAGCATATTCATGTTCATAATCACAGGAGTATTAATTATCATTAAGAATCTGAACATATGATCTTCCATTGAATAAACCAACTAGCATCAACTGCAAGGAGTAATCAACACTACTAGCAACCCACAGGTAGCAATCTGAGGTTTTGAGACGAAGATAGGATACAAGAGATGAACTAGGGTTTGAGAGGAGATGGTGCTGGTGAAGATGTTGATGGAGATTGACCCCCTCTCGATGAGAGGATCACCGATGATGATGATGATGATGATGATTTCCCCCTTCGGGATGGATGTTTCCCCGGTAGAACAGCTCCGCCGGAGCCCTAGATTGGTTCTCGCCCAAGTTCCGCCGAGACGGCGAGGCGGTCATTCCAAAGCTTCCTTCGATTTTTCTAGGTAAAAAGCCTTCATATAGCCAAAGATGGGCACCGGGGGCCTGCCAGGCTGGCGGCAAGGCAGGGGGCGCGCCCCAACCCTTGTGGTTGCCTGGTGGGTCCCCCTGGGTGCTTTCTTTGCCCAATATTTTTTATATATTTCAAAACAATTCTCCGTGAAGTTTCAGGACTTTTGGAGTTGTACAGAATAGATCTCTTAAATTTGCTCCTTTTCGGTCCATTATTCCAGCTGTCGGCATTCTCCCTCTTCATGTAAACCTTGTAAAATAAGAGAGAAAAGGCATAAGTATTGTAATATAATGTGTAATAACAGTCCATAATGCAATAAATATCAATATAAAAGCATGATGCAAAATGGACGTATCAACTCCTCCAAGCTTAGACCTCGCTTCTCCTCAAGCGAAAGCCGAAATTTAAAAATAAGTCCACATGTTTAGAGATAGAAGTGTTGATAAAATAAAATACGGACATTAGGGCATCATGATCATCTTTAGAACAGCAACATATAATGTCATATAACTTCTTATGCTAAAGTAACCAATCCATTCACAAGGTAGATTATGAATTAGAAACTTCATTGAAAACTAACAAACTATCATCTCAGTCACTGGAGCAATTGCAATTTATCATAACATCGGAAAGAATCAATTCAAGAGCTTTTCAGCAAGTCCACATACTCAACCATCATTTAGTCTTTCATAATTGCAAACACTCACGCGATACTTATGGGTTCAAACACTACAAAAAAAGACACATCCGTGACATTTTGGGCCGAACAATTTTTTTGTCATACTTATGACACTTCTATGACGATAATTGTGACAAAACCCGGTATCATCATAGATGTGGTGGGCTCCTACTTCTATGACAAAAAATCATGACAGAAAATGGGCTTCTTGTCCTGGGCGGGCCGGAGACGCAGCTGCATGACATTCTTTGGGCCGTCCATGATGAAAAAAACCATGGTAGAAGCGAGGGAGAGGAAAATATCGGGGTGTTCCCGGTTACGGTGTGTGGTTTGGGCCGAGCGATGCGCATTTCTCTCGTACACGCACGCGCATGGGTGTGAGGCATTGGGCTCTAACTGAACCCGAACGAGGCGTTGGGCTCTAATCAACTCGAGCGATCGCGACCGCAGTTACGCGTTCTCGAACCCGAGCGATCGATCGATGGTCGTTAATCAACCCGATCGAGCGATTCTTCGCCATCGCTCCTAATCAAGCCGGTCAATCTGCCTCTGGATGAACAAGTGAGTCTTCTTTGGGGGGTTGGATGAACAGTTCCCGGTGGGGCTGGATGAACAGGACCCCGTGGTGTTGCCTCTGGATGAATAGGACCCCGATCGATCGAGCCGGTTGGGGCTGGATGAACAGGACCCCGAGGAGGGCTGGATGAACAGGACCACCCCGTGGAGGGCTAGATGAACAGTAGACAATGGAGGGCTGGATGAACAGTAGCCCGTGGAGGGGTGGTTGAACAGGAGCCCGTGGAGAGGGCTGGTTGAACAGTAGCCGATGGAGCAGTGCATGGTGGAGGCTGGATGAACAGGAGCCCGTGGACGAACAGTCGCACGTGGACGCTAGAGGAGGTCGACGGTGGATGAACAGTAGCCCGTGGAGGCTGGAGGGGGTCGACGGTGGAGATGAACAGTATCCCATGGAGTCCCGTTTTGCGGTACGCCACACCCCTCCCGATGAACATGACCCCCATTTCGACCGTAGCGCTCCAACACAAGTCCATTTCCTCCATTTTGCGGTACGCCACACCCCTCCCGATCAACAGGACCCCCATTTCGACTGTAGGAGGTCCGTTTCCTCCGTTTTACGGTATGCCAGACCCCTCCGATGAACAGGATCCCATTTCGAACGTGGTAGGTCGAACACAAGGCCGTTTCCTCCATTGTGCGTTTCGCCAGGCCTCGTTTCCATTGGCTGTTCTGTCCAAGCCGGTTGGCTCCCACGCGTTCTGTTGCCTCCTGGTGAACACGACGCATTCCGTTGCCTCCCCATGAACATGACGACGACGCTGTTGTTTTTTTGCGGGCGACAACGACGCTGTTTCTTCGGTCCGACCCAGCCATATAAACGAGCCCTGGCCGTACGTACGCGCGAGTAGGCATTCGAGACCCCACCCGTATGTACGTACGTGGCCGTATTTTCTTTCTTGCACACTGGCCGCTGTACGTACGTGTACATGCTATGTGTGTGCCTCTACTACGACATGTGCGCGCCTCTACATCGACCAGTATATACATACACGTTAGCGACCATAATGACAATGCTACGTACGCTTCGACCAGGTAGGTCCCGACTGTCAGGCACTTCCTTGTGTGCGAAGATGTAGCTGGTGGGTCCCAGCAGTCAGGGGGGCGAATCGTTTTTTTGCCCGGACGCACTTCCTTGCGTGCGAAGATGTAGCTGGTAGGTCCCAGCAG
The DNA here is from genome assembly GCA_021437245.1 of Aegilops speltoides. Lineage (NCBI taxonomy): Eukaryota > Viridiplantae > Streptophyta > Magnoliopsida > Poales > Poaceae > Aegilops > Aegilops speltoides. The sequence continues at coordinate 56,023,971 of CM038144.1, read as the reverse complement.
TTAGGGGGAAATGTTTTTTTGTTGCAAAATATGGTTGCCCGTCCGGTGGGTCCCTCCTGTCAGGTGGAGGAATCATTATTTTTCGCGTAATTAGGAGGCATTTCCTTGCGGCGGCCGTGGACCCAGCTGTCAGCCTCTCCACGTATAGTCCATGTCCGATGGAAGCCGTTCCTTGACCATGTTGACCACACCGCGCCAAGAGCACCAGGGCGGTAGACGACGGGGAGGCCTAGGAATGGGACGAGGCGGAGCCGGGGAAGACGAGGCAGTGGATGCCCACGCGTAGAGGAGTATGAGGGTTCACTGGTTCGCTGCGGTGTGAGGCTGCCGTCACCGCAGAATAACAGGGGGTGTGGGTGAGTAGAGGGATGTCCTGGCCAGCGGTGGGAGTAGTAGGGGCGGTGAGGCCTCCGCGGCATCGCAGCCGACCACGGGAGGCAGGAGCACGAGGCACGTTCGGCGCTGGTTTGGGCGGCTGGAGCAAGAAGACCAGAGGTTGAAGAAGCACTACGGCCGTTCGATGGACATCGTACGGTCACTCGAGCTAGAATCGTGCATATTGACTAAGTTGACAAGGCCCTCCGTCCCCGTCAACTTAGTAGGCCCACAAGTCAGCCTACCACTATATTGGGTCCCAGCTAGCAGGGGGAGTATTCATTGTGCGTAATAAGGAGGCACTTCCTTGCGTGCGAAGATATAGCTGGTGGGTCCGAGCTGTCAGCGGCGGTAATGTTTTTTCACGAAATACAGAGGCCCTTTCGGTGGGTCCCAGATGTCAGGTGGAGGAATCATTATTTTGCACGTAATGAGGAGGCATTTCCTTGCGTGCGGCCGTGGACCCAGCTGTTAGCCTCTCCATTTACAGTCCACTTTAGATGCATGTCGGTTGTTGACCACGTTGACCAGGCCGCGCCGAGAGCACCAGGGCGGTGTACGACAGCGAGGCCTAGGAAGGAAACGACATGGAGCCAGGGAAGACTCAACAGTTGTTTCCCACGCGGAGGGGAGTATGACTGTACGAGGGTTTACTGGTTCGTCTGCCGTCGCCGGAGAATAACAGCAGGTGTGGGTGAGTAGAGGGATGGCTAGGCCAGCGATGGGAGTATGGTGGGGCGATGAGGCCTGTGTGGCAGCACAGCCGGCCGCGGGAAGGAGGGAGCAGGCAGTCCCGCCGGTGCTTGTTTGAGCAGCTGGAGCAGGAAGAGCAGAGATTGAAGAAGCACGACGGCCGTTGGATGGACATCCAACAGTCACTGCTTGTGCGTCAACCTTTTTTTAGGAAAGCCTCAAATCTGTGGGAAACAGCATACTGCCCATCTACCATTATTTCTAATAATTCACAACCTATTTGCTAATTCTTAAGGTTTTTTTTGGAGCCCATATTCTTTTTGTTAGCATTACAACCCATATTGTGGCCATGGTTAAAAAATTATACGAAATTTTTCATATTTCGGTGCAATCTGTACTTTTTTTAATCCCGAAATTTCGAGTCACATTCAAATTGATTTTTAAAATAAATGTATGTCAATATAAAATCCAACAAATTGTCCACGCATAAAAATCAATGCAACTTAAAATCTCGAAATGAAAAAAAGAAGTTTGAAACTAATTGCCGGTTTGATGTGTTTTGAAAATGTACAACCCATTTCTCATTACTGATAGGCAATTTTCTCGGCCATCCGAATGAAGTTCTCCTCGTCTTGAAAGATTTGCAGCCCAACAGACCTGACAAAGCGACTTGGCAAATCATAAAAAAACTGGGCTGTGACCGTGGGCCCAGCTGTCAGCCTCTCCACGTACAGTACTCTTCCGATGGAAGTCGGTCGTTGACCACATTGACCACGCTGCGTCGAGAGCACCAAGGCGGTGGACGACGGCGAGGCCTAGGAAGGGGACGACACGGAGCCTGGGAAGACGCGGCAGTGGATGCCCACGCGGAGAGGAGTATGAGGGTTCACTGGTTTAGATGTGGTGTGAGGCTGTAGTCACCACAAAATAACAGGGGGTGTGGGTGAGTGGAGGGATGGCCTGGCCAGCGGTGGGAGTAGTATGGGGGCGGTGAGGCCTCTGCGGCAGCACAACCGACCACGGGAGGCAGGAGCAGGTGGCACAACCGGCGCTGCTTTGGGCGGCTGAAGCAAGAAGACCAGAGGTTGAAGAAGCACTATGGCCGTTGGATGGACATCGTACGGTCACTGGAGCTAGAATTGTTCATATTGACTAAGTTGACAGAGCTCTCCATCCCCGTCAACTTAGTAGGCCCACAAGTCAGCCACCCACTATGGTGGGTCCCAGCTAGCAGGGGGTATTCATTTTTTTGCGCGTAATAAGGAGGCACTTCCTTGCGTGTGAAGATATAGCTAGTGGATCCGACCTGTCAGCGGGGGGAACATTTTTTTCATGAAATACAGAAGCCCTTCCCATGGGTCCTAGCTGTCAGGTGGAGGAATCATTATTTTGCGCGTAATACGGAGGCATTTCCTTGCGTGCGGCCATGGACCCAGTTGTCAGCCTCTCCACGTATAGTCCACTTCTGATGGATGTCATTCATTGACCACGTTGACCAGGCCACGCTGAGAGCACCAGGGCGGTGGACGACGGCGAGGCCTAGGAAGGGAATGACACGAAGCCAGGGAAGACTCGACAGTTGTTTCCCACGCTGAGGAGTACGAGGGTTTACTGGTTCGTCTGCCGTCCCCGGAGAATAACAACAGGTGTGGGTGAGTAGAGGGATGTCTAGGCCAGCGATGGGAGTATGGTGGGGCGGTGAGGCCTGCGCGGCAGCATAGCCGGCCACAAGAGGAGGGAGCAGGCAGTCCCGCCGGCGCTTGTTTGAGCAGCTGGAGTAGGAAGAGCAGAGATTGAAGAAGCACGACAGCCGTTGGATGGACATCCAACAGTCATTGCTCTCATATGCATTATTTCTAATAATGTACAACCCATTTGCAAATTCTTAAGAATTTTTTTGGAGCCCATCTTCTTTTTGTTAGCATTACACCCCATATTGTGGCCACGGTTAAAAAGTATACGAAATTTTGCATATTTCGGTGCGGTCAACTGTTTTTAATCCTGAAATATCGGTTCACATTCAAACTATTTTGAAAAATAATTTATATAAATATAAAATCCAAATAATTGTCCACGCATAAAAATCAATGGAATTTAAAATCTTGTGATGAAAAAAATTGAAACTAATTCCCGGTTTGATGTGTTTTAAAAATGTACAACCCATTTCTGGGCAAACCGAATGAAACTCTCCCCGTCTTTAAAGATTTGCAGCCCAGCTGGGCTGATAAAGCAAGTAGGCGTCGTTTGGGTATTTCTTAAAAAAATAGAACTGGGCTAGCCATTTTCAGCAAGAAAAAAACACAACTAGGCTCATGATGTGGTAAACATAAATAAAACCCTGGCTAGACGGGCCATAGCCCCCGCACAGCCCCGTTGTTACCCTGATCCGTCGCTAAAACTAGTATAAATAACATATGCTTATTCCTCAAAAAAAAACTGCGCGACCTGCTGGGTCACTAGTGTCAGCCGCTCGTAGTGTAATTCTCTTGTTTATTGACTACGTTGACGATGGCGTGAGCCCCAGATGTCCAACCATTAGGAGGAACCATATTTTTGGGCTTGTAATATAGAGGCACTTGCTTGTGTACTGCCATGACGCTGGTGGGTACCTACTGTCATCCTCTCCACGTACAGTCATCTCCTTGTTCCTCTCGGTTGTTGACGACGTTGACAACGCAAGAGGGCGGCGCACCGAGCACGGCGAGCAAAACCAAGGCCGCAAGGCAGGGGACGACGGCGAGGCCTCAGACGGAACGAACAGGAGCCATGGAAGATCGCCGTCCAACAGCAGCGCGAGCAAAGAGTCTGAGGTTGGACCGTTTGTGTGTGGAGTGCGTGTTGCGTCTGACGTCGCCGGAGAATAATAGGACGTGTGGGGGAATAGAGGAAGGGACTAACCAACGTTGGAGGGTACGTAGGGTGGGGTGGCGGAGGCGTAGCTAGCCATGGGAGGTAGGAGCAGGCGGAGCCGACGGGGTGGTTTGGTTTGGGTGGCTGGAGGAAGAAGAAGACAAGAGATAGAAGATACACGTCAGATGTTGGATGTCAATCCAACGGCTGGTAGGCAGAATCGTTTGTTGACTGGCCAGTAAGTCAACACCACCTTAGATAGGCTATTTCCTCGCGGGTCCCAAATGTCAGAATCCAAATCTGTCACGGTCATGCAGCCTTTCCTATGAAAATTTACAGCCCATTTGATGTGCTAGTTCGAAATAAGTTTGTGGGTGCTTGTGGGCTAATCACTTGGCTTCTGTAATGCATAGTGAGCTCAAGCAGCCGGCGAGAGTGATGTTATTTCCCTTGGTTGGGATTTGTTAGTTGTTACAATATTTCACTCTAAATTAAACGACTGCAAGCCATTTGCCTTGCTTGAAAGAAAATATGACAGTCACAGCCAAGTTGAAAAGGGCAAGAACATCTAACTCCAGCTTACAAACTATACAAAAGCACGAGGGTTAATTGTTCATCAGGTTTACAAAAAACCCAGGTTGAAAAGGGCAACAACATATAACTCCAAAGACTGTTTTCGGCGATCCACAAATCAAATGGATCGGTCAGTCCATAGAATGAACATCTGGGTCGTAAAATTTACTGGATTATGACCACAATATGTTGTAAATAGAAGCCCGGCACGTTCAGAAGCTCTTTTGCCCACCTGAAACTCCTTTTTTTGCTCTTCCACATACCCATCCGTCAAAACCATGCTGTTGATAAACTTAAGCCTGATGGACAATAGTAACCTCGCATTCAGCAAGAAGAATGTGACAAATCTAGTGTTTGCACGGTTGGCTACATATCGTTCTAGCATTATTGTCTTCAATCGAATCTCATGAGAAGTGAGAAAATCCCGATGCTTACGAATCCACCGATTGGTTATAACTTTCTTACCCCGTTTTGTTGCCTAAATAGACATGAAGATTGAAAACAGTTAAGGTCTAAAAAAGAGTGTCAAGAGCAAAGAATCGAGCGGTTAATTCTAGTACACTATATGCGGGCTTCGATGTGCGTGAAATTATCACCTTTATATACAACTTCTCCAGACATGGAAAGCATTGCAGCAAGCCAATAATCTTGTTCAGATCAAAACTATTCATTTGGATATATAAGATCTTGACAGAATCCAGCACCATTGATAGGCCATCCATGGAGAAACTCTTCATTGAGCATAGAACATAATATTAGTACAAAATGTGTACTCCAAGATGACATATAACTTATGCGCAGAAATTTAAAATGCAGCTTATGGTTACAAGTGTAGATGATAATATAAAGTACCTCAAGAACTGTGGAGCCAAACACCATATTGAAATGAGCACAGAGATCATGTATTACACCCAAGGTCTCCAGTTTAGGCGCAGAGAGGACGGTTATTTGCAACGGTGAATAACTAGAATCAAGGATCAACCTTTGAAGTGAAGGGGCATCTTGGATGATGAGCTGCCTTCCCTCAGAAGAAATTCCAATTCTCACAAGGTTAGGCGAATTTATTTGGAGACAACCGATTCTAACTGTGAAAAGAAGCACCAAGCACTCCAGGGCAGGGCAACTGGAGTGGATGATGCTGTGCAATGAGGCCTCCGATATACAAACCCGCACAAGTGAAAGTTTCTTGAGAAATGGGAGTCGAAGGTTTAGTACCAGATTGTCTGGTAGGTCGCACAGCGCAAAGGTAGCGGTGTGGAGAGAGGAGGAAAACCGCAAGATGGACATCGGTGTTGAGGGCACAGGTAGATGGCGTTCGGTATCTGGTAGGTGATTTCCAGGGGAATAGTAGAACTCAAGCAGCTGTAGTTTTGTGAATTCAGGGGATTTCAGCCAGGCGTCCACCGTGCAGGGCATGGTATGCTTGCTCAGGTTGCATGACGGGATGCAGAGGCTTTGAACGGAGCCCTGGTGGGAGGAGATGTGTTGACACCAGATTTTGGCACGGTCAATAACTTATTTAAGATGGCCTCAAATGGAGAAGTGATCTTCATGAAAGAGTTCCGTATTGTCGATATGAACATCTTTGAAGTTTGGGTCATCGCAGTCCGATTTCATCTCGAAGGCGGAAACTATGCTCAAAGTACTAAGATCTTATATTCAGAGTATAGTTTGGCTGATTAAGCCCCCAAGACGACCTCAAATGGAAAAATTATCTACACGGGTTGTCTTCGTCTCGTCGAAACGATCGATTTTGATATAGAAATCATTCCAATCCGAGTTCATATGCAAAAGTTAAAGTCATCAGAATACAGCCCTGTCAAGAGGCAAAAACTGGCGCGCCCCACCAGACACCTTGTCTGATGGGTAGCGCGAGGGATAGCCTGTTTTGCGCGACAGATTTGACCCTCAAGATGACCTCTGGTCAAAAAACATTCGACATAAAAGTTGTTCGTCTCATTGAAACGGTCAAGATTGCTTTTGGGCTCGTTTTCATCGGAGATCGTTTACCACCACAAAAAAGACCCGCAAGGTGCAGCCAGTTTAAACCGAACAGTTTTGGAAAGTTCGGACAAAACCAATCCGAATTTGACTAGGGTTTTGGACGTGAATCCAAGCCTTTTACTTGCACGGGAAGTCCAGCCGCCTCTTATATACCTAAGGGGTGACGGCCGATTGAACAACACACAATCGATCAATCAATCTACTACTTTTCCGTGTTCATCTACTTTTATCTCTCCCCTTGTATCTTTCTTCTCGTTCTTCGTCATTCTTCAAGATTGGAGGCTGCGAATCCACGAGGCTCTAGGGGCGGTAAGACCGACCTCGAGCAGCCAATCATCGCTGCGAGCCCTGACGGGGTCCCTCCCGGGCGAGCAGGGCATCTGGTCCTAAAAGCGCCGGCTTGTTGCCTTGCGTGTCGTCTTTGGAAGTCGGCCTCCAGCGTGTGAGTTGCGGAGCATCTCCTCGGCGCCGCAGTACACATCGGCGTGTTAGTGTGGCGCTCAGCGTCAACACACTTTTGGCGACTCACCGGGACGAAGCTTTGGCGGTCTTCAGCCCGTTTTTGCTACGAAGAGATCGTCATCAAGTTGTTGCAATCTACAAAGGTAATATGAATACCCAATTCCCCTTTGTAGATGCAAATAATCCATATGATGTTGCTGGATCACCTATTGAGCATAATGTATCGGCTAGCCCTAGTTTTATCAATCATGCATCTAATTATGTGCAAGGGCCGATGCAAAACAATCTTCATGTTTCAAATTCTTATAAATTTAGCAACATGCAACATATGTATCCCAACTCCCATGCATGCCGATGAGCAACATGATGAGTTCAATTAATCAATTTGAAACACCCCAAGTTAGAATTTCCAATGCCATACAAGAAAGTGTTTCACCCTTTTATTCATCGGCAGCTAATGTGCAATATAGTAATCCAACCATGCCGATGAATGAGAGAATTGGCCATGCTACTAATGTCTATTTGGCTAGTTACTCTCAACCGTCATATGCTACACCTCATGTTAGTAATTCTTTGGCACCATACACAACTATAGATGCTCATAATTTGGCTTCACACCTTCCTGGTTATAGCCGAATGAATGTAAATTTTACAGGAGCGGTTGTGCCCAACATTGTAGAAGATGAGGTAGTGGTGGCTGCATTGAAGAGTTTAGCCCAAAATAATAGAATTAGTGCTCTTTGCCTTGAACAACATGAAAAGGGGTTATTTCCTGATTATGCCGCAATAAAAGCTAGAGTTTTGCAAGAAGATGAATCTTTGCCAGTTGATAAAATTGGCGAGCAAAAGTATGGTCTTACAACACTGCATATGCCTTCACCTAGTACTACATCATATTATACACCCCGTACACAATTGCAAAATTTCGGCAACACCCGTGTGTCATTGCCGAAAGAATCTAAAAGCATTTGGGGGGCAATCATATCCGGAGTGGGCTGAAATTGAGAAAAAGCTTAAAGCTAATTTTGCCGCTCGCCGTCAGAAACAAATAGAAAAAGAGTTGGCTCGGATAAAAGAAGCATTGCTAGTTGGTACTATCAATGAAAATAAGGATGATTCGGAACATGAAAGTGCTTCGGTTGAAAAGGCCGAATCAAGTAGTATATATTCTGAATCCATTAAATCCAACGAGGCAAGCATTATTGAGAAAGGGCATGGCAAGCATAGGAAAACAACGGTGCTTGATTTTTCTGAAGTTAATGGAACCTACTTCCTGCCCTATGAGTTTCGTGCCGTAGAAATTGACAAGCTTCAAGGACAAGAACAAATATCCGAACAAAGTTCGGCCGACAAAAATCTTCAAAGCAATGATGCACGGATTCAAGAAAAAGATGATGACAAGGTGTTGGGGAGCCATCCAAAGACGGAGCAAGATGTTCTTCAAATGGCACCACTATCATGCTCTCCCAACATATTTGAAGAGGTATGCATAGCGAGTAATTTACCTATTTTCACATTTGGTCGCAACTTCATTATTGATGCATCTATAAGAAATATTCTCATAAGTAATTTTGAAAGACCAATGAGGAAGGGTAATTTACTTGTTAGCAGTAAAATTGTTATGGAACATATCGGTCAACCCATTGCACCATTTATAAAGACCGATAATGACTTATTGTTACAGCCAAAGCTTTTCCCGATGCTTTCTCTAAAGTTCATATCTAGTTGGGTAGCTTTGCTTATTTCTTACTTGGCTAACACTTGGTCTCAACTGAGACATGTATGTTCTAAATATCTTCGTTTTAGAAATTTAAAGCCAAGGTTAAATTCTATTGAGAAAATTGATGCTAATATAATATCATATCCAAAGACATCGGAGATAGAGTGGAAAACACAATGCATAGCCGAATGGGGAGATTCCAAATCTGAACCATTCGTTTGCTTATCTCCAAAGCCGTTCAAACAACAAGATCGGCTAGGAAACAAGAAGTATACTTTCAATTCAAGCATGTGTGATAAAATATTTGATTTGTTGCTGAAAAATAATTACATTACAAATTATTGATCACCATGTTAAGCCATCAATCCAAGGACGAATGTATTGTAAGTTGCATGATTCGTCCAAGCATAATTTTGAGGACTGCAACATGTTTTGTCAAATAGTTAAATCGGCCATTGAAAAAGGACGATTGAAGTTTGTTGAAACACCAAGAGATGACCAGTCTATTCCGATTGGTCCCGATGGCAAAAAGTTTTTACATTGACTGCTTCAAGCCGATCCATTTAGAAAGAATGTAAAAGCTGCAGGTGATGGGATCAAGCTTTCAAGTAAAGAAGTTGTTGAAGAGCATAACGTGCATAATCTTGAGGGTGGGAGTTCCATCGAAGCTACAATGGAGACGCCAAGGACTGGGGGGCAGCAAGCAAATCTAATGATCAACGAAAGCAAACCAAAAGAAAACAAAGGCCGGAATAAGCGCAAGTGTAAGAGATCAAAAATCACCTTTGCTGAACTATTGGATAAATATCAAAAGAAGAGTGAAGAGAAGAATGCTTATCGGCCAAATCATGCAAAGAAACCAAGATCACCCCAAGGCGCAAATATGAGGATCGGTATTGGCAAAGTGATAATTTTAATGCAACATATTCATATCCTTATTTTGGGCCGCCGATGCCAATGCCGTGGATACCTCCCTATGCTCATATAGATACATATTCATCATTGGACAGGTATGATACAAGGGTACATTCTCCATCTTATTCTATACCATCTCACCAATACTATGCAGCTCCAAGGAGATCAACATTTGAACAATCACGCGTCAAAGACCGTTTCAATCATAAGGAATCGGTCCAGAGCTCAAGAAAGAAGAAAGAGGTGGCAAAGCAAGTTTACCGCGTGAAAAGATATGGTCATAAGTGTGCTGCTTCAGATTTGATCTCAAATAACAAAGAGCCAATTAAAGTGTTAACATTGGCTACAAAAGGCAAAGAAGTGAAGCAATCAATTGATAAAAATTAGAGTGCCAAATCTGACGAAAAGAAGTTGAGGGTGCACAAGGCCCAAAAAGAGTTGCCATTGGTTGAAACAAAATCACAGCCGAGATGCCCACTCGGTTTATCATATTGGCAAAAGAAGAAATTACAAAATCTTAGTGCACAAGAGCTGAAAAAGAAGAACATGGCATGGGTTCCCAAGAAGATCAATCAAGAAAAAAATGATGTCCATGCTTCTGTTGCAACAAGTAAAATAAAAGTGAAGAAGGAAAACAATGAAAGCAACAAACAATTAAGCCGAAGGCGCGCATCACAACATCAAAATCTTCGGTTAACACATCATCCATTTTCTTCAACCATGCCGTTGATGCCTTTGCCATGGAATTCATCCCTAGGTTTGATCAATTACCCTCCATGGATTTATTTTGATCCATGGATGCAACATAATTTTCTATATCATGAGAGGGTATTACCAAATTACCATACATTTGGTTAGGTACATTGTTGCTAATACAAAGGGGCCAAAATATTTTATTCATATTTTATTTGTTTATTTCGGCTATACATACTTTGGTGGGTGAATTTTACATGGACCTCATGTTAATGGCCGATATTTATCTATCGCCCTAAGAATATGTCAAAGCATGGCCGGTGTAGTATCTTAACATCGTCCTTAGTTCAATTGGAGATCAAAACAGACCTCATGCCACTTAAAATATTTTTGCACAATGATCAAAGCCGAATATGCATTGTCATTCGGATCGGAGCTTTGCCTTGCTATAGGTGCTATACATACTGAGGCTTTCAGTGATTCGTTATGAGTAGTGCAACAAATATCTAGGGTTTATCAATTTTTTGATGAATCACTTGTAGTTTATCTTGAGTTATGTCTAGATGCAAAATTTACCTTGGGTTGCTTTAAAATTGTTCATATATATAGGCATGACAATTCGAAAGAGTTGGCACAGCAAGCGTCCGGCTACTATGTTAACCATGGTGTATTGCATTTCTATCAATAGCCGATGTTAGGTCTTGTCAACATGTAAAGCTGAATCGAAGCCCACCGCTTCGGCCACTAATGAAACTTTTATGCAGGCGAAGTAAGGATTGGAGGAAGTTCATTCTTGATTATCTGCAAAATCCTAGCGAAAGGGTGAATAATATGGTTCGGAGGATGGTTTTGATCTATGGAACCTTATCACCGGATTGTTATAGAAGCTGAGAAGTTTTCACCCAAGTTTGCATCAAGAGGTTCAAACAAGCAATGGCCGATATATACTTGTCGTCCTAAGAACATGCAAAATTGCTGATGGAGTGTTGACATCGTCCTTAGAACAAGCTATGCGAAAGTTATTTTTCGGCACACAAACTTTGCCGAAAAACAGGGGGGCATGTGTTGACACCAGATTTTGGCACGGTCAATAACTTATTTAAGATGGCTTCAAATGGAGAAGTGATCTTCATGAAAGAGTTCCGTATTGTCGATATGAACATCTTTGAAGTTTGGGTCATCGCAGTCCGATTTCATCTCGAAGGCCGAAACTATGCTCAAAGTACTAAGATCTTATATTCAGAGTACAGTTTGGCTGATTAAGCCCCCAAGACGACCTCAAATGGAAAAATTATCTACACGGGTTGTCTTTGTCTCGTCGAAACGATCGATTTTGATATAAAAATCGTTCCAATCCGAATTCGTATGCAAAAGTTAGAGTCATCAGAATACAGCCCTGTCAGGAGGCAAAAACTGGCGCGCCCCACCAGACACCCTGTCTGATGGGTAGCGCGAGGGATAACCTGTTTTGCACGACAGATTTGACCCGCAAGATGACCTCTGATCAAAAAACGTTCAACATAAAATTTGTTCGCCTCGTCGAAACGGTCAAGATTGCTTTTGGGCTCGTTTCCATCCGAGATCGTTTACCACCACAAAAAAGACCCGCAAGGTGCAGCCAGTTTAAACCGAACAGTTTTGGAAAGTTCGGACAAAACCAATCCGAATTTGACTAGGGTTTTGGACGTGAATCCAAGCCTTTTCCTTGCACGGGAAGTCCAGCCGCCTCTTATATACCTAAGGGTGACGGCCAATTGAACAACACACAATCGATCAATCAATCTACTACTTTTCCGTGTTCATCTACTTTTATCTCTCCCCTTGTATCTTTCTTCTCGTTCTTCGTCGTTCTTCAAGATTGGAGGCTGCGAATCCACGAGGCTCTAGGGGCGGTAAGACCGACCTCGAGCAGCCAATCATCGCCCTTGAGCCTGGACGGGTCCCTCCCGGCGGCGGCGGGCGTCTGATCCCAAAAGCGCCCGGCTGTTGTCTTGCGTGTCGCTACCGAAGTCGGCCTCCCGCGGTGTGAGTTGCGGAGCATCTCCCTCGGCGCCGCAGGTACACATCGACGTGTTCGTGTGATGCGTTCCAGCGTCAACAAGATGATGGCTCTCGGGATTTCAAAATCATTGAAGAGAGATAGATGACGACAGTCGAGATTAAGGGGCACGGCACGCCATAGAGGGCGCCACCGAATTGAGAGGACTTGGGTGCGGCAGCAATCCTTGATGGGGAGAAGCGAGATGATCTCCCCAAGGATGGCGTCCGGGAGATCGCTGATGCGGTCCACCCGAGATTCTACGGGTTCCTGGGATCTGGTGGGGGCGGGGTCGCCACTTCTCCCCGCGCTGCCGGGTGCGGGATCTACAACAGGCGTGACCGCTGGCGGGAGTCTCATATTCTTGGTGCTGGGGTCAGCCGACTCCATTTTCCTCAAGCGCATCGCGTCGCGCTCACGGATTTGAGCAGAGTAACGAATGACGAGCCTAGTTGTAGTGCGAGTGAAGAAGAAGGGGAGGTGGGGTTTTTCTGTAATAGTGAGGAAAAAGGGGAGCTGGGGCTTTCTGTAGGAGTGAGGTGAGGAATTTGGGGGTACGAGTGGAGCGAGCTGACGTGAGGTGGGTAGGAGTGAGGAGGAAGAAGAACACCCAGGTTTTTTTGGGGGGCGTTGTGCTGGGTGTGGGTAGCGCCTCTCATTCAGTAAATATATGGACTTTTGAATTGATTTTACTATTTACTATGGTGGATGGGCTGTTTTGTCTTGGGCCCAAAGAAACAATTACTACTAGTACAGTGGAGACACTCTACAGCTACACAGAAAAACAATTACTACTAATACAGTGGATACAATACCGCTTCTGGCTCCTCCTAGGTCATCGAAACGTCTCCCTCTACTGAATGTTGTTATACTTTTGTTTCACCGACATGCAGGCCCATGCAGCGCGCGAGCCCAAATGCCATCCACCAAATTAGAAGGCAGTATGCAGGCAGGGAGTCACCCCGGTCGTAGTACGGCAATAACGAGCCATCGTATCACAAAACCCCACCTCCCCGCAGTCTAAGTTTGACGGATGAAGCAACCATCATTTCACCCTTCGTTGAATCCCCTTATCCCTCACCATCTTCAAGAAAGGCAACACTTGCATCTGCCGCTGTTCTTCTCTCTGAACGAAGGGAAGGTAAGCGGATCTGTGATGTTGGTATATTTTCATTTAGAGAAAAACGAAGAACTTTTGCAAAGCAGTAACCAATCCTCACTCTCTTTTTTGTTTCATTGTCATTGCGATTGTGTTTTCCTTTCAGTGGTCTCCTAGAGTCGTCAGTTTCATGATGGACCAAGGAGAACCAGGCAAAGATCTGCCGATATTGGAGCAGACACGGGAGGCTGATCCCCACGAGACAGAGAGCTCCAAGAAGATGGAGGCAGCCACCGAGCTGACCCCAGATACACTCACGGCGACTACTGAGATGGTCAACACCCCGTTTGAGGTTACAACCCCCGTGGCATTGCAGGAGCAGTTTTCCCCCTTCGAGGATGTGTCCCCCCCCCCGAGCTGCCCAAGGTGATTTTCTTCTTCGCTGATCTCGATTGTGGTTTTTCATCTAAGTATGTGGTGATGAATAATGCAAAATTTTATTAGCTTCGATGCCATGCTATACATAGTGGTTTAAATAACTTGTGTTTATACTAGAAAGTAATTTAGAATTTGTTTATGTTTCAATTAGAGCCCTGATGCAGACAAGGATTGTGTGGTTGTACATGTCACTCGCTATGAGGCGGATGACCTGAATATATGCACTGGGAAAGCAGAGTTTTTAGGCTGTTGGATCCTGGAAGCAATTTGCGCTTATACCAATGAAGAGTTGTATTTCAGCCTCACTGTTGTCAGGCGTGTTGTCCAGGGTGTACTGAAGCACAAGAAGTTCAAAGCTACTCCTTCGTTTGTCAGGCATACTGTTCTTGTCAAGCTTACGCAGGAAGATGACGTGGCATGCCTCCACAAACAAGTTTATGAGTGGCAAGGCCACAAGGTTGTCTTCATGAAGGTTCACAGGATTGTGCTGCAGCCGGACGTCCTCGATGATGTTCATGACAAGTTCCGTCTTGTGTCCAGCCCAAATTAAATCGAGGTATGAAATAGTTGCCCTAGCTAGTGTTTAATAGTAGTTTGGATTGTGTCTAATTATCCGAACCTTGCTTATTATCGAGCTCTCTAGGGCTAGTACTCTGTTTGAATCCGTCTATGGGAACTGCTGCTACTTTTGTGTGCCCGTGAATCATGTGAGAACCATCGTAATTGTTGCCGAAACAGATGCGTCCTCACTAGTTTTTTCATGAATATGGCATGGTAAGACATAAGTTGTCACGGTTTATCATACAAGCAGTGTGTGTATTGATGAAATAGAGTACTCGTTTGAGAATTGTGCGCCGACATATACATAAGTACTTGTAAACACTGTTGGTGCTACCCCACTTGTAAGCAGTTGTGCAAAACACGGCACATTGGCTCATCTCGCTTCAACACTAGGCTATCGACCAACTAACAATTAACAATCCGCTATCTGGCAAATTAGCAACTATGTATCTTGTTACAGTGGTTCATGCAGTTAACTGAGGCCACAATGTAAATTCCAAACGTTCACACGCTAGTCCAGCGTTCATGTGGAACACTCACATTAAACTCGGCTTCATAAAACACTTGAAAAGCATAAGTTAAGCAATTTTATACATCTCAATGATTCATAGAACATAACAAACATATACTAGTTCACAGCAAAAGACAAAGTTGTGAGAAGGTTTACAAATCAGGAAAAAACAAGCAAGGCTTCTCTGAGCAAAGGGCCTCCGGCGAGCAAATTTCTGGAGTTCACTCTGGTTTTTTCTTGTTGCCACCATCCAGGGTTAGGTTCTCTCATATCAGAATAACCAATTATAATTGTGTTCTCAGCTGGAATGCTGAACTGAACCATGTAGTGTACTGACTAGCTGAAAGTCTTGTGCATTCCACTAAATTTAAGCACCCTTATTTGCAGAAATAAGAAGACCACAATGCCTCTTATCCATGCACCTGTCCAAAAAGACGCCGTGCAGCCGTGCCAGCTAGTCCTCAGTCCATGGATGATCTGGTAAAAAGTGCATTCTGTACTAGGATGCAGTTGTTTTCACTCGTCCCTACACTGCAATCAGGAAGTAAAATGTACGAATCAACTTCTTTTATATTGCGTTGGTCATTCCACCTAGTAACTACCAATGTACGAATACCTAGAAGACGGGTGGTTAGACGACGGCAACGAGGGATAGCCATCTCATTTTGCGCAGTTCTACTAAAACTGAGGTGTGCGCTTTTGATTGCACGGATAGAAACGATACGGAGACAGGCATCCTGAAACGATATGGAGACAGACATCCCTGTTTGCGCAAATATGAAATACGATTATTTAAACAGTGACAGATATTTGCAGTGGCGTATGATTAATAACAGCATCTATTGTGTTATAATTGGCACTAGATTGACATTATGAAAGTGTCCTTAAGTAAGTAGCATCACATCACATCAACACTACCACTAGATTAACATGCAGAACAATAGCAATAGTATTACTGTCATGAGAGTAGCACATGGTCAGTAAATGTGCAATCAAATTTGTGCAGTTCCATTGGGATGAAGCAATGTTAGTGGTGTGAGATTTAAGTGTAACTGCAAAAACACAATTCATGGGAAATAAAGCAAGACGGAAGCACTTCATAAAATGGTGATGGCATTGCTTCAATTTATCGACGACACTAGACCATTACTTATAGTGACATTAGGTGGCATTGCTTAATGCTTCATGTGATTTTACATTAATGGTAGCGATATGGGCATAGGGACAGCAGGGGCATAAAGTGGTGAGGCAGATGTGGTTGCTGAGAGCGGCAAACACTCATGCAGCATGTCTGCATTTGTCCCATTTTTTATCTCCTCGGCGACATTTTCCTATGTGAGCACAGGAAATCTAGACCTTCTCATTCTCACTTGCTTTGTCCCCCAACACCCGTTACTTTCTTTCCTATTTCAACCAAGAGATAGGTCCACTTCCCCCACCCTTCGCCATCCACGATGCTTTCTTCGTCTTTTCAAAAGAGACCGGTTGGGTAGCCAGTATCTACTACTTTCCCCCGTTTCCTCTTAGAACCAAGTCCTAGATTCATGCTATAGCTTTCCCACTTTCTTCCCTGTTTGAACCAACTCTTAGAGCCAACTGTATGAACTAGCTTTACCTCTAATAATAATAAAATTCTAGGTGGCTTTGTAACAACGGACGAAAGTAGAAAAAGATCCACACGAAGCCAAGTGGGGAGCTGGGGCAGTAGAGCAAGGCAGGTTTCAAAGGAATATATACCTGAGGGTCGTCGGCATGTGGCAAAGACGGCGTCGGGAGGCCGCAACTTGGCCACAATACTGCAGGGATGAAGAAGGGGTCGGAGGCCCTTCGAAGCCGGCGCTCTCTCGGAGAGAACGGCACGACCGCCGATCGGGACGCACGGGCAGCCGTTGGTCTCCTCCCTCGCCGCCGACGACAGCGTGAATGATGCACCTACACCCCTGCCCTGGTCGAGGTTGTCCAAGCGGATTTGTGACCAGCCGTGAGCTAAGAGAGAGTGTGGCCACCTATGTCTTGCTTAGATCTAGAGAGCATGAGAGAGTGAATGAGAGGAACCCAGTAAAGCAAGCGCTAAGGCTCCTGCTTATATATATAGTGGAGTGATTTTGTTGTACCAGCTTAAAAAATGCACTCCTACATGTACCCGCGAGTGGGTGTGAGAGAACTAGTGCGTGCATGCACCGCTTCTCTTCGTGAGAGTACAATATACTATGCGCAAAGAACGTTCGCCACAAGAGTAATAGTATAAGTGTGTGATGTTTGAGCTAAAATAAAATGTGTGTGACGTCTTTTGTTTTTTAGAAGTTCTGAGGGTAGGGTGTGAAGAGCACATATGTGTGTGACGTCTACTTGTAGATAGACGGTGGGTGTGAGAGGACTCGGGAGGGTGCGTGTGCATGAGAGAGAGGGGGCACGTATCAATGCAATGCATGTGTCCGTAAATCATTATCCGACAAACGTTCGCCACAAGCCTTTTCCTGACAAACACCGTAAGAACCCTTTCTTGCTTTTTGGTTCTGTTTAGTAATAAATAATTCATCTAGCCTTTGTTTGGATGTGTTTTTATGTTTTAATTAGTGTTTGTGCCAAGTAGAACAATAGGATCTTCTTGGGTGATAGTTGTTTGATCTTGCTGAAAAAGACAGAAACTTTATGCTCAAGAAAATAATTGTTAAAATGTTTTTGACCTGGAAGACTGCAGGGCTTACACCCCACAACATTTTATTAGAAAGAACAAGACATACATAAAAGGTTCCTCAAGAGGAGGAACAAACAAAAGAAAAGCTATACAAGATAGGCTATACTAATCTAAAAAGAAAGAAAAAGCAGTAAAGTCTACAACCAGAAAAAAAGAGGAAAATACATCTGAGGAGGCCCTCAAGGAGGTAAGAAATCAATCCACTTGAGCAGAGCTTCCCTGTATATGGTCTTGATCCGGTGTGAAAGGAGAGTAATATCATGAATAAATCCATACCTTCAATGCCTAAAAGATGGGTTGATATGCCTAAAAGCCCTGTCATTTCTAACTTTCCAAATGTTCCACCAAGCAAGGAAAACCACTTCTGAGAAGAAAGGTTTATTAAAATCTTTCCTGGCATGTAAGACAATTTGCACCATGTCATTGCTATCCAACCAGGAAACTTGCAGATAGTTCCAGATTCTCATACTAAAGTTACATTGGAAGAAAAGATGGTTCCTATCCTCAAGCACTCCAGCCAGACAAAGGACACAACTAGGCCCATCATTAATTTTCCAATGCCGTCGTTGAATCATATCCTTGGTGTTAACTCTGTCCATAATTACCATCCAGACAAACATTTTAACCATCATGGTACAACAACTCTTCTAAACCTAGCTCAGAATGGGATTAGCAAGAAATGGCTGGTGAACAAAATCATAGAACTTCTTTGCTGAGTATTCAAACTTTTTCCCATGCCTCCAAGCCCAGATGTCGTTGCAACCATTGTCCAAAGAAGTCATAGCCAACATGCTTTATAGTTGATTGAACTCCTTAAAAGCTAGCTCAAACAAAGGCAAAGAAAACATTTGTTGCAGATCTCCTGCCTGTACCACTTCCATGACAAAAAGGTTTTTCTGCAGACAAAATGAGAAGAGCCTTGGAAACCTTTCTTGAAGAGGGATGCAAGACTTGTCAATCTCCCAATGATTAGACCAAAATAGAACTGAATCCCATCTGCCAACTGTGACAGAGGTAACAGCCCTAAACTTGTCCATTAATTTGCAAATGTCCCTCCACCAGAAGGAGCCACAAAGAGTAGTATCATGGGGAACTCTCTGAAAATAGTATGAATCCCAAACCAAATGAACCCATGGCACATCTGCTTTGTTATAGAATTTGTTCAGGTATTCAAGAAGCAGAGCATCATTTTGCAGTCCCAGATTTAATATTCCAAGTCCCCCTTAAGCTTTGGCCTGCAGACCAGAGGCCAAGTAGCCAAAGAATGCTCCTTCTCCTGACCATATTTCCTCCATAGGCACTGTCTCTGAATTCTTTCTAACTGCTTGAGGATACCTTGTGGTAAAGATAGACTACAAAGGAAGAATATAAGCAGTGAGGAGATAACAGAATTTACCAGCTGCAACCTACTACCTTGTGGTAAAAACCAAGAGGTTGTAGTTAGCCTTCTTTCCATGCAGTCTACTAAAGGTAGCAGATCAATAATTTTGAGGCGAGTGGTTCCAACAGGAGTCCCAAATATGTGAAGGGCATTGAGCCTAACTGACAACCAAACTGAGCAGCAAGTGCAGAAGCAACAGAGGCTTCCACATTAATTGTGTACATTGAAGATTTATGGAAGTTAATTTGCAAGCCAGTTGCCAAAGAAAATGACTTCAGAACTATTTTGAGGACCTCCAACTGAGCTGAATCAGCAGTCACAAACAACAAAGTATCATCAGCATACTGTACCACGGGATAGTCAGGATCATGTGTTGGCAATGGCAAGTTTAGCAGTCCCCTACACAGGAGATCATTAATCATAGTCTGCAAAAGATCAGCAACAAACACAAAGAGCAAAGGAGAGATAGGATCTCCTTGCTTTACACCATGTTTGCACTTGAAATGTTTTCCAGGTACACCATTTAACAAAATAGAAGAGGTTGCCGATGATAATAGCTGTTGAACCCAGATGATCCATTTGTTATCAAAACCTTTTGCCACAAGAATCTTTATAATTGCCTCATGCTAAATAGAGTCAAAAGCCTTTTCAAAGTCAAGCTTGAGCAATATGATTGGCTTCTTTGAATGGTTGCATTGGTGAATATACTCAAAAGTCCAAGCAATACAATCTTGAATTGTTCTTGACTTGATAAAGCCATACTGATTCTTATGAACACATTTGGTGATTTCATCTTGAAACCTATTGGCTGCTAGTTTAGTCAGAAATTTCAGTCCCACATTGGTCAAAGAGATTGGCCTAAAATCTCCTACAACCTCAGGTGATTTCTTTTTTGGAATTGAAGTAATGAAAGCTTCATTGAGATTCTCCAAATGAGCAGTTCCTGCATGATATTCCATCACTAGCCTAATAAAGTCACTGCAGATGATAGGCCAACATTTCTTCATAAAAGGCCATTAAAACCATCTGGACCTGGTGCCTTATCAATGGGCAATTATTTTATGACCTTCTCAATTTCTTGCACCTCAACAGGTTTTGTGACCACCTCAAGTCCCCGCACTTTTGGGATAAGTAAGAGAATGCCATTGCCCAACAAAATTGGCTTAACAGTTCCCATTCTTCCCTTGAAAGTTTCCAAAAATTCCTTAGCCATTTCCCCATGATCTTAAGAAATTGTTCCATCAGACAGCTGCAGCCTAGCAATAGAGTTTTTCCTATACCTCTCAGTTGCCATGGCCTGGAAGAATTTTGAATTTTCTTCTCCCACCTTGATATATCTGATAGTGCATCTTTTCCTCTAGTATAAAAACTATAAATGTAAAAGGTGCTCATGATGCATCTTAATTACCTTCCTGAAATTGTATTCAGGTTTGGAAAGAGGCCTCCAATCCTCCAACTCATCCAACCATAGGATTACCCAGTTGCACTTCTCAATATAAGTTTTGATATGGGACAGCCCCTTCTGCCATTTCTTGAGTGCAAATCTTAATGATTTCAACTTGTCCATAATAACTGCAGAGATATGAGTTTTATGAGAAGGTCTGTTCCAAACCTCATGCACACATTCCATGAAACCGGGTTGATGCACCCAATAGTTTTCAAATCTGAAGATATGAGCTTTTGGGATGGTGGTGCAGATGGATATTACACAAGGAGCATGATCAAAAGCAGTTTTAGCAAGAGGTGTAACTTGCGTCATGGGGTATTGATTTATCCAACTGGCAGAGGTAAAAAAACAATCCAATTGTTCAAGTAGTGGAACATCCTGCATGTTTGACCAGGTGAATCGTCTACCTTTTAAAGGGAGTTCCGGCAGACCTAAGTGACCAATGATCTCATTAAAGATGAAAATGTCATTGACATCTCCACCAGGAAGATTTCGATTATCCATGGATCTTATGAAATTAAAATCTCCCAATAACAACCATTTTTGCTCAGGTTCTACCTGAGGGTTATACAGCAAGTTAACAAACTCATCCCGCATTACACCTTGACAAGGCCCATAAACATTTACTAAAAACCACTAATCACTATTATGCACCGAGGTGAAACTGATGATATACCAAAAGGTTTTACTTCTATTAGAGTACCCGTAAAAACATCAGAATGCCATACGGTCAGAATACCTCCCGAAGCTCCTCTTGAGGGAGATTCAATGAACTGATCAAAACCCACAGGGCAAATGCTCTTAATTAATGAACAAGGGCAATCGAGAGCTTAGTTTCTAGCAAACAAGCAACTGCACACTGACTTTCAGTAATTTTCTCTCTAACAGAACGCTGCCGTGTTTCAGAATTCAAGCCACGAACATTCCAACAAAGCACCTTCCAATTACGCATAGGCATTCGATTCATGAAATAACCAAAAGCAAATGTAGCAGAAATAGCATGACATACAATGCCATACATCCCACGTCATAGAAGACAAAAAGCACCCAGTTTTGACCACACTGCATAGGTTTCAGAATAACATAAAAGATAGCATATTTGACAGGCTCGCTACACCTAAATAGAGTTTTAAACTTCAACATTCAGACACTGCTGGACGAGGAGTCATCCTTGGGATTAGCCATAAGCTTATCCTCAGAAAGCAGGTTCGGGTCGATCTCCAGCTCCGCTCCAATTGCTTGCAGCACTTTGAGAGGTGGGGGGGGGGACAGCTTCAGACTTGCCATTATCGCCTGCGTCTTCATTATTGGGCCGGGCCTTCACTTCAATGGGCTTTGATCGGAGATGCCTTTTAGTGGGCTGGAGGGAGAGTTGTTCAAAACTCACAGGTTTAAACCCATCCAGTTTTGCCGCGCTTCTGGTACTCCTCCGTATAGAAGTATCCACTAACGGGGCAGTGGTCTTCCTTCTTCTTGTCTGTTTCTTTCCCTTGATCTGCGAGTCAGCTAAAAAACCATAGTAGAGGAAAAGGAGTTCTCATCCATGCTACCAGGCACAACATCTTCAGGAAACACCTGTCCTGACACAGCAACTCCAGACACATCGTCATCATTAGCAGTCTGAACCTCCTCAGATGAACCTCCAAACAAAGCTCTGGCAACTGGACATTTAGCCACAATAGATTTTCTTGGAGACAGAGAGATGGGCAAGCTTGGCACCAAGAGAGACATCTTCTAAGAATCATCAAAATCAATGGTCCACATGCGCTTAGAGTATGTGACTGCTCCAAGGGGCTTGAAGAAGATAGGTCTAGGCACCTCCTTGACAGCAAATTCAGGCAACAGATTTTCAAAAGATCTTTTCCAAATCATCTCAGGAGGAAGCGGTGTCCCAGCCACAATCCTTGCCATGCCAATGAAGATCTGATGCTGATGAATAATAGGAGGTTGATATGGAACAATTGCCAACGGATTTTCCAAAGCAGATGGCTGCACATTGCCCTGTAACTCTTGCTCAGGCTAAAACTAATGTTGCTGATCAAACTGAACTTCCACCTGCTGCTCCACAGACTCAGAGCCCTCTGGCTGATCAATCACAATGGAAACCTGATCCTGCTCTAGCACTGCAGGCTGTGGTGGCTGTTCAAGCTCATCCTCATTATCACCCCAGTTTGCATTTCCCCATCCTGCATCCACGATGTTGTTTTCTGGTGGCGGTGGAGGGGCCACGGATGCATCGTTCCATCCCAGCATTGGATATGGAGGGAGAACAAAAAGTAGGTTGTCTTGCAGCAGATTCCCGGGCATAGGGTGAGGATTACCATCCAAAGGCATTCGATCCTCATCGTTGGGCATCTGGTCAGCGAAGTCAGCCCCTAGCACATAGCAAGCCGCAGTCCAAGAAACCTGAGCCCCCCCCAATCTGCATATTCTCCAAAAACCACATCGCGCAGCACTAGTGGTATGTCCGGAAAACTAGCCTCCACTAGAGTATGAACCAAATATGGATCCTCACTATCCCAAGAGTGAAATTTTCCAAAAGTGCCTACCGCCTGTGATATGAACTTCGTGGTGCGATAATCAAGTGGAATACCAATGAACATGAGCCAACCCTTACGGAAACCATGACTTCCTTGAAGTTCTCTCCCTCATCATGCTTCATAAATCTAACAAAACGATCATCACCCAGAGGAAATGGGGCATGCTGAATCAACGTGTATCTGACAAAAGGATCCCTGACTTGAAATAACCCAACCCCATGGAACCAAGGCTGAGCGGAGCAGACCAGAGTACCTCTGTTTTGAAGGAACTGAAAAATCTCTTCCCTGACCGGCCCGAGCGGTCCCTCCAGAGTAGGCATGACCTCTACAACCATGTAATCTTCATGGCGGCAAGGAGGACGACTTGTAGGCGTGAAGAAGGTGCGTGGAAGACGCCTGTCCCCGCCATCAATGATGTGGTGGCCTGCCGGCACAAAGTGCTGTGGATCAAGCTCAAAGTTTGCCATGGCCGATCGCAACGGAGAGGAGATGGGGTTTTCCTTGGAAGGAAGAGGAGGGGATTGGAGCATTGTGGGCGGCGATGATGTGACTGGGCAAGCTATCCCAATAACTCCGGCTCCCTTCCCATGACCGGCAGGGTTTTCCGATATACGCATGTTTTGTTGCAGAGAAATTGGTCTCCAAACCAATCCATTGGCACGCGCAAAATCATTACAATCCTTGCTAAAATGACCCGTGCGAGAGCAAGCCGAGCAGACCGCTCGCATTCCACAAGAGGCTGCTAGGTGGCCCCACTGAGAGCATAACATACAGGTTAAGACACGATCCACCATGTCATCGACCATGACTTCAAATTGTTGTGCAGCTTCTTGCGAGGTTGGTATTTCCTGCGAGAAGGTTGCTAGGCTCGGGTCAAGGGGTGTATCCAGCATTTCAGTAACTGGGATATTTTGAGACGAGGCAAGCCCAACAGCAACAGAGCCAGAAATTGGCCCATCAGAAAAATCCTGAGACACTGGGCCAGTCTGGTGGGCATCCGAAAGAGATGGGCCAGATCCCAAGTTACCATTTTGAACCGGAGAAATTCCCACTTCCGTAAATCATGCAGATAGATTAGCAGAAACCATGGGCCGCGGATCCACAGGTACCGGATTACGTGCCGGCGACGTGGTCGACCGATGCAACTCCGGCAACGGGACGACTGTACCAAACACGATAGGTGGTTGAGCCACCGTCCAATGCAAGTCCAGAGGGGGCGATTGTCAAATAACAATGCGCTCATGAGCAGACAGATCATATCCCCCATCCATGATAGTATCAATGCAGTTTTGAGATACATGATATCTATAACCTTTGCAAGCAGAATACTGTTCAAACGTGGCAAAAGATAGTTTCTTCCGAACAGTGCTAGCTGACTTAAGAGAAGATCTAACCGGAGGCTTATGCATGGCCAATAAACCTAAAGAAGATCTACATTTGGTATGACTAATCAAAATCCACTCAACATCACACTCCTTATGCCAGATCTTAAGTTCCCGAACCCAATTAGGTCCTCCATTGCCCCAAAGATTGAAATGACATTTAAACAGATCGCAAGCAAATGAACGCAGATCCATAATAAGAAAACCAACTTGCTTGCATGAGACATGGAAAGAAAAAACCCTATCCTTGACATGATGAACCCAAAGAACAATGGCCGATCCACCAATCGCAGCTTCCAATGTCACCGCCACAAAATCTTCCGACAACCAGAATGCATGGCGGCTAAAAGACACAATCAATGTGAAAGCCCTCCTTTGTCCCATTGGATGGATCGTTTGACTAGTAGATCTAAAAACCTCATCAGAAAAAACCCTACCCTTGGAGAAATCCAAGCCAAGGGTATATCCACCGGAGGAACCCATAGGAGATGGGTATTTCCTTGATCCAAAAGAGACGCCGGAGAGGATGATCGGAAGGGATCCACATATCAGTGGAGGAGGATGGAGATTGCCGATGGTGAGGTCAGCGCCGTGGTGGAAGGTGGGAGCGCCATCTTAGGTGCGCTTTCTTTAACTTATAAGTGTTAAAATTCACCAGAACGTGGGAGCGCCAACTTTGTTCTCATAATCAATTGGAACCTCTTCCGAAATAGTGGATTCATCACTAAATAAAGTTGACACTCTTCCAAATCCACTTTCATATTCATCACAATAATATTCAACATCCTCCAAAATAGTGTGATCATTACTTCCTAAAGTTGACACTCTTCCAAACCCACTTTCATCTATATAATCATCATAAATAGGAGGCATGCTTTCATCATAATAAATTTGCTCATCAAAACTTGGGGGACAAAATATATCATATTCATCAAACATAGCTTCCCCAAGCTTGTGGCTTTGCATATCATTAGCATCATGGATATTCAAGGGATTCATACTAACAACATTGCCATCATGCTCATCTACAAAGATTTAATACCAAACATTTTATAGACTTCTTCTTCTAGCACTTGAGCACAATTTTCCTTTCCATCATTTTCACGAAAGATATTAAAAAGATGAAGCGTAAGAGGCAAACTCAAATCCATTTTTTTGTAGTTTTCTTTTATAAACTAAACTAGTGATAAAACAAGAAACAAAAAGATTCGATTGCAAGATCTAAAGATATACCTTCAAGCATTCACCTCCCCGGCAACGGCGCCAGAAAAGAGCTTGGTTGACGGGGTGTGAGTGTCGCTTACCTAGCCTCCCCGGCAACGACGCCAGAAAAGAGCTTGATGTCTACTACACAACCTTTTTCTTGTAGACGTTGTTGGGCCTGCAAGTGCACAGGTTTGTAGGACAGTAGCAAATTTCCCTCAAGTGGATGACCTAAGGTTTATCAATCCGTAGGAGGCATAGGACGAAGATGGTCTCTCTCAAACAACCCCGCAACCAAATAACAAAGAGTCTCTTGTGTCCCTGCTACATCTTGAGCTTGCGTTGGTTTTACTCGAAGAGGAGAGGGTGATGCAGCAAAGTGTAGCATAAGTATTTCCCTCAGTTTTGAGAACCAAGGTATCAATCCAGTAGGAGGCTCCTCAAAAGTCCCACGCACCTACACAAACAAACTGAGAACTCGCAACCAACGCAATAAAGGGGTTGTCAATCCCTTCACGGCCACTTGGGAAAGTGAGATCTAATAAATATAGTATGATAAGATAAATATATTTTTGGTATTTTACAATATAGATGCAAAAAAGTAAAGACGCGAATAAAAGTAAATTGGAAGCAAATATGATAAGAGATAGACCCGTGGGCCATAGGTTTCACTAGTGGCTTCTCTCAAGATAGCATAAGTATTACGGTGGGTAAACAAATTACTGTCGAGCAATTGATAGAAAAGCGCATAGTTATGAGATTATCTAGGCATGATCATGTATATAGGCATCACTTCCATAACAAGTAGACCGAATCCTGCCTGCATCTACTACTATTACTCCACACATCGACCGACTCCTGCCTGCATCTAGAGTATTAAGTTCATAAGAACAGAGTAACGCATTAAGCAAGATGACATGATGTAGAGGGATAAACTCAAGCAATATGATATAAACCCCATCTTGTTATCCTCAATGGAAACAATACAATACGTGTCTTGCAACCCTTTCTATCACTGGGTAAGAACACCGCAAGATTGAACCCAAAGCTAAGCACTTCTCCCATGGCAAGAAAGATCAATCTAGTAGGCCAAACCAAACTGATAATTCGAAGAGACTTGCAAAGATAACTCAATCATACATAAAAGAATTAAGAGAAGATTCAAATATTATTCATAGATAAACTTGATCATAAACCCACAATTCATCGGATCTCGACAAACACATCGCAAAAAGAGTTTACATCGAATAGATCTCCACAAGAGAGGGGGAGAACATTGTATTGAGATCCAAAAAGAGAGAAGAAGCCATCTAGCTAATAACAATGAACCCGTAGGTCTGTGGTAAACTACTCACAACTCATCGGAGGGGCAAGGATGTTGATGTAGAGGCCCACCGTGGTTTCTTCCCCCTCCGGCAGAGTGCCGGCAAGGGCTCCAAGATGGGATCTCACGGATACAGAAGGTTACGGTGGTGGAAGTTGTGTTTTGTGGTGCTCCTGGATGTTTTCGGGGTACGTAGGTATATATAGGAGGAAGAAGTACGTCGGTGGACGCCCGAGGGGCCCACGAGACAGGGGGCATGCCCTACAGGGGGCGCGCCCTCCTATCTCATGGGCCCCCCGGAGTTTTCTTGACTTGCACTCCAAGCTCTCCGGATCAGATTTGTTCCAAAAATAACGCTCCCGAAGGTTTCATTCCGTTTGGACTCCGTTTGATATTCCTTTTCTTCGAAATACTAAAATAGGCAAAAAAACAGCAATATGGGCTGGGCCTCCGATTAGTAGGTTAGTCCCAAAAATGATATAAATGTGTAAAATAAAGCCCATAAACATCCAAAAGGGGTAATATAATAGCATGGAACAATAAAAAATTATAGATATGTTGGAGACGTATCAAGCATCCCCAAGCTTAATTCCTGCTCATCCTCGGTTAGGTAAATGATAAAAAAAGAAATTTTTGATGTGGAATGCTACCTAGCATAATTCATAATGTAATTTTCTTTATTGTGGCATGAATGTTCAGATCCAAATGAATACAAAATAAAAGTTCATATTGACATAAGAAATAGTAATACTTCAAGCATACTAATCAAAGTAATCATGTCTTCTCAAAATAACATGGCTAAAGAAAGTTATCCCTACAAAATCATATAGTCTGGCTATGCTCTATCTTCATCACACAAAGTATTTAATCATGCACAACCCCGATGACAAGCCAAGCAATTGTTTCATACTTCAATAATCTCAAACATTTTTCAACTTTCATGCAATACATGAGCGTGAGCCATGGACATAACACTATATGTGGAATAGAAGGGTGGTTGTGGAGAAGACAAAAAAGGAGAAGATAGTCTCACATCAACTAGGCGTATCAACAGACTATGGAGATGCCCATTAATAGATATCAATGGAGTGAGTAGG
This sequence comes from Aegilops speltoides, assembly GCA_021437245.1. Classification (NCBI taxonomy): domain Eukaryota; kingdom Viridiplantae; phylum Streptophyta; class Magnoliopsida; order Poales; family Poaceae; genus Aegilops; species Aegilops speltoides. The sequence continues at coordinate 55,995,967 of CM038144.1, read as the reverse complement.
GATTGCCATGCAATGGATGCACTAGAGCTATAAATATATGAAAGGTCAATAAAAGAAACTAAGTGGGTGCAGCCAACTTGCTTGCTCATGAAGACCTAGGGCACTTTTGAGGAAGCCCATCATTGGAATATACAAGCCAAGTACTATAATGAAAAATTCCCACTAGTATATGAAAGTGACAACATATGAGACTCTCTAACATGAAGATCATGGTGCTATTTTGAAGCACAAGTGTGGAAAAAGAGATAGTAGCATTGTCCCTTCTCTCTTTTTCTCTCATTTTATTTTATTTTCCCCTTTTTTCTTTTTCTTTGGCCTTCTCTTTTTTTTCTTTTTGGCCTTTCTTTTTTTTTCTTTCTTCTTTTTTTTTCTTTTTATAAAGTCCGAAGTCTCATCCCGACTTGTGGGGGAATCATAGTCTTCATCATCCTTTCCTCACTAGGACAATGCTCTAATAATGAAGATCATCACACTTTTATGGATTTACAACTCAAAGCTAGAACAAGATATGACTCTATATGAATGCCTCCGGCGGTGTACCGGGATATGCAATGAATCAAGAGCGACATGTATGAAAATTATAAAGGTGGCCTTGCCACAAATACAATGTAAACTACATGATCATGCAAAAAGCAATATGACAAAAGTAATGTGTGTCATATGAACGGAACGGTGGAAAGTTGCATGGCAATATATCTCAGAATGGCTATGGAAATTCCATAATAGGTAGGTATGGTGGCTGTTTTGAGGAAGGAGTATGGTGGGTGTATGGTACCAGCGAAAGTTGCGCGGTACAAGAGAGGCTAGCAATGGTGGAAGGGTGAAAGAGTGCGTATAATCCATGGACTCAACATTAATCAAAGGAACTCATATACTTGTTGCAAAAATTTAGAAGTCATCAAAAACCAAAGTACTACGCGCATGCTCCTAGGGGGATAGATTGGTAGGAAAAGACCATCGCTCGTCCCCGACCGCCACTCATAAGGAAGACAATCAATAAATAAAATTGTGCTCCAACTTCATCACAAAGCCGTTCACCATACGTGCATGCTACGGGAATCACAAGCTTCAACACAAGCATTCTTTAAATTCATAATCACCCAACTAGCATGACTTTAATATCACTACCTTCATATCTCAAAACAATTGTCAAGCATCAAATTGATCATAGCATCCAATTCACTTTTCTATGATAGTTTTTATTATACCCAACTTGGATGCTCATCATTCTAGGACCAACTTTATGATCATAGAAAATACCATGCTGTTCTAAAAGACTCTCAAAATAATATAAGTGAAGCATGAGAGACTAGCAATTTCTTCAAAATTAAGACACCACCGTGCTCTAAAAGATATAAGTGAAGCACTAGAGCCAAAACTATCAAGCTCAAAAGATATAAGTGAAGCACGTAGAGTATTCTAGCAAATTCTAATCAAATAGGCTTCTCCCAAAAGGTGTGTACAGCAAGGATGATTCTGGTAAACTAAAAAGCAAAGACTAAGATAATACACGACGCTCCAAGTAAAACACATATCATGTGGCGAATAAAAATATAGCTCCAAGTAAAGTTACCAATGAACGAAGACGAAAGAGGGGATGCCTTCCCGGGGCATCCCCAAGCTTAGGCTTTTGGCTATTCTTGAATATCTTGGGGTGCAATGGGCATCCCCAAGCTTAGGCTCTTGCCACCCTTTATTCCATAGTCCATAAAAGCTTTACCCAAAACTTGAAAACTTCACAACACAAAACTCAACAGGAAATCTTATAAGCTCCGTTAGTGAAAGAAAACAAAACCACCACATAAGGTACTGCAATGAACTCATTCTTTATTTATATTGGTGTTAAAACTACTGTATTCCAACTTCTTTATGGCCTATAAACTAATTTACTAGCCATAGATGCATTGGAATAAGCAAACAACACACGAAAAACAGAATCTGTCAAAAACAGAACAGTCCGTAGCAATCTGTAACTAACGCGAACTTCTGGAACTCTAAAAATCCTACCAAAATAGGAAGTCCTGGACAATTTGTCTATTGAACAGCATCAAAACGAATCAACGCAAAAGCACGTTCCTGTGATTTAAAAAAATAATATTCGTGTGTGCAAAGTTTCTGTTTTTCAGCAGAATCAAATCAACTATCATCGTAGGTTATCCTATAGGTTCTACTTGGCACAAACACTAATTAAAAGATAAAAACACATATATCCAGAAGGTAGATGCAAGATTTATTACTAAACAGGAGCAAAAACAAAAAAGATAAAGAAAAATTTGGTTGCCTCCCAACTAGCGCTATTGTTTAACGCCCCTAGCTAGGCATAAAAACAAAGATAGATCTAAGTGGTGCCGTAATAATAAGATAGATCTTGAAAGCTCATCTCATATTCTCTACATTCGGCAGCAAGTTTCCTTTGAGGCAAACAAAAGTAATCAAAAGGGCTAAATTTAGTGGGACAAAGATCCTCAAGATCAATCATAGGAGGAATGGGTTCCTCCCTTGGCCCTTCATAGTGCACAACTATTTCATCACTAAAGCATTCTTTTGACAAAATCTCATGAGCCTATACTCAAGAGAGTATCCTAGCTCATTGTTTCCAAGGGCAAAATCATTATTAAGCTCGTTAATGCAATCAAAGACATTGATAGGAACCTTTTTTCTAAGGTTTTCATTAAAAGCGACATAGTCCGAAGGTTGAAAACGTCTAATTTCCTCTTGATCATAGAGGATGGCTTCTATGGGAGGACGACTGGCGTCCACCCTATAGTGCGCAAAGATTTCTTTGGCCTATCTTATGATAAATCTAAACTCATGAGCCAAAAAGTCAATATTAGAGAATTCTAGGAAAATTCTTTGTATAAAAGGATGCATATGCATAAATTGTCTTTCAAGTTCAACTACAAGCATAGCGATAGCATCCGCAAGACTGCTAGTTCTATGAAGAATAGAACAACCCATGGAAGGTAAAGCACCGGCACAAGTAAAGAAGTCTTGAATAACACCTTTGCCAATGATGTTGCCACTACCGATTCGAAACCTTTTAGTACGCAAGATAGGGGGTTCATCGGCCGAAGCCTCGGGATTTTCTGTGTTATCATTATTGTCCATATCGACGATAATCTCCCCAATTTCAGACATAGCGGCAAAAAAAGCAAGTCAGAAGAGAGCGAGAGAAAAGGAGAAGAGGAGATTGGGAAAGAGAGGGCAAATAAAACGGGAAGGGTGAAGTGGGGGAGAGGAAAACGAGAGGCAAATGGCAAATAATGTAAATGCGAGGGAGATGGGTTTGTGATGGGTACTTGGTATGTCTTGACTTGAGTGAAGACCTCCCGACAGCGGCGCCGTAAATCCTTCTTGCTATGTCTTGAGCTGCGTTGGTTTTCCTCGAAGAGGAGAGGGTGATGCAGCAAAGTGTAGCGTAAGTATTTCCCTCAGTTTTGAGAACCAAGGTATCAATCCAGTAGGAGGCTCCTCAAAAGTCCCACTACTGGAATCAGAGGATTTGCCATCAGCCCTCTCTTTGCCGTCTGCTAGTAGACGGCAAAGGAGGTCTTTGCTGTCCATTTCTAGAAAACAGACGACAAAGAACTGGCTGATGGCAAAGATCATATTTGCCATCAGCCTGTTCTTTGCCGTCGGCTAGCGGACGGTAAAGAAGATTTGCCGTCGGCTAGCGGACGGCAAAGAGGGAGGGGGGCCCCACTGACGAGCTGCTTAAAAAAACTTAACGGCCCCCTCTTTGCCGTCCGCTAGCAGACGACAAAGGGCAAAAAACGGACGGCAAAGGGGGACGGACGGCAAAGATTTAACTTACCTAACGGCGGCCGCGCCCCACCCCGCCCCTCTCTATCTCTCTCTGTTTCTCTCCCCTTGCCCGCCCTGTCGCCCCACTCTCTCCGCCGCCCGCCCCACCACCCAGTGCCACAGCCCTCCCCCACCCCCCGCCCGGCTCCGCCCCACGCCCAACCACTCGGCGCCCACTGCCCCCCGCCCGTCACCCCGCCTGCCGTCTTGGTGCCGCCAAGACCTCCTCATGGCATGCCCCGACCCGGCCCGTCGCCACTTCACCCGACACCGCCGCCCCCCCTCCTCCTTTGCCTGCCCTGTGAGCTCTACCTCCTCTTTTTTCTGTTTTTCCTATTTTTTAGTTTCAAGTTTATGTTTAGTTTAGATTTAGTTTTAGTTTTAGTTTTAGGTTTAGGTTTAGTTTTGGGTTTAGTTTTAGGTTTAGATTTAGTTTTTTCCTTTTTTCTGTTTTTTTAGTTTTAGGTTTATGTTTAGTTTAGATTTAGATTTAGTTTTAGTTTTAGAATTAGGTTTAGGTTTAGGTTTAGGTTTAGGTTTAGGAAAGAAGAAGAAGAAAAAGAAAGAGGAGAGGAGGAGAAGAATAAGAGGAAAAAGGAAAGGAAGAAGAAGAAGAAGAAGAACAGTAGGAGGAGAAGAAAAAAGAAGAAGAGGAAGAAGAAGAAGAAAAAAGAGGAGAGGAGGAGAAGAAGAAGAGGAAAAAGGAAAGGAGGAGGAGGAAGAAGAAGAAGAAGAAGGAAAAAAGGAATAAAAGGAAGAAAAGGAAGAAGAGGAAGAAGAAGAAAAGGAAAAAGAGGGAAAAACCGATTCGACACGGCACCTCGATCCCGACCCGGCACCCCGACACGACACCCCGACCCCGAGACCCCGACCCCGACCCCGACACCTCGACCCCGACCCCGACCCCGACACCCCGACCCCGAGCCTGACCCGATCGACACCCCGACCTCGACATCGACACGGCACCCTGACCCCGACCCGGCACCACGACCCGACACCACGACCCTGAGCCTGACCCGACACCCTGACCCCGACAACCGACCCCCTGACCCCGACACCCCGACCCCGACACGACACCCTGACCCCCCGACCTCGAAACAGCACCCCGACCACGACACGGCACCCCGACACGACACCCCGAACCCCCGACCCCGAAACAGCACCCGATCCGATGCATATGCTTTGCTCCACTTGATGATGATACACTTAAGTGATATACATATTATTATTCATGTCGGTACTTTTTTTATGTTGTACTAATTTCGTTTATTCTTTGTCATGGCATGTGTTGAAAGATGGTGGGCGCTGGTCGGGAGCGCGCCGAGGCCCCTTCTTCGTCGGTGCTTGTTGCGAGGTATTTCATTGCACACGCACCTCTCCGCCGAGCGTTGCTGGACAGTATGTCGACACCACCGGGCCCTTCTTCGACGACTGCGGTGCCCAGCAGGGGACGAGGTAAGAAGAAGAGAGGAGGTGGAGCACGTGGTCGCGGGAGAGGAGGTAGGGTGACTCTTACGGCGCCTTCCTCGCCGCCACCCCCAGCTGTTTCACCCGAGCACGTGACTGCTAGGGTGGACTCGTCCGAGAAGGAGGCTACACGGACTCCGGTCCACGAGCCTCCGGTCCACGGGTCTTCGGCCCATGAGCCTCCGGTCGACGGGCCTTCGGCCCACGAGAGTTGGGCCCACGAGACCCCGGAGGAGCACACGTTTGGATGGGGTACCTGGTCGGGTCAGCCTGAGGAGCCGAGTGGCCATGCTAATGATGTCGGGGAGCCGAGTGTCCATGCTGATGATGATGGGGAGCCAACTGATATTGAGGAGGAGGGGCAACGCTCTCGGCGTGGTGCTACGGCTCCGTCCGTCTTGGCGACCATGAAAGCAGAGGTGGTTGATTTTCCCTGATGGGGAGAGGTAAGTGCATTTAATCTTTTTGTACCTTCTGCATTCACGTTTCTTCAAATAACTAATGTGTTGGCCTTGTCATGCTGCAGGGGTTGGGACCACCATGAAAGTGTCCGCCGGCCCAACTCCATCCTTGGAGTTCTGATTCGGCAAAACTTCCCGGGGTTTGTCACGTTGCCTGGTGAGGGTCGGCTTCCAGAGGTTGGATTGAGTTGGGAGCACTACTTGGCTGCCCCGGCCCCGCCAGGTGAGATTATTGACGGTGTCTTGTGCAAGATGAGGGCAGACGTGGTGATCAGAAAGTTCTGGGTAATTTCTCCTTTACACAATTAAAAATCTTGAACTAGCTAGTTATTAATTGTACTAATCAATATTGTCTCATTTGATTGCACAACATTCTACAGGTGTGAGGAGGGATACAAGGAGGAGGCGGCAGATGTTATCGACAAGGAGTGCAAGCGCCTACTTCAAAACTTATGGCATGAGGTTCGGGTGCAGGCTGTTCGAGACTACTACGCCGGGCGTGGTATCAAGAAGCCCAAGCAGGAAAGCCGCGATAAGTTCTTGAGTAAGGAGCAGTACATGAAGGTAATTCTTAAGGCCTTGTACTTACTTCCTTCATTTAGTAATTCATAGCCATAGCGCTCAAGTTTCTATTTGCTAACTTAATTAGGCCCCTCCGAGATGGTGTGCGGATTGGATGGATTGTTGGGAGGTGTTGGTCAATGCGTGGTGCTCAAAACAATGGCGGGCCACCCACAACGAGGCCAAGGACAAACGTGCCCAAATGGAAGGTGTGCTACACCACCAAGGCAGCTCCAACTTATTTCAGTACGGGCGGAACTGGGTATGTGGTTTGCTTCATGATTCATGCAATTCATTCATCATGCTAGCTTTAGCCCTTTAATTACTAATTTACTTTATTTCTCTCTTTCAGGCATGCTACAATAAAGGCGGATAAGGTGCCGAGGTGTACGACCATATGCCATGGCCCTGCTGCTCTTACAAGAAAGTCAAGGCATTCTCTGCGTCGACCTTGATGATCCAAAGAACTTCACCAACATCTCCGCCCATGACAAGCTCGTGCAATATAGAGATCGGGGAAGGCGAGGAAAGGGGAGGACTTTAACTTGAGCTGTGGTCCCATTGATCTGAGCTGCTGATGATATCTGGTGGCGGGAGGTCCCATGGCTCCATAGCCATGGGAGATGGACTTATCCGTTGTCCTAGCACTCTCCCAGAGATCAAGGCGCGCCAGTCGAGCTCCGCTCCTGAGATAAGGCCTCATGAACAGCCAGTCCAACTCGCCTTCAAGGTTAGTTATAAGTACTCGGCTATCTTTCTCCATTACATTGTGTGTGCTTCCATCAATGATTACAAATGGTCATGTGAGTGGTGTTGCAGGCTGCTATACAGAGTGAGAGAGATAGAACGGAGAAACTTCTGGCGGAGGCGGCGGAGAGGCAGCGGGAGTTGGAGGAGAGGACGACAAAGATGTTGGAGGAGGAGAGGGCACGGAATGACATGAAGGCAAGGGCCATGTACGAGCTCCTTGTGGTAAGTTTCTTCTGTAGATTACTTGCTAGTCTTAACATTTGAGTCTCATTACTAACTAGTAAGACTCATTGTGAAAACCAAATGTGCGATCAGTGCGAGAAGTCCGGTCGACCGCTCATTGATGCCGATGATTGCTCACAGGAGCACGGTGAGTTTAATTAGAATGGACATTACTTGCTAGTCTTAACATTTGAGTGTCATAATGCTAACGAGACATTGGAAATGATCTTTGGTGCAGCTTAACTCCAGAAACGCATCGCACGATCCTTCTCCAGCTACCGGCGCGAGCCAGCCCGCTCATACACCTCCCTGATCACGGTAAGTTTCTCTAGTGTTTTGCTTAACAAATGCATAAAGACCTAGACTTAGCTTTATTTCCTCCAATATGCTTACCATAATGACCTAGAGTTAGCTTCTTTTCCTCCAAAATGACTTAATATGCTTACTGACCTCATAAACCATCCATTCTACCTAAGTTAGCTCTAAAACGATATGTACTTAGGTTACTTATGTCAAAAATTGCATAATTAGCTTAGTTAGCTCATAAACAATCCATTTTACCTAAGTTAGCTCTAAAATGACTCATTTTACCTTAGTTAGCTTACAAGTGATCCAATTTATCCAAGTTAGCTCTAAAATTACCCATTTACGTAGATTAGCTCCTAAATGATTCATTTTACCTACGTTAGCTTTAAAATGACCCATTTCACCTAGGTTAGCTCCAAAATGACCCATTTCACCTAGGTTAGCTCCAAAATGACCCATTTCACCTAGATTTGCTCCTAAACGATCAATTTCACCTAAGTTAGCTAAAAACGATCCATTTCACCTAAATTAGCTCTTAAATGATCCATTTCACCTAAGTTAGCTAAAAAACGATCCATTTCACCTTAGTTAGCTCAAAAACGTGGCATTTCACCTTAGTTAGGTCATAAATGACCCATTTCAACTAAGTTAGCTCATAAAAGCTCATAAATGATCCATTTCACCTAAGTTAGCTCAAAAACGATCCATTTCACCTTAGTTAGCTCAAAAACGTGGCATTTCACCTTAGTTAGGTCATAAACGACCCATTTCAACTAAGTTAGCTCATAAAAGCTCATAAATGATCCATTTCACCTAAGTTAGCTAAAAAACGATCCATTTCACCTTACTTAGCTCAAAAACGATGCCCTTCACCTTAGTTAGCTCATAAACGACCCATTTCAACTAAGTTAGCTCATAAATGATCCATTTCAACTAAGTTAGCTCATAAACAACCCATTTCAACTTTGTTAGCTCATATATGATCCATTTCACCTAAGTTAGCTCATAAATGACATATACTTCTTGTTCTAGTCTTCTTCTTGTTCTAGTCACCTATTTCTAACTTTCTTATTTACCATTTTGCAGATTTCATTCACTTCATGGAAGCTAGCTTGCTATGATGGAGTGCTTGCTTTTCCCTTGATGAAACTTTGCATTGTATCTAGCTTGCTATGATGGAACTTGCTTATGTATGAACAATGTGTATGGATGGAACTTGCTTATGTATGAACAATGTGTATGGATGAAACTGATGTGATATGTGATATGCGATATGAAACTTATGTGCTGGATACGTGATATGAAACTTATGTGCTGGATATGTGATATATATTTGTTGTCATATATATTTCTTTGTGAAAATTGTTGGATTAAAAAACAAAAAAGAGACAATATGCAGGCTCTTTGCCGTGCACCACCGACGGCAAAGGGATCTTTGCCATCGGCGGCGGACGGCAAAGAGGCGACGTGACAGCAATCGTGCTTCTCGGGAGGTGACCAATTTGGTCGGTTTGCCTATAGTGGTGACGGCAAAGGCTTTGCCATCCGCAATGACGGACGGCAAGGCTGCCGTTAACCACCTAACGAGTAACAGCGCATTTATTGCCATCCGCCTTCTTTGCCGTCCGCTGCCGATGGCAAAGGCCCTTTACCGTCACCGTCCGGCGTAAAACAACGTAGCTCTTAGCCGTCCCCTACTTTGGCGTCCCCTTTGCCGTCCGGTGATGGCAAAGGTCTTTGCCGTCCGCCATCCATGCCTTTGCCGTCGCCGTGGCGATGGCAAAGTAGTGATTCTGTAGTTTCCACGCACCTACACAAACAAGCGAGAACTCGCAACCAACGCAATAAAGGGTTGTCAATCCCTTCACGACCACTTGAAAGTGAGATCTAATAAAGATAGTATGATAAGATAAATATATTTTTGGTATTTTATAATATAGATGCAACAAAGTAAAGATGCGAATAAAAGTAGATGGAAGCAAATATGATAAGAGATAGACCGGGGCCATAGGTTTCACTATTGGCTTCTCTCAAGATAACATAAATGTCTGATTGGGTAAACAAATTCTTGTCGAGCAATTGATAGAAAAGCGCATAGTTATGAGATTATCTAGGCATGATCATGTATATAGGCATCACGTCCATAACAAGTAGACCGACTCCTGCCTGCATCTACTACTATTACTCCACACATCGACCGACTCCTTCCTGCATCTAGAGTATTAAGTTCATAAGAACAGAGTAACGCATTAAGCAAGATGACATGATGTAGAGGGATAAACTCAAGCAATATGATATAAACCCCATCTTGTTATCCTCGATGGCAACAATACAATATGTGTCTTGCAACCCTTTCTGTCACCGGGTAAGAACACCGCAAGATTGAACCCAAAGCTAAGCACTTCTCCCATGGCAAAAAAGATCAATCTAGTAGGCCAAACCAAACTGATAATTCAAAGAGACTTGCAGAGATAACTCAATCATACATAAAAGAATTCAGAGAAGATTCAAATATTATTCATTGATAAACTTGATCATAAACCCACAATTCATCGGATCTCGACAAACACACCGGAAAAAGAGTTTACATCGAATAGGTCTCCACAAGAGAGGGGGAGAACATTGTATTGAGATTAAAAAAGAGAGAAGAAGCCATCTAGCTAATAACTATGAACCCGTAGGTCTGTGGTAAACTACTCACAACTCATCGGAGGGGCAAGGATGTTGATGTAGAGGCCCTCCATGGTTACTTCCCCCTCCGGCAGAGTGCCGGCAAGGGCTCCAAGATGGGATCTCGCGGATACAGAAGGTTACTGTCGGTGTCAAAACCGGCGGATCTCGGGTAGGGGGTCCCGAACTGTGCGTCTAGGCGGATGGTAACAGGAGACAAGGGACACAATGTTTTTACCCAGGTTCGGGCCCTCTCGATGGAGGTAAAACCCTACTCTGCTTGATTAATATTGATGATATGGGTAGTACAAGAGTGGATCTACCACGAGATCAAGGAGGCTAAACCCTAGAAGCTAGCCTATGGTATGATTGTTGTAATGGTTGTTCATCCTACGGACTAAAACCCTCCGGTTTATATAGACACCGGAGAGGGCTAGGGTTACACAGAGTCGGTTACAATGGTAGGAGATCTACATATCCGTATTGCCAAGCTTGCCTTCGACGCCAAGGAAAGTCCCATCCGGACACGGGACGAAGTCTTCAATCTTGTATCTTCGTAGTCTTGGAGTCCGGCCGATGATGATAGTCCGGCTATCCGGACACCCCCTAGTCCAGGACTCGCTCAGTAGCCCCTGAACCAGGCTTCAATGACGACGAGTCCGGCGCGCATATTGTCTTCGGCATTGCAAGGCGGGTTCCTCTTCCGAATAATTAATAGAAGATTGCGAACACCAGGATAGTGTCCAGCTCTGCAAAATAAATTCCACATACCACCGTAGAAAGAATAATGTGTACACAAGTTCAATCTGCTGACGTATTTTGTGGCGTGACGTCACACCACTACCAAGCCTTTACTTTAATCGTTTTTATTATACCACCTCAGCGCGTTTAGCGAAGTGGTTTCCTTGGCACGTCTTGTCGAAGCAGAGATTGTGTTCCCCTTATTCCGGGATTCCCATCAATACGGACGTGGGTAACCCAACCGCGCCATTGATTGTGGCGCTTGGGAGATAAGCGAGTTTTACCAGGCCAATGGGGACGCATAGTCTTCGTCCGCCCATATATAAGGGGATAAGGATCCACCTTTTTTACCTACGCCTTCTTCCTCCTTTGCTTACCCTTCTCCTTTTCGAGCTCCAGCGCCCAAGTCCGCACATCTCGCCTCAACCTTCTCCAGCCATGTCCGGAGCGGGAGGCAAGTGGATGGCCTCCTCCGTTCTGGAGGGCACATCGAGCTGCGCGCGCCGGATACTGTCCAAATGACATCGCGCACCAGCTGCCCTCGAGGGCAGCTCATCCCCACCCCCAGGCCCCATGAGAGGTCGTATTTCTTCCCCACTTCCTCCATGGACTGGGCTTCCCACTTCACCCCTTCGTTCGGGGCTCATGTACTACTACGGCACAGACTTCCACGATCTGGCGCCAAACTTCATCCTCAATATCTCGGCGTTTATAAATGCGTATGCGAAACCTTCCTCGCATCCAGCCTCACTTGACTTGTGGCTAAAGACCTTCAATGTCAAGCGAAGGTGGTGGCGGGCGTCAAGCGGAGTCTTGAGGCGCCATGGTGGGCAAAATGCCCAACGTCACCTGGATCGAGGGCGCCTTCGTGGAGTCCATCAAAGGGTGGCAATCGGGGTGGTTCTACATCACCGAGCCGCGTGACCCTAAATGGGCAGCGGCCCCCGAGTTCAGATCTGGTACCCCCATGCAGCTCACCTCCTGAAGGGCTTGCTATGGGGTAGTTCGGAGGAGCCGACCAGACTCGATCCGTCTCCAGACCACAGTGAACAAGAAGCTTAAGCTTGTCAGCGTGATCCAGTCATGCTCATCCGCCGGATTCTCCCGGCCAACAACGGGCCTTCAATTTGTGGGAGTTTGATCCGGCCTGACACGGACCTGGCGGGCTCTTGACCTGACGTCTGAAGCTGCACGGAGGGTGCTGTTCAAGGGCGGAGAAGCCCCCGCATCCGCAACTGAAGATCGCGGATTCAGCACGCAGCGCTCGGCCAGCGAGGTAAGCTATGTTATCCTTTATGGGACACTCATTTCTTTCACAGTTTGACTCTGTGTGGGATCTAAAAACTCCCAATGCCTTTAACAGGACTGGTAGAAGACGTCCGGACAGGTTAACTGTCCGGCTCCCCTTCCAAAAGACCCAGCGGACACCCATTTGATGGGGCTGCTGGTCCCGACACTTTACATGGTGCCAGAGAAGAAAGCCAAGATGAAGGCCACGGGAACCCGAAGGAGCTCCTAGCGCCAGGTGGTATCGAACTCATCGTCCGATGACTCCGAGGCGGACTCCTCCCCCGAGGAGGAGGAGAAAGAGGCCTCTCCCCTAGCGGGGGAGAGAAGAAGAGGAAGGCCTCCCCAACGGGGGCGGCCGAAGGGTCCAAGAAAGGACGGACTCTTCCTCCGGACTGCTCCGCCAACGCCGACGATGGCGACGAGGAGTGCCCCTCAAGGGCCAAGCCCCTGGCAAGATCGAAAGTGTCCGAATTCCTGGATGATTTATAATTTCTCTTTTTGCCATGTGGTGTCCTTCTAATGCCGCATACAACCTGTAGTCCGGCCAAGGACGATCTTCCTGCTTCGTCGAGCGGGTCCTTGGCTATGTCGGATATGGATTCCCTTCCGACCGCCTCCACCCCTCGTGACGCTGATGCCACCGAGGTGGGATCCCAGGAGGGGACCCACCAGGAGGGGGAGGCTCCGGAGGTGCCACAGGGCAACCTCCCGGACTTCGTACCGGACTCCGCACCGGAACCTGCAGTGGTTCTGGAGTCCGGCAGGCGGCCCCTTCGAAAGAAGGGCAAGACTGTGACACCGTGGGCCGCCGTCCAATCGGAGGCGCCGGATAACTTGTTGGAAGCGCTCACTGGCGCTTCCGTCGAGGAAGAACACCGCACTATCATGAATGCGGTGATTCAGAAGGTTTAGCCCGCCAAGAGCGGGCTAACCGAAGCCTGCAGTAGCCTTCTAACAGGCTTTGAGGTAAGAAATTTAAAATATGTAATATAATACCACATAGACAGTAGCCCTTGATGCTCGATTCGGTGTTCGGAAAGAAAATCCGGACCGAGGATCTAAAAGATATCTGTGGAGGTCTAAAAATATGTCAATATGGGATTGCAGGCTCTTGCTGCTGACGTCTGCCAGACTTGGCATGGAGGTCGATGCTTTGAAGCAGAACCTCGAGCGGTCCAAGAGCGAGCTCGGCCGTGCCAAGAAGCAACTCGAGGACAAGGAAGGTGAGTAACATCGTATTAAATTTGTACCTTACAGAAAAGGATTTTGGTTGCAAGAGAAATAACAAGGATAACATGGGTACTACAGGGGCCACGAACGAGGTGGCGACCCTGAAGGAGGCGGTGTCTGCGGCTGAACGCAATGCAGCCGCAGAGCGAGCCGAGCGAGAGAAGCAGGAGGCGCGGGTGGCGGAGGTGCAGCAAGAGCTCCGTGCTCTCATGGAAAAACATGAGGGTTTGGAGCGCGACTCAAGACTCGAGAGTCAAGCTTGCATCGGCTCTTGAGAGCGCCAAAGCCGCTAAGGCCGAAGCCCACAAGGCCCTCCAGGAGGTTGAGGATTTGAAGAAAATAGCAGCGGGTAAGGCATTTTTCATGCAAAGCAAGCATGTGAATGTGAATTACCTATTACTTACCCGAATTCGGAGCTCTCCAGGAGCATTCCCGGATCTGCCCTGCACTGTGTCGAGATCTTGCCGCTTTCTACCAGGCGAGGAGGGAGCTCGGCGGAGAAGGTCTTGGTCTCGATATCTTTGAGGCGGACATCCGTGCCCTTAGCGACCGGTGAAGCAGCTGGTCGAGCTCCTAAGGTAGCCGAGCAGGCCATGAAGGGCCTCATAGTTCGGCCAGCCCAAGGAGGCCATGCACAGGAGCTACTTGCCTAGTCTTGGCGGTGGTGGGCGCGTGTCCACAGGTGGAGGTCGTCAAGCATTCCGCTTTGCATTGAAGGTGCTCGTCGGGCCCTTGCCGTGCAAAGGTGCACTAGGGCAGGATGGATCTTGAGAAGCTGCCGACGGACGCATACCGGGCGAGCAAGGAGTATCGTCGCCGTAAATGTATTATAAGAGTGTCTGAAGGGTGCCCGCATGATTGCGGGTAAGTTCTCAAAGATGTAATATTTGAGTAGACTCGCATTTTGTTATCTGTCTTGCGCTGAAAACCTTGTTCATATCGCTAAGCAACACTTTTAATTTAAAATATTACCTTACGTGCGGCCGTTTATCAAATTTGAGAGATGGCAAGTCGTCGGCTTCACCCCCATGCCACTAGTCTTTGGGGTGTTGGGATAAACTTGAGCACTCTTGTTCCCATATTTGGGTCATCTAGGGAGGCGCTCAACACAACGAACGAGGCAACCGGACTTATAATGCTTGAACACTCTCACTTAGCCATAGAATTCTATAATTTTAAATTTTGGCGAAGCCCCTAGTGTTCGGAAGACCGAGTTCGGGGCGCTATCCACGCCTGGGCCAGACGAAGCCGGTTCCTCGCTCTAAGCGGCATAAGTCTTTAGGGACTCGAAAAAACCTCTCGAACAGCGACCAGCTCTCGCCTTATCATGACGGTCGGTTTAGCTTTCTCCTTTGGCGCGCCCAGCTCAACCGGGCGCAATCGCGATGGTTCTCCCAAAGGCTACCTTAGCCGATAAAGCGGGCGTAAGGTACCAAAACATGGGGCAGGCAAACCCAACTATTGACCCAAGACATGATTGAGCCGATGCATATAATGCTATAAGTTCGGGGTGCCGCACTTGTGAAACTGTTCGGACTTATCACACCATAATGCGGGGAATTTAAGCCCCTGGTGTATTCGGCCGTACTAAAGTGTACGGATGCAAGATGTCATAAATGAACATATATATATATATAAGAAAGAAATGCAATTATAAGCGAAAAGCGATGCATTGTTTATTCAAGGTATTCTGCGATGAATGCAGAACAATACAAATAGTGCGGTAAGCAAGGGGTAAGACTACTAAACATGTCCCCCTCCAGGGGTAGGCTGCGGATTGGTGTATGAAAACGGATTTAATGCTCGTAATGGAGACCACCTGGATGTTCGCCGTAGCCCTTCTTATCCCCTGGCTGTTGCATCGTGTGTTGGCAGTCTCTCTTGCCCGAGCAGGGGCTTCGGTGAACGGAGTCCTGTGCATAAAAAAAGAAAAAGAAAAAGAGTCACACACTTGGGAGCCCCTGGTGCGGTTAAGCCGCATTCTGGGCCTGTGGTGGCCGTGCCCCTCCCTCTATGCCCATGGTATCTCCAGAGCGTAATGATGTATGCGAAGGACCAGTCTTGCAACTTGGCAGGGGCTGGGGTTGGGGCCGCATTGCTATGCGTGCTCGGAATGTGCCAGGTGGTCTTGTTGTAGGTTACTCCGGGCGCGTTTGGCCATGTCCGGTCGCTTAACGGCTGGACTCGAAAATTGCCTTAAGAGGCTGCTCTGTACTTCTGCCGTGAGAGCCGCTGTGTGTTCCTCCGTTCGGAGGGAGCGTTCAGTGTTTCCGTTGACCGTGATGACTCCTCGAGGGCCTGGCATCTTGAGCTTGAGGTATGCATAATGCGGCACCGCGTTGAACTTTGCAAACGCGGTCCGTCCAAGCAGAGCATGATAGCCGCTGCGGAACGGGACTATGTCGAAGATTAACTCCTCGCTTCGGAAGTTATCCGGGGATCCGAAGACCACTTCGGTGTGGTGAGCACTGCACAATTGGCCTCTACACCTGGTATGGCGCCTTTAAAGGTCGTCTTTGTAGGTTTAATCCTTGAGGGTCTATGCCCATCGTGCGCCTTGTGTCTGATAAAGCAGGTTCAGAGCTCTGCCGCCGTCCATCGGGACTCGGTGAGGTGACATCCATCGACAATTGGGTCTAAAACCAATGCGGCGAATCCGCCATGGCGGATCTTGGTGGGTGGTCCCTTGATCAAAAGTGATCGGGCAAGAGGACCATGGATTGAACCGGGTGGTGGCTCCATCGCATATCGTCCCTAAGCACGCTTCCGCTCCCTCTTGGGTATGTGGGTTGCGTATATCATGTTTACCGTCCGCACTTGTGGGGGGAAACCCTTCTGTCCTCTATTGTTCGGCGACCGGGTCTCTTCCTCGTCGTCGCTATGTAGCCCCTTGTCATTGTTTTCGGCGATTAACTTGCCTGCCTGCTTGAATACCCAACAATCCCTGTTGGTGTGATTGGCTGGCTTTTCGGGGGTGTCGTGTATCTGGCATGAGCGGTCGAGTATTCGGTCCAAATTGGACGGACCCGGAGTAGTTCTTTTGAATGGCTTCTTCCGTTGACCGGGTTTGGAGCCTCTGAATCCGGCGTTGACTGCCGTATCCTCAATGTTATCACCGTTAATGCGGCGTTTGTTTTTGTTGCGACGCGACCTGCCATTGCGGTCCTTGTTATCCGGACTGCCAGAATTTTTGCTGAGGTTGTTACTACGGGCTAGCCAGCTGTCCTCTCCAGCGAAGCGGGTCATGAGTGATGTGAGGGCTGCCATGGATTTCGCTTTTCTGTCCTAGGTGCGGGCCAACCACTCGTCGCGGATGTTATGTTTGAAGGCTGCGAGGGCCTCTGCATCCGACGGTCGGCGATTTGATTTTTCTTTGTTAAGAACCGTGTCCGAACTATGCGGCGATTCGTCTGGCTGCTGAATTATGTGGCTTAGGTCATCGGCGTCGGTGGTCGCACATATGTGCCCCGAAGTTGTCAAGGAATGCGGCTTCGTGTCCTCCCAACACCTAATTGACTCTCTTGGCAAGCTGTTGAGCCAATGCTGAGCTGGTCCTTTAAGCTTGAGTGGGAGATATTTGATGGCGTGAAGATCGTCACCGCGGGCCATGTGGATATGAAGGAGATAATCTTGATCCAAACCGCGGGTCTGTGTCTGTCGTAGGATTCAATGTTCACGGGTTTAAACCCTTGAGATTTGATGCTCCATTACTTCATCTGTGAAGCATAGTGGGTGTCTTGGCGCCTCAGTATTGGGCTATATCACGGCGTAGCTCAAATGAGCTTTGTCTCTTGTGTTCGCCCGGCGGACTTCTTGTGTCCGGCGCGACGGTTGTCGCCGCATGCCGTGGTAAGCCCACGCGATCCGTGAATCGATCTTGATTGTTTTGCCTTACCCTCAATATATCTCGCAAGTCCGGGCGTTCCCACGTGGCCTTGTGCTTTTCGAGCGATGCCGGGGTACAGTTCTAATGGAGGGCCTAAAGGCCTCTCTGTCGCAGCCACGAGGTGGTCGGTCAGCCATATTGTGCTCTGGTGATGCAGGTTTATATGTCTCCTCCTCTAGTCGAGGGAGCAACTTGCGTTTGGGGTAGCTTTTGGAGGGGCATTCGAGTTCATACTCTTCGGCCGCCAGGACTTCAGTCCATCTGCCGGCTAGTAGGCCTTGATCAGCTCTAAGCTATTGCTGCTTTTCTTTAGGCTGTTCGCCATGGCCATAAGCCTGTGTTTGAAACGCTCTTGTTCGACGGGATCCTCGGGCACGACGAATTCATCGTCGTTGAGGCATGCCTCGTCTCCGGAGGGAGGCATGTAATTATCGTCCTCTACCTCTTTGTCTGCCGCTCTCTCGTGAGGGATAGCTTCTCCGTCCTCTGTCTTTGAATCTTCTTTGGAGGGGTTATCTTTGGCACTCTCTGGGGTGTTATTATCTCCGGTGCCGGAATCTCCATTCTTGCTATGGCGGGATTTAGAGCGGCGCCGTTGATGCCGGCGCTTGGGCTGTTTCTTGGAGGAGCCTTCCTCTGCTGCATCCTCGCCGTTCCCATCCTTTGGGATGTCCACCATGTATATGTCGTATGACGAGGTGGTCTTCCAGTGCCCCGTAGGTGCTGGTTCTTGGTCGTCTCCGGCATCGTCGTCCATACCGTCGATATCTTCGGAGTCGTAATCTAGCATGTCGGTTAGATCGTCGACAGTGGCTACAAAGTGGGTGGTGGGTGGGCTTTGAATTTCTTCGTCGCCCACATCCCAACCGTCCTGACCGCAGTCCGGCCAGGGCTCTCCTGACAACGAGAGATACTTTAGCGAATTCAGAATATCGTTGAAAGGCGAGTGCTGAAAGATGTCCGTGGCGGTGAACTCCATGATCGGCGCCCAATCGGATTCGATTGGTAGGGGCGCAGGAGGTTCGGAGTCCGGCGAGGAGTCCGGCACCTCGGAGTCACGAGCTTTACAAGGGACAAGGTTAGTATTCGGCTCCATCGCCGTAGAGATTGCAGCCCCCGAGGCGGTGTCTAGCCACCCGTCCTCGATCTGCGCGGTCGGCTCCGAACTAAGGGTCGGAGTGGACTCATGTCTGACCTCGAGGCCTTGTCCGCAGCGAGCTAAATCATGCCCATCGTGATGGTCTGGGCGCTTTCGGTGTGGCTCGAATCCGTCGAAGATCAAGTCTCCGCGGATGTCAGCCGTGAAGTTTAGACTTCCAAATCTGACCTGACAGCCAGGGGCGTAGCTTTCGATCTGCTCCAGATGGCCAAGCGAATTGGCCCGCAGTGCAAACCCGCCGAATACGAAGATCTGTCCGGGGAGAAAAGTCTCACCCTGGACTGCGTTGTTATTGATGATCGAAGGGGCCATCAAGCCTACTAGTGACGACACAGAGGAACTCTCAATGAAAGCACCAATGTCGGTGTCAAAACCGGTGGATCTCGGGTAGGGGGTCCCGAACTGTGCGTCTAGGCGGATGGTAACAGGAGACAAGGGACACAATGTTTTTACCTGTGTTCGGCCCTCTCGATGGAGGTAAAACCCTACTCTGCTTGATTAATATTGATGATATGGGTAGTACAAGAGTGGATCTACCACGAGATCAAGGAGTCTAAACCCTAGAAGCTAGCCTATGGTATGATTTTTGTAATGGTTGTTAGTCCCTCGGACTAAAACCCTCCGGTTTATATAGACACCGGAGAGGGCTAGGGTTACAGTCGGTTACAATGGTAGGAGATCTACATATCCGTATTGCCAAGCTTGCCTTCCACGCCAAGGAAAGTCCCATCCGGACACGGGACGAAGTCTTCAATCTTGTATCTTCATAGTCTTGGAGTCCGGCCGATGATGATAGTCCGGCTATCCGGACACCCCCTAGTCCAGGACTCCCTCAGTTACGATGGTGGAAGTTGTGTTTCGTGGTGCTCCTGGATGTTTTCGGTGCGTGAGGTATATATAGGAGGAAGAAATGCGTCGGTGGGCGCCCGAGGGGCCCACGAGACGGTAGCGCCCTCTGAGGGTGCCCTCCTATCTTAATGGGGCCCTTGGAGCTTTCTTGACTTGCACTCCGTGGCTCTCCGGATCAGATTTGTTCCAAAATAACGCTCCGAAGGTTTCATTCTGTTTGGACTCCGTTTGATATTCCTTTTCTTGAAATCTTGAAATAGGCAAAAAAGCGGCAATATGGGCTGGGCCTCGGTTAGTAGGTTAGTCCCAAAATGATATAAATGTGTAAAATAAAGCCCATAAACATCCAAAAGGGGTAATATAATAGCATGGAACAATCAAAATTATAGATACGTTGGAGACGTATCGGTCTAACACACCCAATATAATGGTAAATTGTATAGGTGCACTAGTTCGCGAAGAGATGGTGATACAAGTGCAATATGGATGGTAGATATAGGTTTTGTAATATGAAAATATAAAAACAGCAAGGTAACTAATGATAAAAGTGGCGTAAGCGGTATTGCAATGGTAGGAAACAAGGCATAGGGTTCATACTTTCACTAGTGCAAGTTCTCTCAACAATAATAACATAATTGGATCATATAATTATCCCTCAACATGCAACAAAGAGTCACTCCAAAGCCACTAATAGCGGAGATCAAACAAAGAGATTATGGTAGGGTACGAAACCACCTCAAAGTTATTCTTTCGGATCGATCTATTCAAGAGTTCGTACTAGAATAACACCTTAAGGCACAAATCAACCAAAACCCTAATGTCACCTAGATACTCCATTGTCACCTCAAGTATCCGTGGGCATGATTATACGATATGCATCACACAATCTCAGATTCATCTATTCAACCCACACAAAGTACTTCAAAGAGTGCCCCAAAGTTTCTACCGGAGAGTCAAGATGAAAACGTGTGCCAACCCCTATGCATAGGTTCATGGGCGGAACCCACAAGTTGATCACCAAAACATACATCAAGTGGATCACGTGATATCCCATTGTCACCACAGATAAACACAGCAAGACATACATCAAGTGTTCTCAAATAATTAAAGATTCAATCCGATAAGATAACTTCAAGAGGAAAACTCAATTCATCACAAGAGAGCAGAGGGGGAGAAACATCATAAGATCCAACTATAATAGCAAAGCTCGCGATACATCAAGATCGTGCCATAGAGAGAACACGCAAGAGAGAGAGAGAGAGAGAGAGAGAGAGAGATCAAACACATAGCTACTGGTACATACCCTCAGCCCCGAGGGTGAACTACTCCCTCCTCGTCATGGAGAGCGCCGGGATGATGAAGATGGCCATCGGTGAGGAATTCCCCCTCCGGCAGGGTGCCGGAACGGGCTCCCGAGAGGTTTTGGTGGCTACAGAGGCTTGCGTGTTGGAAATATGCCCTAGAGGCAATAATAAAAGGATTATTATATTTCAATGTTCATGATAATTGTCTTTTGTTCATGCTATAAATGTATTATCCAGAAATCGTAATACACGTGTGAACACTTAGACCCAATGAGTCCCTAGTGAGCCTCTAGTTGACTAGCTCGTTGTGATCAATAGATAGTCATGGTTTCCTGACTATGGACATGGGATGTCGTTGATAACGGGATCACATCATTAGGAGAATGATGTGATGGACAAGACCCAATCATAAGCATAGCATAAAAGATCGGATAGTTCGTTTGCTAGAAGCTTTACCAATGTCAAAGTATCTATTCCTTCGACCATGAGATCGTGTAACTCCGGTTACCGTAGGAGTGCCTTGGGTGTATCAAGCGTCACAACGTGGCGGGTGACTATAAAGGTGCATTACGGTATCTCCGAAAGTATCTGTTGGGTTGACACGGATCGAGGCTCGATTTGTCACTCCGTATGACGGAGAGGTATCTCTTAGGCCCACTCGGTAATGCATCATCATAATGAGCTCAATGTGACCAAGGTGTTGGCCACGGATCATGCATTACTGATGCGAGTAAAGTGACTTGCCGAGAACGAGGCTGAACAAGGTATTGGGATACCGACGATCGAGTCTCGGGCAAGTAACGTACCGATTGACAAAGGAATTGCATACGAGGTTTGATCGAATCCTCGACATCGTGGTTCAACCGATGAAATCATCGAGGAGCATGTAGAGCCAACATGGATATCCGACCCGCTGTTGGTTATTGCCCGAGAGTCGTCTCGGTCATGTCTGCGTGTCTCCCGAACCCGTAGGGTCTACACATAAGGTTCGGTGGCGCTAGGGTTAGTAGGAAGTCAAGTATGTGACCACGAATGTTGTTCGAGTCCGGATGAGATCCCGGACGTCACGAGGAGTTCGGAAGGGTCCGGAGGTAAAGAATAATATATAGGAAGTGGTGTTTTGGCCATCGGGAAAGTTTCGGGTTTCTGGCAAAATCACGGACCACCGGAAGGGTCCCGGGTCCACCGGTGGGGCCACCTATCCGGAGGGCCCCATGGGCCAAGGGAAGGAACCAGCCCACAAGGGGCTGGTGCGCCCCTAGGCCCACCCCGCGCCTAGGGTTGAAACCCTAGGGGTGAAGCGCCCACCGGCAGGGGGGCACTCCACCCCTTGGCCGCCGCCCCGGAGATTGGATCTCCAGGGCAGCCACTGGGGCCTATATAAAGGGGGAGGGAGGGGGCTGCTGGACACAACTCCCAAGGCGCAGCCCTCCCTCCCAACACATCTCCTCCTCCATAGAGCTTGGCGAAGCCACAGCCGAGTCTTGCATCTCCACCATCATCACGCGTCGTCTTGCGGGTGGAGCCATCTTCCTCAACCTCTCCTTCCCCTTGCTGGATCAAGAAGGAGGAGACGTCGATCGTCCCGCACGTGTGTTGAGCGCGGAGGTGCTGTCCGTTCAGCACTTGGCATCGGTGATCTGAATCACGTTCGAGTACGACTCCATCATCACCTTGCAAGCTTCATACGCGATCTACAAGTGGTATGTAGATGTCATCTCTCTCCGTTACTCGTTGCTTAGATGAACTCATAGATGGATCTTGGTGAAGCCGTAGGAAAAATTTTAATTTTCTGCAGCGTTTCCCAACAAAGGCATCATGAGCTAGGTCTATCGTAGTTCTCTATTGCACGAGTAGAACACAATTTGTTGTGGGCGTTGAACTTGTCATCTTACTTGCCTCTACTAGTCTTTTCTTGCTCAGCGGTATTGTGGGATGAAGCGGCCCGACCAACCTTACACGCGCTTCGTGAGACCGGTTCCACCGGTGACATGCACTAGTTGCATAAGGTGGCTGGCGGGTGTCTGTCTCTCCCACTTTAGTTGGAGCGGAATCGATGAACAGGGCCCTTATGAAGGGTAAATAGAAGTTGACAAAATCACGTTGTGGTGATTCGTAGGTAAGAAAACGTTCTTGCTAGAACCCAATCGCAGCCACGTAAAAGATGCAACAACAACTAGAGGGCGTCTAACTTGTTTTTGCAGCGATTGATCATGTGATGTGATATGGCGGAAGTTGTGATGAATGTTGAATTGTGATGTATGAAATCATGTTCTTGTAATAGGATTCACGACTTGCATGTCGATGAGTATGACAACGGCGAGAGCCATAGGAGTTGTCTTTATTTTTTGTATGACCTGCGTGTCATTGAAGAACGCCATGTAAACTACTTTACTTCATTACTAAGCGCGTTAGTCATAGAAGTAGAAGTAGTCGTTAGCGTGACAACTTCATGAAGACACGATGATGGAGATCATGATGATGGAGATCATGGTGTCAAGCCGGTGACAAGATGATCATGGAGCCCCGAAGATGGAGATCAATGGAGCTTGATGATATTGGCCATATCATGTCACAACTATATAATTGCATGTGATGTTTATTATGCTTTTACATCTTGTTTACTTAGGACGACGGTAGTAAATAAGATGATCCCTTATAAAATTTCAAGAAGTGTTCTCCCCTAACTGTGCACCGTTGCTACAGTTTAAATCGTTTCTAAGCACCACGTGATGATGGGTGTGATGGATCCTTACGTTCACATACAACGGGTGTAAGACAGTTTTACACAGCGAAAACACTTAGGGTTAACTTGCGAGCCTAGCATGTGCGGACATGGCCTCGGAACACGGAGACCGAAAGGTCGAACACGAGTCGTATGGAAGATACGATCAACATGAAGATGTTCACCGACGATGGCTAGTCCGTCTCACGTGATGATCGGACACGGGCTAGTCGACTCGGATCGTGTAACACTTAGATGACTAGAGGATGTCTAATCTAAGTGGGAGTTCATAATTTTGATTAAGAACTTTATTATCATGAACTTAGTCTAAAACCTTTGCAAATATGTCTTGTAGATCAATGGCCAACGCTAATGTCAACATGAACTTCAACGCGCTCCTAGAAAACCAAGCTGAAAGATGATGGCAAGAACTATACGGATTGGGTCCGGAACACGAGATCATCCTCATAGCTGCCGAGAAGCAATATGTCCTAGAAGGACCGCTAGGTGCCGCTCCGTCCCGAGAGAACCAAGATGTTATGAGCGCTGCAAACTTCGTCTTGATGATTACTCCCTCGTTCGGTGCGGCATGCTCTGACTTAGAACCGGGCTCCAAAAGCGTTTTGAGCATCACGGAGCATATGAGATGTTCGAAGAGCTGAAACTAGTTTTCCAAGCTCATGCCCGGGTCGAGAGATATGATGTCTCCAACAAGTTCTACAGTTGTAAGATGGAGGAGAACAGTTCTGTCAGTGAACACATCCTAAAGATGTCTGGGTTGCACGCACGTATGACCCAGTTGAACATTAAACCTCCCAGATGAGGCGGTCATTGACAGAATCCTCCAGTCGCTCCCACCAAGCTACAAGAGCTTTGTGATGAACTACAACATGCGGGGATGGTAAAGACCATTCTGAAGTGTTCTCGATCTTTGAAGTCAGCAGAGGCTGAAATCAAGAAAGAACATCAAGTGTTGATGGTCAATAAGACCACTAAGTTCAAGAAGGGCAAGGGTAAGAAGAACTTCAAGAAGGACGGCAAAGATGTTGCCGCCCCGAAGCTTTATTGCGGAAGAAGTCAAAGAATGGACCCAAGCACGAGACCGAGTGCTTTTATTGCAAGGGAAAGGGCACCTTTGAAGCGGAACTGCCCCAAATACTTAGCGGATAAGAAGGCCGCAACACCAAAGGTATATTTGATATACATGTAATTGATGTGTACCTTACCGATACTCGTAGTAACTCCCAGGTATTTGATACGGTGCCGTTGCTCACATATGTAACTCACAATGCGGCTGCGGAATAAACGGAGATGGCGAAGGGCGAGGTGACGATCTTGCGTCGGGAATGGTTCGAGTCGATGTGATCGCCGTCGACACGCTGCCTCTACATTTACCTCTGGGATTAGTTTTAAACCTCAATAATTGTTATTTAGTGCCAAGTTTGAGCATGAACATTGTATCCGGATCTCGTTTGATACGAGATGGCTACTCATTTAAGTCTGAGAATAATGGTTGTTCGATTTATATGAGAGATATGTTTTATGGTCATGCTCAGATGGTCAATGGTTTATTCTTAATGAATCTCGGCGTAATATTACACATGTTCATAGTGTGGATGCAAAAGATGTAAAGTTGATAATGATAGTCCCACATACTTGTGGCATCGCCGCCTTGGTCACATTGGTGTCAAGCGCATGAAGAAGCTCCATCTTGATGGACTTTTAGAGTCTCTTGATTATGAATCGTTTGACACATGCGAACCTTGCCTCTTAGGCAAGATGACCAAGACTCCGTTCTCCTAACAATGGGCGAGCAACCAACTTGTTGGAAATCATACATACCGATGTGTGCGGTCCAATGGCGTTGAGGCTCATGGAGGATATCGTTATGTTCTCACTCTCACTAACGACTTGAGTAGATATGGGTATGTCTACTTAATGAAACACAAGTCCGAGACCTTTGAAAAGTTCAAGGAATTTCAGAGTGAAGTAGAGAATCAACGTGACCGTAAGATAAAGTTCCTCTGATCGGATCGTGGAGGCGAATACTTAAGTCACAATTTGGTACACACTTAAGAAAATGTGGAATCGTTTCACAACTCACGCCGCTGGAACACCTCGGTAAACGGTGTGTCGAACGTCGTGTCGCACTCTATTGGATATGGTGCGGTCTATGATGTCTCTTACCGATTTACGCTATCATTTTGGGGATCGCTCTAGAGACAGCTACATTCACTTTAAATAGGGCACCGTCTAAATCCGTTGAGACGACACCGTATGAATTATGGTTTGGGAGAAACCTAAGCTGTCGTTTCTAAAAGTTTGGGGATGCGATGCTTATGTCAAGAAACTTCAACTTTGAAAAGCTCGAACCCAAGTCGGAAAAATGCGTATTCATAGGATACCCTAAGGAAACTGTCGGGTATACCTTCTACTTAAGATCCAAGGCAAGATCTTTGTTGCCAAGAACGGATGCTTTAGAGAAAGAGTTTCTCTCGAAAGAAGTAAGTGGGAGGAAAGTGGAACTTCGATGAAGTACTACCTCTCGAGCGGGAAAGTGGTGCGGCGCGAGAAACCGTTCTGTAATGCCCACACCAACCAAGAGGAAAACGTTGATGATGATCAAGGTACTTGGGATCAAGTTACTCTTGAACTTCAAGGTCCACGAGGACACGTTCCGCACTGAGTGGTACGGCAACCTGTCATGGAAATCATGTTGCTAGACAACAATGAACCTTGAACTATGAAGAAGCAATGGCGGGCCCGGATTCCAACAAATGGCTTGAGGCCATGAAATCCGAGATAGAATCCATGTATGAAAACAAAGTATGGACTTTGACAGACTTGCCCGATGATCGGCGAGCGATAGAAAATAAATGGATTTTTAAGAAGAAGGCGGACGCGGATGGTAATGTCACCATCTATAAAGCTCGACTTGTCGCTAAGGGTTATCGACAAGTTCAAGGGATTGACTACTGACGAGACTTTCTCTCCGTGGCGAAGCTTAAGTCCGTCCGAATCATGTTAGCAATTGCCGCATACTATGATTATGAGATATGGCGGATGGACGTCAAAACGGCATTCCTTAATGGACATCTTAAGGAAGAGCTGTATATGATGCAGCGGAAGGTTTTGTCGATCCTCGAGCGCTAACAAAGTATGCAAGCTCCAAAGATCCATTTATGGACTGGTGCAAGCATCTCGGAGTTGGAACATTCGCTTTGATGAGATGATCAAAGCGTTTGGGTTATCTTGAGACTTATGGAGAAGCTGCGTTTACAAGAAAGTGAGTGGGAGCTCCGTAGCATTTCTCTGTTATATGTAGATGACATACTCTTGATGGGAAATGATACTGAAACTCTGGACAGCATTAAGGCCTACTTGAACAAGTGTTTTTCAATGAAGGACCTTGGAGAAGCTGCTTATATATTAGGGATCAAGATCTATAGAGATAGATCGAGGCGCCTCATAGGTCTTTCACAAAGCACATACCTTGATAAGATTTTGAAGAGGTTCAAAATGGATCAGTCCAAGAAGGGTTCTTGCCTATGTTACAAGGTGTGAGATCGAGCTCACTCGACCACCGACCACGACAAAAGATAAAGAAGAGATGAGTGTCATCCCTATGCTTCAGCCATAGGATCTATTATGTATGCCATGCTGTGTACTGCACCGATGTAAACCTTGCCGTGAGTTTGGTTGCAAGATACCAAAGTAATCCCGCAAGGAACACCGGACAGCGGTCAAGAATATCTGAAGTACCGAAAAGGACGAAGGACATGTTTCGTTTATGGAGGAGACGAAGGGCTCGTCGTAAAGGGTTACGTCGGCGCTAAGCTTCGACTCAGATCTGGATGACTCTAAGTCACAAACCGGATACGTGTATATGTTGAATGGTGGAGCGATGGCTGGTGCAGCTGCAAGCGAAGCGTCGTGGCGGGATCTACGTGTGAAGCGGAGTACATGGCAGCCTCGGAGGCGGCGCATGAAGCGATTTGGGTGAAGGAGTTCATCACCGACCTAGGAGTCATACCCAATGCGTCGGGGCCGATCAAACTCTTCTGTGACAACACCGAGCTATTGCCCTTGCCAAGGAGCCCAGTTTCACAAGAAGACCGAGCACATCAAGCGTCGTTTCAACTCCATCCGTGAAAATGTTCAAGATGGAGACATAGAGATTTGCAAAGTGCACACGGATCTGAATGTCGCAGATCCGTTGACTAAACCTCTCTCGCGTGCAAAACATGATCAACACCAGAACTCTATGGGTGTTCGATTCATCACAATGTAACTAGATTGGTGACTCTAGTGCAAGTGGGAGACTGTTGGAAATATGCCCTAGAGGCAATAATAAAAGGATTATTATATTTCAATGTTCATGATAATTGTCTTTTGTTCATGCTATAAATGTATTATCCGGAAATCGTAATACACGTGTGAACACTTAGACCCAATGAGTCCCTAGTGAGCCTCTAGTTGACTAGCTCGTTGTGATCAATAGATAGTCATGGTTTCCTGACTATGGACATGGGATGTCGTTGATAACGGGATCACATCATTAGGAGAATGATGTGATGGACAAGACCCAATCATAAGCATAGCATAAAAGATCGGATAGTTCGTTTGCTAGAAGCTTTACCAATGTCAAAGTATCTATTCCTTCGACCATGAGATCGTGTAACTCCCGGTTACCGTAGGAGTGCCTTGGGTGTATCAAACGTCACAACGTAACTGGGTGACTATAAAGGTGCATTACAGGTATCTCCGAAAGTATCTGTTGGGTTGACACGGATCGAGGCTGGATTTGTCACTCCGTGTGACGGAGAAGTATCTCTTAGGCCCACTCGGTAATGCATCATCATAATGAGCTCAATGTGACCAAGGTGTTGGCCACGGATCATGCATTACTGATGCGAGTAAAGTGACTTGCCGAGGAACGAGACCGAACAAGGTATTGGGATACCGACGATCGAGTCTCGGGCAAGTAACGCATCGATTGACAAAGGAATTGCATACGAGGTTTGATCGAATCCTCGACATCGTGGTTCAACCGATGAAATCATCGAGGAGCATGTGGGAGCCAACATGGATATCCGACCCGCTGTTGGTTATTGCCCGAGAGTCGTCTCGGTCATGTCTGCGTGTCTCCCGAACCCGTAGGGTCTACACACTAAGGTTCGGTGGCGCTTAGGGTTAGTAGGAAGTCAAGTATGTGACCACGAATGTTGTTCGAGTCCGGATGAGATCCCTGACGTCACGAGGAGTTCGGAAGGGTCCGGAGGTAAAGAATAATATATAGGAAGTGGTGTTTTGGCCATCGGGAAAGTTTGGGGTTCTGGCAAAACTGGGACCACCGGAAGGGTCCCGGGTCCACCGGTGGGGCCACCTATCCGGAGGGCCCCATGGGCCAAGGGGAAGGAACCAGCCCACAAGGGGCTGGTGCGCCCCAGGCCCACCCCGCGCCTAGGGTTGAAACCCTAGGGGTGGGGCGCCCACCGGCAGGGGCACTCCACCCCTTGCCGCCGCCCCCCGGAGATTGGATCTCCGGGGCCGCCACTACAGGGGCCTATATAAAGGGGGGGAGGGGGCAGCTGGACACAACTCCCAGGCGCAGCCCTCCCTCCCAACACATCTCCTCCTCCGTAGAGCTTGGCGAAGCCACAGCCGAGATTGCATCTCCACCATCATCACGCCGTCGTCTTGCCGGTGGAGCCATCTTCCTCAACCTCTCCTTCCCCTTGCTGGATCAAGAAGGAGGAGACGTCGATCGTCCCGTACATGTGTTGAGCGCGAGGTGCTGTCCGCTCAGCACTTGGCATCGGTGATCTGAATCACGTTCGAGTACGACTCCATCATCACCTTGCAAGCTTCCGCACGCGATCTACAAGTGGTATGTAGATGTCATCTCTCTCCCGTTACTCGTTGCTTAGATGAACTCATAGATGGATCTTGGTGAAGCCGTAGGAAAAATTTTAATTTTCTGCAACGTTCCCCAACATTGCGGCGGCGGAACTCCCGATCTATCTTCGTTTTCGATGGTTTTAGGGTATATGGGAATATATAGGCGAAAGAAGTCGGTCAGGGGAGGCTTGAGGGGCCCACGAGACAGGGGGCGCGCCAAGGGGGGTGGGCGCGCCCTCCTATCTCCTGGCCTCCTTGAAGCTTCCCTGGCTTGTACTCCAAGTCTCCCGGATCATGTTTGTTCCAAAAATCACGCTCCCGAAGGTTTCATTCCGTTTGGACTCCATTTGATATTCCTTTTGTTCGAAATACTGAAACAGGCACTAAAACAAAAATATGGGTTGGGCCTCCGGTTAATAGGTTAGTCCCAAAAGTAATATAAAAGTGTATAATAAAGCCCGTAATCATTCAAAACAAATAATAAAATAGCATGAATGCTTCATAAATTATAGATATGTTGGAGACGTATCACACACCTTTTTGGGAGAGACACACATGAATCGGAATTTATTAGAATACTCTATGTGCTTCACTTATATCTTTTGAGCTAGATAATTTTGCTCTAGTGCTTCACTTATATCTTTTAGAGCACGATGGTGATTTTATTTTATAAAAATTATTGATCTCTCATGCTTCACATATATTATTTTGAGAGTCCTTTAGAACAGCATGGTAATTTTCTTTGGCTATAAAATTAGTCCTAATATGATAGGCATCCAAGATGGGTATAATAAAAACTTTCATAAAAAGTGCATTGAATACTATGACAAGTTTGATACTTGATGATTGTTTTGAGATATGAAGATGGTAATATTAGAGTCGTGCTAGTTGAGTAGTTGTGAATTTGAGAAATACTTGTGTTGAAGTTTGCAAGTCCTGTAGCATGCACGTATGGTAAACGCTGTGTAACAAATTTGAAGCATGAGGTGTTCTTTAATTGTCATCCTTATGAGTGGCGGTCGGGGACGAGCGATGGTCTTTTCCTACCAATCTATCCCCTAGGAGCATGCGTGTAATGCTTGGTTTTTGATGACTTGTAGATTTTTGCAGTAAGTATGTGAGCTCTTTATGACTAATGTTGAGTCCATGGATTATACGCACACTCACCTTTCCATCATTGCTAGCCTCTTCAATACCGTGCATTGCCCTTTCTCACTTTGAGAGTTGGTGCAAACCTCGCCGGTTCATCCAAACCCCGTGATATGATACGCTCTATCACACATAAACCTCCTTATATCTTCCTCAAAACAGCCACCATACCTACCTATTATGGCATGTCCATAGCCATTTCGAAATATATTGCCATGCAACTTTCCACCGTTTCATTTATTATGACATGCTTCATCATTGTCATATTGCCTTGCATGATCATCTAGTTGACATCGTATTTGTGGCAAAGCCACCATGCATAATTTATCATACGTGTCACTCTTGATTCATTGCCCATCCCGGTACACTGCCGAAGGCATTCATATAGAGTGATATTTTGTTCTAGTATCGAGTTGTAATCATTGAGTTGTAAATAAAGTGTGATGATCATCATTAATAGAGCATTGTCCCAAATAAAGAAATAAAAAGGAAAGGCCAAATAAAAAGGAAGACCCAAAAAGAGAAAAGAAATAAAAGGGACAATGCTATCCTTTTTCACATTTGTGCTTCAAGTAGCACCATGATCTTTATGATAGAGAGTCTCTTGTTTTATCACTTTCATATACTAGTGGGAATTTTTCATTATAGAACTTGGCTTGTATATTCCAACAATGGGATTCCTCAAATGCCCTAGGTCTTCGTGAGCAAGCAAGTTGGAAGCACACCCACTTAGTTTCTTTTGTTGAGCTTTCATATATTTATAGCTCTAGTGCATCCGTTGCATCGAAATCCCTACTCCTTGCATGGACATCAATTGATGGGCATCTCCCTAGCCCGTTGATTAGCCTCGTCAATGTGAGACTTTCTCCTTCTTTGTCTTCTCCACATAACCCCCATCATTATATTTTATTCCACCCATAGTGCTATATCATTGGCTCACGCTCATGTATTGCGTGAAAGTTGAAAAAGTCTGAGATTACTAAAGTATGAAACAATTGCTTGGCTTGTCATCGGGGTTGTGCATGATGAGAGCATTCTTGTGTGACGAAAATGGAGCATGACCAAACTATATGATTTTGTAGGGATGAACTTTCTTTGGCCATGTTATTTTGAGAAGACATAATTGCTTAATTAGTATGCTTGAAGTATTATGATTTTTATGTCAATATTAAACTTTTATCTTGAATCTCCTGGATCTGAACATTCATGCCACAATAAAGAGAATTACTTAGAAAATTATGTTAGGTAGCATTCCACATAAAAAATTCTGTTTTTATCATTAACCTACTCGAGGACGAGCAGGAATTAAGCTTGGGAATGTTTGATACGTCTCCAACGTATCTATAATTTTTGATTGCTCCATGCTATTATATTATCTGTTTTGGATGTTTAATGGGCTTTATTATACACTTTTATATTATTTTTGGGAGTAACCTACTAACTGAAGGCCCAGTGCAAATTGTTGTTTTTTTGCCTATTTCACTGTTTCGCAAAAAAGGAATATCAAACGGAATCTAAACGGAATTAAACCTTCGGGAGAGTTATTTTTGGAACAAACGTGATCCAGGGGACTTGGAGTGGACGTCAAGAAAGAAGCAAGGAGGCCACGAGGCAGGGAGGTGCGCCTGCCCCCCGGGCACGCCCCCCACCCTCGTGGGCCCCTCGCAGCTCCATCGACCTACTTATTCCACCTATATATACCCATATACCCCAAAAACATCCAGGAGCACCACGAAACCCTATTTCCACCGCCGCAACCTTCTGTACCCATGAGATCCCATCTTGGGGCCTTTTCCGGCGCTCCGCCGGAGGGGGAATCGATCACGGAGGGCTTCTACATCAACACCATAGCCTCTCCGATGATGTGTGAGTAGTTTACCACAGACCTTCGGGTCCATAGTATTAGCTAGATGGCTTCTTCTCTCTCTTTGGATCTCAATACAAAGTTCTCCTTGATTCTCTTGGAGATTTATTCGATGTAATTCTTTTTGCGGTGTGTTTGTCGAGATCCGATGAATTGTGGGTTTGTGATCAAGATTATCTATGAACAATATTTGAATCTCCTCTGAATTCTTTTATGTGATTTGTTATCTTTGCAAGTCTCTTTGAATTATCAGTTTGGTTTGGCCTACTAGATTGTTCTTTCTTGCAATGGGAGAAGTGCTTAGCTTTGGGTTCAATCTTGCGGTGTCCTTTCCCAGTGATAGCAGGGGCAGCAAGGCACGTATTGTATTGTTGTCGTCGAGGATAAAAAGATATATCATATTGCTTGAGTTTATCCCTCTACATCATGTCATCTTGCCTAATGTGTTACTCTGTTCTTATGAACTTAATACTCTAGATGCATGCTGGATAGCGGTCGATGTGTGGAGTAATAGTAGTAGATACAGAATCATTTCGGTCTACTTGTCGCAGACGTGGTGCCTATATACATGATCATGCCTAGATATTCTCATAACTATGCACTTTTCTATCAATTGCTCGATAGTAATTGTTGGGGACGTAGTAATTTCAAAAAATTTCCTACGCACACGCAAGATCATGGTGATGCATAGAAACGAGAGGGGAGAGTGCTGTCTACGTACCCTCGTAGACCGAAGCGGAAGCGATCACAACGTAGAGGAAGTAGTCGTACGTTCTCCTCGCGATCCGACCGATCCCGGCGCCGTTACTCCGGCGCCCCCGAGTTCTTGACACACGTACAGCTCGATGACACTCCTCGGGCTCCAATCCAGTAGAGCTTCGGGGAGGGAGAGTTCCGTCAGCACGACGGCGTGGTGACGATCTTGATGTTCTACCGGCGCAGGGCTTCGCCTAAGCTTTGCGACGATATGACCGAGGTGGAATATGGTGGAGGGGGGCACCGCACACGGCTAAGGAATGATCCGTAGATCAACTTGTGTGTCTATGGGGTGCCCCCTGCCCCCGTATATAAAGGAGGGAGGGAGGAGGAGGCCGGCCTAGGGAGGAGGCGCGCCATAGGGGAGTCCTACTCCCACCGGGAGTAGGATTCCCCTTTCCTAGTCCAACTAGGGATCCTTCCATGTATTAGGAGTAGGAGACTAGGAAGGGGAAGAGAGAAGGGAAGGAAGGAGGGGGTGCGGCCCCTCCCCCTAGCCCAATTCGGACTAGGGCAAGGGGGGGCGCGCGGCCTGCCTAGGGCAGCCCCTCTCTCTTTCCCGTATGGCCCATAAGGCCCAATACTTCTCCCGGCGAATTCCGTAACTCTCCGGTACTCGATAAATACCGAATGACTCGGAACCTTTCCGAACTCGAATATAGTCGTCCAATATATCGATCTTTACGTCTCGACCATTTCGAGACTCCTCGTCATGTCCCCGATCTCATCCGGGACTTGAACTCCTTCGGTACATCAAAACTCATAAACTCATAATATAACCGCTCATTGAAACCTTAAGCGTGCGGACCCTACGGTTCGAGAACAATGTAGACATGACCGAGACACGTCTCCGGTCAATAACCAATAGCGGACCTGGATGCCCATATTGGTTCCTACATATTCTACGAAGATCTTTATCGGTCGGACCGCATAACAACATCGTTGTTCCCTTTGTCATCGGTATGTTACTTGTCCGAGATTCGATCGTCGGTATCAATACCTAGTTCAATCTCGTTACCGGCAAGTCTCTTTACTCGTTCCGTAATACATCATCTCGCAACTAACTCATTAGTTACAATGCTTGCAAGGCTTAAGTGATGTGCATTACCGAGAGGGCCCAGAGATACCTCTCCGACATTCGGAGTGACAAATCCTAATCTCGAAATCGCCAACCCAACATCTGCCTTTGGAGACACCTGTAGTACTCCTTTATAATCACCCGATTCGTTGTGACGTTTGGTAGTACCAAAGTGTTCCTCCGCAAACGGAGTTGCATAATCTCATAGTTATAGGAACATGTATAAGTCATGAAGGAAGCAATAGCAACATACTAAACGATCGTGTGCTAAGCTAACGGAATGGGTCATGTCAATCAGATCATTCAACTAATGATGTGACCTTGTTAATCAAATAACAACTCCTTGTTCATGGTTAGGAAACATAACCATCTTTGATTAACAAGCTAGTCAAGTAGAGGCATACTAGTGACATTCTGTTTGTCTATATATTCACACATGTATTATGTTTCCGGTTAATACAATTCTAGCATGAATAATAAACATTTATCATGATATGAGGAAATATATAATAACTTTATTATTGACTCTAGGGCATATTTCCTTCAGTCTCCCACTTGCACTAGAGTCAATAATCTAGATCACATCACCATGTGATTAACATCGATAGTTCACATC
Organism: Aegilops speltoides; assembly: GCA_021437245.1. Taxonomy (NCBI): domain Eukaryota; kingdom Viridiplantae; phylum Streptophyta; class Magnoliopsida; order Poales; family Poaceae; genus Aegilops; species Aegilops speltoides. The sequence goes on along the minus strand of CM038144.1, from coordinate 55,961,178 downwards.
ATCATGTGATTAACACCCATAGTTCACATCGCCATGTGACCAACACCCAAAGGGTTTACTAGATTCAGTAATCTAGTTCACATCGCTATGTGATTAACACCCAAAGAGTACTAAGGTGTGATCATGTTTTGCTTGTGAGAGAGTCTTAGTCAGCGGGTCTTTCACATTCAGATCCGTTATGTATTTTGCAATTTTCTATGTCTACAATGCTATGCACGGCTACTCTAGATAATTGCTCCCACTTTCAATATGTATCTAGATCGAGACTTAGAGTCATCGGATCGGTGTCAAAACTTGCATCGGCGTAACCCTTTACGACCTAACCTTTTGTCACTTCCATAATCGAGAAACATATCCTTATTCCACTAAGGATAATTTTGACCGCTGTCCGATGATCTACTCCTAGATCACTATTGTACTCCTTGCCAAACTCAAGTGCAGGGTATACAATAGATCTGGTACACAGCATGGCATACTTTATAGAACCTATGGCCAAGGCATAGGGAATGACTTTCATTCTCTTTCTATCTTCTGCCGTGGTCGGGTTTTTGAGTCTTACTCAATTTCACACCTTGTAACACAGGCAAGAACTCTTTCTTCGACCGTTCCATTTTGAACTACTTCAAAATCTTGTCAAGGTATGTACTCATTGAAAAAACTTATCAAGCATCTTGATCTATCTCTATAGATCTTGATGCTCAATATGTAAGCAGCTTCACCGAGGTCTTTCTTTGAAAAACTTCTTTCAAACACTCCTTTATGCTTTGCGAGAATAATTCTACATTATTTCCGATCTACAATATGTCATTCACATATACTTATCGAAATGCTTGTAGTGCTCCCACTCACTTTCTAGTAAATACAGGCTTCACCATAAGTCTGACAAAACTATATGCTTTGATCAACTCATCAAAGTGTATATTCCAACTCGAGATGCTTGCACCAGTCCATAGATGGATCATTGGAGCTTGCACACTTTGTTAGCTCCTTTGGATCGAAAAAACCTTCTGGTTGCATCATATACAACTCTTCCTCCAGAAAATCATTCAGGAATGCAGTTTTTACATCCATTTGCCAAATTTCATAAATTGTGGCAATTGCTAACATGATTCGGACAGGCTTAAGCATCGCTACAGTTGAGAAAATCTCATTGTAGTCAACATCTTGAACTTTGTCGAAAACCTTTTTGCAACAAGTCGAGCTTTGTAGATAGTAACACTACTATCAACGTCCGTATCACTCTTGAAGATCCATTTATTTTCTATGGTTTGCCGATCGGGCAAATCCATCAAAGTCCATACTTTGTTCTCATACATGGATCATATCTCAGATTTCATGGCCTCAAACCATTTTGCGGAATCTGGGCTCATCATCGCTTCCTCATAGTTCGTAGGTTTGTCATGGTCAAGTAACACGACCTCGAGCAGGATTACCGTACCACTCAGTGCGGATCTCACTCTGTTTTACCTACGAGGTTCGGTAGTAACTTGATCTCAAGTTTTATGATCATCATCATTAACTTCCTCACTAATTGGTGTAGGTGTCACAGAACCAATTTCGTGATGAACTACTTTCCAATAAGGGAGCTAGTATCTGTTACCTCATCAAGTTCTACTTTCCTCCCACTCACTTCTTTCGAGAGAAACTCCTTCTCTAGAAAAGATCCATTCTTAACAACGAATGTCTTGCCTTGGATCTGTGATAGAAGGTGTACCCAACTGTCTCCTTTGGGTATCCTATGAAGACACATTTCTCCGATTTGGGTTTGAGCTTATCAGGATGAAACTTTTTCACATAAGCATCGCAGCCCCAAACTTTAAGAAACGACAACTTTGGTTTCTTGCTAAACCACAGTTCATATAGTGTCGTCTCAACGGTTTAGATGGTGCCCTATTTAACGTGAATGCAGTTGTCTCTAATGCATGATCCCAAAACGACATTGGTAAATCGGTAAGAAACATCATAGATTGTACTATATCCAATAAAGTATGGTTATGACGTTCGGACACACCATTATGATCTGGTGTTCCAGGTGGCATGAATTTGTGAAACTATTCCACATTGTTTTAATTGAAGACCAAACTCGTAACTTAAATATTTGTCCCCTGCGATCAAATCGTAGAAACCTTATTTTCTTGTCACGATGATTTTTCCACTTCACTCTGAAATTCTTTGAATCCTTTCAACTATTTCAGGCTTATGTTTCATCAAGTAGATATACCCATATCTGCTCAAATCATCTGTGAAGGTCGAAAATAACGATACCCGCCATGAGCCTTAACACTCATTGGATCGCATACATCGGATGTATTATTTCCAATAAGTCGGTTGCTCGCTCCTTTGTTCGGAGAACGGAGTCTTAGTCATATTGCCCATGAGGCATGGTTCGCAAGCATCAAGTGATTCATAATCAAGTGATTCCAAAATCCCATCAAGATGGAGTTTCTTCATGCGCTTTACACCAATATGACATAAGCGGCGATTGCCACAAATAAGTTGCACTATCATTATTAACTTTGCATCTTTTGGTTTCAATATTATGAATATGTGTATCACTACGATCGAGATCCAATGAACCATTTTCATTGGGTGTGTAACCATATAAGGTTTTATTCATGTAAATGAACAACAGTTTATTCTCTTACTTAAATGAATAACGTATTGCAATAAACACGATCAAATCATATTCATGCTCAACGCAAACACCAAATAACATTTATTTAGGTTCAACACTAATCCCGAAAGTATAGGGAGTGTGCGATGATGATCATATCAATCTTGAAACTACTTTCAACACACATCGTCACTTCACCCTTTAACTAGTTTACATTTTATTCGCAACTCCGTTTGAGTTACTACTCTTAGCAACTGAACCAGTACCAAATACCGAAGGGTTGCTATAAACACTAGTAAAGTACACATCAATAACATGTATATCAAATATACCTTTGTTCATTTTGCCATCCTTCTTATCCACCAAATATTGAGGGCATTTCCGCTTCGATGACCATTTCCTTTGCGATTAAGCACTCGGTTTCAGGCTTTGGAGCTTCTTTGCGGGAGTGACAACTTGCTTGTCTTTCCACTTGAAGTTCCCTTTCTTTCCATTTGCCCTTTTCTTGAAACTAGTGGTCTTGTCAACCATCAACACTTGATGCTCTTTCTTGATTTCTACATTCGTCGATTTCAACATCACAAAGAACTCGGGAATCATTTTCATCATCCCTTGCATATTATAGTTCATCACGAAGTTCTACTAACTTGGTGATGGTGACTAGAGAATTCATCAATCACTATCTTATCTCGAAGATTAACTCCCACTTGATTCAAGCGATTGTAGTACCCGCACAATCATGCACATGCTCACTAGTTGAGCGATTCTCCTCCATCTTTTAGCTATAGAACTTGTTGAAGACTTCATATCTCTCAACTCGGGTATTTGCTTGAAATATTAACTTCAACTCTGGAACATCTCATATGGTCCATGACGTTCAAAACGTCTTTGAAGTCCCGATTCTAAGCTGTTAAGCATGGTGCACTTAAACTATCAAGTAGTCATCATATTGAGCTAGCCAAACGTTCATAACGTTTGCATCTGCTCCTGCATTAGGTCTGTCACCTAGCGGTGCATTAAGGACATAATTCTTCTGTGCAGCAATGAGGATAAACCTTCGATCACGGATCGAATCCGCATCATTGCTACTAACATTTTTCAACACAATTTTCTCTAGGAACATATCAAAAATAAAACATATGAAAGCAACAACGCGAGCTATTGATCTACAACATAATTTGCAAAATACTACCAGGACTAAGTTCATGATAAATTTAAGTTCAATTAATCATATTACTTAAGAACTCCCACTTAGACAGACATCCCTCTAGTCATCTAAGTGATCACGTGATCCAAATCAACTAAACCATAACCGATCATCACATGAAATGGAGTAGTTTTCAATGGTGAACATCTTATGTTGATCATATCTACTATATGATTCACGCTCGACCTTTCGGTCTCCGTGTTCCGAGGCCATATCTGCATATGCTAGGCTCGTCAAGTATAACTGAGTATTCTGCGTGTGCAAAACTGGCTTGCACCCGTTGTAGATGGACGAGAGCTTATCACACCCGATCATCACGTGGTGTCCAGGCACGACGAACTTTGGCAGCGGTGCATACTCGTGGAGAACACTTCTTGATAATTTAGTGAGAGATCATCTTATAATGCTACCGTCAATCCAAGCAAGATAAGATGCATAAAAGATAAACATCACATGCAAATCAATATAAGTGATATCATATGGTCATCATCGTCTTGTGCTTCGTGATCTCCATCTCCGCAGCACCATCATGATCACCATCGTCACCGGCGCGACACCTTGATCTCCATCGTAGCATCGTTGTCGCCTCGCCAATCTTATGCTTCTCGACTATCGCTACCGCTTAGTGATAAAGTAAAGCATTACGAGCGATTGCATTTCATACAATAAAGCGACAACCATATGGCTCCTGCCATTGCCGATAACCGGTTACAAAACATGATCATCTCATACAATAAAATATAGCATCACGTCTTGACCATATCACATCACAACATGCCCTGCAAAAACAAGTTAGACGTCCTCTACTTTGTTGTTGCAAATTTTACGTGGCTGCTACGGGCTTAAGCAAGAACCAATCTCACCTACGCATCAAAACCACAACGATACTTCGTCAAATAGACTCCGTTTTAACCTTTGCAAGGACCGGGCGTAGCCACACTCGATTCAACTAAAGTGAGAGAGACAGACACCCGCCAGTCACCTTTAAGCAACGAGTGCTCGTAGCGGTGAAACCAGTCTCGCGTAAGCGTACGCGTAATGTCGGTCCGGGCCGCTTCATCTCACAATACCGCTGAACCAAAGTATGACATGCTGGTAGGTAGTATGACTTGTATCGCCCACAACTAACTTGTGTTCTACTCGTGCAAAACATCAAACTATAAAAAACCTAGGCTCTGATACCACTGTTGGGGAACGTAGTAATTTCAAAAAAATTCCTACGCACACGCAAGATCATGGTGATGCATAGCAACGAGAGGGGAGAGTGCTGTCTACGTACCCTCGTGACCCGGGCGAAGCGATCACAATGTAGAGGAAGTAGTCGACGTTCTCCTCGCGATCCGACCGATCCGGCGCCGTTACTCCGGCGCCCAGAGTTCTTGACACACGTACAGCTCGATGACACTCCTCGGGCTCCAATCCAGAGAGAGCTCGGGAGGAGAGTTCCGTCAACACGACGGCGTGGTGGCGATCTTGATGTTCTACGGCGCAGGCTTCGCCTAAGCTTTGCGGCGATATGACCGAGGTGGAATATGGTGGAGGGGGCACCGCTGCACGGCTAAGGAATGATCCGTAGATCAACTTGTGTGTCTATGGGGTGCCCCTGCCCCGTATATAAAGGAGGGAGGGAGGAGGAGGCCGGCCTAGGAGGAGGCGCGCCATAGGGGAGTCCTACTCCCACCGAGTAGGATTCCCCTTTCCTAGTCCAACTAGGATCCTTCCATGTATTAGGAGTAGGAGACTAGGAAGGGAAGAGAGAAGGGAAGGAAGGAGGGTGCGGCCTCCCTAGCCCAATTCGGACTAGGGCAAGGGGCGCGGCCTGCCTAGGGCAGCCCTCTCTTTTCCCGTATGGCCCATAAGGCCCAATACTTCTCCCGGCGAATTCCGTAACTCTCCGGTACTCCGATAAATACCGAATGACTCGGAACCTTCCGAACTCGAATATAGTCGTCCAATATATCGATCTTTATGTCTCGACCATTTCGAGACTCCTCGTCATGTCCCCGATCTCATCCGGGACTCCGAACTCCTTCGGTACATCAAAACTCATAAACTCATAATATAACCGCTATTGAAACCTTAAGCGTGCGGACCCTACGGTTCGAGAACAATGTAGACATGACCGAGACACGTCTCGGTCAATAACCAATAGCGGACCTGGATGCCCATATTGGTTCCTACATATTCTACGAAGATCTTTATCGGTCGATCCGCATAACAACATACGTTGTTCCCTTTGTCATCGGTATGTTACTTGTCCGAGATTCGATCGTCGGTATCCAATACCTAGTTCAATCTCGTTACGGCAAGTCTCTTTACTCGTTCCGTAATACATCATCTCGCAACTAACTCATTAGTTACAATGCTTGCAAGGCTTAAGTGATGTGCATTACCGAGAGGGCCCAGAGATACCTCTCCGACATTCGGAGTGACAAATCCTAATCTCGAAATCGCCAACCCAACATCGCCTTTGGAGACACCTGTAGTACTCCTTTATAATCACCCGATTCGTTGTGACGTTTGGTAGTACCAAAGTGTTCCTCCGGCAAACGGGAGTTGCATAATCTCATAGTTATAGGAACATGTATAAGTCATGAAGGAAGCAATAGCAACATACTAAACAATCGTGTGCTAAGCTAACGGAATGGGTCATGTCAATCAGATCATTCAACTAATGATGTGACCTTGTTAATCAAATAACAACTCCTTGTTCATGGTTAGGAAACATAACCATCTTTGATTAACAAGCTAGTCAAGTAGAGGCATACTAGTGACATTCTGTTTGTCTATATATTCACACATGTATTATGTTTCCGGTTAATACAATTCTAGCATGAATAATAAACATTTATCATGATATGAGGAAATATATAATAACTTTATTATTGCCTCTAGGGCATATTTCCTTCAGTAATTTGTTCACCCACCGTAATACTTATGTTATCTTGAGAGAAGCCACTAGTGAAACCTATGGCCCCCGGATCTATTTTCCATCACATAAGTTTCCAATCTATTTTACTTTTCAATCTTTACTTTCAATCTATATCATAAAAAATACCAAAAATATTTATCTTATTATCTCTATCAGATATCACTTTTGCAAGTGGCCGTGAAGGGATTGACAACCCCTTTATCGTGTTGGTTGCAAGGTTCTTATTTGTTTGTGTAGGTACGAGGCGACTTGTGTGTAGTCTCCTACTGGATTGATACCTTGGTTCTCAAAAACTGAGGGAAATACTTATGCTACTTTGCTGCATCACCCTTTCCTCTTCAAGGGAAAACCAACGCAGTGCTAAAGAGGTAGCACGGATCTTACTCTGGTTAACCTACGAGATTCGGTAGTAACTTGATCAGAAGTTTCATGATCGTCATCATTAGCTTCCTCACTAATTAGTGTAGGAATCACTGGAACTGATTTCTGTGATGAACTACTTTCCAAAAATGGAGCAGGTACACTTACCTCATCAAGTTCTACTCCCCCCCCCCACTCACTTCTTTCGAGAGAAACTCCTTCTCTAGAAAGGATCCATTCTTAGCAACGAATATCTTGCCTTCGGATCTGTGATAGAAGGTGTACCCAACAGTCTCCTTTGGGTATCCTATGAAGACACATTTCTCCGATTTGGGTTTGAGTTTTTTTCACATAAGCATCGCAGCCCCAAACTTTAAGAAACGACAACTTGGGTTTCTTGCCAAACCATAGTTCATATGGTGTCGTCTCAACGGATTTAGATGGTGCCCTATTTAACGTGAATGCAGCCGTCTCTAAAGCATAACCCCAAAACGATAGCGGTAAATCAGTAAGAGACATCATAGATTGCACCATATCTAATAAAGTGCGGTTACGACGTTCGGACACACCATACGATGTGGTGTTCTAGGTGGCATGAGTTGCGAAACTATTCTGCATTGTTTCAAATGAAGAGCAAACTCGTAACTCAAATATTCACCTCCACGATTAGATCGTAGAAACTTTATTTTTCTTGTTACGATGATTTTCCACTTCACTCTGAAATTCTTTGAACTTTTCAAATGTTTCAGACTTATGTTTCATCAAGTAGATATACCCATATCTGCTCAAATCATCTGTGAAGGTCAGAATATAACGATACCCGCCACGAGCCTCAACACTCATCGGACCGCATACATCAGTATGTATTATTTCCAACAAGTATGTTGCTCGCTCCATTGTTCCAGAGAATGGAGTCTTAGTCATCTTGCCCATGAGGTACGGTTCGCAAGCATCAAGTGATTCATAATCAAGTGATTCCAAAAGCCCATCAGCATGGAGTTTCTTCATGCGTTTTACACCAATATGAACTAAACGGCAGTGCCACAAATAACTTGCACTATCATTATTAAACTTATATCTTTTGGCTTCAATACTATGAATATGTGTATCACTACTATCGAGATTCAACAAAAATAGACCACTCATCAAGGGTGCATGACCATAGAAGATATTACTCATATAAATAGAACAACCATTATTCTTTGATTTAAATGAATAACTGCCTCACATCAAACAAGATCCAGATATAATGTTCATGCTTAACGATGGCACCAAATAACGGTCTAAAACTAATCCCGAAGGTAGATGTAGAGGTAGCGTGCCGACGGCGATCACATCGACTTTGGAACCATTTCCCACGTGCATCGTCACCTTGTCCTTACCAATCTTCGCTTAGTCCGTAGCCCCTGTTTAGAGTTGCAAATATGAGCAACAGAACCAGTATCAAATACCTAGGCGCTACTATGAGCATTAGTAAGGTACACATCAATAACATGTATATCAAATATACCTTTCACTTTACCATCCTTCTTATCCGCCAAATACTTGGGGCAGTTCCGCTTCCAGTGACCAGTTCCTTTGAAGTAGAAGCACTTAGTCTCAGGCTTAGGATCAGACTTGGCTTCTTCACTTGAGTAGCAACTTGCTTGTCGTTCTTCTTGAAGTTCCCCTTCTTCCCTTTGCCCTTTTTCTTGAAACTAGTGGTCTTGTTAACCATCAACACTTGATGCTCCTTTTTGATTTCTACCTCCGCAGCCTTTAGCATCGCGAAGAGCTCGGGAATTGTCTTATCCATCACTTGCATATTATAGTTCATCACGAAGCTTTTGTAGCTTGGTGGCAGTGATTGAAGAACTCTGTCAATGACACTATCAATCGGAAGATTAACTCCCAGTTGAGTCAAGTGATTGTGGTACCCAGAAATTTTGAGTATATGTTCACTAACAGAACTATTCTTCTCCATTTTGCAGATGTAGAACTTATTGGAGAATTCATATCTCTCAATCCGGGCATTTGCTTGAAATATTAACTTCAACTCCTGGAACATTTCATATGCTCCATGACGTTCAAAACGTCATTGAAGTCCCGGTTCTAAGCCGTAAAGCATGGCACACTGAACAATCGAGTAGTCATCAGCTTTGCTCTGCCGGGCGTTCATAACGTCCGGCGTTGCTCCTGCAGCGGGTCTTGCACCTAGCGGTGCTTCCAGGACGTAATTCTTCTGTGCAGCAATGAGGATAATCCTCAAGTTACGGACCCAGTCCATGTAGTTGCTACCATCATCATTCAACTTAGCTTTCTCTAGGAACACATTAAAATTCAAAGGAACAGTAGCACGGGCCATTTATCTACAACAACATAGACATGCAAAATACTATCAGGTACTAAGTTCATGATAAATTAAAGTTCAGTTAATCATATTACTTAAGAACTCCCACTTAGATAGACATCCCTCTAATCATCTAAGTGCTCATGTGATCCATATCAACTAAACCCTGTCTGATCATCACGTGAGATGGAGTAGTTTTCAATGGTGAACATCACTATGTTGATCATATCTACTATATGATTCACGCTCAACCTTTCGGTCTCAGTGTTCCGAAGCCATATCTGCATATGCTAGACTCGTCAAGTTTAACCCGAGTATTCTACGTGTGCAAAACTGGCTTGCACCCGTTGTATGTGAACGTAGAGCTTATCACACCCAATCATCATGTGGTGTCTCGGCACGACAAAGGGTAGCAACGGTGCATACTCAGGGAGAACACTTATACCTTGAAATTTAGTGAGAGATGATCTTATAATGCTACCGCCATACTAAGCAAAATAAGATGCATAAAAATATAAACATCACATGCAATCGAATAAGTGATATGATATGGCCATCATCATCTTGTGCCTTTGATCTCCATTTCCAAAGCACCGTCATGATCACCATCGTCACCGTCTTGACACCTTGATCTCCATCGAAGCATCGTTGTCGTCTCGCCAACAATTGTTTTTGTGACTATTGCTACCGCTTAGTGATAAAGTAAAGCAATTACATGGCGATTGCATTTCATACAATAAAGCGACAACCATATGGCTCCTGCCAGTTGCCGATAACTTCTACAAAACATGATCATCTCATACAACAATTTATATATCATCACGTCTTGACCATATCACATCACAGCAAGCCCTGCAAAAACAAGTTAGACGTCCTCTACCTTGTTGTTGCAAGTTTTACGTGGCTACTATGGGCTTCTAGCAAGAACTGTTCTTACCTACGCATCAAAACCACAACGATTTTTCGTCAAGTGTGTTGTTTTAACCTTCAACAAGGACCGGGCATAGTCAAACTCGATTCAACTAAAGCTGGAGAAACAGACACCCACTAGCCACATGTGTGCGAAGCATGGAGGTAGAACCAGTCTCATGAACGCGGTCATGTAATGTTGGTCTGGGCCGCTTCATCCAACAATACCGCCGAATCAAAGTATGACATGATGGTAAGCAGTATGACTATTATTGCCCACAACTCTTTGTGTTCTACTCGTGCATATAACATCTATGCATAGACCTGGCTCAGATGCCACTGTTGGGGAACGTAGTATTTCAAAAAAATTCCTACGATCATGCAAGATCTATCTAGGAGAAGCATAGCAAGGAGCGGGGAGAGTGTGTTCACGTACCCTCATGGACCGAAAGCGGAAGCGTTTAGTAACACGGTTGATGTAGTCGAACGTCTTCGTGATCCAACCGATCCAAGTATCGAACGCACGTCACCTCCGTGATCTGCACATGTTCAGCTCGGTGACGTCCCTCGAACTCTTGATCTAGTTGAGGCCGAGGGAGAGTTTCGTCAGCATGACGGCGTGGTGACGGTGATGATGAAGTTACCGGCGCAGGGCTTTGCCTAAGCACTACCACGATATGACCGAGGTGTGGAACTGTGGGGGGCACCGCACATGGCTAAAAGATCAACTTCTGTGTTCTAGGGTGCCCCCCTCCCCACGTATATAAAGGAGGGAGGGAGGAGGAGGCCGGCCTGGGGTGGCGCGCCCAAGGGGGGAGTCCTACTCCAAGTAGGATCCCCCCTTCCTACTCGCACAAGGAGAAGGGGGAAGGAGGAGGAGAAGAGAAGGAAAGGGGGGGCGCCCCCCTAGACCTAGTCCAATTCAGTTTGGGATAGGGGGCGCGCGCCACTCCTCGACCTACCTCAACTCTTCCACCACTAGGCCCATGAGGCCCAATAACTTCCCGGGGGGGTTCCGGTAACCCCCGGTACTCCGAAACTTATCAGAAACGACCCGAACCATTCCGGTGTCCGAATGTAACCTTCCAATATATGAATCTTTATGTCTCAACCATTTCGAGACTCCTCTTCACATCCGTGATCTCATCCGGGACTCCGAACAAACTTTGGTACATCAAATCACATAACTCAAAATACAAATCATCATCAAACGTTAAGTGTGCGGACCCTACGGATTCGAGAACTATGTAGACATGACCGAGACACATCTCCAGTCAATAACCAATAGCGGAACCTGGATGCTCATATTGGCTCCTACATATTCTACGAAGATCTTTATCGGTCAAACCGCATAACAAAGAATCGATTTCAGGCACTTCCCTCAAGCCGAAACCGAAACAGGACCCCAAAAGGGGAGATCCGCTGCTTACTGCTCACGGAAACGTCCGACCTTATGGTCAATACGTTGTTCCCTTTGCCATTGGTATGTTACTTGCCCGAGATTCGATCGTCGGTATCATCATACCTAGTTCAATCTCGTTACTGGAAAGTCTCTTTACTCGTTCTGTAATGCATCATCCCGTGACTAACTCATTAGTCACATTGCTTGCAATGCTATAGTGATGTGCATTACCGAGAGGGCCCAGAGATACCTCTCCGGCAATCGGAGTGACAAATCCTAATCTTGATCTATGCCAACTCAACAAACACCATCGGAGACACCTGTAGAGCATCTTTATAATCACCCAGTTACGTTGTGACGTTTGATAGCACACTAAGTGTTCCTCCGGTATTCGGGAGTTGCATAATCTCATAGTCATAGGAACATGTACAAGTCATGAAGAAAGCAATGGCAATAAACTAAACGATCATAGTGCTAAGCTAACGGATGGGTCTTGTCCATCACATCATTCTCTAATGATGTGATCCCATTCATCAAATGACAACACATGTCTATGGCTAGGAAACTTAACCATCTTTGATTAACGAGCTAGTCTAGTAGAGGCATACTAGGGACACTCTGTTTGTCTATGTATTCACACATGTACTAAGTTTCCGGTTTATACAATTCTAGCATGAATAATAAACATTTATCATGATTTAAGGAAATATAAATAACAACCTTATTATTGCCTCTAGGGCATATTTCGTTCAAAAAGTGCATATGCTTTTTGTTTTGATGAAGCCCATAGAAACTCAGCAGCGGGCTCTAGTTCGAGACCAGATGGGCGTTGTGATTGCTGGAAATATATTTGGTCTTGTGATGTTCCTCCCACGGTCAGGAATTTTGCTTGGAGGGTGGCAACTAACTCTTTGCCTACATGGCAAAATAAATATAGCCGTGGACTAGAAAAGGATGATGTATGCCCAGTTTGTTGTTTTGAAGCTGAGGATTGTTACCACTCACTTCTCCGCTGCACTCTTTCTAGGGAGCTTTGGCATGTCATGTCCCAGGTCTGGTCCCTACCAGATGTTAGTACAATCCAGAACAGCGGTAGTGAATGGATTCTGCAAGCACTTGACCCGCTACCAGATATTGAGCGATCGATGCTTCTTATGACACTCTGGCGTGCTTGGCATGTTCGCAATGAATTAGTTCATCATAAACTCCCTCCACCCATGGAAGCATCTAAAAGGTTTTTAGTGAGCTATCTAGATTCCCTAATTGGCATTAAGTCAGATCTTTCCTCTGATCCCAGCAAAGGCGACTCCTTTGCCACATTAAACACATTCACAGTCGCGCAAAGGGTGATCTCTCGCGCATGCCACGTCGTCATACATTCTATGGATAACACCTTCCCAGGAAGATACTGGCCTCCGTACCCACCCAATATGATGGTAAGGGTCGCCGGCCACATGCAATAATGATTGATACTAGTCCTAAGTGGCTAGCTCCAGCTGCTGGTTGGGTGAAATTGAATACGGACGTCTCATTCTTCACGGATGGATCAGCTGGTGCCTGCATGGTGTTAAGAGACGACAAAGGAGAAGGGCGTTTTGGCGGACGAGCTGCATGGAGGCCGCTATCTGTGTCGGTCCTTCTGGCGTCGCGATGCGTGGTCTCTGCTCCTTTTACTATATGCGAGTTCTACTTGGTAGAAATACAGCGGTGCCGCGTACTCGTGTTCATGATCTATACGTGGGCCTACGATTTTGGTGCTGCTGCGTGCGAACAAGATGTTCTGGCTGGGCGGCTCTGAATTTGGCCCTCTTCGCGGCCTGGGGCAGGCGGTTAGTTGGGACAATAAATGTATCTAATGGGCCTGTTCAGCGACAGCGGCGACCAGTAAGTGGTGCGTCGTGTTTGGGCACTCGACCAGAATACCAGGCCAGTTGAGCACCGCTTCTCGCCATGGACGACATGAGTTCTTCGAGGAATGTGGAGCGGTGTAATGTTCTGAATAATAACTATTTCTTGCCTGAGTTCCCGTTGTTGGGTGTGACTTTTTGAACTGGAATTCGATTTGGACTGGAATTTCCCCCCTATTTGTTCTTCTGAAAATCAGATCTGGCTGGTGCTCGATTGCCTTTGCAGGCTGGTACCGCGCTTGGACGGCGGAATTGTCTTAAGAGATCTAGTTTCCGGCGTGCAGCTGTCTGAGGGCGGCACAAGTGGAAGTGCTGATGCGGAGGAGGTCTTGATTTCTTGTCTGCTGATGGAACGAGTAGCAGGCTGCATGGATTACGAAGGGGGCGAAGACACTGGTGAAACATTGCTCACTCGGAGGTTGCGGCTAGTATGATCTTGACGGCGAAGTGGTGGGCGATTCCTATGAGATAGGCGATGAGGGCGCCGAGGACCAAGATGCAGATGAAGAGGGCGTGGGAGTGTCCAACACAAATCAACCTCGTTGGACCAGGAGGTGATTTTACTATTCCCCCAGCTTTTCAGCCACTTCGTTGTTGTTGATAATTTTGTCCTGAACTGAAATATATGCTTATCACTTTTGCTGATAGTGTTGTTGCAATGTTGTTCATCGGTTCGATTGTTTTTCTAGCCGGTGCACCCAACAGAAATTAGTGAAATATATGACCATTGAAAAATCTGAAAAATAGACTACAATGTACAGCAACAGGGAAGAACAGCACGCTGAGAGTCATCATATCCAGATTAAGAATATGCTATGTTGATTTAAAGACATGGCTAAGGCCCCGGTTCACAAAAATGGGTGATTTTTCACACTAAAAATTGAGGCTGCTATCTGTCGTTTTTTTGTTCGTTAAAATGAAAATTTTCTGAATCTATTGATGATAATTGGGTGCTAATGCTATACATTCTCGCAATTAATCATGGTTTTTGATGTATAGCACACAATAATTTGGGGTGCCGTATCCATCCACCATTTTATCTGTGGGCAGCGAGCCCATGGTCAACTTAATCTCCGATTGTTTGGTGTGCCGTTCTTTGCTGGGTCAGAGTTGGGAAGGCAGCGGATGTGAGGGAGTCCAGCCCTTCAAGGATGCCTGCACTTGAAGCTTCTGTCCGTGCAGATGTCGATAAAAAATCAGGAAATTTTGTCAATCCCTTGATTGGGACTGGTTTTGATTCTGTCAAAGAGGGCTAAGAGCTATACAATCTGTATTCCTGGGAGGTTGGTTTTGGTGTCCGATATGCAAACATCCGTTTAAATGTACACTGGAAAAAGTGCATGCAGGAGATAGTGTGTGCATGTGCAGTGAGTCACTAGCACAACAGTATTTTCTTGTAATTTGATGCTTTTGTGGTTTCTGCATATTTTTGTTGAAGTCGTGCACCACATGGGTTTTGTCCCATTTTGTTGATGCTTTTGTGGTTTCTGCATATTGAGAAGGGGTGGGTGTGCATGATTGAAAAATATGGACTCTAGAAGAATACATTCCTGACCCAGCTTTGCGAGGTGAGGGGAAGTGGGCGAAGCCATTCTTCATGGGCATGTTTTGTGCATTGATACCGTTACAAAACAAACAATGTTTAGAGGAACTAATTTTGTTTTGATGCGATCGTCATTTGCAGGGTGGGATTGTCCTGAAGCAAAATATCCCAATTGAGGTACATGCATCGCAGGTTTACGCCAGGATTGTGTTTGAGAAATTTGATGAACTACTGTATGAATGTGGGTCGTATGACCTAGTAGAAGTCAAGCCATGCTTAGTGTACATTGCTAGGCACATCAAATTTCATTCAAGGGAAAAATGGTGCAAGAATGAGTTTGTGATCTCCGTGAGCGAGTCTGCTGATGAGATCAAGTGCGAGTGTGGGACGTTTGAGCACTATGGAATGGTTTGCAGCCATGCGCTTAAGGTGGGTGTCCCAGCTCCTCTTCCTTAGTTGCAATGAGTTCTCTAGGTGGACATGGCTTGAAAACACTAGGAAATGATATTTTATTGGCTGCTGATGTTCATGTCATGATACACCTAAAACTGCATGAGCTCTCTATGAAACATGTGCTCAAGCGATGGACTAGAGATGCAAGAGATATACCGCCAGAGTATTTGCGCTACCAGAAGGATCATGGGCCTCTGAAGTATTCTTGTCGTCGACACAACACTTTATACCTGTTGGAGCTGGATGTCGTTAAGTTAGGTGACAGCAATGTGGAAGCATATGCACTTGCTATGGAGAAAATGCGAGATGTCAAAATGCTGGTGGAGCCAGTTGCCGCTATGAGGGATGGACTCAGTTTGTCTGATAGAGAGCTAGCTGCAGATTCAGCTGGCTCTGGCGTTGGTAACAAGCAACATTTTGGTCGGACTGAGTCTGAGCACACCATTTCAGAAATATCATATGTGTTCCCACAACCAGCTGGGCGTCCCACAACCAGCCACGACAAGGCTCCATATGAACAACCATCAAAGAGGGGTAGATTTTGTTCTATATGTAGGGTTCAGGGACACAAGAGCACAACATACCCTGCCAGGGGAGATGTGCCAAAGGCACCCAGGAAATCATCTCGCTGCTCAAAATGTGGGTTAACAGGGCACAGGAAGAACACATGCATCAACCTGCCCAAAGTCTGAAAATTCAAAAAGTTAGTGTTCTTTCCTGATGGTATGCATTTGTCTAGGTGACCCTTTGTTATTAGAAACCGTACCTTATTTGAAGAACTAAAAATGGTATTGTAGTACTTGTTTGATACTACGTGTTTGCTGAATAAGGCGTTCTCCTGTGGGTTTGTCAGCAAAATTGTTAGAATTTTCTGTTGAGGTGGGCAGAGCGAAGAAATTGTGATTGTTAGAACTTTTCTTCGCTCTGCCCACATCACACGAGCATTTCTAACAATTTCTAACAAAATTGTGATGTGGGCAGAGCGAAGAAAAGTTATCTCGCAGTGTGATGTATCTTGGCAAAATCAGATTTTTCATTGCCCCGTGGCATACAGAAATAAAAAAACGTAAAGACGCACGATGAGAAGGGGCTGGACAAGGGGAAATGAAAATCTAAAAAATGATTTGATGTGCAACCTGGATGCTACTGTAAGAAAAGTGGCCTCATCTCTGAACATGAGAGCGTGAGCGTGCCCATGTTCATCGGTGTGTGGGAGAGCTGCTAGCACTGCATAGACTTGATGGGTGAGTCGATGGCACGTCTGACCAGCCTGTCATGCTTCGATGGCCGACCTGGGATGCCACTGTAGGAAAATATAGAATACGATGTGGTGTGTATCCTTGTGAGCTCGAATACATGTCATTAAATGCGGCGCTGCAGCTGCTAGATACGGTTACCGACGACCAGGATACCGAGCTGCATGGAGCTCGGCCTCCAAACGACATTTTCGATGACAAAGGCTCTATCATCTTTTCCTCATGCAGGGCACTATTTACGTGTCGAGATGTTCTAGAAGCTGAGTTATGTGCGTATATGGAGGGTCTTTCTTTTGCTATCTAGAGGAGTAATTTGCCAATCATGGTTGAGATGGATTCGATAGTTGCAGTCAAGTTAATTCAAGCTCAAGAGGTGGATAGATCAGTTTATCACTCAATCATTAAGGAGATTAGGTATCTTATGAGTCTTCGTGAAACTTGTATGCGAACTAAATAAAAATGAAGGGAGTATTATATACGAGGGCGTCCGTGTCTTGTTGCCTGTTGATGCTCACAAGATGAGATCGACATGCAATCTTTGTTGGCATCCGTGAAACGAACTCATTTGGTTGCTCTGCGACCTGGCTAGATAGAGATCCTTTCCTTTCCTTTTCTTTCTCAAAACAAAGATTGATCCTTTCTTGTGAGCTCCAGAGAACAACCTTATCTTGTGTGGTTGGTTCTTACGCGTCAACAGATGCAAGGCGCTACTCTCTGGAAGCAGATCGAGGGTTCAGCGCCCCGACTCACGGTTTGATCGCAGCTAATTACTGTTGCCCATCTGACTCCTCTATATTTACGGTTTTGTTAGGGCAAACTCTTCCCTCCAAGTTACGCCGGCAATTCGCCTCTCCTCTGCTTGCCGCTCTGGTGGTTGATGGCGGGGAGGAGAATCCCAGTAATTTATAGGTTAGCGTTTCTTAGTCCTCGCAGGTGCGGCGCCCAAACCGATGATGGTGATGTTTGTTTGAGTTTGTCTTCCAGGCTTCGATCCTCATTGAGTTCGTTCATTTGGATGTAGTCGACAGAGCCAGTGTAAATTCCTATCGTCTCCTTGGGGCTGCCAGGTTAAGGTTTCTCGGCATGTGGCAACATTTGGTGTCAGGTGCTTTAGATTTATTCAATATATAGTTCAACGACAACGATTGCGACTTCAGGGCACGTGAACGAAGACTCCCCAACTGTCATCGACAAGGTCAAGCCATCTCCGGTAAAGGAGTGGCGCATCGGCGGCAGCGGTCCTCCGGTGATGTAATTTTAATTCTATTTGAGGTGCTTTGTACTTTCGGTTAACTTTTATAATAGATCTGAATCATTTTCGCCAAAAAATCCCATCTGAGATTTAGTAAAGTCTTAGTCGCCTCCTATACTAGCTGCTCAAAGATATCATGCACTTGGGGGTGATCCTGTGGGCATTCCGTATTTGGCGCTCCAAGCGCCGGTTAAAGGCGTTTTCGGGATCTCCTATTCCGAGCTTCACACACTACGGAAGCTCCATGGGCCCCACACACCAATGCTGGGGTGCCGGCCCATCTAGATCCTGGATTCGCTCTGATTCGCCTGGTTCGCTAGATCGCATTTGAAAAAAAATCATAATAAACGAAATAAATTATTGAATTAAAAAATGTTCAAAAGAGTATATGCATTTAAAGAAAAGTCCATTAATATGAAAAAGTTTTGTCAATTTGAAAACAAAAGTTCATTGAATTAGGAAAAAGTTTGTGGATTTTTAGAAAAGGTTTATGGATTTTTAGAAAAAGTTCATCGAATTTGAAAAAATCAATCATTTTGAGAAAAGTTTGTTCGATTTTGAAAAAAAGTTCATCAATTGTGAAGAAAGTTCACAAATTTGAAAAAAAAATTCATTGATTGTTTTAGTAAGTTCGGAAATTTAAAATGAGTTGCTCAAATTTAAAAACTTCATTGATTTTGAAAAAAGTTCACATATTAGAAAAAAGTTCATGAATTTTAAAAAATCACGGATTTTAGGAAAAAAAAGTTCATGAATTTGAAAAGATTTTATTTATTTTGAAGAAAGCTCAGACAAGGGGTGTGCTACGGATGGCAAAAAAGGAGTTTAACCGGCGCCAGAAAGCACCAAATAGTAATGCCGGCCACACCATTTTTAAGCTTACCAAGGAAAAAAATGTTAATGGGCCAGGCCATCTCGAACAGGGAGTGTGCTCTGGATGGCGAGAACGTGGCGTTTTCCTATACGACGCCTTAACCGCGAGCTCGGCATTTCCTACTCCCTCCGTCCCAAAATTCTTGTCTTAGATTTGTCTACATACGGATGTATCTATTCACATTTTAGTGTTAGATACATCCGTATCTAGATAAACATAAGACAAGAATTTTGGGACGGAGGGAGTATTTAACACTGCAGGCGCCTGTTTGTGTACATTTGGCAAACTGGCGCCTGCAGCGCTCCATGCTGGGCCGGCCCATGTAGGTGTGCCTGCGTTTTTTCTTCTATGTTTGTAGAACGCAAAAAAGTGATGGACTAGGTTGCTACTCGAACCTGGGAACACGTCGCTACATACTTCTGTTACCACCCCACCACGCAGCCCATTCATGAACTTTTTAAAAGTTCACAAATTTGAAAAAAAAAAAGTTCATTGACTGTTTTAGTAAGTTCAGAAATTTAAAATGAGTTGATCAAATTTAAAACTTCATTGATTTTGAAAAAAGTTCACATATTAGAAAAAAGTTCATGAATTTTCAAAAATCACAGATTTTGGGAAAAAAGTTCATGAATTTGAAAAGATTTTATTTATTTTGAAGAAAGCTCAGACAAGGGGTGTGCTACGGATGGCAAAAAAGGAGTTTAACCGGCGCCAGAAAGCACCAAATAGTAATGCCGGCCACACCATTTTTAAGCTTACCAAGGAAAAAAAATGTTAATGGGCCAGGCCATTTCGAACAGGGAGTGTGCTCTGGATGGCGAGAATGTGGCGTTTTCCTATATGACGCCTTAACCGCGAGCTCGGCATTTCCTATTTAACACTGCAGGCGCCCGTTTGTGTACATTTGGCAAACTGGCGCCTGCAGCGCTCCATGCTGGGCCGGCCCATGTAGGTGTGCCTGAGTTTTTTCTTCTATGTTTTTAGAATGCAAAAAAGTGATGGACTAGGTGGCAAATCCTAAACGGCGCCCGTTAGGCTGGGCCAGCCCATTTCTTCTTTTTCTGTTAAAACTGCACTCCCTGTTCGAAATGGCCTGGCCCATTAACATTTTTTTTCCTTGGTAAGCTTAAAAATGGTGTGGCCGGCATTACTATTTGGTGCTCTGGATGGCGAGAATGTGGCGTTTTCCTATACGACGCCTTAACCGCGAGCTCGGCATTTCCTATTTAACACTGCAGGCGCCCGTTTGTGTACATTTGGCAAACTGGCGCCTGCAGCGCTCCATGCTGGGCCGGCCCATGTAGGTGTGCCTGAGTTTTTTCTTCTATGTTTTTAGAATGCAAAAAAGTGATGGACTAGGTGGCAAATCCTAAACGGCGCCCGTTAGGCTGGGCCGGCCCATTTCTTCTTTTTCTGTTAAAACTGCATGAATCAAAAAAGCGTGAGTGCGATGGTTCGAACCTGGGATGTTTCGTTTAGACATCAGCGCAGTTACCACTAGGCAAAGAACCACTTGCTGTTTGCAAACCTCTTTCCCCTCTTTTATTGTTTCTCCAGGTCGCGAGATTTTTTCTCCTTTTTCCTGCTCTTTTTTCATTTCCCTTTTCTTTATTCCTTTTTCTTTTTTTAGTAAATGTGCAATTTTTTATTCAAATTTGATGAACCTTTATCAAATCGATGAACTTTTTTTTAAATTCGATTAAATTTTCAAATTCCACGATCTTTTAAAAACGTGAACAATTATTGAGAACCTGAACAAAAAATTATATACGATGAGCGATTTTCAAATATACACTGAACACTTTTTGGTGTACGATGAACAATTTTTAACTACACAGCGAACATTTTTGTGATATACATTGAAATAATTTAAAACATATTTATACATTTTTTTGATATAAGATGAACAACTTTTATCCATTGAACATTTTTGTAATATAATCTGAACAATTTTTAACTACACATTGAAAAATTTTGTGATATGCGCTGAAAAACCATTTAAATACCCATTAAACATTTTTTATGTACACTGAACAATTTAAAATAGTGAACAGAATTTGAAAAAGTGAACAAATTTGGAAAACTATGAACACATTTTGAAATCACGAACAAAAAACGAAAAATACATTTTTTTATAAATTCCATGAACTTTTTTCAATTTCAATGAACTTTTTCTAAATTTCGATGAACCTTTTCTAGATTTCGACGAACTTTTTTCATATTCGATGATTATTTAAAAATTTGATGAAGTTTTTCCAACTTTGATGATCTTTTTTTCAAATTTGATGAACATTTTTCTAATTCGTTGAACTTTTTTTAAAATTTGAACAAATTTTTCTGATATTGATGAACTATTTTTCAAAATTGATGAATTTTTTTAAAATCAATGATTTTTTTAGTTCGTTAACCTTTTCAATTCGCGATTTTTTTGAAATCTGTGAATTTTCAAATTTCATCCCGAAAAAATTACGTTTCCCAAAATTTGTGCGCAATAAATAGCGCGACTTTAATTATTCTTAATTCATGCTCGCTGAAAATTTACATGATCGATTGGTTGCACTAGTGGTTAGTCGACTGGAACATGTACGGGAGGTCGCGTGGTCGTGGGCCGGCCCAGCAGGAGCGGCTGTGAGCGCCAGCTTCCTGAACTGGCGCTTAAGGCGCCGGTTAGGAGCTCCCGGACTGGGTTGCTACTCGAACCTGGGAACACGTCGCTACATACTTCTGTTACCACCCCACCACGCAGCCCATTCTGAAAATTTACGAACTTTCCTCTCTTTTATTCACTCTTTTTTGTTTTTTCCTTTTTCCTTTTGTGTGTTCTATTTTTTCCTTTTAGTACGACCAGGTTCCCCCTGCACCCCTTTGAATTCGATGCACTATTTTTCAAATTCGATGAACTTTTTTGAAATTTTATGAACTTTTTAAAAAAAGATAACCTTTTTTCAATTTCGATGAACTTTTTTTCAAAATCAACGAACTTTTTAAAAAAACTGATGAATTTTTTTTTAATTTTGATGATTTTTTTTTAAATAAAAAACTGTGGAGGTGGTGATTCGAACTCGAGACTCTATGCATAGAGCAAACAGTGGCAACTGTCGGGACACTTTAGCTCTTGTGACGTTTATACTTATTTCAACTTCTTCAATAAAGCACGAAAACGCTATGGTTTCGCCTTTTGGGGTTTTTGTTTTGGCCGAATTTTCTTTGGTCTTTTCTATTCCTCTTCTTTTCCATTTTATTGTCTTTTTAAAGGTTCATGATTTTGTTTTCATAAAAATCATGAACTTCCTTAAATTCACTAACTCTTTTGACATTTGATTTCAAGTCAATGAACTTTTTAAATTACGATTACCTTTTTTGGAAATCAATAAACTTTTTTCAAAATTGATGAACTTATTTCAATAATTGATAAAAATCTTCAATTTGATGATTTTTTTTCCAAATTCGATGAAACTTTTTCCATAATGGATGAACTTTCTCAAATTCGATAAATTTATTTTGAAAATTGATGATTTTTTTTCTTCAAACCGGTGAATTATGTTTTTCAAAATTGATGAATTTTTTTCAAATTGTGTGATTTTCTTCAGAACCGATGATTTTTTTAAAAAAATGAACATTTTCAAGTTCGTGTTTGTTCCTATATTTTTTAGAATCTTATTCAAGTTTATTTTTCCCAGATAATTTATACTCGGTATATAATATATGTTATATGCAGTACTAAAAGGATCAAATAGTGTTATTTCCTTGTATTAGACATCAAGGCGGGCTTGGTCTAGCAGTTAACGCGGTAGTACGTTGACTATGTCGTTCTTAGTTCGATTCCTCTTTCTGAAAGTAATTTCTGATAACATTTTCTTCGCGCTTTTCGTTTTAAGCATGTGGCTGGGCCGGCCCCGCTAGGCGCCGCGTGCCAGCGCGCTTTGAGCGCCAAACAGGAGCACCCCAGCGAGTCTTTCCTGCAAGGGATTTGATCTAGTTTTTGTCCATCGGGAGGCCAACTCTGTGGCTCACCAATGTGCTAGGCATTCGCTCTCTTTATACAATTCTTGTACTATGGACGTAATCCCTGATTTCCTGATTGGGCATGTTCAATCAGAGATGATCCACTTGAATGAATAAATACAATGGAGTGGTTCTCAAAAAAAAAAAAGCTAGGCAAAACCTCCGTTGGGATCTGTCAAAATTAAAGTCGACGCGGGCTAACTTGGGTACTGCAGCAGCAGTTTGCCGGGATGGAGATGGAGGTTATCACTAGCGCAAGACCTGGGCATGCAATTCCTATCCATTGGATCTGACTGTAAGCATTTTTGCAAGGATATTGTGGTGGCCAACTTTATTAATATAATAGATGAAACATCTTTTTTTGCGGGGGAATAATACCAGATGAAACATACTAGTAACTACTGATTCGTTGAAGCTTATTACAGCAGTGCAAGACAGATAGATCGGTCGTGGGGACCTGGCAGAGAAGTTCATCCTTCAGTGCTGCAGAGACATTCAGACTAATTCAGTGGAGGCTCGACGACGGCGGCTCTGCAAACAGGGCAGATTGCATTCTGCCGGCCAACCCACTGAGCGGCGCACGCATAGTGGAATGAGTGTGCACAGCGCAGCTGACCAACCTCCTCCTCGTGCAGGTACGGGCCGAGGCAGATGGCGCAGTCCTCGTCCATGATCGCGGCGACGGTGGTCTTGGCGATGGCGGCGACGGCCCGGCGGCGAGCCTTGGCCTCCATGATCCTCCGGTACCACCTGACGATGAGCTTGTAGGTGATGGCGGCGAGGAAAGTCAGGCCGATGGTCCACCCGACGGCTTCACCGACGCCCAGCGCCGTCGCGTCACCGCCGTCGAAGAAGCCGGACTTCATCGTTCAATCTTGATCAAGGAGGGCGACAGAGTGTGAGTGTGAATGTCTACCAACAGGCCGGCTCTGGAGACCTGCGCTTTATATATGCGTGTGGAGTACACTGGAGCAGCTCAGCTAGTACAAGCAACTGCGAAAATGCATAGGAGCTCTCGGGTGCTACGCCCCCCTATATTTAAAAATAATTTATTAATTCAGAAAAAGTCAAAAAAAATCCTGGAACTTTTTATGGAATCAAACATGGCCAAGTATTGCACTCGTATAAAAAGATTAAATAGAAAATGACTTTTATTGTATCCTGGGTCATAGATTTCCCAAAAAATGCTAGATACAAATACTATTCATGCTATATCGTCATCATAAATTTGTTGTTTTACCCTTAAGTCAACGAGAATCATTCCTTGGCCAAACTTTTCATATGAGTACAATATCTAGTCATATTTGGTTCAAAAATATATCCAGGATTTTTTCGACTTTTTTCTAAATTATTAAATTATTTTTGAATATAGGGGGGTGGAGCACCCAAGTGCTCCTAATCCACTTCCAAGCAACTGCCTCTACACTGGATCTTTCCGAATGATTGTCGATTAATCTGGTGGCTCTGCCCTATCCACATGGCCATTGCGCAAACAGTAACAACACAGTTCATGGGAATTTTTGCTAAACATAAGATTTTTTGCTCTACAGAGGTGTGATAAAAATAATACTCCCTCGGTCCCAAAATTCTTGTCTTAGATTTGTCTAGATACGGATGTATCAAGTCACGTTTGTGTTGTTAATTTTAACTAAGAATTTGCAAAGAGTTACCTAATATTTACACTCTCTTCATCTATCTATCTCATTACTGGAGGTATATGTATTACAATTATTACTTTTTATTTACAATTGGATGCCTTTATATGGATTTACAAGCCTTCTCATTTTAATCTAACTATCTTTGCGCTTTACCTTGTAAGGCATTACAATTATCCGTGTATTATTATTGAAATTACCAAGACATAATAATGAATGTAGCCACAACAATATTTGAATATGTGAGAACATACCATATGTTGTGCAGCTAGAAGAGGCGATTGTACTCCTAGTGGGTAAAACTATAGATTTTCCCTTATTTCCGAGCAAGGTAGATTATTCACTTTGTTGGACATGGAACACTTCTGTTGATGTGAGACCTCTGGAGTAACTTAACACACTCATGAATATTATTCATTAGACTATGTATGTGTGTGACAGAGTTTGTCTGTATGCACGTACATTGATATTGTACTCTTTGTTTTCTGAAAATATATTTTTTATATTTTACGTGTTTAAATAAACTTGATAAATTAATATTACATGTACTCTAGAAAAATGCATTCCATATTCCTAAATGATGTGATAATTCCTTTAATTCTATAAAGATTTTACTTCCTTGAAATCCGATGCCCTTAAAAAATCCCTTCCCTTTCTTACATCGGCATTCCACGAATAGAGTGGTTTTAGACTTGTCCAGTTTAATGAGCATTTGACTTATCTTGTGTTATTCTTCATCTTAGATCACCCATCCCATCAATCATTTCTGGCGGTTGGTAGCCATTACAATTTTGAAGGTAGATGCTTTCACTTGATATGGTTGTCTGCATCAATGCAAAGGCTCAGGGACTCCCTCGTTTTGAGAAAAGAATATGCTTTGCCCGTTATATATTTGTAAGTTTTCAGCTTAAGTAATTTGTTGTTCAAAATGAAGCATTCCATTTTGCATTGCTGGCTGTTTCTCCTTCCAGTAAGCAAGAAGAAAGATTGTACAATTTGAGAGTGCATGACAGACACACGGTTGGTAGCCATTACAATTTTGAAGGTAGATGCTTTTACTTGATATGGTTGTCTGCCAGATGAAACGATTCCACTCAATTTTAGTTTTCTTCTTATTTTAGTGCCTTGGCAATATGAAATCACAAGGTACTTGGGTTTATAAGTTGAAAGATTAATACCTTCTCTCTTATAAACTAAGTAAAATCCAAATTATATCTTAAGTCAAACCTTTTAAGATTGACCAATTGTCTATGAAAATACACATCAGTGTCTACCACTCCGGATTAGTTTCCGTAGAGTCATCATTAATATTAAATTTTAGTACTACATATATTATGTTTTAGATGCTAACAAACTTGTATATATACTTGGTCAAAGCTAGAGAAGCTTGATTGAGGAGAAAGCTAGATTTTTTTATTGATTTCTAAGGATTTTAATAATTGAAAACCTTGAAATTCCTTTAATTCAATCAAGATCTTACTTCCTTGAAATCTGATGCCCTTAAAAAAATCCCTTCCCTTGCTTACATCGTCATTCCACGAATAGAGTGGTTTTAGACTTGTCCAGTTTTATATTATGAGCTTTTGACTTATCTCGTGTTATTCTTCTTCCTGGACGACCCATCACATCATTCATTTTTGGCGGTTGGTAGCCATTACAATTTTGAAACGTAGGTGCTTTTACTTGATATATATGGTTGTCTGCATCAATGTGAGGGCTCAGGGATTCCCTCGTTTTGAGAATAGAATATGCTTTGCTTGTTATATATTTGTAAGTTTTCAGCTTAAGTAATTTGTTGTTCAAAATGAACCATTCGGTTTCGCATTTCTGGCCGTTCCAGCTTTGAGTAAGCAAGAAGAAAGATTCTACAATCTGAGAGTGCATGACTGGGACACGGAAGGGGAAGTGTGAAACTGCTAGCTGGAAGTTTGTTATGTTTCTGTTGATGGAACTGACCATTCGGCTTGACCGCGAGAGAATGAATTAAGAGGGCTTCATCGTCGAGGAGTATATGTGTAAAAATTAATGTTCGGTCATCGACGACCACGAGGGTGTGGTGTTGGTGACGGTGCCACCATTTCTAAGCAGCCTACTGTAGTAACCGAGATCGTTTAATATCTGTGAACCGTCATTATATTGGACCATCAAAATTTTAAGAAGAAAATCAAAAGTCACTTTCAGATATGCTCACAAATGAAGGATGAATCCGACAGAAAGAATTAGCTGGGCTTGTCACGTCCAGATAGCTAGAGAGGGAAGGTCGGCTTCATCATCAATGAGCATGTGTAACAATGTTCGTCATCGTAGACGATTAGGGTGTTTGTAAGAAGCCTCGTGTAGTAAACGAGATGGTTTAGTCCAATAATCATCTTCTTACTTGAAAGCATTTTATTCACATGGTCCTAAAATTTATAAACCAGATTGATCTGTACTTGAAACTAGAATTAGAAAAAAAGATTAAATTTAGTGAACATATACTGTCAAATTATGTCAATGCTTGAAAATTTTGCAAGCAGTAGCTTGGAAAATGAAAACATACACTCATATTTCAGTTGACAGTGACAAATTTTGCAAGCACTAACTTGGAAAAATCCTACTGCAGTTTACTGAAATTTCCTTAATGTTCATGGAATGTGCTTTCATCAACTAAATTTCCTTGATGTTCTAAAGATCAAGGACTGCTAATTAAACTTCTTGTCCTAAAATTTAAATAGAAATTCAATTTTGTCAGTACAGTGTTGCTGCCTGTACAAATTCTTAGCTTTGCTCGACAAAACTGTTTTACTTTACCAAAGTAGACAATGCTCTTCAACTAGGCAGGGCAGGGCAGGGAGGAATGCTCTTCAACTCACCAAAATGAACTGGGAATTATCCCGACACCACCACCATGCTTCCTCCTGACAGAAGAACCCTCAGCACTCAAATTCCCTGCAGCCACATTGCCCTGAGATTTGATTTAGCAGCAAACCAGAGCATTTGGTTTAGCAGCAAAGAAAAGCAAAGCAGAACATCTACTGTACTTGAACATCTACTGTACTTGAACGTCTAAAGCAAAGCAGAGCATTTGATGCTACCTAAAACATGAAAGCAGAGATCTACTCCAATCATGAACAGTAAACTGTCCCAGCGATGCACACAGTAAACTGAATTTTACTGAACTTGGTAATTTTACTGAGCACACAATTGAAGTGCTTGTGCATTTAATCTCCACTTCTTTTCTTTTGATAGTGAAAGTCAATCTGAATTTTTTAAGCTG
This sequence comes from Aegilops speltoides, assembly GCA_021437245.1. Lineage (NCBI taxonomy): Eukaryota > Viridiplantae > Streptophyta > Magnoliopsida > Poales > Poaceae > Aegilops > Aegilops speltoides. Next base: position 55,933,224 of record CM038144.1, on the reverse strand, counting down.
AGAAGCAATGTAGTGACTGTACTTCAAGTTAAATTCAGTCAATGTGTACACAAAGTAGTGATTTTGTCACCAACTGAATTCAATTATCACCAATACTGTTTACACTGAATTTATACTGTATGTTCACCAATACTGGAAGCATGCAAAGTGCAAGGCTAACTGAATCTATACTGTATGTTCATCTATTGTACTCCATGGCTAACTGAATTTTGTCAGTAATGTACTCGTACTCCCAATACTCTATGGCTCACCTGCACCAAAAGAAGCAGCATCCATTCCTCCGCAATACTCCATTCCTCCTCCAATCGCTGCACAAACCAATCGCTGCAAAAAATCAGCTCACCTGCTTGCTTCCACAGACAGACATCACTTGTAAATTCAGAAGACAGACCGGCAAAATTTCTTTTTAATAAAAACTGGATGGCGTTTCGGTCTGGCGTCTCAGGGGGCGATTCTGCGGGCGCCGCGGCGGAGGCGGACGGCTGGACAGCGGTGCGGCCTGCAGCAGGGCGCTCGCGGTGGGGAGCGCCGTCCGAGGGGCGGCCCCTCGCCCCGTCCTTCTCCGGCAGCAGGTTCTGGGCGCTGGAGGGGGTCGACTCCGACGCCGACGACGACGAGGTTAGCAGTCAGGTAAGTGATGGTGGTGGTGGTGGTTCTTCGAGGCCCGGTGCTGGGTGCTCGATGGGTGAATTTGTCGCCCGTGCGGAGGAGCTCGGGGCTCCTTCGTGGCTGGCCGGCGGCGTGGTTTTGCTCCAGGTGGGCATGGCGGCCGCCGCCTGGCGCCACGGATCTGGCGTCCGCCGAAGGGGGTGGATGCGGGTCCTGAGGGCCGCTCGTGCGCCATGCCGGAGCCGGGTCGCCGCGATCTGGTGTTGGCGGAGCTCCCTCCGGTCCCAGTGTGCTCGCCGGAGCTGACAGGGGTCGGCGACGGCGGCGGCGGGGCCGGCCGGGACGGGGACTCGCGGAACCTGGCTAGGGTTTCCAGGGAGCCGTCGGACGGGCCTGTTGCGGTGTTGGGCTAGATCGATTGGCCCAGCCTGCCAGGGTGGCGGGGGCCCAATGGACGAGCCAGCCTGCCTCGTGCGCAACAGGCTGGGGGCCCAGCGACGAGCCAGCCTGCTCCGTGCGGTGGGGTGCGGGCGCACCGCTGTGTTTGGGCCTGCTCAGACTGGCCCGGTGACCTGCTGTGTGCCTGCGCTTCGGCCCGGGCCCAGCGCGGAGGAGAAGACGCGGCCGCCAGCTCCTATTTATAGGTGGCCGTGGGTGCCAAAAGGAACCCTAGATTTGTCTCTAGGGTTTCCCGCATCCCCTTCTCAGGTGCGGCGCTTCGGGCACCTTGCTCGTCGTCTTCACCGCTCCGCCTCTCCCCCTCCCCTCTCCTGCTCGTTCGCCACTGCGGTGAGGATGGGCTCCCGCCGTGGTGACAAGCCTCCCATGTCTCCTCCGATTCCGGCGGCGGACCGCCAGCGCGAGAAAGATCTGCGGGCGAAGGCGCCGGCAAGCCCGCGGAGGATGGGGGCTGGGGGCCGCCGCCTCCATGGTGGCTAGCGGAGCAAGAACGGAAGCAGCAGGAGGAGTGCGAGCGCAAGAAGAAGAAGAAGGAGGAATACCGGCGTCGCGGGCTGGAACATAAGAAAGAGCTCAAGAGGAAGGAGTCTCTGCTCCCTCCGGGCGGTGAGCGGAGCGGGGACCCGCTAGACAAGAAGCCGAAGCACAAGGGGGGCGGCTCGGCGCCGTTGCTGCTGGCGGCCGGGCCCTCGGCTTCGAAGGGGTCGGCTGATGCTCCGATCTCCGTGGAGGAGGCAGACGGGCCGGAGTGCTTCAAGTGCGGCAGGGTGGGGCACTACCAAAATATGTGCCTCTTCAAGCCCCTGTGCGTCGTCTGCCACGAGGAAGGGCACGCGTCGGTGTACTGCCCCACGCGGGGGAGGCCTCTGGCACTACAGATCATGGGCAACGCCATCCCTGGCGAGGGATTCTTCTACCTCCCCTTCGTGGAAACGGAGGGTGAGGAGGTTCGTGCCCCGCTGGTGGCGGACGCGGCGATCATCTCGGCGGAGCCCGGCAAGCTGTCGATCCCCATATTGGAGGGGGAGCTCCCTCACCTCTTCGAAGGGGAGTGGGATTGGCAGGTGTCGGCCATCGGCGTCGACCAGTTCTCGGTCGTCTTCCCCGACAAGGCCATGCTGCGGATGGCGACCCGCAGCGGCAAGCTCTACTTCTCCCTCCACGACATTATGGCGGACATCAAGGAATCGCGCCCGGAGGAGCCCAAGGCCGAGATCATGCCGGACGTTTGGGTCAAGTTGTGGGGTGTGCCGCCCAAGCACCGCCGCGTGGACCGCCTCATGGCCGCGACGGTGATGATCGGGCGTCCAATGGAGGTGGATCAGGCGTCGCTGTCGGGCCTCGGCCCAGTGCGGATGCGCTTCGCGTGTCGCTCCCGGCCAAGCTCAAGGGTTATGTTCAAGTGTGGTTCAACAGTGAGGGCTTCACCTTCCGTCTGGAGGCCGAGGCGGGCGACTTGCAGGGTGCGGCTTCCCCTCCCCCTCCTCCTCCACCAACCAATGTTGACAAGGGTCCGGACGACAAAGACAAGGACCACGACATGAGTATGGGGGACGACTCCATAGACACTGCGACTTGGGACAAGCTTGGTCTCAAGGACAAGGACGCACAGGCTGCGCCTTCGGCGGCGGGCGCTGCGCAGGACCAGGAGGAGCGTCAAGTGGTGGTGGGCAGCAACGAGATGGGCTTCAACCAATATGGCTCCAACATGACCGTGGGCCTCGACATCGACAAGGACAAGGGGGTCTCGGCGTCCTGCGACTCGGAGGGGCGCTTGATGCTTGTCTCCCCGGTGGCTGCGGTGGTGGACGAGCCTCGGGCCGCGGCGCGCTCTCCCAAGGTGGCATTCGGCCTTGGCGATGGCGGGGCGAAGCTCCACAAGAAGACGGCGGGCCGCAAGACTCCCACGGTGGCGCCTGCGAGCCCTCCCTCGGTCCGTGCGGGCACGCCTGCCCCGCAGCGACCGGTGGTGATGGCGCTGGCCTCCCCTGGGGGTCCGTCTGGGGGCACCTCGTCGGTCATCTCCCCTCCGGCCTCTGATGCGCTTCGAGCGGAGGTGTCCAAGGTGGTCCCATTCCCACGGCCAAGCGGTCCAAGGCGGTGGTGGCGTCCCCGGTGACGCAGGAGCGGGTGAGCTCTCGTCCGAAGGGTGCCAAGGGCAACCTTCCAGCCCTCTAGCGTGCCCAGCTCCTGCAGGCTCAGAAGAATCTCGAAATCGAAGGTAACCCCATGCCCCGCTTTACGATCTTTGATGAATATTCAGATGAGTGCTTGGGAGGTATCTTAGCGGATAGTGGAGTAGCGATGGCTGACGAGGGGGAAGCGCACGAAGTGTTGTCTCTTATTCGTGCTAAGGAAATCGCGCAGGCCGCGCTTGCTCAGGCAACGTTGTCCCGCGTTGCGCCAGTAGCAGAAGAAGCAAGGGCTTCTCTGGTGCCTGTCGCGCGGCCCGATCAGGAGGACATAGTAGCAGGGGCTGCGCCGTCCTCCTCCAACCGTCGTCCTGCCGCGCGTGTCCAAAGCGGTTACCGCTCGCGGTATTCGCCTCCGCAATCGCATCATCTAATGCGTTTCATTTTCTGGAACATCCGAGGCTTCGACCATGCTGGGAGGCGGACCTAGTTAAAAGAGTTCATTAGGAACGAAGAAATCGACGTGGTTGGCTTGCAGGAGACTATCAAGGCCGATTTCAACCATCGGGACCTTCTAGCCGTTGACCCGTTGGAGCGTTTTGTCTGGCACTGGGTGCCCGCGGTAGGTCACTCGGGGGGCTTGAAGGAAATATGCCCTAGAGGCAATAATAAAGTTATTATTTATTTCCTTATTTCATGATAAATGTTTATCATTCATGCTAGAATTGTATTAACCGGAAACATAATACATGTGTGAATGCATAGACAAACAGAGTGTCACTAGTATGCCTCTACTAGACTAGCTTGTTAATCAAAGATGGTTATGTTTCCTAACCATGAACAAAGGGTTGTTATTTGATTAACAAGGTCACATCATTAGTTGAATGATCTGATTGACATGACCCATTCCATTAGCTTAGCACACGATTGTTTAGTATGTTGCTACTGCTTTTATCCATGACTTATACATGTTCCTATAACTATGAGATTATGCAACTCCGTTTACGGAGGAACACTTTGGTGCTAACAAACGTCACAACGTAATCGGGTGATTATAAAGGAGTACTACAGTGTATCCAAAGTCGATGTTGGGTTGGCGTATTTGAGATTAGGTTTTGTCACTCCGATTGTCGGAGAGGTATCTCTGGCCCTCTCGGTAATACACATCACTTAGGCCTTGCAAGCATTACAACTAATGAGTTAGCTGTGAGATGATGTATTACGGAACGAGTAAAGAGACTTGCCGGTAACGAGATTGAACTAGGTATTGGATACCGACGATCGAATCTCGGCAAGTAACATACCGATGACAAAGGGAACAACGTATGTTGTTATGCGGTCGACCGATAAAGATCTTCAGAATATGTAGGAACCAATATGGGCATCCAGGTCCCGCTATTGGTTATTGACCGAGACGTGTCTCGGTCATGTCTACATTATTCTCGAACCGTAGGGTCCGCACGCTTAAGGTTTCGATGACGGTTATATTATGAGTTTATGTATTTTGATGTACCAAGGAGTTCGAGTCCGGATGTGATCACGGACATGACGAGGAGTCTCGAAATGGTCGAGACATAAAGATTGATATATTGGACGGCTATATTCGGACACCGGAAAGGTTCCGGAAGTTTCGGAGAAAACGGAGTGCCGAGGGGTTCTGGAACCCCCGGGAAGTTATGGGCCTTAGTGGGCCAAGAGGGAGAGAGAGGGCCGCACCGGTGGTGGCGCCCCTGTGGGAGTCCGAATAGGACAAGGAGGGGGCCCCCCCCCTCTCCTCTCCCTCTCCTTCCTTCCCCTTCCTCCTTCCTAGTTGGACTAGGAAAGGGAGTCCTACTCCCACTAGGAGGAGGACTCCCCCCCTGGCGCGCCTCCTAGGGCCGGCCGGCCCTCCCCTTGCTCCTTTATATACGGGGGGGGGGCACCCTAGTACACACAAGTTGATCCTTGAGATCGTTCCTTAGCCGTGTCGGTGCCCCTCCACCATATTCCACCTCGGTCATATCGTGGCGGTGCTTAGGCGAAGCCTGCGTCGATAGAACATCAAGATCGTCCCACGCCGTCGTCTTGTGAACTCTTCCTCCCGAAGCTCTGCTGGATCGGAGCCCGAGGAGCGCCACCGAGCTGTCGCGTGTCAAGAACTTCGGGCGCCGAGTAACAGCGTTGGGATCGGTTGGATCGCGAGGAGAACGTCGACTACTTCCTCTACATTGTGAACGCTTCGCTTGGTCTACGAGGGTACGTAGACAACACTCTCCCTCTCGTTGCTATGCATCACCATGATCTTGCATGTGCGTAGGAAAATTTTGAAATTACTACGCTCCCCAACAAAGGCATCCGAGCCTAGGTTTTTATGGTTTGATGTTTTGCACGAGTAGAACACAAGTGAGTTGTGGGCGATACAAGTCATACTACCTACCAAAGATGTCATATTTTGGTTCAGCGGTATTGTGAGATGAAGCGGCCGGACCGACATTACGCGTGACGCTTACGCGAGACTGGTTTCACCGTTCTGAGCACTCGTGCTTAAAGGTGACCGGCGGGTGTCTGTCTCTCTCACTTTAGTTGAACCGAGTATGGCTACGCCCGGTCCTTGAGAAGGTTAAACGTAGTCTATTTGACGAAGTATCGCTCGGTTTTGATGCGTAGGTAAGATTGGTTCTTGCTTAAGCCCGTAGCAGCCACGTAAAATTTGCAACAACAAAGTAGAGGACGTCTAACTTGTTTTTGCAGGCATGTTGTGATGTGATATGGTCAAGACGTGATGCTATATTTTATTGTATGAGATGATCATGTTTTGTAACCGGTTATCGGCAATCGGCTGGAGCCATATGGTTGTCGCTTTATTGTATGAAATGCAACGCCTACATAATTGCTTTACTTTATCACTAAGCGGTAGCGATAGTCGAGAAGCAATAGATGGCGAAACGACAACGATGCTACGATGGAGATCAAGGTGTCGCGCGGTGACGATGGTGATCACGACGGTGCTTGGGATGGAGATCACAAGCACAAGATGATGATGGCCATATCATATCACTTATATTGATTGCATGTGATGTTTATCCTTTATGCATCTTATCTTGCTTTGATTGACGGTAGCATTTTAAGATGATCTCTCACTAAAATTATCAAGTAGTGTTCTCCCGAGTATGCACTGCTGCCAAAGTTCGTCGTGCCGAGACACCACGTGATGATCGGGTGTGATAAGCTCTCGTCCATCTACAACGGGTGCAAGCCAGTTTTGCACACGCAGAATACTCAGTTATACTTGACGAGCCTAGCATATGCAGATATGGCCTCGAACACGGAGACCGAAAGGTCGAGCGTGAATCATATAGTAGATATGATCAACATAAGATGTTCACCATTGAAAACTGCTCCATCTCACGTGATGATCGGTTATGGTTTAGTTGATTTGGATCACGTGATCACTTAGATGACTAGAGATGTCTGTCTAAGTGGGAGTTCTTAATTAATATGATTAATTGAACTTAAATTTATCATGAACTTAGTACCGATAGTATCTTGCTTGTCTATGTTTGTTTGTAGATAGATGGCTCGTCTTTGTTGTTCCGTTGAATTTTAATGCGTTCCTTGAGAAAGCAAAGTTGAAAGATGATGGTAGCAATTACACGGATCGGGTCCGTAACTCGAGGATTATCCTCATTGCTGCACGTAAGAGTTACGCCCCGGATGCACCGCTAGGTGCCAGTGCTCTTCTTGCGATGTAACCGACGACGTTAAGAACGTCTGGCGAGCAAAGCCGATGACTACTCTATAGTTCAAGCAGCCATGCTTTACGGCTTAGAGCTGGGACTTCAACGACGTTTTGAACATCATGGAGCATATGAGATGTTCCAGAGTTGAAGTTGATATTCCAACAGTAATGCCCGGATTGAGAGATATGAAGTCTCCAATAAGTTCTATAGCTGCAAGATGGAGGAGAATAGTTCATCGGTGAGCACATACTCGTAATGTCCGGGATTACAATCACTTGACTCAACCGGGAGTTAATCTTCCGGATGATTGTGTCATTGATGAATTCTTCAATCACTGCAACCAAGCTACAAAGGCTTCGTGATGAACTATAATATGCAAGGGTTAGTAAAGACTATACCGAGCTCTTCGCAATGCTAAAGGCTGCGGAGGTAGAAATCAAGAAGGAGCATCAAGTGTTGATGGTCAATAAGACCACTAGTTTCAAGAAGAAAGGCAAAGGGAAGAAGAAGGAACTTCAAGAAGAACAGCAAGCAAGTTGTTTGCTCAGAGAAGAAACCCAAGTCTGGACCTAAACCTGAAATCGAGTGCTTCTACTGCAAGCGATCGGTCACTAGAAGCGGAACTGCCCCAAGTATTTGGCGGATAAGAAGGATGGCAAGGTGAACAAAGGTATATGTGATATACATGTTATTGATGTGTACCTTACTAGAGCTCGCAGTAGCACTGGTATTTGATATTGGTTCAGTTGCTAATATTTGCAACTCAAACAGGACTACGGATTGCTTAACGGCGGCAAAGGACGAGGCGATTTATGCGCTGGAAATGGTTCCAAAGTCGATGTGATCGCGGTCGGCACGCTACCTCTACATCTACCTTCGGATTAGTTTTAGACCTAAATAATTGTTATTTGGTGCCCGCGTTGAGCATGAACATTATATCTGGATCTTGTTTGATGCGAGACGGTTATTCATTTAAATCGAGAATAATGGTTGTTCTATTTATATGAGTAATATCTTTTATGGTCATGCACCCTTGAAGAGTGGTCTATTTTGATGAATCTCGATAGTAGTGATACACATATTCATAATGTTGAAGCCAAAAGATGCGGAGTTGATAATGATAGTGCAACTTATTTGTGGCAATCGCTGCTTAGGTCATATCGGTATAAAACGCATGAAGAAACTCCATATCGATGGACTTTTGGAGTCACTTGATTATGAATCACTTGGCACTTATGAACCGTGCCTCATGGGCAAGATGACTAAAACCCGTTCTCCTAAGTACTATGGAGAGAGCAACAGATTTGTTGGAAATCATACATACGATGTATGTGGTCCGATGAATGTTGAGGCTCGTGGCGGATATCGTTATTTTCTCACCTTCACAGATGATTTAAGCGGATATGGGTATATCTACTTAATGAAACATAAGTCTGAAACATTTGAAAAGTTCAAAGAATTTCAGAGTGAAGTTGAAAATCATCGTAATAAGAAAATTAAGTTTCTACGATCTGATCGCGGAGGTGAATATTTGAGTTACGAGTTTGGTCTACATTTGAAACAATGCGGAATAGTTTAAGAATCACGCCACCCGAACACCACAACGTAATGGTGTGTCCGAACGTCGAATCGCACTTTACTAGATATGGTGCGATCTATGATGTCTCTTCAGATTTACCGCTATCGCTTTGGGGTTATGCTCTTGAGACGGCCGCATTCACACCGAATAGAACACCGTCAAAATCCGTTGAGACGACACCTTATGAACTATGGTTTAGCAAGAAACCAAAGTTGTCGTTTCTTAAAGTTTGGGGATGCGATGCTTATGTGAAAAAGCTTCAACCTGATAAGCTCAAACCCAAATCGGAGAAATGTGTCTCCATAGGATACCCAAAGGAGACAGTTGGGTACACCTTCTATCACAGATCCGAAGGCAAGACATTTGTTGCCAAGAATGGATCCTTTCTAGAGAAGGAGTTTCTCTCGAAAGAAGTGAGTGGGAGGAAAGTAGAACTTGATGAGGTAATTGTAGCTTCTCCCTTATTTGAAAGTAGTTTGTCGCAGAAACCGGTTTCTGAGATATCTACACCAAATAGTGAGGAAGTTGATGATGTTGATCATGAAACTTCAGATCAAGTTACTACAGAACCTCGTAGATCAACCAGAATAAGATCCACACCAGAGTGGTACGGTAATCCTGTTCTGGAAGTCATGCTACTAGATCATGATGAACCTACGAACTATGAAGAAGCGATGGTGAGCCCAGATTCCATAAAATGGCTTGAGGCCATGAAATCGAGATGGGATCCATGTATGAAAACAAAGTATGGACTTTGGTTGACTTGCCCGAGGGTCGGCAAGCAATAGAAAACAAGTGGATCTTCAAGAAGAAGACCGACGCCGACGGTAATGTAACTGTTTACAAAGCTCGACTTGTCGCAAAGGGTTTCCGACAAGTTCAAGGGATTGACTACGATGAGACCTTCTCACCCGTGGCGATGCTTAAGTCTGTCCGAATCATGTTAGCAATTGCGCATTTTATGATTATGAAATTTGGCAAATGGATGTAAAGACTGCATTCTGAATGGATTTACGGAAGAAGAGTTGTATATGATGCAACCGTAAGGTTTTATCGATCCAAAGGAGCTAACAAAGTGTGCAAGCTCCAGCGATCCATTTATGGACTGGTGCAAGCATCTCGAGTTGGAATAAACGCTTTGATAGTGTGATCAAAGCATTTGGGTTCATACTGCACTTTTGGAGAAGCTTTGTATTTACAAGAAAGTGAGTGGGAGCTCTATAGCATTTCTGATATTATATGTAGATGACATATTACTAATCGGAAATGATATAGAATTTCTGGATAGCATAAAGGGATACTTGAATAAGAGTTTTTCAATGAAAGACCTCGGTGAAGCTGCATACATATTGGGCATCAAAATCTATAGAGATAGATCAAGACGCTTAATTGACTTTCACAAAGCACATACCTTGACAAAATTTTGAAGAAGTTCAAAATGGATCAAGCAAAGAAAGGGTTCTTGCCTGTGTTGCAAGGTGTGAAGTTGAGTAAGACTCAATGCCCGACCACTGCAGAAGATAGAGAGAAAATGAAAGATGTTCCTATGCTTCACCATAGGCTCTATCATGTATGCAATGTCAGTACTGACTGATGTGTGCCTTGCTATAAGCTTAGCAGGAGGCACCAAAGTAATCCAGAGTGGATCATCGGACAGCGGTCAAGAACATCCCGAAATACCGAAAAGGACTAAGGATATGTTTCTCGATATGGAGGTGACAAAGAGCTCATCAATGGCAGTTACGTTGATGCAAGCTTTGACACCGATCCGGACGATTCTAAATCGCAGACCGGATACGATTTACACTAAACAGAGGAGCTGTCGGTTGGTGCGTTCTAAACAAAGCGTCGTGGCAGGATCTACATGTGAAGCGGAGTACATAGCAGCTTCGGAAGCAGCTAATGAAGGAGTCTGGATGAAGGAGTTCATATCCGATCTAGGTGTCATACCTAGTGCATCGGGTCCAATGAAAATCTTCTGTGACAATACTTGAGCAATTACCTTAGCGAAGGAATCCAGATTTCACAAGAGGACCAAACACATCAAGAGACGCTTCAATTCCATCCGGGATTTAGTCCAGGTGGGAGACATAGAGATTTGCAAGATACATACGGATCTGAATGTAGCAGACCCGTTGACTAAGCCTCTTCCACGAGCAAAACATGATCAACACCAAGACTCCATGGGTGTTAGAATCATTACTATGTAATCTAGATTATTGACTCTAGTGCAAGTGGGAGATCAAGGAAATATGCCCTAGAGGCAATAATAAAGTTATTATTTATTTCCTTATTTCATGATAAATGTTTATCATTCATGCTAGAATTGTATTAACCTAAACATAATACATGTGTGAATGCATAGACAAACAGAGTGTCACTAGTATGCCTCTACTAAACTAGCTTGTTAATCAAAGATGGTTATGTTTCCTAACCATGAACAAAGGGTTGTTATTTGATTAACAAGGTCACATCATTAGTTGAATGATCGATTGACATGACCCATTCCATTAGCTTAGCACACGATCGCTTAGTATGTTGCTACCGCTTTTATCCATGACTTATACATGTTCCTATAACTATGAGATTATGCAACTCCTGCTTACGGAGGAACACTTTGGTGCTACCAAACGTCCACAACGAATCGGGTGATTATAAAGGAGTACTACGGTGTATCCAAAGGCGGATGTTGGGTTGGCGATTTCGAGATTAGGTTTTGTCACTCCGATTGTCGGAGAGGTATATCTGGGCCCTCTCGGTAATACACATCACTTAAGCCTTGCAAGCATTACAACTAATGAGTTAGCTGTGAGATGATGTATTACGGAACGAGTAAAGAGACTTGCCGGTAACGAGATTGAACTAGGTATTGGATACCGACGATCGAATCTCGGGCAAGTAACATATCGATGACAAAGGGAACAACGTATGTTGTTATGCGGTCTGACCGATAAAGATCTTCGTAGAATATGTAGGAACCAATATGGGCATCCAGGTCCTGCTATTGTTTATTGACCGGAGACGTGTCTCGGTCATGTCTACATTATTCTCGAACCGTAGGGTCCGCACGCTTAAGGTTTCGATGACGGTTATATTATGAGTTTATGTATTTTGATGTACCGAAGGAGTTCGGAGTCCCGGATGTGATCACGGACATGACGAGGAGTCTCGAAATGGTCGAGACATAAAGATTGATATATTGGACGGCTATATTCGGACACGGAAAGGTTCCTAAGTTTCCGGAGAAAACGGAGTGCCGAGGGGTTACCGAACCCCCGGGAAGTTATGGGCCTTAGTGGGCCAAGAGGGAGAGAGAGGGCCGCACTGGTGGTGGCGCGCCCCCCAGAGTCCGAATAGGACAAGGAGGGGGCGCGCCCCTTCCTCTCCCTCTCCTCTCCTTCCTTCCCCTTCCTCCTTCCTAGTTGGACTAGGAAAGGGAGTCCTACTCCCACTAGGAGGAGGACTCCCCCTCCTGGCGCCTCCTAGGGACGGCCGGCCCTCCCCTTGCTCCTTTATATACGGGGCAGGGGGCACCCTAGTACACACAAGTTGATCCTTGAGATCGCTCTCAGCCGTGTGCGGTGCCCCCTCCACCATATTCCACCTCGGTCATATCGTAGCGGTGCTTAGGCGAAGCCTGCGTCGGTAGAACATCAAGATCGCCACCACGCCATCGTCGGTCAAGGAACTCTTCCTCCCGAAGCTCTGCTGGATCGGAGCCCGAGGAGCGCCACCGAGCTGTCGCGTGTCAAGAACTCGGAGGCGCCGGAGTAACAGCGTTGGGATCGGTTGGATCGCGAGGAGGACGACGACTACTTCCTCTACGCTGTGAACGCTTCGCTTCGGTCTCACGAGGGCGAGACAACACTCTCCCCTCTCGTTGCTATGCATCACCATGATCTTGCGTGTGCGTAGGAAAATTTTGAAATTACTATGTTCCCCAACAGGGCTTGCTGCTTGGCGTCAACCTAGTTTGCTTTGACGTGGTGGCATGGGATGCCGGTCGTTTCTTCCTGTTGGCCCACGTGCGCCACTGTGCAACGCTCCAAGAGTGGGAGGTGATCATGGTGTATGGCCCGGCCGACCACTCGCTTTCGCTCGAGTTCTTGGGAGAACTCCAGACGAAGGTGGTGTCTTTGGGCGCGCGTAATCTTCCTCTGCTAGTGGACGGGGACTTCAACTTGATCCATTCGGGCGTGGACAAAAACAACGGTATTATTAACTGGACAAGGGTGTCCATGTTTAACAATGCAATCGCGTCCATGGCCCTTAGGGAAGTGGCTCGCGTGGGGCACGCTACACTTGGACCAACAAATAGCTAACGCCGGTGCGATCGGTCTTGGACAGGGTTTTCATGTCCTCGGAGTGGGAGGTGTTGTTTCCCATGTGCTCTCTGCACGCCGAAACGAGGATAGGGTCAGACCACGTCCCCCTCATTCTCTCCTCAGGGAAGGAAAGGCTAAAACGCAGCCCGCGTTTTTTCTTTGAAACCACGTGGCTCGAGTCTCCGGACTTTGAGCAAATCTTCCTTTCGAAATGGGAGAATTGCGTCGCCCGGGTCGGATGTGCGCGCGGGCCGATGGAGTTCTGGATTGCCGCAGGGGCGGGTTTGCGTGTGGCTCTCAAAGGGTGGGGAGCTAACCAGGGGCGCGAGGATAAGCTGCTGCGATCGCGCCGACCATGAGCTCGCCCGCTGATGTCTTTGCGGCGGACGTGCAGGCCTTCTCGGAGCAAGACTGGGCTCAGCGTTACGCGCTAGAATCCCAAGTCGAGTCCCTCCTTAGAGCTGAGGAGGAGTACTGGCGCAGACGTGGTGGTATCAAGTGGACGCTCAAGGGCGACGCGAACACTAAGTATTTCCACGCCTACGCTAATGGCCGGCGTCGTAAGTGCGCCATTCTGAGATTGCAATCTGAGCAGGGGCTCCTTTTGAGGCAACAGGATACCGTCCGCCACATTTATGAGTTCTACATCCAACTCATGGGTTCCAGGGAGGAATCCCGGGCCCGGCTTAGGGCGAATGTGTGGGACCCTGCATTGCGGGTCACGGACGAGGAAAATGAGCGCCTGGGATTGGCCTTCCTCCCGGAGGAGATTGACAAGGCGACGCTGGGTATGAAATCCGATACCGCTCCCAGGCCGGATGGGTGGCCGGTGGCGATGTTTAAGCGGTTTTGGCAAGTGCTTAAAGTACCTCTTTTTGACGTTTGCAATGGTTTTATGCGGGGTACGGTAGATATCTCTCGCCTGAACTTTGGGGTTCTCTCTCTGATCCCCAAGGTTCCGGGCGCGGATCATATTAGGCTCTTCCGCCCCATAGCATTGATTAATGTTCCGTTTAAAATTTGTGCTAAGGCTTGTTCGACTCGCTTGTCTCCGATAGCTCATCGCATTATTAGTAGGAACCATTTATTCGTGGCCGTAACATCTTGGAGGGGCCGTTGGTCCTCCAAGAAATCGTCCACTCCCTAAAACGAGCTCGACAGCCCGCGATTCTCCTGAAACTTGATTTTGAGAAGGCGTACGATCATGTGAACTGGGAGTTTCTCCGACAAGTCCTCCTGGATCGAGGATTCTCGTCGGTTTGGGTTCATTGCATGATGCAGTTGGTCTCGGGGGGCCAAACGGCGATTGCGGTGAACGGGGAAGTAGGGAACTTCTTCCGCAACAAGCGCGGGCTGCGTCAAGGGGACCCAGCCTCGCCGTTGTTGTTTAACTTTGTGGCGGGCGCCTTGGGCGCCATTCTCGACAGAGCTCGTTTGGCCGGCCACATCAGGGGAGTGGTGGACAATCTGATTCCGGGGGGGGGGGGGTTGTCACACCTGTAGTATGCAAATGACACACTCCTCCTCTTCGAGCCCGACACACACAGTATCGCATCGGTCAAGGCCATCCTGCTGTGCTTTGAACTCATGTCGGGACTTAAAATCAACTTTCACAAAAGTTAAGTGGTGTCCATAGGGATGGACGCGGCTGAAAGTCAGCGGGTCGCCAACTTGCTTAACTGCAAACTTGGCCAGTTCCCGTTCACTTACCTCGGTCTCCCGATCGCGGCGAAGAAGTGTTCTATCGCCGATTGGGAACCTCTCTCCTCCAAGGTTGCGGACAGGGTTTGCCCGTGGAGGGGTCGTTTTATGTCTTCAGGGGCTAGACTAATCTTAACCAACTCCAGCCTCTCTTTTTAGAAGAACACTTCTCCTAAATTTGCCATCTTTTAAACATACAAATCTCCTAAATTCTCCATGTTCCCCATTTACAAATAAACCATAATAACATTATACTTTTGACGAATCTCTACACTGGATCTTTCAACATTGTAAATTTATACTTTTGATAAACATCTACACTGGATCGTTCCACATGATTGTCGATTAATCTGATTGCTTGCTTTTCATTATCTGCCCTATTCACATGGCCATTGCGCAAACAATGACAACACCGTCATGGTAACTTTTGCCAAAAATAAGATATTTTTCTACAGAGGTGTGATAAAAATGAGAGAACTGATTGTACAATGAAATGATCTGTGTTGCAGTATCATTCTCACAATTTTTATTCCCATAAAGTCATTCTCACAAATGAGAGGCCTAGTGAATCTAAGTCGACTTTTGGAAAATTAATATATCCTGCGTTTTAAAAATAATGGAAATAACCGTTTGAAATTAATATTATTTTCTGACTTCATCTGGAAGTCGATTTTGGGATTCCTTGATGCTAAATTTTGATAAAAGGTCCTCTTCTCTAGCCGTCTACGCTTCTCCTCTCTGTATGTGTTGTAGTCAAAAATGTAATAATGTCTTGTAGTCAAATATATAAGCATGCCCAAACCTCCATACAAGAACAAGGTTTGTACGCTTCTCTTTTCCTAAAATGTGTGCATTACTAACATGCGTGCTTCTCTTCTCTTTCTACAAAAATGTGTGCTTCTCTACTCCAAATTTTATGCCATGTAACCATTTGGTAAATCAATTAGGCAGAGGCAGCAATACTAGCATGCGTGTATTACTTGCTGCAGCATATTTGATTCAATCATGGCAATTTTAGCAACTCTTACCATGCTCCTTTGATAAATTCATAATTTTGTGACCCCTCTTTAAAAGAACACATTTCCTGAAATTTGTCATGTGCCCATGGCAGATTCCTAAATTTCCATCTTTTAAACGCACAAATCTCCTAAAATTTTCATGTTCCCCATTTAGAAAAAAAAAGAACCATAATTTGCCATGATTTTAGAGAACCAAATCCCTAAATTTTGCCATGTGTGCATGGCAAATCCATCTTTTTGAAAGAATACATCCCTAAATTTGCCAAGTGCCCAATATAAATTCCAAAAAATTCTTCTTTGTGCCCATGGCATTTTTATTGAACTTACAATGGCAAATTTTGAAACATACCATGGCAAATTTTGTTGACATCTCTATGTTTGCAACGACAATGTTTTAAAATGCAAACAATTTTTTTGGAAGAGCAAACTTTTGTAATTCCAAACATTTAATTGAGAATGTGGCCGGGGGTAATCCTCCTTTACTAACTTTTTTCCGATAATGTGCACATTATTGTAATTAAAAAGATAAAATGCGAATCTTCTTTTTTTCAAAAATAAAAAAAATTGAGACATTTTTTGGGAAAACCTGACCAATTTTAATAAGAAAATATTCGAGTACCAATTTTTCTTTTAAACAAATATGAAGATATTTTCAAAATCTGGAAAAAAATTAGAATTTTTGAAAAGAATGAAAATACAGTATTTTAACAAGAAAATAACCTTTTAAAAAATCATACGATTTTTAGAAAACATAAACAGTTTATGAAACCAGGAAAAATTTCTAAAGTTCCACCATTTTAAAAAATAAATAAAAAGAAAAGACAAAATACAAGCTAACCTGTAAAGAAAAAAGAAACAGAAAACCCGGCCAGGAACTTTCTATAAGGTTTCCAAACCCTAAACCCCAAACCCAGAGAAAACCTTATTGCAATAAGGTTTCCAAACCCACAGAAAAATAGATTGGAAGAAGGTTTTCGGTTATTTTCCGCATGTATATGTACAGTTGTACTCTCTTTTAATTTTCAAAAAAAACGGATCGGTACAGTTCCTTAACGGGCCGGCCCAGTTAAACCATTTGCTCGTCAGCTTTGGGTGGAATGACAACTGTTTGGCACACCGAGCGGTAAATACGATTTTTCCTGCTTTGTCTTGCTTCTAGCAATACAGAGTGTTTCATTGCCTTAGACGATCCCTATATAGGCCGACTCATAATCATGCACGCACACTAGGCATTTGCGTGTGCGTTGCAACGGGGGTATATATATTTTAATGGTGCAATATATTTTCTTCATCTGGCCATTTAGAAATTCCCAAAAGTTGTCATGTTTCTTGAAAACAAAATCGATAAATTGGCCATATGCAATTTTATTATAGATAGCATGGCAATTATATTTCATTTAGACCATTGCAATTTTATTAATTAGATCATGGTAGTCTTTTTGTTGGTAGCATGGCAATTTCATTATATGAGACTATGGCAAATTTATTTATTAGACCATGGTAGTTTATTTTAGTTAGCATGAAAATTTTATTATTTGCACCATGTCAATTTTATCAATTAGACCATGGCAAAAAAAAGGTCTTACAATTAATATTTTGCTTTTGTTTCTTTCCATGGAATATTTGTTGGACTTGCCATGAAAATTTTATTTAACATACCAAGACAAATTATTATTTTATATACCATATGGAAATTTTCTGCCTCTCTCACAAGCTTACACTTTTTTACAAATCAAATTTTGACATGTGAACACAATATAAATGTTTTATAAATTTGCCACGATTTTCTTGAGAGAACCAAATTTTCTCCTCAGTTTACCTTGTTAAACACACCTAAGTTTTAGATGACCTAGATAAACATTTTTTTCTGTTGAAAATGCCATCGTACCATTTTGAATTAATAATGGTAAGTTTTTAAAATTGGAGTATGTCATTCTTTATAAAGTATAACACGGCATTGTTTTGTAAATTGGAGCATGACAACTGTAAATTTATATTATGTTCCTTTTCTTATAGGAAAATAATTATCTTTGTTAATGGATTTAATCGCAAAAAAACATTTATCTGGGCCTATGGGCTAACTGGATTTCCTCCGATGGGTGGTACTACCAGAGCTATGTATCGCCTACTACGAGGCATATTTCTGGCTCGCCTATGGCGCAGGGATACTGGGCCGGCCCAATACTGCAGCATTACATGCTTTTTTTCCTCTCTGGCATTTATATTGGTTTTTACTGTTTGCAGTGGGTTTATTCTGTTTACCTATGGTTTCCCTTCATTTATTTCCGTTTCTTTTGCTATTTTCTCTGGTTTTCTTTGTTTCTTTCTCTGTTTTCTTTGTTTTTGTATGATGTTTTTCTTTCTTTTTCTCTCTTTTAAAGCACATGTCTACATTTTTCTGCACATTTTTGGTATACATCAAGAACATTTTTTTATACATGGCTAACCTTTTGAAATACATGCTTACTTTTTTCTCCAAATATATGAGTTAATGTCTATTTTTTCATATACAATGTAATTTTTTCTACACATCTAAAACATACTAATACATGTATAACATCTTTTGAATATATGGTTCATATTTTTATAGATATATGTTTTAAATAATTTTTGAATAGATGTAAAACATTTTTCCAATACACATTGAAACATTTTGTTAATGATAAGAAAGATTTTTTCAACTATGCAATTTTTACATTGTATAATTTTTTTTTGAATTGTCACAAACATATGAAGTTTTTTTGAATGGTACTGAATTTTTTTTAATCCCAAAAACATTTTTTACATCGTATAACATTTTTCAGAAATGGCACGTACATTGTGTTGAAACTCGTGAATATTTTGAAATGTCACATACGTTTTTTTAATATTGTTGTTTGACTAATAAAGCCGAAGTTGGCTACAAAAAATCTTCTTTCACAATACACCTTTTTCTTTTCTCCCAAGTCCAAAGTGACCCCGCACACTCGGGAGCCAGGGGCCTCCACGACCACGGCCACTCCACCATAGTGTCCACCTCTGCACCGCTCCGCCATCTCCTGTCCATCGCCACCACGGGGCTCCTCTCCGGCAACCCCTTCCTCGCGCGGTGGCAAGGTTCGGTTTCCTAACGCGTCATCTGCTTGCCTGGGCTAGTTTACGGTTATCACCTACATTTGTACAAGGTGTCACTGATTCGCGATTCGGTAGCCGGCAATATATAGAATGCTTTGTGGTGCCAACTACCAATGGTTATTAGGTCAATGCTATCACGTCCCCCTCATGCCGCATTCGTGGGCGACCCGGGGGGAAACCCTAGCCGCCCTCCCCCTCGAGCCCTCCCGCCTCCCACCTTCCTCACCACCGTCCGTGGCGCCACCAGGCAAAGCCTGGCCGGCAGGGCAGTGACGGGACTTCTTCCCCTTCAAGCATCTCCACCAGCGCGGGACGGTTGGATCGCGAGGAGGCGCTGGGTTTGCGTAGGATCCGGTGGCGCGGCAGGCGGGCTACCCTTGCCGACGTCGTGCTCTATGTGGCGGTGGCGGCGGGATCCCATCTCATGGCGTGGTGACGGCTACGTGGTGGGCTCAGCCAGGTGGTTGCGGGTGCCGCCGGCTTCAGATCGGATCTCGTTCTCATGCTGGACGCAGTCGGCCTACATGGGGTGGTGGTGTTCGCCACTGGCCATGCCGGATCGGCTAATTCGGCGCCTGGATATCTACTACGGATGTTCTTCTTGACTCCAGTTGGGTTGAGCCCCATGGCAATATCATCTATGTAGTTTTCGGTTCTTGGCTCGCTGTCGGATCCGGAGCAGACGAAGGTTTGGTGGTATGGGATGGGATCGGAGGAAACTTGGTCGGTTGGTCTGGCCCGGCATCGGCGGCGTCCCTCAAACATCGTTACCCATCCTGGAGGCGAAGCCGAGGTCCCTCATATCCACCTTTGAACACCTCCCGGACGAAAGTTCAAAATTCTGACTGGATTGGGCGGCGGCGGCGTCCTGCGCGTCATAACCTCCATGGAGGCGCCGTCTTAGGAGGCTCGGATGTTCGGGGAGAGGTGCTATGGGTGGTGGGGTCCGCGTAGCTCCAGCAACGGCGGCGGTGTGGAGGTTAGCAGGAGGAGCGGCATTATATCTACCGTGTTGATGACGACGATTATTGGCGGCATGGTGTAGCTGGATCTCGACGACGGATGTAGCTGGATAGACGAGCGCAAGGTGGTAGGGTTGTCTGGCGCCATGGCAGCATCAACGACATCTAGACCGAGCAAGGTTGATGCGTCAGTATAGCTCTAAAGATGGATTGGTGGCAGTTGCTGGCGGCGGCCTCTGAGAGTGCGCCGAACCGGTGTGTGCCCTATACCCGGCAAGTGGCTTTGTTGGGCCCTCAGGTCTTAGATGTTAGGCTTGGCTGCGAGGTCTGTTTGGTATTAGGCCCGGACTATCAGCATCCCTTCATCAATTGGATAGGAGTAGCGACAGATGTTGCCTAGACGGTGGCTTCAGACTTACTGTTGTATTTCTTTATAAGGTCTTTTATGAATAATTAATAAAGTGGCCGCATGCATCGCCCAGATGTAGAGGCTGGGGGTCTTCCTCCTTTTTTAAAAAAAATCTACAACACGCTTGTTGGAACAGTGACACTAGATCATCCTTGCTGATGGCTATTAGTTTCCCCAAATTGGCACTAAATCGTGTTGTTGAGGAGATAGAGGATGTTCGTTATGCGGTGGAGAGACATAAGAGGAGATGGAGACAGGGTTTGAGGGGTTTTAATTTTGATGCATAAAACCAAACGAAATGCAAAAAGCAAAACATATCAGTAATTAGCTCTAAATGCAACGAAGATAATGATAACCTAGTAAGCAATTGCAAGGAAAGTTCCATTTTTTGTATATTCGTTCATATTTTATGGATGGTTAAGGTGATTAGTATCCCAGCACAACTCATACTTTTGTTTGTAGAGTATCGATGTAGACTTGCAAATGTAAAATTTTAGATGGTAAGGTATATTTATGTATTTTGCTAAAAACATAATTTACCAAGATTGAAGTTCTTTGCTGGGAAAAGTGTAAGATCATTTCTTCGAAAATAAATTCTGCATTGGGGTACAACTGTTCTCAAATGATGTGACTGTGGTTTTGTTTGTAGTGATTGCATCTATGCTATGTTTCTAAAAAAAGCTCATGCAACGCGTTGATGACCCACAAGTATAGGGGATCTATCGTAGTCCTTTCGATAAGTAAGAGTGTTGAACCCAACGAGGAGCAGAAGGAAATGACAAGCGATTTTTAGCAAGGTATTCTCTGCAAGCACTAAAATTATCGGTAACAGATAGTTGTGTGATAAGATAATTCGTAACGGGAAGCGAGTAACAAAAGTAACTAAGGTGCAGCAAGGTGGCGCAATCCTTTTTGTAGCAAAGGACAAGCCTGGGCGAACTCTTATATAAAGCAAACCGCTCCCGAGGATAGATGAGAATTACTGTCAAGCTAGTTTTCATCATGCTCATACGATTCGCGTTCGTTACTTTGATAATTTGATATGTGGGTGGATCGGTGCTTGGGTGCTATCCTTCCTTGGACAAGCCTCCGAGTTGTGATTAACCCCTCTCACAAGCATCCGCAACTACGAAAGAAGAATTAAGATAAATCTAACCATAGCATGAAACATATGGATTCAAATCAGCCCCTTATGAAGCAACGCATAAACTAGGGTTTAAGCTTCTGTCACTCTAGTAACCCATCATCTACTTATTACTTCCCAATGCCTTCCCCTAGGCCCAAATCATGGTGAAGTGTCATGTATTCAACATTCACATAAGACCACTAGAGGAGAGACAACATACATCTCATCAAAATATCGAACGAATACCAAATTCACATGATTACTTATAACAAGACTTCTCCCATGTCCTCAGGAACAAACATAACAACTCACAAAGCATATTCATGTTCATAATCACAGGAGTATTAATTATCATTAAGAATCTGAACATATGATCTTCCACCGAATAAACCAACTAGCATCAACTACAAGGAGTAATCAACACTACTAGCAACCCACAGGTACCAATCTGAGGTTTTGAGACGAAGATCAGATACAAGAGATGAACTAGGGTTTGAGAGAAGATGGTGCTGGTGAAGATGTTGGTGGAGATTGACCCCCTCTCGATGAGAGGATCGCCGGTGATTACGATGATGATGATTTCCCCCTTCGGGAGGGATGTTTCCCCGGTAGAACAGCTCCGCCGGAGCCCTAGATTGGTTCTGCCCAAGTTCCGCCTCAAGACAGCGGCGCTTCGTCCCGAAAGCTTCCTTCTGATTTTTTCTTGGTAAAAAGCCTTCATATAGCCAAAGATGGGCACCGGGGGCCTGCCAGGCTGGCGGCAAGGCAAGGGCGCCCCTCACCCTTGTGCTTGCCTGGTGGGTCCCCTTGGGTGCTTTCTTCGCCCAATATTTTTTATATATTTCAAAACAATTCTCTGTGAAGTTTCAGGACTTTTGGAGTTGTACAGAATAGATCTCTCAAATTTGCTCCTTTCCGGTCCATTATTTGAGCTGTCGGCATTCTCCCTCTTCATGTAAACCTTGTAAAATAAGAGAGAAAAGGCATAAATATTGTAATATAATGTGTAATAACAGTCCATAATGCAATAAATATCAATATAAAAGCATGATGCAAAATGGACGTATCAACTCCCCCAAGCTTAGACCTCACTTGTCCTCATGATCATCTTTAGAATAGCAACATATAATGTCATATAACTTCTTATGCTAAAGTAACCAATCCATTCACAAGCTAGAGTATGAATTAGAAACTTCACTGAAAACTAACAAACTATGATCTCAGTCATTGGAGCAATTGCAATTTATCATAACATCGGAAAGAATCAATTCAAGAGCTTTTCAGCAAGTCCACATACTCAACCATCATTTAGTCTTTCACAATTGCAAACACTCACGCGATACTTATGGGTTCAAACACTACAAAAAAGACACATCCGTGACATTTTGGGCCGAACGAAATTTATTTCTGTCATACTTATGACACTTCTATGACGATAATTGTGACAAAACCCAATATCATCATAGATGTGGTGGGCTCCTACTTCTATGAAAAAAAATCATGACAGAAAATGGGCTTTTCGTCCTGGACGGGCCGGAGACGCAGCTGCATGACATTCTTTGGGCCGTCCATGACGGAAAAAACCATGGTAGAAGCGAGGGCGAGGAAAATATCGGGGTGTTCCCGGTTACAGTGGGTGGTTTGGGCCGAGCGATGCGCATTTCTCTCGTACACGCACGCGCATGGGTGCGAGCCGTTGGGCTCTAACTGAACCCGAGCGAGGCGTTGGGCTCTAATCGAACCCGGCGATTGACAGACCGCGAACTCTGTTTACATTAAACCCGAGCGATTGATCGATGGCTGTTAACTGAACCCGATCGAGCGATTCCTTCACTACTGCTGCTAACTGAAGCCGGTCAATGCTGCCTCTGGATGAATAGTGAGTGTTGCTGGGGGGGTTGGATGAACAGTTCCCGGTGGGGCTGGATGAACAAGACCCCGTGGTGTTGCCTCTGGATGAATAGGACCCCAATCGATCGAGCCGGTTGGGGCTAGATGAACATGACCATGCCGTGGAGGGCTAGATGAACAGTAGACAGTGGAGGGCTGGATGAACAGGACCATGCCGTGGAGGGCTAGATGAACAGTAGACAGTGGAGGGCTGGATGAACAGTAGCCCGTGGAGGGGTGGTTGAACAGGAGCCCGTGGAGAGGGTTGGTTAAACAGTAGCCGGTGGAGTAGCGCGCAGTGGAGGCTGGATGAACAGGAGCCCGTGGATGAACAGTCGCGGGTGGAGGCTGGAGGAGGTCGACTGTGGATGAACAGTAGCCCATGGAGGCTGGAGGCGGTCGATGGTGGAGATGAACAGTATCCCATGGAGTCCCGTTTTGCGGTACGCCACACCCTCCCGATGAACAGGACCTCCGTTTCGACCATAGC
The DNA here is from genome assembly GCA_021437245.1 of Aegilops speltoides. Taxonomy (NCBI): domain Eukaryota; kingdom Viridiplantae; phylum Streptophyta; class Magnoliopsida; order Poales; family Poaceae; genus Aegilops; species Aegilops speltoides. The sequence continues at coordinate 55,909,690 of CM038144.1, read as the reverse complement.
GCTCCAACACAAGTCTGTTTCCTCTGTTTTGCGGTACGTCACACCCCTCCCGATCAACAGAACCCCTGTTTCGACCGTAGGAGGTCCGTTTCCTCCGTTTTGCGGTATGCGCACTTCGATGAACACGATCCGCTTTGAGCGTGGCGTGTCGAACACAAGGCCGTTTCCTCCGTTGTGCGGTATGCCAAGCCTCGTTTCCATCGGTTGTTCTGTCCAAGCCGGTTGGCTCCCACGCGTTCCGTTGCCTCCTGATGAACACGACACATTCCGTTGCCTTCCCATGAACATGACGACGACGCTGTTGTTTTTTTGCGGGCGACAACGACGTTGTTTCTCCGTTCTGACCCAGCCATGTACACGAGCCCTGGCCGTACGTATGCGCGAGTATGCGTTCGAGACCCCGCCCTTATGTACGTACGTGGCCGTATTTTCTTTCTTGCACACTGGCCGCTGTACGTACGTGTACATGCTACGTGTGCGCCTCTACTACGACACGTGCGCGACTCTACATCGACCAGTATGTACGTACACGTTATCGACCACAATGACAACGCTACATACGCTTCGACCAGGTGGGTCCCGACTATCAGGCACTTCCTTGCGTGCGAAGATGTAGCTGGTGGGTCCCAGTAGTCAAGGGGCGAATCATTTTTTTTCGGACGCACTTCCTTGCGTGCGAAGATGTAGCTGGTAGGTCCCAGTAGTTAGGGGGAATTTGTTTTTTCGTGAAATACGGTTGCCCATCCGGTGGGTCCCTGCTGTCAGGTGGAGGAATCATTATTTTCTGCGTAATAAGGAGGCACTTCCTTGCTGCAGTCGTGGACCCAGCTGTCAGCCTCTCCATGTACAGCCCACGTCCGATGGAAGCCGTTCCTTGACCATGTTGACCACGCCGCACCGAGAGCACCAGGGCGGTGGACGACGGCGAGGCCTAGGAAGGGGACGACGCGGAGCCGGGGAAGACGCGGTAGTGGATGCCCACGCGTAGAGTATGAGGGTTCACTAGTTCGCTGTGGTGTGAGGCTGCCGTCACCGCAGAATAACATGGGGTGTGGGTGAGTAGAGGGATGTCCTCGCCAGCAGTGGGAGTAGTAGGGGGCGGTGAGGCCTCCACGGCATCGCGACCGACCACAGGAGGTAGGAGCATGAGGCACGACCGGCGCTAGTTTGGGTGGCTGGAGCAAGAAGACCAGAGGTTGAAGAAGCACTACAGTCGTTGGATGGACATCGTACGGTTACGGGAGCTAGAATCGTGCATATTGACTAAGTTGACAAAGCCCTCCGTCCCCGTCAACTTAGTAGGACCACAAGTCAGCCTACCACTATACTGGGTCCCAGGTAGCAGGGGGAGTATTCATTGTGCGTAATAAGGAGGCACTTCCTTGCGTGCGAAGATATAGCTGGTGGGTCCGAGCTGTCAGCGGCAGTAACGTTTTTTTCACAAAATATAGAGGCCCTTTCGATGGGTCCCAGATGTCAGGTAGAGGAATCATTATTTTGCGCGTAATAAGGAGGCATTTCCTTGCATGCGGTCGTGGACCCAACTGTTAGCCTCTCCATGTACAGTCAACTTTAGATGCATGTCGGTTGTTGACCACGTTGACCAGGCCGCGCCAAGAGCACCAGGGCGGTGGACGACGGCGAGGCCTAGGAAGGAAACGACACGGAGCGGGAAAAGACTCAGCAGTTATTTCCCACGCAGAGGGGAGTACGACTATACAAGGGTTTACTGGTTCGTCTGCCGCCGTCGGAGAATAACAGCAGGTGTGGGTGAGTAGAGGGATGGCTAGGCCAGCGATGGGAGTATGGTGGGGCGATGAGGCTCACAAGGCAAAGACAACCGGCCATGGGAGGAGGAGAGAGCGGTCCGCCGCGCTTGTTTGAGCGGCTGGAGCAGGAAGAGCAGAGATTGAAGAAGCACGACGGCCGTTGGATGGACATCCAATAGTCACTACTTGTGCGTCAACCTTTTTTTAGGAAAGCCTCAAATCTGTGGGAAACAGCATACAGCCCATCTGCCATTATTTCTAATAATTTACAACCCATTTGCTAATTCTTAAGGGTTTTTTTGGAGCCCATATTCTTTTTGTTAGCATTACAGCCCATATTATGGCCACGGTTAAAAAATTATACGAAATTTTGCATATTTCGGTGAGTCCGAACTATTTTTAATCCCGAAATTTTGAGTCACATTCAAATTGATTTTTAAAATAAATGTATATCAACATAAAATCCAACAAATTTTCCACGCATAAAAATCAATGCAATTTAAAATCTCGAAATGAAAAAAAAGAAATTTGAAACTAATTGCCGGTTTGATGTGTTTTAAAAATGTACAACCCATTTCTCATTATTCATAGGCCATTTTCTCGGCCAGCCGAATGAAGCTCTCCTTGTCTTGAAAGATTTGCAGCCCAACAGGCCTGACAAAGCGACTTGGCAAATCACAAAAAAACTGGGCTGTGGCCATGGACCCAGCTGTCAGCCTCTCCACGTATAGTACTTTTCCGATGGAAGTTGGTCGTTGACCACATTGACCATGCTGCGCCGAGAGCACCAAGGCGGTGGACGACGGCGAGGCCTAGGAAGGGGACGACACGGAGCCAGGGAAGACGCGGCAGTTGATGTCCATGTGGAGAGGAGTACGAGGGTTCACTGGTTCAGCTGTGGTGTGAGGCAGCAGTCACCGTAGAATAACAGGGGGTGTGGGTGAGTGGAGGGATGGCCTAGCCAGCGGTGGTAGTATGGGGGCGGCGAGGCCTCCGCGACAGCACAGCCGGCCACGGGAGGCAGGAGCGGGTGGCACGACCGGCGCTGCTTTGGGCGGCTGGAGCAAGAAGACCAGAGGTTGAGGAAGCACTATGGCCGTTGGATGGGCATCGTACGGTCACTGGAGCTAGAATCGTTCATATTGACTAAGTTGACAAAGCCCTCCATCCCCGCCAACTTAGTAGGCCCACAAGTCAGCCACCCACTATGGTGGGTCCCAGCTAGCAGGGGGTATTCATTTTTTGTGCGTAATAAGGAGGCACTTCCTTGCGTGCGAAGATATAGCTGGTGGGTCCGACCTGTCAGTGGGGGAACGTTTTTTTCACGAAATACAGAAGCCCTTCCCATGGGTCCTAGCTGTGAGGTGGAGGAATCATTATTTTGCGCGTAATAAGGAGGCATTTCCTTGTGTGCGGCCGTGGACCCAGCTGTCAGCCTCTCCAGGTACAGTCCACTTCCGATGGATGTCGTTCATTGACCACGTTGACCAGGCCACGCTGAGAGCACCAGGGCGGTGGACGACGGCGAGGCATAGGAAGGGAACGACACGGAGCCAGGGAAGACTCGACAGTTCACGCAGAGGAGTACGAGGGTTTACTGGTTCGTCTGCCGTCCCCGGAGAATAACAGCAGGTGTGGGTGAGTAGAGGGATGGCTAGTCCAGCGATGGGAGTATGGTGGGGCGGTGAGGCCTGCGCGACAGCATAGCCGGCCACGGGAGGAGGGAGAAGGCAGTCCCGCTGGCGCTTGTTTGAGCAGCTGGAACAGGAAGAGCAGAGATTGAAGAAGCACGATAGCCGTTGGATGGACATCCAACAGTCACTGCTCTCGTGTGCATTATTTATAATAATGTACAACCCATTTGCTAATTCTTAAGAATTGTTTTGGAGCCCATCTTCTTTTTGTTAGCATTACACCCCATATTGTGGCGACGGTTGAAAAGTACACGAAATTTTGCATATTTCGGTGCGGTCAACTGTTTTTAATCCCCAAATATCGATTCACATTCAAACTATTTTGAAAAATAATTTATATAAATATAAAATCCAAATAATTGTCCACGCATAAAAATCAATGGAATTTAAAATCTTGTAATGAAAAAATTGAAACTAATTCCCGGTTTGATGTGTTTTAAAATGTACAACCCATTTCGGGCAAACCAATGAAACTCTCCCGCCTTGAAAGATTTGCAGCCAATAGGTCTGATAAAGCAAGTAGGCCTCGTTTGGGTATTTCTTTTAAAAAAAATAGAACTGGCTAGCCATTTCAAAGAACAAAAAACACAACTAGGCTCATGATGTGGTAAACATAAATAAAACCACGCTAGACGGGCCACAGACCCTCGCACAGCCCGTTGTTACCCTCGATCCATCGCTAAAACTAGTATAAATAACAACCGCTTGTTCCTCAAAGAAAATGCACGACTGCTTTGGGTCCTCGTGTCACCGCTTCGTAGTGTAATTCTCTCGCTTATTAACTACGCTGACAATGGCGTGAGCCCCGATGTCCAACCATTAGGAGGAACCATATTTTGGGCTTGTAATATAGAGGCACTTGCTTGCATCGCCATGACGCTGGTGGGTCCCTACTGTCATCCTCTCCACGTACAGTCATCTCCTTGTTCCTCTCGGTTGTTGACGATGTTGACAACACAAGACGGCGGCGCACCAAGCACGGTGAGCGAACCAAGGCCGCAAGGCGGAGGACGATGGCAAGGCCTCGGACGGAACGAACAGGAGTCGTGGAAGATGCGCCGGTCCAGTCACAGGCGGAGGGGAGTACGAGGGTTGACTGGTTCGGGTGTGGGTGCATGTTGGGGCTGACGTCGCCAGAGAATAACAGGACGTGTGGGGGAATAGAGGGAGGGACTGACCAACATTGGAGGGTACGTAGGGTAGGGCGGCGGAGGCGTAGCTAGCCATGGGAGGTGGGAGCAGGCAGAGCCAACGGGGTGGTTTGGTTTGGGTGGCTGGAGGAAGAAGAAGACAAGAGATAGAAGATACACGATAGATGTTGGATGTCAATCCAACGGCTGGTAGGCAAAATCATTTGTTGACTGGCCAGTAAGTCGACACCACCTTGAATAGGCTATTTCCTCGCGGATCCCAAATGTCAGAATCCAAATCTATCACGGTCATGCAGCCTTTCCTATGAAAATTTACAGCCCATTTGATGTGCTAGTTCGAAATAAGTTTGTGGGTGCTCGTGGGGGCTAATCACTTGGCTTCTGTAATGCACATTGAGCTCAAGCAGCCGGCGAGAGTGATATTATTTCCCTTGGTTGGGATTTGTTACTTGTTATAATATTTCACTCTAAATTAAACGACTAGCAAGCCATTTTCCTTGCTTCAAAGAAAATATGACAGTCACAGCCGAGTTGAAAAGGGCAAGAACATCTAACTCCAGCTTACAAACTGTACAAAAGCACGAGGGCTAATTGTTCACCAGGTTTAAAAAAACCCAGGTTGAAAAGGGCAACAACATCTAACTCCAGCACTGTTTTCGGCAGTCACAGTCAAATGGATCGGTCAGGTCCATAGAATGAACATTCTGGGTCGTAAAATTTACTGGATTATGACCACAATATGTTGTAAATAGAAACCCGGCACGTTCAGAAGCTCTTTTGCCCACCTAAAACTCCTTTTTTTGCTCTTCCACATACCCATCCGTCAAAACCATGCTGTTGATAAACTTAAGCCTGATGGACAATAGTAACCTCGCATTCAGTAGGAAGAATGTGACAAATCTAGTGTTTGCACGGTTGGCTACATATCGTTCTAGCGTTATTGTCTTCAATCGAATCTCATGAGAAGTGACCCGATGCTTACAAATCCACCGATTGGTTATAACTTTCTTACCCCGTCCTATTGTCTAAATAGACATGAAGATTGAAAACAATTAAGGTCTAAAAAAAGAGTGTCGAAAGAGCAACAGCTGAACGGTTAATTCTAGTACACTATATGCGGGCTTCCAGTGTGCGTGAAATTATCACCTTTATATACAACTTCTCCAGACATGGAAAGCATTGCAACAAGCCAATAATCTTGTTCAGATCAAAACTATTCATTTGGATATATAAGATCTTGACAAAATCCAGCACCATTGATAGGCCATCCATGGAGAAACTCTTCATTGAGCACAGAACATAATATTAGTACAAAATGTGTACTCCAAGATGACATATAACTTATGCACAGAAATTTAAAATGCAGCTTATGGTTACAAGTGTAGATGATAATATAAAGTACCTCAAGAACTGTGGAGCCAAACACCATATTGGAATGAGCACAGAGATCATGTATTACACCCAAGGTCTCCAGTTTAGGCGCAGAGAGGACGGTTATTTGCAACGGTGAATAACTAGAATCAAGGATCAACCTTTGAAGTGAAGGGGCATCGTGGATGATGAGCTGCCTTCCGTCAAAAGAAATTCCAATTCTTACAAGGTTAGGCGACTTTATTTGGAGATAACTGATTCTAACTATGAAAACAAGCACCAAGCACTCCAGGGCAGGGCAACTAGAGTGGATGATGATGTGCAATGAGGCCTCTGATATACAAACCCACACAAGTGCAAGTTTCTTGAGAAATGGGAGTCGAAGGTTTAGTACCAGATTGTCTGGTAGGTCAAAGGTAGCGGTGTGGAGAGAGGAGGAAAACCGCAAGATGGACATCGGTGTTGAGGGCACAGGTAGATGGCGTTCAGTATCTGGTAGGTGATTTCTAGGGGAATAGTAGAACTCAAGCAGTTGTAGTTCTGTGAATTCAGGGGATTTCAGCCAGGCGTCCACCATGCAGGGCATGGTATGCTTGCTCAGGTTGCATGACGGGATGCAGAGGCTTTGGACGGAGCCCTGGTGGGAGGAGATGATGGCTCTCGGGATTTTAAAATCATTGAAGAGAGATAGCTGACGACAGTCGAGATTAAGGGGCATGGCGCGCCATAGAGGGCGCCACCGAATTGAGAGGACTTGGGTGCAGCAGCAATCCTTGTTGGGGAGAAGCGAGATGATCTCCCCAAGGACGGCGTCCGGGAGATCGCTGATGCGGTCCACCCGAGATTCTACGGGTTCCTGGGATCCGGTGGGGGCGGGGGCGCCGCTTCTCCCCACACTGCTGGGTGTGGGATCTACAACAAGCGCCACCGCTGGCGGGAGCCTCATCTTCTTGGCGCTGGGGTCAGCTGACTCCATTTTCCTCAAGGGCATCGCGTCGCGCTCATGGATTTGAGCAAAGTAACGAATGACGAGCCTAGTTGTAGTGCGAGTGAAGAAGAAGGGGAGCTGGGGTTTTTCTGTAGTAGTGAGGAAGAAGGGGAGCTGGGGTTTTCTGTAGGAGTGAGGTGAGGAATTTGGGGGTACGAGTGGAGCGAGCTGACGTGAGGTGGGTGGGAGTGAGGAGGAAGAAGAACACCCAGATTTTTTTGGGGGGCGTTGTGCTGGGTGTGGGTAGCGCCTCTCATTCAGTAAATATATGGACTTTTGAATTGATTTTACTATGGACGCGTCTAGGGAGCAGCCGGGTGCTCCCTAGCGTTCCCTGACAGCCTCCCCCAAAAAGGTAAGTTTCTGTCCCCCCCCTCGATCAGAAAGGAAAGACCCCCAGACCGCTACCACCAACCGGTCCCCACGACTCACGTGGTCGTTCCATCCCCACCTTCCCACCCCCCTCACGTGATCCTCTCCCGTCCTTAATTTCCCCCACCTCTCCTCCCCTCCTATTCCAGGCGCCAGCCGGCAGAACATCGGCACCATCTTCTCCCCCAAGAAAAGAGGCAAGATTCATCCTCCTCAGATTGCAAAAGCTTCACGCCTGCTCCATGAAACTGTTGATCTAAACACACCTAGAAGCAGCAGAAGCAGGGGAGTTCAGAGGTAAAAACAGTAGATCTACTCACCTTCCGCCAGCCCCACCCCTCACCAGCATGTTCTGTAGAAAAAATGGATCTGCTTCTTGATTTGCTCCATCTGTGTTTCATCTTGTTTCATATGAAGCATTTTTAACCCCTGTGTTGAATCATCTGCTAGTTTATTACAAAAACACACATATTGTTTGAGCAAAAAATATTGTAAGCATGTGGCAAGAAGCAAAAAAAGGGGACGAACATAATGGCTGATGGCTGATGGGAAGGGACTTGGTTGATGGGTGGAAAAATATTGTAAGCATGTGTTTGGCAGCAATTTGACATCGTAGTAGTAAGTTGCATTCTAAAACATTATGCAGAGAATTCATGGCTGTTGTAAAATTAATTTGGATGAAGTTAGGCAAAAAATTATATTGTCTGAAGCAACTTGCATTGTAAACCTAGGCAAAAAAAATCATTACTTGCATTATGAGCTTGCAAAAATGTGAACATTAGGCAGGAAGTACTGTGAAAAAAGGCAACTCATGGCATTATCATCTACTAGTTTCTTACAAAAACACATATTGTTTGAGCAAAAATGTAAGCATGTGGCAAGAAGCAAAAAAGGGGATGAACATAATGGCTGATGGCTGATGGGAAGGGACTTGGTTGATGGGTGAAAAAATATTGTAAGCATGTGCTTGGCACCAATTTGACATCGTAGTAGTAAGTTGCATTCTAAACATTATGCAGAAAAATCATGGCTGTTGTAAAATTAATTTGGATTAAGTTAGTGAAAAAATTATATTGTCTGAAACAACTTGCATTGTAAAACTAGGCAAAAAAATCATCACTTGCATTATCAGCTTGCAAAAAATGTGACCATTAGGCAAGAAGTACTGTGAAGAAAGGCAACTCATGGCTAATTGAAAAGCAACTTGGATGAAAGAGGGGGTAGGTAATAAAACTATTGTGAAGAAGCAAGTGATGTAGAAAGCTAAAATCTACTACAACTGGTCAGTTTTATCCTTTGTACTTTTATTCACCAGTGACAAAAAAAGGTGAGGTTTAATTTACCTTTCCAATAAGGTCTAGGTTGCATTAAATCCTTCAGCATGATCCTACAAATAGTTGTTGTTGTTGTGATCTTGCGATTAGCGGGGAACAATGCCATGGATGCAACATATATTGCTATTTTGATCCTGCAAAAAATGGAAATGGCAAAGAAATTTCCTATACAACTACAATAAAATTAATGCATCAGTTGCAGCATGAAAAGAAAAATGAAAACTCATGACCTGACCAAGACAGTGATAACCAAAGTTCCTGCTAGTACAAACTTTAGGAGAAAAACAAAAGTACTGAACATAAAAAGGACAAACATATGTTACCCATGACTGCTGCTATTCTTAAGTTTTTTCTAACACAAAACATGCTGCTGCTCTCTCTGTTTTTTGGTGTGAAATCCATGCTGAAAACACTCCAAAAGAACTGCTACTCTTTGGCATCTAGCTTGCTTCCCCCTTGAGATCCTTGAAAACCATGCATATGTATAAGTTTCCTGCATTTTAAAACGAATAAAAAGTTAGTAAAAAATTGTGATAGAAGCAAAAACCCATGTTTCTTACAACAAAAAAGATGCTATCTTATAATTCAGTTGTCATTGCCTGAATTTTAGTTTCTTACTTGCTCATCTCATCAAGCTAACTAGCTTTGGTTTTCTGGTTTAAATGATGCACAGGCTGTTAAGATGATTGACCTAAATGAGGAACCAGATGATACGGATATTGGTGATCTAGTGAACTCTACACAACAGAATGCTCAAAATCCTGAGTTTACTGGTGATTCTCCTAATCCTCCTATAGTGCAAAATGCCACTGCTCCTGTGGCAAAAACAGTGGAGACAGATGAGCAAGCACCTGCAGCGCAAGAATCAAAAACTGATGGTCATACCCTTGATGGAACGGATGCCGCGGGTGATACAAGTGTGACTGTTGGTATTGGTTTGACAGGCTTTGTTGCTGAAAATGATGAAGAGCCTTGGTCACAACCCAAGGAGCCTCATTTGGGCATGAGGTTCGACACTTTGGAAGGCGCCCAAGAGCACTAGAATGCATATGCCTTGCAGATTGGTTTTTCAGTCAAAAAGAATACTTCAAGGAAGGCTGTGAAAACTGGAGTGTTGATAAAACAACAGTTTGTTTGCAACAAGTTTTGAAAGCCTGAAGCCGATGAAGGAGGGGCAGAAAAAATTCCTGTGCTAGATGATATCGTTGAGCAAACAAAAGATGATGATGAAGACGAGGATATTGTCTTTCTTGATGATGATAATAAAACCGAAAAGATGAGCAAGAAATGAAAGAGAGATAAAATAGTGCAAACTGGGTGCAAAGCTAAGATGGTTGTCAAGCTGATAGATGGCAGATGGGAAGTGATATATTTTTTTGGCGAGCACAACCATCCACTAGTTGACAAACCAAGTTTTACTAAGTACTTGAGATCGCACCAGGGGATCCCACCAGAAGAAAAGGCCTTCCTTACCCACCTACATAACTGCAACTTGACAACAGGTCTGTAACCATATTACCCTCCTCTCCGCACAGGCTTTACTGCCAAGACTTGCCTAAGTATTGTATCCATCTTGCTTGCAACATGTGTGTGGTTTGCCAGACTAAGTACACAAACATGCTTGGTTTTGATGAAAAAAAAGTCTGGTAGCCCCTAAAACTTGCCTTATTTTAAATAGTATTTGCCTCTTTTGATCGGAAAACAAAAGCAAGGGTCGTGCCTCTATTGTCCTGTCTTTGTTATGAAATGTGGTAGATGGACTTGCCTGGTATTTGTCTGTTAGTTGCTCAATGTACAATTACTACCTGCCTATCTGCCTTTTGCACAAATGCATATTAGTACAAAAACCACAACCCAACATAAGTTTGTGTCTCTGGTTTTTATGCAGCTTGTTGTTTGTATTTTTTACCCACTGCTGAGTTGCCTGCGTGTTTGTTGTGTTAGTTGCTTGTACAGGAGGATGAAAATGCATAAAATCTCCATTTGAGTTGCCTGATGAAAGAAATAAAATTGTTTTTTGGTACTGTTCTTAGGTAACAAGGATTAACCACTCTATTCTGACTTCATTGAATGCAAGGCATATGATGCACATCATGTCAGACTTCTATGGGACAGAACTAATTGTGCCTTATGGAACTAAGCACATTACGAACCTGAAGACGATCTTGAACAAGGATGCTACAAGAGAAGGCGACATGATAGAGACAGTAGCATACTTCAAAGATCAGCAAAAAGAAGATCCAGACTTTTTTTTACAAGATAAAGTATGATGAAGAAGACAGAGTGGAGAATATTTTCTGGGTCGATGGTGCAGCACGGAAGGCATACGTGGAAGCTTATCATGATTGCATATCTTTTGACACAACATACATGACTAACATGTACAACATGCCCTTTGCGCCATTTATTGGAATTAATCGACATGGGCAATCATTTATGTTGGGCTGAGGTTTTGTTAGGCAAGAGTTGGCATCTAGTTTTGATTGGCTATTCGAGACCTTCCTTGAAGCAATGCACGGAGTAGCACCAACCAACATCATAACCGACCAAGACATCGCAAAGGCACAGTCAATTAAAAAGATCTTCCCTACAAGTGTGCACCGCTGTTGTCGCTGGCATATTATGAAGAAAGCACAAGAGAAGCTTGGAGCAGTGTTGGGACGAAACCCTGTCTTGTCCAAAGATTTCAACCATCGTGTTGACTTTAGCTTGACACCAGAGGAATTTGAGGCAGGTTGGTGTGAGCTGATGATGAAGTATGAGGCTATGACTGACTCTCACTTCGAGAATCTATACAAGTACTGAGAAACAAGGGTGCCCTGTTACTTCAAGCACCAATTCTTCCCTTTCTTGTAGTCAACTCAACGCAGTGAGGGGTTCAACGCTATCCTAAAGCGTTATGTGAACCCACACAAGTCCATCTTGAACTTCGTGAAGCAATATCAGAAAATCCAAACACACATACTAGTTCGAGAGGGTGCGAAGGACTACAGGACAAAACATTTGCAGAGTGAAATGTGGTCATCTTACCCAATTGAAAAGCAAGCCTACAAATCATACACTAGAGACTTGTACGAGAGGTTCCGCGACGAGTTTTAGTTGACTACAAGGTACAACATGCGGCCCCATGGTGAACACTTGTATGAGCTTTACCCCAATCAAGAATGGGTTGCTAAATATGGTTCTAGAAGCTATTTTGTGACTGTTGAAACTAGTGCTGGAGACTACGGATGTGATTATTGCAAGTTTCATAGGGATGGTATGCTTTGCTGCCATATTTTGAAGGTTTTCAACCATCTTGGAGTTGATAAAATCCCAACGCAGTACATAAAAAGAAGATGGACACCCCTAGCAATCCCGGATGCACCCCCTGCTGTTGAGGATCATCCTGATGAGATGCCGGAACAATCAAAGAAAGAACTCCGTCATGAAAATTTGATGATGGATTTTGCTGGACTTGCTAAGGTTGCTAGTGCATCAGATGCTGCGACGAATATTGTAAAGAAGCATATGCGTGGAGCACGTCACGAAATAAAAAATCTCAGCCTGTCAAGGAAAAAGAAAACAGCATCCCATCCCAGTGGACCCACTGGTGGGCCTCCACCATCAGCTGGTGGTCCTGTGACACCAATGACAAATGCTTCGGTGAGTAGTGGCAACGCACCACCACATGCTGTGCAAGCCCCTACAAGTGATAGGCACCGTCAAACTACTTCTGCCCCACCGCCGTAAAATGCAGCTTCACTACTGTCGGTGTCAAAACCGGCGGATCTCGGGTAGGGGGTCCCGAACTGTGCGTCTAGGCGGATGGTAACAGGAGACAAGGGACACGGTGTTTTCACCCAGGTTCGGGCCCTCTCGATGGAGGTAAAACCCTACTCCTGCTTGATTAATATTGATGATATGGGTAGTACAAGAGTAGATCTACCACGAGATCAAAGAGGCTAAACCCTAGAAGCTAGCCTATGGTATGATTGTTGTATATATTCTATCGACTAGCCTGGCCTCGGTTTATATAATGCACCAGAGGCCTAGGATAACAAAATTCCTAGCCGAATACGCCGGTGGGGGGAGTCCTTGTCTTGATCGCCAAGTCTTGTGGAATCTTCCTTGTATGCGGCAACTGTCCGAACTGGCCCATGAGTATACGGCCACGGGGGTCCTCGGCCCAATCTAACAGATCGGGAGATGACGTGTTGAGTACCCCCTAGTCCAGGACACCATCAGTAGCCCCCCGAACCGGTATTCAAGTTAGGGACGCTCCTCGATTCTTCCGAACTGTTCTTCATCTTCGGTTGCCGGTCTTGAAAACTGGTTCAACAAATCTTCTCATCTTCGATCTTGAGGATCGCCGAAATGCATTCGACGAGTTTATACGTCGGGTATCCGAGGAGCCCCCTTAAGTTTCCGGCCTTTATCAATACCTTGTTATTTTTATGCCAAACCTTGGGTTTGTAGTTGTTCCCGGGAGGCAGCGCCCTCTTGCATCCGAGCTCTAACGCCGGACCGCATTCGAGGTATCTTTTGCAGCTGAGCACCAATGCCGGACTGCTTTCGAGCTCCATCGCCGAAATGTATCCAAGCTCCAACGCCGGACTGTGTCCAAGCTCCAACGCTGGACTATATCCAAGATGTCATAGATCATCTTGGTCCAAAAAAGTTGAAGGAGTTTAGCCGAGCTTAATGCCGGAAATGCCCTCTAAGGAGCCGACCACTTGCATCCGAGCTATATGCGAACTGCTTCGAGGTGGTTCAAGACCTCGGTCATGGGCTGATTTTTGGTCAATATTTCTTATTGATGCAATTTATTCTCTGACGAGATATATAGCCAGTAGCCCTCAAGGTGTGTATCGGTCTAAAACCCGAGATGCACCTGAAAGATGGCATAAGACCGGTGATCCCAGTAACCGCCGAGGCTCAGGTTGATTTGCAAAATCGGCCTTAGGATCAAGTCCTAGCTCGGCAGAATACTTCGGGACACAAAAAGCGGCATGCTCAGTCCTCGAGACTCAGGTTGGGTGCAGCCGACCAACCTGAGGATCAAAATCTCCTCGAAATCAGATTGCACTTAAAATTTTACGCATAGAACAGCAATGCAAGAGCCCCGAGACACTGGTCGGGTGGCAACACGGGATCAGGGGATCGATGTGCCCCTTTAATATTTGTAAATAATAAGCCCGAAGCCCAGTAGCCCCCGAGCCTTAATGCGGGCACGGGTGGCCGAATTAAGGATCTATATCCATAGTAAAATCACAAATTATGTGTAATGACTCTATGTATCCAAGTACTTTATGTCATTAATGCTCGGATTCGCATTGTACAAAACTTTGTTGACCGACCATCGGCTTCAACCTCCTCGGCCAGTAGCCGAGGAGTGTTTGTCCTACTTTATAAAGCCTTTATGAGGGCAAAGATTTATGACAAACAAGGCAATCCGGCCATACGGTTTTATAAACAAAGGTACGCAGAGAGATATGTTATATCACTGTTTAACATAGGAAATGTCTTCCAAAGAAAATAGTCCCGCTATCGGTTCCTTTCTTTGGCTTGTCATGCTAAGCATGATCACGAAACCTCAACTCTATGGAAGAGCAAAATATTGAGGATTTAGTTTGGGAGGCCAGTTACTAGCCCCCGGTAGTGTTCGGCGACAGTCGAGGTCAAGCCATAAACACTTCGGCCAATGTTATGAACGGCCCGTCACTTAATGTAGTCATCGGATCGCTGACCAGTTTTCGCCTATTGTGATAGTCAGTTTTCGGCTTTCTCCACTGAGGTGCTTGACCATGCGAGATGGAAGCACAATCACAGTGGTTCTCCCTTTGCACACCTAGCCGGACAAAGAGGAACGTGGGAGGCAAGCACAGGAGCCGGGCTACCCAACTATTGACCGAAGACACAATCCGAACCGATGCATATATAGCAATACCCGAGAATGTTTTTGCCGAATCCCTAAAGGTGTCCGGCGTTGCACTGCGAGACTAATGCTGGAAACGCACAAATAGTCTAAAAGTGACATAGGCTCGAAAGGCCAAAAAACTTATTCAAAAGTTTAATGTCCGAACTAGATCAAGTGTTCGGTCCCAATCTAAAAATTGGGAAAAGAAATGCTTTTGCCGTGCTTTAACATGACACATCCTATCTCAAGACTTCAAGCGGGTCAGCCTACGGCTTCAACCTCCTATCCCGAAGGCGGAGTACTTCTTGTTAGGCCAGTTTGGCAAACTAAACTCTAGCGGTTTTGGGAGAGAAATTAGGCTCCCCGACTAGTGACCACACACTCGTGTCGAAAAAAGGAATGATAAATAGTAATAATAATAATAACTTTGCAACGACTAAGAAGAAAAACACTTATTATAAAACGGCTCAAATAAACTTAAGAGCCCCCAAGTGATTTGGGTAAAAGAATGATTGTATGTACCAAAGTACTTATATCATATCTATGTTCACCCGAACTTTATACACGTCTTAACCGACCGTCGGCTTCTCCCTCTTCGGCAAGGGCCAAAAAGTGTTATGTACTCCACCCGTCGAGAATATCGACGGTGTTTCCGATAACCAGGCAATCATGCCATAAGGCTGTAACAGATAAAGCGCACTCAAGGAACTTATGCTATATTACTAACAAAGTGTAAGAAGCATCTTCGAAGAAAATAGTACCCCCACCGATACCTTTCTTCGGTGCTCATTATTACTATGAGACTTGTGCAATAGATTTTTTGTACTCATGAGTTCCGTTGTGTGCCGACCATGATTGAAAACAATAAGAGCGCTAGCTTTTGGCTTCACCCAGTCTAAGGTCAGAGCTCGGAGGACCCGGTCGTGACAATCGCAGAGGTGCTCCCTTTATTCCCTAGCCGAACAATCGGGAACGTAGGGGTAAGCACAGGAGCCAGGCGACCCAGCTTGCAAATCGCTTAAGTCAATATGGTGCATATTGTGGCGTAATACACGAACAAGGAACGAAGCCGTACAAGTATAATCATATGCAAGAGGAAAAAGCTTCATGAAGGAAGCCCCCAAGTGAACGGGGTATTTGAATTTGTGTGTCACAAATAAAGTTTGGACAAGGAAATTTTTTACAAGCAACTTTTTTCCAAAAAAGTATAATGCTTGGTCGAACCGAACACACAGTATGGGGCAAGGTGTGCATCCACACACAACAGTTGGGGGTGCACCAGTGCACAAAAGGTCTGCGGTGCCAAGCTCATGCGCTGCAGGGCGGCCGTCCGGATTTGTCCCTCAAGGTAGGGGATCTGCGCCACAACCCAGGGGCCTCCACAACAACTGTTGGGGACTCCGACAATAAACAATGGGCCTGGGCCAATACTGAGGGGGGCTTCGCGACAACTGTTCAGCCCTGGAACACTAACCAGAGAGGCCTGCACTACCACTTATGGGGAATGTGCCACAATCCATGGGTACTACAGCAAATGTTGGCCTTGCAGCATTGCCTACAGATTTTGCAACAATTCCTTGTGGTTCTAGGCTGTATACAAGTTCTACTACTGTACAACAAATACATGTTGCCCCACTTTTATCTACTTTGGCACAACCTCCTGGTGGACATGCACGGCAACCACTCCCCATGGAATCCATGCATGCGGCTGTTGCAGCTGCGCAAGGTGATTCTAGTACACCTGACCCCCAAGTTCCTAGAGACCCCCCAAAATCAACTACTAAAGGGAGAGCAAAGTCGAAAAGGTTGCAATCAGCACTGGAGCTGCATCCGAAGAGGAAAAACAAGTGTAGTTACTATGGGTCTTTCAACCACAATATTGCACTGTGCACCACAAGATTGGCATGATGAACAACGCACGAATGGGAAACCACAGATGGAGTTTCAATTACCAAGACAAAAAAATGAGTGACGACTAGATGCCCGATGATATATTAGGAATGACATTTGCCATTTTTCTGTACGAACCTCCTTGTTTATCCTCATTTGGATTACTGTCTTTCATGCAAAAAAGACAATTTGCTTTTTAAGCCTGTAAGGTTCAAAAATGCTCTGGATAACTGTATTAGTATTTTGGATTGCATGATTATATAGTTTAGATTGCCTGAAACTACAGCTTGAATTGCCTATTTTGCAACAAAAAATTTTGTAGTTAAATCTGGGTGTTCCATGACTACATTTTTGCATAGGAAAATAGTCGATTTCTGTTTGATGTTGTTGCAAGTTACACAATGGTTTCAGGCAACTCCTTGTTTGTTCAACAAAATTACACATGACTTCTGGAAAAAGGATGATGATGCAAATAATCATCATGTAATAAAATGCTGGCAAACTTCAGTTTTTACGTGAGCAAAAAAAAAGTCAGTAAGAAAACATGAACGGTAAAAAAACTGACCTAAGCTAACTTCAGTACAGCTTCCCATGGAGCCTTGTTGTGCTTGGTGTTAACCCACGTGTTTGTGAACTGCTTCCTGATATTTGGAACATCCTCTGCTATAAATCTTGGAACGTTCCTTGCTTCCCACCCATTTGCAAATGATAGAGCAAAAATGCCACAATCGAATCTAAGCAAATAATAGAGAATGTTTCAGGTCAGCAATGAAACGAAGTATGAATTTGTTAGGACTTTGTTTTGGAGTTTGTCTGGGAATTGATGCTTACTAGTTAGTTTGTTTTGGCACATCAATGTTTCTTAGTGGGAAATCATCCAATGAGATGTGAGACTTGGGATAGTGCTCTTCCCACAGAGCCCGAAAACTAGCAACCATGATCCTTGTGCAGACATCTAGAGTCTTGTGCTGAAGTGCCCTCCAAGAATCAAGCACCTCGAACCTTCGATCCCATAAATTCACGTTGAAGACCCAATAATGGTTGCCTGTAACTTTCTTAGACTTGTTGATATTCTCTAACACAGGGAACATTATCTATGGGAAAAAGGGCAGGAAAAAAAGCTGGGTGTAAGAACATAGTCTGAAGGCAACTTGAAGAGACATAGAAAGCATGTAAATTATTTCTCATGCTATGCGAAAAAGTTAATTGTGATTCTGCACTATGGCAACTTTGTGCATGTGCTGAAACTAGTACTCTGCTATTCGCATGTGGGTGGGAAAAAATGAACAGGAAAAGAATACTATAGTGGAAATTCGAGAAACGTGGACTTACCATATCTTTCCGGTCCAGGTGATTTGATTTCTTGAATTGGGAAATATTCTCTTGGATGTTCAAATCATTGGAGGGGAAAGTCATTTGTTGCATCCTTGTCTGTAAAAACAAAAAAAGTGGTTAGAAAATGACCAAGTAGAGCCCAATAACAAACAATGGGAAAACCTAAAAGTAGTAATGACTCCTAGTCCTTTTTCTTACCGAGAACCTCAGGGGCATGAGAACCTTCTTGGAGTCTACTGGCAAATTCATCACTATGGATAGTATGCCAATTTCCATTACATGGGTCAGGACATATCCTTCTTTCTTCATAGAGTTTGCAAGCTCCCTCACCAAGACATCATATCCATTGTAGTCAATTACCTTCAGGCTGCGATAAAAAAGAAAAGACCGAAAAAGGACAACCATGAGAAAAAAGTAACCAAGTTGCCTGCTGATGTACTTTTGATTGCCTAGAAAATAGATCATGTTTTGACTAAGGAACGGAAACTTGGGGTTGCAACAATTTGCAAAATGAATTGTTACTGCCTGAAAGTGCATTCTAGTTAGCATAGATGAAGTGTATTGGAAAATGTCTTACTGCCTAGAAGTGCATTGTGGTTAGCATATAAATTGGATGGGGTGATTATGTTACTATGGTACTATTTTTGCCTGCTTCTTTTACTTCTGTTTGCCTATGAATACAGCCTGAATTGCCTGAAAAGTGCATTTTAATTGCCTAGAAAAACATGTAAAAGAATGCCTCATAAAAAATGTCATACCTAGTATCTTCATCTGGTGATTCTTCTTCATTCAATCTCCCATGCAGAATAACCGATGCATATAGCTTGCTTGCTTCAGGTTTGCATATGTACACTTTCCTCTCGTTATAGTCCATGAATGGTGACCTCTTGCAAGGAGGTGGCTTGATAATCCTTCTCTCAAATTGATATGGGGCCTTCTCTCCTGAGCTACCGCTGCTATAAATATTACTGCCTGATCCCACTACTGCTTGGTTGTGGGCAACTTTTTCAGGTGTCTGGTAAATGTTCCCAGCTATGCATTCAAGATCCACAACGTGATCGTCGTCAATTATTTCAATGAGTGGCTCCTTGGGTACTTGATACTGCAGGGACTCATGCTCACAATTCATAGCCTGTTCTTCTGCATGAGCATACACTTCATCTATGCCTTCAAGATTAACAACCTTTTCATCTTCAATTATTTCAATGACTGGCTCCTTGATTACTTGATGCTGTAAGGACTCATGCTCAGCCAATACGTTTTCCCTGGCAACTCGATCTGCTCCATCATGTACATGTGCTGTAGGAAAATCGTATTTGAAAATATCAAAACTTGGAGCTGGGCAGTATTCAGTTTCAAAATTTGAGCTTTCGCTTCTGCTATGCTGAAAATGTTGTCCATCCATCTCTGCTAGAATATGATTTGCTGACTTGCTTTGCAAATCGTTGCTAGATGGGGATACACACCTTGGCAAGAGCTCACTGACATCTAGAACATTTATTTTCAGTGGACTGAGCGCCTTGTTAGCATAACAAAAATTGATATCCTTCAGCTGCGGATAAGGGGATGATTGGGCAACTGTAGATGTGAAAGCAAACAACTTGCCCTGAGCTTTTAGCAACTTTGCTTCCGAACTTTGTTTCATGTTGCCGCCGATGACACCTTCCCTCCCTCCAACCCCTGTTATTGGCACTGGAGGTATGTTCTCCTGACCCGCATCTAATGGCACAGCCTGTTGTGGTGCTTTGTAATGAAGCAATTTGCCCCTCTGGGTGTCATTGGCTGATTGCATCCCATTCTCTTGATCAAGATATTGTCCTTGGCCATTTAGACTACTTAGTGGTTACCTCCCACTAGGGTTTGTCCTAGGGATTGCTCTGCTTACTTGCAATGATGCATCCTGTTTCATTTGAGCCATTCCTCGTCCTGTAGGTTGAACTGATGCCTGTGCAATACTTGCCTAAAAAACAGATGAACTTGCTTCCTCCCTAGAATGACTTGGTAGAATTTGTGAGGCACTTGCTTCCTGTTTTGAAACTGTCCCTAGTGAAACTACAACATTTGCATCTTTGCCCCTGGTGAGATCTGGGTGTCGTGCTGTTGAGCTTGATGCTGTATTGGTTTCAAGCTGGTTCTTGTGTGTGCTAGAACTTGCCTCTTTTGAAACATGTATTGCCTGATGTTGCAACTGAAAATGCCCAGATTTCTTCATGGCTGACTTTGTTTCCTTTCCATCTTGCAGATCTTGACCATTTTGGGCACGCATAGCTCGCAGTTCTTCCACTGTCTCTGTCACCACCGTTGGCTCTGATACGAAACTGGCACTCTTTTTCTTCTTTGGTGGTGGAAGTGATGGTACACCAACTTCCTTGGGTTCATGTACAGCCCCTATCTCCCTCATGATTTTCTTGCGAATCCACCTGGGGCAGACTTCCTCAAGGTTGAACTCAATCCCCAGTTCCATTTCTTTTGTTCTCAATAGCTCTTGGAACATTTTGTTCACTAGCACTACAATCGGTTCCACGTCGAGATCCCACATTTCTTTCACTTCGAACATGCGGATGGGTGGCATTTTGTAGTAACTTTCCTCGGGCATCATAACAACATCTCTCATAGAGATGCCAACTGCCTCGTCAAGCCCCTTTGGCTTTGTATCCTTTTTCTTTTGAAGTAAATATTGAAGTGTCGATTGCTCATCATCACTCTCTGTTTCCTCACCTGCAGCATCCTCGTTGCCTCCATTGTTTCCGCCATTGCCACTGTTGCCACCAGAATTGTTGTCATCCAGGTCTCCCTCGTCACCCTGCATATCATCATCCCCGGTGTCTTTATCATTGTCATTGTCATTGTCTTTGCTTTCTTCGTCATCATCGTCTTCCTTTTCTTCATCCTCGTCTTCTTTTTCTTCCTCCTCCTCTTTGTCCTCCTTATCCTCCTTGCTTTCATCCATTACTGCTCCACTTTCCTGAAAAGTTGCTTCTCCCTCCTCGTTATCGTTGCAACCAGCATTTTCAACTGCAAAGTCATCGCCATCATAATCGCTTGAGTGGCCGTCACTGTCACTCTCATCTTCCCCTGTATCCCCATCAATTTTGTCACTGTCACTTTCATCTTCCTCACTGTCAGTTTTGAATGACTCTTCTTCACTCGATAGGCTTTCTCTAGCAGTTGGAGCTTGTTTGGATCTCCTAGTAGGTACTTGCTTGCTCTTTTCCACATGAACAACCTCTAACCTGCTTGTCCCCTCTTGCGCATCATCTATCCTCCCAATGCCAGAAACAAGCTTCCCAACTGCATGTGAAATAGTTGAACACATTTCGTGCACCATACCTGTCAGCTTCTTTTGTTTCTGCAAAAAACACGAAAGTAGGAAAAAAAGGATGAACATGATAAGTCTTAGCAATATGCTGGGTTTGAGGTTAAAAATGGAAAAAACAAGTGAGCATAACAGGCACTTGATAAACTTACAGTTTTGTCGTATGACTCAGTAATCTTGCTGCTACAAATTTTGTGACGTGGTCCATGCTCCCAAACAAGCTATCGTCCGCACACCGCGAGAACTCAGTCTTCAGCTGCTCATTTGGGTTGGCAAAAAAAAAAGACAAACAATCAAGAGATTAGTGAATTGTGGTGATGGCTTGACAACAGAATAAAGGAAAACGTAAAATGCTCATGATGGTGGTTTGATTTCACTGCCATTTTTAGTAAGAAAACTAACCTAACATGTTGTCAAGTTTGCAGAAAAACCATGCATGCTTTTGAACCAAGTCAAACATTGTGGCATCATTGTTGCCTAGTTTCCTTATCATGTGTGGATAGGGTTTCTAGCATGTAGCTTCGTCTAGTTTTTCAGTATATGACTTGGCAGGGCTATATCAAGTATAGGAAACTACCAACTTGCCATAAAAAACTATGAACTTGCTAATGTTTAGTGTGCAAGTTGCTATGGTAACATTGTTGGATTTGCCTATTTTTTTTCTTAAATATTTAGATATCAGCTGCTGTAACTGCCCCAGCAAAAAAATCCTATCCTATCATGTGCGAGTAGTTGCAAAAAAGGGTAACCATGAGTAACAAACTACAAACTTGTTCATTCAATGCTTTGAACTTGCTGCTGTCTAGTATACAAGTTGCTACGGCCAATGTATTGGACTTGCCTACTTGTTGAAAAAAAAATCTTATACATCAGTTATTCCAAAAAATGACCAGAAAACAAAAAATGACCACCAAACTACTTTGAACTTGCTTGGACCTTGTAATTCAATTGCCTCCTCTATAAGAAGGTAGATTTGCCTAACCTTATGTCTTTCCTATGTCTTTTAAAGCAAATAAAATGCCATTATTGAGTACAAATGTAATGACAAAAAATAGCTCACCCGCAGTTTCCCATATTCCCAAGGGGCTTTCCTGTCCTTTTTGATAGCTTTAGCAATCAAATCTAAATTCCAAACTGAAACCCTTGGTACCAAACTGGGAATTGGTTCATCAACATCCAAAGAGTCTAGATACAGCAACTGAGTTTCGGATAAAAAAACATAAAGTTTGAGTTATGTAATGATTTTTAACAAAACATAGAGATCATAAAGAAAACATGCAGATTCAAAGTTAGGTGAACTTACCACGAGGTGGAAAACACAACAACAAACAGCCTTCTTGGAATGACCTGATTTGAATGCTAGCTTTAGTTGATCAACAACAAATTGGCAAATGTTGGTTTCAGTTATTCCATTTACATCCATGACCGCAGGGAAGCTTTTTGGTGAGATGCTTAAACTTGTAGATGGTGCAAGGAAGCAGGAGAAAACAAGAGACAACCATGCACGGAGGAAGTCATCATCGCGAGCTCCTGCCATGTCTTTGATCATCTTGCACCATGCTGTCAAAGTTGGTGAATTCTTTGAAGTGATATTGTAAATCCTGAACATTGCCTTTGTGATCTCAGGGCGGTTTTCATAGCAGACTTTTCTCCCCTTATTTGGCAAACCCCATATCCTCCGAACACTGGCAGCATCTACTGGAATCTTGCCCCTATCTAGAATAACTATCTGTGACATCTCTGGATCATAATGCTTCATTATCCACTGACTAAGATCACCAGGCATGCTGTTCGCTGCAAGGTCCAAGAGGCCTCCAAACTCTTTTCCAATAATAACACCTTTTTGATTAGAAACCAGGTCTTTATTCAATTTGAACAGCCTTGCAGGCGATGCCCTGTTCCTGCGTCCCTATGGGAAAATAGTTTGCAAAAAAAAGAAGAATAAAAAAATAGACAATGGTATATGCCATGCAATTTAGACAGCACTACTGGGCAATTGTTTCAATGAGGTGAAGCAAAATTTACCTCGTTTCCTCCGGTTTTCTACCGCTTTGGATTTGGTGGCTTATTCACACCACCACTTTTGTCGCTCGCATTTCCAGCATCTTGAGGAAGACTCTCACTGCTCACAATATCATCGGGGCGCTTCCCTTGAGAGATAATTGCCTTAGTCCTCTGGCGCTTGTACCCAACTAACGGCTCACTGCTTTGTGACTGAAAAATGAAGATAAACACATAAATAACAATCCATAACATGAAGTTAGGAAAAAAACAAGAATGAAAGGAAGGAAAAATGTAGAATGTTTCAAAAATGATTTGATAAATTCTGCACACCTCCATCCTACGGGCTTCAGTTTCATGAGATGGACCATCATCAGGATTCAATGAAGGGGGGCATCCTGCATGCCTTTTTTGCTTCTCCAGACATGTTTTCGTGCTGCGCATAAAAAAGAACATCATCATACATAAAAGTAGGAGTAAAGAAAACTGCAAATTGCCTAGTATTTCAGCCTAGTCATGTAAACACGCAAGGACACACATAAATGCCTAAACACATAAAAAAGCAAACTAAAAACTGATGCAAAAAGTGTTAGGTGAACTCATACAGATAAATTAGGCAACATGACATGCTGAGGCAAGCCAAATAGACATATGAGGCAACTAAAACTAAAACCGACACTGAATTTATATCTGTTGCTATATAGAGTAGGACTAAAGTGTAAAGAAAAACTGAAGCGCATCAGGCACACCATTTTTCAGATCAAAAAAACTTGCGCCATTGTCGTTTAAAAATTCACACCGGCAAATTAGTTCCCTCTATTCTACATCTTTCCATTATTTCCTCTGGATAATAATATTGTTCACACATATAAGGATAGGCACGTATGGGCAGACAACATACTGCCGTGTCAAGTTTTGATGCCAACATACAAAAGTTTGCCCGATGCACACAAACTACTCGGTTTGTGTGTAGGCAACTTCTGGCAACATATTGAGCAAGTCACTCATAACAGTATAGCAAAAACAAACAAAAACTACAAAGATTCTGTATAGGCAACTTCAGGGAACATATTGAGCAAGTCGCTCACAACATAGAGCAACAAAAACAAAAAGGGAAAAAGAACTACAGAGTTCTCTGTGTGGGCAACTTCTGCAAAATATTGAGCAATTCAATCGCAACAGTGTGGCAACAAAACACAAAAATGTGAACAACTGAACTACCCTGTAGTGAGCATCACAAAAACACTTCTGCATCAACCCGTCATCAGCAGCACAACAGCCACAAAAAACTACCGACAAACTACCTTCAAACCACCTACATCCAAACAGTAGCGGAATCACCTTGCCAACAACCCCAAAACATCCACTATATACTCGTCAATTTCGACACACAGGCAACAAACGCAAAACATAAGCGAGGGCAGATATCCTTACCAACAGATTGCGAGGGAGGGAGATGAACGACACGTCGCTCGCAGCGGCCGTTTCTCCCCCGTCCACGACTTGGACGGCTACTGCTTCCCTTCCGACGGACTGTGCTCCACGCCGTGGGCGCCGGCGCAGCACATGCTACTTCTCCTCTTAACGGAAACGCAATGTATGAAGCACACGGTGTCGCATGGCTACCTCCTCGCCGGTACAATCCGCCAAGACTGGTTGCAGCCACTACCTGGCCTCCCCTAGCTGGGCCGCCTGCACTGCGCTGCATGTGGCTACCTCCCCTTCGTCGTGAATCGCCGCCCGCACCTGGTCGCCGCGCGTCGCTGGCTACCTCCCCTTCGCCGTGAATAGCTCCACCCCCGGCGGGACGAACGGTGGCGGATTTGGGGCTAGGAGATTGCGGGATTTGGGGCGGATTTGGCTGAGACAAACGGGCAAGGAGCAGTTTCGAAATGAGCGAGAGAAGTGGGAGGGGAGGTGGACGCGAGAGGAGGGGAAGTGGTGGGACCCGGCACCGACGCTCCCACCCAACGGGCGCCGGGCCGACCAGGTGGCACCGCACGCGCGACGAACCCGACAGCGGGGCACTTAGTGGACGCGATTGGGATCGGACAGCGCGGAGACGTGTGTGCTCGAGTGCGCTAATGGGCACAGCTGCACTTTTTAGGATTTAGGTTTTACTATTTACTAGAGGATTCCTGATAGTTTCGAAGATTTCGAGGTGAAAAACACAAGGGCAAAAACTCGAGAGATATAATGTTTTTTTAATAAATGAATCTAGAGAAAAACACAAAACTCTCAGATTGTACGTTGTGGCAAGTGTTGCACACGCAACGAGTCACTTGTCATCAACACCAAAAAAGCTGGAAGTGACCTGGTATCTCGTTGATTTATACTACTCCCTCTGTAAAAAAAATGTAAGAGCGTTTAAATCACTATTTTAATGGTCTAAACACTCTTATATTTGTTTACGCAGGGAGTATCTCTGTACCGAAATACCTGTGGTTGGAGGGAGTATATATGAATCAAAAATACGTACAAGTCCTCCAGTTTCCAGTTCCAATTCCAAGTCAAAAGTCCAAGTTTAATCCAGCCCAAGCTGATAAGGCGACCTGTACGGCCCACCATCCTACTCCATATTTCTTCTCCCACAATATTTTTTCTTTCCTCCCAAGTCCAAAGCGATCCTCCCGCACACTCCAGAATGTTCCGCAACCCGCGCCGCGCCGCCCTACTCCTCGCCGCCGGCGCCGCCGCAGCGGGAGCCGGGCACCTCCACGACCGCGGCGACTCCGCCACGGTCGTCACCGTGTCTGCCTCCGCGCCGCTCCGCCATCTCCTGTCCACCGCCGCCACGGGGCTCTTCTCCAGCAACCCCCTCTTCGCGCCGTGGCAAGGTTTGGTTATCACCTGCTGTCCTGTCATCTGCTTGCCTGGGCTAGTTTACGGTTATCACCTAGCACGTTTGAACGGGGTGTCATTAATTCGCGATTATCGGTAACCAGTAGTATTATATGGAATGCTTTGTGGACTGTGGTAACCAGTAGTATTATATGGAATGCTTTGTGGACCGTGGTGCCAACTACCAATGGTTATTAGTTTAAGCTAGCCATTTTTGCAACACAGAACACTTGTTGGAACAGTGACACCAGATCATCCTTGCTGATGGTTATTAGTTTCCCCAAATTGGCACTAAAGCCTGCTGTTGAGGAGACAGAGGAAGGGACGTTCATTATGCGGTGGACAGACATAAGAGGAGGTGGAAATAGGGTTTGAGGGGTTTTAATTTTGATGCATAAAACCAAACGAAATGCAAAAAGAAAAACATATGATTAATTAGC
This sequence comes from Aegilops speltoides, assembly GCA_021437245.1. Lineage (NCBI taxonomy): Eukaryota > Viridiplantae > Streptophyta > Magnoliopsida > Poales > Poaceae > Aegilops > Aegilops speltoides. The sequence continues at coordinate 55,883,289 of CM038144.1, read as the reverse complement.
TCTAGATGCAATGAATATAATCATAACACAGTAAGCAATTGCAAGGAAAGTTCCAAAAAAATTATAGTCGTTCAGATTTTATGGATGGTTAAGGTGATTAGTATCCAAGCGCAACTCGTAGTATTGTTTGTAGAGTGTCGATATAGAATTGCAAATGTAGAATATCAAATGGCAAAACATATTTATGTATTCTGCTAAAAAATAATTTACTGTTGAAGTTCTTTGCTGGGAAAAGTGTAAGAACATTTCTTGGAAAATGAATTCTGTCTTGGGGCACAACTGTTCTCAAATGATGTGATTGCGGTTTAGCTTCTTTTCTTATATGTTGTCTTAGGGCAGTAAATCCCTTCTTTGTCTGCGGTCATATATGTTGTCTTAGTGTTAGAGTAAGTAATGGGCCTGGGCTGGCGGTATAGCCCGTTAGTCTTAGGGTTAATTAGAGATAAGGGTCGCTTGCTTAGGGGTCAAGTAAGCCTTGCTTGGGAGTCAAGTAAACCTCTCTATATAAAGAGAGGAGATGTATCAATCTAATCAAGCAAGAATTAAGAAGGAAATCCTTCCCTCTTGCGGCCGTGGCAAAAAGGCCCCCGGCCGGCCCTCTCGCGCCCTCCTTCTAGCAGCGCCATAACAATTTAGTATCGGCTAGCCGGTTCGATCATGTCTTCACCGCCGCCAAGCCTGTCTCTTCCGCTGCCGGTCACCTCGTCGCCTCCGGCGACCACCACGACCGTCGGCCCGCTCCACCTTACGCACGCCGATCCTCCGTCGCGCCCGCCGCCGTCCTCACCCGGAGGAGGTGTTCGGTGCTGCGGGACCTAACCCAGGCGGTCCAGGAGATCCACATGTTCTTGGCCGGGTCCTACGGGCCGCCCGCTGCGCCGCCCATCGCCGCCCTCGCGCCACCGTGGCTGCTGTGGCAGCCGCCGCGCCAGCGGCCTTCGTCCGAACGCTGCAGCTGCCATCCATCGCCACCACCGCCCAGCCACGCTGCGATGGCAGCCGCCACTCCTAGCGGCCTCCGCCGCGCCCGGCGCTTTACGCAGCGGCCGCCGCCGCTGCGCGCGCAGCACCGCAGCAGCCACCGCCCGGTCAGCTCGCTGCTTTCGGTATGGGATGCCCTACGACGGGACTGCGACGACCTTGTTCCCATCAGCGCCGCCGCCATCCCAGGGCGTCCACATCCAGCAGATCAAGTCCCCGCCGTTGCAGTCACCGCTTCCGTCTTGGATCGCTACCCGCCACGTGTCGGCGGCGGTGAGGCTGCAGGCTGCTGCGCGCGGCCTCCTAGCGCGTCGGCGTGTGCGGGAGATGCGTGGTCTGCAGCTGCCGCTCCTCCAAGTTGCCCTTCGCTGCGCAAAGGACCTCGATCTCGTCCGCTGCATCGGGGATCTTGGGCATGCGGTTTCCCCCACGGGCGGCGGGCATGATGTTTTCCCCGTGGGCAGCGACCTCAAAGTCTGCGACATCGGCGGTTGGGGGGGGCGCACCCCTCCTCGACATTCTCCATCGCAAGCCCTCCACTGTTCCATGTGTAGTGCAGACCAACAGCCATACACATGCACTCCTTTTGTCCAGGTGGTGTCCGTGGGATCCAGGTGGCTGTACACGTGCACGTCCAAAATAAAGCGTCCCAGTCTATTTCAGTTTGAGAGTAATAACACAAGCCGAGATGTAAAAGGCTTGTTTTTAGGTGCTAGGTTTGTGTTGCGTCGAGTCATGGTTATAAGTTAGTTAGGCTGCAGCTCGAGGACAAGTTGCATGTCCAGGTGGGGTGTAGTGTTAGAGTACGTAATGGGCCTGGGCTGGCGGTATAGCCCGTTAGTCTGAGGGTTAATTAGAGATAAGTGTCGCTTGCTTAGGGGTCAAGTAAGCCTTGCTTGGGAGTCAAGTAAACCTCTCTATATAAAGAGAGGAGATGTATCAATCTAATCAAGCAAGAATTAAGAAGGAAATCCCTTCCCTCTTGCCCGGCCGTGGGCAAAAAGGCCCCGGCCGGCCCTCTCGCGCCCTCCTTCTAGCAGCGCCATAACATATATCTTTTCCATTTCTACCTTATTATGTGATGGTTTCTTGAGAGTACATAGTAAATGCTATTAATGGATTGCAACTGTTCTGGGCGAGTAGTTTAGCTGAATTGAGGTGTTATCTGGACTCTGGATTCAATGATGTTATATATTAATAAACATAGTTGGAGACCAGTTTGGTGGAGGCCTGCATCTGGACATTAGAACACTATTTGTAAGCACATATATGTCACAGAAATGCTGTGTGTGTTACACTTTGTTTCGCCCAATAATGCCTCCATATCTTGCTCTTTACCAAGAGCTTAATTTTTAAAAAATCTCATTGTATTCAAATTTTTGTGTACAGGGGGTTTCCCTATACTAAACTCTTTTGCATCTGCATCGGTTCCACCCGCAAACCCGATCAACCATGCCTCTGGTGGAAACTCTGATGATTCGAGATGTTGCCCAGGATGTCTAGGCAGAAACTCAATTGCCAATGCCGCAGCTGCAGTTGGTCCTGCTGTGGTGAATATTTCTTGTATGCAAGGTGGGAATGTAGCTGCAACGGAAATTGTTAAAACTTATGACCAGTTTCACTAGCTATATGTTGTAAACTTGTGCAATTATTTCTGTAGAAAATGGATGGTTGCGAGAGAAGAGCCTTGGATCAGGGACTATAATAGATCCAGATGGGACCATATTGACATGTGCCCATCTTGTTACAGATTTTCAAAGCACAAAACCAGGTCTAAAGGGGAAGGTTAGTAACTTGGCACTACCAGTACTTTTTGTGTTCATCTTGTGTTATCCATTACGTCTGACATTGCTAATACTGTACAATGCTTATCATTGACAAATGAAACTAGTATTATGATACATGGATATGACTTGTTGAAGTTCTTAAAACACTGGAAAGTCAAAACTCTAACCTGGAGCACATGTTCCTGGGTGTAAAGGAAATAATAAATCAAAATGCTTTATGGATGTAAATGTATTCTTATGTGCTTACAAACTTTCTTTGTGTGTGTGTGTGTGGGGGGGGGTTGGAATTAATTACGCACCCTATTAAAAAATGATTTAGTGGTACTAATGTTTTGTCTCCTTTTTTATGGCTTGGAAAAAATTAGCGTGCAAAACTATTCATTTTTTATACAAATTTGCAGGCTTATCAAAGACTCAAAATATGTGTGACTTTTTATAATTCCAAGTATTTCTTTAGAATTTACTGTTCATAAAGGGAGCCATTTCCCTCACTCTTAGAATATCTCTGAATTTGGAGCAGCGTTGAGCTATCAGTATAGATGTGTATATTATATGTTGGTTATGATGCTTGATAAATCTTGAATGCTAGTATTGAGGTTACTATCACTTACTATACGTCTATACCTCCATAGACAGTTGGTGTTGACTGTCGAGGTTGATGTGTATAAAGTATAAACAATGCTTCTCTACCTTCATCACAGTTAGGTGAGACCATCTCTTTGTAATTGGTAAAGATTCACATAAATGAATTGCATATCATTGTTAGTCATAGCACCTTTTTTCCTCATTCTGTACATCGGAAGAAGAAAAATTGACATGAGAAACTTCTCTAATCTCGCAAAGTGGAAGCTTTTGAATCAACTCATATTCATTGTTTCTAGCCGCATCACTTTCTTTACAGAATAGGACAGATGCGTTGTGACCAATTATAACAGAATTGAAGTTAGAATATGTCTCTTGATTATACATTGATGAATGGACTGTCCTTGGTCCTTTATCATTCTTTCAAGTTATGGAACACTAGAACAGTCAATAACAGTCGATAACCCTATAAAAATGGACAGTAGTCTATAACCTAAGTACCAAGGTTGAAGTTCTGGAATTTTATAGGGTCAAATTTGACCCAAGCCATAGTAGTATACAATTCAGTGTTTTTCCTAACAAATTACCACATCGTAGCTCTGCTTAAGATGGATTTTTTTACTTACACTTCTATCCTCTTCCTTATACTGTTAAAATGTTGTGCCAGCATCTTGGTTCATCCAGTTAAATAGTATAGATATTTGTTTGCTTCTTCAATCTTGCCTAAAAATGGGTCAATTATAACAGGTTAGTGTGAGTTTACAAGATGGTCGTGAATTTGAAGGCGTAGTTCTCAATTTTGACCACCACTCAGATATCGCTGTTCTGAAGATCAAGTCCAAGACACCTTTACCAGCTGCAAGACTTGGATCCTCATGTAAGCTTCGACCAGGTGACTGGGTTGTTGCTTTGGGCTGCCCACTTTCTCTTCAGAATACAGTTACAGCTGGCATTGTAAGGTTAAGATTTCCCTAAAACTGACCCTTTTTTGCTTTAATTCTATCTCATCCCCTGGCCATCTTTAACACTACTGGTCCACTTTTGATCCCCAAACTTGCTCTTTATTTTGCTGACTTCAATGTTCCACTTTCACCCCATTTTCCTGTAGTTGTGTTGACCGGAAAAGTAGTGATCTGGGTCTTGGAGGAATACGAAGGGAGTATCTGCAAACAGATTGTGCCATCAATATCGTAAGACCTTTGACCTCATCTTCCTGGACATGATTTTAGCGCACATCCTTCGTGCACTTGGATATTCTGATCTGTTTGGTAATTATTATGTCATTTTACTAGGTCTTGTTACCAGCCATCACACTCTTTTTTCTTCTTCTGTGAACATGCGAAGATATGAAAAAAATAATGATTGGAAACACTAACACTGAATGTATAAATGCATTTGAATTTGTTGGGACAATATAGCTTTGAAAAATCATGAATTGAGAAAGATATTCCTAACTGCACCCTATCAGAATGAGGACCATGCACCAAACAGTTTTGAGGAAAACATTAGAAATTACAGTAGCAAATCTGAAAAAAGATAGTAGCAGCTTAAGCTATTTACCTACTGTGCACCTTCCTGTTGCTGTGTTGCAACGTTCAACTTTCTATTCTGATCCATTTGTCACTCGGTGGTGACTATAGATGTCAGTATCGATTAATTTTTACCTGCTTTCTATTACGGAATTAAATTTTGTGTATCTGCTTTCTTCTTGGACTAATATTGAAGAACAGGGCAACCTTTGTTTTTGTTTTTTAAGTTTTTCCTTGGTTCATCTATTTTGTTTTTGCGAATGTAGCCTCATACATATGTAATGCAAACATATGTGGTTTGTTTCCTTGGTGCTTTTGGTTCGGTCTCAGTTTCTCTAGGACAAACTGTGGACGCATTTGCATGCTGCAGGGTAACTCTGGAGGTCCTCTTGTGAACCTCGATGGCGAGATCATTGGAGTTAATGTGATGAAACTTAGGGATGCTGATGGTTTGAGCTTTTCAGTACCGATTGACTATGTCGTGAAAATAGTGGAGCACTTCAAGAGAAATGGGTATGCCTTTAGTTGTATGACTCAGGTTGCATTTAACTATTGCACTGTCTTGTATTTCACCTTGCCTTCGGAAATTTCTTTATTTAACTTTAGGCTATTATCTACACTTTTGGAATGATGTTAGAACATGCATTGTATGAGGTAAGTGAACGTCGTATGATGATGGTGTTTCCGCTTTGTATACAAGAAGTTAGTTTATAGGTAGTCAGTCTGCATTTACCTTCTGTAAGTAGATTCTTTTGGATTACTTAAATGTCACCACACGCATACCACCACCAAGTATAATGTTCAAGATGAAGCGTGCACACTGATACAGCGAAGTATGAGAACATACATGGCCATGCAATTACCTCCAATCTTTTTGTCTCTGTTGCAATATGCTAATGCTAGTGATACACTTGCTTCCTATTTTGTAGATATCTTATACTATAATTTACTCGTGTGGGAATCATCTTCTGTTCACGTTATTTATCATTTTGTAACAACTCAACTATTTGATGCCAAAACCATATTCAAATTATCGCCCATACTTGTCACATGGTAACTTGTCCTGGTTTAGTCCACTAGGCGTAACTTAGATTGAGATACTGAAAGGTCACTTGATAAGAATGCGATTGATCGAGTTATCTAACTCTTATTTGTTTGTGTTCTACCACCCGAGTAACCCGATTAGTGATGAATGAACATCAGTATTACACAAATTTAACTGAAATCCAGCATGATGTTACTTTCTATTGTGCAATGCAGGAGAGTTGTACGCCCGTGGCTTGGTTTGAAGATGCTTGATCTTAATCCAATGGTCATTGCGCAACTTAAAGAAAGATCAAGTTCTTTCCCAGATGTAAGCAAAGGTGTGCTTGTTCCAATGGTAAGCTGTTCATAATTCGTCTTGTGCCGTGATGAGACTTTCTGCAGCCCAGAAGACTCACTCTTAAGTTTCTGACTTCTGTGCTCAAATTAAATTTGTTGTACAATTCTGGTTATTTCAGTTCATTGTTTTTTTTTCCATATATTTCCTGCTGTTTCTGACCTATTATTTATTCTTGTAATTGTGACTTTGTGGTGTGATTGAATTAAACTTGTTGTACAGTTCTAATTATCACAGTTCAATGCCTTTCTTTCTTATATCTCCTGCTGTTTCTGACTTATTATTTATTCTGATTATAGTTAGGCCATGCTAAGTTGCTGACACTAGATTAGTGGATTACCAGGTTACACCAGGCTCGCCAGCCGAACGTGCAGGATTTGCTCCTGGGGACGTAGTCACTGAATTTGATGGTAAACCAGTGGAAACGATCAAAGAGGTAACTAGGGTAACCTCTGGTTATGTGGAGGTTTCTTAAATTTCTATCACTTGCAATATTCCTTATTTTGAAAGAAGTAATTATGTCATGTTAGGTCGTGATATGGAATCAAGCCTGATGCTAGAATAGTGGCCTCTGGTGCCTGTTGTCTAACATGGTTCATGTGCTTCTGGAGTTTTTCTTTTTGAGGGATATTTGTGCAGACAAGTTAATAGAGAATACACATTGCAGATTATTGGTATCATGGGCGACAAGGTTGGAGTGCCATTTAAAGTTCTTGTTAAAAGGGCGAACAATGTACCTGTGACTTTGACAGTTACGCCAGAGGAAGCAGATGCCAGCAGATGACCCACGATTATCTGCTTGAGGTTAATGAGCTCAGAGGAGAATTTTGCAGTACAAATATAGTTTTCCTTAAAATTTATTTTATGCGGCCCATGGACATTCTGTTGAGTTCGATGTAGGCATGGGTAATGGATATTCTCCTTACTCATAAGGGAAAGAAAAACTTACCAATAGATATGGTTGTGCAGTGTTTGACTTGACAAAATGTGAAACTCATCGAAGGATGTGGATGTGGAGTTTTGTAATCTGTCAATACTTATGAACAAAATAGACAAGAGTAACAGTAAGGTATGTCTGCATCTTTTGATAGACTCAGAAGCATGGTAAAGGTGGGCAAGAGACTGAAACAGCAGAGTCGTCGAATAATTTTTACATTCTGCACTGGCACTGCCAAAACCTTAAATGGATGCATGATTCGCATATCTGTTTGGAAGCAATTTTCTTTTTCTTTAGTGGAATTTGGAAGCAATGTTCTATCTGTATTTGGAAGATCTGATTTGCCTGCTGCAAAATCAGGTTGGTACCTGGCGTCCGCCTTGCGTGGCACCCTAAAACCTAGGTCCATTTCTATTGGTTGTTAGATGCAGCATCTCATAACTTTTGGTTGAAATGTCCCTCTCATGCTTCATCATGGGGGAGGGGGGGTTATTTGTGGTAGATGTACGCTTTTGTCTACCTGTATTTGCATGGTATGGTGCACCAATAGTGGAATATGTTTGAGTCTCTGATTTTTTTTTCTTTTTTCTTTTGCATCGTGAAGTCGCTGAACTAAAGTATTACAAAATCCTGCTGTGTATGATAATCATGTACGTAGTTCTATTGCAGAGTTTTGCTCACCTTGTGTGACCCGATTAATTTGTACTACATTTTATACATGTAGCTGTGAGGTCAACAACGAAACAAAAATGTAATTTGCCGGAAAAAAACTTCCGAAAGAAGAACCCCCTTTTTCTTTTGTTGAGCTGACTTGTAGGTTTATGATTGACAGGGCAATCATTTAGAGAAATACTCCTTTATGCATCCGAGGCGACAATGACACTTTTTTTTTGTTATAGTTCTCCTTTGGGTGTGGGGGGCATTAAGAAACAGTCATGTCCGTGGTCTCTGGAGTCCCCGTCTCTAAATAAATAAATATGTCTATAAATGGGATGAAATGCAAGATTTGCATCCTCTGTCCATAATTTAATGCTTTGGAAGAGCCCAAGTGGCTGTGTCATGTCAACTTATAGTAGTACAGGTGTGCATGATCATTTCTCATTAAGCTTGTGTTGTGGATTGGCCATGTGTATCTGGTCGAAGTAACATGCGGATTTTTAGGCACAAGATTCCGAACCATGCTTGGGACTTGGGAGCGTAGGAACTCTGTCCAAACCATGTGTTCGTGAAATGTGCAGTTTCATAGTACTATTTCTCTAAATTTACATCTCATCCATCCATCTTAGCTGCGTTGTGACATTCTTGCAGGAGAAAATTACACTTGTGGTCATCCAAGTCTCTGTCGTGTAACACTTTTGTACTGCAACTCGAGAAACACTATAATACGGTCTTTATACATGAAAATATATAACATCTATGGTCCTCTCTACGGGCCCCTCGACGGTCGGTCACTTTGGTGCCATGGTGTGGTGCTGCCCTTTTACAGGAAACCCCTAGCTTTCTTCAAAAAAGCATCAAGGCTATCATGCCTTCGCGCTTGCCACCTTGGCATAAGTCACACTGCAGCCTTATTCAATAAGCCAGTTGCCTCCAGTGCACCACTTCAAGCAAACCGCCTCCACTCCACCACTCCTCTTTGTCCATCTAAAATCACCCATCTCGCCCAAATCCCTAACCCTCGCTAATCAATTTCCCAGCCGTCATTGTCCAATCTCCAAGCCACGATGGAGATCACCGCTTCACTGGCACTAATCCTCGTTTAGGTGGCCGCCGACGATGCGGAGAAGCTTGCCCGGCTGCACGAGATATGCTCGTGGTTCCCTGACCCGACGATGCTTTACGAGGAGGCGATCGACATCGCCAGTTTTCTCACGGACGAGGAGAAGGCCAGCATGCGCCCGAACCACGCTCTTCCCGTGGAGTACCTCTACTGGGCGATGATGGAGGCGGAGAGTGACGATCCGGTGCAGAGGTACTGCTGGAGGGCCTACAAGTCTAGCCTGTATGCCGACGGAGCGAGTCATGGCGCTGGCCAGGGCGCTGCTCAGGGCGGTCACAACGTTGACGATGGTGTTGGCCATGGCACGACTCTGGATGTGGCTGGTCATGGCGATGTGCCATGCGTCATCGCTCTCCCTGCTACCTCGTCAGTCAATCTGCATAGGAGGAGGCTGCATGCGAAGGAGGTGGTCCTGCCTCGCCGCTCTCCCTGCTTCTCCCGCTGCTCTCCGAGGAATGCACGCTCCACCGGCGCACAATAGAGGTATATCCAATCTTCAAGCCTCAATGTTAATGTAGTTAGATAGTCTTTCATAGATATCTTATGTAGAAAATTTTTGTGAGGGTTTAGTAGACCCCAATGTTAATGTACCTACAAAGAAAGCATTGAATTTCGTTATTTTTTATATTATTAGTATTGTTAATGTACTGAATATTGTCATGTGGCCCTGACAAACAAATAGCAAGCATGCATAAGTACTTGCATAGAATGAGAAACACATAACAATTGTCCTAATTTTGTCAAATTACTAATGTTTTCATCTTTTTTCAAAGAACAAATCTCCTACATTTGTCATGTGCCCCTTGAAATTTGCTACATTTGCCATCTATGTTAAAGATCAAATCTTATAATTTTTTCATGTGTCAATTAAAAAAATTGAAAAACCTTTCATGTTTTTATTGGTAAAAAAATCCTAAATTGACATGTATTATTATTTGTATATTTAGACCATGGCAATTTTGGGAATGTTTTACACTTCTTTCACATGGCAATTTTACATCTATTTTACAATCGTGGGAATTTGTCACATGGCAATTTCATTCTAGTTATTTTTTAAACATGGCAAAGCTATATCTATTTTTTTGCATATAATGTGCGCATTGAAGATCCTTTTTGGAGTCTAGAAAATATGTCATATTCTTTAACTTGGTATTACTTGTACATGGCAGAATAAAGAGAAAATAGATAAAACATTACAAAGAGAACAGATGAAACTTATATAGTTAGTTCTTACTTAATACCTGCATTGTTTTACAAATGGAAGTACAAAGAAGTGCAAAATGGATTGTAGAAGTGGAAGAGCCTGCAAGCTGATCTATGTAGTAGTAAGAGATGGTGCAAGTTGATGTTTAGACCCGATGTATGTTAGGACCTGATGCATGCTTCATGTATTATGCTTGCCCCAAGATCAATATCATGCATGATGGTTCTGTCTTTGCTCAATCCAACATCTTTCACCAAATTAATGTGACCATTCTTCTAAATTTTCTTGTGATATTACTAGATATCTTCTTTCTACACCTGCTGATATTGTAGATATCTTCCCTGCTTGTGTATCCTATTTTTATAAAAAAATACAAAGAATTATTTTCCAACAAAAGGGGAGCCTTGGTGCAACGGTAAAGTTGTTGCCTTGTGACAGGCGGAAATGTAGGGAAATGATGCGTACAATAGACCCAAAATGATCGGACCCTTCCCTAGGCCGTGCGCAAGATGGAGTTACGTGCACCAGGCTGCCCTTTTTAACTATTTCCCAACAATAATTCAAACAAAAAAGAATTATAAGAAACATTCATTCAAACAAACAACTAAAATTCCATTCGAAAAATAATTCAAAACATTCCACAATTCATTCAAACATTACAAGTTTCATTCAAATTTTAGGATGTTTACAATGTTTTCAACGAAACTCATTCGAAAAAAAACCCTAACTACTCCTCGCTCCCGCTCCCACAGAGGTCAATGAATCTGTTGTCACCATCATCTGCATCGTCGTCGTCGCTAAAGTAGCTATAAAATCCGTCCGCGTTCGCGGTCTCCTGCGCCAGCGTCTGCACCGACTCCCTCAACGCCCTCATGTACCCTGGCTCATCCGTCGGGTCTGCCGGGTCCACGAACTCCGGTTGTGGAATCCAACCCGACACCATTGTCAAGTGTAGCCATCGGCAGTGATATGTCACCTCGTTGCTAAGCGCGCTGACGGCGGCACCATGATGACGTACCGGTAGATCGTGACGGTCTCCAGCTAGCTATAAGGCTCGACGGCCACGAGCCGACGGGTGCGGTGCCACCCCCGTGGCTGCTTCCGGCACCGTGGTTGGTCGTCAGCCCCGATAGGAAAGATGGAGCGGGCGACGGCCTAAAAGAAGAGCAGTGGCAAAGGAGTGCGACGGGGAGAGATGCACGCCGGGAGAGGGTGGCCGAGGTGGATTTTATATCAGCTCGGCGGGGGCGGGAGTCGGTGGGCAGCGTAACGCCGACATTAATGGTAATGGCGCTACACTATGTAGTGCCTGAGACATGGCCGCTACACATTGTAGCATAGCGCCTACGGGTGAGTTATTTCTGTGAAATAATTTCGCCGAGAGTTTATTTAATAAATTACTTTTGTCTCTGGGTTATTTTTGTCCATTTTGTTGCGAGGTTAAAGGACTTGAGCTGTCTCTCTCTCTCTCTCTTCCCAGTACTGCTATGTTGCTCACCTAGGCAGGGGTTTCATGTACACAGTCGGGCCTTGTGTGGAAGGTCAACGACAAGTAGTACCATCCCTTTGTTGCGAGATTGTTGTCGTCCTTGGTCTTGGTCGTGACAAGTCGCGGCATTACCTCTCAAGAAAAAAATGACAAGTCGCGCCATCATATTTGACATGCTCCTAATGAGTGCCACACCACTCTTATGTGTACTGCGCCGGTTACTGTTCATAGGTCCTACACTCTATTACTTTACCGCACCATTTTTTTCTTTCGAGAAGCCTCGAGTGTTAACATTTTTTTTCGAGGAACGTCGAGGATTAACGGTGACACGGCACATCTATCAAGAGTTTCTCAAATCTGTGCGAAGAAATTAAAGTTTTGTTTTTACATGAGTCTGAAATAAAGTTGAATTCAGGAGGTTTTTGTATCGGCCCTTGGCCTGGGCCTCGGCCTCGGCAATTTGTTGCACTAAAATCTTCTAGAGCCCATTTCTTTTGCCTCATTGAAAGAAAAAAAAACAGTGAGTACCACTTGTTCATGTCAGCTAGCTACAGATGGCGAGGCTTGTGACGTGGACTGGGGATTTAAAAGGGGTACCTGGTGACTACCAATAAAGCCTAATCGCCTCCCCAAATACTAGTTTATTCATGTGACAAAGCCGGTTGGGTTGGCTGGCTCCCGGCCGCCCGCCCGTCCGTCCGTCCGAGCGGTGCCGTGGGAGCGCACGGTCTCCCTGTCGCCCGGTGTTTTAACAATTCGCTTCCTTTTCCTGATAAGAAAACACACGAAAGCAGCTGGAGCAACAACGACACGGCTGGAAGCAAGCAGGGGGGAAAACAAGCAGCCGAGGTGGCCGCGAGAGCGACGGCAGTGACGAGGACGCGTGCCGTGCCGATCCACAACATGGGAAAAGAAAATAAAACCGCGGGCGTGCGCACGCACGCACGCGGTGCGGCACCAGCACCAGCCCCGGAACGGAGCTTGTATCCACGCACAACAGAAAGCGGGATCCCGCCGTGCACCCCAGCGTACGCGTCCGCGTGGGTTAGGCGGGCAGACAAAAGGCGTGTTCGTCTCTTAACAATCGTTGGATCGTCCAGCTTTTTTAACAACCTTTGGATCGTCTCTTAACAATCTTTGGATCGGCCAGCTTTTTCTTAACAGTCTTTGGATCGTCACTCTTTCTCTCTTTCTTTCTTTTGCGGACGGAAAAGGCACGCACAGCAGCACACGGGGAGGAAAACAACAACGGAACAGGACAAGGGGAAAGGGAAGATGAAAGTGGCCGCGGGTGACGGCAACGGACGACGACGACGGGTGGTGGTGCAGTGCAGTGCAGCGGTCGGTGTATGCGTACTACGTACCGCGTGACTGGAATCTATCCGTCTCATCGCCACCCTACTGCTAAAAAGCATGTTCATCTCTCTCTAGACCTCTTCCTTACTTTTCTTTTGTTGTTTCTTCTCTTTTTTTTCTTCCCCTTTTCATTCACTTTTCCTACCGGCTAACTGAGGCTCGTCGAAAATAGGAAGAGGGCGTTTGGATTTAAGGCAAAGGGTTGAACCAGCCTTGCCTGGCAAGGTTAGCCATTTGGTATGGACAACAAAACCTAACTAACTAACTAACAATGCTAGCTAATGAACCAAACGTAAATGTAAAAAGAGAAAATATCTCGAACTATCTATTGGAATATATGCCAAGGGAGCGTTTGGATCTAAGGCAAAAGCTAAACTAGCCTTGCTCAACGATAGCCATTTGGTATGGACAACAGAACCTAACTAACAAAGTAGAAATGCTAGCTAATGAACCAAACGCGAAGAAGTAAAAAGAGCAAACGTTTCGAGTTATCTATCAGAATAAATTCCAAGGGAGCTGTTGGATCTAAGGCAAGAGCTAAACTAGCCTTGCTTGGCAACGATAGCCATTTGGTATGGACAACAGAACTTTTTGCAAGACATGGACAAGAGCACCTAACTAACAATGCCATTCAGCATGAGTGATGAGCTATATGAAAAACAAAGAACCTAACTAACAATGCTAGCTAATGAACCAAACGTAAAATGAAAAAGAAGCAAATGTCTCGAATTATCTATCGGAATATATGCCAAGAGAGCGTTTGGTTCTAAGGCAAAAGCTAAACTAGCCTTGCTTGACAAGGTTAGCCATTTGATATGGACAACAAAACCTAACTAACAAAGTAGAAATGCTAGCTAATGAACCACCCTACTGCTAAAAAGCATGTTCATCTCTCTCTACATCTATCGTTTCCTTTTCTTTTGTTGTTTCTTCTCTTTTTTTCCCTCTTTTTTTCTTCCATTTTCCCTCACTTTTCCTACCGGCTAATTGAGCCTCATCGAAAATACGAAGATGGCATTTGGATTTAAGGCAAAGGGTTAAACCAGCCTTGCCTGGCAAGGTTAGCCATTTGGTATCGACAACAGAACCTAATTAACTAGCAATGCTAGCTAATGAACCAAGCGCGAAAAGGGTAAAAAGAGCAAATGTCTCGAATTATCTGTTGGAAGAAATGCCAAGGGAGTAGTTGGATCTAAGGCAAAAGCCTTGCTTGGCAACGTTAGCCATTTGGTATGGACAATAGAACTTCTTTTTTTGCGAGACATGGACAAAAGTACATAACTAACCATACCATTTAGCATGAGTGATGAGCTATATCAAAAACAAAGAATCTAACTAACAATACTAGCTAATGAACCAAACATGAAAAAGGAAAAAGAGAAAATGTCACGGATTATCTATCGAAGTAAATGCCAAGGGAGCATTTGGATCTAATGCAAGAGTTAAACTAGCCTTGCTTGGCAACCTTAGCCATTTGGTATGGACAAGGGATTTTAACTTTTGATGCCAATCCTGCCACTCTTGCTTGTTCACAGACCTACTTTGCATCTGAATGAGCACAAAGCTTTACTTTGTCTAAACAATAATAGCTAATGAACCAACCGTGAAAAGGAAAAAAGAGCAAATGTCTCGAATTATCTGTTGGAATAAATGCCAAGCGAGCATTTGGATCTAATGCAAGAGCTAAACTGGCCTTGCATGACAACGTTATCCATTTGGCATGGACAAGAGAACTTTTTTTGCGAGAAATGGATAAGGGCACCTAACTAACAATACCATTCAGCATGAGTGATGAGCTATATAAAAAACAAAGAACCTAACTAACAACGCTAGCGAATGAACCAAACATGAAAAGGGAAAAAGAGCAAATGTCTCGAATTATCTATCGAAATAAATGCCAATAGAGCATTTGGATCTAATGCAAAAGCTAAACTAGCATTGCTTAGCAAGGTTAGCCATTTGGTATGGACAAGGGATTCTAACTATTGATGCCAATCCTGCCACTCTTGCTTGTTCATAAGGCCTACTTTGCAAGTGGATGAGTGTAAAGCTTTACTCTGGCTAAACAATGCTAGCTAAGGAACCAAACCCGAAAAACAAAAAAAGCGCAAATGTCTCAAATTATCTGTTGGAATAAATGCCAAGGGAGCGTTTGGATCTAAGGAAAGAGCTAAAGTATCCTTGCTTAGTAATGTTAGCCATTTGGTATGGACAAAAGAACTTTTTTGCAAGAAATGAACAAGAACACGTGATTAACAATACTATTGAGCATGAGTGATGAGCTATATCAAAAACAAATAACCTAACTAACAATGCTAGCTAATGAATCAAACGTTCCCTTAGGGTAAATGTGTGGAATTATCTACCGGAGTAAAAGCATTTGAGGAGTCTTTTGAGAACCATTGGATGTGCTCAAAAAATTATAAGGTTTCTGTCGTGAGGAATCATCACCATCTTAAAAAGCAACATCTCCTCAATGAGTTAAATGGACATTGATGGTGCATTTAACCTTTGTGGTTTTTTACAAATCAAAGAGCTTTATTCGTAACTCGGTAAGGATATAACGTTATGCATACAATCAACTAAAATAGGTAGTTTTCAAGGAAAATGTGTAGCGAGTATAGACTATCTCTTGTAGGGAACTTTTTGACACCCATATTTTTTTACTAAACTTTGTACATCCGTAAAAATAAAGGAATTAAATACTTGATTTGCAAATATCCATTTCTGAACCTGATCTCGATGAACGGTAAAATAAAAAATAGTAAAAATTCAAAAGAATTGGATTTTTTTGCATGGAAGATGTTTGAGTACGTGAGGTCCGTGCCAATGTCAGGTTGTTCGGAATCTGAGTAGCTCTCAGTAAAAACAAAATCCGTCTGGATAGTGCCTGAACAGTAAACTTTTTCACACACCTCAAATTTATTTTTTTGCTGAGAGCTACTCAGATGTCCAAACGAGCTGAAAATTGCCACGGACCTCACACACTCAAAACATGTTTCATGCCAAAAAAATCGTTTTTCTTAAATCTAGTACCTTTTTATTTTACTGTTCATAGGCAGGAGCAGCTGAGCTTGGGAGCCATTTAGCCGCTATCCTTGATTTGACCATAGCTCGAAAAAAGGGCTTGTGCAGGCATGACTTCCAAGGAGCTTCATCAATATTAGTTAGAGGTTGCCACAAAGTTGCCTAGGAATTTTTTAAATGTGACCAAGCTTGGAAAAACCTTAACATGTAAAAGCCACTTGCGGATACCCCAACAATAAAAATGTAGCTTAAAAAAACTTAACATTCTAAAGCCACCTGTGGATACTCCAAAGATAAAGATGTAGCTCGAAAAAAATATAATATGCTAAAGGCACTCGTGGATACCCCAACAATAAACATGGAGCTTGAAAAAAAAACTCAGCATGCTAAAGCCACCCGTGGATACTCCAATGATAAAAATGTAGCTTAAAAAAACTTAACATGCTAAAGCCACCCGTGGATACTCCAACAATAAAATTGTAGCTTGAAAAAACTTAACATGCTAAAGCCACTCATGGATACTCCAAAAAAATGTTGCTTGAACAAAACTTCACATGCTAAAGCCACTCGTGGGTATTCCAAAAATAAAAACCTTAGACATCGAGAAGGAGACAATTGTTTTTTCTTAATTGAATGAAAGCAATATTTTTTTAAAGTAAATTGTAGCAAAAGCATCGACAATATAACTAGGAATGTAAATATGGTCGATTAAAAATTAAACTAAGATGGTGGGACTATTAATGCTTGTCTAAGTTAGATTATGTCTATGGTAGTTTGTGTGTCTCTTTTTTAGAAGATCGTGGAGGCTCACCCAGGTTCCATTGCATTAACGAAAACAATACATAGTCTCACATCCAGAGAATTAGATACAAGTTCATGAGAGCCCGACTCGCACATCAGAGAGATACACTCCAGCTAGATATCCATGGCCTCACATCTCCATCCTAGGACATGTCTATGCGATGCTTCAAGTCGGGTACAAGTTATGTAGCATCGAAGGATGATGTTTTGTCCCCTTCATTCACAATCATGGGTGAATCACCATAGTCCGGCTCAAGGACGCATGGAGGGTGTTCACCAGATATGTGACCAAACTTTCTAATTTTACTCGAGCAACCCTCTTGAAATCATATATAGCAAGATTTGTGGATTGTTGATCGAGCAACTCTTGTGTGTAGTAAAAGCCATTCCTTTATGTTTCCAAGAATTCTTCTACACACATATTTAACATTGGGCTATTCCATACCCACTCCACCTGAATCAACGTCGATGGTAAGCTGACTAGTGCTATATATAATTCACCAAAGAGGTATGTGGCAGGAAGACCCCTTCTCCTTGCTAATACTCTTCATCATCGCTATGGACTCCCTGGGGGCCCTCTTTGATGTGTTTGCATGCCCTTTCAGGCACCCATCTACACTGACGACATGGTCGTATTCATCGACCCCTCATCCATGAAGATGCACGTTGCCATGAGGTTGTTTGAGCTATTTGAAGTAGCAACAGGTTTGAAGGCGAACTGGCACAAATGTGCAGTGACCCCCATCAGATGCTCAGCGAGGACGCCTAGGAGGTGACCCGGGAACTAACATTCTCCACAATGAACTACCCTATTCCACACCTTGGCATGCCACTCTTGACTCGTGCATGCACCGTATCAAGCTCCAATCCATCATTCACAAGTCGGTGATGCGACTCCATGGCTGGAAAGCTAAGCAAACCGCCTTACCATGTTGGGTAGAATTGGTGAAATCTACCCTCTCCACATGGTTTTTTGTTAGCTCATGCCATTATCCCATCGGCATGGTTCGTCAAGCAAGTGGGAAAGTTAATGAGGATATTTGTTTGGGTGGCGGACAAGGAAGTCACGGTGGGCAAATGCTTGGTGAGATGGATGACATCTGCAAGCCAAGGCCATATGGCAGCCTTGACATGTTGGACTTGCAGCGCCAGGGCAATGCATTACCATCCTAGTAGAGCTGGCTATTGTGGACTGGTCAAATTAAGCCATGGCATAACTTGGTACTACCTCCCAACCACATGTCTGATACAATGTTCTGCACCTCATCGACAATGATCATCGAGGATGGAAAACAACATCTCTCTAGAGGTCACACTGGGCCGAGGGCATGCAACCTGCTAAAAGATGGAGAGAAAACTTCAAACATCGCAATGTTCGAATGCTCACTATCTTTGATGCCATCGTGGACGATACCTTGATATGAAACGCTAATACTAACACCCCTAATACTAGCCTCCATCAACTAAGTGAGCTGTGGGAGGCCAGTCGAGGGAATTGTCACCTAGAAGTGGACGACTGCCAAATTCAGGGCTTCGCAAACCCAAGAAAGGTTCAAACTCTGGGGCGTGTATGAAGAACTCAACCTCTCCAGCCAACCAACTCGTCACCCCCACAGCCTAGCTCGATGAACAAGGAAGAAGATGGACACGACAGTTTACCCAAGTTCGGGCCACCTTGCGGTGTAAGACCCTACTCTTGCTTTGTGGTGGATTTGCCTCACGAGGGGCTAAGGATGAACTAGTATAAGGGAAGAACTGAAGGAAATATGCCCTAGAGGCAATAATAAAGTTATTATTTATTTCCTTATTTCATGATAAATGTCTATCATTCATGCTAGAATTGTATTAACCGGAAACATGATACATGTGTGAATGCATAAACAAACAACATGTCACTAGTATGCCTCTACTAGACTAGCTTGTTAATCAAAGATGGTTACGTTTCGACCATGAACAAAGAGTTGTTATTTGATTAACGAGGTCACATCATTAGTAGAATGATCGATTGACATGACCCATTCCATTAGCTTAGCACACGATCGTTTAGTATGTTGCTACTGCTTTTATCCATGACTTATACATGTTCTGTAACTATGAGATTATGCAACTCCGTTTACGGAGGAACACTTTGGTGCTACCAAGCGTCACAACGTAATCGGGTGATTATAAAGGAGTACTACAGTGTCTCCAAAGGCGATGTTGGGTTGGCGTATTTGAGATTAGGTTTTGTCACTCCGATTGTCGGAGAGGTATCTCTGGGCCCTCTCGGTAATACACATCATCAAGCCTTGCAAGCATTACAACTAATGAGTTAGCTGTGAGATGATGTATTACGGAACGAGTAAAGAGACTTGCGTAACGAGATTGAACTAGGTATTGGATAACGACGATCGAATCTCGGGCAAGTAACATACCGATGACAAAGGGAACAACGTATGTTGTTATGCGGTCTGACCGATAAAGATCTTCGTAGAATATGTAGGAACCAATATGGGCATCCAGGTCCCGCTGTTGGTTATTGACCGAGAATAGTTCTAGGTCATGTCTACATTGTTCTCAAACCGTAGGGTCCGCACGCTTAAGGTTTCGATGACAGTTATTATGAGTTTATATATTTTGATGTACCGAAGAAGTTGAGTCCGGATGTGATCACGGACATGACGAGGAGTCTCGAAATGGTCGAGACATAAAGATTGATATATTGGAAGCCTATGTTTGGAGTTCGAATGGTTCGGGTGAAAGCGGAATTTACTGGAGTACCGGAGGTTACTGGAACCCCGGGAGGTAAATGGGCCATAGTGGGCCTTGGTGGAAAGGAGAAAGGGCCAGCCCTAGGTGGCAAGCCGCCCCTTCCCTAGTCCTACTAGGACTAGGGAAGGGCCGCCCCTCTCTCTCTTTCCTCTCCGGAATCCTATTCCAACTAGGATTGGAGGGAATCCTACTCCCGGAGGGAGTAGGACTCCTGGCGCGCGCCTCCTTGGCCGGCCGCCCCCTCCCCTTGCTCCTTTATATCACGGGGCAGGGGGCACCCTAGGACACACAAGTTTGATCTACGGATCGTTCCTTAGCCGTGTGCGTGCCCCTCCACCATATTCCACCTCGGTTATACCGTCGCGAAGCTTAGGCGAAGCCTGCGCCGTGAAACATCAAGATCGTCACCACGCCGTCGTCTTGTGGAACTCTCCCTCGACACTCGGCTGGATCGGAGTCGAGGGCGTCATCGAGCTGTCGTGTGTCAAGAACTCGGGGCGCCGGAGTAACGGCGCCGGATCGGTCGGATCGAGAGGAGAACGTCGACTACTTCCTCTACGTTGTGATCGCTTCGCCGGGTCTACAAGGGTATGTGGACAACACTCTCCCTCTCGTTGCTATTCATCACCATGATCTTGCGTGTGCGTAGGAAATTTTTGAAATTACTCGTTCCCCAACAATGGCATCCGAGCCTAGGTTTTTATGGTTTGATGTTTTTGCACGAGTAGAACACAAGTGAGTTGTGGGCGATACAAGTCATACTACCTACCAGCATGTCATACTTTGGTTCAGCGGTATTGTGAGATGAAGCGGCCCGGACCGACATTACGCGACGCTTCTGCGAGACTGGTTTCACCGCTGCGAGCACTCGTTGCTTAAAGGTGACCGGTGGGTGCTGTCTCTTTCACTTTAGTTGAACCGAGTGTGGCTACGCCCGATCCTTGAGAAGGTTAAACGGAGTCTATTTGACGAAGTATCGTTGTGGTTTTGATGCGTGGGTGAGACGGTTCTTGCTTAAAGCCCGTAGCAGCCACGTAAAATTTGCAACAACAAAGTAGAGGACGTCTAACTTGTTTTTGCAGGGCATGTTGTGATGTGATATGGTCAAGGCGTGATGCTATATTTTATTGTATGAGATGATCATGTTTTGTAACCGGTTATCGACAATGGCGAGAGCCATATGGTTGTCGCTTTATTGTATGCAATGCAATTGCCTGTAATGCTTTACTTTATCACTAAGCGGTAGCGATAGTCGTAGAAGCATAAGTTTGGCGAGGCGACAACGATGCTACGATGGAGATCAAGGTGTCGCGCGGTGGCGATGGTGATCATGGTGGTGCTGCAAGATGGAGATCATGAAGCACAAGATGATGATGACCATATCATATCACTTATATTGATTTGCATGTGATGTTTATCCTTTTATGCATCTTATCTTGCTTTGATTGACGGTAGCATTATAAGATGATCTCTCACTAAATTATCAAGAAGTGTTCTCCCGAGTATGCACCGTTGCCAAAGTTAAATCGTGCCCGGACACCACGTGATGATCGGGTGTGATAAGCTCTCGTCCATCTACAACGGGTGCAAGCCAGTTTTGCACACGCAGAATACTCGGGTTATACTTGACGAGCCTAGCATATGCAGATATGGCCTCGGAACACGGAGACCGAAAGGTCGGCGTGAATCATATAGTAGATATGATCAACATAAGATGTTCACCATTGAAAACTACTCCATTTCACGTGATGATCGGTTATGGTTTAGTTGATTTGGATCACGTGATCACTTAGATGACTAGAGATGTTTTTCTAAGTGGGAGTTCTTAAGTAATATGATTAATTGAACTTAAATTTATCATGAACTTAGTACTGATAGTATCTTGCTTGTTTATGTTTGATTGTAGATAGATGGCTCGTCTTTGTTGTTCCGTTGAATTTTAATGCGTTCCTTGAGAAAGCAAAGTTGAAAGATGATGGTAGCAATTACACGGATTGGGTCCGTAACTCGAGGATTATCCTCATTGCTGCCTGAAGAGTTACGCCTGGATGCACCGCTGGGTGCGAACTCTTCTGCGATGTAACCGACGGCGTTAAGAACGTCTGGCGAGCAAAGCTGATGACTACTCTATAGTTCGAGTGTGCCATGCTTTACGGCTTAGAACGGGACTTCAACGACGTTTTGAGCGTCATGGAGCATATGAGATGTTCCAGAGTTGAAGTTGATATTCCAACAGAATGCCCGGATTGAGAGATATGAAGTCTCCAATAAGTTCTATAGCTGCAAGATGGAGGAGAATAGTTACATTAGTGAGCACATACTCGTAATGTCCGGGTACTACAATCACTTGACACAATTGGGGTTAATCTTCCGATGATTGTGTCATTGATGAATTCTTCAATCACGCCACCAAGCTACAAAGGCTTCGTGATGAACTATAATATGCAAGGGTTAGTAAAGACTATGCTCGAGCTCTTCGCAATGCTAAAGGCTGCGGAGGTAGAAATCAGAAGGAGCATCAAGTGTTGATGGTCAATAAGACCACTAGTTTCAAGAAGAACAGCAAGCAAGTTCTTTGCTCAGGAGAAAAACCCAAATCTGGACCTAAGCTCAGGCCTGAGTGCTTCTACTGCAAGCGGACTGGTCCTTTGGAAGCGAACTGCCCCAAGTATTTGGCGGATAAGAAGGATGGCAAGGTGAACAAAGGTATATGTGATATACATGTTATTGATGTGTACCTTACTAGAGCTCGTAGTAGCACTGGTATTTGATCTTGGTTACTGTTGCTAATATTTGCAACTCGAAGCAGGACTACGGATTGCGAACACCGGCAAAGGACGAGGTGACGATCTTGGCGTGGGAAATGGTTCCAAAGTCGATGTGATCGCGGTCGACACGCTACCTCTACATCTACCTTCGGATTAGTTTTAGACCTAAATAATTGTTATTTGGTGCTGCGTTGAGCATGAACATTATATCTGGATCTTGTTTGATGCGAGGCGGTTATTCATTTAAATCGAGAGAATAATGGTTGTTCTATTTATATGAGTAATATCTTTTATGGTCATGCACCCTTGAGGAGTGGTCTATTTTGATGAATCTCGATAGTAGTGATACACATATTCATAATGTTGAAACCAAAAGATGCAGAGTTGATAATGATAGTGCAACTTATTTGTGGCACTTGCCGTTTAGGTCATATCGGTGTAAAACGCATGAAGAAACTCCATACGATGGACTTTTGGAGTCACTTGATTATGAATCACTTGGCACTTGCGAACCGTGCCTTATGGGCAAGATGACCGAACCCGTTCTCGGTACTATGGAGAGAGCAACAGATTTGTTGGAAATCATACATACAGATGTATGTGGTCCGATGAATATTGAGGCTCGTGGCGGATATCGTTATTTTCTCACCTTCACAGATGACTTAAGCGAGATATGGGTATATCTACTTAATGAAACATAAGTCTGAAACATTTGAAAAGTTCAAAGAATTTCAGAGTGAAGTTGAAAATCATCGTAATAAGAAAATTAAATTTCTACGATCGATCGTGGAGGTGAATATTTGAGTTCTGAGTTTGGTCTACATTTGAAACAATGCGGAATAGTTTAGCAACTCACGCCACCCGAACACCACAGCGTAATGGTGTGTCCGAACGTCAGAATCGTGCTTTTACTAGATATGGTGCGATCTATGATGTCTCTTACTGATTTACCGCTATCGTTTTGGGGTTATGCTCTAGAGGCGGCCGCATTCACACTGAATAGAACACCGTCGAAATCCGTTGAGACGACACCTTATGAACTGTGGTTTGGCAAGAAACCAAAGTTGTCGTTTCTTAAAGTTTGGGGATGCGATGCTTATGTGAAAAAGCTTCAACCTGATAAGCTCGAACCCAAATCGAGAAATGTGTCTTCATAGGATACCCAAAGGAGACAGTTGGGTACACCTTCTATCACAGATCCGAAGGCAAGACATTCGTTGCTAAGAATGGATCCTTTCTAGAGAAGGAGTTTCTCTCGAAAGAAGTGAGTGGGAGGAAAGTGGAACTTGATGAGGTAATAGTACCTTCTCCCTTACTTGAAAGTAGTTAAATCGCAGAAACGGTTTACGAGACATCTACACCAAGTAATGAGGAAGTTGATGATGTTGATCATGAAACTTCAGATCAAGTTCTTCGCAGAACCTCGTAGATCAACGAGAATAAGATCCGCACTGAGTGGTACGGTAATCCTGTTCGGAAATCATGCTACTAGATCATGATGAACCTCGAACTATGAAGAAGCGATGGTGAGCCCAGATTCCATAAATGGCTTGAAGCCACGAAATCGAGATGGGATCCATGTATGAAAACAAAGTATGGACTTTGGTTGACTTGCCCGAGGGTAGGCAAGCAATAGAAAACAAGTGGATCTTCAAGAAGAAGACCGACGACGGTAATGTTCTCGTCTATAAAGTTCGACTTATGTCGCAAAGGTTTTCGGCAAGTTCAAGGGATTGACTACGATGAGACCTTCTCACCCGTGGCGATGCTTAAGTCCGTCCGAATCATGTTAGCAATTGCCGCATTTTATGATTATGAAATTTGGCAAATGGATGTAAAGACTGCATTCTGAATGGATTTACGGAAGAAGAGTTGTATATGATGCAACGAGAAGGTTTTATCGATCCAAAGGAGCTAACAAAGTGTGCAAGCTCCAATGATCCATCTATGGACTGGTGCAAGCATCTCGGAGTTGGAATAAGCGCTTTGATAGTGTGATCAAAGCATTTGGGTTTGTCTGAGACTTTTGGAGAAGCTTTGTATTTACAAGAAAGTGAGTGGGAGCTCAGAGCATTTACGATATTATATGTAGATGACATATTGCTGATCGGAAATGATATAGAATTCTGGATAGCATAAAGGGATACTTGAATAAGAGTTTTCAATGAAAGACCTCGGTGAAGCTGCTTACATATTGGGCATCAAGATCTATAGAGATAGATCAAGGCGCTTGATTGGACTTTCACAAAGCACTTACCTTGACAAAATTTTGAAGAAGTTCAAAATGGATCAAGCAAAGAAAGGGTTCTTGCACGTGTTACAAGGTGTGAAGATGAGTAAGACTCAATGCCCGACCACTGCAGAAGATAGAGAAAATGAAAGATGTTCCTATGCTTGAGCCATAGGCTCTATCATGTATGCAATCTTGTGTACGGACTGATGTGTGCCTTGCTATAAGCCTAGCAGGAGGTACCAAAGTAATCCAGAGTGGATCATCGGACAGCGGTCAAGAACATCTGAAATACGAAAAGGACTAAGGATATGTTTCTCGTATATGGAGGTGGCAAAGAGCTCATCGTAAACAGTTACGTTGATGCAAGCTTTGACACCGATCCGAACGATTCTAAATCGCAGACCGGATACGTATTTACACTAAGCGGAGGAGCCGGTTGGTGCGGTTCTAAACAAAGCGTCGTGGCGGGATCTACATGTGAAGCGGAGTACATAGCAGCTTCGAAGCAGCTAATGAAGGAGTCTCGATGAAGGAGTTCATATCCGATCTAGGTGTCATACCTAGTGCATCGGGTCCAATGAAAATCTTCGTGACAATCTCGGAGCAATTGCCTTAGCAAAGGAATCCAGATTTCACAAGAGGACCAAGCACATCAAGAGGCGCTTCAATTCCATCCGGGACTTAGTCGGTGGGAGACATAGAGATTTGCAAGATACATACGGATCTGAATGTTGCGGATCTGCTTGACTAAGCCTCTTCCACGAGCAAAACATGATCAGCACCAAGACTCCATGGGTGTGAGAATCATTACGATGTAATCTAGATTATTGACTCTAGTGCAAGTGGGAGATCAAGGAAATATGCCCTAGAGGCAATAATAAAGTTATTATTTATTTCCTTATTTCATGATAAATGTTTATCATTCACGCTAGAATTGTATTAACCGGAAACATGATACATGTGTGAATGCATAAACAAACAACATGTCACTAGTATGCCTCTACTAGACTAGCTTGTTAATCAAAGATGGTTACGTTTCCGACCATGAACAAAGAGTTGTTATTTGATTAACGAGGTCACATCATTAGTAGAATGATCGATTGACATGACCCATTCCATTAGCTTAGCACACGATCGTTTAGTATGTTGCTACTGCTTTTATCCATGACTTATACATGTTCCTGTAACTATGAGATTATGCAACTCCCATTTACGGAGGAACACTTTGGGTGCTACCAAACGTCACAACGAATCGGGTGATTATAAAGGAGTACTACAGTGTCTCCAAAGGCGATGTTGGGTTGGCGTATTTGAGATTAGGTTTTGTCACTCCGATTGTCGGAGAGGTATCTCTGGGCCCTCTCGGTAATACACATCACGAAGCCTTGCAAGCATTACAACTAATGAGTTAGCTGTGAGATGATGTATTACGGAACGAGTAAAGAGACTTGCGTAACGAGATTGAACTAGGTATTGGATACCGACGATCGAATCTCGCAAGTAACATACCGATGACAAAGGGAAGAACGATGTTGTTATGCGGTCCGACCGATAAAGATCTTCGTAGAATATGTAGGAACCAATATGGGCATCCAGGTCCCGCTGTTGGTTATTGACCGAGAATAGTTCTAGGTCATGTCTACATTGTTCTCGAACCGTAGGGTCCGCACGCTTAAGGTTTCGATGGCGGTTATTATGAGTTTATATATTTTGATGTACCGAAGAAGTTGGTCTCGGATGTGATCACGGACATGACGAGGAGTCTCGAAATGGTCGAGACATAAAGATTGATATATTGGAAGCCTATGTTTGGAGTTGGAATGGTTCCGGTGAAAACGGAATTCTATCGAGTACCGGAGGTTACTGGAACCCCGGGAGGTAAATGGGCCATAGTGGGCCTTGGTGGAAAGGAGAAAGGGCCAGCCCTAGGTGGCGCGCCCTCCCCTTACCCTAGTCCTACTAGGACTAGGGAAGGGGCCGCCCCTCTCTCTCTTTCCCCCAGGAATCCTATTCCAACTAGGATTGGAGGGAATCCTACTCGAGAGGAGTAGGACTCCTGGCCAGCCTCCCTTGGCCGGCCGGCCTCCCCTGCTCCTTTATATACGAGGCAGGGGCACCCTAGGACACACAAGTTTGATCTACGGATCGTTCCTTAGCCGTGTCGGTGCCCCCTCCACCATATTCCACCTCGGTTATACTGTCATGAAGCTTAGGAAGCCTGCTGCGCCGTGAAACATCAAGATCGTCACCACGCCGTCGTCTTGTGGAACTCTCCCTCGACACTCGGCTGGATCGGATCGAGGGACGTCATCGAGCTGTCGTGTGTCAAGAACTCGGGCGCCGAGTAACGGCGCGGGATCGGTCGGATCGAGAGGAGAACGTCGACTACTTCCTCTACGTTGTGATCGCTTCCGCTTCGGGTCTACAAGGGTATGTGGACAACACTCTCCCCTCTCGTTGCTATTCATCACCATGATCTTGCGTGTGCGTAGGAAATTTTTTGAAATTACTACGTTCCCCAACAAGAACAACCTCACAAGGTCTACTCTGGTGAGGGTGGAAGGGGGCTTCCCACTCCGGTGGTGGCTAACCGATACTTATAGTGGCCTCGGGTCTCTCCCCCCCCAAAAAAGGCGGTAAGGGATCCCACAGTGGCCAATTTGAAAGGGGACAAGTAGTACATCTTATCTTGACGAAAGGTGGTCTTTGCCTGCAAAGCTTCTGGTCGTAATGCTGCAGTGGGCTCGGTGATGACATCCATCCCGTCGTCCATGCAGTCTGGGCTGCGTTGCACTAGAATGGAAACCTTTGCATGATTCCTTGGGAACCCACGCCTGTGCTTGCCTCCTTAGCACCAAAGAGGAAACTGTCTTCTCTACACCCGATGGCGCCCGCCAGGCCTTGGTTGTCATGGCTTGTGTCATCCCAACCTCATGAGGTTGGGCACCTGCATAGAAATCTCCGCTCCTGAAGAGGCCGCCTGGGAAGGCCGCTCCCTCCGAGGTCTTGATGTCGCCCGCCTCGCGAGGCTTGGCCCCTCGCGAGGGTCTTGTCTTGGTGGTGTTGTAATGGGCCATACCAGGCCATCGGTGGAGCCACGCCATGGGCCGCAGGTAGGCGAGTCTGGGTACCCTGGTTCCCAGAACACCGACAGTAGCCCCTGGGCCCAAGGCGCGCTCGAACTTGGCTTCGAGGCGAAGCCAAAGGGCAAGGGCGAAGTGCCGTGGGCCCCAATCGCCTGTGGGCCAGGCTGACGTGTGGCGCTCGATGGGACGTGGGCGTCTCCACTTCCCCATGCCGCCTCGGCAACCGCCCGAGTTGACAACTGCCTGGCGTACACAGCCCAGCCATCATTGCCCACTGTGCTTGCCTTCTGCTTCCCCTCCTCCCTGCGAACTTGCGTCTTCTTCACTAGATTCCACTTTAGCTCCAATCCACCCCGCACCATGGCCGTGGAGCCCTCACCGGGGTCGGAGCCAGTGCTGGACCGATCCATGGTGATCAACCAAGATGGGCTGGACAAGGACCGGCCTGCCATTGCTGCTGATTACAACGAGTGGAGGGCAAAGAAGGTCTGGCCTGCCTCCCAGACCTTGGCTGATATGGAAGCCACTGAAATCGCTCTTCATCTCCACACTCTTTTTGCCGACCTGCTGCCTCCATTCTCTAATTTCGTCAACGCCGTGCTCTAGCACTACCAGATCCACGCGCTGCATATAAGATCCCGGATCCATCGTCCTCCTCTCTGCCTTTGCCTTCTTGAGCGAGGCCTTTGTGAGCATTTCCCTATCCGTGGCTTGCTCCGCCATTTCTTCTCGCTCCACTTGGTTGACGGCAGGCAACGCTTGGGGTGCGTCTCACTTCAAGCGGTGGTGGCGACCGCCGGCTCCGGCATCGACTTCACGCTCCACCCGGATGCGAGGGGGTTCCGGAACCAGTGGGTGTATGTGGACGCCACCATGTTTAGCCCCCTGCTCCTCCTCCATCGGTGCCGCTGGAACCATCTCCGGTTGGGGGCGCGCTGAAGCAAGCAGGGCGACGACGGCGATGGTGGTGAGGGAATTCGTCCGGCGGCGCATCGCTCCGCTCCAGCGCCATACTCGCCCAATGTGTGCCTTCACCGGCCCTGACGACCCCATGAGGCTCCAGGTGCCTTCGCTCCCCTCCTCTATGCTACGCAGGGTGCTGTAGCTCCTGACTGGTGACGAGCCTGCCACGCTTCCCCTTGAGGGACGCCCTTTGTACAACTGCCTTAAGGGCTGCTCCCCAAGGGCCACAAGGGGCCTCGCGACACCCCCCTCTTGGTGACTCCTGTGCTTGGAGGCCCTGTGGTGCGCGCTCCTGAGGTGGCCGCGGGGGAGCGGGCACCACCAAGCGCTCCTGAGGTGGCTGCTGGGAAATAGGTGACACCATGTGCTCCTGAGGTGGCCGCCGGGGGGCAGGCACCACCATGTGCTCCTGAGGTGGCGACCCCCAGCCCCGTAGGCGACAGGGGAGGAGCCCCGCCCATGGACGCAGTTGTCGTCCCTGCAGCGAAGGGCTGCGCGCCGGCCTGCAGCGCGTCCCTTCCGGACTTCGAGGGAGCCCGCAAGAGGAAGGGGCTCAGGAGCCACCGTGACCTTGTCCCGTAGACCCTGAAAAGGAGGAAACGGATAGCCGTGGATGAGTAAGTACCTTGCCTTTCCCTTGACTCTTGCATGTTGCGCCCTCTTCTGACTTCTGTCGGGGGCGAGCGCGACCCAAGCGCATCCTCCGGAGGGCACTGGTCCCATCGCGACCTTAAGCCTCACGAACCCGACGGCTGCGCGTGAGGCGGCGCCTGCATACGAGGCAGGGTCACCCTTGGGGAGCCGCAGTATCGTGCTGCCGACGTCCTTCTCCTGGGGCGGTCTCTAGGGCACGGATGATGTGCCGAAGGCTCCCTCGCTAATCTTCACAGGTAGCTGGACGCCCTGCGGGGTGACGCCATCTTGAAGCAGTGGGGCGAGTCCGCATCGGGCCATAGGAGCAGTCGACGAAGCCCCAGCCTCTGGACCCCTACCTGAGGCAGGCGAGGCCTCGCAGGCCTCTTGGGCTGGCCCGGACGTGGGGGAGAGCCCAGGCCAGGCGTTGGAGATTGCACGCTAGCATAGTGTCATCCGTCATGACCTTCTTTGAGAGGCAGCAAGCGCACTGGGGTGCCTCGAGGTGGAGTAATGTGACGTCGATGCCCGCCTTGAGGCGGAGCGCTTGCACCTGGCGCGCGAATGGCACCAGCTGCAAGTCACCATCAACTTCAGTCGTCTGCAGCGCGAGTAGGCCCGAATGGAGGTGAAGGGGCCCCTGAGCACGGAGAGGAAGGATCGTGATCGCGCCTTGGAGGAAGCTCGAGCCGTAGACCACCGGCGTGACGCGGCGGAGGCGCGTGAGAGGGAGCTCCAAGCGTCCAACTCCATCCTTGAGCAATGAATCCGGGCGCGCATGGCCGCGCTTGCTGCTTTGATGACCGGGTCGTCCTCGAGCAAGGCGAGGCCTCGCACGCCCAATGACACGCTGGCGCTGGAGGCAGTGGAGCTAAGCCTGGAGCACGAGCGGCTGAAGGTGATGGAGCGCCAAGTGGCCACAGTGAAGGATACCCTTGCTTCTCGGGAGGCGAAGATCCAGCGAGAGGTCGACCAGAAGGTGGCGGGGATCCATGAGACCCTTGTGAGGAATATTGCTAGAAGCTGGAGCTCTAGGAGGCTCGCTTCAAGCAGCGACGCGTCGAACTGCAGGGCAAGGCCGATGCCCTCGAGGTGAAGCTAGCTATAGCACGAGAAGGTCACTGAGGCAGCTCGGGCCACCGCTGAGGCCGAGGTGTCCTCCCTTCATCAGCAGGTTGAAGGTGTTACGTCCCTCATGGGGAGAGCCTTGGACGAGGTGGGCCGCTGCTGAACACTACAGCATGAGCGCTCCTTGACGTTAGAGGACCTCATGGTCAGAGCCAACCGTGCCCTAAGAAACATTTGCGACGAGAGTATCTCCCGCCTGTACGAAGCCGATGACACCGGCTACCTTAGCTTCTTCACCCAGGTCATGGCTTGCCCCAAAGGCAGGGCCGCGAGGGTGCGCCAACTCGTCGGAGAGAAGATTCGTGACCTTCTTGGATGCGCGTTCTCGCATGTCTTCAGCCACCTTCTTAGCCTCGATCCCGACTTCGACTTCAATGTCGCGATAGCCCCCATGCCCGGAGTGACCCAAGGCGTCCTGGCGAACTGGGTGGATGACCATTTGGACGACCTAATCGTGGAACTCACCCTTGCTGACAATGTGGTCACGCCTGCAGCTGAAGAGGGCGGAGCTGATGGTGACGATGATGATAGCGATGCTGACGGTAGCGCATCTTGCTAGGCTTGTATTTCCCTGTTTTCCTGTCAAGACTTTGAACGTGACCCCACGGGGATGCGAAAGTATTTTTGGAAGAATTTTTCCTGCGATGTATTAAGTGATATTTGCACTCCTTGTTGTCGTCCCTCTTTACTTTTCGTGCGCTCATGAACCCTGAGCAGGGGTGACCGTCGTTGTCGTGCCTCGTCGTGGTGTCTGGCTCAAGGTCCAAGAGGGGTCGCCTGTTGAGGGTCCCGGGCAATGCGCACCTGCCAATTCACTCGAGAACGCCGCGCGAGGATCCCAGAGAGGTGCATGTGAGGGTGAGGCCATGGCTACTGCGGCCTAAGCCCTCAGGGCGTCTATAGCGTCGGGTGCCAGCGTGCGCACCATGTCCAGCCCTTACTCGCGGGGTACGGTGGAGCGAACCACGAGCACCCGCCATCTTTCAGAAAAACGGAAACCAAACGAGGAAGAAAACCACTAGGAAAATGAAAAATCAGGAACACCCCCCCTTTTTTCAACAACAATGCAAGAGCTGCAAGTTAATTTCAAGAAATAGCAAATTCGGCTACAAGAGAAAGCAAGCAGAACTGCCGCGTCCGGCACCTATGCTAGTCTTCTAGTCTTCCCCTAGTGCGGAGCATGGGGCCTCCACTGGGCGTGGGCATAGCCATTGGGGGACTGTGTCATCCGCGTGCACGGAGCATGGGGCTTCCACCCTGACGTGGGTGGGAGCCCCCATGAGGCTCAGGGGCAGCTGTCGGTGTCAAAACCGGCGGATCTCGGGTAGGGGGTGAAGGAAATATGCCCTAGAGGCAATAATAAAGTTATTATTTATTTCCTTATTTCATGATAAATGTCTATTATTCATGCTAGAATTGTATTAACCGGAAACATAATACATGTGTGAATATATAGACAAACAGAGTGTCACTAGTATGCCTCTACTTGACTAGCTTGTTAATCAAAGATGGTTATGTTTCCTAACCATGAACAAAGAGTTGTTATTTGATTAACGGGATCACATCATTAGTTGAATGATCTGATTGACATGACCCATTCCGTTAGCTTAGCACCCGATCGTTTAGTATGTTGCTATTGCTTTCTTCATGACTTATACATGTTCCTATGACTATGAGATTATGCAACTCCGTTTGCGGAGGAACACTTTGGGTACTACCAAACGCGTCAACGTAATCGGGTGATTATAAAGGAGTACTACAGGTGTCTCCAAAGGCGGATGTTGGGTTGGCGTATTTCGAGATTAGGATTTGTCACTCCGATTGTCGGAGAGGTATCTCTGGGCCCTCTCGGTAATGCACATCACTTAAGCCTTGCAAGCATTACAACTAATGAGTTAGTTGCGAGATGATGTATTACGGAACGAGTAAAGAGACTTCCGATAGCGAGATTGAACTAGGTATTGGATACCGACGATCGAATCTCGGGCAAGTAACATACCGATGACAAAGGAACAACATATGTTGTTATGCGGTTTGACCGATAAAGATCTTCGTAGAATATGTAGGAGCCAATATGGGCATCCAGGTCCCGCTATTGGTTATTGACCAAGAATAGTTCTAGGTCATGTCTACATAGTTCTCGAACCCGTAGGGTCCGCACGCTTAAGGTTTCGATGGCGGTTATATTATGAGTTTATGAGTTTTGATGTACCGAAGGAGTTCGAGTCCCGGATGAGATCGGGGACATGACGAGGAGTCTCGAAATGGTCGAGACGTAAAGATCGATATATTGGATGACTATATTCGGAGTTCGGAAAGGTTCCGAGTGATTCGGTATTTTTCGAGTCTGGGGAGTTACGGGAACACGGGAAGAGTATTGGGCCTTAATGGGCTTTAGTGGGAAGGAGCCGGGAGGAGGCGCGCCCTCCCAAGCCCAGTCCGAATTGGACCAAGGGTTTGTGGCGCGGCCCCCCTCTTCCTTCTCCACTTCCCCTCTTTCCCCCCTTGACCTAGTTGGACTAGGAAAGAAGGAATCCTACTCCCGGTGGGAGTAGGACTCCTGGCGCCCTCCTCCTAGGGCCGGCCTCCTCCTCCCTCCTCCTTTATATCTGGGCAGGGGGCACCCCATAGACACACAAGTTGATCTACGGATCGTTCCTTAGCCGTGTCGGTGCCCCTTCCACCATATTCCACCTCGGTCATATCGTCATAAAGCTTAGGCGAAGCCTGCGCGATAGAACATCAAGATCGTCACCATGCCGTCGTCTTGTGGAACTCTCCTCGACACTCGGCTGGATCGGAGTTCGAGGGGCGTCATCGAGCTGAACGTGTGCTGAACTCGGAGGTGCCGTACGTTCGGTACTTGGATCGGTCGGATCGTGAAGACGTACGACTACATCAACCGCGTTGTGCTAATGCTTCCGCTTACGGTCTACGAGGGTATGTGGACAACACTCTCCCCTCTCGTTGCAATGCCATCACCATGATCTTGCGTGTGCGTAGGAAATTTTTTGAAATTACTACGTTCCCCAACAGATGGCATCCGAGCCTAGGTTTTATGCGTTGATGTTATATGCACGAGTAGAACACAAGTGAGTTGTGGGCGATATAAGTCATACTACCTACCAGCATGTCATACTTTGGTTCAGCGGTATTGTGAGATGAAGCGGCCGGACCGACATTACGCGTGCGCTTCGCGAGACTGGTTTCACCGCCACGAGCACTCGTTGCTTAAAGGTGACTGGCGGGTGTCTGTCTCTCTCACTTTAGTTGAACCGAGTGTAGCTCGCCCGTCCTTGTGAAGGTTAAAGCGAGTCTATTTGACAAACTATCGTTGTGGTTTTGATGCGTAGGTAAGAACGGTTCTTGCTAAGCCCGTAGCAGCCATGTAAAATTTGCAACAACAAAGTAGAGGACGTCTAACTTGTTTTTGCAGGGCATGTTGTGATGTGATATGGTCAAGACGTGATGCTATATTTTATTGTATGAGATGATCATGTTTTGTAACCGAAGTTATCGGCAATGGCGGGAGCCATATGGTTGTCGCTTTATTGTATGAAATGCAAGCATACTGTAATTGCTTTACTTTATCACTAAGCGGTAGCGATAGTCGTAGAAGCAATAGATGGCGAACGACAATGATGCTACAATGGAGATCAAGGTGTCGCGCCGGTGGCGATGGTGATCATGGTGGTGCTTGAAGATGGAGATCACAAGCACAAGATGATGATGGCCATATCATATCACTTATATTGATTGCATGTGATGTTTATCCTTTATGCATCTTATCTTGCTTTGATTGACGGTAGCATTTTAAGATGATCTCTCACTAAAATTATCAAGTAGTGTTCTCCACGAGTATGCACCGTTGCCAAAGTTAAATCGTGCCCGAGACACCACGTGATGATCGGGTGTGATAAGCTCTCGTCCATCTACAACGGGTGCAAGCCAGTTTTGCACACGCAGAATACTCGAGTTATACTTGACGAGCCTAGCATATGCAGATATGGCCTCGGAACACGGAGACCGAAAGGTCGGCGTGAATCATATAGTAGATATGATCAACATAAGATGTTCACCATTGAAAACTACTCCATCTCACGTGATGATCGGTTATGGTTTAGTTGATTTGGATCACGTGATCACTTAGATGACTAGAGAGATGTCTGTCTAAGTGGGAGTTCTTAAGTAATATAATTAATTGAACTTAAATTTATCATGAACTTAGTCCTGGTAGTATTTTGCAAATTATGTTGTAAGATCAATAGCTCGCGAAGTTGCTTTCATATGTTTGTTTTGATATGTACCTAGAAAACGTGTTGAAAGATGTTAGTAGCAATGATGCGGATAGGATCCGTGATCCGAGGTTTATCCTCATTGTTGCAGAAGAATTATGTCCTTGATGCACCGCTAGGTGACAAACCTATTGCGGGAGCGGATCTGAGATGTTATGAGCGTTTGGCTAGCTCAATATGATGACTACTTGATAGTTTTGTGCACCATGCTTTATGGCTTAGAATCGGGACTTCAAAGATGTTTTGAACATCATGGACCATATGAGATGTTCCAGAATTGAAGTTAATATTTCAAGCAAATACCGAGTTGAGAGATATGAAGTCTCCAACAAGTTCTATAGCTAAAAGATGGAGGAGAATTGCTCAACTAGTGAGCATGTGCTCAGATTGTGCAGGTACTACAATCGCTTGAATCAAGTGGGAGTTAATCTTCCAGATAAGATAGTGATTGACAGAATTCTCTAGTCACCATCACCAAGTTAGTAGAACTTCGTGATGAACTATAGTATACAAGGGATGATAAAAATGATTCCCGAGTTTTTTCATGATGATGAAATCGATGAAGGTAGAAATCAAGAAAGAACATCAAGTGTTGATGGTTAACAAGACCACTAGTTTCAAGAAAAGAGCAAAGGGATGGAAGGAACTTCAAGAAGAACGGCAAGCAAGTTGTCACTCAAGTGAAGAAGCCCAAGTCTGGACCTAAGCACGAGACTAAGTGCTTCTACTACAAAGGGACTGGTCCTTTGGAAGCGAACTACCCCAAGTATTTGGCGGATAAGAAGGATGGCAAAGTGAACAAAGGTATATTTGATATACATGTGTACTTTACTAGTGTTTATAGCAACCCCTCGGTATTTGGTACTGGTTCAGTTGCTAAAGAGTAGTAACTCGAAACGGGAGTTGCAAGAATAACCGAAACTAGTTAAGGGTGAAGTGACGATGTGTGTTGAAAGTAGTTTCAAGATTGATATGATCATCATCGCACACTCCTATACTTTCGGGATTAGTGTTGAACCTAAATAAATGTTATTTGGTGTGTGCGTTGAGCATGAATATGATTTGATCGTGTTTATTGCAATACGGTTATTCATTTAAGTAAGAGAATAAACTGTTGTTCTGTTTACATGAATAAAACCTTATATGGTTACACACCCAATGAAAATGGTTCATTGGATCTCGATCGTAGTGATACACATATTCATAATATTGAAACCAAAAGATGCAAAGTTAATAATAGTGCAACTTATTTGTGGCACTGCCGTTTAGGTCATATTGGTGTAAAGCGCATGAAGAAACTCCATGTTGATGGGATTTTGGAATCACTTGATTATGAATCACTTGATGCTTGCGAACCATGCCTCATGGGCAAGATGACTAAGACTCCGTTCTCGGAACGATGGAGCGAAACAACTGACTTATTGGAAATAATACATACCGATGTATGCGATCCAATGAGTGTTAAGGCTTCTGGCGGTATCGTTATTTTCGACCTTCACAGATGATTTGATCAGATATGGGTATATCTACTTGATGAAACATAAGTCTGAAATAGTTGAAAGGTTCAAAGAATTTCAGAGTGAAGTGGAAAAATCATCGTGACAAGAAAATAAGGTTTCTACGATCGATCGTGGAGAAAAATATTTGAGTTCTGAGTTTGGTCTTCTATTAAAACAATGTGGAATAGTTTCACAAATTCATGCCACAGAACACCACATCATAATGGTGTGTCCGAACGTCATAACCGTACTTTATTGGATATAGTACAATCTATGATGTTTCTTACCGATTTTCCAATATCGTTTTGGGATCATGCATTAGAGACAGCTGCATTCACGTTAAATAGGGCACCATCTAAATCCGTTGAGACGACACTATATGAACTGTGGTTTAGCAAGAAACCAAAGTTGTCATTTCTTAAAGTTTGGGGCTGCGATGCTTATGTGAAAAATTTTCATCCTGATAAGCTCAAACCCAAATCGGAGAAGTGCGTCTTCATAGAATACCCAAAGGAAATTGTTGGGTACACCTTCTATCACAGATCCGAAGGCAAAACATTCGTTGCTAATAAATGGATCCTTTCTAGAGAAGGAGTTTCTCTCGAAAGAAGTGAGTGGGAGGAAAGTAAAACTTAATGAGGTAATTGTACCTTCTCCCTTATTGGAAAGCAGTTCATCACAGAAATCTGTTCCTGTGACTACTACACCAATTAGTGAGGAAGCTAATGATGATGATCATGTAACTTCAGATCAAGTTACTACCGAATCTCGTAGGTAAACCAGAGTGAGATCCGCACTGAGTGATGCGGTAATCCCATTCGGAGGTCATGTTACTTGACCATGATGAACCTACGAACTATGAGGAAGCGATGATGAGCCCAGATTCATAAAATGGTTTAAGGCCATGAAATCGAGATATGATCCATGTATGAGAACAAAGTATGGACTTTGATGGATTTTCCGATGATCGGCAAACCATAGAAAATAAATGGATCTTCAAGAGGAAGGCGGACGTTGATAGTAGTGTTACTATCTACAAAGCTAGACTTGTCGAAAAAGGTTTTTGACAAAGTTCAAGATGTTGAATACAATGAGATTTTCTCACTCGTATCGATGCTTAAAAATCTGTCCGAATCATGTTAGCAATTGCGGCATTTTATGAAATCTGGCAAATGGATAAACAAAACTGCATTCCTTAATGGAGTTATTAAAGAAGAGTTGTATGTGATGCAACCAAGAGGTTTTGTCGATCCTAAAGGTGTTAACAAAATGTGCATCTATGGACTGATGCAAACATCTCGGAGTTGGAATATACGCTTTGATAAGTTGATCAAAGCATATAGTTTATACAGACTTGCGGTGAAGCCTGTATTTACTAGAAAGTGAGTGGGAGCACTACAGCATTTCTGATAAGTATATGTGAATGACATATTGTATCGGAAATAATGTAGAATCATTCTGCAAAGCATAAAGGAGTGTTTGAAAGGAGTTTTTCAAAGAAAGACCTCGGTGAAACTGCTTACATATTGAGCATCAAGATCTATAGAGATAGATCAAGATGCTTGATAAGTTTTTGCAATGAGTACATACCTTGACAAGATTTTGAAGTAGTTCAAAATGGAACAATCAAAGAAAGAGTTCTTGCCTGTGTTACAAGGTGTGAAATTGAGTAAGACTCAAAACCCGACCACGGCAGAAGATAGAAAGAGAATGAAAGTCATTCCCTATGCCTTGGCCATAGGTTCTATAAAGTATGCCATGCTATGTACCGGATCTATTGTATACCCTACACGAGTTTGGCAAGGAGTACAATAGTGATCTAGGAGTAGATCATTTGACAGCGGTCAAAATTATCCTTAGTGGAATAAGGATATGTTTCTCGATCATGGAAGTGACAAAAGGTTTGTCGTAAAGGGTTACGTCGATGCAAGTTTTGACACCGATCGGATGACTCTAAGTCTCGATCTAGATACATATTGAAAGTGGGAGCAATTAGCTAGAGTAGCTTAAATGCGAGCATTGTAGACATAGAAAATTGCAAAATACATAACGGATCTGAATGTGAAAGACCCGTTGACTAAGACTCTCTCACAAGCAAAACATGATCACACCTTAGTACTCTTTGGGTGTTAATCACATAGCGATGTGAACTAGATTACTGAATCTAGTAAACCCTTTGAGTGTTGGTCACATGACGATGTGAACTATGGGTGTTAATCACATGATGATGTGAACTATCAATTTTAATCACATGGTGATGTGATCTAGATTATTGACTCTAGTGCAAGTGGGAGATCAAGGAAATATGCCTAGAGGCAATAATAAAGTTATTATTTATTTCCTTATTTCATGATAAATGTCTATTATTCATGCTAGAATTGTATTAACCGGAAACATAATACATGTGTGAATATATAGACAAGCAGTGTCACTAGTATGCCTCTACTTGACTAGCTTGTTAATCAAAGATGGTTATGTTTCCTAACCATGAACAAAGAGTTGTTATTTGATTAACGGGATCACATCATTAGTTGAATGATCTGATTGACATGACCCATTCCGTTAGCTTAGCACTTTCGATCGTTTAGTATGTTGCTATTGCTTTCTTCATGACTTATACATGTTCCTATGACTATGAGATTATGCAACTCCGTTTGCGGAGGAACACTTTGGGTACTACCAAGCGTCTAGCGTAATGGGTGATTATAAAGGAGTACTACAGGTGTCTCCAAAGGCGGATGTTGGGTTGGCGTATTTGAGATTAGGATTTGTCACTCCGATTGTCGGAGAGGTATCTCTGGGCCCTCTCGGTAATGCACATCACTTAAGCCTTGCAAGCATTACAACTAATGAGTTAGTTGTGAGATGATGTATTACGGAACGAGTAAAGAGACTTGCCGGTAACGAGATTGAACTAGGTATTGGATACCGACGATCGAATCTCGGGCAAGTAACATACCGATGACAAAGGGAACAACGTATGTTGTTATGCGGTTTGACCGATAAAGATCTTCGTAGAATATGTAGGAGCCAATATGGGCATCCAGGTCCGCTATTGGTTATTGACCAAGAATAGTTCTAGGTCATGTCTACATAGTTCTCGAACCGTAGGGTCCGCACGCTTAAGGTTTCGATGGCGGTTATATTATGAGTTTATGAGTTTTGATGTACCGAAGGAGTTGAGTCCGGATGAGATCGGGACATGACGAGGAGTCTCGAAATGGTCGAGACGTAAAGATCGATATATTGGACGACTATATTCGGAGTTCGGAAAGGTTCCGAGTGATTCGGGTATTTTTCGGAGTACCGGGGAGTTACGGGAATACGGGGAAGAGTATTGGGCCTTAATGGGCTTTAGTGGAAAGGAGCCAGGAGGAGGCGCGCGCCCCTCCCAAGCCCAGTCCGAATTGGACAAAGGGTTTGGGGCGCGGCCCCCCTCTTCCTTCCTTCTCCACTTCCCTCTTTCCCCCTTGACCTAGTTGGACTAGGAAAGAAGGAATCCTACTCCCGGTGGGAGTAGGACTCCTGGCGCGCCTCCTCCTAGGGCCGGCCTCCTCCTCCCTCCCTCCTTTATATCTGGGGCAGGGGCACCCATAGACACACAAGTTGATCTACGGATCATTCCTTAGCCGTGTCGGTGCCCCTTCCACCATATTCCACCTCGGTCATTTCGTCATAAAGCTTAGGCGAAGCCTGCGCCGATAGAACATCAAGATCGTCACCACGCCGTCGTCTTGTGGAACTCTCCCTCGACACTCGGCTGGATCGGAGTTCGAGGGGCGTCATCGAGCTGAGCGTGTGCTGAACTCGGAGGTGCCGTGACGTTCGGTACTTGGATCGGTCGGATCGTGAAGACGTCGACTACATCAACGCGTTGTACTAACGCTTCGCTTACGGTCTCACGAGTGCGTGGACAACACTCTCCCTCTCGTTGCTATGCCATCACCATGATCTTGCGTGTGCGTAGGAAATTTTTGAAATTACTCGTTCCCCAACAGGGGTCCCGAACTGTCGTCTAGGCGGATGGTAACAGGAGACAAGGGACACAATGTTTTACCCAGGTTCGGGCCCTCTCGATGGAGGTAAAACCCTATGTCCTGCTTGATTAATATTGATGATATGGGTAGTACAAGAGTAGATCTACCACGAGATCAAGGAGGCTAAACCCTAGAAGCTAGCCTATGGTATGATTGTTGTAATGTATATGTTGTCCTACGGACTAAAGCCCTCCGGTTTATATAGACACCGGAGATGGCTAGGGTTACACAGAGTCGGTTACAATGGTAGGAGGTCTACATATCCGTATTGCCAAGCTTGCCTTCCATGCCAAGGAAAGTACCATCCGGACACAAGCCGGAGTCTTCAATCTTGTATCTTCGTAGTCTTGGAGTCCGGCGGATATTGATAGTCCGGCTGTCCGGACACCCCTAGTCCAGGACTCCCTCAGTAGCCCCTGAACCAGTCTTCAATGACGATAAGTCCGGCGCGCATAATGCTCGGCATTGCAAGGCGGGTTCCTCCCTTGAATAATCCAGAGAAGATCATGAACACCAGGATAGTGTCCGGCTCTGCAAAATAAATTCCACATTCCACTGTACAGAGAATAAAATGTACACTTAGCTCAATCTGCTGACGTATTATGCGGCGTGACATCACCCCGCAACCAAGCCTTTGTTTTGAATCATTTTTTTACTATACCACCTCAGCATGTTTAGCAAAGCGGTTTCCTTGGCACATCTTGTCAAATCAGAGATCGTGTTCCCCTTATTCCGGGATTCTCATCAATACGTGCATGGGTAACCCAACCGTTCCCGTCGCCACGCCTCCTCTATCGAAGGGGAATCCTAAACGGTCACGGAGACGGCCCTTGGTATTTCTTCCCCTTTATAAGAGGACCAAGGCTCGCCATTGTTCTTCAATCTCGCATCGAATCTCTTCCCCGCTCCCAGTTCCAACACCCAGAGCCTCAGATTCGAGTGCTTCGGATCCTCAATCATGTCCCGCTCCGACCTCCAGGGCCGGTGGATGCCCTCCTCCGTCACGGAGGAGGACATATTGAAGTTGCGTGAGGCCAAGTACCTGGCCTACGAGGTTTCGCATAGGTTGCCTGCCCAAGGGCAGGCTGTGCCAGCCCCCGAGCCCGGTGAATACGTCGTTTTCGTATCCCACCTCCGTCGGGGTTTAGGCTTCCCGACGGATCCCTTCGTGAGAGGGCTCCTGTTCTACTATGGGCTGGACTTTCACGACTTGGCTCCGGAGTCCATCCTCCATATCTCCGCATTCATTATTGTCTGCGAAGCCTTCCTCCGCATCATTCCCCACTTCGGCCTATGGCTGAAGACCTTCAAGGTGGAGCCGAAGATGATTGGGGGGCGTCAAGCGGAGTCTTGGCGAAGCGACCATAAGCAAAAGGTCGATGCCCCATGGCCCGAGGTTCCTTCAAGAGGAACTTGGGCTGTGGCAGCGGAGTGGTTCTATATCACCGCTCCAAGGGCGTGAGGCAAAAGCCGCCGCCTTTATTCCGCCCGGGACCTCCACGCCAACCGATGTCGTGGGTCGACCAAGGAGCTCAATTGGGGCCGTCGAAGACGTGCCCTCACTTGCGAGGCGGTTCGAGATCTCCAAGCGAGGGAGATCAACCTGATCAAGGTGATGCAGGTTATGCTAATCAGGCATCTTCTACCCT
The DNA here is from genome assembly GCA_021437245.1 of Aegilops speltoides. Taxonomy (NCBI): domain Eukaryota; kingdom Viridiplantae; phylum Streptophyta; class Magnoliopsida; order Poales; family Poaceae; genus Aegilops; species Aegilops speltoides. Next base: position 55,841,393 of record CM038144.1, on the reverse strand, counting down.
GCAAACGCCGTCCTCTCCATCTATGGGAGTTGAACCCGGAGGGACCTCGAATTCTCCAACACTTCATGGGTGCGACACCCGTGGAGATGTACAAGTTGTTATTCGGACCACATGTGGTGTGTCCGGATTTAGCCGAGATGCGCAGCCTAAGCGCGATCGCCCGGATACTCAGGTAAGTAGCTCAGAGTCCGGACATTCTGTTTATGTGCCTTTCTAGAGTTCGCCTCCTGACCCTTTGCTCTTCACAGGAATGGGTGGCGCGATCAAGGCTAATAAGGTGTCCGGCCCCCCTCCCAGAGACCGCACTGGAGCCCGTGCTGGTCAGAATGTTGGAGGTTGCGCCCACAGAGGGGGGCGACGGGGAAAATAGAGGAGCTAATATTTAGCCCAAAGGGGCGACTGAAGAGGGGGGAACCAAGAACCCCTCCCTTCAGGGGGAGAAGAGGACCGCCTCCGAAGATCCGGAGGCCAAAGCCCCTAAGCGTGGAGATCTTCCTCGGGGGGTCCGGCGCCCGGAAAGAATCCGGACGCACAATCACCACCAAAGGATCGGCCCTCGAGCGAGCCGTGAGTATGAAAGAGGGAGTTAATTAGTAAGGAAATACCTTCATTTGTGCTTCTGTAGGTAACGAAATATTTATATTGCAGTTCGGATCTGCAGCCTTCTCGAGATGAGTTCATCTTGGGGACCTTCTTAGGAGATGATGGAGAGCGATCGCCTCCGTCTGCATGCGCCACCAGATGAGGCGAAGCGAACCCGAAGTGTCATCACGGAGGTATCCCGAGTCCGGAGGGCGAGAGAGTTCGGCACCTACTAGTGTCTGCGGAGGCGAAGAATCTGCTTGAGAGGGCATCCATTTGAGGAAGATCACCGTGCGTTAATGCGTATGGTGATTGGAAGGATTTAAATCCGCCGAGCGCGAATTATGTAATGCCGCCATGAGTTTGCTGGCGGGATTTGAGGTATCTTGAGAATGGCGCACCCTTTGTCTTTTATTAGTTTTGCATATAAAAAATGCGCGCTGTATAGATAGTAGCCCCTGAGACTCAGTAGGTTGTCGGAAACGACAGTGTACCGAGGATCGAAATCTAAAGGAATGAATTCCGTCGTTCCTATGCAGGTGGCAGATAGTCTGGGGGCTAGCTGGACTAGTGAGTTTGCCGAGTTAAATCGGCAACTTGACTTGGCGAATCACGGACATCGCACTTGTCAACAAAGCGACTTGACGAGTCGCAAGGTAAAAGAGTTCTCCGCAGCCGCTTTATTAAAATTGAAGCCCTCCTCGATAAATTATATGTTGTTTATGCACAGACGGTGCTGCTTGCTGTGGAGGGCCTTTGGGCGAACTTGCTCGAGCTAAGGAGCAAGCCCGAAGGAGTGAAGCGGCTGCCTCGGGCGGCGAGGAGTTGAAAGCGAAAAGGCTGCGCCTTTGCCTAAGCGAGGGCCAAGGTGGCGAATTGGCCATGAAAGTAAAGGATGCTGCCGACCGCAATGAGGCTCTTGAAAAGGAGCGCTTATCGGAGCGGGAAGACCTGAAGAAGGCCACCGCCGAAGCCAAGGATGCCCGCTCTGCAATGCGGGCGATGAAGGAGGAACTGCGCCAGGCCGGAGAGATCGTGGCTGGCAAGCCTTTTCTGCTGCGTTGACGGTTTATGGATGGGAAGTATGCTCAATTTGAGCGGCTGTGGAGTCCGGAGGATCCGTATATGGACTTAGCTGCAAGTGCGGCCGATGCCGTTAAGCACTTCCGGAGCCAGGAGGATCACGAGACGGAAGAGCTATATTGGTCTCAATTCCACAGTCCGGATCGCTCACTTCCATTGACGGACCGGTTGGCCGAATGGGCTAAGCTAAATAGATTGTCCGGACTTGCCATGACTGACATCGTGGCCCATGTCCGGCGAGAGGTCCAAGGCGACGAGCTACTTGACTTCTGCAGCAATTCCTTGGGCGGTGCCGCATATAAAGGACATGAAGCGGTCGGCTGCATCGAGGCGCGCGGATGGCTCTTGCCCGTGTGAAGGCGCATTGTCGGAGATGGATGCCACCGCTGTTGCCTCCCGAGGTTCGATGAAAGCCGACTCCTGCCGAGCACTACCGGGAAGTTATGCGTGGCGCTCGTGTAATAAAGTCGCGATGCTCGAAAATATCACGTTCAAATGAGCGTATTAGCTTGTAAAACGATGATTATGTTATAACTGCTTTTTATACTTGTGCGTCCCAAGTAGTAAAACTTCTCTGTCGGCCGTTTACGTATACTTTTGTATAACTTGAAAGATTGCAGTCTTGACCCCCACGCGCACAAGGTGCGGGGTGTTCGCAAAAATAGCGCGTTTTCACACTTAATCCAACGTCTCGGTCTGTTTAAGGAGGTGGTAGCGTAGCGAACTAGGCAATCCGGACTATAATGCTTTATCACTTTCACTTAGCGATGGAGCTCGAGGTGGGGCTACGATATAGCCCTGGTGGCACCGCACATCTCCGGATTCGAGTGCGTATGTGCTGACCGGAAACGGTCCTTCGTCAAAGCGAAATTCTAAACATTCCGATAGTCGATCGAGTGGTTGACGGACTCTCTTTATCATGACGATCGGTTTCGGCTTTCTCTCTTGAGGTGCTCGCCCGGCGAACTAGGGCACAATCGCGATAGTTCTCTTGGTGCGCGTTAGCGATGATCTGGAACGTAAGGCAGCAAAACACAGGAGCCGGGCAAACCCAACATTTGACCAAAGACATGATTCGGAGCTGATGCATATAATGCCTAACTCGAGACGCCGAACACTCCCTAAGGTGTTCGGTCTTATTAATAATGGGCAGAACGATGCCCTAAGCCCCTAGTGTCCAGGTACAGGCATGGTCTTCTGACGCGGTCGATGCCAAAGCATCGGGCTCCGCTTTGGCTAGGAAGAAACCAAGGGAGAATAACAACAAGAGACAGTAAAAAAGGTCTACATAGGGTCTTAATTTGAAAAGAATCCTTGCAACGGGTCCCTACTGCACGTCTGCGCCTATGTCTCCGTTGTGCCGTTATCCTGGACGGGTATGCACGTTGTTCATCTGTAGAAAGAGAGGAACCTTTAGTTTTTAAGAACAGTTCGTGCGAAAAATATGTAAAATAAGATATATAAATAGTTAAAGCAAGGTTTATATGAAACCGCGATTGTTTGTGCGCGCAGCCCCCTGTGAAGGGGTATGCGGCTAGGGAGCCCCTAGCTTTCTTGAGGCGGATTCGTCTATCCGAGTCCGGGTCCTTAAGTGACCCTCGCCTTTGAAATGGCGCCACGCGGACCGGGCATCTTGAGTGTAAGAGGCAGCGTGTCGCGGTATGGCGTTGAAGCGGACAAAAGCCTTTCGTCCCAAGAGTGCTTGATATTCACTTTTAAATGGGGCGATGTGAAAAATTAATTTTTCGTCGAAAATTGTTCGGCGATCGAACCCGACTTCTAGTAATATAGAGCCCATGCATTTGGCGTGAGGGCTGGCGTCACTCCTTTGAAGGAAGTGCGGCTGTGTCGGATTTTGGTTGGGTCTATCCCCATCCTACGGATTGTGTTTGAATATAGCAGGTTTAAGTCACTGCCTCCGTCCATTAAGGCGTTAGTAAATTGTAATCCGTCTATTATGGGATTCAATATCGAAGTCCGTCCGCATTTGAACACTTCGGAATAGTCGGTGGTCGAAAGTGATTGGTTTTGATATCCAATCTCTACGATCTGCTTTGGGTTGGACATGCCAAGCTCTTTTTAGAAAGTGCCGCACTATTTTTCCGTGTTATCACATGAAGTGAGTTTCTGCTTTGACCCCTTGTGGGAAAGTCTTTTGTTTTCGGTGCTGCCTGCTGGTGGGGTTTATCTTCTTAAGCTTGACGCGTCGAGCCCCTTGTGTTCGACATTTAGTCGGCGGACTGTTTAAAACCCAACAATCCTGTGGGTGTGATTTGCGAGCCTTAGAAGTCTTGTGGATTTGGCATATCCGACCCAAAATTTTGTTTAAGTTGGACAATTCGTCATTGTCATCCTTAAGAGGCTGTGTTTTATTATTGGGCCGCGAGCTTTTGAATCCGGCGTTGACTGCCGCGCTCTTTGGGCTTTTCTCTTTATTCCGGCGCTGCTCTTTTCTGCGCCGTGATTTTCTGTTTCCATCTCTTATCTCTGATGTACTTGGGTCGCTGGTGCTGCATCGTGCTAACCAGCTATCCTCGCCCGCATAGAAGCGGGTCATGAGGCTTGTTAGTGCGGACATTGTCCTCGGTTTCTCTTGACCGAGGTGCCTGGCGAGCCATTCGTCTCGGACATTGTGCTTGAAAGCTGCTAAGGTTTCGGCGTCCGGACAGTCGACTATTTGGTTCTTTTTCGTAAGGAACCTGTTCGAAATTTCATGTCTGACTCTCCGGGCTGTTGAGTTATATGACTTAGATCATCTCATCCGGAGGACGGACATAAGTCCCTTGAAAATTTGCTCTAAACGCGTCCTCGAGCTCTTCCCAACTTCCAACAGTATTTTCTGGGAGGCTTTTAAGCCAATGACGGGCTGGCCCTTTGAGCTTGAGGGGTAGGTACTTTATGGCATGGAGATCATCTCCTCTGGCCATATGTATATGTAGTATATAATCTTCTATCCGGACTCCGAGTGCATTGTTCCATCGTAGGCCTCTATGTTTATGGGTTTAAATCCTCTTTGGGAATTCATGGTCCAAAGACCTCGTCGATGAAACATAGTGGGTGTCTGGCGCCCTGTATTTGTGTGTGCCGCTATCATCGGACACTTGACGTGTTGCCTTGCTTCCTGGGGCCTTCTCCTTTGGCCCGTAGATGGATCTGGTTGGGCCATCTATCCTTCCAAGTTCGTTGGTTGGTTTATGTGTGGCGCCGCTGTCAGAATTTGGCCTATCATCTGGTCGTCTATCCAGCCAGGCAGCCCCTTTATTTTTGGATGGTGGGGGCTCTATGGCCTCCTCGTCGAATTCTGGTAGCAGCTTGCGCTTCGGGTAGCTCTTTGATTGGTGGCCATTGCCGTACTTATCTGCGGTTTTGAGCACTTTGCTCCATCTCATTCTGAGTGTGTCTTCCGCTGTTTTGAGCCTCCATTTTCCTTCTTGAGCTTCTTGCGATCTTGTGAGTCTTTTCCGAAGGTTCTTACTCTCTGGCGACGTGTCCGGCATAATGTCGTCCGGACTGTTCTCGCCGGGCTTGGATTGATTATCTGACTCGTCATGTTCGGACGGTTGCTTATTTGTGTGTTCGTCGTCTGCTTGTGAGCCCTGCCGTATCGCGGGCTCCTTGGGAGCATTGTTGTCGTCGAGGCGGGACTTAGGGCGGCGTCTGCGCCATCGTTTTGGTCGTTTATCGGCGTGGTCATCTTCTGCCGCGGCCCGTTGATCCTCGTTATCGCTCTCCTTTGGGGTGTCTACCATATATATGTCATGTGACGAGGTAGTCCTCCCGTGCCTTATAGGCTCTGTTTCTTGTTCGTCTCCAGCATTGTCGTCTATTCCGTCAATGTCTTTGGAGTTAAGGTCTAGCATGTCGGTTAGATCATCGACAATGGCTACAAAAGTGGGTGGTGGGTGGGCTCTGAATTTCTTCGTCGTCCGTTCCCCAACCATCCTGGCCATAGTCCGGCCAAGACTCTCCTGATAACGAGAGATGCTTTAGTGAATTCAAGATATCGCTGAAAGGCGAGCATTGGAAGATGTCCTCGGCGGTGAATTCCATAACCGGCGCCCAATCCGGATCGATTGGCAGAGGCGCGGGAGGTTCGGAGTCCGGCAAGGAGTCCGGCGCCTCGGAGTCACGAGTTTTGCGGGGGACAAGATTAGTGTTCGGCTCCATCGCCGTGGATGTTGAAGCCCCCAGGGCGGCGCCTATCCACCGACCCTCGATCTGGGCGATCGGCTCCGGGCTAATGGCCGAAGCGGATCCGTGTGGGGCCACCAAGGCACTGTTCGGCGGCAGAGCTAGATCATGCCCATCGTCACAGTGCGGCACGCTCGGCTATGGCTCGAGTCCTTCGAAGATCAAGTCTCCGCGGACATCGGCCGTGAAGTTTAAACTTCAAATCGACTGGCGGCGGGCGTAGCTTCGATCTGCTCGGATGGCCAAGTGAATTGGCCCGCGATGCGGCCGCCCGAATCTGAAGATCTGTCCGGGAGAAAAGTCTCACCACAGGACAGCGTTGTTGGTTGAAGATGCCATCAAGCCTATCGGTGGCGACACGGAGGAACTCTCAATGAAAGCACCAATGTCGGTGTCAAAACCGGCGGATCTCGGGTAGGGGTCCCGAACTGTGCGTCTAGGCGGATGGTAATAGGAGACAAGGGACACAATGTTTTACCCGAGTTGGGCCCTCTCGATGGAGGTAAAACCCTACGTCTGCTTGATTAATATTGATGATATGGGTAGTACAAGAGTAGATCTACCACGAGATCAAGGAGGCTAAACCCTAGAAGCTAGCCTATGGTATGATTGTTGTAATATATATGTTGTCCCTACGGACTAAAGCCCTCCGGTTTATATAGACACGGAGATGGCTAGGAGTTACAGTCGGTTACAATGGTAGGAGATCTACATATCCGTATTGCCAAGCTTGCCTTCCACGCCAAGGAAAGTACCATCCGGACACGAGCCGGAGTCTTCAATCTTGTATCTTCGTAGTCTTGGAGTCCGGCGGATATTGATAGTCCGGCTGTCCGGACACCCCCTAGTCCAGGACTCCCTCAGCAGCGCTTAGGAGGGCGTGTACAACCCCACTCATTATTACGCGAGAGTGTCACGAGCGGAGACTTGAGGGATGCTTCTTGTCCCCCAGGCGGGGACCCGCCCCGCGCATATCCCGACCACCGTTGGGGCGTCTGGAAACCAGGACATGACCAGGGGTAAGGGGCTACGTGGGCGGTGGTCAGGTGGTCGCAGGCCCTCGACCGGGGAAGGGCTCGCCGGTGCCTTCCCAGGTGGAGGACCCACTTATGGATGGCATGCGCCACCGCAGTGGTGGCGCCCTACGCCTCGCGACGCGGGGGGAGCCCTAGCGTCGGGCTCCCTCGCTATGCAGTGCACGCTCGCGCGACCTCCCGGCGCGCCCTGCCTGCCCGGGGCGGGGGGCCAACGTCCAGAGGTGCGTCGCCATGGCACGGTTTACCTGCGATCCAAGGTTAGCGCGACATGTTCCAAAGATATTGGTTGTAACTGGCGACCGTTGCTGTTGAAGGCATCGGCGAGGCATTGGATCGGCTCATAAGGGGCCCCGGCCCCATGTGGCATCGGCGATCTCGACGTCCGGGCCAATGAGGGGAAAGCGTGCGGGCCTCTCCTTTGCTCATACAGTGAGCCCACCGATGGCGACATAGAGGCACCAGGGGCCATCATCCTGAGGCCAGCCCCCAGTCCCTCCGGTCCGCCGCCCACCATCTCCGGTGCCTGGTTGCGTCGACTGGGAGTGGTCCTTCATCGCGGCTCCTTGGGTGGCCGCCAATCTCGATCGTATTCTAGGGGACGCGTCTTGAGCCGGGCGGGCGAGAACACACACGAGATCGCCACAGCGGGACCCTTCGGGCTCCCTTCAGAAGGACAAGCATACGCAGCAAGGGCAGGCGCCGATCCCTAGTGGCGTCCGTGACGCAGGCATGGCGCGAGAAGGCTCCACGCCCTTGTAGGCGGCATCGAGTAACTCAACGAATTGGCCAAGCAAGGCGTTGTGGCTGCCTTCCGCTAGCTGGCATCTTAGTAACTCCCGCGCCATGAGGAGCACAGTGTACATGTTCATTAACCCGTGGCGAGCGTGTGAGGACGATGCTATGGACCACGCGGTGGCGCGATTGTGGCGCCGCACGGGAGAGGGCAGTGGCGGGCCCCGTCGCCGACGGCCGGCGACGCCGGCGGCATCGTTAGACGCAAGGAGTATGGACTGATGATGAGCTCCGTGGCTGGGGGGCACCGCCTGGGGGGCGTGAGTGGCCCAACGCCCAGCGCAAGCTCGGGGAGCCTCTACCATGGGTGCGACGGAGCAAGGTCAAAACGTGGTTGGTGAAGGGGTGAGTATCTCGACACACCTCTACCTGGCGTGCCAAATGTCAGATTCGGGGCTCCGCAGACCCAAGAAAGGTTCAAACTCTGGGGCATGTGTGAAGAACTCAACCTCTCCAGCCAACCAGCTTGGCACCCCCAGGACCTAGCTCGACGAACAAGGAAGAAGATGGACACGACAGTTTAGCCAGGTTCGGGCCACCTTGCGGTGTAAGACCCTACTCCTGCTTTGTGGTGGATTTGCCTCACGAGGGGCTAAGGATGAACTAGTACAAGGTAAGAACAACCTCGCGAGATCTGCTCTGGTGAGGGTGGAAGGGGGCTCCCCACTACGGTGGTGGCTAACCGATACTTATAGTGGCCTCGGTTCTCTTCCCCCAAAAACGACGGTAGGAAGGGATCCCACAGTGGCCAATTTGAATGGGGACAAGTAGTACATATTATCCTAACGAAAGGTGGTCTTTGCCTGCAAAGCTTCTGGTCGTGACACTATGGTGGGCTCGGTGATGACATCCGTCCTGCCGTCCTAGAGATCTTGGTCTCGTTGCACCGGAATGGAAACCTTTGCCAGATTCCTCGGGAACCCACGCCTGCGCTTGCCTCCTTAGCACCAAAGAGGAAACTGTCTTCTCTGCGCCCGCTGGCGCCGCCTGGCCTTGGTCGTTATGGCTTGCGTCATCCCAACATCATGAGGTTGGGCACCTGCATAGAAATCTCCGCTCCTCAGGAGGCCGCCTAGGGAGGCCACTCCCTCCGGAGGTCATGATGTCGCCCGCTTCGTGAGGCTTGGACCCTCGTGAGGGTCTTGTCTTGTTGGTGTGGTAGATGGGCCATACCAGGCCGTCGGTGGAGCCATGCCATGGGCTGCAGGCAGGCAAGTATGGGTACCTTGGTTCCCAGAACGCCGACAACGACATCAGGGCAGTACTCTACTACATCTACGTACCACATGCAATTCAAAGGTACAATAAGATCCGATGAAAAGATGCTAATGTAGTCAACAATAGCACACCCCTCCCCCCAGTGCAGAGTATTTCGGCTGGCTTGATATACAGGGAAGATGTGTCATAGCAGATAACCTTGTCATGTGAAACATTCAACACAATCCGCTATGCACCCTATGAAATATTGCTCATAAAATGGCACCACATCTCTTCAATGAGTGCAGTTTCACCACTCAGATGTAGGGAAGGATCCACAATGCAATTCGAGCATCACTGAATGTATCACTATTAATGCCAGACTGTAACCTGAAGGTTAGAATAAGAGGACAACTTCTGAAGCTGCCATAACTGATGCGACCGACATGGAAGGCGACAAATCTACTAGTCATATGGATGATACTGAAACAAAAATTGCACGTATCGCAAACTAAAAGAGCTCGACTACAACACATGTTATGATTAGAATCATTGGCGAAGATCCTGGAGATTTGCAGGCTTTGGACAGATGGGGAAATTCTTCCAGGACCTCTAAGTAGCACCTCACATATATCTGATGGTATCCAGTGCCATGGGTTTCCTTCTTATTTTACCTATAACCTTACAATGTGTAGTACACTACTTCAATGTCAAATAAAAATCAACGCCAGCTACTTTTTCATAAAAAAATATTGGTCCATAGACCATGGATAAACACAATGTCATTCTGAATATTTCCATAGTCCCTAAGAGAGTGCAGAATTTGCCCTTTTTGTGTCTTTGGCATGGATTCTCGATGGTACATGTGATGCCATAATGTAAATAGTCCTCAGGGTCCACCTTGGCCCTAATGTGGCACTCGTGATTGACACACTTGGGAGTCGGTGATGGTTAATCCCACAGATTGATAACTCTCGATCCAATTGGCCATGTTTGGCTCTTCAGCCTGAATATGGTGGCAAGACACGTAGGTGGTGTTGGAGTTCTATGTTGACCATCATCTCACCATTTTAATCCTTCATGCTCTTGGTATTTTTCTTTGGTGATTAGACGATGACGGAGCTACTTATATCATGCATCGCAAGGTTTTATCTCTACCACTACTCATTCAACAGTTTCAGTTTCTACCTCCTGGATCAACGATTAATGAATCTATTAAAGACCTTGTGGGATAGGTTGAATGTGTAAGCTTAGCTATTTTTTGTGGATATTTAGAAATACCTAGAGATGAGAAAGGTGGAGCAGTAAATGGTTTCTAATTTCTAAGGTAAAGTGAACATGCCAGATTATATTAGTTTGGTAAAAATAGATAAATGGTGCACTAATGCATGCGGTAGGAATATGGAGGTTCCTCACACCATGTATTCAAAATATCCCTTAGCATGTTTAGCTAATAAATACATTGCCATATTTGTTTCCCTAGGACAATGCTCAAAACAGACCTTAGTGTAAAGTTATGACATGGCAATTGCATGTGTTATTGAGTTGCCACCGCCCTCCATGATACCACTTACTTCCATGTAGTCAGAGTTTGTCACAAGTACTTTTCTATCCCATGCAAGAACAAGAGGATTCCAAAGGGCTTGAGCTTTAACTGTAGTGGGATCAAACAACTCTTTGTCGCCAAGAAAAGGCCACAATCATCATGCAAGATCATGCCAGAGCTACCTACACCTTCTTCCTTACTAAATCCTACATCAATGTTCAACTTTAAAAATTCTTCATTTGGTGTTGTCAAAATTGTCTAGCTTTACGTGAGTTTTTTTCTCTTTGATCAGATATAATAGGGTATGTTCTATATTGCTCCAGCAGCCAACTCCTTAAATTCCGCAGAGTTGGGCCAAACATCCTAACTCCATGGAGTTGATAAGGAGAAGTTGGATGGTCACGAAGTGCAATTTTGGAGGAGTTGAGGAGCTGGGGAAAGCCAACTCCCCGAGAAGAGATGGGGTGGAGTTGTCAGGCATTACCTTGCACTACCACCGCAAAGTGATCTCCTTCCCGCATACCGGTTCACAAACAGAAACTCTTGACCACATCTCACATCTCTGATCACTCTCACATCTTATCCCAATCCCACCACCAGACCATCACACGACGTCTCCGCAACCTTCTTACTATTGTTGCTTCACAACCACCACCCAGTCGCCACTAGGAGGATCTTCACCATCCACTCCCCCTCCACTTCCTCCCCTGGCACCTCCTCCGTAGAGGGTCATTTCCTGGTTTGTCATAGTTCGCGTCGCCCCTTTATTGCTCCACCGAGCCCACCATTGTCAAGCCCCCAAGCGCATGACGTGCTTCGCATGCGTCCCTTAGCTCGTCGGTGATGCGTCTCCAACGTATCTATAATTTATGAAGCACTCATGCTATTATCTTATCTATTTTGAATGTTTATGGGCTTTATTATACACTTTTATATTATTTTGGGACTAACATGTTAACCGGAGGCCCAGCCAATATTGTTGTTTTCTTGCCTATTTCAGTGTTTCGAAGAAAAGGAATATCAAACGGAGTCCAAACAGAATGAAACCTTCGAGAAAGTTATTTTTGGAACAGAAGCAATCCAGGGAACTTGGAGTGCAAGCCAGGGAAGCTTTGAGGAGGCCACGAGATAGGGAGGCGCGCCCACCCCTTGGGCGCGCCCTCCACTCTCGTGGGCCCCTTGAGGCTCCCCCGACTGACTTCTTTCGCCTATATATATTCCCATATACCCTAAAACCTTCGGAGCGAACAATAGATCGGGAGTTCCGCCGCCGCAAGCCTCTGTAGCCACCAAAAACCTCTCGGGAGCCTGTTCCGGCACCCTGCCGGAGGGGGAATCCATCACCGGTGGCCATCTTCATCATCCCGGCACTCTCCATGACGAGGAGGGAGTAGTTCACCCTCAGGGCTGAGGGTATGTACCAGTAGCTATGTGTTTGATCTCTCTCTCTCTCTCTCTCTCTCGTGTTCTCTCTATGGCATGATCTCGATGTATCGCGAGCTTTGCTATTATAGTTGGATCTTATGATGTTTCTCCCCCTCTACTCTCTTGTGATGAATTGAGTTTTCCCTTTGAAGTTATCTTATCGGATTGAGTCTTTAAGGATTTGAGAACACTTGATGTATGTCTTGCCGTGCTTATCTGTGGTGACAATGGGATATCACGTGATCCACTTGATGTATGTTTTGGTGATCAACTTGCGGGTTCCGCCCGTGAACCTATGCATAGGGGTTCACACACGTTTTCGTCTTGACTCTCTGGTAGAAACTCTGGGGCACTCTTGGAAGTACTTTGTGTTGGTTGAATAGATGAATCTGAGATTGTGTGATGCATATCATATAATCATGCCCACGGATACTTGAGGTGACAATGGAGTATCTAGGTGACATTAGGGTTTTGGTTGATTTGTGTCTTAAGGTGTTATTCTAGTATGAACTCTATGATTGATTGAGCGGAAAGAATAGCTTCGTGTTATTTTACTACGGACTCTTGAATAGATCGAGCAGAAAAGATAACTTTGAGGTGGTTTTGTACCCTACCATAATCTCTTCATTTGTTCTCCGCTATTAGTGGCTTTGGAGTGACCCTTTGTTGCATGTTGAGGGATAGTTATATGATCCAGTTATGTTATCATTGTTGAGAGAACTTGCATGAACCTTAGGCCTTGTTTCCTAGCATTGCAATACCGTTTGTGCTCACTTTTATCATTAGTTACCTTGCTGTTTTTATATTTTCAGATTACAAATACCTATATCTACCATCCATATTGCACTTGAATCACCATCTCTTCGCCGAACTAGTGCACCTATACAATTTACCGTTGTATTGGGTGTGTTGGGGACACAAGAGACTCTTTGTTATTTGGTTGCAGGGTTGTTTGAGAGAGACCATCTTCATCCTACGCCTCCCACGGATTGGTAAACCTTATGTCATCCACTTAAGGGAAATTTGCTACTGTCCTACAAACCTCTGCACTTGGAGGCCCAACAACGTCTACAAGAAGAAGGTTGTGTAGTAGACATCAGTCGGCGCATCATGGTCGATCTCCTGGAGGAGCTCTCCACCGAGGCCACATGGTTGCAGCAAGCGGTGAGGAAGATGGAGGGGTTGATCAGAACGATTTATAAGGATGGAACGACAGTGTAGGACAATGACACAGAGCGATGTAGATAGCCAGGGGCCTACTATAATCTGGTTTTGTTTTCTAGGGTCAATTATGCTAATATGTTGTACACCCATGCTTTCCAAGACCGGGCCTACCCTATCTCCTCTCCCACGACACAACCCACCATGCCTTCTCCCAAGTCACGATCGAATTAGGCCTGCCAAAATGGGACAAATCATTATACATGGGCTTTTCAGCCTAATAGGATTGCTCGAGAGTAGAAGCTATTGAACTGAATGGTTCACTCGCTCCAGAATTTATGGCGAGAAGTTTATGGTTGCGGAGCACTATCGAACATGGCCTTAGTGACCAAGGCCACAATCGGTTGAGAGGTTCTTGTCATTGATGAATGGTCTCACATTGCATGACATGTTGGTGCTCCCACCAGACATATCGCACTGCAACTAGACATATCACACCGCGTGGCCACCAAATCATTTGTTATATTACAAAACATATCCTCTAGAACCAATGAATATTCCCTCTGAAATGAGCATGTAGTATGGACAACCTAGGACGTACCCATATGCTCCCAAAATTCCTTCACACGCATACATAGGAAGAAAGCATGATGGGTACTCCATCAATCAGTGTTACATAATTGATATTGGCAACTGAGTTGCATATCTCAATAAGCTAAAGCCGCATTACATTGAATTGTGCCCAAAAACATCCTCCAATAATGGATCTTTATTTTCTTGTCCCACTATGGCCTTATCATTTTCCAAATTGAGTCAGGAGCTGACATCCTGTAGACACTTGTTCTTATTAGCTTCTGTTAGTGTTCATGCTGACACTTGGCTTTGGTATTGTAACCGCAGCGAGAAGACTCCCGTCTTTGTGAAATCGAGGAAATGAAATCATCCATCATCCCAATAGCTAAGGGGATATTCAGAATACGTTGAGCATAGTAGGCCAAAACACATCCCTAATCAATTATTCATCCAATGACTGAGTTTGTAGGTCAATTAATTTTGAAATTGATGTCATAAAAAAGTTGACTATTCTCACCGTCACTTATTTTATAAGGCTCTAGGGTTTCCAAATCATCCCATATATATTAATTCTTTACCCGACACCCACCCTCCAAATATGGCATCTCTTCCATGCCTAGATGCCTACCGAGAGTACTCTGCCTAGTGCCAACTGTACAAGCACCCCTTGTTAAGTTCATGTTTTAGTAAATCACCAAAAGGGTATTATTTTACTTCCATACTAAAGCTCATAAGGAATCATGCTATGCAAGTATCCACCAACATTGTTTAGACAACATGGCCAGAGTAATGCAAGTCCCAAATCCCGCTCCTCCATTCTATTTCCAATACACATATTCCATCACGCAAATTAGTGTATATACTTTTGTTGATCATCATCTACCCATCAAATTTGGGACATAATAGTTCAAATTCACTTACAACCCTACTTGCATATCTAGAAGGCAGACATGGCATATGCTGAAATAGCTTGAGGGGAAACTATTAACACCATTTCATTCCCATCAAAATAAAATTCTTCTCCTTCCATCCACTAAATCATCAACACACCCTATCGATTAAGTGTGGGAAGCAATTATATTTATTACACCAACCAAGGGGTCATCCAGGATATTTATCTGTTACTATTTTAGTAATAATATTCAAAGTAGTACAAACTTTAACTCTTGACTCAATTGTTCTACAAGGGCTGAAATGTATACATGATTTGACCTCAATTACTAGTTGCCTAGAGTCCACATAGTAGTCACTCGGAGCACTATGCAAACACAATATATTCATAGGAGTTCATGAATCTTCTGCAAATAATAAGTGAGGGACAACTAAGGCATCTCTGCACACCTTGACTCCCAAAAAAATTACGGAGTCCTCTTCATGCTTTAACAAGCTCGACAAACCTTGCCCCAAGTATGATAGGTGTGATCCAAAAAGGAATCATTAACCATAACATGATATTTCACTGGTGATATGCATGCTACCATAATACCAACCCAGCGGTCATCAAACCCCAGCTAAGCCAAAATCTTCTTTAGAAAACTCCATTCGACCAGGTTATATGCTTTATTCATATCAAACTTCATCGCACTAATTCCATACTTGTCAGTTTTCTTCTTTTCAATGGTGTGACAACACCCATAAGCCACTAAAACATTATCAGTGATTAAGCTTCTCTAGACAAACACATTTTATGTTTGTGGTGCGATCTTTGAGAGAATAGTTTTAAGCCTCCTCACACATATATGACGGCATGATACCTCATTTGTTGATCTTTTAGTTTTAACACAAGGATTTACCTTATTTAAAATATTCAGAACATGATCCACATGTGTAGATGTAAATTGTTATAATAGCTTGACGTAATAATCAACCTCATCCTCAATGCAGTATTCGACCCCATTGTTCAATTTTTATTCTTTTTTCTCTAGGTTGTTGTGAACCCATGGAACAAAGTTGTATTTTGACCACCATGATGGAAGATGGATCTTGAACCCCCCCCCCACACGCACACACAATTTCTCCAAGTACAAGTGACGAGGCTAAGGACTATTTCAAATATTTAGTCATCCAAGAACATAGTGAGCCCATAGTTATGTGATACTATCAAAAGGGGATCAAGTTTGTGCCGACATGTATTTCTTATTCTTTTTTCTCTAGGTTGTTGTGAACCCATGGAAGAAAGTTGTATTTTGACCACCATGATGGAAGATGGATCTTGACCCCCCCCCACACGCACACACAATTTCTCCAAGTACAAGTGACGAGGCTAAGGACTATTTCAAATATTTAGTCATCCAAGAACATAGTGAGCCCATAGTTATGTGATACTATCAAAAGGGGATCAAGTTTGTGCCGACATGTATTTCTTACAGTGTGCTTACAGGTCAAACTTCAAAGCCACTCAAACGCCTCCCATGTTCCTCATTATCTCTCACTGTTTTACACCATTGAGAGCAACCAACTCATTCCCATTTGTAGCCTCTGGCTCCACTTTAGAGATATAGCCATTTTGCCCAACTGTCATTTAGATACACCAAATCAACTCCATTCAGAGCCGTTGACGGGCCTATATACAAGCCTCTGTTGTCCGGTCGGAACCCAAACTACTCCTAACCAAATAATCTGAATGATGCCCAGTAGTGTGCACTCTCTTCCAGCACTAGTTGGAGCCTACGCTTGCTTTCTAGATGGACCATCCAAGCTATAAAGTTGCCACTTTGGGTTTAGTCGGTGCCTCCAAATTGTACGAAAAATTGGGCGACAGTCATTTTTTTTGGTCCAGCCAATAAATACCCCCACCCATCCCAGTTTCTCACTCAGCACTTCGAAGCCTGGTGTTGAGTTTCAAAGTACATTCTTCACCAACATTCATGTCATACCTTATATTTACTCTCTCATGTCTGCATCATCAAAACTAGGGTATCCTAGAAATACCAAAGGAAACAAACCCATCCAAATTTCATATCTACCCGGGGAAAATGTTACCAGAGAAAAGAATTCACAAAGCGATATCACAGGAACAACCCGGCCCAGAACCAACCTGCCTCGCGCCGAGACAGAAGCAAAGGACGTCAGCGATGACGCCCAGGGCCCCGAGCACCGACGTTCACGTACAACCCCTTAGAGGGGAAAAAGTCCACGAGCTGATGAAATTAAATCCCCGACCAAGCATTCAATACGGCCGCAGGCTATGGGCCACAAAGTATCACCGGCCTACCCTTGTAGATACGGGCAGGACAGGATGATAAGGTGCAGGCATTTTTGGTCAGAAAGAGATAGTGGGGTAGACTTCCATCTCTGGCCAAAAGATGGATGAGGGACCCACCATGATAAGATAAGTTTTGCGTCAAAGAGATAGTGGGGTAGACTTTCATCTCTGGCCAAAAGATGGATGAGGGACCCGCCATGATAAGATAAGCTTTACGTCAAAGAGATAGTGGGGTAGACTTTCATCTTTGGACAAAAGATGGATGAGGGACCCGTCATGATAAGATAAGCTTTGCATCAAAGAGATAGTGGGGTAGACTTTCATCTCTGGCCAAAAGATGGATGAGGGACCCACCAGGATAAGATAAGCTTTGCGTCAGGTAGTCGTCTGCATCATCAGGAAGGCGGAAGATAAATTGCAAAAAATGCAGGGCAGGCACCCGCTTACCCTTTTATTTGTTCACACATACTAAACCAGCCATTAAGGTACCCCCGGGCCTATGTAAGGGAAGGACTGTGGCCATTGTTCGACACGTGTCATCTCATTGTACTAACTAGCTCTACTACACACTCCACAAGTCACATGAGAACAAGGTAGTTCATCTAGTTTAGGAGAACGAAGAAATTGTGCTTGAGCACTTAGGCTAGGACCCTGAGCACCCCCATTCACTACAAACCTCGTATATTCAGTGACAAAAACCCTGGTGATGAAACATGAAATGTCGCCTAAAATCATTTTTTATGATGATCAACCGTCACGAGGTGTTTTCCTCCCGCGGTAGTGACCTCGGCAACTTTGGTGACGTTCCAGACTGATTTTAGGCAACGACTTTGGCCTTCACTAGGTGTGCCCATATTCTGTGATGATTTGTAGTATCACAGAACATAATTTGAAAACTAAAGATATTTTTTATCTCATTTGCTTATATTAAAATTCCCCAATGTCCTCGGCTAGGTCAAACCCCTAGGAGGCTGCCTCTCCCCTCCCCATCTGACCCAATCCCTTCCTGACCTAGCGCAGAGCAATACACATGGAGGCCACTGATACGTCTCCAACGTATCTATGACTTTTGATTATTTCGTGCTATTATATTACCAATCTTAGATACTTTTATGCAATTCTATATCATTTTTGTGAACTAACCTATTAACCCAGTGCCTAGTGCCGGTTGCTGTTTTTTGCTTGTTTTTGGTTTTCCAGAAAATCTATACAAAACGGAGTCCAAATGCTACAAAACTTTTTGACGATTTTTTTCTAGACATAAGAGACCCTGAAAGCATCCGGAGGAATATTAATTCTACATATAGATCCTCGTTGGGTTCGAGACTCTTACTTATTGAAAAAGGCTACAAACAATCCCCTATACTTGTGGGTTGTCACCCCTCCTGCTCCCCCGCACCACATCGTATCCACCGACGCCCAAATCCACCCCCTTCAACTCCCTCCCACCTTCGACAAAGGTTCCAATCCGATGGAGCCGCCCCGAATTGGCGGGATCCAACCCTCCTGGGAAGCTGCCACTAATTCAGACCGTGGATCCATGACATGGCACACAGTCGACCTGTCGCTGATGCCTTGACTCCCCTCATCTTGCTCCTTTGACGCTAACCTACCGATGCCACCGCTGAAAATGAAGTAACTCGGTGTGTGGCAGTGGCTGTGGTGGTGTGGATGTCTGAAATCAAAGGCACTGACACATGCGTCCGGTACTGGTTGGGCTCCCACCAATCGGCACAACTCGCGGCGAGGGTGTACGAAATCAAGGCGGTGGTGTTGTATGGGTACAAAGCGAAGCTCAACTTCCCATTTGGCACGTGCAATATCCGGACGCCCATTGAAATCGACCAACAAATGGTATCCCGATGTGAGGTAAGGGAGAACTAGGAGGCGTTCGAGCAGCTTGAGGTGGCACACGCAGATGAAGAGTAAATGGATGACAACCGGCGGATGCCTCCGGAGATCGTTGGTGGGGGCTGTGCCAGAAGGGGGTTAATGATGCTGACGAGGCCAAGCCATCTGGGAATAGGGGATCCAAGGCTGAAGTGATCGACCTTTCGTCAGACTATTTTAAAGTTGTAATCTGCAGTGCATTTTGAGCTAAAGTATGCCATCTATTGTTTATCTATTGTTATATCCATGTTTGCAATGTAACGCAGCTATGGATGTTGAAATATTTGTCTATATAAGTGATAAGGGTCCATATAAGGGCCCTACATTTCAAGACATCGGCCAGAGATGCACCGATGTACTTTAGTTTTCATAGTCATTTGAAATTATAGTTATAGTTTGATACCTGGTTAACAAGAAGGTCTATTTACATTCATACAGTCAATGTACCTTATTGTTTTTTCATTCAGGCTTAGTGTGATTATGTGATGAGGTTGTACATTTGTTGATCCTGTCATCTTTCTTATCGTACTTCAGGCAAATTGACAGACTATGAGAAGCTTAGGAATCAAAATATCAAGGAGAACGCAACTCGACTGTCGCAAATTGCCGTGGTTTTGTTACGGCAGATGTCCTAGTGTGAGGACTCAGTCGTGAGGCCAACGCATCTAAGAGGTAGCTTGAACGGGGTTGAGCGGGATGAGAGACGCGAGCTTTTACCTAGGTTCAGCCCCTCACTATGGAGGTAAAAGCCTACATCCTGCTTGATAGACATTGATGATGATGAAGATCTCGGTTACAGGGGCGGTGTTTCGCTACCTCTATCTTGAGAGCATCTACTTTAATCTTGTCCAAGACTTGTCTGTCTAAGCCTTGTCCATTTTGACCCCGACCCTCTTGGGGCGCCCTGCCCCTCCTTATATAAGTTGAAGGGGCGGTTTACATGTAGAGTCCAGGTCGGATTAAGACTTAACCTATTATGACTTCTTATCGCGAGCTTCTCAACACCCGGGCTTCTCACCGTGGGCTTCTTAACGCCTTGGGCTTCTTAACTCCAGGCGACTCATCTTCAGGGCTAATCTCCGAGACTCATCTCCGTGACTCCATGCATATGCCGGGTCACAATCTGCCGGGTCACAATTTGTCTGCTGGGTTACAATCTACTGGGTCATAATCTGCCTGCCGGGTTACAATTGTCTGCCAAGTTAGAAACTGTCTGCCAGCTAACAACTATCTGTCGGGTTAGAAACTGTCTGCCGGCTTACAACTGTTTGCCGGGTTAGAAACTGTCTGACGGCTTAAAAATGTCTACTGGGTTAAGTCCAGAGATGACTTAATAGGGCTGCTTAAGTCCGTAGATGACTTAATGTCATGAGCCGGGTTTAACCGCGGGTAATTCCCCTAACACAAATGATGCAGGAAAGGTCTAGAACCTGCTGGTTTAGAGCTTATCCATTCTAGTGCATGGAAATTAGCACGGGGGATGAATGTAGTGTCGCAGGGAAAAGGGGGTGTCTCTTCATACGAGGAAGCTGAAGATACGGATAGTGTCAATAGTTTGGATACTGGAGTTGTCACTTCTAAGATTGTATCATCTATGGAGGACCCAAAATCTACATCTCAGGTACATTTTATTTTACAATTACTTACTGGTTGCGTGACATTGTTATTTACGAACGTATGTCTTGTGACCTAAAATGTGTGAAGAATACACTTGTATACCTGTAGGAAGTACCTGAAGCTCTCAAGAAGACCCTGACACACAAGCTAGATGAATTGATGCTATGAATATTTTTGTAGCAGAGCTTCATGAATAGATCTAGTCTACCAAGATTGCACTTAAAGTCTAAACTAAAGAACATGAAGTTGTCCACAAAGGTAGCTAAGAGAAAAAAAAATTGCCGTCGAAAAGACTCTTCAAGATATTGAGGGAGCTCTTCGCTACATCATCAGGAAAGCTATCACAATAATTCATTACCCATAGCTAAAAAACATGGCCATCATAATAGTGCATTGTTTGAAGGTGATGAAACTATGTCCAAGTGTCTAATTTTTTTCTGACTCCATGTTAAAATCTCACATAGTTTGAGAGATAGTTGTTATGTTTCCAACGTAGTCTCTGGTGCGAGGGCTGAACTTGCATTGAAATTCAAATTTTGCACAAATTCATATAAAAATTGTCAAATTTTATAATTTTGTATCAATATGCTCGTCAGTTTTGCAAAATGAAATAAATTGAACATGCCTACAAACTGTGACGGTTATCGACGTCGTAGTTAGCATATGGTCTACAATGGGCCCACATGTCAGAATTGTTAACCGATCAAGCAACACATTCTCACCAAAAAAACAATGCCTGGTCCAACATGTAAGCAGCCATATCAGCAACTTCTGGGCTCATATGTCAGAGGTGTTGACCGGTCAAAACTGGCGTCTGACTTATTACTGACAGGACCGTCGACGATAAAACTCATAGAAGACCCACATGGAAGCAGCCGGTCAGCAACAGATGGCCCCACCTATCATAATCTTTAACTGGTCAAACCCATAGACCGATCACTCGTGACGGATTATCGTCACTAAAATGATCTTAGGTGAGGTATTGGCCTGTGATCGATAACATTCTAGGCCGTCACTGAAAACGACCATCAGTGACAATTTTGGGTTCGTCACCTAAGACACGTTCTAGCATGAGGAGGAAGTCGTACCATCAAGATTTTATATTTATGATGGCACTTCAGTGAAGATGGGG
Organism: Aegilops speltoides; assembly: GCA_021437245.1. Classification (NCBI taxonomy): domain Eukaryota; kingdom Viridiplantae; phylum Streptophyta; class Magnoliopsida; order Poales; family Poaceae; genus Aegilops; species Aegilops speltoides. The sequence goes on along the minus strand of CM038144.1, from coordinate 55,819,962 downwards.
GTGACGGCTAGAAAATGTCACCGGGGTATTTTTCGTGATGAAAAACGGTTTTACACGACACAAGTGAAATGTCGCAAAATAGACGAGATTTTATAGTGATTGAGCAACACATTGTAACACTTTACCACTTGTAATCCCCCATTTCCTTATCAATGAAGAACATCACATAGAGTTTTATGCTATAAATGACAGCTAGAATTTTCATATCAATGAAGAACATGACAAAGTTTTACACTATCAATGGCGGCTAGAACATGTATAAAATCCTTTTGTCTTCTATTTTCCTTACCCAAGGAATCAAGAGCATTTTAGTCCCTGGCCGAACACAAAAAATATAGGGTATCCTTGATCCCTGGTGTCTCGAGTTTACACTCTGACACCTCCCTAGATTTAAAGCCTACCTTTCAAACACCCAACCTCTCCAAATCCAGCAACCCATCCTATGGGAGTTTGAGTGTCAAGGAGATTATCTTTTGAAGCACAAGCAAGGGATTCATCCACCAAGCAACCTTATCTTAATACTTTTTGAAGGGTGTGTGTAACACCTTGGCCTCTCACTCAGACTATTGGTCGTTCCTCCTAGCGGGACCTAGACTGGCCTCAGAGGCCAAGGCTAGTCTTTCCCATGCAGTTTTTCCTCACTTATGTGCACATGGGAACAACTTCCTAGTCGGTCACCCATCCTCAAATTACCCCAGGCCAAGCACCCTTAATCTGGAGGTTCTATGGAGATGAGCTCCAGGAATAAGAAGGGGCACCTTATTTATATGAGTAGTCTATAAATCCTATTAACAAAGATGTCACATACACTCCCTTAAAGGATCTGACATCCTCATTGGCCTACCCATGTGTCTAGTGTCGGTACATGTGCCATGTCATGTGCCCTGACCATACGCCCCATGAACGCACCCACGTAGCCGAGAGGGCCGACTCTGGTACCATTTTGTAACACTTTGGCCTCTCACCCGGACGAGTGGTCGTTACTCCTAAGATGATCCAAACTGGCCTCAGAAACGAACACTAGTGTTTGTTGCACACTTTGTTCTCACTCATGTGCACCTAGGAACAACTTCTTGGTCTGCCACCCATCCTCAAATTATCCCAAGCCAAGCACGCTTAACCTGGAGGTTCTTTGGATGAGATTTCAGAAAAGAAGGTGCGCCTCCTATGAGTAGTCTATCAGTCCTATTAACTAGGACGTCGTACCTCCTAGATTAGTGATAACCCACAAGTATAGGGGATCGCAACAGTTTTCGAGGGTAGAGTATTCAACCCAAATTTATTGATTCGACGCAAGGGGAGCCAAAGAATATTCTCAAGTATTAGCAGTTGAGTTGTCAATTCAACCGCACCTGGATAACTTAATATCTGCAGCAAAGTATTTAGTAGCAGTTTTGTATTAATTGTAACAGTGGCAACGGTAAAGTAACTAAGCAGAGAGCCATATGTGGAAAGCTCATAGGCATTGGATCAGTGATGGATAATTATGTCGGATGCGATCCCTCATGTAATAGTTATAACATAGGGTGCCACAGAACTAGCTCCAGTTCATCAATGTAATGTAGGCATGTATTCCGAATATAGTCTAACGTGCTTATGGAAAAGAACTTGCATGACATCTTTTGTCCTACCCTCTCGTGGCAGTGGGGTCCTATTGGAAACTAAGGGATATTAAGGCCTCCTTTTAATAGAGTACCGGACAAAAGCTTTACCACTTAGTGAATACATGAACTCCTCAAACTACGGTCATCACCGGTAAGTATCCCGATTATTGTCACTTCGGGGTTAACGGATCATAACACATAATAGGTGACTATAGACTTGCAAGATAGGATCAAGAACTCACATATATTCATGAAAACATAATAGGTTTAGATCTGAAATCATGGCACTCGGGCCCTAGTGACAGGCATTAAGCATAGCAAAGTCACATCAACATCAATCTTAGAAAATAATGGATACTAGGGATCAAACCCTAACAAAACTAACTCGATTACATGGTAAATCTCATCCAACCCATCACCGTCTAGCAAGCCTACGATGGAATTACTCACGCACAACGGTGAGCATCATGAAATTGGTGATGGAGGATGGTTGATGATGACGGCGGCGATGGATTCCCCTCTCTGGAGCTCCGAACGGACTCCATATCAGCCCCGAGAGAGTTTAGGGCTTGGTGGCGGCTCCGTATCGTACAACGCGATGAATCCTTCTCTCTGATTTTTTTCTCCTCGAACGTGAATATATGGAGTTGGAGTTGAGGTCGGTGGAGCTTCAAGGGGCCCACGAGGGAGGGCCCCCCCTCGTGGACAGGGTGTGGGCCCCTGATGTTGATTCTTTCGCCAGTATTTTTTATTAAATCCGAAAAGTTGCTCCGTGGATTTTTAGGTCATTCCGAGAACTTTTATTTCTGCACAAAAATAACACCATGGCAGTTCTGCTGAAAACAGCGTCAGTCCAGGTTAGTTCCATTCAAATAATGCAAGTTAGAGTCCAAAACAAGGGCAAAAGTGTTTGGAAAAGTAGATATGACGGAGATGTATCAACTCCCCCAAGCTTAAACATTTGCTTGTCGTCAAGCAATTCAGTTGACAAACCGAAAGTGATAAAGAAAAACTTTTACTAACTCTGTTTGCTCTTGTTGTTGCAAATATGTAAAGCTAACATTCAAGTTTTCGGCAAAGGTTATGAACTAACCATATTCACAATAAAACTTAGGTCTCATGTTTACTCATATCAATGGCATAATCAACTAGCGAGCAATAATAATAAATCTCGGATGACCACACTTTCTCAAAACAATCATAATATGGTATAACAAGATGGTATCTTGCTAGCCCTTTTTGAGACCGCAAAACATAAATGCAGAGCACCTCTGAAGATCAAGGACTGCTAAACATTGTAATTCATGGTAAAAGAGATCCAGTCATAGTCATGTTCAATATAAATTAATAGTAATGCATGCAAATGGCAGCGGTGCTCTCCAACTGGTGCTTTTTAATGAGAGAGTGATGACTCAACATAAAAGTAAATAGATAGGCCCTTCGCAGAGGGAAGCAGGGATTTGTAGAGGTGCCAGAGCTCGATTTTGAAATAGAGATAAATAATATTTTGAGCGGTATACTTTTACTATCAACATAACAACCAAGAGATCTTGATATCTTCCTTGCTACACACATTATAGGTGGTTCCCAAACAGAATGGTAAAGTTTATATTCCCCCTCCACCAACAAGCATCAATCCATGGCTTGCCCGAAACAACGGGTGCCTCCAACTAACAACAATCCTGGGGGAGTTTTGTTTGCAATTATTTTGATTTGATTTGAGCATGGGACTGGGCATCCCGGTGACCAGCCATTTTCTCATGAGTGAGGAGCGGAGTCCACTCCTCTTGAGAATAACCCGCCTAACATGGAAGATACAGACAACCCTAGTTGATACATGAGCTGTTCGAGCATACGAAACATAATTTCATTTGAAGGTTTGGAGTTTGGCACATACAAATTTAGTTGGAACGGCAGGTAGATACCGCATATAGGACGGTATGGTGGACTCATATGGAATAACTTTGGGGTTTATGGATTTGGATGCACAAGCAGTATTCCTGCTTAGTACAAGTGAAGGCTAGAAAGAGACTGGGAAGCAACCAACTAGAGAGCAACAACAGTCGTGAACATGCATTAGAATTAATCAACACTGAGTGCAAGCATGAATAGGATATAATCCACCACGAACATAAATATCGTGAAGGCTATGTTGATTTTGTTTCAACTACATGCGTGAACATGTGCCAAGTCAAGTCACTCGAATCATTCAAGGGAGGATACCACCCTATCATACCACATCACAACCATTTTAATAGCATGTTGGCATGCAAGGTAAACCATTAAAAACTCCTAGCTAATTAAGCATGGCATAAGCAACTATAATCTCTTATTGTCATTGCAAACATATTTATTCATAATAGGCTGAATTAGGAATGATGAACTAATCATATTTACAAAAGCAAGATAGGTCGAGTTCATACCAGCTTCTCTCGTCTCAATCAATCCATCATATATCGTCATTATTGCCTTTCACTTGCACGACCGAACGGTGTGGATAGTAATAATAGTGCATGTGCATTGGACTTAGCTGAAATCTGCAAGCATTCAATTCAAGGGAGAAGACAAGGTAATATGGGCTCTTGGTTAAATCAACAATAATGCATATAAGAGTCATTCAACATTTTCATCATGGTCTTCTCCTCTCGACCCCCAAAGAAAAGAAAAGAAATAAAACTATTTACACAGAAAAGCTCCCAACAAGCAAAAGAAGAACGAGAAATCTTTTTGGGTTTTCTTTTAATTACTACTACTACAAGCATGGAAAGTAAGCTAGCTTAAAGGCTATAACTAATTTTTTTGTTTTTTCTTAAGGTTACTCAAACACACAAGAAGAAAGCAAGAAAAGAAAATAAACTAGCATGGATAGTACAATGAAAAAGTATGAGCACCGACAGCTAGAATGAGTGTGTGAACATGAATGTAATGTCGGTGAGAAATACGTACTCCCCCGAGCTTAGGCTTTTGGCCTAAGTTGGTCTATGCCCATGGATCAAAGTGGTAGCTGGGGTCGTACTGAGATGCAGCAGCTACTGCCTCACGGGCTGCAGCTTGGAGGCGGGATGCCTCCGTCCTCTCGTACTCGTTTGCCTCCTCCCTGGTTATAATATATCTCCTTTTTGCCTGAAAGTCAAGTAAACCAGGAGCAGGGAGAGCAACATGGACAGTGCGACGTCTATCAAAGATTAGTCGGTATTGGAGGAATTGTTCATTCCTCTCAAGAAACTGATGGTTAACAATGGCATTATAATCTAGATAAGCAGGCGGCAACTCCTGTCACGTCCATGTACGTGTATACCAAGATAATTAGCCACACGGGGTGCATAAATCCCTCCAAACAAGTCTCCATCTAAACCATTATTATGCAACCTACGTGCAACAATTGCCCCCAATTATATTGTTTATCACCTAATACAGCACTCTTGAGAACACTAAGATCTGGAACACACATGTGACAAGCTTTATCTTTACCGTTGATGCATCTACCTATGAAGAGAGCAAAATAATGTATAGCAGGAAAATGAATGCTCCCTATGGTAGCTTGTGCTATTTCTCTGGATTCTCCCACGGTGATACTAGCAAGAAAGTCTTTATATTCAGATTTACGTGGTTCATTGACATTGCCCCACTGCGGGAGTTTACAAGCAGTAGTAAAATCTTCTAGGTCCATGATATATGATTTATCATAAAGATCAAATAAAACAGTGTGAGAATTGCGCAAAGATGTGAATTTAAACCTTCTCACAAAGGAATCAGTAAGGTAGTAGAGTTGGGAGCACTTATCTGACATGAAGACCTCAAGGTCGGCATTACGCACATATGCATCAAATTCATCCTTAATGCCTGCCTTGACCATAAATTCCTCTGACGGTCATTCACAAGGCCGTACTTTAGCTTCCCTCGGTGGTTCATCGTCCGGCTCACGTATTGCAAGCCTGGGTCCTTGCTTCCTTGAAGAACCGCCCTGGTACATTTTCCTAAACATAATTCTTCCTGTGAAAAAATTCTGAAATTTTTAGTAACTCAAAATAAAATTGAACCAAACTCAACAAAATTGATAGCAACTACTCCCACAAGTGCCTAGAGACTATATCATGAATTAAAACTACTTGGGACCATATAAATTTGACATACAAGCTCAAGAACAGGGTCACCTTAACAGCAAAAATTTGCAATGAGTAAAGCACTAGAACAAAAACTAATTGGACCATTGGAGGAGTCACATACCAAAGAACAATCCCCCAAAGCAGTTTTGTGAATGGAGCTTTGAGCAGGGAGATCGAAAATGGCAGCAAAATGAGCTAGAACTCGTGCTTGAGCTAGATGGTGATTTTTTTTGGGAGGAAGATGAAGTGTGTGGGTGCAGGAATAAGTGGAGGGGGGCCACCATGGGCCCACGAGGCAGGGGCACGCCCCATGGGGGTGGGCGCGCCCTGGACCCTCGTGGCCAGGTGCTTGCTCCCCTTGTTGTGTTCTCAGTGCCAAATATTCTCAAATATTCTAGAAAAAATCGTATTAAATTTTCACGGCATTTGGAGAACTTTTATTTTCGGTATTTTTTATTGCATGGATAAATCAGAAAACAGACGGAAAATACTATTTTTTCTTTATTTAATCTAAATAACAGAAAGTAAAAGGAGGGTACAGAAGGTTGTGCTTTCTAACTTCATCCATCTCATGCTCATCAAAAGGAATCCACTAACAAGGTCGATCAAGTCTTCTTAACAAACTCATTCCAAATCGCATGAAACCAGAGAAATTTCGAATAACACTAAGTTACCTCAACGGGGATATGTACATCCCCAATAATAAGAATATCATATTTCTTCTTGACAGTAGGAAGAGGAAATTCAAAACTCCAATAATCATCGATGGAATTTTTCCAATAGAATTGATACTGTGAACTTGAGGATGTTTCCTCGGAAAGTGTACCGTATGCTCATTACCATTAATATGAAAAGTGACATTGCCTTTGTTGCAATCAATAACAGCCCCTGCAGTATTCAAAAAGGGTCTACCAAGGGTAATCGACATACTATCGTCCTCGGGAATATCAAGAATAACAAAGTTCGTTAAGATAGTAACGTTTGCAACCACAACAGGCACATCCTCACAAATACCCACAGGTATAGCAGTTGATTTATCAGCCATTTGCAAAGATATTTCAGTAGGTGTCAACTTATTCAATTCAAGTCTACGATATAAAGAGAGAGGCATAACACTAACACCGGCTCCAAGATCACATAGAGCAGTTTTAACATAGTTTCTTTTAATGGAGCATGGTATAGTTGGTACTCCTGGATCTCCAAGTTTCTTAGGTATTCCACCTTTAAAAGTATAATTAGCAAGCATGGTGGAAATTTCAGCTTTCGGTATCTTTCTTTTATTTGTAACAATATATTTCATGTACTTAGCAGAAGGATTCACTTTAAGCATATCAGTCAAACGCATACGCAAAAAGATAGGTCTAATCATTTCAGCAAAGCGCTCAAAATCCTCATCATCCTTTTTCTTGGATGGTTTAGGAGGAAAGGCATAGGTTTCTGAACACATGGTTCTCTTTCTTTACTGTGCTTCCTAGCAATGAAGTTTCTCGTATCATAACGTTGATTCTTTGATTGTGGTTATCAAGATCAACAGCAGGTTCAACCTCTACATCATCATTATTGCTAGGTTGAGCATCAACATGAACGTTATCATTAACATTATCACTAGGTTCATGTTCATCACCAAATTGTGTTTCAGCATCAGAAATAGAAATATCATTGGGATTCTCAGGTGTGTCTACAACAGGTTCACTAGAAGCATGCATAGTCCTATCATTTTTCTTCTTCTTCTTTTTAGGACTAGGTGCATCAACATTATTTCTCTGAGAATCTTGCTCAATTCTCTTAGGGTGGCCCTCAGGATACAAAGGTTCCTGAGTCATTTTACCCGTTCTTGTCATAACTCTAACAGCATTATCATTTTTCTTAGTATTTAATTCATTGAGCAAATCATTTTGAGCCTTAAGCACTTGTTCTACTTGAGTGATAACCAAAGAAGCATGTTTACTAATAAGTTTAAGTTCATTCTTAACTCTAGACATATAATCACTCAAGTGTCCAATCATAGAAGCATTACTTTTCAATTGTCTACCAACATAAGCATTGAAATTTTCTTGTCTAGCCATAAAGTCATCAAACTCATCCAAGCATTGGCTAGCAAACTTAGTAGAAGGGATTTCAACTTTATCATATCTATAGAGATAATTTACCTTTACTACCTGTGTCGGGTTATCAAGACCATGTATTTCATCAACAGGTGGTATATTAAGGCCATGTATTTCTTCAACACGAGGTAAATTCTTAACATCTTCAGCTTTAATACCTTTTTATTTCATAGATTTCTTTGCCTCTTGCATATCTTCCGGACTGAGAAATAGAACACCTCTTTTCTTCGGAGTTGGCTTAAGAGTTGGTTCAGGAAGTGTCCAATTGTTTTCATTAGTCAACATATTATTCAATAACAATTCAGCTTGATCAACTGTTCTTTCCCTGAAAACACAACCAGCACAACTATCCAGGTGGTCTCTGGAAGCATCGGTTAGTCCATTATAAAAGATATCAAGTATTTCATTTTTCTTGAGAGGATGATCAGGCAAAGCATTAAGTAATCAGAGAAGCCTCCCCCAAGCTTATGGGAGGCTTTCTTCTGCACAAAATTATATATTTCCCTTAAGGCAGCTTGTTTCTTATGAGAGGGGAAATATTTAGCAGAGAAGTAATAAATCATATCCTGGGGACTACGCACAAAACCAGGATCAAGAGAATTAAACCATGTTTTAGCATCACCCTTTAATGAGAACGGAAATATCTTAAGGATATAATAGTAGCGAGTTTTCTCATCATTGGTGAATAGGGTGGCTATATCATTTAACTTAGTAAGATGTGCCACAATAGTTTCAGATTCATAGCCATAGAAAGGATCCGATTCAACCAAGGTAATTATCTCAGGATCTACAGAGAAATCATAATCCTTATCAGTAACACAGATAGGTGAAGTAGCAAAAGCAGGGTCATATTTCATTCTAGCATTAAGAGACTTCTGTTTCGGCTTAGCTAATAACTTCTTAAGATCAGATCTATCATTGCAAGCAAGAAAATCTCTAGCAGTTTCTTCATCCATAACATAACCCTCAGGAACAACAAGCAATTCATATTTAGGGGGAGAACCTTCATCATCACTTTCATCAATAATTTCAGTTTCAAGAATTTCTTTCTCTCTAGCCCTAGCAAGTTGTTCATCAAGAAATTCACCTAATGCCACAGTAGTATCAAGCATACAAGTAGTTTTATCATAAGTATCATGCATAGCAGAAGTGGCATCATCAATAACATGTGATATATCAGAATTAATAGCAGAAGCAGGTTTAGGTGTCGCAAGCTTACTCATAACAGAAGGAGAATCAAGTGTAGAGCTAGATGGCAGTTCCTTACCTCCCCTCGTAGTTGAGGGATAAATCTTAGTTCTTTCGTCTTTCAAGTTCCTCATAGTGATCAGCAGATATAAATCCCAAGTGACTCAAAGAATAGAGCTATGCTCCCCGGCAACGGCGCCATAAAATAGTCTTGATAACCCAGAAGTATAGGGGACCGCAACAGTTTTCGAGGGTAGAGTATTCAACCCAAATTTATTGACTCGACACAAGGGGAGCCAAAGAATATTCTCAAGTATTAGAAGTTGAGTTGTCAATTCAACCACACTTGGATAACTTAATATCTGCGGCAAAGTATTTAGTAGCAGTTTTGTAGTAATTGTAACAGTGGCAACGGTAAATTAACTAAGCAGAGAGCAATATGTGAAAAGCTCGTAGGCATTGGATTAGTGATGGACAATTATGTCGGATGTGATTCCTCATGTAATAGTTATAACATAGGGTGACACAGAACTAGCTCCAGTTCATCAATGTAATATAGGCATGTATTCCGAATATAGTCATACGTGCTTATGGAAAAGTACTTGCATGACATCTTTTGTCCTACCCTCCCGTGGCAGCAGGGTCCTATTGGAAACTAAGGGATATTAAGGCCTCCTTTTAATAGAGTACCGGACCAAAGCATTAACACTTAGTGAATACATGAACTCCTCAAACTACGATCATCACTGGTAAGTATCCCGATTATTGTCACTTCGGGGTTAACGGATCATAACACAAAATAGGTGACTATAGACTTGCAAGATAGGATCAAGAACTCACATATATTCATGAAAACATAATAGGTTTAGATCTGAAATCATGGCACTCGGGCCCTAGTGACAAGCATTAAGCATAGCAAAGTCATAGCAACATCAATCTTAGAACATAATGGATACTAGGTATCAAACCCTAACAAAACTAACTCGATTACATGGTAAATCTCATCCAACCCATCACCGTCCAGCAAGCCTACGATGGAATTACTCACGCACGGTGGTGAGCATCATGAAATTGGTGATGGAGGATGGTTGATGATGATGACAGCGACGGATTCCCCTCTCCGGAGCCCCGAACGGACTCCAGATCAGCCCTCCCGAGAGAGTTTAGGGCTTGGCGGTGGCTCCGTATCATAAAACGCGATGAATCCTTCTCTCTGATTTTTTTTCTCCCCAAACGTGACTATATGGAGTTGGAGTTGAGGTCGGTGGAGCTTCAGGGGGCCCACGAGGTAGGGGGCGCACCCTAGGGGGGGCACGCCCCCCACCCTCATGGACAGGGTGTGGGCCCCCTGACGTTGATTCTTTCGCCAATATTTTTTAGTAAATCCAAAAGTAGCTCCGTGGATTTTCAGGTCATTCCGAGAACTTTTATTTTTGCACAAAAATAACACCATGGCAGTTCTGCTGAAAACAGCGTCAGTCCGGGTTAGTTCCATTCAAATCATGCAAGTTGGAGTCCAAAACAAGGGCAAAAGTGTTTGGAAAAGTACATACGATGGAGACGTATCAGTTAGCTAGGTATGCTGGGAAGATCAAGTTGTGAAGGAACAATTTCTTTCTATGATGGCTTGGAGATCACCTACTTCATGAAGATCTATCCCAAGTGAGGTTTTGACCTTGGTGGTATCAAACCCTTTCTTGAGAGTCATATGAACTATCCTTATCATTGGCCTATGCAGCCTAACTTTCACCCTGATACCGACGAAATCCCCCATGACCCCCTAATCAAGCCTCCAAATCCTCCTACTTTTTTTGGTAAGCAGATCTCCGACAAAATTGTTAATCAATCCACTAAAAACCATCATGTCAACAAAAACCTCCAATGAGTACATATTCGAGGTATAGACCTCGAAAAAAACATGATATTCCTACATAAGAACTGCGAAAAACCACATCCCTCCTCCACCGCTCGGTGCCAATCGCCAAGCATTGGAATTGCACCATAAATGCATTATTTTCAACCACACTATAGCGAACCTGGCGCCCTAGAGCTCACACGAAGTTCATCATCATAATGATTGAGTTGGTGGTATGGATCTTCGTAGTCATAATCCTCCTCGCTTCCACCTTTAAGTTTTCGTACATGCTTCCCAGAGTAAGTTACCCATATTCCTTGCCTTCGAGATGAACATATCATCAATCATTTATCTAGCCTCTACCGAAGATGCACCGCTCTCCAAGATTGACTTCAAAGTGTTGACATGTGGACTCCTTGATCATCTTTCGCTAGAACATGTTGGAGGAAGGCGAGAACAATTTCCTATGAGACCCAAAAGGGGCCTAATATGGACTAAAATATCGTCGTACTCGAGGAGAACTCTGATCCAATGTAGGTATGGTGGCCTCACTACAGGATCACCGTAGGAGTAGAAACTCTAAGTAAACCCTATGTATCCTTCCTATGGTGGAGCTAAAAATGACTTACAAATATCTTAATTGAAATTTTCTTTCTACCCAAATCTTTGTTTTTGAGTTTTCTTGTTAGTGTTATGTCTTATACTCAAAAGTGCAATTGTAAGCAACACACAGTTAGCGGTTTCATCGGGAAAAAGCTACGGCTCTCCTACAGGTTTCTTTGATTCTCAAGATAAGAAAAGGGAAACACTTACCATCGATCAGCGGATAATTGGGCCGCGTCCATCACCTTCCCTGCGTGACACGCGTCCCGCATACCATCCTTCAATAAACTTGCTTTTGCAACAGGAGCTAGGCTTCCGAAACATATGCAGTGTTGCAATACTATATGATGGGTCTACGTTTTACAACAAAACTTCTCTTGCGAATTTTTTCTGCAACAAGACCTCAGTTGCAAAAAAATACAAAAAAGTGATGTTACAAAAAAATCTGCAACAAGACCTGTGTTGCAGAAATAAGTCTGCAACAAGACATGTATTGCAAAAATAATTCCGCAACAAGACCTGTGTTGCAGAAATAATTCCGCAACAAGACCTGTGTTGAAGATGTTGGAGAACGTAGTAATTTCAAAAAATTTCCTACGCACACGCAAGATCATGGTGATGTATAGCAACGAGAGGGGAGAGTGTTGTCTACGTACCCTTGTAGACCCGAAGCGGAAGCGATCACAACGTAGAGGAAGTAGTCGTACGTTCTCCTCGCGATCCGACCGATCCCGGCGCCGTTACTCCGACGCCCCGAGTTCTTGACACACGTACAGCTCGATGGCGTCCTCGTACTCGATCCAGCCGAGTGTCGAGGAGAGTTTCGTCGAGACGACGGCGTGGTGACGATCTTGATGTTTCACCGTAGCGCAGGGCTTCGCCTAAGCTTCACGACGGTATAACCGAGGTGGAATATGGTGGAGGGGGCACCGCACACGCTAAGGAACAATCTAAAGATCAAACTTGTGTGTTCTAGGGTGCCCCCTGCCTCGTATATAAAGGAGGGAGGGGGAGGCAGGCCGGCCTAGCTAGGGCGCTGGAGGAGTCCTACTCCCACCGAGTAGGACTCCCCCTCCTAGTTGGAATAGGATTGGGGGAGGGAAGAGAGGAGAGGCGCCGCCCCCTCCTTGTCCTATTCGGACTGGGGGAGAGGCGTGACCACCTCTGGGCGGCCCTCCTCTTCTCCCTCGAGGCCCACCGAGGCCCATTTACCCCGGGAGGTTCCGGTAACCTCCGGTACTCAGAAATTCCTTTTTCGCCGGAACCATTCGAACTCCAAACATAGGCTTCCAATATATCAATCTTTATGTCTCGACCATTTGAGACTCCTCGTCATGTCCGTGATCACATCCGGACTCGAACTTCTTCGGTACATCAAAATACATAAACTCATAATAACATCCATCGAAACTTTAAGCGTGCGGACCCTACGGTTCGAGAACAATGTAGACATGACCTAGAACTATTCACGGTCAATAACCAACAGCGGGACCTGGATGCCCATATTGGTTCCTACATATTCTCTAAGATCTTTATCGGTCGACCGCATAACAACATCGTTGTTCCCTTTGTCATCGGTATGTTACTTGCCCGAGATTCGATCGTCGGTATCCAATACCTAGTTCAATCTCGTTACGGCAAGTCTCTTTACTCGTTCCGTAATACATCATCTCACAACTAACTCATTAGTTGTAGTGCTTGCAAGGCTTTAGTGATGTGCATTACCGAGAGGGCCCAGAGATACCTCTCCGACAATCGGAGTGACAAAACCTAATCTCAAATCGCCAACCCAACATCGCCTTTGGAGACACCTGTAGTACTCCTTTATAATCACCCGATTCGTTGTGACGTTTGGTAGCACCAAAGTGTTCCTCCGTAAACGGAGTTGCATAATCTCATAGTTACGAGAACATGTATAAGTCATGGATAAAAGCGGTAGCAACATACTAAGCGATCGTGTGCTAAGCTAAGGGAATGGGTCATGTCAATCGATCATTCTACTAATGATGTGACCTTGTTAATCAAATAACAACTCCTTGTTCATGGTCGGAAACATAACCATCTTTGATTAACAAGCTAGTCTAGTAGAGGCATACTAGTGACATGTTGTTTTGTCTATGCATTCACACATGTATCATGTTTCCGATTAATACAATTCTAGCATGAATGATAAACATTTATCATGAAATAAGGAAATAAATAATAACTTTATTATTGCCTCTAGGGCATATTTCCTTGATCTCCCACTTGCACTAGAGTCAATAATCTAGATTACATAGTAATGATTCTAACACCCATGGAGTCTTGGTGCTGATCATGTTTTGCTCGTGGAAGAGGCTTAGTCAACGGTCTCGCAACATTCAGATCCGTGTGTATCTTGCAAATCTCTATGTCTCCCACCGGACTAAGTCCGGATGGAATTGAAGCGTCTCTTGATGTGCTTGGTCCTCTTGTGAAATCTGGATTCCTTCGCTAAGGCAATTGCTCGAAGATTGTCACGAAGATTTTCATTGGACCCGATGCACTAGGTATGACACCTAGATCGGATATGAACTCCTTCATCCGACTCCTTCATTAGCTGCTTCCGAAGCTGCTATGTATTCCGCTTCACATGTAGATCCCGCCACGACGCTTTGTTTAGAACGCACCAACCGACAGCTCCTCCGTTTAGTGTAAATCGTATCCGGTCTGCGATTTAGAATCGTCGGATCGGTGTCAAAGCTTGCATCAACGTAACTGTTCGATGAGCTCTTTGTCACCTCCATATCGAGAAACATATCCTTAGTCCTTTTCGGTATTTCAGATGTTCTTGACCGCTGTCCAATGATCCACTCTGGATTACTTTGGTACCTCCTGCTAGGCTTATAGCAAGGCACACATCAGTCCGGTACACAAGATTGCATACATGATAGAGCCTATGGTTGAAGCATAGGAACATCTTTCATTTTCTCTCTATCTTCTGCGGTGGTCGGGCATTGAGTCTTACTCAACTTCACACCTTGTAACACGTGCAAGAACCCTTTCTTTGCTTGATCCATTTTGAACTTCTTCAAAATTTTGTCAAGGTATGTGCTTTGTGAAAGTCCAATTAGGCGTCTTGATCTATCTCTATAGATCTTAATGCCCAATATGTAAGCAGCTTCACCGAGGTCTTTCATTGAAAAACTCTTATTCAAGTATCCTTTATGCTATCCAGAATTCTATATCATTTCCGATCAGCAATATGTCATCTACATATAATATCGAAATGCTCTGAGCTCCCACTCACTTTCTTGTAAATACAGGCTTCTCCAAAAGTCTCAGACAAACCCAAAAGCTTTGATCACACTATCAAAGCGTTTATTCCAACTCGAGATGCTTGCACCAGTCCATAGATGGATCGCTGGAGCTTGCACACTTTGTTAGCTCCTTTGGATCGATAAAACCTTCGGTTGCATCATATACAACTCTTCTTCCGTAAATCCATTCAGAATGCAGTCTTTACATCCATTTGCCAAATTTCATAATCATAAAATGCGGCAATTGCTAACATGATTCGGACGGACTTAAGCATCGCTTCTGGTGAGAAGGTCTCATCGTAGTCAATCCCTTGAACTTGTCGAAAACCCTTTGCGACAAGTCGAGCTTTGTAGACGATAATATTACCGTCGGCGTCGGTCTTCTTTTGAAGATCCACTTGTTTTCTATTGCTTGCCTACCCTCGGGCAAGTCAACCAAAGTCCATACTTTGTTTTCATACATGGATCCCATCTCGATTTCATGGCCTCAAGCCATTTTGCGAATCTGGGCTCACCATCGCTTCTTCATAGTTCGTAGGTTCATCATGATCTAGTAGCATGACTTCCGAACAGGATTACCGTACCACTCAGTGCGGATCTTACTCGGTTGATCTACGAGGTTCTGCGGTAACTTGATCTGAAGTTTCATGATCAACATCATCAACTTCCTCACTACTTGGTGTAGGTGTCTCAGAAACTGGTTTCTGTGACGAACTACTTTCAAGTAAGGGAGAAGGTACTATTACTTCATCAAGTTCCACTTTCCTCCCACTCACTTCTTTCGAGAGAAACTCCTTCTCTAGAAAGGATCCATTCTTAGCAACGAATGTCTTGCCTTCGGATCTGTGATAGAAGGTGTACCCAACTGTCTCCTTTGGGTATCCTATGAAGACACATTTCTCGATTTGGGTTCGAGCTTATCGGGTTGAAGCTTTTTCACATAAGCATCGCATTCCCAAACTTTAAGAAACGACAACTTTGGTTTCTTGCCAAACCATAGTTCATAAGGTGTCGTCTCAACGGATTTCGACGGTGTTCTATTCAAGGTGAATGCGGCCGTCTCTAGAGCATAACCCCAAAACGATAGCGGTAAATCAGAAGAGACATCATAGATCGCACCATATCTAGTAAAGTACGATTCGACGTTCGGACACACCATTACTGTTGTGGTGTTCCGGTGGCGTGAGTTGCGAAACTATTCCGCATTGTTTCAAATGTAGACCAAACTCGTAACTCAAATATTCACCTCCACGATCTGATCGTAGAAACTTAATTTTCTTGTTACGATGATTTTCAACTTCACTCTGAAATTCTTTGAACTTTTCAAACGTTTCAGACTTATGTTTCATTAAGTAGATATACCCATATCTGCTTAAGTCATCTGTGAAGGTGAGAAAATAACGATATCCGCCACGAGCCTCAACATTCATTGGACCACATACATCTGTATGTATGATTTCCAACAAATCTGTTGCTCTCTCCATAGTGCCGGAGAACGGTGTTCTAGTCATCTTGCCCATGAGGCACGGTTCGCAAGTGCCAAGTGATTCATAATCAAGTGACTCCAAAAGTCCATCAGTATGGAGTTTCTTCATGCGCTTTACATCGATATGACCTAAACGGCAGTGCCACAAATAAGTTGCACTATCATTATCAACTCTGCATCTTTTGGTTTCAACATTATGAATATGTGTATCACTACTATCGAGATTCATCAAAATAGACCATTCCTCAAGGGTGCATGACCATAAAAGATATTACTCATATAAATAGAACAACCATTATTCTCGATTTAAATGAATAACCGTCTCGCATCAAACAAGATCCAGATATAATGTTCATGCTCAACGCAGCACCAAATAACAATTATTTAGGTCTAAAACTAATCCGAAGGTAGATGTAGAGGTAGCGTGCCGACCGCGATCACATCGACTTTGGAACCATTTCCCACGCGCATCGTCACCTCGTCCTTTGCGAGTTCGCAATCAGTAGTCCCTGCTTTGAGTTGCAAATATTAGCAATGAACCAAGATCAAATACCAGTGCTACTACGAGCTCTAGTAAGGTACACATCAATAACATGTATATCACATATACCTTTGTTCACCTTGCCATCCTTCTTATCCGCCAAATACTTGGGGCAGTTCCGCTTCCGAGGACCGACCGCTTGCGGTAGAAGCACTCGGTTTCAGGTTTAGGGCCGACTTGGGTTTCTTCTCTGACAAGAACTTGCTTGCTGTTCTTCTTGAAGTTCCCTTCTTCTTCCCTTTGCCTTTCTTCTTGAAACTAGTGGTCTTATTGACCATCAACACTTGATGCTCCTTCTTGATTTCTACCTCCGCAGCCTTTAGCATTGCGAAGAGCTCGGTATAGTCTTTACTAACCCTTGCATATTATAGTTCATCACGAAGCCTTTGTAGCTTGGTGGCGGTGATTGAAGAATTACATCAATGACACAATCATCCGGAAGATTAACTCCCAATTGTGTCAAGTGATTGTAGTACCCGGACATTACGAGTATATGCTCACTAATGTAACTATTCTCCTCCATCTTGCAGCTATAGAATTTATTGGAGACTTCATATCTCTCAATCCGGGCATTACTGTTGGAATATCAACTTCAACTCTGGAACATCTCATATGCTCCATGACGTTCAAAACGTCGTTGAAGTCCCGGTTCTAAGCCGTAAAGCATGGCACATCGAACTATAGAGTAGTCATCAGCTTTGCTCGCCAGACGTTCATAACATCTGCGGTTGCATTAGCAAGAGTTCTGCACCTAGCGGTGCATCCAGGCGTAACTCTTACAGGCAGCAATGAGGATAATCCTCAAATTACGGACCCAGTCCGTGTAATTGCTACCATCATCTTTCAACTTTGCTTTCTCAGAACGCATTAAAATTCAACGGAACAACAAAGACGAGCCATCTATCTACAATCAAACATAAACAAGCAAGATACTATCGGTACTAAGTTCATGATAAATTTAAGTTCAATTAATCATATTACTTAAGAACTCCCACTTAGAAAAACATCTCTAGTCATCTAAGTGATCACGTGATCCAAATCAACTAAACCATAACCGATCATCACGTGAAATGGAGTAGTTTTCAATGGTGAACATCTTATGTTGATCATATCTACTATATGATTCACGCCGACCTTTCGGTCTCCGTGTTCCGAGGCCATATCTCGCATATGCTAGGCTCGTCAAGTATAACCCGAGTATTCTGCGTGTGCAAAACTGGCTTGCACCGTTGTAGATGGACGAGAGCTTATCACACCGATCATCACGTGGTGTCCAGGCACGACGAACTTTGGCAACGGTGCATACTCGGGAGAACACTTCTTGATAATTTAGTGAGAGATCATCTTATAATGCTACCGTCAATCAAAGCAAGATAAGATGCATAAAAGGATAAACATCACATGCAAATCAATATAAGTGATATGATATGGTCATCATCATCTTGTGCTTCGTGATCTTCATCTCCGGAGCACCACCATGATCACCATCGCCACCGGCGCGACACCTTGATCTCCATCGTAGCATCGTTGTCGTCTCGCCAAACTTATGCTTCTCGACTATCGCTACCGCTTAGTGATAAAGTAAAGCATTACGAAGCGATTGCATTGCATACAATAAAGCGACAACCATATGGCTCCTGCCATTGCCGATAACCGGTTACAAAACATGATCATCTCATACAATAAAATATAGCATCACGTCTTGACCATATCACATCACAACATGCCTGCAAAAACAAGTTAGGCGTCCTCTACTTTGTTGTTGCAAATTTTACGTGGCTGCTACGGGCTTAAGCAAGAACCAGTCTCACCTCGCATCAAAACCACAACGATATTTCGTCAAATAGACTCGTTTAACCTTCTCAAGGACCGGCGTAGCCACACTCAGTTCAACTAAAGTGAGAGAGACAGCACCCACCAATCACCTTTAAGCAACGAGTGCTCGTGGCGGTGAAACCAGTCTCGCGTAAGCGTCTGGCGTAATGTCGGTCCAGGCCGCTTCATCTCACAATACCGCTGAACCAAAGTATGACATGCTGGTAGGTAGTATGACTTGTATCGCCCACAACTCACTTGTGTTCTACTCGTGCAAAACATCAAACCATAGAAAAACCTGGCTCGATACCATCATTGGAGAACGTAGTAATTTCAAAAATTCCTACGCACACGCAAGATCATGGTGATGTATAGCAACGAGAGGGAGAGTGTTGTCTACGTACCCTCGTGACCCCGGCGAAGCGATCACAACGTAGAGGAAGTAGTCGACGTTCTCCTCGCGATCCGACCGATCCGGCGCCGTTACTCTGACGCCCGAGTTCTTGACACACGTACAGCTCGATGGCGTCCCTCGTACTCGATCCAGCCGAGTGTCGAGGGAGAGTTTCGTCGACGACGGCGTGGTGGCGATCTTGATGTTTCACCGGCGCAGGCTTCGCTTAAGCTTCATGACGGTATAACCGAGGTGGAATATGGTGGAGGGGGCACCGACACGGCTAAGGAACGATCTAAAGATCAAACTTGTGTGTTCTAGGGTGCCCCCTGCCCCGTATATAAAGGAGGGAGGGGGAGGCCGGCCGGCCTAGCTAGGGCGGCAGAGGAGTCCTACTCCCACCGGGAGTAGGACTCCCCCTCCTAGTTGGAATAGGATTGGGGGAGGGAAGAGGAGAGGCCCCCCCCCTGTCCTATTCGGGCTGGGGGGAGAGGCGCGCGCCACCTCCTGGCCGGCCCTCCTCTTCTCCCTCGAGGCCCACCGAGGCCCATTTACCCCGGGGGTTCCGTAACCTCCGGTACTCCAAATTCCTGTTTTACGAACCATTCGAACTCCAAACATAGGCTTCCAATATATCAATCTTTATGTCTCGACCATTTCGAGACTCCTCGTCATGTCCGTGATCACATCCGGACTCGAACTTCTTCGGTACATCAAAATACATAAACTCATAATAACCGCCATCGAAACTTTAAGCGTGCGGACCCTACGGTTCGAGAACAATGTAGACATGACCTAGAACTATTCACGTCAATAACCAACAGCGGACCTGGATGCCCATATTGGTTCCTACATATTCTACGAAGATCTTTATCGGTCGACCGCATAACAACATACGTTGTTCCCTTTGTCATCGGTATGTTACTTGCCCGAGATTCGATCGTCGGTATCCAATACCTAGTTCAATCTCGTTACGGCAAGTCTCTTTACTCGTTCCGTAATACATCATCTCACAACTAACTCATTAGTTGTAGTGCTTGCAAGGCTTCATGATGTGCATTACCGAGAGGGCCCAGAGATACCTCTCCGACAATCGGAGTGACAAAACCTAATCTCAAATACGCCAACCCAACATCTGCCTTTGGAGACACTGTAGTACTCCTTTATAATCACCCGATTCGTTGTGACGTTTGGTAGCACCAAAGTGTTCCTCCGTAAACGGAGTTGCATAATCTCATAGTTACAGGAACATGTATAAGTCATGGATAAAAGCAGAGCAACATACTAAACGATCGTGTGCTAAGCTAAGGAATGGGTCATGTCAATCGATCATTCTACTAATGATGTGACCTTGTTAATCAAATAACAACTCCTTGTTCATGGTCGGAAACATAACCATCTTTGATTAACAAGCTAGTCTAGTAGAGGCATACTAGTGACATGTTGTTTTGTCTATGCATTCACACATGTATCATGTTTCCGATTAATACAATTCTAGCATGAATGATAAACATTTATCATGAAATAAGGAAATAAATAATAACTTTATTATTGCCTCTAGGGCATATTTCCTTCATCTCCCACTTGCACTAGAGTCAATAATCTAGATTACATAGTAATGATTCTAACACCCATGGAGTCTTGGTGCTGATCATGTTTTGCTCGTGGAAGAGGCTTAGTCAACGGTCTGCAACATTCAGATCCGTGTGTATCTTGCAAATCTCTATGTCTCCCACCGGACTAAGTCCCGGATGGAATTGAAGCGTCTCTTGATGTGCTTGGTCCTCTTGTGAAATCTGGATTCCTTCGCTAAGGCAATTGCTCGAAGATTGTCACGAAGATTTTCATTGGACCCGATGCACTAGGTATGACACCTAGATCGGATATGAACTCCTTCATCCGCACTCCTTCATTAGCTGCTTCCGGCTGCTATGTATTCCGCTTCACATGTAGATCCCGCCACGACGCTTTGTTTAGAACTGCACCAACCGACAGCTCCTCCGTTTAGTGTAAATACGTATCCGGTCTGCGATTTAGAATCGTCCGGATCGGTGTCAAAGCTTGCATCAACGTAACTGTTCGATGAGCTCTTTGTCACCTCCATATACGAGAAACATATCCTTAGTCCTTTTCGTATTTCAGATGTTCTTGACCGCTGTCCGATGATCCACTCTGGATTACTTTGGTACCTCCTGCTAGGCTTATAGCAAGGCACACATCAGTCCGGTACACAAGATTGCATACATGATAGAGCCTATGGTTGAAGCATAGGAACATCTTTCATTTTCTCTCTATCTTCTGCAGTGGTCGGGCATTGAGTCTTACTCAACTTCACACCTTGTAACACGTGCAAGAACCCTTTCTTTGCTTGATCCATTTTGAACTTCTTCAAAATTTTGTCAAGGTATGTGCTTTGTGAAAGTCCAATTAGGCGCCTTGATCTATCTCTATAGATCTTAATGCCCAATATGTAAGCAGCTTCACCGAGGTCTTTCATTGAAAAACTCTTATTCAAGTATCCTTTATGCTATCCAGAATTCTATATCATTTCCGATCAGCAATATGTCATCTACATATAATATCGAAATGCTACAGAGCTCCCACTCACTTTCTTGTAAATACAGCTTCTCCAAAAGTCTCAGACAAACCCAAAAGCTTTGATCACACTATCAAAGCGTTTATTCCAACTCCGAGATGCTTGCACCAGTCCATAGATGGATCGCTGGAGCTTGCACACTTTGTTAGCTCCTTTGGATCGATAAAACCTTCTCGTTGCATCATATACAACTCTTCTTCCGTAAATCCATTCAGAATGCGTCTTTACATCCATTTGCCAAATTTCATAATCATAAAATGCGGCAATTGCTAACATGATTCGGACGGACTTAAGCATCGCTTCTGGTGAGAAGGTCTCATCGTAGTCAATCCCTTGAACTTGTCGAAAACCCTTTGCGACAAGTCGAGCTTTGTAGACGATAATATTACCGTCGGCGTCGGTCTTCTTTTTGAAGATCCACTTGTTTTCTATTGCTTGCCTACCCTCGGGCAAGTCAACCAAAGTCCATACTTTGTTTTCATACATGGATCCCATCTCGATTTCATGGCCTCAAGCCATTTTATGGAATCTGGGCTCACCATCGCTTCTTCATAGTTCGTAGGTTCATCATGATCTAGTAGCATGACTTCCGAACAGGATTACCGTACCACTCAGTGCGGATCTTACTCTGGTTGATCTACGAGGTTCTGCGAAGAACTTGATCTCAAGTTTCATGATCAACATCATCAACTTCCTCACTACTTGGTGTAGGTGTCTCGAAACTGGTTTCGTGATTTAACTACTTTCAAGTAAGGGAGAAGGTACTATTACTTCATCTAGTTCCACTTTCCTCCCACTCACTTCTTTCGAGAGAAACTCCTTCTCTAGAAAGGATCCATTCTTAGCAACGAATGTCTTGCCTTCGGATCTGTGATAGAAGGTGTACCCAACTGTCTCCTTTGGGTATCCTATGAAGACACATTTCTCCGATTTGGGTTCGAGCTTATCAGGTTGAAGCTTTTTCACATAAGCATCGCATCCCCAAACTTTAAGAAACGACAACTTTGGTTTCTCGCCAAACCATAGTTCATAAGGTGTCGTCTCAACGGATTTCGACGGTGTTCTATTCAGTGTGAATGCGGCCGTCTCTAGAGCATAACCCCAAAACGATAGCGGTAAATCTGTAAGAGACATCATAGATCGCACCATATCTAGTAAAGTACGATTCGACGTTCGGACACACCATTACGCTTGTGGTGTTCCGGTGGCGTGAGTTGCTTGAAACTATTCCGCATTGTTTCAAATGTAGACCAAACTCAGTAACTCAAATATTCACCTCCACGATCGATCGTAGAAACTTAATTTTCTTGTTACGATGATTTTCAACTTCACTCTGAAATTCTTTGAACTTTTCAAACGTTTCAGACTTATGTTTCATTAAATAGATATACCCATATCTGCTTAAGTCATCTGTGAAGGTGAGAAAATAACGATATCCGCCACGAGCCTCAACATTCATTGGACCACATACATCTGTATGTATGATTTCCAACAAATCTGTTGCTCTCTCCATAGTGCCGGAGAACGGTGTTCTAGTGCACGGTTCGCAAGTGCCAAGTGATTCATAATCAAGTGACTCCAAAAGTCCATCAGTATGGAGTTTCTTCATGCGCTTTACACCGATATGACCTAAACGGCAGTGCCACAAATAAGTTGCACTATCATTATCAACTCTGCATCTTTTGGTTTCAACATTATGAATATGTGTATCACTACTATCGAGATTCATCAAAAATAGACCATTCCTCAAGGGTGCATGACCATAAAAGATATTACTCATATAAATAGAACAACCATTATTCTCAGATTTAAATGAATAACCGCCTCGCATCAAACAAGATCCAGATATAATGTTCATGCTCAACGCAGCACCAAATAACAATTATTTAGGTCTAAAACTAATCCCGAAGGTAGATGTAGAGGTAGCGTGCCGACCGCGATCACATCGACTTTGGAACCATTTCCCACGCGATCGTCACCTCGTCCTTTGCGAGTTAAGCAATCAGTAGTCCTGCTTTGAGTTGCAAATATTAGCAATGTAACCAAGATCAAATACCAGTGCTACTACGAGCTCTAGTAAGGTACACATCAATAACATGTATATCACATATACCTTTGTTCACCTTGCCATCCTTCTTATCCGCCAAATACTTGGGGCAGTTCCGCTTCAAAGGACTACCGCTTGCGGAGAAGCACTCGGCTTTCAGGTTTAGGGCCAGACTTGGGTTTCTTCTCCCGATCAACAACTTGCTTGCTGTTCTTCTTGAAGTTCCTTCTTCTTCCCTTTGCCTTTCTTCTTGAAACTAGTGGTCTTATTGACCATCAACACTTGATGCTCCTTCTTGATTTCTACCTCCGCAGCCTTTAGCATTGCGAAGAGCTCTGTATAGTCTTTACTAACCCTTGCATATTATAGTTCATCACGAAGCCTTTGTAGCTTGGTGGCGTGATTGAAGAATTACATCAATGACACAATCATCCGGAAGATTAACTCCCAATTGTGTCAAGTGATTGTAGTACCCGACATTCTCGAGTATATGCTCACTAATGTAACTATTCTCCTCCATCTTGCAGCTATAGAATTTATTGGAGACTTCATATCTCTCAATCCGGCATTCTGTTGGAATATCAACTTCAACTCTGGAACATCTCATATGCTCCATGACGCTCAAAACGTCGTTGAAGTCCCGGTTCTAAGCCGTAAAGCATGGCACACCGAACTATAGAGTAGTCATCGCTTTGCTCGCCAAACGCTCATAACATCTGCAGCTTGCATTAGCAAGAGTCTGCACCTAGCGGTGCATCCAGACGTAACTCTTACGTGCAGCAATGAGGATAATCCTCAAATTACGGACCCAATCCGTGTAATTGCTACCATCATCTTTCAACTTTGCTTTCTCAAGGAACGCATTAAAATTCAACGGAACAACAACACGAGCCATCTATCTACAATCAAACATAAACAAGCAAGATACTATCAGTACTAAGTTCATGATAAATTTAAGTTCAATTAATCATATTACTTAAGAACTCCCACTTAGAAAAACATCTCTAGTCATCTAAGTGATCACGTGATCCAAATCAACTAAACCATAACCGATCATCACGTGAAATGGAGTAGTTTTCAATGGTGAACATCTTATGTTGATCATATCTACTATATGATTCACGCCGACCTTTCGGTCTCCGTGTTCCGAGGCCATATCTCGCATATGCTAGGCTCGTCAAGTATAACCCGAGTATTCTGCGTGTGCAAAACTGGCTTGCACCGTTGTAGATGGACGAGAGCTTATCACACCCGATCATCACGTGGTGTCCAGGCACGACGAACTTTGGCAACGGTGCATACTGGGAGAACACTTCTTGATAATTTAGTGAGAGATCATCTTATAATGCTACCGTCAATCAAAGCAAGATAAGATGCATAAAAGGATAAACATCACATGCAAATCAATATAAGTGATATGATATGGTCATCATCATCTTGTGCTTCGTGATCTTCATCTCCGGAGCACCACCATGATCACCATCGTCACCGGCGCGACACCTTGATCTCCATCGTAGCATCGTTGTCGTCTCGCCAAAATTATGCTTCTACGACTATCGCTACCGCTTAGTGATAAAGTAAAGCATTACAGGGCGATTGCATTGCATACAATAAAGCGACAACCATATGGCTCCTGCCAGTTGCCGATAACTTCGGTTACAAAACATGATCATCTCATACAATAAAATATAGCATCACGTCTTGACCATATCACATCACAACATGCCCTGCAAAAACAAGTTAGACGTCCTCTACTTTGTTGTTGCAAATTTTACGTGGCTGCTACGGGCTTAAGCAAGAACCAGTCTCACCTCGCATCAAAATCACAACGATATTTCGTCAAATAGACTCCGTTTTAACCTTCTCAAGGACCGGCGTAGCCACACTCGGTTCAACTAAAGTGAGAGAGACAGCACCCACCACCACCTTTAAGCAACGAGTGCTCGCAGCGGTGAAACCAATCTCGCGTAAGCGTCGCCGTAATGTCGGTCTGGGCGCTTCATCTCACAATACCGCTGAACCAAAGTATGACATGCTGGTAGTTAGTATGACTTGTATCGCCCACAACTCACTTGTGTTCTACTCGTGCAAAACATCAAACCATAGAAAAACTCGGCTCGATACCATCATTGGAGAACGTAGTAATTTCAAAAAATTCCTACGCACACGCAAGATCATGGTGATGTATAGCAACGAGAGGGGAGAGTGTTGTCTACGTACCCTCGTGAGACCAAGCGAAGCGATCACAACGTAGAGGAAGTAGTCGACGTTCTCCTCGCGATCCGACCGATCCCGCGCCAAGCTCCGACGCCGAGTTCTTGACACACGACAGCTCGATGACGCCCCTCGACTCGATCCAGCCGAGTGTCGAGGAGAGTTTCACAAGACGACGTGGTGGCGATCTTGATGTTTCACCGGCGCAGGCTTCGCTTAAGCTTCATGACGGTATAACCGAGGTGGAATATGGTGGAGGGGGCACCGACACGGCTAAGGAACGATCTAAAGATCAAACTTGTGTGTTCTAGGGTGCCCCCTGCCCCGTATATAAAGGAGGGAGGGGGAGGCCGGCCGGCCTAGCTAGGGCGCTGGGAGGAGTCCTACTCCCACCGGAGTAGGACTCCCCCTTCCTAGTTGGAATAGGATTGGGGGAGGGAAGAGGAGAGGGCCCCCCCCCTCCTTGTCCTATTCGGACTGGGGGAGAGGCGCGCGCCACCTCTGGCGGCCCTCCTCTTCTCCTCGAGGCCCACCGAGGCCCATTTACCTCCGGGGGGTTCCGTAACCTCCGGTACTCGATAAATTCTGTTTTACCGAACCATTCGAACTCCAAACATAGGCTTCCAATATATCAATCTTTATGTCTCGACCATTTCGAGACTCCTCGTCATGTCCGTGATCACATCCGGACTCAACTTCTTCGGTACATCAAAATACATAATCTCATAATAACCGCCATCGAAACTTTAAGCGTCATGGACCCTACGGTTCGAGAACAATGTAGACATGACCTAGAACTATTCACGGTCAATAACCAACAGCGGGACCTGGATGCCCATATTGGTTCCTACATATTCTACGAAGATCTTTATCGGTCGGACCGCATAACAACATACGTTGTTCCTTTGTCATCGGTATGTTACTTGCCCGAGATTCGATCGTCGGTATCCAATACCTAGTTCAATTTCGTTACGGCAAGTCTCTTTACTCGTTCGTAATACATCATCTCACAACTAACTCATTAGTTGTAGTGCTTGCAAGGCTTCATGATGTGCATTACCGAGAGGGCCCAGAGATACCTCTCCGACAATCGGAGTGACAAAACCTAATCTCGAAATACGCCAACCCAACATCTGCCTTTGGAGACACCAGTAGTACTCCTTTATAATCACCCGATTCGTTGTGACGTTTGGTAGCACCCAAAGTGTTCCTCCGTAAACGGAGTTGCATAATCTCATAGTTACAGGAACATGTATAAGTCATGGATAAAAGCAGAGCAACATACTAAACGATCGTGTGCTAAGCTAAGGGAATGGGTCATGTCAATCGATCATTCTACTAATGATGTGACCTTGTTAATCAAATAACAACTCCTTGTTCATGGTCGAAACATAACCATCTTTGATTAACAAGCTAGTCTAGTAGAGGCATACTAGTGACATGTTGTTTTGTCTATGCATTCACACATGTATCATGTTTCCGATTAATACAATTCTAGCATGAATGATAAACATTTATCATGAAATAAGGAAATAAATAATAACTTTATTATTGCCTCTAGGGCATATTTCCTTCAGAAGAATGGAGGCATGTTCAACCGTGTGATACGGTAAATCCCACGGCTCGCGACCCGACTGATCTTCTAAAAAGATCAGTCGGCAGACGCGTACCATGCCCCTTTTGTTGGGAACGCGGTAATTTCAAAAAATCCTACGATCACGCAAGATCTATCTATGTGATGCATCGCAACGAGAGGGGAGAGTGTGTCCATGTACCCTCGTAGACCAAAAGCGGAAGCGTTAAGTAACGCAGTTGATGTAGTCGAACGTCTTCGCGATCCAACCGATCAAGTACCAAACGCACGACACCTCCACGATCTGCACACGTTTAGCTTGGTGACGTCCCTCGAACTCTAGATCCAGCTGAGGCCGAGGGAGAGTTCCATCAGCACGACGGCGTGGTGACGGTGATGATGAAGTTACCGACGCAGGGCTTCGCCTAAGCACTACGACGATATGACCAAGCTGGAAAACTGTGGAGGGGGGCACCGCACACGGCTAAAGATCAACTTGTGTGTCTATGGGTGCCCCCCATCCCCCGTATATCAAGGAGGGAGGGAGGAGGAGGTCGGCCAGGGAGGAGGCGCGCCATGGGGGGCAATCCTACTCCAAGTAGGAATCGCCCCCCCCCCCCTTTCCTATTCCAACAAGGATAAGGGGGAAGGAGGGGGAGGAGAGAAGGAAAGGGGGGTCGGCCCCTTAGTCCAATTCGGGTTGGGCTTGGGGGGGGGAATGCGCCACACCTTGGCCTGCCTCCTCTCTTCCACCACTTGGCCCATGAGGCCCATTAACCCCCCCGGGGGGTTCCGGTAACCTCCCGGTACTCTGGAAAATACCCGATACACCTCGGAACCATTCCGGTGTCCGAATATAGTCTTCCAATATATCAATCTTTATGTATCGACCATTTCAAGACTCCTCGTCATGTCCGTGATCTCATCTGGGAGTCCGAACAACCTTCGGTACATCAAATCACATAAACTCATAATACCAATCGTCATTGAACGTTAAGCGTGCGGACCCTACGGGTTCGAGAACTATGTAGACATGACCGAGATTCATATCCAGTCCATAACCAATAGCGGAACCTGGATGCTCATATTGGTTCCTACATATTCTACGAAGATCTTTATCGGTCAAACCGCATAACAACATACGTTGTTCCCTTTGCCATCAATATGTTACTTGCCCGAGATTCGATCGCCAGTATCATCATACCTAGTTCAATCTCGTTACTGGCAAGTCTCTTTACTCGTTCCGTAATACTTCATCCCGCAACTAAATCATTAGTTCCAATGCTTGCAAGGCTTATAGTGACGAGTATTACCGAGAGGGCCCAGAGATACCTCTCCGAAACACGGAGTGACAAATCCTAATCTCGATCTATGCCAACCCAACAAACACCTTCGGAGACACCTGTAGAGCACCTTTATAATCACCCTTTTATGTTGTGACGTTTGGTAGCATACAAAGTGTTCCTATGGTATTCGGGAGTTGCATAATCTCATAGTCTGAGGAACTTGTACAAGTCATGAAGAAAGCAGTAGCAATGAAACGATAACAATCATAATGCTAAGCTAACGGATGGGTCATGTCCATCACACCATTCTCCTAATGATGTGATCCCGTTCATCAAATGACAACACATGTCTATAGTTAGGAAACATAACCATCTTTGATTAACGAGCTAGTCAAGTCGAGGCATACTAGGGACAATATGTGTTGTCTATGTATTCACACATGTACTAAATTTTCGGTTAATAAAATTCTAGCATGAATAATAAACATTTATCATGAAATAAGGAAATAAATAATAAATTTGTTATTGCCTCTAGGGCATATTTCCTTCACCTTTCCCTTAAGCCTCCTTTTCCTATTCCTATGCACTATGCACAGAGAACAAGGCAACGGCCATAAGTTGCATAACTAGAATGTAAATCTTACCTTTGCATGTGCTAAAAGGGAGCCGCTACGCGTCCGACGGCAGATGTCTAGTAAACATCCACCACCTCGACAGCCGTCAGATCTCCACGCGCGAGCCGTCTGATCTAACTCCTCGCACGCGCGCGTCGCCTTCCCGACACATTAATTCCTGAAACAACAAACCAGTTGCAGAAACAACGGTCGCGTTGTAGAAACAATTCCTGAAACAGCATCCGCGTTGCAAAAACAATTCCTGAAACAACGACTGTGTTGCAGAAACAACTACCATGTTGCAAAAATTTGGAGATTGCAGAAATAATTCCTGCAACAACGATCGCGTTGCAGAAATAATTCCTGAAACAACGGCTGCGTTGCAGAAACAACTACCATTTTGCATGCATCAAGCACGTCGGCGCCGACCACAACAGAGCAGTAGCGCCGCCACTCTAGCTATTGCAGAAGCATGATACGTCTCCGTCGTATCTATAATTTTTGATTGTTCCATGCCAATATTATTCAACTTTCATATACTTTTGGCAACTTTTTATACTATTTTTTAGGACTAACATATTGATCCAGTGCCCAGTGCCAGTTCCTGTCTATTGCATGTTTTATGTTTCACAGAAACCCCATATCAAACGGATTCCAAACGGGATAAAAACGGACGAAGAATTATTTTGGAATATTTGTGATTTTTGGGAAGTAAAATCAACGCGAGACGGTACCCGAGGTGTCCATGAGACAGGGGCCCACGCCAACTCCAGGTGGCCACGCCCCCCACCCTCCTGGGCCCCTCGTAAGGCGGTTGATGCTCTTCTTTTGCCGCAAGAAAGCTAATTTTATGAGAAAAATCTGGGTGAAAGATTCACCACAATCGGAGTTATGGATCTCCGGATATAAAAGAAACGGTGAAGGGGCAGAATCTAGGAACGCTGAAACAGAGAGAGGCAGAGAGATAGATCCAATATTGGTGGGGCGCTCGCCCCTCCCACGCCATGGGCTTCTCCCATCTAGGGAGAAGGTCAAGGAAGAAGAAGAAGAAGGGGGCTTTCTCCCCCTTGCTTCCGGTGGCGCCGGAACTCCGCCGGGGGCCATCATCATCACCGCGATCTTCACCAACAACTTCACCGCCTTCATCACCAACTCCTCCCCCTCTATGCAGCGGTGTAACCTCTCTCTTACCCGCTGTAATCTCTACTTAAACATGGTGCTCAACGCTATATATTATTTCCCAATGATGTATGGCTATCTTATGATGTTTGAGTAGATCCGTTTTGTCCTATGGGTTAATTGATGATCGTGATTGGTTTGAGTTGCATGTTTTATTATTGGTGCTGTCCTATGGTGCTCTCCATGTCGCGCAAGCGTGAGGGATTCCCGTTGTAGTGTTTGCAATATGTTTATGATTTGCTTATGGTAGGTGGCGTGAGTGAACAGAAGCACAGACCCGAGTAAGTAGGTTGTTTGCGTATGGGGACTTGATACTTTAATGCTATGGTTGGGTTTTACCTTAATGATCTTTAGTAGTTGCTGATGCTTGCTAGAGTTCCAATCATAAGTGCATATGATCCAAGAAGAGAAAGTAAGTTAGCTTATGCCTCTCCCTCAAATAAAATTGCAATAGTGATTATCGGTCTAGTTATCGATTGCCTTGGAATAACTTTCTCGTGACAAAAAACTCTCTACTAATAGTTGCTTCTTTATCTAAACAGCCCTACTTTTTATTTACGTGCTCTTTATTATCTTGCAAACCTATCCTATCACACCTACAAAGTACTTCTAGTTTCATACTTGTTCTAGGTAAAGTGAACGTCAAAAGTGCGTAGAGTCGTATCAGTGGCCGATAGGACTTGAGAGAGTATTTGTTCTACCTTTAGCTCCTCGTTGGGTTTGACACTCTTACTTATCGAAAGAGGCTACAACTATCCCGTATACTTGCGGGTCATCAAGACCTTTTTCTGGCACCGTTGCCGGGGAGTCATAGCGTGGGGTGAATATTATCGTGTGTGCTTGTTTGCTTTATCACTAAGTAATTTTTATTTGCTGTTCTTAGTTGTTTTCTATCTTTAGTTATGGGTAGGAAATGCAAAATACCAAAAAAAATAGTTGTACCTACTGAACCAATGGTTGAAGAACCACTCAAAATCTATCACACTCCTGAAGCTTTTTACTTGGATCATCTTCGATCCCTTTGTGCTCGTGCTGAAACCCCAACTAGCTTAGTTGAGGGCAAATCTTTAGATGAGCATGCTTGTTATGTGCGACACCATATATCTGAAAAAGGGAAACTTTTATTGGATCAAATTCATCATTTGCAATGCTATGCTTGGAATTTATGTGAAATATATGATATTACTTGTTGTTCTGAAAACCCTAAGAAACACCTTCCCTACCAATGTGAGTTTATTGATAATGGAATCGTATCTTCATATGCTAAGGGTGTTTATAATTACTATGATGTTCAACAAATTGAAGAATTTGTTTCTTTTAAGGGTGCTTCTGAAATTGCTTCTTTGATTGAAAAGTATGATGCTACTCTCTACAAATCTGAAAATTTTGCCATACTTGAATATTGTTATGATAATTATGCTTCTAATGCCTATGTTAAACTATATATTGAGAAATTCTCCACTGTCCGAGAAGAGACTAATATTTTGCAGGAAGCTATGGAAGAAGAAATTGATGAAACTGTGAGCTCATTGGATGAAAAAGATGATGAGGAGAGCGAAGAACAAAAGGAGGAAGAGCGGATTGATCACCCGTGCCCACCTTCTAATGAGAGTAACTCTTCAACTCATACATTGTTTAATTCCCCTTCGTTCCTACCAAGAATGATTGCTATGATGATTGCTATGATCCTGTTGATTCTCTTGAAATATCCCTTTTTGATGATGCTTGCTATGCTTGTGGCCAAGATGCCAATATTAATTATGCTTATGGAGATGAACTTGCTATAGTTCCTTATGTTAAACATGAAATTGTTGCTATTGCACCCACGCATGATAGTCCCATTATCTTTTTGAATTCTCCAAACTACACTATATCAGAGAAGTTTGTGCTTATTAGGGATTATATTGATGGGTTGCCTTTTACTACTACACATGATGATTTTGATGAATATAATATGCATGTGCTTGCTGCTATGAGAGAGGAACTACATCTCCGCCTCTTTATGTTTTCAACACAATAGAATTGCAAGAAACTGCTTATACTATGCATTGGCCTTTACTTGGTGTGCATGAATTGTTCTTTTATGACATGCCGATGCATAGGAAGAGATTTAGACTTCGTCATTGCTTGATATATGTTACTTTGTGCTCACTACTAAATTACAAATCATTGTTAATTAAAATTGGCTTTGATATACATTGGGATCCGGGTGGATCCATTACTTGAGCACTAAATGCCTAGCTTAATGGATTTAAAGAAAGCACTACCAAGGAGACAACCCGGAAATTTTAGAGAGTCATTTATTTCTGTTGAGTGCTTCCATATAGTCTAAAAACAAAAAAATAAAGAGGGGAACCTAAAAACTTTTCAAAAAGGAAAGTGAAAGTGAGAGAGACAAGCATTGTTGAAGTGGGAGCTAGCCTTGAACTTTGTTCATGCTCACGGAAACTTTGTGAATCTTAATTACAGAAACTTTTCAACAAAAATAATTATCCCCTTGTACAATTCCATTGTATTATAAAAATAATGTGCCAAGGTTTGCCTTTAGGATGTTTACAATGCTTGTTGGTTTGTACGGTGCAGGACAGAAACTTTGGCTGTAGTGCGCGATTTTACATTTTTACCTGGAACGCTAAATGGTTCTGATTCTTTTTGCACTGTCTTGATATACAAATTATTTTTTTTTGTCCTAATTTTGGTAGAATTTTTGCGGTACTAGAAGTACGTTTAATGTTCAGATTTCTACAGACTATTCTGTTTTTGACAGATTCTGTTTTTGATGCATAGTTTGCTTGTTTTGATGAATCTATCAATTTATATCAGTGCATTAAGCCATGAAAAGTTATATTACAGTAGACACAATGCAAAAACAAAATATGAATTGGTTTGCAACGGTACTTAGAGTGGTGATTTGCTTTATTATACTAACGGATCTTACCGAGTTTTCTGTTGAAGTTTCGTGTGGATGAAGTGTCTAATCGAGGAGGTCTCGATATGAGGAAAAGGAAGAGAGGCAAGAGCTAAAGCTTGGGGATGCCTGAGGCACCCCAAGTAAATATTCCAGGAGACTCAAGTGTCTAAGCTTGGGGATTGTAACGCCCCGGATCCGATGCGCCAGGTGTCCGCCAGTTATTCGCCGTCGTTGCCATGTCATTTGCTTGCGTGTTGCACTTTGCCATGTCATCATTTGCATTTTATCATGTCATCATGTGCATTTCATTTTGCATACATGTTCGTCTCATGCATCCGAGCATTTTCTCCGTTGTCCGTTTTGCAATCCGGCACTCCTATGTCCTCCGGCGTCCCCTTCTTCTCTCTCGTTGTGAGTGGGTGTTAAACGTTCTCGGAATGGCCCGAGGTTTTCCAAGCGGCCTTGGTATAGCACCGGTAGACCGCCTGTCAAGTTTCCTGCCATTTGGAGGTCGTTTGATACTCCAACGGTTAACCGGGTAACCGCAAAGCCCTCTTTTGTTTTAGCCCAACACCCCTTCCAAAGTGGCCCAAAACCCAGCAAACTCCCCTCCATGCTCTCGGTCGTTCGATCACGATCGCGTGGCCGAAAACCGCTCCTCATTTGGACTCTCCTAGCTCCTCTACCTATAAATTAGCCCCTCCTCAAATCTCGGCAAACCCTAGATCAAATCGCCCGCCGCCACCGGACATGTCCAACCTCGCCGGACACGTCCGCGCCGCCGCCAGAGCTAATCGGCGTGCGCCACGTCGCCCAGCGCCACCGTTTTCCACCACGCGCCGCCAGGTTTCGCCAAGCCCATCGCCAGCCCGCCGAGCCCATCGGGCCGGACGAGCCCATGAGCCGCCGCCGCCGCCGCTGCTTCGCCGCCGTCCGCTTCGCCGGAAGCGCCGCCCTCCCCTGCGCCCACGCCTCTCCTTCCTGTCGCCAAGATGGCTCGCCGCCGCTTCGCCTCATCCCGCCACTGCCGCCGCCGCCACCTCCCACCGCTGGCCCACTGAGTCCGAGGCCGCCCGCTGCCCGTCCGCGATCGCTGCTGCGCTCGCTGCCGCCGCCGCCGACACCGGCTTCGCTTCGCCGCTTTGCTCCCGCTTGCCGGAGTTGCCATTGCTGCTGCCGCCGACGAAGCGCCCGCCGCCACGCCGCTTCCCGCCCGCGCGCTTGCCGCCGTCTGCCGTCTCTCTCGCTGCCGTCCGCCATCGGCGCGCTCGCCACCCCTCGCCACTTCGCGGTGCCCGCCTCGCCGCCCAGCCAGTTCGCTGCTTCAGCGCCCGCCGCCGGCGTGAGCCGCCGGCGCCCACAAGGCTCTCGCCGACCTCCGGCGACCAGAGACCGCCGCCTCGCCGCCTCCCTCTGCCCGGCGCTGAGCTCGCCGGAGTTCACCTCGCCGCCGCCGGCAGCCGCCCGTCCAAGATCCGGCCGGGGTTGGATCAGATCCACCAACCCCGGGAACCAAACGCCAGCCCCGTCCCCGGATCCCTCCGTCCCGGGATATCCCCGTCCGTTTTTCGCGAGGTGAAAAACCACTAAGTCCCCAGTTTTTTGTAATTTTCATGTCATGTTCATGCCATCACATCTCTGCACCCGTAGCTTTGTTTTGCGCGTATAATATGTCAAATTGTTCGTCTCAACGAGTACATCATTTCATTCCATTGCATCATTTTCATTTGAGTTCATCTTGATGCCCGAAATGCTGTTGGAAGAGTGCATGTTGATGTTAACCTGCTGAAACTGTTATAACTTGTTGTTTTATCATTTTTGCCATGATTTATGTGTGCATCCTTTGGGGTTGATGTCTACATGAATGTTGAACTATGCCATGCCATCTTTCCAGGGGTGTCAACCATGTATTTTTGTGAGTTGTGTGCTGAGTGTATCAAGCTTGTTAAGTAGGGTAGTTCTTTGTTGTTTGTTTTCTGACAGATTCTCTTATATTTTGATGCCATGTTAACATGCTTCTACTAATCATTCTATGCATAATCTGGAGATGCTCTATAAACATGTTTTGATCTACATGTCATGCTCTATCCATTCATGCCCTTGGTTGCAATTATAGCCTGCTGGAACATGTTATCTTGCTCCAAAGTTGCTTGAAAATGTTGTTGTCAGCCTGTTTACATTAAGTTCACTTGTTCCCATGTGTTTTCCTAGTGATCCATGCACCCTATGAACTTGCTCTTGCCATGCTTAGCTTCATAAACATGTCTTCTTACTGTTGGTTGCCTTGCCATGCCATGTATTGCTCTGTGGTGAGTGGTTCAAGCTCACGAACATGCCTACTTATTGTTGTTCCTGCCATGTATAAATCTGTAATATAACTTGCCATCTATACATGGGTGCCATCATATTTTCTGATCCTTTTTGGCTCATGGTCAGTAAGGGTAATTTGATATATGCAATTAGTAGATTCATGCAATGCCTTTGTTTGCCATGATAAGTTCCTGTAACATGTTGTTTGATAGCTCTCAACATTGCAACCTGATGTTATTTCTGCTAAAGTCTGAAACTGTTATTACTTGCAATATCTCCATGTTTTGTTATGCTTTACCTGTACTTCATGCCCATGCCTTTTGTTATTATGTTGGGGTGCTGTAGCATGATGTATTGATGCTTGGAAGATGCCTAGTTGCTGTTATGGACAGATTGTTGCTATGACTTGTATAGAGTGTATTTGTTGCTACCGTTGCTCCGTTTTGAGTGTGCTCTATATGAAACTTGCGTGTTTTTGCATGTAGCTTCATATTATCATGTTGCATCCTTGTTTTGAGGTGTTTGCTTGATGTTTGGGTGCATTTTGCATCAATGCCATGCTTAACTTGTTTTGCTCATATCTTCTAGCCCGTAGCTCCGAATTTAATGAACTTTATATGTAACTTGACTAGAATTTCGTGTAGATCATCTTGGTGCATCTTAACTTGCTGTTTAACAACTTGAACATAAGGTTTATCCAGTTCTGGACCAATTTCGAAATATGCATATGAGGACTTACCAGAATTGTTATATGTTGTTCCCGGCCTCATTTAAACTTGTCTTGATGTGTTGTTCTTGTTTGCATCATCTCTTGCCATGAGTAGCTTCATGTAGCTTGGTCATGCATCATGCTTGTTGTGCATCATGCCTTGTTCATGTGTGGTGTGTTTACCTATGTTGTGTGCTTCTTCTTGTTAGTTCTGTTTCGCTTGCGATCGTGAGGATTCGTTCGTCTACGGTTGGTTCGGCTTCATCCGTTCATCTTCTTCATGGACTCGTTCTTCTAACTTGCGGGATTTCAGGCAAGATGACCGCTACCCTGGATCTCACTACTATCATTTCTATGCTAGTTGCTTCGTTCTATCGCTATGCTGCGCTACCTATTACCTGTTTATCAAGCCATCCCAAATTGCCATGAACCTCTAACCTTTGACACCATTCCTAGCAAACCATTGTTTGGCTATGTCCCCGCTTTTCTCAGCCCCTCTTATAGCGTTGCTAGTTGCAGGTGAAGTTGAAGATTTCTCCATGGTGGGCAGTGGTTTTGTTGGGATATCACAATATCTCTTATATTATTAATGCATCTATATATTTGGTAAAGGGTGGAAGGCTTGGCCTTATGCCCGTGTTTTGTTCCACTTTGCCGCCTAGTTTCGTCATACCGGTGTTATGTTCCCGGATTTTGCGTTCCTTACGCGGTCGGGTGATTTATGGGACCCCCTTGACAGTTCGCTTTGAATAAAACTCCTCCAGCAAGGCCCAACTTTGCCTTTTATCATTTGCCTCACCACCACCTACTTTTCCCTTGGGAGTAATTAACCCAAGGGTCATATTTATTTCAGCCCCCCCGAGCCAATGCTTGTCTAAGTGTTGGTCCAAACTAGAGCCCTTTGCAGCGCCCCCTCAGGGAAACTTGAGGTCTGGTTTTAGTTGTACGGATTGCTCATCCGGTCGTGGCCTGAGACGAGATACGCGCGGCTACTATCAGGATGTCGGCATGCCGGGAGGTCTTGCTGGTCTTGTTTTACCATTGTCGAAATGTCTTGATGTACCGGGATACCAAGTCTGATCGGAGTGTCTCGGGTGAAGGTCTATTCCTTCGATGATCACGAGAGCTTGTCATGGGCTGTTGGGACACCCTGCAGGTATAAACTTTCGAGAGCCGTGCCATGCGGTTATGTGGCAGATGGGAATTTGTTAATGTCCGTTGTAGATAACTTGACACTTGATCCGAATTAAAACGCATCAACCGCGTGTGTTGCCGTGATGGTCTCTTCTCGGCGGAGTCCGGGAAGTGAACACGGTTTCTGGGTTATGTTTGACGTAAGTAGGTGTTCAGGATCACCTCTTGATCATTGCTAGTTGACGACCATTCCTTTGTTCTCTTCTCGCTCTTCTTTGTGTATGTTAGCCACCATACTTGCTTAGTCGCTGCTGCAACCTCACCACTTTACCCCTTCCTTCCCCATTAAGCTTTGCTAGTCTTGAAACCCATGGTAATGGGATTGCTGAGTCCTCGTGGCTCACCAGATACTTCCAAAACCAGTTTGCAGGTGCCTATGTTACCGAGCAGGTGACGCAACCAAGCTCAAGGAGGAGCTCGATGGAGATCTTGCCCTTTGTGTTGTTTCGTTCTAGTTGATCGAGAGTGGAGCCCGCTTAGGGTCGATCGGGACCTTTGTCGATTTGGGGTTCTTCTTTTATTTTGGTTCCGTAGTCGGACCTTGATTGTATCTGGATGATGTAATGCTTTATTCATGTAATTGTGTGAAGTGGCGAGTGTAAGCCAACTATGTATCTCTTTCCTTATGTATTACATGGGTTGTGTGAAGATTACCTCACTTGCGACATTGCTTTCAATGCGCTTATGCCTCCAAGTCATGCTTCGACACGTGGGAGATATAGCAGCATCGAGGCGCTAAGTTGGTATCGAGCCTTCCCGACCTTAGGAGCCCCACCGCTTGATCGTTTTTAGCGGCCGAGTTGTGTCTAGAAAAATGCTTTGAGTCATTTAGGATTATATATATCGGAGAGTTAGGAATTCTTTTTAATCCTCAGTCCCTTCGTCGCTCTGGTGAGGTCTCCTGACGTAGAGTTTTGACTTTCCTCTCCTCAAATTTCACTAAAAAAAATTTTAGGGTCACGCGGGTATCTTGGAATCGTTCCGATGGTTTTATGATGAGAACATTGTCTTGGTGCCTCCTGTCGGGGTTTAGTGGAAGTGTCCCGGGAGTTGAGCTCGAGGTGTTGTCGCCATAATTTTATCGTTGCAGTTCGAATACCGAGTTTAGTACGCCGACATCGAAAATCTCTTTTATGCAGTTGTTGGTGAGATAACCCCGCTAACCCAAAGATCGAGGTGAGTACGGAGTATTGCCATGACTCAGATAACGGTTGCTTTTCAAGGTTGAGGTACACGATTTCGAAGGTTTCTTGGTTATGTGTTGACGGATGGATACAATGGATGTAGGGATTGTTAGTTTGGGTGAGATATATTGCTTCCTGTATCCCCAACACCAGATTGCATAACCGTAAAGTTTCGGAGTTTCATAGGTGGGAATTCAAGTAGCTCCTAGAATATCTTTTTCGATGATGCATGATATGGGATTGGGTAAATCTCTATCATATGTTTGTTCCGGCTTATTCTGCAAGCCAAATCCTTTGTTTTGTTTTATTTGTGGTATTCGAGTTGCTTCGAAGTCAAATGTTGAATCCATACTTTTCCTAAACGGTGTTCTCATATTGCTATGTGAATACTAATCCTTTTTGATCATTGAGGTTGTCATGTTAATCCTTTTCCAACCGGTGCGCTTCTCTTCGAGATGATCCCATCATTCTCCCCATCTGCAAGATCAATTCTAAGTTTTATCAACGGTGTTTGTTTCGTTCATCCCAAGTTGCCTTTGTTTTTCCCGCCCTCCCACCCTTTTTCTTCAAGGACTCAGATT
The DNA here is from genome assembly GCA_021437245.1 of Aegilops speltoides. Taxonomy (NCBI): domain Eukaryota; kingdom Viridiplantae; phylum Streptophyta; class Magnoliopsida; order Poales; family Poaceae; genus Aegilops; species Aegilops speltoides. The sequence goes on along the minus strand of CM038144.1, from coordinate 55,780,589 downwards.
TCTTAATCAAGTATCCATTTATTCATGTGAAGTCTCTTCATTCTTTTCAATCAATGTTCTGATCCGGTGATTTCCCATGAAGATGCTCAACAGCTTCAAGTTCATCATCCTTTATTGTTGTCTCTTCTCCGGTGGATCCTATTCAAGCTTTCGATATTCATCATATTCCTTTCCTCGTTTCTAATTCTTTCTCATACCGATGCACCTCTTAATCATTCACTTCTTCCTATTCATTTGTTCGAGTGTCAAGATATCTCACAAGACTTATGTTTCCATTCTCAATCCCTTCAAGATATTTCGAGGTTGTTATCTCATTCAAGCCATTTAATTCAACCGGTGCAATTTCTCTTTAAAATCATTTTCAACGGTGTTTTCTTTTGAGTGGGCCCTAACCCACAGGTCTTTTCCCAGGATCTTATCTGACTCTTCTAATTATTCCGGAGTTATTCTTAAATTCTTTTCCAAGATTGACGTAAGAATGAGTTATCATTAGTCACATGCCTTCTCCAAGGTTGTTTTCAAATTCTTTTCATCTTTGGCTCAACCTTTCCTCTTTTAATCCTTCCGAAGTATCTCAACAATCCATGGTGGTGTTTCTCGTCGTCATTTCTCGGATTTTGAAGACCGAAGAAGAGTTTTCCTCTCAATCTTGGTCCGTTCTCTTAAAGATTCATGGTTCTAGCTTCATGCTATCCTCATAATTGTTTTGATTGTGACAATTCTTTTCTTACCATCCGGAGTATTTCTTGACTTGTTTCCATTTCTTTCTTCCGAAGGTCATCATGTCATAATTCTTCATTCTTAGCGTGTAGCTATCATTCTCCAAATCTTACCGGTGCATCATTCAAATATCCTCTAATCAGTTCATGATCTCTTCAAGTATCTAAATTCCCTCAAATATCTTCATTCGTTTTCCAATTCTTCCCGGTGAATTGTGCCTTTGCTACGTTCATTTTCAATTCTTACGGTGGTTCGTTCAAGATTTCACTTCCTTCGTTATCATATCAATTCATTCGTTGTTTCCAAATCCCACCGGTGATTCCATCAATACCTTCTCAAGTTTACGCTATATCTCTCTTAATCCTTTTTCAATGGGAATAAGTAGTATGCCAAATCCGTTGCTTATCATCAATTAAATTGGTGAAGGATACGCATAACATAATTCTTGTTCTTGTTTCATCCAAGTGATTAATTCCTTCTTTCGGAGTTTGTTCATGATGAATAAATTCTTGATTTCAGTTGTTTCATCTTTTCTTTTCCCGGAGTTCCAAGCTCTCATCATCACGAAGATCCATCTAAATCATTGCAAGGATTCACCTTGTGTTTTCAACTTCTCTTTCTTTCTATCACCCTTTTGTTTACCGGAGTTCTTCATGGAGGCTCTACATGGTGCTCAACGCATGTTTTGTTTTGGGGAGTTCAAGTATTCTTCATCTTGCATTCCAAAGTGCGATTCTTTCTACCTTATCTTTTGAGGTGGTGTTATGTCACTCTTGACAATTTCCATTCATGTTCCATGATTCATATTGTTGTCAAGAATGAGGTATTTTAAATCCATCAGTCTCTTCGTTGGAGTTATCTCGTGTCATATTTCACCTAAAGCCTTTCCTTAAGGGTTGTTGCTATTTGTGGTGATTATGCATGACCCAAGCTTGCTCTCTATTCACTTGGTGGAAGAAGTTTCTCTTATCTTCATTGATCTCAACCAATCAATTGTTTCCATTAGTGGCCGGTTGTCACCTCATCATTTTGAGATGTTTGCCATAAGCCCACAACAAGCTTGTGCTTCTCGTTGTTGATTTTCCAACAACTCTGTTCGATTCTTCTTTGCAAGGATGCTTTCCAAATTCAATTGTGGTAGAAGTTGTCATTTTCTTCTCCGTCCCTTTATCCCAACGGTCTAACTTCTATTCTTTCGTTACGGGGGCATTGTGATGTTGTGCTCTTCACCAATCACCTCATTTTGTGAGGATCGTGTCCTTTTCTTGCTTATCCATTTAACCGGAGTGTTGTATCATCTCTTCAATATCTTTTCATCTCATCAAGTTTTCTTCTCTTTTCTACCGGAGTGCTGTCCAAATTCTGCCATTCTTGTTCCTTGGCTATCTCGTTATACCGAGGTGATCATATTCTTTTCGTTCGTGAAGCTCTTATTTCCATGTCTTTCAACCTTCAAGTTCTCGTAATACTCCTTGTTCCTCTTTTCTAACGGATTGTTTGCAATCTCGTTCATCTCTGTTGTACTCTTTCTTTTAAATTGCTCAACCTCTCAAGGTTCGTGGTTTCACTCATTGGTCGAAGAAGCAACTTAGTTTTACCTCCTCTCTTCCTTTCCGTTTTCCCTCCGGTGCCATCCTAGATCTCGGGACGAGATCCTCTCGTAGTGGTGGAGTGTTGTAACGCCCCGGATCCGATGCGCCAGGTGTCTGCCAGTTATTTGCCGTCGTTGCCATGTCATTTGCTTGCGTGTTGCACTTTGCCATGTCATCATTTGCATTTTATCATGTCATCATGTGCATTTCATTTTGCATACATGTTCGTCTCATGCATCCGAGCATTTTCTCCGTTGTCCGTTTTGCAATCCGGCACTCCTATGTCCTCCGGCGTCCCCTTCTTCTCTCTCGTTGTGAGTGGGTGTCAAACGTTCTCGGAATGGCCTGAGGTTTGCCAAGCGGCCTTGGTATAGCACCGGTAGACCGCCTGTCAAGTTTCGTGCCATTTGGAGGTCGTTTGATACTCCAACGGTTAACCGGGTAACCGCAAAGCCCTCTTTTGTTTTAGCCCAACACCCCTTCCAAAGTGGCCCAAAACCCAGCAAACTCCCCTCCATGCTCTCGGTCGTTCGATCACGATTGCGTAGCCGAAAACCGCTCCTCATTTGGACTCTCCTAGCTCCTCTACCTATAAATTAGCCCTCCTCAAATCTTGCAAACCCTAGATCAAATCGCCCGCCGCCATCGGACATGTCCAACCCCGCGCCGGACACGTCCGCGCCACCGCCCGCAGCCACACGTCCGCGCCACCGCCCGCAGCCAATCGGCGTCGCCCACGCCGCCCGCGCCGCCGTTTTCCACAGCGCCGCCGCCAGGCTCGCCAATCCTATCGCCAGCCCGCCCGAGCCCATCGGGGCGGACGAGCTCAGCAAGCCGCCGCCGTGCTTCGCCGCCGTCCGCTTCGCCGAGCGCGCCGCCGTCCTCCGCGCCCGCCTCTCCTTCCTGCCGCCAAGATGGCTCGCCGCCGCGCCGCCTCGTCCCCGCCACTGCCGCCGCCGCCACCTTCCCACCGCTGGCCCGCTGAAGTCCGAGGTCGACCGCTTCGGCCTGTCCCTGGATCACGGCGCTGCGCCGCCGCCCAGCGCTTCCACCCGCCGCCGCTCCCTTTCGCCGGAACCGCCGCCGCGCCGCCGACGAGCGCCCGCCGCCACGCCTCGCTTCGCCCGCGCCATTGCCCCGCTTGCCGTCTCTCTGGCCGTCGCCATCGGCGCTGCCTCGCCACTTCGCCAGGCTTCGCGGTGCCCGCTACGCCGCCGCGCTTCTGCTGCCCGCTCCGTCGCGGCGTGAGCCACCGCCGCCCAGCGCTCTCGCCGACCTCCGGCGACGAGACCGCCGCCTCGCCGCCTCCCTCGCCCGGCCGAAGCTCGCGGGAGTTCACCTCGCCGCCCGCCGCCTCGCCGTCAAGATCCGCCGGGTTGGATCAGATCCACCAACCCCGGGAACCAAACGCCAGCCCCGTCCCCGGATCCCTCCGTCCCGGGATATCCCCGTCCGTTTTTCGCGAGGTGAAAAACCACTAAGTCCCCAGTTTTTTGTAATTTTCATGCCATGTTCATGCCATCACATCTCTGCACCCGTAGCTCCGTTTTGCGCGTATAATATGTCAAATTGTTTGTCTCAACGAGTACATCATTTCATTCCATTGCATCATTTTCATTTGGGTTCATCTTGATGCCCGAAATGCTGTTGGAAGAATGCATGTTGATGTTAACCTGCTGAAACTGTTATAACTTGATGTTTTATCATTTTTGCCATGATTTATGTGTGCATCCTTTGGGGTTGATGTCTACATGAATGTTGAACTATGCCATGCCATCTTTCCAGGGGTGTCAACCATGTATTTTTGTGAGTTGTGTGCTGAGTGTATCAAGCTTGTTAAGTAGGGTAGTTGCTGTTGCTGTTTTCCTGACAGATTCTGTTATATTTTGATGCCATGTTAACATGCTTCTACTAATCATTTTATGCATAATCTGGAGATGCTCTATAAACATGTTTTGATCTACATGTCATGCTCTATCCATTCATGCCCTTGGTTGCAATTATAGCCTGCTGGAACATGTTGTTATCTTGCTCCAAAGTTGCTTGAAAATGTTGTTGTCAGCCTGTTTACATTAAGTTCACTTGTTCCCATGTGTTTTCCTAGTGATCCATGCACCCTATGAACTTGCTCTTGCCATGCTTAGCTTCATAAACATGTCCTATTATTCTTGGTTGCCTTGCCATGCCATGTATTGCTCTGTGGTGAGTGGTTCAAGCTCACGAACATGCCTACTTATTGTTGTTCCTGCCATGTATAAATCTGTAATATAACTTGCCATCTTTACATGGGTGCCATCATATTTTCTGATCCTTTTTGGCTCATGGTCAGTAAGGGTCTTTTGATATATGCAATTAGTAGATTCATGCCATGCCTTTGTTTGCCATAATAAGTTCCTGTAACATGTTGTTTGATAGATCTCAATATTGCAACCTGATGTTATTTCTGCTAAAGTCTGAAACTGTTATTACTTGCAATATCTCCATGTCTTTTTGAGCATGTTCTAGTTGTTTCTGGAGATAGCTCAGTGTTCATGTTTTGTTATGCTTTACCTGTACTTCATGCCCATGCCTTTTGTTATTATGTTGGGGTGCTGTAGCATGATGTTTTGATGCTTGTAAGATGCCTAGTTGCTGTTATGGACAGATTGTTGCTATGACTTGTATAGAGTGTATGTGTTGCTACCGTTGCTCCGTTTTGAGTGTGCTCTATATGAAACTTGCGTGTTTTTGCATGTAGCTTCATATTATCATGTTGCATCCTTATTTTGAGGTGTTTGCTTGATGTTTGGGTGCATTTTGCATCAATGCCATGCTTAACTTCTTTTGCTCATATCTTCTAGCCCGTAGCTCCGAATCTAATGAACTTTATATGTAACTTGACTAGAATTTCGTGTAGATCATCTTGGTGCATCTTAACTTGCTGTTTAACAACTTGAACATAAGGTTTATTCAGTTCTGGACCAATTTCGAAATATGCATATGAGGACTTACCAGAATTGTTATATGTTGTTCCCGGCCTCATTTAAACTTGTCTTGATGTGTTGTTCTTGTTTGCATCATCTCTTGCCATGAGTAGCTTCATGTAGCTTGGTCATGCATCATGCTTTTTGTGCATCATGCTTTGTTCATGTGTGGTGTGTTTACCTATGTTGTGTGCTTCTTCTTGTTAGTTCCTGTTTCGTTGCGATCGTGAGGATTCGTTCGTCTACGGTTGGTTCGGCTTCATCCATTCATCTTCTTCATGGACTCGTTCTTCTTCCTTGCGGGATTTTAGGCAAGATGACCGCTACCCTGGATCTCACTACTATCATTGCTATGCTAGTTGCTTCGTTCTATCGCTATGCTGCGCTACCTATTACCTGTTTATCAAGCCATCCCAAATTGCCATGACCCTCTAACCTTTGACACCATTCCTAGCAAACCATTGTTTGGCTATGTCCCCGCTTTGCTCAGCCCCTCTTATAGCGTTGCTAGTTGCAGGTGAAGTTGAAGATTTCTCCATGGTGGACAGGGTTTTGTTGGGATATCACAATATCTCTTATATTATTAATGCATCTATATATTTGGTAAAGGGTGGAAGGCTCGGCCTTATGCCCGTGTTTTGTTCCACTCTTGCCGCCTAGTTTCCGTCATACCGGTGTTATGTTCCCGGATTTTATGCTCCTTACGCGGTCGGGTGATTTATGGGACCCCTTGACAGTTCTCTTTGAATAAAACTCCTCCAAAGAAGGCCCAACTTTGCCTTTTACCATTTGCCTCACCACCACCTACTTTTCCTTGGGAGTAATTAACCCAAGGGTCATCTTTATTTCAGCCCCTCGGCCAATGCTTGTCTAAGTGTTGGTCCAAACTAGAGCCCTTTGCGCCCCTCGTGGAAACTTGAGGTCCGGTTTTAGTTGTACGGATTGCTCATCCGGTCGTGGCTCGAGACGAGATACGCTGCTACTATCGGGATGTCGACGCGCGGAGGTCTTGCTAGTCTTGTTTTACCATTGTCGAAATGTCTTGATGTACCGGATACCGAGTCCGATCGGAGTGTCTCGGGTGAAGGTCTATTCCTTCGATGATCGCGAGAGCTTGTCATGGGCTGTTGGGACACCCTGCAGGTATAAACTTTCGAGAGCCGTGCCCGCGGTTATGTGGCAGATGGGAATTTGTTAATGTCCGGTTGTAGATAACTTGACACTTGATCCGAATTAAAACGCATCAACCGCGTGTGTTGCCGTGATGGTCTCTTCTCGGCGGAGTCCGGGAAGTGAACACGGTTTCTGGGTTATGTTTGACGTAAGTAGGTGTTCAGGATCACCTCTTGATCATTGCTAGTTGACGACCGTTCCTTTGTTCTCTTCTCGCTCTTCTTTGCGTATGTTAGCCACCATACTTGCTTAGTCGCTGCTGCAACCTCACCACTTTACCCCTTCCTTCCCCATTAAGCTTTGCTAGTCTTGAAACCCATGGTAATGGGATTGCTGAGTCCTCGTGGCTCACCAGATACTTCCAAAACCAGTTTGCAGGTGCCTATGTTACCGAAAGCGGTGACGAACCAAGCTCAAGGAGGAGCTCGATGGAGATCTTGCCCTTTGTGTTGTTTCGCTCTAGTTGATCAAGAGTGGAGCCCAGGTTGGGGTCGATCGGGGACCTTTGTCGCATTTGGGGTTCTTCTTTTTTTTGGTTCCGTAGTCGGACCTTGATTGTATCTGGATGATGTAATGCTTTATTCCTGTAATTGTGTGAAGTGGCGAGTGTAAGCGAACTATGTATCTCTTTCCCTTATGTATTACATGGGTTGTGTGAAGATTACCTCACTTGCGACATTGCTTTCAATGCGGTTATGCCTCTAAGTCGTGCTTCGACACGTGGGAGATATAGCCGCATCGAGGGCGTTACAGGGATGCCCCGGAAGGCATCCCCTCTTTCTTTAACAAGTATCGGTATGTTTTCGGATTCGTTTCGTTCATGCGATATGTGCAAGTCTTGGAGCGTCTTTTGCATTTAGTTTTCACTTCTCTTTTATGTACCATGCTGGTATGAGATAGTCCTTGCTCGATTTATAGAATGCTCATTGCACTTCACTTAAATCTTTTGGGTATGGCTTTATAGAATGCTTCATGTGCTTCACTTATATCATTTGAAGTCTGGATTGCATGTTTCTCTTCACATAGAAAACCGCCATTTTGTAGAATGCTATTTTGCTTCACTTATATTTGTTAGAGCGTGGGCATATCTTTTGTAGAAAGAATTAAACTCTCTTACTTCACTTATATCAATTTAGAGAGATGACAAGAATTGGTCATTCACATGGTTAGTCATAAAATCCTACATAAACTTGTGGATCACTGAATATGATATGTTTGATTCCTTGCAATAGTTTTGCGATATAGTGATGATAATATGTGGGAGGTACTAGTAGATGGTTGTGTTTAGTAAGGATTTTGGTGTTAAGGTTTCTGATTCCCGAAGCATGCACGTATGGTCTACTAACCATGTAACCAAATTGGCGCGCATTGTATTTTGATTGTTTATCTTTGCGTGAAGGTCGGGGGCACGCGATGGTTAACTCCTACCAACCTCCCCCCTAGGAGCATGCGCGTAGTACTTTGTTTCGATGGCTAATAAATTTTTGCAATAAGTATGTGAGTTCTTTATGACTAATGTTGAGTCCATGGATTATACGCACTATCACCCTTCCATCATTGCTAGCCTCTTCGGTACCATGCATTGCCCTTTCTCACCTTGAGAGTTGGTGCAAATTCGCCGGTGCATCCAAACCCCGTGATACGATACGCTCTATCACACATAAACCTCCTTATATCTTCCTCAAAACAGCCACCATACCTACCTATCATAGCATTTCCATAGCCATTCCGAGATATATTGCCATGCAACTTCCATCATCATCATATTCATGACTTGAGCTTCATTGTCATATTGCTTTGCATGATCGTAAGATAGCTAGTATGATGTTTTCATGGCTTGTCCATTTTTTTATGTCATTGCTACGCTAGATCAATGCACATCCCGGTACACCGCCGGAAGCATTCATATAGAGTCATATATTTGTTCCAGTATCGAGTTGTAATATTGAGTTGTAAGTAAATAAAAGTGTGATGATCATCATTACAGAGCATTGCCCCATGAAAAAAAGAAAAAAAGGAAAGGCCAAAGAATCCTAAATAAAAAAGGGAGCCAAAGAAGCCCAACCAAATAAAATAAAATAAATAAAGGGGGCAATGTTACTATCCTTTTACCACACTTGTGCTTCAAAGTAGCACCATGTTCTTCATATAGAGAGTCTCCTATATTGTCACTTTCATATACTGGTGGGAATTTTCATTATAGAACTTGGCTTGTATATTCCAACGATGGGCTTCCTCAAATGCCCTAGGTCTTCATGAGCAAGCAAGTTAGATGCACACCCACTTAGTTTTCAGTTTGAACTTTCATACACTTATAGCTCTAGTGCATCCGTTGCATGGCAATCCCTACTCCTCGCATTGACATCAATTGATGGGCATCTCCATAGCCCGTTGATTAGCCGTGTCGATGTGAGACTTTCTCCTTTTTTGTCTTCTCCACATAACCTCCACCATCATATTCTATTCCACCCATAGTGCTATATCCATGGCTCACACTCATGTATTGCGTGAAGGTTGAAAAAGTTTGAGAATACTAAAGTATGAAACAATTGCTTGGCTGACACCGGGATAGGCATGAGGGCTACCTTGTGTTAAGAAAAGGGAGCGTACAAGACTATATGATTTTGTAGGGATAACATTCTGGAAGCAATGATATTTTGAAAGACATGATTGTTTGTTGGGATGCCCTGAGTATTATTGTTTTTATGTCAAATTATAGACTATTGCCTTGAATCACTCATGTCTTAATATTCATTCCATGATTAGACATATGATCAAGATTATGCTAGGTAGCATTCCACATCAAAAATTATCTTTTTTATCATTTACCTACTCGAGGACGAGCAGGAATTAAGCTTGGGGATGCTGATACGTCTCCGTCGTATCTATAATTTTTTATTGTTCCATGCCAATATTATTCAACTTTCATATACTTTTGGTGCCCAGTGCCAGTTCCTGTCTGTTGCATGTTTTATGTTTCACAGAAACCCCATATCAAACGGAGTCCAACCGGGATAAAAAAAGACGAAGAATTATTTTGGAGTATTTGTGATTTTTGGGAAGTAAAATCAACGCGAGACGGTGCCCGAGGTATCCACGAGATAGGGGCCCACGCCCACTCCAGGTGGGCACGCCCCCCACCCTCCTGGGCCCCTGGTAAGGCAGTTGATGCTCTTCTTTTGCCGCAAGAAAGCTAATTTTATGAGAAAAATTTGGGCAAAAGATTCACCCCAATCGGAGTTACGGATCTCTGGATATAAAAGAAACGGTGAAGGGACAGAATCTGGGAACGCTGAAACAGAGAGAGGCAGAGAGATAGATCCAATATTGGAGGGGCTCTCGCCCCTCCCACGCCATGAGAGCCAAGGACCAGAGGGGAAACCCTTCTCCCATCTAGGGAGAAGGTCAAGGAAGAAGAAGAAGAAGAAGGGGGGCTCTCTCCCCCTTGCTTCCGGTGGCGTCGGAACTCCGTCGGGGGCCATCACCATCATCGTGATCTTCACCGACAACTTCACCGCCTTCATCACCAACTCCTCCCCCCTCTATGCAGCGGTGTAACCTCTCTCTTACCCGCTGTAATCTCTACTTAAACATGGTGCTCAACGCTATATATTATTTCCCAATGATGTATGGCTATCTTATGATGTTTGAGTAGATCCGTTTTGTCGTATGGATTAATTGATGATCGTGATTGGTTTGAGGTGCATGTTTTATTATTGGTGCTGTACTAGGGTGCTCTCTGTGTCGCGCAAGCGTGAGGGATTCCCGCTGTAGGGTTTGCAATATGTTTATGATTTTCTTATGGTGGGTGGCGTGAGTGAATAGAAGCACAGACCCGGGTAAGTAGGTTGTTTGCGTATGGGATAAAGGGGACTTGATACTGTAATGCTTTGGTTGGGTTTTACCTTAATGATCTTTAGTAGTTGCGGATGCTTGCTAGAGTTCCAATCATAAGTGCATATGATCCAAGAAGAGAAAGTATGTTAGCTTATGCCTCTCCCTCAAATAAAATTGCAACAGTGATTACCGGTCTAGTTATCGATTGCCTTGGACAAATAACTTTCTTGTGACAAAAAGCTCTCTACTAAAACTAACTTAGTTGCTTCTTTATCTAAACGGCCCCTACTTTTTATTTACGTGCTCTTTATTATCTTGCAAACCTATCCTATCACACCTACAAAGTACTTCTAGTTTCATACTTGTTCTAGGTAAAGCGAACGTCAAGCGTGCATAGAGTGGTATCAGTGGCCGATAGGACTTGAGAGAGTATTTGTTCTACCTTTAGATCCTCGTTGGTTTCGACACTCTTATCGAAATAGGCTACAACTATCCCATATACTTGCGGGTCATCAAAGCACAACGATGAGTCATTCCTTGCCTGAAAAGCAACTTGAAGTGAGGGAGCCGGCGGAGAAAAAGAGCAGGAAGGGTAAGACGGAGGAAGCCTACCTTGCCGGTGTACACCGGCTGCAGGCGCACATAGCGGTGGACGGCTGGCTCGTGTGAGCAGTGGAGTTGTAGAAGCTTGAGGTGGTGGCCGCCATGGCATGCTGCAAGAGTTGGGAAAAAAGAGCCGACTGGGAAGGAGATAAGAAAAAAGGATGTAGCAGTGCAATGGGTCCACATGGACACGCGTCACGTGCTGGAGGCGGTGGACGCCCAGCATTGGATCCGCCGGGTGATGGTAAGAGTTTCTCGTGCTGGGGCCTGCTACGCGTCCATCGGCAGATGTTTAGATATTATCCATCGCCTCGACGGCCGTTGGATGCCCGTGCTGATAGCCGTCTAATGTAGTGTCCATGCCCCGCATGCCCAGTCGTTACTTCCCGCAACAAACGCTCTGTTGCAAAAACAACACCCCATGCCGACACGTTACTACCCGCAACAAATACTCTGTTGCAGAAACAATACCGCATGCCCACTGGTTACTTCCCGCAACAAATGCTCTATTATAGAAACAAGACCGCATGCCCACTCGTTACTTCCCGCAACAAACGCTCTGTTGTAGAAACAAGACCGCATGCCCACATGTTACTTCCCGCAACAAACACTCTATTGCAGAAACAATACCGCATGTCCACTGGTTACTTCCCGCAACAAACACTCTGTTGTAGAAACAAGACCGCATGCCCACTTGTTACTTCCCGCGACAAATGCTCTGTTGCAGACACAACACACTCTTGCCCCTGGCTCCGATAGAGTTGCGCCCCGCGCGGCGCCACCGCCAACCCACCCCAAAATCAGCCCGGCACTAACGTGCAGTAGCTAAATCAAAGTTTCCGCAACACTATGGCTACCCATGTGCAAAAATTCAGAAACCCTACAACACACTCTGCCGCTCACCCTTCTTTATGAAACACAACTTCCCCTCTCGTACTACTCTGAAACAAAACTTCCTCTTTCATACGACGATGCCAAATCATCACTGCAATGGGAAGCGCCACCGAAAAAAACACTGCGTAGCCGCCGGCATAGCGGCCTGAAGGCGTAGAGGAGAAATAGCAGGGAGAGCCACCATCGCCACATCGGCCAGAAAATGGGGGAAGGGGTCTCTGATTCGTACCAGCTTGAGTCTTTGTTGGACACCGTCGATCCCGAGCCAGCCGTCAATGCCACCACATTGGATAAGCCCCGGTCGCGAAATGCCTTGCGCCGCCGCGTCCACTGCCCTCCCAAATCCGGCCGCTCACACTCCCAGCCACACAAGTCCATGCTGCCGCGGGTGAAACTCCCTTCTGTTATCCAGTTGCAAGAATGGCTATCCGAAACAAGAGGTGAGTTGCAGGAAACAGACACGCCTCTTGCGGATGTGGAAGTGCTCTCGGCCGTCTGATAAAACATACATCGGACGGCCATGGAACCGGCATACGGGCACACACGATCGGCTGACAGAAGGTAAGCTTAGATATTATCTGTTGCCTCGACGGCCGTTGGATGTCTGAGCTGATAGCAGTGCGATGTAGTGTCCACGTCTCGCATGCCCAGTCATTACTTCCTGCAACAAACCCTCTCTTGCAGAAACAATACCGCATGCCCACTCGTTATTTCCCACAACAAACGCTCTGTTGCAGAAACAAGACCGCATGCCCACTCGTTACTTCCCGCAACAAACGTTCTGTTGCAGAAACAAGACCGCATGCCCACTCGTTACTTCCCGCAACAAACGCTCTGTTGCAGAAACAACACACTCTTGCCCCCGGCTCCGACAGAGCCACGCCCCGCACGGCATCACCGCCAACCCACCCCAAAATCAGCCTAGTGCCGGCGTGCGGTAGCTAAATTGAAGTTTTCGCAACACTATGGTTACCCCTGTGCAAAAATTTAGAAACCCTGCAACACACTCTGCCGCTCACCCTTCTCTCTGACACACAACTTCCCCTCTCGTACTACTTTGAAACAAAACTTCCTCTCTCATACGACGCTGCTGAATCATCACTGCAATGGGGAGCGCCATCGCAAAAAACGCCGCGTAGCCGCCGGCATAGCGGCCGGAAGGCGTAGGGGAGAAATAGCAGGGAGCACCACCATCGCCACATCGGCTAGAAAATGGGGGAAGGGATCTCTGATTCTTACCTGCTTGAGTCGTCGCCGACCACCGCCGATCCCGAGCCAGTCATTGATGCCACTGCGTTGGATAAGCCCCGGTCATGAAACGCCTTGCGCCGCCGCGTCTGCCGCCCTCCCAAATCCAGCCGCTCACACTCCCAGCCACATGAGTCCATGCTGCTGCAGGTGAAACCCCCTTCTGATATCCAATTGCATGAATGGCTATCCTGAAACAAGAGTTGAGTTGCAGGAAATAGGTGCGCCTCTTGTGGACATGGAAGTGCTCTTGACCGTCTGATAAGCATAGATTGGACGGCCCTGGAACCGGCGGACGGGCACACACAAACGGCCGACAGAAGGTAAGCTTAGATATTATCCGTGGCCTTGACGGCCGTTGGATGCCCGAGCTGATAGCCGTCCGATGTAGTGTCCATGCCCTGCATGCCCAGTCGTTACTTCCCGCAACAAACACTCTGTTTCAGAAACAATACCGCATGCCCACTCGTTACTTCCTGCAACAAACGCTCTGTTGCAGAAAAAATACCGCATGCCCACTCGTTACTTCCCGCAACAAACGCTCTGTTGCAAAAACAAGACCGCATGCCCACTCGTTACTTCTCTCAAAAAACGCTCTGTTGTAGAAACAAGACCGCATGCCCACTCGTTACTTCCCGCAACAAACGCTCTATTGCAGAAACAACACACTCTTGCCCCCGACTCCGACAGACCTGCGCCCCGCGCGGCGCCGCTGCCAACCCACCCCAAAATCAGCCTGGCACCGGCGTGCAGTAGCTAAATTGAAGTTTCCACAACACTATGGCTACCCATGTGCAAAAGATCAGAAACCCTGCAACACACTCTGCCGCTCACCCTTCTCTTGAAACACAACTTCCCCTTTCATACTACTCTGAAACAAAACTTCCTCTCTCATATGTCACCGCCGAATTATCGCTGCAATGGCGATCGCCACTGCAAAAAATGTCGCGTAGCCGCCAGAATAGCGGCCCGAAGGCGTAGAGGAGAAATAGTAGGGAGCACCACCATCGCCACATCGGCCAGAAAATGGGGGAAGGGATCTCTGATTCGTACTTGCTTGAGTCGTCGCCGGCCACCGTCGATCCCGAGCTAGTCATCGATGCCACTGCGTTGAATAAGCCCCGGTCGCTAAACACTTTGCGCCGTCGCGTTCGCCGCCCTCCCAAATCCAGCCGCTCACACTCCCAGCCGCACGAGTCCACGCCGCTGATATGTCTCCAACGTATCTACAATTTTTGATTGTTCCATGCTATTATATTATCTGTTTTGGATGTTTAATGGGCTTTAATATGCTCTTTTATATCTTTTATATTATTTTTGGGACTAACCTATTAACCGAGGGCCCAGAGCCAGTTTCTGTTTTTTTTTGCCTATTTTAGAGTTTTGCAGAAAAGGAATACCAAACAGAATGAAATCTTCGCGATGATATTTCTTGGACCGAAAGCAAACCAGAAGACTTGGAGATGAAGTCAAAACGTAACAAGGAGGCCACGAGGCAGGAGGGCGCGCCCGGGGGGTAGGCGCGCCCCCACCCTCGTGGGCCCCTCGTAGCTCCCCTGACCTAGTTCCTTCGCCTATATATACTTTTATACCCTAAAAACATCAGGGGGAGCCAGAAACTACTTTTCCACCGCCGCAACCTTCTATCCCGTGAGATACCATCTTGGGGCCTTTTCTGGCGATCTGTCGGAGGGGGATTTGATCATGGAGGGCTTCTACATCAACACCATTGCCTCTCCGATGAAGCGTGAGTAGTTTACCACAGACCATCGTGTCCATAGTTATTAGCTAGATGGCTTCTCTCTCTTTGATTCTCAATACAAAGTTCTCCTCAATGTTCTTGGAGATCTATTCGATGTAATACTCTTTTGCGGTGTGTTTGCCAAGATCCGATGAATTGTGGATTTATGATCAAGATTATCTATGAATATTATTTAGTTCTTCTCTGAATTCTTATATGCATGATTTGATATCTTTGCAAGTCTCTTCGAATTATCGGTTTAGTTTGGCCTACTAGATTGATCTTTCTTGCCACGGGAGAAGTGCTTAGCTTTGGGTTCAATCTTGCGTGTCCTTTCCCAAAGGATGAGGGGCAGCAAGGCACGTATTGTATTGTTTCTATCAAGGATAACAAGATGGGGTTTTCATCATATTGCTTGAGTTAATTCCTCTACATCATGTCATCTTGCTTAATGCGTTACTCCGTTATTTATGAACTTAATACTCTAGATGCATGCTGGATAGCGGTCGATGTGTGGAGTAATAGTAGTAGATGCAGGCAAGAGTCGGTCTACTTGACACGGACGTGATGCCTATGTTCATGATCATTGCCTTAGATGTCATCATAATTATGCGATTTTATATCAATTGCTCGACAGTAATTCGTTCACCCACCGTATTATATGCTAACTTGAGAGAAGCCACTAGTGAAACCTATGGCCCCCGGGTCTCTTTCCCATATTATTGAATCTCGTTTACATCTTGCTAGTTTCTGATCTACTATTTTGCAATCTTTACTTTCCAATCTATAAACCAAAAATAACAAAAATATTTACTTTACTATCTCCATTAGATCTCACTTTTGCGAGTGACCGTGAAGGGATTGACAACCCCTTTATCGCGTTGGTTGCAAGTTATTGATTGTTTGTGCAGGTATTCATTAACTTGTGCGTCATCTCCTAGTGGATTGATACTTTGGTTCTCAAAACTGAGGGAAATACTTATGCTACTTTGCTGCATCACCCTTTCCTCTTCAAGGGAAAACCAATGCAAGCTCAAGAGGTAGCAAGAAGGATTTCTGGCGCCTTTGCCGGGGAGATCTTCGTCAAGTCAAGCCATACCAAGTACCCATCATAAACTCTTCTCCCTTGCATTACATTATTCACCATTCGCCTCTCGAACTCTCCCCCACTTCTAAAACGATTTTAAAAAAACTTTGACTTTTCTTTGCCCTTCTTCCGTTTGTCTCTTTTCGCTTGCTTTTTGTGTGCCCGTTTGTTAGATTGGTTTGTTGCCATCATGTCTGAAACTGGGGAGGTTATCGTTGAAAATCTTGAAGAAGCACTTGAGTCTTGTTCTTTGAATCATGAAACTGAAACCCCACCTAATTACAAAACAAAAATCTTTCGTGTGGGGGATGGTGATATTATTGGAAAAAGTATTATCTAAGAATTCGTTGATTTCACAGGATCCATGCCTATTAATAAAAAGTATATTCTTCTTGAGACCAACTATTATGTTGATGCCATTGTTATGCTTGTTGAGAAATTAGAAAGAAAATTTGTGCATATCCATCTTGCTTTGCAAACGTGTTTTATGAACTTCCCAATATCAATCACCCTATAGCTAAAAAGTTTTGTGTTGTGAAGTTTTCACGTTTTGGGTAAGGATTTGATAGACTTTGGAATAAGGAGTGGCAAGAGCCTAAGCTTGGGGATGCCCAAGGCACCCCAAGGTAAAATTCAAGGACAAATAAAAGCCTAAGCCCAGGGATGCCCCGGAAGGCATCCCCTCTTTCGTCTTCGTCTATCGGTAACTTTACTTGAGGCTATGTTTTTATTCACCACATATGTGTTTTGCTTGGAGTGTCTTATATGATTTGAGTCTTTGCCTTTTAGTTTACCACAATCATCCTTGTTGTACACACCTTTTGGGAGAGACACGCATGAATCATGATTTATTAGAATACTCTATGTGCTTCACTTATATCTTTTGAGCTAGACAATATTGCTCTAGTGCTTCACTTATATGTTTTTAGAGCACGGCGGTGGTTTTATTTTATAGTAGTTGTTGAACTCTCATGCTTCACTTATATTATTTTGAGTCTTTTAGAACAGCATGGTAATTTGCTTTGGTTATAAAACTAGTTCTAATAAGATGGGCATCCAAGATGGATATAATAAAAAACTTTCATAAAAAGTGTGTTGAATACTATGAGAAGTTTGATTCTTGATGATTGTTTTGAGATATGAAGATGGTGATATTAGAGTCATGCTAGTAGAGTAATTGTGAATTTGAGAAATACTTGTGTTGAGGTTTGTGAGTCTCGTAGCATGCACGTATGGTAACCATTGTGTAACAAATTTGGAGCATGAAGTATTCATTGATTGTCTTCCTTATGAGTGGCGGTCGGGGACGAGCGATGTTATTTTCCTATCAATCTATCCCCCTAGGAGCATGCCCGTAGTACTTCATTCAATGACCAATAGATTTTTGCAATAAGTATGTGAGTTCTTTACGACTAATGTCGAGTCCATGGATTATACGCACTCTCACCCTTCCACCTTTGCTAGCCTCTCTAGTACGGCACAACTTTTGCCGGTACCATAAACCCACAATTTACTTTCCTCAAAACAGCCACCATACCTACATATTATGGCATTTCCATAGCCATCCCGAGATATATTTCCATGCAACTTTCCACCATTCCATTTACTGTGACACGCTTCATCATTGTCATATTGCTTTGCATGATCATGTCGTTGACATCGTATTTATGGAAAAGCCACCGTTCATATTTTTTCATACATGTCACTCTTGATTCATTGCACATCCCGGTACACGCCGGAGGCATTCACATAGAGTCATATTTTTTTTCTAAGCATTGAGTTGTAATTTTTCGAGTTGTAAGTAAATAGAAGTGTGATGATCATCATTATTATAGCATTGGCCCATGTGAGGAAAAAAGAGAGGCCAAAGAAGCTAACAAAAAAGAGAGAGAAAAAGAGAGAAGGGGCAATGTTACTATCTTTTTTCCACACTTGTGCTTCAAAGTAGCACCATGATCTTCATTATAGAGAGTCTCTTATTTTGTCACTTTCATATACTAGTGGGAATTTACATTATAGAACTTGGCTTGTATATTTCAGTTATGGGCTTCCTCAAAATGCCCTAGGTCTTCGTGATCAAGCAAGTTGGATGCACACCCACTTAGTTTCTTTTTGAGCTTTCATATACTTATAACTCTAGTGCATCCGTTGCATGGCAATCCCTACTCACTCACATTGATATCTATTGATGGGCATCTCCATAGCCCATAATACGCCTAGTTGATGTGAGACCATCTCCTTCTTTTTGTCTTCTCCACAACCACCATTCTATTCCACCCATAGTGTTATATCTATGGCTCACACTCATGTATTGCGTGAAAGTAGAAAAGGTTTGAGAACACCAAAGTATGAAACAATTACTTGGCTTGTCATTGGGGTTGTGCATGATTTGAGTATTTTGTGTGACGGAGATGGAGCATAGCCAAACTATATGATTTTATAGGGATAAACTTTCTTTTGCCGTGTTATTTTGAGAAGACATGATTGCCGTGTTAGTATGCTTGAAGTATTATTATTTTTATGTCAATATTAAACTTTTGTCTTGAATCTTTCGGATCTGAACATTCATGCCACAATAAAGAAAATTACATTGATAAATATGTTAGGTAGCATTACACATCAAAATTTCCATTTTTATCATTTACCTACTCGAGGACGAGCAGGAATTAAGCTTGGGGATGCTTGATATGTCTCCAACGTATCTATAATTTTTTATTGTTCCATGCTATTATATTATTTGTTTTGGATGTTTAATGGGCTTTAATATGCTCTTTTATATTATTTTTGGGACTAACCTATTAACCGAGGGCCCAGTGCCAGTTTCTGTTTTTTTGCCTATTTTAGAGTTTTGCAGAAAAGGAATACCAAACGGAGTCCGAATGGAATGAAACCTTCGTGATGATATTTCTTGGACCGAAAGCAAACCAGAAGACTTGGAGATGAAGTCAGAGACGTAATGAGGAGTCCACGAGGCAGGAGGGCGCGCCCGGGGGGTAGGCACGCCCCCACCCTCGTGGGCCCCTCGTAGCTCCCCTGACCTAGTTCCTTCGCCTATATATACTTTTATACCCTAAAAACATCAGGGGGAGCCAGAAACTACTTTTCCACCGCCGCAACCTTTTGTACCCGTGAGATACCATCTTGGGGCCTTTTCTGACGATCTGCCGGAGGGGGATTTGATCACGGAGGGCTTCTACATCAACACCATTGCCTCTCCGATGAAGCGTGAGTAGTTTACCACAGACCTTCGGGTCCATAGTTATTAGCTAGATGGCTTCTTCTCTCTCTTTGATTCTCAATACAAAGTTCTCCTCGATGTTCTTGAAGATCTATTCGATGTAATACTCTTTTGCGGTGTGTTTGCCAAGATCCGATGAATTGTGGATTTATGATCAAGATTATCTATGAATATTATTTGGTTCTTCTCTGAATTCTTATATGCATGATTTGATATCTTTGCAAGTCTCTTCAAATTATCGGTTTAGTTTGGCCTACTAGATTGATCTTTCTTGCCACGGGAGAAGTGCTTAGCTTTGGGTTCAATCTTGCGTTGTCCTTTCCCAAAGGATGAGGGGGCGCAAGGCACGTATTTTATTGTTGCCATCGAGGATAACAAGATGGGGTTTTCATCATATTGCTTGAGTTAATTCCTCTACATCATGTCATCTTGCTTAATGCGTTACTCCGTTCTTTATGAACTTAATACTCTACATGCATGCTAGATAGCGGTCGATGTGTGGAGTAATAGTAGTAGATGCAGGCAGGAGTCGGTCTACTTGACACAGACGTGATGCCTATGTTCATGATCATTGCCTTAGATGTCATCATAATTATGCGATTTTATATCAATTGCTCGGCAGTAATTCGTTCACCCACCGTATTATATGCTATCTTGAGAGAAGACACTAGTGAAACCTATGGCCCCCGGGTCTCTTTCCCATATTATTGAATCTCGTTTACATCTTGCTAGTTTCCGATCTACTATTTTGCAATCTTTATTTTCCAATCTATAAACCAAAAATACCAAAAAATTTACTTTACTATCTCTATTAGATCTCACTTTTGCGAGTGACCGTGAAGGGATTGACAACCCCTTTATTGCGTTGGTTGCAAGTTCTTGATTGTTTGTGCAGGTATTCAGTGACTTGTGCGTCGTCTCCTACTAGATTGATACCTTGGTTCTCAAAACTGAGGGAAATACTTACGCTACTTTGCTGCATCACCCTTTCCTCTTCAAGAGAAAACCAATGCAAGCTCAAGAGGTAGCAGCCACTGCGGGTGAAACCCCCTTCTGTTATCCAGTTGCAGGAATGGACGTCCTGAAACAAGAGGTGAGTTGCAGGAAACGAGGGTGCCTCTTGCGGACGTGGAAGTGCTCTCGACCGTTTGATAAAACATAGATTGGACGGCCACGGAACCGATGGACAGGCGCATACGATCGGGCGGCAGAAGGTAAGCTTTTCCCTTAATTTAACCACCAAAATAAGTACAATATGCCGAACATATATGGGGGCGCTATGCTCGGCCGGCTGATAATGAAAGTAGATTAACCGCCTCGCTCACCGTTAGATGGAGCCGCGAATAGCCATCCAATGTACTCACGTGAGCGATGCCATCCTTTTGAAACAAGAGTGATGTTGAAGTAGGCCCTCTACCAAAGGTTACTTGTTGCAAATGACCCCAAAACATTATTTTTGTTCTGGGAATATTTGCAACAAAGGTAATCTTGCAGAAATCTTTGCAAGAGAGGATGTGTTGCAGAAACATTGTTGACCATTTTCTACCATAATGTTTGCAACATAGCTTGTGTTGCAAAAAAACCTTTTGCCGAGGGCGAGCGCCGGTGGCGGCGGTCGGAGAAACGCAGCGAGGCAGTGGCTCGACGGGAGCTCGGTCTCTATGGTCGCACACCGTGTAGAACGCGACCTGCATGTGGATGCTGAGCACGTCTGATGCTGGCCTCGCCGACATGCTTGTCGGCGGCTAGCGCCAGTGGCGGCGGGCCGAGCAGCGTGGGAGGCAGCGACTTGACGGGGGGCTGCTCTCGAGGATCTAGATTATGCAACATGCCAGTTGTTGTGATGGGGGAGATTGCAACATGAACCAGTTGCAAAACACAGACTGTGTAATAGGTCGCTCTTGAACCGTCTGTTCAAAATCAGATCCGACAACCATGAAGGCGGCGGACGCGCGCAACGTTATCAGTCGGTTGATGTCCAGTGTTTTCGAAAAATATATGTTTAAAAACTTCATTCGACTACGAATCTAAAAATATATCTTTATGATATACAACACATTTTCCCCTAAATTGAAGACCTAAAAATCAATGCCCGATTCATATTTCCATCAATGGGAGTATATGCGATTGTTTTGAATCACAAATGGATGACCAGTGCCACCAAAAGAAAATATTCCCTCTAATAGGACTGAAATATGTTTAGGTACATTCATTTTAGCGACAACATATATATATATATATATGAATCAAAAGGCCTCAACTTATAAAAAGCCTAGGGTTTTCTCTGCCTTCCGTCGGCGCTGTCGTCGGTCCGTCTCGTCTTCAGTGGCCTTAGGGTGGCTTGGTGCATCCCGACCCTTGCCGGCGAGAGGGATCCGTTTTTAGATGTTCTTTTGAGTTTTGTTAGGTTTTGTGTCCTACTCAGGAGGACGAGACGGCGGCGCCTCCCTGAAAATGAAATAAGGTTCTTTCCGCCTAGCCCCCACCCAATGGTGCGTCTAGCATCGTTGGTGGGCGTGTGGAGATCTGTCACCAGAGGATCTGTTATTGGTGGATTTGCTCGGATCTAGTTGTAGTTCGTCTATATTTGCGCGTCTTCAAGTTGGATCCTTCCGATCTATGTTACTCTTCAACAACGGCTGTTGTTGTTCTGGTGCCTATGGGGCCTTAGCACGACGACTTCCCGACTGTTTACTACAACAACTTTTGCCTGGCTCCGGCGAGGGAGGGGTGATGATGGCGGCACGCCTTTGGCTCTCTTCAGTGCTTGTAGTCGTGCTAGGTGGTCTACAGATCTGGATGTAATTTTTATTATTTCTGGTGTTCGTAGTACTGTCATGATTGAAAATAGATTGGGAGTTTTCTAAAAAAAAACTCTAACTTAGGTGGTCCTTGGCGTCAATCAGTGTTGGCTCCACCGCGCGCACATACACAGGGAGTGAATCAGATGGGTATAGTCTCCCTGCGTACGTGTAAGCATAAGCATCTACAATAAATAGTGGGAGTATAAAAACCAAATAAGATTTGGCCGTAGCAAGTGCATAATTTGCACCTGTGACGCAGACCAAAAGCTGGAATTCTCTGTGGCGCCCGTGTGCAGCTGCCCCCCGCACTGCATTGCGCTCCCTGTCTCCTCGTATGTGTTGCGGCCCGGTTCTTGTGTTGCCCAACTTGCTGCTGCATGCCGTCACAAAATTCAAGCATTTCCCACTTTTGGAACCAGGCAAGTGGCCTAAAGGCAACCAACTTGTTTCACCATGATTTTGAAGTAACTTTTATTTTTTATTTTTGGCAAGAAAACTTCTGATCTATTCATCTTTAATCACTATATTATAGTGATCTAAACGATCTTATATTTCTTTATAGAGGGAGTACGATCTAATAAGAGGCAAACAAATTCACAATGTCCATTGCCATCGCACAACTAGGCTTATTTGCTCTCTTTAAAACATAGCTTTTGAGAGTTTTAGCTAACAAAATTTTAGATGAGCTCAAGGATTGGAGAGCCGCACGGAATGGAGTAGGAGGTTTACAACATTTCGCGAGAGAGTCGCTTAGTTAGTTCCTTGGAGTAGGTGCACCGACGATGATGTTCGCATCTCGTTAGGTTTCTTGTAATAAAAAAATCCCTTCTGTAAAAACAGAGCAATAAAAATATGGTACAAAATTTGCGTACTCTCGAAAAAAATAGCTTTAGCCAGTCTAAACCATTTCCAACAGAGCCAACTGTACAAAGTTTAATAATAGAAGAACCAAAGAAAAAAAAAGAACAACAAAAAACTTTAATAAATAGTATACCCTCTGTTTCTAAATATTTAGAAACATAGGTAATACATGAGAAGAGAAACTATACATTCCAATCAAGCGAAGAAAAAAAAGGACACCCCAAAATCGAGGGAGAGCTTTTCGTGAAGCATTTTGGTAACAATGTGGTCATAGATGCAGCAAAGCATAAATGAGATGTCATCAAATTCATTCATGAAAATATTGACGTCGAGTCTCTTTCCAATATTCCAGATAGCTGATATCAAAGATGTTGCACAACTAGTTTACCAAAATTGTACTCATGTGTCCCAAAATATAAGACATGTATAGTACTACTAGTTAACAAAAATAAATGTGTTGCATGAATAAGGAACAACACTAACACCATGTAACTGGACTGGAGCAAACATACCCAATATCCCAACCGCCGCAGAAGCGAAAAAAACTATTTTTTTTATCATTGATGATAAATACTCCCTCTGTCCCATAATATAGGACATTTTTTTTCCATTAGTGTAGTGTCAAAAAATGTCTTACATTATGGGACGGTACCATTTTTTTAATAAAGCATATACATATTAATCTTTTTTGAAGGGCATGTATGCTTGTAATGGATACTATTGGTTACATTTTTGCAAGGACACTATAATTATTCATTAATCCATCTAAGTAAAAACTTGCTACACGTAGCTTTTTCTTTAGAATCACAGTAGATGCATACGCTGATATTTGCACATATACACTCACCCCCGAGCACCTATGAGAGAGTGAGTCAGTGGGTCTTTTGAGATTGACGAAGTCATCATAGACGCATCGCTATCGACGAGAATCTCACCTCCACTAATCTAGTTCCGTATTTGTAGCAACAATCTATGGTTTGGTTTCCTATTAGCAAAAGAAAGATAAAAAATAAAAAAAAAGATTAAAAATCAAATCATGGGTAGTAGTACAAAAGTAAAAATATGAATTCCACTTGTACAACGGGCTAGACATTTGTCACCCGTGAATTATACTCTATATGTTTTTACCCGTGAAAAGATACTCTATGTTTTATACGCCTAACTAGTTATTCTTATACGGGGTAGAAAATAATTTTCCGCCCTACAAAATACCTAAACATGCTCTGAACAAACATAGGCGGGGCCATATTGTGGTTGGCCATAGACGATGATGCTCTGAAAGAGGCATTGTAATTATTGGAGTGGGTCCCAAAGGTACCTAATGAAAACAGTGGGTCCCAGGTTGAGAGGGACGTGTGTTTGGTGGTGGCCTCTGATGGAAGACGACTCTCACTTTCGTGAGCTGATGAGAGTGAAATAAAGCATGAAAACGTCTCCTCCCAAGTACTACTAGTGTGTATTATTTATATATTTTCCACCATATATTCTAACCCATCACCTTAATTGCCAAAGGAGACCAAGCACAAATTGATGGAAGGAAACATCATATCACATGATTACCACTTCATTTTTATGCCATAATTAAGGTGGATCAGAAGATAAATACTTTATGGCATTCGTATAATTTACCCATAATATTAAAGTGTGCACGAGAACCAATGGTTGGATGATTAAGAGTGTGGTGGCACCTCAAGCACACAAAGAGATCAAACTTCAAGTTTGACGTTTTAATGTCTCATTATGTGAATTATTCTTTCAATAGATGGTGATGTTCTCGCCCATAACATGTGGTGACTTCGTTAAGTTTCAAGCTCCCAAACTCAACTCCGGTCTTCGGTAGGTTTGTGTGTATGATGGTGTGAGTGTGTGCGTCTACGTTATAATTCGTGTTCTAAATAAAAATCGAAGTGTGCACATGTAGATCTATTAGGTGGGTCCTTGATATTATATGCAAGTTATATAAATATATAAATGTGACCTCTTATTTTTTCTGCTTGTGACAACAAAAATAATAATTAGCTGTCATGTTTTAATTCTCAAAACACTAGGTACACGTACACACATACTTTCGTAGGTGCTCATAGGGCGTGCATGCTTTCGTAGGTGTGAGTGTATGTGCGTGTCTGTAAACATCTATGTCTATACTGTGCTAAAAAGGATTTTGCTCCTAGTTTTTCTTTCAAGATATTTTACTCCTAGCTAGCACAATAAGTTATGCACTCATATATAAAGATAAAGAAAGGTATAAAGATTCGCAAAAAAAAAGATATAAAGACATAATTTTGTAGGTACATACAAAAATTTGCAGATACACAAACAAGGGTGTAAATGCGAATCTCTCCTCTCATTTATTCGAACAAAAACCGAATCCGAACATACGATTTGCGCAAATGTCCATCGATCCAACAACTACCCCCTCATAATTACATCCCAAAAACCTCTCAAACCGATTAGGTGGTCGAGGCGAGATTTGTGATTCATCTCCACAATAAAACATGCCTTTCAACACAAAAACCATCCGCAAGGAGCTCAAAACCTCCGGCCAGGCCTTGTGTAAAATGTGTAAAAAGGGTCACATGTTAGTGCTGCACCTGACCTAGGGTGAAACAGCAAAAATTACCCCGTGCGAGCGTGGCAACAACAAATTTTGTACTGCCAGCAGTGGCTTTGTTCCCCTCTAATAAAACCATGTTTCAATAATGCGTAAAGCGGCACCACCCCCGCTTTTCAGTTGGGGTTTTCCCCCTTTTTAAAAGATTTAAATAGCCGAGAAACGCAGCGCAGGCGAATCCAGCACCCCTAAAAAAGTTGCTAGAGAGAGAGAGGCGAGGCGAGGCGAGGAGAGAGAGAGAGAGAGAGAGGGAGAGAGAGAGAGGCAGGCGAGCGTATTTCTTCTTCCCCCTCTCGGAGGAGGAGGAGGGCTCCGTAGTCGCAGGGGCTTCTCGCGAGCGAGGCTCCTCCCCCGCCCCCCGCCTCGTTCATCAGCAGCTCGTCACCACCTCCGGCCGCATACTATTATTACCACCATCACCCCCGCAAATCCTCGTTCCCTCCCCGTTCGTCCTCCGGCTGATTGATTGATTGATTACCCCCCTAAGAACCGAAAATCAAAAATAAAGATCTCCGCTTTGGCCGTCGATCTCCGGTGAGGACCCGCGCCGCCCGCTCTCGATTTGTTTTTTTTTTCGTTTTCTTGCTTTCCGAGGCGCTCGCTCGTCCGTCGGGGATCCGACGCCCGGCGCCAGCCGCGCCTCCTTTCGCTCACCCGATTCCGATTTGTGTTCCTGCAGGTGGTTGATTCTGCGAGCGTCCGCTGCTGGTTCGTCCAATCTGTTGTTCGGCAGGCTCCTCTCTTCGGTTTCCTTTCTCAGGTGAGTTGGATTCGCTCTGTTGGCCTCAGCTGTTTCTTCTTTTTTCCCCCTTGATTCGTCTGCGTAATTGCGCGCCTGTTTCCGTTTTGCAGGTTGGATCGAGGGCATTAGGCAGGAGATGGACGTGGAGGGCAAGATGAATTTGGAGGTGAGTGGTCACTCTGAATCGAAATTCTCATCAATTGTTCCGTTTCTCTTTGAGTTCCACCAATTGGAAAGCCTGATGGATGCTCTGTTGATTTGGGAGCAGATTGGATCCAAGGACATGGAGGTGGAGAGCAAGAACCTGAAGCTGGAGGACCCACTGCCTTCCTCCGCGATGGACATGGACGAGCCTGCTGTTGCTGAGAGTGGCGAGGTGGATGACAGCAATGGCAGCTCCAAGGAGTGCCCCTTGACCCCCAGGGATTCCATGACCTCCAAGGTTCCTGTGGCCAAAGAGCCGAGATCAGTCAGCACCGACTTTGGGGATGAGCTGGACCTTGAGCTTGCGAGTGGAGAGCCAGAGCCCGGCAGGCAGCAGGAGAGGAAGCTCTCAAGGCAAGAGCGGCTCGAGCTCAACCGGTTGTTCCAGCATGCCGTGAGCGCTCATGACTGGGAGTGCGCCGATGGCTTGCTGGCCACAGCTGATGCACAGGGACTCAATGATGTGCTCTGCGTGGCGGTCGACGCCATTTGGTTCTTGAGCGACAAGGAGGAGCTGTATGCCATCGTCGCCTTGATCAAGAGGATTGTGTCGGCGGGTGCGAATGATTTCACACGCGCCGCTCTCCGGACGTCGTTCCTGGCATCGTGTGTGTCGGCATGCAGGGGGCGGACGACCAGCCTCGCCGATGCCGTGAGCTTCATGGGTCAAAAGTAAGTCTGACCAAAATGGTTTATGATCGTTACAGTTTGTCTTGAATCACATGCTTTGCAATTGTATTACTTGTGTCGAATTCGATAATTCCAATTCATGGATTTGATCGTTACAGCTTGTCTTGAATCGAATGCTTTGCAATTGTATTACTTGTGTCGAATTCGATAATTCCAATTCATCTTTACACCTAATATAGTGTACTATTGTGACGCCTTTGAGTAATTCTTAGGTTGCATGAACGCCTCCAAGAATCCCATGGCGATGAGGTATTGAAGGCAGAGGCAAGTGCAAAGGTACATAAGTTCACTGAATGGGCTCTGAAGTGCATTGGATTACATGCCCGTGTGCGGGAGAGTAGGGGCAAAGGAAACCATGGCACAATCATTGAGGTTCAGCTTCAGCTATCTGCTTTCAAGACATTTCTGGATATTGCTGATAATGATCTTACCGGGAAAGATTTCACTGAGGCCTTTGATGCTGCATGCTTTCCTCTTACACTGTTCTCAAGCACCTTTGACCAAGGATGGGCAGCAGGGATCTCGGCAGCTGCTATACAAGGTCTGTTAGATTTGTTGGTAGAGGGTGGCGCAGACAATGTGAACCAATGCTTTCTTGAAGCTGCACGCTATGGAAGCACTGAACTCGTCCGCATCTTACTTCAGGTAATGACAAATTATCGTCCTCATGTGCATCTTACTTCAGGAGATAATGTAGGTGCAACACAACTAAATGGTTGTTAGTTGCTCCCAGCACACAGTAGTCCCCTTGTCTACATGTATATGGAAAGTCTGAAACATTTCTGGCTTACCTTATTTCCTCTGCTAGTAACTGGACCTTTTCTTTTGACTGGGAATTAGACCTTTCTTGTGGAACTTTGCCATCATCTTTGAATGTATTTGGCGTAAACTGCTTCAGTCTTCACGCACAATGCATTGTGAATATACATGCACCTAAACGACTGAACCTTTAAAAATTGTGTGTAGACCATATAATAATTCTCATGAATCAGTTTATAGACTGCTTACTGATGAGTGATAACAGTTTCATCCAGATCTGTAATGAAACCTACTTCATGTGGTGTTCATCATGACAATTTAGGTGGAATGGCTCGTGCTTACCTGAGCCTCAGAATTTTTTGTTTAACTAAGTTGAGTTAGTGCTTTGAAGAGATTAAAGTGAATATTTGAAATATTAATTGAAGATGGTCAATCTTCCCATTATATAGAAAAATAACTAATTTTATACTTTTACTTGCATGGATGATCAATCGTATTAGAATGGTGGAAGATATTACAGAGTTTGACCTGGAAAGTATGATACACTATTTAGGTAGCTAGCACAAACGGAGACATTGATTATTTCTGCAACTCATTTCTGTATTGCATCGCTATTCAGGCCAGATTAAGAAAGCTATGTAGGTTCACTATGCATAAGGCATGAAGCAAAAGTGAGCAAAGCTTTGCATACTCCCTCAGTTTCCTTTCTAAGGCATATTGTTTTCCTCGTACTCTCCTTTTACTATCTCTCCCCCATTTCAATGGTACTTACGACAATGATAACATGGACATTTGCTCATCTTAATATATGGTCAACTTAATCCATGCCCCACCTAAAATATGAGTTGTATGTTTGGAATGAAGGTAGTAAATTTATCATTTATTTATTTAAATTAGAGTACATTTTATAATTGTTAGGCCATTTTTCAAATATGGTAGGTGGTGATATTAATTTACCGGCGCTTGTGGATATCAATTTAATTATTTGCTTCCTTCCCTTTTCTAATATATGTAAGAATCCTCTAAAAAATATTTATGAGGATTAACACTTTCCTCTAAAAGTGTATATAAAATTTTTGAATGCCGTAATTCAGAAGCTATATATCTTTTTAAGAAGATTTTCCTATTTATCTTGTGCTTTCTGACATATGAGAAATTTTCTTTTTCTCTTGGCACAAATGTGTCGTCAATCATTGGCAGCATTTAACGTATTTAATGTTTTCACTTTTGTTCAGATTGCTCAAAGGAACAGCTTGGACATTGATGTGGATCTAGCCCTTGGCTTTGCTGCCCACTACGGGAAACTCGAAACCATGGGGTGCTTAGTTGAGGAAGGTAATACTGTCGCCTTCCTTGGCCCTTTAATGCGGGCAGCTGAGCGTGGATGCTTTCAAGTTGTGGAATGGTTTGTGAACCGTGGCTGTCGGGACATGGAGCTTTGCCTGGCCCTTACTGCTGCCACCTCTAGTAGCCAGGTTGAAGTTGCTGCCTATCTCCTGCCTCTAGTCCCCCAACTTGTTCTTGCCCCACTCAGCATCGAGATTGTGAAGGCTGCTGGCGAGAGGAGCACAGGTTCCCTCCAAGGTGTGGATTTTCTTCTCCGGTCGGACTTCCTCAATGACCCAGCCGCCACATATGCTGTAGCAGACAGCATAGCAAGATGTGCTGATGAGGCTGTAGATGCGAAGCTTAGGCTGTTCATGCTCGAGCAGTGGTCAGAGGAAGCCTTCAACAAGGGATTCGTGTCTTCACAAGAGCACTTTGTCAACATTACAAGGATAATGCAAAGGGGTGAGTCACCGGTCGTCCTGAGACAGCTCCCGCTTCAGCTGGTGATTGCCATGGCCTACCTGCCACTGTACAGGGAGTGCGTCGGGTCAGGTGGGCGGCTTCTGCCGCAGAGGCTAAGAGGGCAGCTCGTGGAGGCTGCAGGCAGGCTGGAGGGCCGGCAAGTGGACAGGGGCACCCAGCAAAGCGAGCTGCTGGCCATCCTGGAGCACCACCTCCCGCGTTTTCTCGTTCAGACTTGAATGAAGGCCGCAACCTGCACTCAAACCGCATCGGCATCGGCACCGTCATCGTCATCGGTCATCGCAAGCAAGTAGCGAAGGGCGTCGCACCCACCATCCATCCTCATCGTACCCTGCTTGTCGACATCCGCAATGATAGCACCACCCTGAGAGGCTCGCCCCCCCTGACTCTCCCGCAGGCGCTCTTCGGAGAGTATATAGTTTTGGTACAAGGTGTTGTGTTGTGTCGTGTGCGTGCGTGCGTGTGCGTGTCGTCTGTGTGTGTCTTGTGCGAGGCGTCTGTTGAGTATTTACCGGAACCGCAACCGTCAGAAAAAAATGATATAAGCGTCGTCGAGAACATGTTTCTCCAGTTTTCGGTAAACCGTACATATGGCCTTGTTTGTTGCTGTTGCTGTTGTTGTTGTTGTCTTCCTTCCCAAACATAAAACTAAACGAAATGAAAAATGGCTGCTCCTTCAGCTGTCAATCTCTTGATGGGTGGCTGTTCCTGTGACTGTGTGCTGCATCTGAATGTACGCACACACTGCCTGCGCGAGTTAATTTGCGGGAACCAAAATTGATTGGAGCCTGAGACATGACGCAGCCTCCATTCATTCATTCATTTGGATGTCTTGCAAGTTGCAGCCAACAGGTCGGGGCAGTACTGGAACGCCTTCAGACGGGGGGCCCTCCCCCGGGCGTAAATGGTCTTTAGATGTCCTGTCCCTTGATGCCAACTGAAACCCTACAATGAGTGAGAGAGAGAGAGAGATAGACAGAGAATTCGTTGGTGACAGAGAAATGTTGTTTTTCGGAGAACAAATAATGCAATCTTTGATTTATTGTTGTTGTTGTTGTTGTTGTTGTTGTTGTTATTTTGGGGGTGTTGAGGGAATATATCGTGTGTAGTGGAGTCTGAAAAGAGAATAAAAGCAAGCAAAGGTTAGGAGATGAAAAATGATAGGTGTCGCCGTCGTCGCGCTTCGGAGATTCCTGGGGGTGTTTTTTGCTTGCGAGTTGGGGTCAGTGACGAGTTCGAGTTCGACAGCGCCGGAGAAAGAGAATGAACTTGGGTGTGTGCTCAGCATGTGACAGACACCAGTCAAGGGCAAGAATCATGGTAAGTAGGAGTACATGTTTATTCTAACCTAGGTCGTTTGCACCATCCATCTTAGTGCCTTCTTCTTAACCAAAACAGATGCCTCCCAGCGTGCTTGGGAAAAAGTTAGCGACGTTTGCAAATTCAGTTTGAAAAGGACTTTTTTTCTTCTCTGTTTTGAAGCCGCTCAACAAAAGAAAAACCAAGTTATGCAAAAATGGATGGCCTACGTGGTGGGCCGGTGGGTGATTAGGCCGCGTAAGGCGATCCATGGGAGCTGGTGCAGTGTCAAATTTGCTGTATTTTCGTTTTGTTCGTGAAGAGTCGTTTAACCCTCTCAAGTATTCACTTCGATTTCGCTTCCTCGACTCTTCTTGGGGACATCCTACCTTCTCAACATTCAATACTGCTGCAAATAGTCTCCTACTCTCTCCGCCCCATAATGTAAGACCTTTTTTGACACTAGTGTAATGTCAAAAAACGTCTTACATTATGGGACGGAGGGAGTGGTTCGGATCTGGAGGGCGGTCTGGCCACAGAATTACCAAACAAAGGTTATTCAGAGGGTGGGATGGCCCAAATGACAATTGAGGAGGGAAAAGTGGCTGAAGAAAAATACTTGAGGGCGTTAAATGGGCTTTTCTCAAGACATTTTTGTGATAGGCTGAAAAGAACACGAAGTCACTGGGCCACGCTAATAGGCAATCTACAATCCTTAGCTCAGTCCATCAGTGTTGCTAAAAAAAAAGCTCAGTCCATCAGTTATTGCACATTGGTTGCCTAAAAAAAAGTTATTGTACATTGGTGGGCACAAAACCCTCGACCTTTCAAGGCCCTGACCACACCACACCAGGCTGGGCTCAAATTCTAGTTTTAAGTGAGAAGAGTTTGACTCATTTTTTCTTCTTTACTTCTCCTTTTATTGAGCCGTTTTATACTTCATTACAGCAGGAAATGTACTACAATTTACAGATTCCTCGAGATTGGCACAACAGCAACCCCTAATGCTGATGGTTTTCTGAACTTCGATAATGGTGTTTTTTCTATCAAGATCTGAAGTTCAGTTTCAAGGCTCTATGTAAATATTTGCGGGAAATGAGTTTATATTTTACCTTCAGCCCTTCAATTGATTTGTCTTCGGGAATTATTCTACTGACCTAAGGTATAAATATTACAGTGGATGCAACATCATTGTTGCAAAACAAAAATAAATAAATAAATAATTTTTTTGAGGGGTTATAAATAAATAAATAGACAGTTGTGGTGCTGGTGCTATAATCAGTTGGTGGGCTGGTGGGTGATCGGGCTGCGTAAGGCGATCCATAGGAGCTGTTGTAGTGTGAAATTTGTTGTGTTTTCATTTTGTTTGTGAAAAGTTCATTTAACCCTCTCAACTCTCAAGTATTCACTTCTACTTTGCTTCCTGAACTATTCTTCAGGACATCCTACCCTCTGAATTTTCTACACCGCTGCAAATAGTCTCCTGCTTTGGATTTGGAGGGCGGATCAGCCACAGAATTACCAAACAAAGGCTTTTCAGAGGGTAGGGTGCCCCCCCCATATTATTAATATTTTTTTTTGATAATCTGGCCCCATGATAGTTGAGGAGGGAAAGTGGCTTTAAATGGGCTTTTTTCAAGACATTTTTTATGTAGGCTGAAAAAGAAGAACACAAAGTCACTGGGCCTTGAGAATAGGCAATCTATTATAAACTTCATAAAATCGGCTGCGTCGGTCGCGAAAAAAAAGATCGCTCGCTCAGGTTGTGCAGTCAAAGAAGGAATTTTTTAAAGGCCGAGCCAAAGTGGAGGGGGACTGTTTGCACCGTAACGGGTGCTTGAAGCGCCGAATAGGGGATCCGGCAATACTTGATGTAAGCAGCACTTTGGTCCATTGGTTATTGTACATTGGCAGGCACAAAAACCCTCAACCTTCAAGGCCCTGACCACACCAAACCAGGTTGGGCTTAAATTCTAGTTTTAAGTGAGAAGAGTTTGGCTCATTTTCTTCTTCTTTACTTCTCCTTTTATTGAGCCGTTTTATGCTTCATTACAAAAGGAAAATGTACTTGGTTTAATGAACTTTGATAATGGTGTTTGTTCTATCAAGATCTAAAGTTCAGTTTCAAGGCTCTATATAAATATTTGCTGCAACTGAGTTTAACTTTAGCTCTTCAATTGATTTCTCTTCTGGGAATTATTCTACCGATCTAAGATATAAATGTTACTGAGGATGCAAAATCATTGTTGCAAAATAATAATAAATAATAAAATAAACAGTTGAGGTGCTATAATACTTATTGCCAGGACACATTCAGCTGCTGACTATGCAATGGTAGTGGCACCATCTGAAATTTCTTCATCTCAACAAACTTTCAAAGGTTGCCTTGTAGAGTTAAAAAAACAACAGAATAGCACAGAATGTCAAAGTCTTACAAACCTTGTCCATGCTCCTGGGAGAATATAAAACCTGTGATTTATAATTTATCTCACATGTTCTATTTCTTATAGTGAACCCTACTTATATTGCTTACTGTGATAGCAACCCTCCAGTTGCTTATAATGGTCAGTCATTATGCGTTCTTGGACCGAAACAGCCCCTTCATGCTTACTTAGGCTAGAATCAACCTCTGAAATGAATCAGTCAACACTCAACATTGCGTTGCCATTTGACACAAGGGAAAATTTTGTTTTTGCCACTCTAGATTTTGCCAATTTTCCTTATGCCACTCTAGATTTTGACATTTCACTTTTGCCACTCTTTGTTTTTGACAATTATCACAATTGCCATTTTGTGGCAAAAGCAAAATAATTTTATTTCATTTTTGCCACTCTTAGCTTTTGATAATTATCACAATTGCCACTCAGAAATTTTTGCTTTTGCCACGCGAATGGCAATTGTGATAATTGTCAAAAACTAAGAGTGGCAAAAGTGAAATGTCAAAATCTAGAGTGGCATAAGGAAAATTGGCAAAATCTAGAGTGGCAAAAACAAAATTTTCCCTTGACACAACCTGGTAGTATTACAGTGACAGAAACTGTCAAGGCAACACAATTCTTTGGGAGCTTGCTGGAGCACAGAGGAAACTGCAATTATGTTGTCACTAACAATAAACCACTTGCAGATCGACGTAATAATAATCTAACAAAGCTAACTTGACAACGCATAATACAACGTTCTAAGCATGCATAAATGCCTCACCACGTTACTGAAAGTGGACATTTCAAAACATTTGACTAGACGGCCCTGCTGAGTGAAGCCAAATCATGATACAAATATGATTTAGGATACATTGACCAATGAATTTGAAATAACTATGTGTACTTTGCTGGTCAACATAAGAGAATAGTCACTTATCAAGAACTAATATAAATGGTCAAGTTGAGGTGGGTGTACATCCAGTATAGCAGAGGCAGTTAATTTACTCAGCAGATTGGTTCCATGACAGAAAATCTGCACAATCTTGTTCAAGCAATGCACCAAAATTTCCAAACGCCAAACCAATACCCTGTAAAGTTACTAAACTTCACCGTTCAAAATATAATGTTCCGATATCATATTGCACTCATCTTATGCCAACACACAATCAGAAACAAAAAGCACGCAGCAAGCCTATTTACAAGTAAGAGGTGGCCATGCTCCGCACATCGGTCGGCATGAAGGCCAACACCATCAACAGGATGAGCAAGCAGACCGGCACGAACAACAGCAGTGACGGTGGTGGGGGCAATGGAGGCAGCACCAATGGCAGTATGAGCAATGATACGGTGAGGCAGGCGAGCACGAAGAATGCTTCGACGCCAAAGTAGTTCGGTATGACAACCTTCTTGTCAGCAGCATTTGCCCTCTGCTGCTGCTGCATATGCCTCTTTGCAGTATTTGGTCTGGCTAACACAGGGCTCCTCCTCTGCCTGCTACCTCCTCTTTCCAGTGCACCGAACTGGCTATCCATCTATTCTTTGGCGAGTGCAGATCAGCGGCTATCCAGGAACTGAGATGAATAAGAACTCTTGCGGATACTGAAAGTTTTTAACAGATCTGAATTCTCTGTGAGTATGTGACTGAACTGCACATCATCTGCTTTGGAAGAACTGCACCGCAAGTGGCAATACCTGTGGAGCGAAGAAATTTGTTAGAGAACAAGAAAATCATGTTCACCTATTAACCAAACATTCAGGTATGTTTTTCTATGCCATCCAAAGCAAGAAATACTAGGTGAAAGGTCATACTTCTCCACGCAGATTTGTATAAACAACCTAGCTACATGAGCCAACGAACCGACGGACCAACCAAAACTAAAATATTGCAACAGCGTGGACAATCAATCAAGCATAAGAAGAAAAAAAGGTAGTACCTTCGATCCTGAAACTTGCATTTTGGTGATGTCCGTACTACGCATCCACCTCTGCCCCAAGAACACCCTCTCCTCCAAATCAACACTCCCAACCAAGAAAGATACCAAGATCACGAATGGGGGGACGGCAGCGGAAGGAAATCAATACTTCCCGTTCCGAACACGATGCTCTCGGATTGGATTCCGCCGCCCACCGGCAGCAGCCACGAAACGGGATTAGTTTACGGTGGCGCAAGGAGAAAGGAGGAGACCGGCAAAGGCGGATCCCCCTGACGGCGAAGCAGATATCGTGCGCGGGGGCGGTGCCTCGTGTATCCCCTGTGGCGACGCTGCTGCTGTGTATGGATGGAGATGGGGATGGGGATGGGGATGGGGGGAGGAGAGGCCAAGCATGATGACGGAGGAAGCGAGAGAGGGCAGACAATTTTATGAGTGGGGTTTGAAATCTCGGGGGAGCTTGGAGGGGAGGCGAGGGGGGGCGGATACATTGCATCAAGGACCAACTTGAGGGGGCAGGCAAGCTATGCATGCATGATGGAACAGGGGGTGGGGTGTGGGGTGGGCCATAAGCCTTCTTCCTCTCCTTTTGGCAGTGGATGTTACTGTTGTCTTTGTGACTTGGTTGGGTTTACTTCCCCTAATTGCAGTTAGCATCTGTTTGTTAGCACTAAAGCATGGAACATTTTACTCTTAGTGTGAATCTAGAAGATTCTTATTAGTTGTTGGTGGAGGTAGGCTTGGTGATGTGGCATCTACATGGGTCTTGTTGTCGGTGTAAAGGTTAGCAGGTTAGCGGTGAAGCGTCACAAACCCTATGTCGACTCGATATTTTCGTCCACGCGACAAACGATGGTGGAAGATCTAGAATCATTATGTTGATCCTGAAACTAGCGATCCTGAAACTAGCATTTGAATGCAGTTAGAAATTTAAAAAAGGGATGAGGAAATTCTGTAATATTTGTAGTGTGTTAGGATTGACATTGTTAATTCGTTACTAACAAGAGTTGCATTTGCACTCCCTTTATGTTCCACAAATATTTATTGTATAATCTTCTGATGACAAGGGTATTTTTGACAATTTTGGTGGAAAACATTGACAAATTTCTTAGGGAACTTTACAAGACAAGCTTTACATTGTGATGCTGGTTACTAAGAGTGTATTGTATGTATTTGTACCAACTCAGTCATTGTCTAAGTTTAGCGGTGAAGAGCCACAACCCCTGAGTCGACGACATATTTTAGTATGTTGTATGTATTTGTACTGACCCAATTAGCGGTGTAAATGATAGTGGTGAAACACCACAAACCCAGTGTTGACGGGATATTTTTGTTATCGAGACAAATGATGGTGGGAGAGGGTTAAGAATTGCCATTATTTTAATCCTAAAGGTAGCCTTTGTAGTTGAGAAATAAGGATTGATGAGCAAATTATGTAATTTTTTTATTGCCAGGATAGATATTATGTAAATTGTTACTAAAAGGAATTGCATTTGTCTACCTTATAATCAGTGGCGGCTTCAGAAATTTGCAACCGGGTATTCATGTGTATCCCTCCAAAAAGAAGATTGACATTGTGTAATTTGTTAGTAATAATAGTCACATTTGGACTTTCATTATGGTTTTTAACAGAGGCGAAAGTTTTGCCTCATCTCACTAAATAAGGAGAAAGAACATAGTTTCCGTCATTACAGGACCACACAGGTCCGAAATAAAGGTATTACTCTCCTGGTAAAATATTTTCCAAAAATACAGCCCCTGCTACCACCCAAGTCTTTGCCTCGTCTCTAATCGTCGCCGCTACCCGCGAGGGCAGGGAAGCCTTGTTGCAAGACCATGGTCAGTAGCCAGTAGGAGTGTCTCGTATGGATTTGTGTTGACCCCTTCTGGTAATGTTAGTCTAGTAAGATCTCTCCTACGAGATTGTCCGTCACATCAAGTATTTGGCTTGAGAAATATATTCCGTAAAATACGATGTTTATATATCATAACAAGTGTAACTGAAGTTCACTCCTGTCTGCATTTGGTCACATGTCTTGTCTCTCCTAGAGTGCGGTACAAATATCATTACAAGCAATTCCCCTCGGAGAGGTCGGTCTTGATGTGCAAGGGTTCCTCTCCCCTGGTAGCCTTTTTTGTGCACACCCGATGTGCTCATCCTTTAACTTGCAACATGCAAAGTCTTTGTTCCGGCCACCTTGTCAACTCCTACGAACCTAGACATCACACGTTTTCTTCCTTTTTTTATCGTCTGTGAAACCTCGAAAAACAAAGATAGAAATGACTGATTTGTCCCGGCCAAAAAATTCCTACACCCACACTTGGTTATCCTAGTCATCCTCCAAATTCAGCAACCGAATGATTTCATGGGAAGAAATCTCATAACAGGTCTTTAAGCGCAGCTGTTAGCTACAGGATAGGAGCATCCACTTGCCTCTTGTTACTATAGACATGCACATTTTACGTAGTTTCGAAGATATTGCTTTCAAAATAATCGGTTCCGCGAGACTGCGAAAATTTTACGGTTTTGCTGATGTCAATCGTGTGAGATTTTGTTTGGTGCTCATCGACTGTGAGAACCACCAGCAAACGTTGATTCACGCAAGATTTTCCCCACAGAAAAAGGATTCATGCAAGATTTTACATTTTCTGAACTGCGTACGATTTTAACTAATGAATCCATCACCCGCTCGGCAGATTTTGATCACTTTCCGTGGCAACATTTCAACCTCGTGTGTTCAGTCTTATTGCGTTCCGCAGAGCCTATGTTTGGAGGGTTCCGTTCAACATGGCTGACTTGTCAAGTTGTCGTTGTCAGAAAGATTGTTCCATAGTGTGCTAGTATTTCTTAGGGCAAAATTGGGGGTTAATTATAATGGATACCCATACAACTTTGAGTCATCCCTTTGCAATTGGTCAATTGGCCACGTGAGGTTGTGCTCTTAGAAAGGAACAGAGCAGTGAGTCATGGCACGACTCAAGTTGCATTAGCACCACTACAGTTCGCACTGTTGCATTATCCCATCCTATGTCATGCATTTTGGTTACAGATCATTAATGAAGCCCGCTGAAAGATACCCCAACCCAACTCACAAAAACTTAAAATAAAATAAACCCCAAGTGCCATCACCCTCAGAAAGATCAGTCTTCTTCCATTCTCTGTGCCTCCGACCCCCGCTCCGGCACCATGGATTGGTGCCGGAAGGTAGGTGAATCTCTTCTCTCGTCCGTTGGATACCAGCTTTTCGTGTCGCGGCGATGTTGCTTCAATAGTGATGACAGTGTTACGGCTAATAGAAGTCCTTGGCTTCAATTCCCTTTCGGTGGCGCTTAATGTGATGTTGTTGGGAGCTTGGAGTTTTTATCCCCTTCGTTCTTCATGAACTATGGGTTGATTATTTATGTTGTCTGTCCACATTGCTCCATGGGCATTGTTGGAGCAACATCGTCTTCTTCAATAACCATTTCATCGAGTCCTAGCAAACAAGGAATTCGGTCGGCGTTTGTTTTCGGTCGATCCACGTGGATCCGGTCTTCCTTCGTCTGTATTCATGTGTCTACATGTTGATCCTTTCGATCTACGCTTCTCTTCATCGGCGGCGGTTGTAGTTCTGGTGCGCTGGTCCTATGAGGCCTTAGCACGTCGAATTTTCGATTGGTTACTAGAACAAGATTTATCCGGCTCCAATGAGATAGGGGCGATGACGGCAGCGCGCCTTCGACTCGCTTCAGTGCTTGTAGTCGTCGCTAAGTGATCTACGGACCTGGATGTATTTTTTACTTCTAGTGTTATTTGTACTACCTTAACAATTGATGAATAAATAGGAAGTTTTTCTCGCAAAAAAGGAAAATGATCGGACTGGTCCGGCGATACTAACGGGCTTGCTTGTTATGACCCTGTGCTCACTGGAATTGAAATTGAAACGATAGAATGTGCATGCAGGATATAAAGCGCAAGTCCTATGAAATCTACGCGTGAAGTGCTAATTTTTATGAGAATTAATAATGTATGTCTAGTCTAACACCTATGTTATTTTAGTTTACGCGGAGATAAGTGCGGATTTTTCTTTTTGTACTTCCTCTGTCCGTAAGGCTGCCTTAGTGCATAGTATCATAAGTTGATATTATCCATATGATACTACAATCATAATGCATAGTATTATAAATTAGTATCTTAAATGAATGTGTCGTTTTGAAACCTAAGCCCTGGGATGAATAGTAAAATAAAATATTTCTTTTAAAGTCTTTTTTTGTAAAAGTCTATTTTTTTGTGGTGGAAGATGCTTCTTTGAGTGAACTTCATGCAAAATTTTGTGAAGTTTGGACATTTGAGGAGCTCGTGGCAAAAAAGATAAATTTCGGGTGTCTACGTGCAACTGCATGCCCATCGACCATATGCTTTGTCGGCCATGTGCAACTGCATGTTTACCGGCCGCCTACACCTATAGTTGTGCGCCCCCATACTTATGAACAACTGCATGTTCATCATGTGGGGAAACGAGGTATGCTACACCTACGCGTGGAAAACAAAAAATGCTACCATCAACACCCAGGAACATGTTACAATAATAGATCACGGGGGTGGGTTTACCACTAGATGTGCAACCCCATCATGGGGAGAAGAGTTGGCGAAGCACGTCCACCATCTCCCGTTGTCGATACCCCCACAAATGGTTCTTCCAAAAGATGTAGCCACAACGCCTCCAAGGCGACCACATGTTTGTGATCAAAGTTGGCTAGGTAGAGGTGTGCTAGCAACTTAAAACTTTAGTTGAGGAGGTGGAGGCGTGCTAGGGTTTTTGAGACCCTGAGCGGGAATTGGGGTGCGCGCGCTAGAGCAACTACCTTTTTAACGCATTCGCTCCTCCCCACACCCTAACTTCTATATGGGACGACCCCTTCAGGGTTTGGAACACCCCTCCACTATTTTCGAATACAACAAATAATTCATATGCAAGAAATAATCCGATCAACTAAATTGTTCAAGTAAAAAATAATGAAGTTTAAAAAATTCTAAACACCCTATATCCCAATTAGCTACCAATGATGCTCAATGAGATCTTCCTTTAGCTCATGATGGGAGGCCCAGTCTTCAGTATTCTTGTACGCCTCAAGAAATCCTTGAATGCGATTGCCATGTGTGTCTATAAGGCCTGGCGATTGTGGCAATATCTTCATACTTAATGGGGCTTGGCATATGCCCTCTCATTCTCTATGATCATGTTGTGTAGGATCACACAATATGTCGGGTGGTAGGTGCGACATATGCTAACGGGTGGCTTATTATTGTGGGAGCAAATAAGACGTCGTCGGTGCCTGGAAACGGGATGGGGCGAAGACATGCACGCCGGCGAATCTTACCCAGGTTCGGGGCTCTCCGTGGAGATAACACCCCTAGTCCTGCTCTGCCGGGTCTCCGCATGATCACTAGATCAACAAGTGGCTACAAGAGGCTCCTTGAGCTGTCTGGCGAGAGGAAGAAGAAGGGCAAGTCTAGCTCTCTTCTCCCCTCAATGTTGTGTCTAAAACTATCAGAGTCCAACCCTTTGCATGGGTGCCCTGAGGGGTTTATATAGGCCTACCCCCCGGGGGTACAATGGTAATCCGCCTGGGCATGGACCCCAGCCGTCAGTGTCTACTTTTGCCGGCTTCTCCGCCGACTGCTGGGGCCCGCCGACTGGTGGGTCCCGCCGGCTGCCGGCCTCCTGGTCGACAGGTAGGTCCCATCGCTTGGGGGTCTTGTCGGGGGTTGGTTACTGTTGCCTCACTCTTGATGACGAGGGCTTCATCGAGGTAAGCATGGCTACAGTGCCGCCACCTGGCGGGTTCTCACTGTAGCCTTACCTCGTCTTGTCTCCTTAATGGTGCGCATACTTCGAGGGAGGGAGCGAGCCGGCTGGTGAGAGCCGGCTATGTCCCAGGCCGACTAGGGGAAGCGTGGCCGCCTTTGGATGTCTCTCTGACCAAAGGGACCCGCCGCCTGCGGGCCGTACTGATAGCCTGTCGTGGGTGGCGTCATGGTCAGAATGGCAACAGTGCCCCGCCGGACGGGTTGTGGCTGCCCGTGCACGGCGATCAGGCCACGCGCGTGCTCGGGATTCGGGGTGGCAGGCTTCTTCACTTGCCACGCCCGTCCCCATCTCCGTTATGTGGGTGCAGACTTTGAGGGCACGATCTTGGCCGCCTGTCGGGGCCCGGCTTCTTGGAGTCGGTCATCTCGTGGTCGGCTTCTTGGAGTCGGCCCTCTCGTGGCTTTCTTCATGAGGGTTTTAGGGCAGGGCCGCCTTCCGGTAGTCGGCTTGTGGGATAGCCGGCCGGGGGAAGGCGGCCCCGTGTCTTGGGTGCTTGAAGGCTCGATCGGCCTGTTATTTTTTGAAGAGCCAGGGGGAGTCGGCTAGGCTACCCGTGGTCATTCTCCGACAGTAGTCCCCGAAGCTGGTTGGGCTTCGTGGCTGAAAGGGGAACAAGAAGCTCAATCAGCTTCCTATCCTGAAGAGCCGGCAGCTGGGAGCCGGCTTTGCGCAGGCGTGCCGCCTCGGCAAGATTATTTGAAGTCTGAAGGCGGGAACCAACTGGCATGCAAGCCAGGCTGTGGGTTGGCCGCCCGCCGCCTGTGCGCCACATGGCGCCCTTCGGCTGGAAGGGCCTGCTAGCCCACGCACGCGATGGGACGTCGCCGCAGACCGGGGCCCGCCACTTCCATGCCTCGGCCCAAGTGTGGATCTTTTGTGGCCCGAGCGGGCTGCTCGCCTTCTAGCGGCAGTTTCTGCACGTCGTTAAGGCGCGATAATCGCGGGGCGTGGGGGAGTGGGCGCAATTAATCCCACGTCCCCCCACGCCTCGCCTCCTCGGCTTCGCCGTACGAGGTTATAAGTAGGGGGAGGAGGGGGAGCGGCAAATGCTCGCACGCTCGCCCACTCTCCGCCATTTTCTTCCCCTTTCTCCTCTCCGTCTCCGCAGCTGCTCTCCACCGCGCCACCATTCGACCAACCTTCTTGGCGCGCCGTAGCCTTGCCGCAGCCGAATCGCATGCCCTCCGCCGCCGCGCTTTCCCCGTCGCTTCTCCGTCCTCATGGCTCCAACGTCCAGCTCCTGGGATGGCTCCAACATCCATGAGGACCACGTCGACTTCCTCCGCAAGACGCGGCGGTTACCGGGCAAAGATTATGTGCGGGTCCGTCTTGCGCCGGAGAGGAAGATCTCGCCGGCGCCGGAAGAGGGCGAGCGGGTAATATTCCGCTCGCACTGTCTGCGCGGCGTCGGCCTGTCGGCGAGCGGTTTCTTCCGCTCCTTCCACGAGTTCTACCATCTCCAGCCGCACCACCTCACTCCAAACATGGTGGTGCTGCTGTCGGCCTCCGTCACTCTATGCGGAGGCTTCCTCGGCATCCTCCCAACCCTCAAACTTTGGGAAGAGTTCTTCCAGTCCAAGCTTGGCACCGTCGTCGCGGGCGTGCCCGCCCCATGCGGCACCTTCATCGCCATGCGGAGATCAACGGGCGACAACCCGTTTCCGCCCATCGCGCTGATCCAGTCGGTGAAGCTCTGGCAAAAATCTTACTTCTACGTGAGGAACATCGCTCCACAAGGCGACTTCGTCAATCTGCCGGCTTACGTAGCCGGCCCGCCGGCTGGGAGGCAGCCTTCGTGGTCCTACCGGGCCAGGTCGCTGACGCCGGCTGGGGCTGGCGCCGTCGCCCGCTCGGCATCTTGGTCGGTCGGAGGGCTGACCGGTCCGACGATAGACGCCGTGGGCGCGGGTGCTCCGCCCAAGGCCGCCCTCACATGATTTGCTAGATGAGCGGTTGTTTCGACCCCAGTCGGCTAAGCACCAAGGAGATTCCTCATGACGAGGTATCTTACATGGTGAATTATATCGCCAACTGCAAGCTCACCGAGGAGTGGCGGTTCGGCAAGGAGCCGTATTCTCGTGCCAATCCCCCGCATATGGTAAGCCTTCCTTCTTTTCTTCTTCTCTTGTTGCCGAGTTCTCACTGGCCGGCTCCTGACCAGTCGGCTTGTTTTTAATCAGAACCCCCTCCTTCATCCGGCGACCGGAACCGCGGGGGCGGAATGCCAGTTCGCTCCCGACCGTGCGACGGACGACTTGGACGACCCCGACTTGGGGGCGGCCGCCCTAGACGACCACGCCGTAGGGGGAGGCGGCGAGGCAGGCGGCTCCGGGCTCACTGCCGGCTTCGAGGACTGGCCGGATGATGATGAGGCCGAAGCTATTCCGCGCCGCTAGCCGGCATCCGATCATCAAGGCGCGGGCTCATCTGCCGCGCCGGCTGCTTGGGGCGGCGCACGGAAACGCCGGGCGGCGCCGGCCCTCTTCGGCAGTCGGCCGAAGAAGCCCAAGGGTTTTGCGGCGGCAACCAAACAGGACGAGGCGGCCGTGGAAGGCAGCCCGCTTCCGCAAGGTGGTGAAGCAGCC
The DNA here is from genome assembly GCA_021437245.1 of Aegilops speltoides. Taxonomy (NCBI): domain Eukaryota; kingdom Viridiplantae; phylum Streptophyta; class Magnoliopsida; order Poales; family Poaceae; genus Aegilops; species Aegilops speltoides. Next base: position 55,736,923 of record CM038144.1, on the reverse strand, counting down.
GCAGGCAGTTTCGGCGTAAGTGTCAATTCTCTCACGCCTTTCTTTTTTCTCTTTGGTTGGCGTTTTTCTAAGCCTTCCCTTTACTTATCAAACAGGGCTCCGCTTTCTCTCGAGCGGACTACTGCCGCCTTCGTAGTCGTAGGGGCGGGAGGATCTGCAGGCTCGCCGCGTGGACCCCCGTGCCGAGCTCCTAGCGGCGATGGAGTAGAACACGCGGGAGGCGTGGGAGGAGCGGGAGGCGGAGGAGCACAGGGCGGCCGCCGCCAGGGCGGCTCAAAAGATGACGGAGGAGTCGGCAGAGGCGCAGCCGACGCAGCGGCCAAGGCTCAGGCGGAGGCCACGACCGCGGAAAGGGCGGCGAAGGCCCTGCGTAGCCAGCATCCACAGCTCATCATCCCCCTCCACACCGTGTCCCCCGATATCCCAGTGCCCCCGCTAGCGGAAGCCGGCCGCGACCAACCGGCGATGGAGAGGGAGGAGGGCGACACAATCGTCCCGGAGGGAGAGGCGGTACCGCCACCGTCGGCCGGAAGAGGCCAAGGCGGCCGGCCTGAGGCGCCGTCTGAGCAGCCGGATGGGGGCGAGCTGACTGTGAGGGCGGATCTTGTAGTCCTATCGCCGTCTCGTCGGCGCGCAGGGAAGGCGACTTTAGAGCCGGACCCACAAAAGGCCGCGGGCTCCAGCTCATTGGCCCATGATCTGGAGACGGCCAGCGTCAGCTCGCCAGGGTGGACGCTGGGCGGTGGGACGGCCGTGCTGAATGTGGCGGCACAGGACGTCCGGAGCCGGCTTCAGTCCCAGGCCGCCGCGCTGAAGCAGTATACCCAAGAGTTGCTTGCAACACGGTCGGCCATTCGGGTGAGTCTTCTCGATTTTCGTTGATCGCTCTTGATTTCTTCCGTGGGGGCGCGTCAGCACACCCACTGGGTGTAGTCCCCGAGTTCCGAGTCGGCTGCTGAGCAGGCGGCTTGGAACTTCTTAGTAGACTTTGATTGATGTCTTATTCTTATTCGCACCTTCGTCCTATTTGCAGGACAATCACAACCTCCATGCTGCTACCTTCAACTCCCAGGCCCGGGAGATGAATCAGAAGACCGCCGATCTGCCGGAGAGCCGGAGTAAGTGCTTCAGTTTTTTATCTCATGTGGGGGCGCGTCAGCGCACCCACTGGGTGTTGTCCCCGAGATTCGGGCTGACTGCTGAGGAGTCGGGTCGGATCTTTCCTGACGACTTCTTCCTTATTGCTTTTTTCTTCTTCTTCATATCTGCAGACAATGCCGACTTGAGGGAGCAGCTAGGTGGGGCCCAGACCGCCCTTTGTGCCAAGGAGGCCGAGTACAACGCCTTGGCTCAGGAACGTGATCGCCTGGCCAAGAAACTGTCCGACCAGGAGGAGAACCACAAGGCGGCCCTGAAGACAGCGCAGGACAACGAGGCCGCCCTCAAAGCCGAATATGAGACCAAAGCGGAGAGCTGGGCCGAGGCAAGGCAGGCGTGAGCGAAGGCTATAGGCGGATTGAAGATTTGACTGACGGTAGGCCGCCTTCTTCTTCGTCCCTTTGCTTGCCCCTTGTCATCTAGTCTGTCTGTTGACTTTGTTCTACTTCTTTTTTCTTTGTGCAGATTACTTCCCCGGTTACTCCGTTGCCGCCAACCAAGCCATCGAAGCTCACCGTGATGCATGACGGCAGGCTGGGGTTGAGATCGCACCGGACGCCAGCCGGTCGCTTGAAGAGCAACTTCTGGCGATTCAAGCCCGCCTCCAGCCGGCTTACCGCATGCTCCGCCATCTTGATGTGCCGGGCACAGTCTTTAACCGCCTCTGGCCCGACGAGGTGGTTCCCCGCACCCCCAGTCGGACTGCCGACTGGCTGGAGGTAGTAGTCGGCCGCTTCGAGGCCTGGAAGGCTTCTACAGCCCAGTCCGGGGCTCGGCGGACGCTAGAGTTCGTCCGGGCTTGGTATCCTGGGCTGGATTTGGCCCAGCTGCGCACCTGGCGGCAGGAGGCTAACGAGGAGCTGGAGGCGGTGCGGTCGGCTATCATCCAGCGCGCCTCGGCGATCGCCGACATCACCGACACCAGTGCCTTTGCCCCTGAGGTAGATGAAGACGGCGTCGCTCAGCCGGAGGAGTGGTTCGGGCTGAACCCGGCAGAAGGAGAAGACTCGGTGGAGGAGATCGATTCCAGCGACAAGGGCGAAGAGGAAGAGGAGGAGGATGGTTAAGACGCCGTGCCAAACGGTGGAGCGACCGGCCAGCCTCAGCCTGATCGTGCCTCTAGCAACGAGGCGCGTGCGAGCGCGTCGCCTGCAGCAGGTGATGATCATGCCGAGACTCATTAGCCGGCCACTCCTCCAGCCAGCGCTGCCGTCTCCACCAACCTGCCCGACTCGCCTGTTGCTCCCTTGGCCTGATTCGCCATCTTTACTTTCCTGCTCGTTACTCTTTGAACAACTTTTTATTAAATTTGCGCAGTTCCACCCACTGGGGGTGTATTCAAACTATGTTGAATGCTGGCCTTTCAAAGGCCTTTTGTGTAAACAGAATTATGCATGTGCTTGGCTTTCGTTCATACTTGCTTTTCATCCTTTGGCTGTTTTCCTTTGCCGCCCTCCTTTGGCCGCCGCCCTCCCAGCAGGATAGCTGCTCTGTAGTCTGTGGCTGGGAAAGGGTTTGGCCGCTTGGGAGGACAAGTACTCGAGCTTTCTTGGATTGTAGCAAGGTAAGAAGGGAAGCCGGCCAGCCGGCTGCTCTGACAGCCGGTTGGCTGGGGGGGGAGGCCGGCTTGTGTTATATAAGTTTGTTAGTCCTTAGCCGTTTTTCGTGTGGGTATCCTTTCCTGCCTTTGGCTCTTGCTAGTCGGACAGTCGATTCTTCGAGCTGCGACTTTCAACAAGAGAGGGCTTGGGTGCCGGCACACTACTTGTCTGACTGCAGGTGGAACTTGAATATAACTCAAGGCGGCAAGTCCCCGGGTCGACTGATCGAACCCGGTGCCGGACGAGAAAACAAATGTAGTAACATAATCATAGGCATGATACTCATCATTCATAGATAAAAGAGGGTAGTCCCCGAGTGCTCCTCGGGGGGCCCATTGTCTCGTACTTAATACAAAAGGTAGCGTGATATATACTACATTTAACTGTAAAATCTTCAGAGGAGATTGGCGTTCCATGGTCGTTCTGACTCCTTGCCGGAATCATCCCTCTTGCGTGCCTTCGGCTTCTGCGCATCGATCAGGTAGTAGGAGTCGTTGCCTAGAGCCCGGCTGATGACGAATGGGCCTTCACAAGGGGCCGAGAGCTTGTGCTGGCCGGCTGTTTGCTGGATCAGCCGGAGCACAAGATCACCCTCTTGGAAGGATCTTGGCTTGACCTTCCGGCTGTGGTAACGGCGTAGACCCTGCTGGTAGATGGCAGACCGGCTGAGGGCTAACAACCGGCCCTCCTCCAGCAGGTCGACGCCGTCTTCTCGCGCTTCCTTGGCCTCCGCCTCCGTGTACATGGTGACCCGAGGTGAGTCGAACTCAATGTCAGTTGGGATGACAGCCTCGGCACCATATACAAGGAAGAAAGGGGTGAAGCCAGTTGACTTGTTCGGGGTAGTGCGCAAGCTCCAGAGGACGGCCGACAGCTCGTCGAGCCAATAGCCGGCCGAACGCTCCAGTGGTACGATCAATCGGGGCTTGATGCCGGAGAGGATGAGGCCGTTTGCTCGCTCGACTTGGCCGTTTGACTGCGGGTGGGCAACGGACGCTAAGTCCAGTCGGATGCCCTGTGTCGTGCAGAAACGTGCCAGTGCTCCCTTGGCAAAATTCGTGCCGTTGTCGGTGATGATGTTGTGTGGTATGCCATACCGGGTTGTAATATCTGCAATGAATGTCACGGCAGTCGGCCCATTCAGCTTCTTGATCGGCTTTGCTTCAATCCACTTGGTAAATTTATCCACAGTGACAAGCAGATGTGTCATGCCGCCTCGCGCCGTCTTGAATGGGCCCACCATGTCCAGTCCCCAGACGGAAAAAGGCCATGTGAGGGGGATGGTCTTGAGTGCAGAAGCCGGCAGGTGTTGCTTGGAGCTGAAGACTTGGCACCCTTTGCAGTGTTTGACTAATTCATGGCGTCTTCCAGCGATCGGCGGAAGAACCCATGGCGGAAAGCTTTGGTGACGAGTGATCTTGAGGCTGCGTGGTGGCCGCATTCGCCTTGGTGGATGTCCTTGAGGATTGCTATGCCCTTCTACGGCTCGGCGCAGTACCGAAGACTCGGTGGCGCCGCGCCTAACAAGCTCTCGGTTCATTATTGTGTAAGCTCCGGCTCGGCCTTGGACTTGCCTTGCCGAGATCTCGTCAGTCGGTAGCTCTCTGTTTACTAGGAAGTTGAGGATGGGCTGGGCCCATGATGGAGCTGTGACTTCTTCTATTGCCAATACGGCTACTGCGACCCGGGCGGGTGGGCTGGGTGGTGAAGAGTTGGAGTCGGCCACCGCCTGTTGTGTCGATGCAGTCCCCGGGCCGACTGCGGTAGTCCCCGGGCCGGGTTCTGAAGTCCCTAGGCCGGGTGCGACTATAACAGTCCCCGAGCCGCCTGTCGAAGTCCTCGAGCCGCCTGTCAAAGTCCCCGAGCCGCCTGCTTGGTTCCCCAAGCCGGATCCGACTGCATCAGGGTCAGGCGGCATGAAGATGGAATCAGATTCTGGAGATGGCTTGACAGATGGCTTGAGGAGGCGTTGGAGATCGTGCAAGGAGCCAGCGCAATGGCCCATTTTGCCACCCGGGTGGATGCATCCCGGCTGCCTATGATCTCGGCGAGCGGGGCAGTACATACGACCGTGATGGGGTGCTCTTGAAAGTAGGGCTTGAGCTTTTTGGCGGCGAAGTACACACCATAGCACATCTTCTGATAGTGTGGGTAGTTCTGCTTCGAGGTGGACAATACTTCACTCAGATAATATACCGGCCTCTGGAATAACAGAGCTCGGCCTTCTTCTGGGTGCTGAACCACGATAACGGTGCTGACCACCTGGCTAGTGGCGGCAATGTAAAGGAGCATGGACTCTTTCTCAGTCAGTGCCGCCAAGACAGGTGGCGTGGACAACATCTTCTTTAGCTCGTGGAAAGCTTGGTATGCTTGGTCATTCCACTCAAAGTGAGTGGATTTCTTCATGAGTCGATAGAGGGGGAGAGCCTTCTCTCCGAGCCGGCTGATGAAGCGGTTGAGGGAGGCCAGGAATCCGGTAAACTTTTGGACGTCTCGCAGCTTGGTAGGAATCTCCATTCTCTCTATGGCCTTGATCTTCACCGGGTTGCATTTGATGCCGCGTTCGGAGACTAGGAAGCCTAGGAGCTAGCCAGCTGGTACTCCGAACACACATTTCTTGGGATTGAGCTTGATCCGAAACTGACGCAGGTTTTTAAATGTCTCTCTGAGGTCTTCCAGCAAGGTGTCGCGCTTCTCTGTCTTCACCACAATATCGTCTACATAGACGTGGGCATTTCTGTCGAGCTGCTTGAGGAGGCATTTCTGCATGCAACGCTGAAAAGTGGCACCAGTATTTCTCAAGCCGAATGTCATAGTTAGGTAACAGAAAGCTCCGAATGGTGTGATGAAGGCAGTCTTTAGGCGGTCAGCTCGGTCCAGTTTTATCTGGTGGTAGCCTGAGTAAGCATCCAAGAAGCTCAACAGCTCGCATCCGGCTGTGGAGTCTATCACTTGATCAATCCTTGGCAGAGCAAAAGGATCTTTAGGGCAGGCTTTGTTGAGGCTGGTGTAGTCAATGTACATGCGCCACTGCTTGTTTTTCTTCAACACAGGACCGGGTTGGCAAGCCACACTGGGAAGAACACCTCCATAATGAAGCCAGCTGCTAGAAGCCGGGCTATTTCTTCTCCGACTACTCTTCTCTTCTCTTCTGACAGGCGGCGCAAGGGCTTCTTGACCGGCTTGGCGTCAGATCGGACATGTAGCTTGTGCTCGGCGAAATCCGTCGGAACACTCGGCATGTCTTTGGGAGACCATGCGAAGATGTCCCGATTCTCACGGAGGAAATCGACAAGCTCGCTTTCCTATTTGCTGTCAAGGCTGGTGCCTATGACAGCGGGCCTCTCCGGGTGCTCCGGGTCCAGTGGTATCTTCTTTGTTTCTTTGGCCGGCTGGAAACAACCTTGAGCATCATATTCCTTGGGGTCGGGGGTCAAGGCTGGCTGCTTGCCGGCCATAGCCACGACAAGGTGCAGCATCTTTTTCTCTTCAGCAATCACGAGGGACTCAGCCAGCCGGCTGCTAGCCGCCGCACACTCAGAGGATTTCTTGTAGTCTCCGGCTATGGTGATGATGCCCTTGGAACTTGGCATCTTCATCTTGAGGTAGGTGTATTGGGGCACAACCATGAACTTGGCCAGAGCAGGTCGGCCAAGCAATGCGTGGTAGGGGCTCTCTAGATCCACTAATTCAAACCATATTGCTTCTCGACAGAAATGATCCTTGTGTCCGAAGAGGACATCTATCTTGATCTTGCCGATTGGTGAGCAAGACAGGCCGGGTACGATGCCATGGAACACAGTCCGACTAGGCATGAGCTGCTTTGTCTTGATGTTCAGCTTCTCCATGGTGTCACGGTACAGTATGTTGATGCTGCTCCCGCCATCTATGAGCACGCGGGAGAAATGGGCGGCTCGCCTTTCTGTTGCGAGGGTAGCGTCCAAAACCAACGCATAAGAGCCGGGAGACGGCATCACCTCAGGGTGATCGGCCGGCTCGGTGATAAACTTCTCCAGGCGATGCATGAACTCGGGGGTTGTTGGAAGCGATGCGTTGACTTCTTGGTCTTTGTCGGCGCCCGGCTCGCCGATCTTGAGCTGGCTTGTAAAGACGACATAGGCGGCATGCTCATCGGGGAACTCATCTTGAACAGCCCCGACCGCTGGCCGAGCGGCCGACTGCTGAGGGGCCGGAGGAGGCTGGCCAGCAAGCGGAGGCGGCACCAGCCCTTCGCCCTTGGAGATTTGTGTGAGCCAATGGCATTTTCGAGTCGTGTGGTTGGACGCCTTGGCCATTGTGGAACTTGCGAGGGGCATCAAGGGCTTGCTCGTGGAGAAAGCGGCTGCCAAACCGACTGCCGCCTCTTCGCTTCTTGGGCGTGGGCCGTCCTTCGGGTTGTTCATCTTCGACTGTGGCCACCTGCCGACTGGTGGAAGGCGGCATAGGAGCCTTGCGCTTGTTGTTGTTCTGGTACGGGCGTCGGCTGGAGTCTCCAGCCGGCGTCTTGGGAGCCGGAGCGAGCACCTTCCCGGAGGCATCTACTCGAAGCTCGGTTTTCATTGAAGAGTCGGCCGTGGCGTACTTGTCTGCTATAATCAGCAGCTCGTCGAGGGTAGTCGACTCGTCGCAGAGGAGTCGGTGCTTGAGGAGGGTGCCTTCTCGGCACCCGCGCGGTGAAGTACTCTATGGCTTGAACCTCATGCACCCCCTCGCAGGAGTTGCGGAGCTCGGCCCAACGCGTGAGGTAGTCGCGAGTTGATTCATTGGGCCCTTGAACGCACAAGGAGAGATGTCGGGGCTTGGGAGCCCGTTTGTAGGTGCTGGTGAAGTTGCGAATGAAGGCTTCTGTGAAGTCTAGCCAGCTGTTGATGCTGTAAGGCTTGAGGCTGTTGAGCCAGGTGCGTGCCGTGCCTTGGAGCATGAGTGGGACATATTTCACGGCAACACGACTATTGCCGTTTGCTATGCGAATCGCGGTGGAGTAATCGATCAACCAATCTTTCGGTTTCACGGAGCCGTTGTACTTGGGCGTGTCTCTCGGGAGCGAGAACCCTTTGGGGAAGGGCTCATCGCGGATGCGGGGGCCAAAGCAAGGCGGGCTGACATCGTCTTCTTCTTCTAACGCCAGGGATCGTGCTAGGCGGTCGATCCGATGGCGGGTGTCGTTCTCGCTGACTCCTTAGCGGCGGCCTAGTCGGCCGCTGAGAGTTGGATGCGTGACAGGCGGCGGGGTGGGGTATCTCTTCCCGTGAGGCAGAGGAGGAGGCGGGTCGCCTCGTCGCTCCATAGCTCGAGGGCGGCCTTGTGCGTCATGCTCGATGGTCATTCGAGTCCGACTGCGACTAGCAGCCGGCTCCTTTTCTTGCCTTGTGTGGGCGCCGCCCGCAGTCGGCGTCCGTGACGTCGCGCCGTGCTCTTGGCGTGGGGGGGGGGCTTCCAGCACGGACGCCGGCTTCATGCTGCTCTGTGGCCGTGTCGATCAACTGTTACATGCCTCTGGTCATGTAGGGGAGCTCGTTGGACCCCAGTCCATTCAGCTCATCTACGATCGACCAGGCGGTGCGTAGGTTCTCGAGAGGTGTGGCGTAGACTGGCGGTCTGCTCCCAGCATGTCGGCGATGGCCGCGCCGCGTTTCTTGACGATGCCGGCCCAGCTCGGCCCATCGGGAGGCGGCGTACCAAAGGCGACATAGTCGACTTCGTGCTGGTGAGCCTCAGTGAGGCGTCTCATGGTGGCTATCTTCTGGCCCTCCGCAATGAGGGCGAGGCGGCGTGCCTCCAGCGTCTCAGCGTCAGCGTCGGCCGGGATGGGGGCGGACAAGTCATGCAGCACTGCTTGTAGGGCATCGTGGGCGTTCTCGCCAGAGGCGACGCCGTGGCTGATGACTAGCACCTCGGTGATGGTGCTGTTGCCGCTGTCGGCTCGAGGGAGAGGGTCATCGAAGACCACCACGTTGGTGGGGAAAGCGTCAAGCGATGCCGTGTCGGAGTCGACAAGCATCGGGTCGGTGGAGTCAACCGACTCCAAATCCGTAGCAGGCTCGTTGGAGACGTAGAGTTGGTCGAGGAGGCCGACGAGGCGGCTCTCAGGGCAGCCTGTGCCCGCGTCGGATGCGGGCTCGTCGGAGATGCGAGCCTCGCCAAGAAGATCGGCAAGACAGCTCACCACGTAGGCGTCGTCGACACCCTGCAGCGTGTCGGGGCAAGCGCCATCGGGCATGCCGGGCTGGCTACGCTCGCTGGGGAGAAAAAGGGTTCCCGTCCAGAGCAGGTCTCCGGACGACGGTGCACCTGGCCCTATGGTGGGCGCCAAATGTCGGGTGGTAGGTGCGACATATGCCAACGGGTGGCTTATCATTGTGGGAGCCAATAAGACGTCGCTGGTGCCTGGAAACGGGATGAGGCGAAGACATGCACGCCGGCGAATCTTACCCAGGTTCGGGGCTCTCCGTGGAGATAACACCCCTAGTCCTGCTCTGCGGGGTCTCCGCATGATCACTAGATCAACAAGTGGCTACAAGAGGCTCCTTGAGCTGTTTGGCGAGAGGAAGAAGAAGGGCAAGGCTAGCTCTCTTCTCCCCTCAATGTTGTGTCTAAAACTATCAGAGTCCAACCCTTTGCATGGGTGCCCTGGGGGTTTATATAGGCCTACCCCCCAGGGGTACAATGGTAATCCAGCTAGGCATGGGCCCTAGCCGTCAGTGCATACGTTCGTCGGCTTCTCCACCGACCGCTGGGGCCTGGCGACTGGTGGGTCCCACCGGCTGCCGGCCTCCTGGTCGACAGGTAGGTCCCACCGCTTCGGGGTCTTGTCGGGGGCTGGTTACTGTTGCCTCACTCTTGATGACGAGGGCTTCATCGAGGTAAGCATGGCTACAGTGCCGCCACCTAGCGGGTTCTCACTGCAGCCTTACCTCATCTTGTCTCCTTAATGGTGCACATACTTCAAGGGAGGGAGCGAGCCGGCTGGTGAGAGCCGGCTACGTCCCAGGCCGACTAGGGGAAGCGTGGCCGCCTTCGGATGTCTCTCTGACCGAAGGGGCCCGCCGCCTGCGGGCCGTACTGACAGCCTGTCGTGGGTAGCGTCATGGTCAGAATGGCAACAGTGCCCCGCCCGACGGGTTGTGGCTGCCCCGTACGGCGTACTGTGGCCACGCGTGCTCCAGGATTCGGGGGTGGCAGGCTTCACTGTTGCCACGCCCCATCCCATCTCCGTTATGTGAGTGCAGACTTTGAGGGCACGATCTTGGCCGCCTGTCGGGGGCCGGCTTCTTGGAGTCAGTCATCTCGTGGTCGGCTTCTTGGAGTCGGCCCTCTCGCGGCTTTCTTCATGAGGGTTTTAGGGCCGGGCCGCCTTCCGGTAGTCGGCTTGTGGGATAGCCGGCCGTGGGAAGGCGGCCCCGTGTCTTGGGTGCTTGAAGGCTCGATCGGCCTATTATTTTTTGAAGAGTCAGGGGGAGCCGGCTAGGCTACCCATGGTCATTTACTTTGACACGATATATCATGATATTTTCCAAGACATAATTCTTCCAGAAACGAGTAGGCTCTTGGATAATTGAAAACCTTGGTTGCAACACTCCAAATGCCTCTTCAATGTCTTTCCTTTGTGAGGGAGTCCTGGACTAAGGGGTCCTAGGGCTGCCGGCCTATTTCTTATGAGCCGGGGTTGCTCTGCGACTACTATAAGGCCGAGCTATGAGGTGAGTCCGTATCCGGACAGGAAACCTTCGAAGCCTTGGTGTGTCCTCCAAGTCAAGATAAGAGAATCGGCATGTTTATTCCTTCGTCGTAACCGACCATGTGTAACCCTAGTATCCTTGGTGCCTATATTAACCAGAGGGTTTAGTCCGTAGAGGCTAGAAGAAGGACCATCATCCTACTCACCTAGGGTTTAATTCAGCTGATCTCGTGGTATATCGACTCTGTAACCATCATATACACTTCAATATAATCGACCAGTACGTAGGGTTTTACCTCTTCGAGATGGCCTGAACCTGGGTAAACATCGTCTCGTTTGTTCCTTGTTCCCCAATCCAAGATCCTCAACTCGGGACCCCCTACCTGAGATCCACCGGTTTTGACACCGACGTTGGTGCTTTCATTGAGAGTTCCGTTGTTGGATCGGAGAAGGATCAATGGCTTGCCTAGTCATCGGAGATGGCATTCCGCGGCATTGTTTTGCACGCCAACTCGGCCGGTCACCTCGACCAGGTCAACAACTTTGCCCTTGAGCACCAATCAGATTCGGTAACCTAGAGTATGTCGCTAATACTCGGGGCGATATGATATTCACCATTTTCTTAGCCTTTCTTGAGAAAACCGAAAAATCTGAAGCTTTGACTTCAGACTTGTTGGGGAACGTAGTAATTTTAAAAAATTTCCTACACACACGCAAGATCATGGTGATGCATAGCAACGAGAGGGGAGAGTGTTGTCCACGTACCCTCGTAGACCGTAAGCAGAAGCGTTATGACAACGCGGTTGATGTAGTCGTACGTCTTCATCATCCGACCGATCCAAGTACCGAACGTACGGCACCTCCGAGTTCAGCACACGTTCAGCTCGATGACGATCCCCGGACTCCGATCCAGCAAAGTGTCGGGGATGAGTTCCGTCAGCACGACGGCGTGGTGACGATGATGATGTTCTACCGACGCAGGGCTTCGCCTAAACTCCGCAACGATATGACCGAGGTGGAATATGGTGGAGGAGGGCACCGCACACGGCTAAGGAATGATCTTGAAGATCAACTTGTGTGTCCTAGGGTGCCCCCCTGGCCCCGTATATAAAGGAGCAAGGGGGGAGGCTGGCCGGCCCTTGTGGGCGCGCCAAGGAGGAGTCCTCCTCCTAGTAGGAGTAGTACTCCCTCTTTCCTACTCCTACTAGGAGGGGGAAAGGAAGGGGAGAGGAGAGGAAAGAGGGGCACCGCCTCTCCTAGTCCAATTCGGACCAGAGGGGGAGGGGGCGCGCCCATCCTGGCTGCCCCCTCTCTCTCCACTAAAGCCCATAAGGCCCATTATTTCTCCCGGGGGGGGGGGGGGTTCGGTAACCCTCCGGCACTCCGGTTTTCTCCGAAAACACCCGGAACACTTCCTGTGTCCGAATATAGTCGTCCAATATATCAATCTTTATGTCTCGACCATTTCGAGACTCCTCGTCATGTCCGTGATCACATCCGGGACTCCGAAGAAACTTGGGTACATCAAAACTTATAAACTCATTATAAAACTGTCATCGTAACGTTAAGCGTGCGGACCCTACGGGTTTGAGAACTATGTAGACATGACCTAGAACTATTCTCGGTCAATAACCAATAGCGGAACCTGGATGCTCATATTGGCTCCTACATATTCTACGAAGATCTTTATCGGTCAAACAGCATAACAACATACGTTGTTCCCTTTGTCATCAGTATGTTACTTGCCCGAGATTCAATCGTCGGTATCCAATACCTAGTTCAATCTCGTTACCGGCAAGTCTCTTTACTCGTTACGTAATGCATCATTCCGTAACTAACTTATTAGCTACATTGCTTGCAAGGCTTATAGTGATGTGCATTACCGAGAGGGCCGAGAGATACCTCTCCGACAATCGGAGTGACAAAACCTAATCTCGAAATACGCCAACCCAACATGTACCTTCGGAGACACCTGTAGAGCTCCTTTATAATCACCCAGTTACGTTGATGTTTGGTAGCACACAAAGTGTTCCTCTGGTAAACGGGAGTTGCATAATCTCATAGTTAAAGGAACATGTATAAGTGTAACGCCCTCGATGTGGCTATATCTCCCACGTGTCGAAGCACGACTTAGAGGCATAACCGCATTGAAAGCAATGTCGCAAGTGAGGTAATCTTCGCACAATCCATGTATACATAAGGGGAAAAGATCCATAGTTGGCTTACAATCGCCACTTCACACAATTACATGAATAAAGCATTACATCATCCAGATACAAACAAGGTCCGACTACGGAACCAAAATAAAAGAAGAACCCCAAATGCGACAAAGGACCCTGATCGACCCCAACTGGGCTCCACTACTGATCAACTAGAACGAAACAACACAAAAGGCAAGATCTTCATCGAGCTCCTCCTTGAGCTTGATTGCGTCACCTGCTCGGTAACATAGGCACCTGCAAACTGGTTTTGGAAGTATCTGGTGAGCCACGGGGACTCAGCAATCTCGCACCCGCGAGATCAAGACTATTTAAGCTTATGGGTAAGGTAAAGGCATGAGGTGGAGCTGCAGCAAGCGACTAGCATAAATGGTGGCCAACATACGCAAATGAGAGCGAGAAGAGAAGGCAAAGCACGGTCGATAAAAGTATGATCAAGAAGTGATCCTATAGCAACCTACGTCAAGCATAACTCCAACACCGTGTTCACTTCCGGACTCACGGAAAGAGACCATCACGGTAACACACGCGTTGATGTATTTTAATTAAGGTCAACTTCAGGTTGTCTACAACCGGACATTAACAAATTCCCATCTGCCACATAACCGCAGGCACGGCTCTCGAAAGTTTATACCTGCAGGGTGTCCCAACAAGCCCATTACAAGCTCTCGCGATCATCGAAGAATAGACCTTCACCCAAGACACTCCGATCAGACTCGGTATCCCGGTACATCAAGACATTTCGACAATGGTAAAACAAGACCAGCAAAGCCGCCCGAATGTGCCGACAAATCCTGATAGGAGCTGCACATATCTCGTTCTCAGGGCACACCGGATTGTCCAAACTTCCGTAGGCCAGCCCGAGTTGCCCACAGGTAGCCACCGGCGGTTGACGGTTTGGACCAACACTCACAACGAGCACTGGCCCGGGGGGGTAAATAAAGATGACCCTTGGGCTCCGGAAACCCAAGGGAAAAAAAAAGGCTAGGTGAGGCAAATGGTAAAAGGCAATGTTGGGCCTTGCTGGACAAGTTTTATTCAAAGCGAACTGTCAGGGGGGTCCCATAAATCACCCGACCGCGTAAGGAGCATAAAATCCGGGAACATAACACCGGTATGACGGAAACTAGGGCGGCAAGAGTGGAACAAAACACCAGGCATAAGGCCGAGCCTTCCACCCTTTACCAAGTATATAGATGCATTAATAATATAAGAGATATTGTGATATCCCAACAAGTAAACTTGTTCCAACAAGGAACAACACCTCCATGTTCAACAAGGAACAATCTTCAATCTTCACCGCAACTTACAACGCTATAAGAGGGCCGAGCAAAGCGGTAACATAGCCAAACAACGGTTTGCTAGGAATGGTGTCAAAAGTTAGAGGTTTGACATGGCAATTTGGGAGGCTGACAAGCAAAAGGTAGGCATCGCAGCATTGGCATAGCAAAAGAGCGAGCAAACTAGCATAGCAAAGATAGTAGTGATTTCGAGGGTATGATCATCTTGCCTGCAAGGTTCTCAGAGTTGTCGAAGGCTTGATCCTCGTAGGCATTCTCAACAGGTACCTCGTTCACGTACTCGTCTCCCGGCTCTACCCAAAGCAAGAACACAAGCAACGGAACCACAATCAAACAAGGAACAATGCACAAGCAATATGATGCAATACATGACATGCTATGCGAGATGTGATATGCAATGCATATGTATGCTCCGGAAGGAAAATGATGAACCGGGCACCAACTTGGCAAACCAAGTATGCCGCTGGAAAGATGGGATGATTTCGGGTGAAATCGATATAAAGATCACCGGAATCGGATGCACGGTTTGCAAATGACAAGCAAAACAAGAATGACGCAAATCTGCGTTTAACAGCCCGATGCTACTTAGCACGCAACAAGAAACTATGCTACAGCACCCCAACATACAAACAAAGCATATGGCAGCGAACTACAGGAGATGCTTAACAATAGAGGAACACTGAGCTACGGCTAAATCACATCATAACATGTTCAAACAAGCATGGTGAAAGTGCTCAAAATATCAGGTTCACAGACTTAGTGAAAATACTAACGTACCAGGAATTAACATCAGGAAGGCATGTTTAGAGCAAGCAAACAACATGCTACAGGAACTTATAATAGCAAAGCAAGGCATGACATGATTCTACTCAAAGCATATATCAATAGTCCCTTACTGACCATAAGCCAAAAAGGACTCTAAGAAATGATGGCACCCATGTAAACATTGCAAGTTTTATTACAGATTTCAGACTTAGTGAAATATCAGGACATGGCAAAAACAGATTCAACATGGCATGTTCGTGAGCTCGATGCACTCACTACAGAGCATTACATGGCATGGCAAGGCAACCAACAGTAAGAAGGCATGATTATGAAGCTAAGCATGGCAAGATCAAGGTCATAGCATACACGGATCAACTACAACGACCTCGTGAAAATTGAATCTAATGCAAACAATCTGTCAGGAAACATTTCCAAGCAACTTTGGAGCAAGAAATGAACATGTTCCAGCAGGCTATAAATGCAAACAAGGGCATGAATGGATAGAGCAAGACATGTATATCAAAACATGTTTATAGAGCATCTCCAGATTATGCATAGAATGATTAGTGGAAGCATGTTAACATGGCATCAAATTATAACAGAATCTGTCAGGAAAACAACAACAGCAACTACCCTACTTTACAAGCTCAATGCACTCACTACAAGCATCACAAAAATACATGGTCAACACCCCTGGAAAGATGGCATGACAAAGTCCAACATTCATGTAGAGCTCATACTCATAGGATGCACACATAAATCATGGCAAAAATGACAAAAGAGCTCGAGCTGATAAGAATCTGAAACTAACGATCTGAAGTCTCCTTCCAACAGCATTTCGGGCATCAAGATGAGCTCAAATGCAAATGATGCAATGGAATGAAATGATGTACTCTTCGAGACGAACAATTTGACATATTATACGCCCAAAACGGAGCTACGGATGCGGAGATGTGATGCGATAAAAATGCAAGAAAATTAATGGATTCGGGGACTTAGAGATATTCGGGGGCAACCTCGGGCTTGCACGGAAACCGAGGCACGACGGGCTCGCCGGAGACGTCGCCGGAGATGGACGGGGGCCGGCGGATCCCGCGGATCCAGGCGGCCGGGCGGCGCAGGGCGGCGGAGGAGCTCGGCGGCATGGCGAGGACCGCGCCAGGCCGGCCGGCGGAGCAGGCGCTTGGCCATGGGCCGTGCAACATGGTGGCGCTGCGGCGAAAGCGCCATGGGTCGCATGGCAGCAGGGAGGCGCGGGGAGGCCGCGGCTGGCGGCGGCGGGCGCGGCCGCTGCGGCCAGGCGCAATGCCCGGCGACGGAGACGGTGGGCCGGGGAGGCCGAGGTCCGTCTGGCGGCGGAAGCGGCCGGCGGCGGGCGGCGGAGGACGGCGGGCAGCGGCGGCGCAAGCGCTGGCAGCGGCGGCGAGCGCAAGGCCCCTGGATGGGCTTATGGGCAGCATGGCGGTGGGAAGGCGGCAGGGGGCGTGGCGGCGCTAGAGGAGGAGGGAGGCGGCGGTGCTGAGGTGTCGCCCCGGGATTGGTCCGGGCGACGTGGCTGGGGGCGGCGGACATGTCCGGCGGCGCACGGACATGTCCGGCGGGCGAGAGAGAGGCTAGGCTAGGGTTGGACTGCGGGATTTTCGGGAGGGGCACATATATATAGGGGTAGAGGGAGCTAGGAGTGTCCAAATGAGGTGCGGTTTTCGGCCACGCGATCGTGATCGAACGACCGAGAGCATGGAGAGGAGTTTGGTGGGTTTTGGGCCACTTTGGAAGGGGTGTTGGGCTGCAACAAAAGAGGGCTCTGCGGTTACCCGGTTAACCGTTGGAGTACCAAACGACCTCCAAATGGCACGAAACTTGACAGGCGGTCTACCGGTGCTATACCAAGGCCGCTTGGCAAACCTCGGCCATTCCGAGAAAGTTTAATACTCGCACAAGAGAAGAGAGAAGAGGGAGACGCCGGGGAACATAGGAGCGCCGGATTGCAAAACGGACAACGGGGAAAAGGCTCGGATGCATGAGGCGAACATGTATGCAAAATGAAATGCACATGATGACATGATAAAATGCAAATGATGACATGGCAAATGCAACACGCAAGCAGATGACATGGCAACGACGGCGAATAACTGGCGGACATCTGGCGCATCGGATCCGGGGCGTTACAACACTCCACCACTACGAGAGGATCTCGTCCCGAGATCTAGAATGGCACCAGAGGGAAAACGGAAGAGGAAGAGAAGAGGTAAAACTAAGTTGCTTCTTTGACGAACGAGTGAAACCACGAACCTTGAGAGGTTGAGCAAAATGAAAGGGTACAACAGAGATGAACGAGATTTCAAACAATCCGGTAGAAAAGAGAAGAAAACTTAATGAGGTGAAAAGATATTGAAGAGATGATACAACACTCCGGTTAAATGGATAAGCACGAAAAGAACACGGCCTCGCAATTCAGGATGATGATTGAAGAGCACAACATCACAATGCCTCCGAAACAAAAGAATAGAAGATAGATCATTGGAATAGAAGAATGGAGAAGAAAAGCAAACTTCTGCCACAACTGAGCTCGGAAAGCACCCTTCCAAGAAGGTTATAACGGAGTTGTTGGAAAACCAACAACGAAAAGAATAAGCTTGTGGCGGGCTTATGAAAACATCTCAAAATTATGAGGTGAGCTTCTGCCACCAACGTAAACAAATGATTGGATTGATATCAATAAGGAGATGAGAAACTTATTTCACCGGAAGGACAAATGAAGAACTTGGGTCATTTATAAGCACCATAATTAGCAATATTCCTTAGGGAAGGCTTTAGGTGAAATATAACCCAAGATAACTCCAATGAAGGGACTGATGGATTTACAATACCTCATTCTTGACAACAATATGAATCATGAAAGATGCAGGAAATTGTCAAGAGTGACATAACACCATCTGAAAAGATAAGGTAGAAAGAATTGCACTTTGGAATGCACGATAAGAAATGCTTGAGCTCCTCAAAACAAAACATGTGTTGAGCACCATGTTTATTTTAGAGTATAGCTTGGCGGATCTTAACTTCGAGAGAAAACTTGATGAACAACTGAAGAATGAAAAGAATCGTTGACGAACCACCATGTAGAGCCTCCATGAAGAACTCCTGTAAGAAAAGGAATGAAAAGAAAGAGGAATTGAAAACACAAGGTGAATCCTTGCAATGATTTAAATGGATCTCCGTGATAATTAGAGCTTGGAACTCCGGGAAAAAGAGAAGATGAAACAAATGAAACCGAGAATTTTAAGGGCCTCTGGAATAAGAATTAATCACTTGGATGAAACCAGAATAAGAATTACGTTATGCCTATCCTTCACCAATTAAATTGATGACAATCAACGGATTTGGCATACTACTTATTCTCGTAGAAAGGATTAAAAGAGATATATCAAAACTTGAGAAGGTCTTCAACGAAACACTGGTAGGATTGGAACAACAAATGAATTGATATGATGAACAAGGAAGAGAGATCTTGAAAGAACCACCGTAAGAATTGAAAATGATCGAAGTAAATGCACAAATCACCGGGAAGAATTGCAAAATGAATGAAGATTCTTGAGGGGATTTAGATACATGAGAACGAAGAGAACATGAACTGATTAGAGTATATTTGAACGAATCACCGGTAAGATTGGAGAACGATAGCTACACGCTGAGAATGAAGAATTGTGACATGATGGCCTTCGGAGGAAAGAAATGGAAACAACTCATGAAATGCTCCGGATGGTAAGAAAAGAATTTTCACAATCGAAAACAATTATGAGAGGATGGCAACCAAGCTAGCACCATGAATCTTGAAGAGAATAGAGCAAGATTAAAGAGGAACTCTTCTTCGGTCTTCAAATGATGAGAATGACAACGAGAAACACCACCAAGAATTATTGAGGCACACCGGAAGAATCAAAAGCGAAGAGGTTGAGCCAACTATGAAAAGAATTTGAAAGATCTTGGAGAAAAGCATTTGGTGATGATAACTCATTCTTCGTCAAACTTGGAGAAGAAATTAGGATAGCTCGGGAAAATAGAAGAGTCGTAAGATCACAGGAAAAGACACGTGAGTTAGGGCCCACTCAAAATAACACCGCTGAAAAGATTTAAAGAGTTGTTGCACGGTTGAATTAAATGACTTGAATGAGATACCAATCTCGAAAGAGCTTGAACGAATGCAGAGTGGAAACACGAATCTTCGAGATATCTTGAGCACTCCGGAATAACAAATAACGAGAAGTAGAATGATAAAGAGATGCACCGGTATGAGAAGACATTGAAACGAGGAAAAGAATATGATGAATATCGAAAGCTTGAATAGAATCCACCGGAGAAGAGACAACAATGAAGGACGATGAACTTGAAACTGTTGAGCATCTTCATGGGAAATTACCGGATAAGAACATTGATTGAAAAGAATGAAGAGACTTCACATGAATAAAAGGATACATGATTAAGAAATCTAAGTCCTTGAAGAAAAAGGGTGGGAGGGTGGGGAAAAACAAAGACAACTTGGGACGGATGAAATAAACACCGTTGAGAAGAAATGATAATTGGTCTTGCTGATGTTGAAGTGATCTGATCCACTTGAAAAGGATTGACCTGACAATCTCGATTGTCGAGAAGGATTGGTATTCACATCGGAGTATGAGAACACCATTTCGGAAAGGTATGGATTCAACATTTGACATCGAAGCAACTCGAATACCACAAATAAGACAAAACAAAGGATTGGCTTGCAGAATAAGCCGGAACAAACATATGATAGAGATTTCGTTCGAAGTTTTTGTGGTGGGGCCTACACGGGCTCAATCGTACAGCACCATCATGTACAAGGCAGTGCACATGACATACGAAGCGTCCCCGAGTCGGCATAGCCAAGGACTCTTTAAGACACAACGAGACCATTTGTAAAACCAACCGTGAATAGGCGGACCACTAGACGTCGAACCCCAATTTCATATCATACATCCGTCGGAAAGATATCCTAGGATCTACTTGAATTCCCACCTATGAAACTCCCAAACTTTCGGTTATGCAATCTGTGTTGGGGATACAGGGAGCAATAATATCTCACACAAACTAACAATCCCTACATCCAATTGTATCCATCCGTCAACACATAACCAAGAAACCTTCGAAATCGTCTACCTCAACCTTGAAAAGCATCCGTTATACAAGTCATGGCAATACTCCGTATTCACCTCGATCTCGGGGTTAGCGGGATTATCTCACCAACAACTGCATAAAAGAGATTTTCGATGTCGGCGTACTAAACTCGGTATTCGAATCGCAACGATAAAATTATGGCGACAACACCTCGAGCTCAACTCCCGGACACCGCCACAACCCCTAAATGACAGGAGGCACCAAGACAATGTTGTCATCATAAAACCATCGAACGATTCTAAGATACCAGCGTGATCCTAAAAAAAAATTTTAGTGAAATTTGAGAAGAGAAGAGTCAAAACTCTCGTCAGGATACCTCACCGTAAGGTCGAAGGACCGAGGAGTAAAAAGAATTCCTAAACTCTCCGATATATATAATCCTAAATGACTCAAAACATTTTTTCTAGACACAACTCGGCCACTAAAAGCGATCAAGCGGTGGGGCTCCTAAGGTCGGGAAGGCTCTGATTACCAACTTGTAACGCCCTCGATGCGGCTATATCTCCCACGTGTCGAAGCACGACTTAGAGGCATAACCGCATTGAAAGCAATGTCGCAAGTGAGGTAATCTTCGCACAATCCATGTATACATAAGGGGAAAAGATCCATAGTTGGCTTACAATCGCCACTTCACACAATTACATGAATAAAGCATTACATCATCTAGATACAAACAAGGTCCGACTACGGAACCAAAATAAAAGAAGAACCCCAAATGCGACAAAGGACCCTGATCGACCCCAACTGGGCTCCACTACTGATCAACTAGAACGAAACAACACAAAAGGCAAGATCTTCATCGAGCTCCTCCTTGAGCTTGATTGCGTCACCGCTTTCGGTAACATAGGCACCGCAAACTGGTTTTGAAGTATCCGGTGAGCCACGGGACTCAGCAATCTCGCACCATGAGATCAAGACTATTTAAGCTTATGGGTAAGGTAAAGGCATGAGGTGGAGCTGCAGCAGCGACTAGCATAAATGGTGGCCAACATACGCAAATGAGAGCGAGAAGAGAAGGCAAAGCACGGTCGATAAAAGTATGATCAAGAAGTGATCCTATAGCAACCTCGTCAAGCATAACTCCAACACAGTGTTCACTTCCGGACTCACGGAAAGAGACCATCACGGTAACACACGCGTTGATGTATTTTAATTAAGGTCAACTTCAGGTTGTCTACAACCGACATTAACAAATTCCCATCTGCCACATAACCGCGGCACGGCTCTCGAAAGTTTATACCTGCGGGGTGTCCCAACAGCCCATTACAAGCTCTCGCGATCATCGAAGAATAGACCTTCACCCAAGACACTCCGATCGACTCGGTATCCGGTACATCAAGACATTTCGACAATGGTAAAACAAGACCAGCAAAGCCGCCCGAATGTGCCGACAAATCCTGATAGGAGCTGCACATATCTCGTTCTCGGGGCACACCGGATTGTCCAAACTTCCGGTAAAGGCCAGCCCAGAGTTGCCCACAGTGGCCACGGCGGTTGACGGTTTGGACCAACACTCTAACGAGCAATCGCCCGGGGTAAATAAAGATGACCCTTGGGCTCCGAAACCCAAGGGAAAAAAAAGGCTAGGTGAGGCAAATGGTAAAAGGCAATGTTGGGCCTTCTGGACAAGTTTTATTCAAAGCGAACTGTCGAGGGGTCCCATAAATCACCCGACCGCGTAAGGAACATAAAATCCGGGAACATAACACCGGTATGACGGAAACTAGGCGGCAAGAGTGGAACAAAACACTGCATAAGGCCGAGCCTTCCACCCTTTACCAAGTATATAGATGCATTAATAATATAAGAGATATTGTGATATCCCAACAAGTAAACTTGTTCCAACAAGGAACAACACCTCCATGTTCCAACAAGGAACAATCTTCAATCTTCACCTGCAACTAACAACGCTATAAGAGGGGCTGAGCAAAGCGGTAACATAGCCAAACAACGGTTTGCTAGGAATGGTGTCAAAAGTTAGAGGTTTGACATGGCAATTTGGGAGGCTGACAAGCAAAAGGTAGGCATCGCAGCATTGGCATAGCAAAAGAGCGAGCAAACTAGCATAGCAAAGATAGTAGTGATTTCGAGGGTATGATCATCTTGCCTGCAAGGTTCTCAGAGTTGTCGAAGGCTTGATCCTCGTAGGCATTCTCAACAGGTACCTCGTTCACGTACTCGTCTCCCGGCTCTACCCAAAGCAAGAACACAAGCAACGGAACCACAATCAAACAAGGAACAATGCACAAGCAATATGATGCAATACATGACATGCTATGCGAGATGTGATATGCAATGCATATGTATGCTCGGAAGGAAAATGATGAACTGGCACCAACTTGGCAAACCAAGTATGCCGCTGGAAAGATGGGATGATTTGGGTGAAATCGATATAAAGATCACGGAATCGGATGCACGGTTTGCAAATGACAAGCAAAACAAGAATGACGCAAATCTGCGTTTAACAGCCCGATGCTACTTAGCACGCAACAAGAAACTATGCTACAGCACCCCAACATACAAACAAAGCACATGGCAGCGAACTACAGGAGATGCTTAACAATAGAGGAACACTGAGCTACGGCTAAATCACATCATAACATGTTCAAACAAGCATGGTGAAAGTGCTCAAAATATCAGGTTCACAGACTTAGTGAAAATACTAACATACCAGGAATTAACATCAGGAAGGCATGTTTAGAGCAAGCAAACAACATGCTACAGGAACTTATAATAGCAAAGCAAGGCATGACATGATTCTACTCAAAGCATATATCAATAGTCCCTTACTGACCATAAGCCAAAAGGACTCTAAGAAATGATGGCACCCATGTAAACATTGCAAGTTTTATTACAGATTTCAGACTTAGTGAAATATCAGGACATGGCAAAAACAGATTCAACATGGCATGTTCGTGAGCTCGATGCACTCACTACAGAGCATTACATGGCATGGCAAGGCAACCAACAGTAAGAAGGCATGATTATGAAGCTAAGCATGGCAAGATCAAGGTCATAGCATACACGGATCAACTACAACGACCTCGTGAAAATTGAATCTAATGCAAACAATCTGTCAGGAAACATTTCAAGCAACTTTGGAGCAAGAAATGAACATGTTCCAGCAGGCTATAAATGCAAACAAGGGCATGAATGGATAGAGCAAGACATGTATATCAAAACATGTTTATAGAGCATCTCCAGATTATGCATAGAATGATTAGTGGAAGCATGTTAACATGGCATCAAATTATAACAGAATCTGTCAGGAAAACAACAACAGCAACTACCCTACTTTACAAGCTCAATGCACTCACTACAAGCATCACAAAAATACATGGTCAACACCCCTGGAAAGATGGCATGACAAAGTCCAACATTCATGTAGAGCTCATACTCATAGGATGCACACATAAATCATGGCAAAAATGACAAAAGAGCTCGAGCTGATAAGAATCTGAAACTAACGATCTGAAGTCTCCTTCCAACAGCATTTCGGGCATCAAGATGAGCTCAAATGCAAATGATGCAATGGAATGAAATGATGTACTCTTCGAGACGAACAATTTGACATATTATACGCCCAAAACGGAGCTACGGATGCGGAGATGTGATGCGATAAAAATGCAAGAAAATTAATGGATTCGGGGACTTAGAGATATTCGGGGGCAACCTCGGGCTTGCACGGAAACCGAGGCACGACGGGCTCGCCGGAGACGTCGCCGGAGATGGACGGGGACGGCGGATCCCGCCGGATCCAGGGCGGCCGGGGCGGCGCAGGGGCGGCGGAGGAGCTCGGCGGCCATGGCGAGGACCAGCGGCGAGGCCGGGCGGGCGAGCAGCGCTGCCGGCCGGCCTTGATCATGCAGCGGCGACGCTGGCAGCAAGCGCCAGCGGCGGGGTCAGCGGGCAGGCAGAGGCGCCAGGAGGAGGCCAGGCTTCGGCGGCGGCGCGCAGCAATGCCGTCTGAAGCGGGCAATGCCCGGCAGGAGACGGCAGTGGCAGCCAGGCCGAGGTCCGTCAGCGGCAGGGAAAGGCCGGCGGCAAGCAGGCGGAGGACAGCGGGCGGGCGCAAGCGCCTGGCCTTGGCGATGGCAGCCTGCTGAACCGCTTGATAAACTTAGCGGGCATGGCAGGTGGTGGGAGGCGCGAGGCCACGTGGCGGCTAGAGGAGGAGGAGGCGGCGGCGCTGAGGTGTCGCCCGGATTGGTCCGGCGACGTGGCTGAAAGGCGGCGGACATGTCCGGGCGCCACGGACATGTCCGTGCAGCGAGAGAGGCTAGGCTAGGGTTGGATCATGGATTTTCGGGAGGGCACATATATATAGGGGTAGAGGGAGCTAGGAGTGTCCAAATGAGGTGCGGTTTTGACCCCACGCGATCGTGATCGAACGACCGAGAGCATGGAGAGGAGTTTGGTGGGTTTTGGGCCACTTTGGAAGGGTGTTGGGCTGCAACAAAGAGGGCTCTGCGGTTACCGGTTAACTGTTGGAGTACCAAACGACCTCAAATGGCACGAAACTTGACAGCGGTCTACGGTGCTATACCAAGGCCGCTTGGCAAACCTCGAACCATTCCGAGAAAGTTTAATACTCGCACAAGAGAAGAGAGAAGAGGGAGACGCCGGGAACATAGGAGCGCCGGATTGCAAAAGCAGACAACGGGAAAAGGCTCGGATGCATGAGGCGAACATGTATGCAAAATGAAATGCACATGATGACATGATAAAATGCAAATGATGACATGGCAAATGCAACACGCAAGCAGATGACATGGCAACGACGGCGAATAACTGGCGGACATCTGGCGCATCGGATCCGGGGCGTTATAATAAGTCATGAAGAAAGCAATAGCAATATACTAAACGATCAAGTGCTAGGCTAACGGAATGGGTCATGTCAATCACATCATTCTCCTAATGATGTGATCCCACTAATCAAATGACAACACATGTCTATGGTTAGGAAACATAACCATCTTTGATTAATGAGCTAGTCAAGTAGAGGCATACTAGTCACGTTATGTTTGTCTATGTATTCACACATGTATCATGTTTCTGGTTAATACAATTCTAGCATGAATAATAAACATTTATCATGATATGAGGAAATAAATAATAACTTTATTATTGCCTCTAGGGCATATTTCCTTCAGTCTCCCACTTGCACTAGAGTCAATAATCTAGCACACAGTAATGATTTTAACACCCATGGAGTCTTGGCGCTGATCATGTTTTGCTCGTGGAAGAGGCTTAGTCAACGGGTCTGCAACATTCAGATCCGCATGTATCTTGCAAATCTCTATGTCTCCCACCTGGACTTGGTCCCGGATGGAATTGAAGCGTCTCTTGATGTGCTTGGTCCTCTTGTGAAATCTGGATTCCTTTGCCAAGGCAATTGCACCAGTATTGTCACAAAAGATCTTCATTGGTCCCGATGCACTAGGTATGACACCTAGATCGGAAATGAACTCCTTCATCCGCACTCCTTCATTTGCTGCTTCAAGCAGCTATGTACTCCGCTTCACATGTAGATCCCGCCACGAAGCTTTGTTTAGAACGCACCAACTTACAGCTCCACCGTTTAATAAAAACACGTATCCGGTTTGCGATTTAGAATCGTCGGATCGGTGTCAAAGCTTACATCGGCGTAACCATTTACGACTAGCTCTTTGTCACCTCCATATCGAGAAACATATCCTTAGTCCTTTTCGGTATTTCAAGATGTTCTTGACCGCTGTCGATGATCCACTCTGGATTACTTTGGTACCTTCCTGCCAAGCTTATTGCTAAGCACACGTCAGTCTGTACGCAGATTGTATACATGATAGAGCCTATGGCTGAAGCATAGGGAACATCTTTCATTTTCTCTCTATCTTCTGTTGTGGTCGAGCATTGAGTCTGACTCAATTTCACACCTTGTAGCACGGGCAAGAACCCTTTCTTTGCCTGATCCATTTTGAACTTTTTCAAAACTTTATCAAGGTATGTGCTTTGTGAAAGTCCAATTAAGCGTCTTGATCTGTCTCTATAAATCTTGATGCCCAATATGTAAGCAGCTTCACCGAGGTCTTTCATAGAAAAACTTTTATTCAAGTATCCCTTTATGCTATCCAGAAATTCTATATCATTTCCAATTAATAATATGTCATCTACATATAAAACTAGAAATGCTCTGAGCTCCCACTCACTTTCTTGTAAATCTGAGCTTCTCCAAAAGTCTCAGATAAAACCATATCTTTGATCACACTTTGTCAAAGCGTTTATTCCAACTCGAGATGCTTGCACCAGTCCATAAATGGAGCGCTGGAGTTTGCACACTTTGTCGACACCTTTTGGATCAACAAAACCTTGAGGCTGCATCATATACAACTCTTCTTCTAGAAATCCATTCAAGAATGCAGTCTTGACATCCATTTGCCAAATTTCATAATCATGAAATGCAGCAATAGCCAACATGATTCGGATAGACTTAAGCATCGCTACGGGTGAGAAAGTCTCATCGTAGTCAACCCCTTGAACTTGTCGAAAACCTTTCGCAACAAGTCGAGCTTTGTAGACAGTAACATTACCATCAGCGTCAGTCTTCTTCTTAAAGATCCATTTATTCTCAATGGCTTGCCGATCATCGGGCAAGTCAACCAAAGTCCATACTTTGTTTTCATACATGGATCCTATCTCAGATTTCATGGCCTCTAGCCATTTTGTGGAATCTGGGCTCATCATCGCTTCCTCATAGTTCGTAGGTTCATCATGGTCTAGTAACATGACTTCCAGAATAGGATTTCCGTACCACTCTGGTGCGGATCTTACTCTGGTAGACCTACGAGGTTTAGTAGAAACTTGATCTGAAGTTTCATGATCAATATCATTAGCTTCCTCACTAATTGGTGTAGTTGTCACAGGAACCGGTTCTTGTGATGAACTACTTTCAATAAGGGAGCAGTACGATTACCTCATCAAGTTCTACTTTCCTCCCACTCACTTCTTTCGAGAGAAACTCCTTCTCTAGAAAGAATCCGAATTTAGCAACGAAAATCTTGCCCTCAGATCTGCGATACAAGGTGTACCCAACAGTCTCTTTTGGGTATCCTATGAAGACACATTTCTCCGATTTGGGTTCGAGCTTATCTGGTTGAAGTTTCTTCACATAAGCATCGCAGCCCCAAACTTTAAGAAACGACAACTTTGGTTTCTTGCCAAACCACAGTTCATTAGGCGTCGTCTCAACGGATTTTGATGGTGCCCTATTTAACTTGAATGTGGCCGTCTCTAAAGCATAACCCCAAAACGATAGCGGTAAATCAGTAAGAGACATCATAGATCACACCATATCTAGTAAAGTACGATTACGACATTCAGACACACCATTTCGTTGTGGTGTTCCGGGTGGCGTGAGTTGCGAAACTATTCCGCATTGTTTCAAATGTAAACCAAACTCGTAACTCAAATATTCTCCTCCACGATCAGATCGTAGAAATTTTATTTTCTTGTTACGATGATTTTCCACTTCACTCTGAAATTCTTTGAATTTTTCAAATGTTTCAGACTTGTGTTTCATTAAGTAGATATACCCATATCTGCTCAAATCATCTATGAAGGTGAGAAAATAACGATACCCGCCGCGAGCCTCAACATTCATTGGACCACAAACATCAAGACGTATGATTTCCAACAAATCGGTTGCTCGCTCCATAGTTCCGAGAACGGCGTTTTAGTCATCTTGCCCATGAGGCACGGTTCGCAAGTACCAAGTGATTCATAATCAAGTGATTCAAAAGCCCATCGAGATGGAGTTTCTTCATGCGCTTTACACGATATGACCTAAGCGGCGATTGCCACAAACAAGTTTCACTATCATTATCAACTCTGCATCTTTTGGTTTCAACACTATGAATATGTGTATCACTACTATCGAGATTCAAGAAAATAGACCACTCTTCAAGGGTGCATGACCATAAAAGATATTACTCATATAAATAGAACAACCATTATTCTCTGATTTAAATGAATAACCGTCTCGCATCAAAAAGATCCAGATATAATGTTCATGCTCAACGCCGCACCAAATAACAATTATTTAGGTCTAAAACTAATCCCGATGGTAGATGTAGAGGTAGCGTGCGACCATGATCACATCGACTTTGGAACCATTTCCCACGCGCGATCGTCACCTCGTCCCTAGCCAATCTTCGCAATCCGTAGTCCTGTTTGAGTTGCAAATATTAGCAATGAACCAAGATCAAATACCAGTACTACTGCGAGCATTAGTAAGGTACACATCAATAACATGTATATCACATATACCTTTGTTCACTTTGCCATCCTTCTTATCCGCCAAATACTTGGGGCGGTTCCACTTCCAAAGTCGATCGCTTGCAAGAGAAGCACTCGATCTCGTGCTTAGGTCCGGACTTGGGTTTCTTCTCTTGAGCAGCAACTTGTTTGTTGTTCTTCTTGAAGTTCCCTTCTTCTTCCCTTTGCCCATTTTCTTGAAACTGGTGGTCTTGTTGACCATCAACACTTGATGCTCCTTCTTGATTTCTACCTCCATGACTTTTAGCATTGCGAAGAGCTCGGGAATAGTCTTGTCCATCCCTTGCATATTATAGTTCATCACGAAGCTCTTGTAGCTTGGTGGCGATGATTGAAGAATTTTGTCAATGACACTATCATCGGAAGATTAACTCCCGGTTGAATCAAGTGATTATTATACCCGGACATTTTGAGTATGTGTTCACCGACGTAACTATTCTCCTCCATCTTGCAGCTATAGAACTTATTGGAGACTTCATATCTCTCAATCTGGCATTTGCTTGAAATATTAACTTCAACTCTGGAACATCTCATATGCTCCATGACGTTCAAAACATCGTTGAAGACCCGGTTCTAAGCCGTAAAGCATGGCACATCGAACTATTGAGTAGTCATCGGCTTTGCTCGCGGGACGTTCTTAACGTCGTCGGTTACATCGATGCAGGCACTGGCACCCAGCGGTGCTTCTAGGACGTAATTCTTCAGTGCAGCAATGAGGATAATCCTCGAGTTCTGGACCCGATCCGTGTAATTGCTACCATCATCTTTCAACTTTGCTTTCTCAAGGAACGCATTAAAATTCAACGGAACAACAAAGACGAGCCATCTATCTACAACAAACATAGACAAGCAAAATACTATCAGGTACTAAGTTCATGATAAATTTAAGTTCAATTAATCATATTACTTAATAACTCCCACTTAGATAGACATCCCTCTAATCCTCTAAGTGATTACGTGATCCATATCAACTACACCATGTCCGATTGTCACGTGAGATGGAGTAGTTTCAACGGTGAACATCAATATGTTGATCATATCTACTATATGATTCACGCTCGAACTTTCGGTCTCCGTGTTCCGAGGCCATATCTGTTATATGCTAGGCTCGTCAAATTTAACCTGAGTATTCCGCGTGTGCAACTGTTTTGCACCCGTTGTATTTGAACGTAGAACCTATCACACCCGATCATCACGTGGTGTCTCAGCACGAAGAACTTTCGCAACGGTGCATACTCAGGGAGAACACTTATTGATAATTTAGTGAGGGATCATCTTAAAATGCTACCGTCAAACAAAGCAAGATAAGATGCATAAAGGATAAACATCACATGCAATCAATATAAGTGATATGATATGGCCATCATCATCTTGTGCTTGTGATCTCCATCTCGAAGCACCGTCGTGATCACCATCGCCACCGCACGACACCTTGATCTCCATCGTAGCATCGTTGTCGTTCGCCATCTATTGGTTCTCGACTATCGCTATCGCTTAGTGTTAAAGTAAAGCAATTACAGGCGTTTGCATTTCATACAATAAGCGACAACCATATGGCTCCTGCCGATTCTCGATAACCGGTTACAAAACATGATCATCTCATATAATAAAATATAGCATCATGTATTGACCATATCACATCACAACATGCCCTGCAAAAACAAGTTAGACGTCCTCTACTTTGTTGTTGCAAATTTTACGTGGCTGCTACGGGCTTAGCAAGAACCGTTCTTACCTACGCATCAAAACCACAATGATAGTTCGTCAAGTTAGTGATGTTTTAACCTTCGCAAGGACCAGGCATAGCCACACTCGGTTCAACTAAAGTGATAGAGACAGACACCCGCCAGTCACCTTTAAGCACGAGTGCTCGTAACGGTGAAACCAGTCTCACGTAAGCGTACGCGTAATGTCGGTCCGGGCCACTTCATCTCACAATACCGCTGAACCAAAGTATGACATGCTGGTAAGCAGTATGACTTGTATCGCCCACAACTCACTTGTGTTCTACTCGTGCATATGACATCTACGCATAAAACCAGGCTCGGATGCCACTGTTGGGGAACGTAGTAATTTCAAAAAAATTCCTACGCACACGCAAGATCATGGTGATGCATAGCAACGAGAGGGGAGAGTGTTGTCCACGTACCCTCGTAGACCGTAAGCGGAAGCGTTATGACAACACGGTTGATGTAGTCGTACGTCTTCACGATCCGACCGATCCAAGTACCGAACGTACGGCACCTCCGAGTTCAGCACACGTTCAGCTCGATGACGATCCCCGGACTCCGATCCAGCAAAGTGTCGGGGATGAGTTCCGTCAGCATGACGGCGTGGTGATGATGATGATGTTCTACCGGCGCAGGGCTTTGCCTAAACTCCGCGACGATATGACCGAGGTGGAATATGGTGGAGGGGGGCACCGCACACGGCTAAGGAACGATCTTGAAGATCAACTTGTGTGTCCTAGGGTGCCCCTACCCCCGTATATAAAGGAGCAAGGGGGAGGCCGGCCGGCCCTTGTGGGCGCGCCAAGGAGGAGGAGTCCTCCTCCTAGTAGGAGTAGGACTCCCTCTTTCCTACTCCTACTAGGAGGGGGAAGGGAAGAGGGAGAGGGAGAGGGAAAGAGGGGGGCGCCGCCCCCCCTCTCCTAGTCCAATTCGGACCAGAGGGGGAGGGGGCGCGCAGCCCATCCTGGCTGCCCCTCTCTCTCTCCACTAAAGCCCATAAGGCCCATTATTTCTCCCGGGGGGGGGGGGGGTTCGGTAACCCTCCGGCACTCCGGTTTTCTCCGAAAACACCCGGAACACTTCCGTTGTCCGAATATAGTCGTCCAATATATCAATCTTTATGTCTCGACCATTTCGAGACTCCTCGTCATGTCCGTGATCACATCCGGGACTCCGAACAAACTTCGGTACATCAAAACTTATAAACTCATAATAAAACTGTCATCGTAACGTTAAGCGTGCGGACCCTACGGGTTCGAGAACTATGTAGACATGACCTAGAACTATTCTCGGTCAATAACCAATAGCGGAACCTGGATGCTCATATTGGCTCCTACATATTCTACGAAGATCTTTATCGATCAAACCGCATAACAACATACGTTGTTCCCTTTGTCATCGGTATGTTACTTGCCCGAGATTCGATCGTCGGTATCCAATACCTAGTTCAATCTCGTTACCGACAAGTCTCTTTACTCGTTACGTAATGCATCATTCCGTAACTAACTTATTAGCTACATTGCTTGCAAGGCTTATAGTGATGTGCATTACCAAGAGGGCCCAGAGATACCTCTCCGACAATCGGATTGACAAAACCTAATCTCGAAATATGCCAACCCAACATGTACCTTCGGAGACACCTGTAGAGCTCCTTTTAATCACCCAGTTACGTTGTGATGTTTGGTAGCACACAAAGTGTTCCTCCGGTAAACGGGAGTTGCATAATCTCATAGTTACAGGAACATGTATAAGTCATGAAGAAAGCAATAGCAATATACTAAATTATCAAGTGCTAGGCTAATGGAATGGGTCATGTTAATCACATCATTCTCCTAATGATGTGATCCCACTAATCAAATGACAACACATGTCTATGGTTAGGAAACATAACCATCTTTGATTAATGAGCTAGTCAAGTAGAGGCATACTAGTCACGTTATGTTTTTCTATGTATTCACACATGTATCATGTTTCCGGTTAATACAATTCTAGCATGAATAATAAACATTTATCATGATATGAGGAAATAAATAATAACTTTATTATTGCCTCTAGGACATATTTCCTTCAAGACTCTCTTTCCAACCCTATCCCTCGGTCAGCCCTTACCTGAGATCCGACTTCAATCCCGGATATGACTTTGGCGTCTGAAGATTAGGAGTCAACCCTGGTCGGATTCGCCCCACACCGCCATACGGGAGGTTGACTCCGAAGAAATCCTGGATACCGATCCGGCTAGTCTCTCCCTACTAAGTGAGATGCTAGATCGGATCCAGATGATAAACATCACGGACGACCCACCCCGACCTATGCTCGGACTGGTCTCGAGGTAGGCCATGGAGGATTTTATCCTGCCCACTACCCACTTAGTAGCCACTTTCGAAGAATTAACCGACATGCTGGAGTATGCTTCGGAGGAAGCCAACGACATGGACGAAGATGTCGATGCCATGGACCGTACTACTACTGCCCCTCCCACCAGGTAAAAATATGATGTTTATAAATCATAACACGTGTAGCTAAAGTTCACTCCTGTCTTGCATTTGGTCACATGTCTTGTCTCTCCTAGAGAGCGGTACAAATATCATTACTCCAAGAAATTCCCTCGGAGAGGTCGGTCTTGATGTGCAAGGGTTCCTCTTCCCTGGTTGCCTTTTTCGTGCATACCCAATGTGCTCAATCCTTTAACTTGCAACATGCATAGTCTTTGTTCCGGCCACCTTGTCAACTTTTTTTTGAGCCCTAACCGTAGAACAATTATTCTACGGTATTTTCATTAATAATAAATTAAAGTACAAATTATGTTACAACTATAATATAAAATAAGGGGCATAGACCACTCAGCCTATCCCAGTTCTAGGTAACATGGACAAACCCATTATAGATTTAAATCAGCGCAGTCCTTACTCCTGTTCGCTTTGCCCTCTTTGGCCCTGAGTTGTACAGTCCAAAGTCCTTCAGCCAGATAAAATTTCCATGAATCAATTGCAGGTGGCGCTGACCGAAAGATCTTGTCATTTCTCACAGACTAAATGCCCCAGCAACTCATAACTATAATATCCAACGTCAATTCTTGTGGTATCTGTTTTGTAATGAGTAAGATCTCATCAAAGGTAGAGATGCCTCTGGCCCTCCCAGGTGCTATGATATCCTAGCAAGAGAGTGCAAATGGGCAGTTCCAGAATAAATGGTTCAGATTTTCTTCCACCTTGTCAGAACATAAGGCACAGTGATAGTCTGGGAGGTACATACTTCGTCGATGGAGCATATTTCTTGTATTAATTCTGTCGTGCAGAAGTAGCCAACAAAAAATCTTATGCCTCAGTCTGCAAGTGGTACCCCAAATGTTTTGAAAGATGCTATGGGCAGTGTATGTACCCATGAGATGCTTGTACATTTTCATAGAGGAGTACTACTTTGATGTCCAATGATATTTCCATATGTCTTTGCTATCAAATTGTTCTCTAGAGGCAAACATCTCCTCAACCCTGTTAAATTGCTGGTAAGCTTGTAAAGAGAGTGGTCTATGGAAGAGAGTGATGACATCTTCTTGATTAACGACATAATGGAGAGTACATTCCTTGTGGATAGAAAAGGAGAATAACTCAGGGAATTTCGCTTGCAGAGGTTGTCCAGCCCAATTATCTGTCCAGAAGAATATGGTGTCTCCATTACCAGCTTGACAAATGGCATGAGATTTTTACAGGGGCATGAGCTTTAATAGGGTTTTCTGTTGGGTAACGTAGTAATTTCAAAAATATTCCTACACACACGCAAGATCATGGTGATGCATAGGAACGAGAGGGGCGAATGTTGTCCACGTACCCTCGTAGATCGAAAGTGGAAGCGTTATCACAACGCGGTTGATGTAGTCATACGTCTTCACGGCCCGACCGATCAAGCACCGAAAGCACGACACCTCCGAGTTCTTGCACACGTTCAGCTCAATGACATACCTCGAACTCCGATCCAGCCGAGTGTCGAGGGAGAGTTCCGTCAGCACGATGGCGTGGTGACGATGATGATGTTCTACCGACGTAGGGCTTCGCTTAAGCACCGCTATGATATTATCAAGGTGGAATATAGTGGTGGGGGCACCGCACACGGCTAATAGATCTCAAGGATCAATTGTTGTTGTGTCTAGAGGTGCCCCCTGCCCCCGTATATAAAGGAGCAAGGGGGAGGAGGCGGCAGGCCAGGAGGGGGCGCGCCAGGAGGAGTCCTACTCCCACCGGGAGTAGGACTCCCTCCTTTCCTTGTCCAAGTAGGAGAGGGGGAAGGAAGGGAGAGAGAGGGGAGGAAGGAAAGGGGGGCGCCCCCTCCTTATCCTATTCAGACTAGAGGGGGAGGGGGCGCGCGGCCTCCCCTGGCCGCCCCTCCTCTTCTCCACTTTGGGCCCATGAGGCCCATTAACCCCCCGGGGGGTTCCGGTAACCCCCCGATACTCCGGTATATATCCGATAACCCCCGAAACCATTCCGGTGTCCGAATATAGTCGTACAATATATCAATCTTCATGTCTCGACCATTTTGAGACTCCTCGTCATGTCCCCGATCTCATCCGGGACTCTGAGCTACCTTCGGTACATCAAAACACATAACTCATAATATAAATCATCACCGAACGTTAAGCGTGCAGACCCTACGGGTTCGAGAACTATGTAGACATGACCGAGACACTTCTCCGGTCAATAACCAATAGCGGAACCTGGATGCTCATATTGGCTCCTACATATTCTACGAAGATCTTTATCAGTCAAACCGCATAACAACATACGTTGTTCCCTTTGTCATCGGTATGTTACTTGCCCGAGATTTGATCGTCGGTATCTTAATACCTAGTTCAATCTCGTTACCGGCAAGTCTCTTTACTCGTTACGTAATGCGTCATTCCATAACTAACTCATTAGCTACATTGCTTGCAAGGCCTATAGTGATGTGAATTACCGAGAGGGCCCAGAGATACCTCTCCGACAACCGGAGTGACAAAACCTAATCTCGAAATACGCCAACTCAACAAGTACCTTTGGAGACACCTGTTGTAATGCCCTCGATGCGGCTATATCTCCCATGTGTCGAAGCATGACTTAGAGACATAACCGCATTAAAAGCAATGTCGCAAGAGAGGTAATCTTCACACAACCCATGTAATACATAAGGGAAAAAGATACATAGTTGGCTTACAGTCGCCACTTCACACAATACATAAATAAACATCCATCATTCAGTTTACACTCAAGGTCCGACTACGGAACCAAAATAAAAGAAGACTACCCCAAATGCAACACAGATCCCAGTTCGTCCCAACTGGGCTCCACTATTGATCGTCTAGAAATGAAACATAGTAACGACCAAGGGCCTCATCAAATTCCCACTTCAGCTCGGGCTTCGCCATCTGCTACCGGTATCACCGGTACCGCATCTGCTTTTGGTAGAATCACATGAGTCACGGGGACTCAGCAATCTCACACCCGCGAGATCAAGACTATTTAGGCTTAAGGGAAGGGTGGTGTAATGAGGTGGAGCTGCAGCAAGCGACTAGCATATATGGTGGCTACGATCGCAAAAGAGAGCGAGAAGAGAAGCAAGGCACGGTCGTGAAGCTAGTAGCGATCAAGAAGTGATCCTAAAACTACTTACATCAAACATAACTCCAACACCGTGTTCACTTCCCGGACTCCACCGAGAAGAGACCATCACGGCTACACACGCGGTAGACGTATTTTAATTAAGGTCAACTTCGGGTTTTCTACAATCGGACATTAACAAATTCCCATCGCCTCATAACATGAGCACGGCTTTGAAAGATAATACCTGCGAGGGTGTCCCAACAAGCCCATCACAAGCTCTCACGGTCAACGAAGGATAAACCTTCTCCCGGGAAGACCCGATCAGTCTCGGAATCCCGGTTCGCATGACATTTCGACAATGGTAAAACAAGACCAGCAAGACCACCCGACTGTGCCGACAAATCCCGATAGGAGCTGCACATATCTCGTTCTCAGGGCACACCGGATAAGCGAAGCGTACAGGTACCAACGTGACCCAAGTTGCCAAGGGACGGTCCCGCACGGTGCTCTAGTTTGGACCAACACTCGGAGGAGCACTGGCCCGGGGGGTAAATAAAGATGACCCTCGGGCTCACGAAAACCCAAGGGAAAAAGGCTTAGGTGGCAAATGGTAAAACCAAGGTTGGGCCTTGCTGGAGGAGTTTTATTCAAAGCGAACTGTCACGGGGGTCCCATAAATCACCCAACCGCGTAAGGAACGCAAAATCAAGGAACATAACACCGGTATGACAGCAACTAGGGCGGCAAGAGTGGAACAAGTCACCAGGCATAAGGCCGAGCCTTCCACCCTTTACCAAGTATATAGATGCATTAATTAAAACAATAGATATTGTGATATCCCAAAAATATCCATGTTCCAACAAGGAACAAACTTCATCTTCACCTGCAACTATCAACGCTATAAGAGGGGCTGAGCAAAAGCGGTAACATAGCCAAACAACGGTTTGCTAGGACAGGATGCTTAGAGGTTTGACATGGCAATATGGGTGGCATGAGATAGCAAGTGGTAGGTAATGTAGCATAGGCATGGCAAAAGAGCGAGCATCTAGCAAGCAAAGATATAAGTGATATCGAAGGTATGGTCATCTTGCCTGCAAGGTTCTCAGAGTTGTCGAAGGCTGGATCCTCGTAGGCGTTCTCAACAGGTTCCTCGTTCACGTACTCGTCTCCCGGCTCTACCCAAAGCAAGAACACAAGCAATGGAACAACAATCAAACAAGGAGCAATGCACAAGCAATATGATGCAATACATGACATGCTATGCGGGATGTGATATGCAATGCATATGTGTGCTCCGAAAGTGAAAATGATGAACAAGGCATCAACTTGGCAAACCAAGTATGCCGCTAGAAAGATGAGATGATTTCGGTTGAAATCGATATAAAGATCACCGGAATCGGATGCACGGTTTGCAAATGACAAGCAAAACAAGAATGACGCGAATCTGCGTTTAACAGCACGATGCTACTTAGCATGCAACAAGAAGCTATGCTGCAGCATCCCAACATAAAAACAAAGCATATGACAGTGATCTACAGGAGATGCTTAACAAAAGAGGAACACTGAGCTACGGCTAAATCACATCATAACAGGCTCAAACAAGCGTGGTGAAAGTGCAAAAAATATTAGGTTCACAGACTTGGTGAAAATACTAGTATGCCAGAAATTAACATCAGGAAGGCATGTTTAGATCAAGCGAACAACAAGCTACAAGAACTTATAATAGCAAAACAAGGCATGACATGAATCTACTCAAAGCATAGATCAAAAGTCCCTTACTGACCATAAGCCAAAAAGGATCATAAGAAATGATGGCACCCATGTAAACATAGCAAGTTTCATTACAGATCTCAGACTTGGTAGAAAAACTGGACATGGCAAAAACAGATAACAAGTAGGCATGTTCGTGAGCTTGATGCACTCACTACAGGGCATCTCATGATAAACTAAGCATACACCCATCAAGAAGACATGGCATAGAAGCTATACATGGCAAGAAAAACATCATAGCATACACGGATCAACTACAACAACCTTGTGAAAATTGAATATCATGTAAACAATCTGCCAGGAAACATTTTGAAGCAAAAGTAGAGCACGAAAATGACATGCTAGACTACTCAATAATTGCCAATAAAGGCATGGATGGATAGAGCACATCCATATGTTCAAAACACCCTTACTGATCATGCTCAAAAAGGGCATAGATCTCTCTGTAACAACATGAACATATGACATAAAAATAACAGCAGGACATGACTTAGTGAAAACACTAAGTTCCTGAAATCAGCAACATTATCATCCCTAGTTTGCATGCTTGTGCTAGTCACCACATTGATCACAAAAATACATGGCATACACCCCTGGAAAGATAGCATGGCATAGATCAAGACATATGTAGGGCTCAAGTTCATAAGGTGCACACATTAATCATGGCAAAAATGACAAAAGTGCAAGTTCTGTTAAGAAACAGAAACTAACATCACATAGCCCTCTTCCAACAGCATTTCGGGCATCAAGATGAGCTCAAATGAAAATGGTGCAATGAGATGAAATAATTTACTCATCGAGACGAACAATTCGATATGCTACACGCCCAAAACGGAGCCACGGTTGCAAAGATGTGATGCGATGAAAAATGCAATAAAATAATGACAGAAATGACTTGGTGGATTTCGGGGGTCGGGGAAAAAGTCAACCGTCGCGTTTTTTCATATCGGATCTGGCCGGAGTTCGAGGCCGTCGCCGGAGTTGTCGCCGGAGAGCTCGGGGCCGGAGGGAGGCGAAGCCGGCGTCCGGAGGCGGGCGGGCGGCGGCGCGGACGGCGCAGCGGCGACGCTGCCGGACGGCGAGGCAGGCGCGGGCGGGCGGCGCGGAGGCGGGCGGCCGACGGCGAGGCTAACGGCGGCAGGCGGCGTCTGGAGAGGAGGCAGGCGGGGTCCAAGGGCGGCGCGCATGGAGGCGAAGCCGGAGTGCGGCCGCTGGCTCGGCGGGTCGGGCGGCACGCGGTGGCTGGGTGCCACGTGTCGCGCCCTGGTTCGCCAGCGGCGGCGGCGCGACGCGTCCGCCCGATCCGAACGTGTCCGTGGCGGAGGAGGAGCGGCTAGGGTTTGGGGATCCGGAATTGAAGTGCACATATTTATAGGTAGAGGGAGCTAGGAGACTCCAAATGGGGTGCGGTTTTCGCCCACACGGTCGTGATCCGACGACGGAGAGCATGGAAGTGACTTAGATGGGTTATTGGGCTGTTTTGGAGGGGTGTTGGGCTGCAACCCAAAAGAGGCCTTTGCGAGAGTGCGGTTAACCGTTGGAGTACCAAACGAGCTCCAAATGGCACGAAACTTGACAGGTGGTCTACCGGTGGTGTACCAAGACCACTTGGCAAGCCTCGGTCCATTCCGAGAATGTTTAACACCCTCTCACGACAAAGAGACAAGAGGGGTGCGCTGGTGCATGTTGGAGTGTCGGAATGCAAAACGGACAACGGGGAAAATGCTCGGATGCATGAGACGAACACGTATGCAAATGTGATGCACATGATGACATGATATGAGATGCATGACATGAACAAAAAGCAAAACGAAAACAAAACCCAACCACGAAGGGAATATCATAGCACGTAGCCGAAAATGGCAAGAGTTGGAGTTACAAATATGGAAAGTTACATCCGGGGTGTTACAACACTCCACCACTACAAGAGGATCTCGTCCCGAGATCTAGGACTGAAAGAACTCCGGATATTCGGAACGAAGGTGATCCTCGCGCTCCCAAGTGGCTTCTCGGTCGGAATGGTGTGACCATTTCACTTTCAGGAATTTGATTGACTTGTTGCGAGTCTTGCGCTCGGTTTCTTCAAGAATAGCAACGGGGTGCTCGTGATAAGAGAGATCTTCTTGGAGGTCAATTTCTTCGAAGTTGATAGTGCGCTCAGGAATCTTGAAGCACTTGCGAAGCTGTGACACGTGAAACACATCGTCCACGTTTGCAAAATTGGACGGAAGCTCAAGTTGATAGGCGAGATCGCCTCTTTTGCCAATGATCTTGAAAGGACCCACGTATCTAGGGGCAAGCTTCCTTTGATACCGGGTTTACGCAGTGCCTTTCATTGGAGAGCGGAGGTAGACATGGTCTTCTATTTCAAAAGCCACATCACGGTGCTTGTCATCATAATAGCCCTTACGCGCGATTATGCGGCTTTGAGATTCTCATGAATGACTTTGCACATTTCTTGACTTCGTGATCAAGTCGTTGCCAAGAAGTTGGCGTTCACCTGTCTCGGACCAATTGAGAGGAGTGCGGCACTTCCTGCCATAGAGAATTTCGAATGGGGCCTTGCCCGAACTCGCTTGGAAGCTGTTGTTGTAGGAGAACTCGGCATATGGAAGACACTCTTCCCACTTCATGCCAAAGGAAATGACACAAGCCCTGAGCATGTCTTCAAGGATTTGATTGACTCGCTCGACTTGGCCACTTGTTTGAGGATGGAAAGCTGTGCTGAAATGAATGTTGGTGCCCATGGCCGTCTGAAAGGAGTCCCAGAACTTAGAAGTGAAGATGCTTCCGCGGTCTGAAGAGATCGATTGCGGAATGCCGTGCAAGGAGACAATTGTGGAGGTGTATAGCTCTGCCAACTGAGCTGCTGTGATAGATTCTTTGATAGGAAGAAAATGAGCCACTTTAGTAAGCTTGTCAATGACAACGAAGATAGCATCATTTCCACGCTTGGACTTAGGAAAACCAGTCACGAAGTCCATCTCGATATGATCAAATTTCCATTCTGGAATAGCAAGAGGTTGGAGGAGGCCAGCTGGTCTTTGGTGTTCTGCTTTCACCCTTCTGCAGACATCACATTCATTCACGAATTGAGCAATTTCTCGCTTCATTCAAGTCCACCAATACGACTGCTTGAGGTCATGGTACATCTTCATGCTTCCAGGATGAATGGATAGGAGGGAATTGTGTGCCTCATTCATGATGACTTTTCTCAGCTCGCCTTTAGGAACCACAATTCGATCCTCGAAGAAAAGAGTGTCTTTTTCATCCAAGCGATAGCACTTGTATTTGGAAATGCCCTTGTCAATACCACGTTTCACCTTCTTCACCATGGTATCCAGGAGTTGTGCCTCACGAATTTGATCTTCCAAAGTAGGAGAGACTATGAGGTTGGCAAGAAAGCCTTGAGGAACAACTTGAAGATTCAGCTTGCGGAAAGCTTCACAAAGATCCGGTTGGAAAGGCTTGAGAATTAAGCTGTTGCAATAAGCCTTTCGCTCGAGCATCTGCAATCACATTCGCCTTGCCAGAGTATATTCAATACTTGGATTGTACTCTTGAATCATTTCGACCCATCGAGTTTGCCTGAGGTTGAGGTTGGGTTGAGTGAAGATATACTTGAGACTCTTGTGATCGGCGAAAATGTCCACTTTCCTTCCCAACAAGAGATGTCTCCATGTTATCAATGCATGGACAACTGCCGCCAACTCGAGATCATGAGTGGGGTAGTTCTTTTCGTTGGGCTTCAACAGACGAGAGGTATAGGCCACAACTTTCTTCTCTTGCATTAACATAGTACCGAGACCTTGAAGAGAAGCATCACAGAATACTTCGAATGGCTTGGATTCATCAGGAGGAGTCAAGACAGGAGCTGTGACGAGTTTCTCTTTGAGGGTGTTGAAAGCGACGTCACACTCAGGCGTCCAGACATACTTGACATGCTTCTGAAGGAGGTTGGAAAGAGGCTTGGCAATCTTAGAGAAATTCTCAATGAATCTTCGGCAATAGCTTGCAAGACCGAGAAAACTGCGGAGCTGCTTGACATGAACAAAAAGCAAAACGAAAACAAAACCCAACCACGTAGGGAATATCATAGCACGTAGCCGAAAATGGCAAGAGTTGGAGTTACAAATATGGAAAGTTACATCCGGGGTGTTACACCTGTGGAGCTCCTTTATAATCACCCATTTACGTTGTGACGTTTGGTAGCACACAAAGTGTTCCTCCAGTACACGGGAGTTGCATAATCTCATAGTTGTAGGAACACGTATAAGTCATGAAGAAAGCAATAGCAATATACTAAACGATCAAGTGCTAAGCTGACGGAATGGGTCAAGTCAATCACATCATTCTCTAATGATGTGATCCCGTTAATCAAATGACAACTCATGTCTATGGCTAGGAAACTTAACCATCTTTGATTCAACGAGCTAGTCAAGTAGAGGCATACTAGTGACATTATGTTTGTCTATGTATTCACACATGTACTAAGTTTCCGGTTAATACAATTCTAGCATGAATAATAAACATTTATCATTAAATAAGGAAATAAATAATAACTTTATTACTGCCTCTAGGGCATATTTCCTTCATTTTCCACCAAAAGGAGCCAATTAACTTGTCACTAGGAGGGCCATTGTGGTAGTAAGTTTCCCAAATGATGTGCACCCAAGGAGTATCCACTTTATTCAGAAATTTATGAAGGAATTTCATCAGAAGAGCTTTGTTGTTGACAGTGATATCAAGAATGCCTAGCCCACCTTGAGCCTTTGGTTTACAAACTTCTTCCCAAGCCATCAATGCAGGTCCAAAGTCCATTGACCCATACTTTCTCCAGAAGCAATTCCTTAAGTAGCCCTCAATTTGCCTGATCACTGCTTTGGGTAACTGATACGTCTCCATCGTATCTATAATTTTTGATTGTTCCATGCCAATATTCTACAACTTTCATATACTTTTGGCAACTTTTTATACTATTTTTGGGACTAACATATTGATCCGATTGCCTAGTGCGGTTCTGTTTGTTGCATGTTTTTTGTTTCGCAGAAAACCCATATCAAACGGAGTCCAAACGGGATAAAAACTGACGAAGATTATTTTTGGAATATTTATGAATTTTGGGAAGTGGAATCAACACGAGACGATGCTCGAGGGGCCCATGAGGCAGGGGGGCGCCCCCCTGACCCTCGTGGACACCCCGTAAGGCGACTGTTGCCCTTCTTTCACCGCAAGAAAGCTAATATCCAAAAGAAATCATGTTCAAAGTTTCAATCCAATCGGAGTTACGGATCTTCGGGAATATAAGAAACGGTGAAAGGGTAGAATACCAGAACGCAGAAACAAAGAGAGAAAGAGAGACAGATCCAATCTCGGAGGGGCTCTCGCCCCTCCCATGCCATGGAGACCAAGGACTAGAGGGAAAACCCTTCTCCCACCTAGGGAGAAGGCCAAGGAAGAAGAAGGAGGGGCTCTCTCTCCCCCTCGCTTCCGGTGGCGCCGGAACGCCGCCTGGGCCATCATCATCACCGCAATCTACACCAACAACTTCACCGCCCTCATCACCAACTCTTCCCCCCTCTATGCAACGGTGCAACCCCTCTTTTACCCGTTGTAATCTCTACTTAAACATGGTGCTCAATGCTATATATTATTTCCCAATGATGTATGGCTATCCTACGATGTTTGAGTAGATCCGTTTTGTCCTATGGGTTAATTGATGATCGTGATTGGTTTGAATTGCATGTTTTATTATTGGTGCTGTCCTATGGTGCTCTCCGTGTCGCGCAAGCGTGAGGGATCCCTACTATAGGGTTTGCAATATGTTCATGGTTTGCTTATTGTCTGCGTTGCATGACTGACTGAAACACAAACACGGATAAGTAGGTCATGGCCTATGGGAAAAAAGAGGACTTGATACTTTAATGCTATGGTTGGGCTTTACCTTAATGATCTTTAGTAGTTGCGGATGCTTGCTAGAGTTCCAATCATAAGTGCATATGATCCAAGAAGACAAAGTATGTTAGCTTATGCCTCTCCCTCAAATAAAATTGCAATAGTGATTACCGGTTTAGTTATCGATTGCCTCGGGACAAATAACTTTCTCGTGACTAAAAGTTCTATACTAAAACTAACTTTACTGCTTCTTTATCTAAACAGCCCTACTTTTTATTTACGTGCTCTTTATTATCTTGCAAACCTATCCAAAAATACATACAAAGTACTTCTAGTTTTATACTTGTTCTAGGTAAAGCGAACATCAAGCGTGCGTAGAGTTGTATCCGCGGTCGATAGAACTTGAGGGGATATTTGTTCTACCTTTAGCTCCTCATTGGGTTTGACACTCTTACTTATCGAAAGAGGCTACAATTGATCCCCTATACTTGTGGGTTATTAGTAACATCAAGGAGCACATGAAAAAGATTGGCATGCTGGCAAATACTGATTTGACCAAGGTAAGTTTATCACCAGTGGATAGTAAAGTGGATCAGCTGAAGAGTCTATTCTCAATTCTCTTCATCATGGGCATAAAGTCCACAATTCTTGGTTTATTTTTACTGGGAGGCAAGCCAAGATAGGCATGGGGAAGAGTACCAATTTTATAGCCAAGAATATTTGATAGCTCCAACATTTTGCCAGGTGGAGTGTTGATGGGTATCATGATGGATTTAGCATAGTT
This sequence comes from Aegilops speltoides, assembly GCA_021437245.1. Taxonomy (NCBI): domain Eukaryota; kingdom Viridiplantae; phylum Streptophyta; class Magnoliopsida; order Poales; family Poaceae; genus Aegilops; species Aegilops speltoides. The sequence goes on along the minus strand of CM038144.1, from coordinate 55,692,946 downwards.
CACTTTAAGACCAGTATAGGCTACATAGTGTAGCAACAAATTCTTAATTTGATTCAGTTGCCCACTGTCAGCATTAGCCACCAAAATCGTGTCATCAGCATACTGAATGATTGGGTAGTCTGGGCATGAAGTATGAGTAATAGGGGAGCTGATCAAGGAATGATGCATGGCCTTATTAAACATGGTTTGAAGCATATCAGCAGCTAACACAAATATGAGGGGGGATAGTGGATCCCCTTGTCTGATCCCTTTCTTGCAGAGAAACTGATTGCCAGGAATACCATTTAGCAGGATAGAGGAGAAGCCAGAGCCATATATCATCTTTATCCAATTAATCCATCTGCTTCCAAAACCCTTAGCTAGAAGGATATCAACAATGGTATCATGATTGATCATGTCAAAAGCTTTCTCAAAGTCCAGCTTGAGCAAGATAATCTCCTTCTTGGATTGGTGGCATTGGCGAATGCACTCATAGGACCAAGCAAGACAATCCTGAATGCATCTGTTATTGAGAAAGCCATATTGATTTTTGTGAACCAAATTGAGTATCACCTTCTGAAGTCTGTTAGCAAGCAGTTTGGTGATGATTTTGAGAGTACAGTTAAGAAGGGAAATGGGCCTGCATTCAGCAGGAGTGGCTGCTGCCTCTATTTTAGGAATCAAGGTGATGAAAGAGTAGTTGATGCTCTGGTGATTGACTTTGCCATGATAGAAGTCATCAATAAGCTTGTAGAAGTCAGGGGCAATAATAGACCAGCATGCTTTCAGGAAAGTGGCATTAAAACCATCTGGTCCAGGAGATTTGTCTGCTGGCATATGAAGGACCACATGATCAATCTCAGCTCTGGTAAATGGAACCTCAACTTGGGCCAAGTTGTCATTTGAGGAGATAAGATGGTGAAGCAGAAGTGGGTTTTGAGTGGTTGTAGATGTACCCTGTCTCTCTTTAAAAGCTCTATATAAGATTGCAACTTTAGCATGGTGAGTGTGGTGTTCCATATCATCCTCATCTTTTAACATAGCAATACAATTATTCTTGTGTTTGATAGTATCCTTTGCTTGGAAGTACTTAGTATTAGCATCTCCCACTTGAATTTTCCTGATGGTAGCCCTCTGCTTCTAGTAGAGCCTCTGTTGTTTAAGTATTTTCTCCAAATGAGCTTTCAGAATACTTCTACCATTAGCTTCCACATTGGTGAGTTCTCTGGCTTCTTCCAAATAATCAAAACACAAAATCAAGAAGTTTGTGTTATCAATAATTTTCTTGAGGTCTGATAGGTTTTTGGCCCAGTTCTTTAACCCTTTCCTTAATCTCTTAAACTTGGTGGCAATGATTTTGGCACTATCTCCCTCCCTCACATCCTGGGTGCAAATGCTGTGGACAACTCATAGAAAATCATTGTGTTCCAGCCAAAAATTCTCAAATCTAAAAAATGTGAGATTTGGGAATAGAGATACCAATCTTAACCATAAAGGGGACATGATCAGATGTGGTTTTGGCAATAGGATATGCCAGAGTTGCTGGGTAGCTCAGAGTCCAATTTTCAGAAGTAAAACACCAGTCAATTTTTTCAAGAAGTGGCCAATCCTGCATATTGCTCCAGGTAAAGTTTCTGCCTTTGATAGGGATCTTAATCAATGATAAATTGCTGATAGCCTCATTGAATGCTAACATATCATGTATATTGCCCCCTGAGGGAGTCCTGGATTAGGGGGTGTCCGGATGGCCGGACTATAGCCTTCGGCCGGACTCCTGGACTATGAAGATGCAAGATTGAAGACTTTGTCCCGTGTCCGGATGGGACTTTCCTTGGCGTGGAAGGCAAGCTTGGCTATACGGATATGTAGATCTCCTACCATTGTAACCGACTCTGTGTAACCCTAACCCTCTTCGGTGCCTATATAAACTATAGGGTTTTAGTCCGTAGGACACAACAACAATCATACCATAGGCTAGCTTCTAGGGTTTAGCCTCTCTGATCTCGTGGTAGATCTACTCTTGTACTACCCATATCATCAATATCAATCAAGCAGAGTAGGGTTTTACCTCCATCGAGAGGGCCCAACACAGGTAAAAACATCGTGTCCCTTGTCTCTGTTACCATCCGCCTAGGCGCATAGATTCGGGACCCCTACCGAGATCTGCCGGTTTTGACACCGACATTGGTGCTTTCATTGAGAGTTCCTCTGTGTCGTTGCTATCGGAAGGATGCCTCATCCGTCTTTAAAAGACGACATTTGTTGCTAAAGGAGCTTTGGCTATCGGCCAAACTCTCTGGCTAAGCGGTTTCCTTATGACCGCTTTGTCCGGCCTTGTACCGATGATGACTTCTCGGGTCATCGAAAGCAATCTTCACGTCAGCTCGGAACTCGCCGAGCAGTTAGATTCGATGGAGCTCTCTTCCTTAAACGAGCTCTTGGATCGCATCGCCGCCATGGGAGTCGCTACAGACTACAATCAGATTGGGCCTAAACCCGATCTAAGAGAGATTAACTCTCCCCAGGTTACCCACCATGTTGATGTGGTAGAGGGACAATACGGCGACCCTTCTTCTATATTAAGGACTAGCTATGTCCAGATTCCCGATCCCTCCATGCCGGATTCCCATGGAGGGGAGGATGTTACTCAAGCCTTGAACCTAAAGTCAGGCAGCGGGCTAGATTCATTGGACAACATCCAAGAACCCAAGCTTCCAAGTTCGAAAACTACTTGCCCCCTGAGTTTTAAAGTGGATGGGGTTCCGAATTTAATTCCACCCGCCCACCCAAATATAAGCGATCTATCCCAAATCCGGCAAGAGCCCGCAGAAACAGTACACCATTACTGGGCTAGATTCCTCCTGGTTATGAACAGGATAAAGGACTGCCGCGAGGAGGACGCAATTTCATTTTTCTGCAATAATTGCACGGACAAGGGAATCCTAAACGCCGTAAGTCGTCGTGAAATTACACGCTTCGCTAACTTGGCGTCCATAGTGCGAAAGTACTGTGTGATGGAAAGCGCTTGGAAAACCGAAATCAAATTTTGGGACAATCCGGCCCTGAATACAACCCCAGTCCGAAATAAAAGGGTGCATTATCGCCAGGCACCTGGGTCAAACACCAAAAAGCAAAAACCCTCTATAGGGCATGGAACCGTACAGGAAGGATGGCTCAATGGACCCTGCAAAATTCATAGTACAGAGGGTGCCACTCCAACTCATAGCCTTAGAGCATGTTGGATACTACGGCAGGTGGCCAAAAGTGGCGAAGAGCTTCTAACTCCAGAACACCAGTCCAAGGATACCAAGATGCGGTATTAACAATCTTGAGACTTTCGCATCAAATAATATGCGGAAGCGGACACTCCATGCCTTGCGAAGTCTACCAACTAGCAACAATAAACCCATGGGTAACACGGCTATTACCTTTAATGCCATGGCGAACCTAAATTCGAACAGCCCTAGCACCAGCCGCATTGGTCCTCGGTCCAATAGTGGATTGCTGTCGCCTTACCAAGGTACTCATGGACGGTGGCGTGGATGAACCTCATTCTGAGGAAACCCTTTGAAAAATGGAAATAGACTGGAGCCGCATTGAGCGAAGCAGCACAACCTTTAGAGGAATAATCCCGGTCGGGAAGCATCTTTGTCAGACAGAAAAATCACACTGGATGTGGTGTTCGGCACGCCGGATAATTACAGGTCCGAGGAGGTCACGTTCCAAGTGGCCCCGTTCAGCAGCGGATATCATGCTCTATTAGGGCGAGAGGCATTCACAAGTTTTCAAGCTATACCCCATTATGGGTACATGAAGCTCAAAATGCCTGGGCCCAACGGAATCATCACTCTTGCTAGTGACCCGAACATAGCACTCAGCAAAAACAAGACAACATGCGGCCCTTGAGGCACTATCTGAAGCCCTAGCAGCCGAGGAACTCTCTGTGCTGCGCTCCATGGTGAATAGGGATGATGTGATACTCGATAAGAGATCCAAGTCCACCTCCTTTAAACCAGCGAACGAAATAGTCAAATTCCAAGTCCATCCAACGGACCCTACAAAAACGGCCTCCATCGGGGCAGAATTAAACCCTGATGTAGACGCCGCACTACGAGAATTCCTACGTGAAAATTGGGACATCTTTGCCTGGCACCCTTCAGACATGCCAGGAATCCCACGCCGGCTGGCCGAGCACAGCCTAAACATCCTAAAAGGATTCAAGCCAGTCAAACAAGCTCTTCGGCGTTTCTCCGAACCCAAGAGACAGGCCATGGGTGATGAGCTAGCCAAACTATTGGAGGCCGGATTCATCAGAGATATAAAACATCCGGACTGGCTAGCAAACCTAGTGATGGTACCAAAGAAGGACAAATCCTGGCGCCTATGCGTCGATTTCAAGGACCTTAACAAGACTTGCCCAAAGGATCCCTTCCCCCTCCCCCGCATCGATCAAATTATCGACGCTACCGCAGGACACGATTCATTGTGCTTCCTCGATGCATACTCCGGCTACCATCAAATTAAGATGGCAGAACCCGACCAAGCCGCAACGGCATTCATCACCCCATACGGCCCATTCTGCTTCAACACAATGCCCTTTGGGCTCAAAAATGCTGGCGCAACATATCAGCGCATGATTCAGACATGTCTGGCAAACCAGATCGACAAAACAGTGGAGGCATATGTAGATGATGTGGTCGTCAAAACCAAGCACGTCGAAACTTTAGTAGATGATTTGAGGCTCACGTTCGATAATCTCCGAACATACGACATCAAGCTTAACCCGGAAAAATATGTTTTCGGCGTACCAGCCGGAAAGCTCTTGGGCTTCATTGTATCCGGTAGAGGAATTTAAGCAAACCCAGCCAAGATTCGAGCTCTATCACAATTGGATATCCCAAAGGACCTCAAACAAATACCAAAATTGATGGGATGCATGGCGTCTTTAAGCCGTTTTATCTCCCGTTTGGGAGAAAAGGCATTACCCCTTTATCGCCTCCTCCGACGCACTGAACACTTTGAGTGGACGGATGCCGCCACGGCTGGACTCGAAGAAATAACAGCCATATTGGCAACAAATCCGGTCCTGGCCGCGCCCTACGTGGGTGAACCAATGCTATTATATATCGCAGCAACTCATCAAGTTGTGAGCGCGGTACTCTTTGTCGAGCGAGAAACGGACGGACACAAGTCCCCCCTGCAAAAACCAGTTTACTACGTGTCCACTGTCCTAACTCCATGCAAGTCACGGTACCCGCATTACCAAAAGATAGCGTACGCGGTGTTCATGGCATCCCGGAAGCTGTGACACTACTTTCAAGAGTGTTCGATAACAGTAGCCTCCGAAGTACCTCTTAATGACATTATAAACAACCGCGACGCGACGGGCCGGATTGCCAAATGGGCCATTGAGCTCCTCCCGTTCGACATAACCTATAAGCCATGGCGAGCTATTAAGTCGCAAGTTTTGGCCGACTTCGTCGCCGAATGGACTGAAGCCGAACTCCTTAAAGAGTACAATGCATATTCCAACTGGATCATGCACTTCGACGGCTCCAAAATGTTGGCTGGTCTGGGGGCTGGCGTCGTTCTGACGTCCCCTACCGGAGATACAGTTCAATATGTACTCCAGATAATGTATACGGACTCTAACAACGCAGCTGAATACGAGGCCCTTCTACATGGCCTCCGGATGGCAGTCTCCATGGGCATTCAACGCCTAGAGGTGCACGGGGATTCGAACCTCGCGATATCCCAAATAAATGGAGACTTCGATGCCAAGATTCCGAAAATGGCAGCTTATGGCAACGCCGTACTAAAAATGTCAGCTTGGTTTGAGGGGCTCGAATTTCACCATATAGCCCGGGATAACAACCAGGCAGCGACGATGTGTTAGCGCATTGGCAAAGCGCGATGCCGTCCCTCCCAACATCTTCCTAGAGAGGCTGTTCAAGCCATCCGTACTATGGGAGGGGGAGTCCGGAAATAACAACCTGGACCCAACCGCACTGCCCGACACCGAACATTCTGACACAATTGGTGGTCCTGCCAACAAAGTAACATCCTCAACCCACATAATAATGGCAGTAATTGCCTCGTGGATGGAACCATTCCTAGCCTACCTAACCAGGCAGGAACTTCCTGAGGACCAAAATGAGGCCCGCTGCATAGTGCGGCGATCTAAAGCCTATAAGGTCCATGAGGGAGAGCTTTACAAGAAAAGCACAACTAGAGTCCTTCAAAGGTGTATCTCCGAAGAGGAAGGGCGGAACCTTCTGGCTGAAATTCATGCCGGACTCGGCGGGCACCACGCTGCAGCTCGGGCCCTTGTAGGCAAGGCCTTCCGCTCAGGATTTTATTGGCTGACGGCCCGGGCAGATGCTCAGGACTTAGTCCAACGATGCGTCGGTTGCCAGCTCTTTGCTAATCAAAGCCACATGCCACCCACCGCCTTCAAAACTATACCTATAACTGGCCCTTGGCAGTGCAGGGGCTTGACATGGTTGGACCCTTAAAGGAGGAACCCACAAGCAAAAATACCTATGGTCATGATGGATAAATTCACCAAATGGATAGAGGCCAAGCCTGTTAAGACGGCCGAATTCGGACCGGTGATAGACTTCATATCAGGGGTCGTACACCGTTACGGCGTCCCCCATAGCATCATCACAGATAATGGCACGAACTTTACGGCCGACGAGGTTAAACTCTAGTGCAAAAACATGGGCATCAAGCTCGACTATGCTTTATTCTATCACCCTCAAACTAACGGTCAAGTCGAGCGAGCAAATGGTCTAATCATGAGCGGCATTAAACCCAGACTAGTGCGGTCCCTCAAGGAATCTAACACGCACTGGGTAGAGGAGCTCGACTCCGTACTCTGGGGGCTGTGGACCACGCCGAATCGCGCTACCGGATTCACACCATTCTTTATGGTATATGGCGCAGAGGCAGTTCTGCCCTGTGACATAATTCATGACTCACCTCGCGTGTGCATGTACGAAGAAAGAGAAGCCGAGCTCGACCGGCAGGACAGTTTGGACGCATTGGAGGAGGAGAGTGACGTGGCAAAAGCCTGTTCCGCATTCTATCAACAGCAAGCTCGAAGATATCAAAGCAGAGAAGTACGGGCCAAAACTTACAACGTTGGCGAGTTAGTTCTCGCTGCGGACAAGAAAAGGACAAACTCAAGCCCGAATGGGAAGGTCCTTTATCATCGACCAAGTCTGACCGGTGGAGCGTACCGTCTGCGAGATGCATCGGATAACCGACTCGAGCGAACCCATGGAACGCAGCCCATCTCCGAAGATTCTACGCCTAGCGCCGGATTCTGAGTTCGTCTCCTTCCTCCATCTATATTTTCCATTAGTTGTCTTATGTTTTTCTCCTTCTCCCTCCTTTCCTATTACAGCCTTTGAAAGCTTGTTTGCGCATTGTTCACACAGACTTGACGCGCTATCCGCACTCATTATACCTGGGGGCCTCTTTAACAGAAGCTTAGTTATACGGGCTTCATGCCCAACACATGTGTCACACTTCTGCATGTACCTTTTATTCACCATTATATGCATCGATATGACTTAAGTTTTGGCCAAGCTGGGTTGCTGGCTCCTGTGCTGACCCTATGTTCCCGATTGTTCGGCTAGGTGGTAAAGGGAGCACCTCTGCGATTGTTACTGCCGGGTCAGTCGGATGTCAACCTCAGACTGGGTGAAGCCGAAAGCTAGCGTTCTTAAGGGAATATTCGGTCGGTGAACTAAAAGACGATTTCTTACCTATTTATCCATCTGCCCCAGATGTTTTTCTGCTTTTCTCGCAGTCCGGACATGCACTTTAGGGCATGCCTCCCAGGGAAAGGAACCCCTAATGGAACTATTCTCCCTGGAAGATGTTTCTTACTGACCATGTAATATAACATAACTAGTTGGGCACTTGTATGATAAAGTACTAATGACCCCTATGCCTGGTCTCCACGCTTGCCCCGGTTCTTATATAACCGCGAGGGTATTCGGACTCACTCCGGACTATTGGGACCCGAGGTTGAAGCGAAAAGGTCCGCTATGACAAACGATCTACAATCCGGCTAGAAGGCATTTTACATGTCATTTTAAATTACATAGTCAACTTTACTGGGCATATTCCTCTTCAATGCCATCTAGCAGGCTGTCTAGTTTACAGTCCTGTTGGGAATACTTTGCGGCCAATTCTACTTGGCCGTACACTAAGCTCACAGGGATCTCCTTCCCATCGGGCCCTGCAGGTCCGACCTCGGCCATGTGGTTTGGGTCAGCCTTCGTGTACCGCGTCTTCACCATGGCCCAGGCCTCCTTGGCTCCTTGACGGCGGGCTGATATCTTCCATAAGCGGAAGCGCTGCCGCGCTCCCTGAAGCCTCTCTGCAAGCTCTCCAAGGCCTTCGGGTAGGAAGACAGATGTCCACAAGGCCTGGGCGACGCCTTTCATCACCTGTCGAACTCGTTCATGCAGTTGCAAGAGCTCGGGAAGAAGGTCACCCGTAGAACCGGGCATTTCCTCTGCAGGACGGCCTGTGAGCATACCTACAGACATAACTCTGTTAGTCGACTTCCTCACCGAATTCTTTTTCAAAGTTCGTTCAAGAACTTACTAAAAATGCCGCGTCGAAGCCGCTGATTCTCCTTAACGGAGTCAGATAGCTGGGCACGAACATCCTTTAGTTCCTCACCCAGCTGGGTGTTGGCATCTTGGATATTATTTTTCTCCTGCCTCACCCTTGTAAGCACATTCTCGCCGGCCTTTAACCGGCGCATGAGATGTTGCTTGTCCGGATCTATCCCGGCGCCATCTGCAATATTATTGTCAGACTTATACACACGCCGCACTTCACAAATTACTTATCTTTCGAAGCATATATTACCAGAGGGGGTCTCTTTGGCTTCCCCCGCTGCGGCTAGTGCGGCCTCAAGTTGGGCTTTGCACTACTCCAGCTCCTGAGACAGTTGGGTATTCTTTTCTGTAAGATCCTGCACAATAAATGATCCTAAAATCAGTTATTCTAACTATTTCAAGTCTCGGGGGCTACTGGCATATATAACTGTCAAATTTTCTCACCTGTATGTCTTTTACATACTCCTCCGTGGCTCTGGCTAGACCATTTTGAGCGGCACGGAGGTGCGCATCTCCCGAATTAAAGGCATCCAATGCCTCTGGGGAGAAACACGCATCACGAAGAACTGTCTGACGGTGCCTGTGATTCATGGCACTCTTCACCTCGGAATTGGTGGCAGATAACCTGTCGGCATCCTCTGTTGGAGGAACACCCGACGCACGCCCCGTGTTCGCCTCCGCTTCTGGACCTGGCTTTGGAGCCTGGCGAGCGGAGGATTGATTGGCAACCTCTCCGGATACAGTCCGACGAGCGCTCTTCTTCCTGAAAGGGCACGAGCATTAGTATGTCTCCCGGGAATAAGGCTGGGGAGTAAGGTTACGTGCCATACCGTTGCGCCGGAGTTTCGATCCGGACCGCACTTCTTTTTAGCCTGCTAGGCCGTGCTGCCCCTTGTTGGCTAGCCGCCGCGGGCTCGGCCCTCCGCCTCAAGGGCACCCCCAGCGAAACACCATTGGTATACGGTGATCAAAAACACGCACGGATGGGTCATTTTCAAAGTATTGGGACTTCGGTCTCGGTTACCTGTGAAGCGGGAAGTATTCCGGGGTAATCGGCCGTGATGGAGACCAAGGCATTATCGATGCTCAGTTGGTGAAATACCCCGTTGATCAGCTCCACTGATATGTCCGGATCCTCTTGGGAGGCCGGATCAAGGAACTGTTCCGGATCCTCGGGTTGTGGAGGCGGGCTGTTTATATCCTTTACGGCCCGGCGCAGTTCCTGCGCCGAAATCACAAAATGAGATACTTGACTATGGGAGTATGGATCGGATAGGGAAAAATGAAGGTCCGCTTACCCAGCTTGGAGGATTGTTCATAGAAAATCCGCCCTGCTGATTGACGCGGAGAAATTCCTCCTCTTCTCCCTTGTACAATGCGGACAAGATCTTCATCAGATCAGCGACTGATCCCGGCCCCTTGCGGCCGCAGCGGGTGGCATCATCCTCCCCGTTGAAATCCCACATGGGGTGGCCTCTATACTGGAGCGGCTGCACCCCCCGCATAATGCATGTGGCCATGACCCCGATCATGGTCAGTCTGGAATGGGCTAACAGTCTAATTCGGCTCATCAGGTAAAGGACGTCCCTGTCATTTTCCTTCTGAGGGCTCCGTGGATGCCAGCTAAGGCGTTTCTTCAAAGGGGTGTTATTGAACTCAGGGAGGCCGACCCGAACTGGGTCCGACAGGGGGACATGTTCTATATAAAACCATTCTGAAGGCCAGTCTTCGGACGCCTTCTTCGGAGTTCCGGATAGATATCCGGTCCCGGCGATGCGCCATAGTTTAGCTCCGCCTACTTGATATATCGACCCCTCTTGAGAACGGGGCACAAGGCAGAACAGCTTCTTCCACAGCGCAAAATGAGGCTCGATGCCCAAAAACAACTCGCAAAGGGCCACGAAGCCCGCGATATGCAAAATGGAGGCAGGCGTAAGCTTGTGCAACTGGAGGCCATAGAACTCCAGGAGCCCCCGGAGAAACGGATGAATTGGAAATCCGAGCCCTCTTATCAAATAAGAGATAAGGCATACTCGCTCTCCTTTGGAGGGGCTGGGGACACTCTCAGCTTGCTTTCCGCCCTTATAGGTGGCGAGTCCAGCTCGAACCGGGACCATGAAGGCTGGGGGAAGAAATCCCTTGGTTTGGAGCGCCACTAGCTCACTATGCAAGACGGAGCATCTCTCCCAATCTCCAGGCTGAGGGCTGGGAGGGCGAGAGGAGGAGCCGCGTCGACTGTCCATGATGGAATGGATTTCTGTCAGATGCGCTCTGATGAATGCTCGCGAAGGGAGGATGGTGTGATTTGGATCTAGATCCTTGTCCCTTTTATAGGCAGCTTATTTGCACAGCTAGGGGGTAAATGTAGAAATACCCTGGCTTTTCACATTCGTTCAACACGTGGAAGATGGCCATTATTGGGCGTGGAAGCCGAGGAGCGCAATATTTATAGGAAGCTGGACGCTATTCAACAGGTACACAGGATTTGGAGAAGAACCCGCCTTGCAATGCTGAAGACAATCTACGCGCCGGACTCATCGCCATTGAAGCCTGGTTCGGGGGCTACTGAGGGAGTCCTGGATTAGGGGGTGTCCGGATGGCCGGACTATAGCCTTCGGCCGGACTCCTGGACTATGAAGATACAAGATTGAAGACTTCGTCCCGTGTCCGGATGGGACTTTCCTTGGCGTGGAAGGCAAGCTTGGCTATACGGATATGTAGATCTCCTACCATTGTAACCGACTCTGTGTAACCCTAACCCTCTTCGGTGCCTATATAAACCGGAGGGTTTTAGTCCGTAGGATACAACAACAATCATACCATAGGCTAGCTTCTAGGGTTTAGCCTCTCTGATCTCGTGGTAGATCTACTCTTGTACTACCCATATCATCAATATCAATCAAGCAGGAGTAGGGTTTTACCTCCATCGAGAGGGCCCGAACCTGGGTAAAAACATTTGTCCCTTGTCTCCTGTTACCATCCGCCTAGACGCATAGTTCGGGACCCCCTACCCGAGATCCGCCGGTTTTGACACCGACACCCCCCTCCAGATTTCTATTGTGTGGGTATCTGATATGATTAAAATCACCAGATACCATCCAGTTACTATCCTCAGGAGTTTGAAAGTTCCTAAACCAGCCAATAAAGTTTGGTCTCTCTTCCCACTGGCTTGGTCCGTAAACATTGGTCAAGATCCAACTATCCCCATTATGTGAAGAAGTGAAGGAAACGGAGATAGAGTAGTTGTTGGAATGATAAAGTTGACCCTGGAAAACCTGCTCATTCCAAACAATTAACAGACCTCTTGAAGCTCCCACAAAGGGAAGATATTCAAATTTACTAAGTCTTCTTGGACAAATGTTCTGAAGATATCTACTATCAATCAATTCCTACGAATCTAGACATCACACATTTTCTTTCCCTTTTCCCATTTGAGAAACCTTGAAAAAACAAAGATAGAAATGACTGATTTATCCCGGCCAAAAATTCCTACACCCACGCTTGGTTATCCTAGTCATCCTCCAAATTCAGCAACTGAATGATTTCAGCTACAGGATAGGAGCATCCATTTGCCACCTGTTACTATAGACATGCACATTTTACGTAGTTTCGAAGATATTGCTTTCAAAAAAATAGGTTCCGTGAGACTGCAAAAATCTACATTTGTTTTACGGTTTTGCTGAATGTCAATCATGTGAGATTTTTTTAGGTGCTCATCAACTGTGAGAACCACTAGCCCATGTTAAGATTCATGCAAGATTTTCCCCACAGAAAAAAGATTCATGCAAGATTTTACATTTTCTGAACTATGTACAATTTCTTTTCTTTTCTTTTTCTCACTAGGATACAAATCGCACAGTGAACAGTTTTTTAGATCCATATGAACAAAATTGTAAAGTTGATTGGAATAAGGCCATATACTAACTATGTATAGTAATGAGCAAAATATTACAACACAGTCAGCATCATTTTAGAACTGTATGAATACATATATAAAGTCAAGTGAGAAATAAGGTTTTTCAGTCAACTGAGATATAGGCAAACCCTTTGTTTTGTATTTCTTCTTGGCATATCTAAAGACAAAAACTTGGTGGCAATGTTAGTTGGCTTGTTCAAATTTAACATTTTGAAAAAATGTAATAAATAAATAAATCATGTGTGCACTCACTAATATTCTAGAAAAAATCCAGCTCAATTGGAGCAATGAATTCTGAGATATTGACAATTCTAGTTGGCTGCTGATGTGGATGTTCTTCTTGTCACCGATGCACTTACAAACTGGACCCAGTTGTTAGGAATCATGTCAACACACCCAAATGGTGGATTAGACCTAGCTGCAACGAATTACCCTAAAATGTGGTCTTTCATGCAACAAACCTATAAAGCGAGTGTTCTGTGCAAAACAAGCACCAAAAGCAGGTGGTTTGTGCAATTTCCTCGGTAGGTGGATCTCTTCTATCGTTAGTTGTATACTAGCTTTTGGTGTCATAGCGATGTTGCTTCCACAGTGATGACAGGTTTATATGTACATCACTGCTATACAGATGATGGTACGTAGACGATTTTTAAACGATAACCCATTGAAGCTGTCCATGCATGGCAAAACTTGTTCGCAAACCGCTGGAGGCAGCGTCGTGCAACGGTCGTTCACCTATATGCCATGTGCACATCAGTTTCGTTATCTGTAATGGAAGTCTTTGGCTTCAATTTCCTTTCAGCGGGGTCTGACCAACCTACGTCCTCGGGCGTTTCCTCTGTTTCGGTTGATTCTATCCATTCAGCAACCATCAATATTACATTCTCTACTTTGGCGTTCATGATTTCACCATCGGACTCGTAGCTTGAATCCGAGGAAGAATCGTCAAAAAAAAGCTCCGCTGTCGGATCCATCTACACATAATGTCAATCCCTATGCCATGTGCACGAATATATGAGCTGCTAAAATAAATCTACAAGAAAAGGTTGGGAAAATTTACCTCTGGGCAAGGGATCGAACACCTTGAGGTCAAAGGCGGAAGGGGTAGTGCAGCTAGACAACGGGAAGAAGGAGCAGCATTGCGGTGAAGCGTGGGAGGTCTGGTAATGGCTCAACAGAAGCGACGACGGCCAAATCGTGATGGTTCTAGCTTTGGCGATGGCAAGAAATGAAGGTGGCACGGGGATATGGGCCACGTCGAAAGGGAGCTCGTGACCCGAATTGTTCGTGATGCCAATATTTTGGTGGATGAAATGCGTGTTATATCGGCTCGTTCAACATCCAAATATGGATTCTCATGAATTGTATTATGCCAATATTTTGGAACAACGACTCTGCGGGAATGGTCTGAAAAGACAAATTCGATATAATCCTATTATAAAGATCAGGGCGATATGGCCACTCTACTAGAGTTTCTCTTATATGACCACATCCTGCAAAGCTTGGGTGACCTGTTTGTCTGATTTTGAGCCACGAGTGCATGCACAGCTACAGACCTCAAAATTACCACGAGTGTGAGAAAAGACGCGACTCACCAGGAAGAAAGAACTTGCTGAAAAGGTAGCGAAGAAGGTGGGTGAGCCACCATTTACGGTTATGGTTAATGAGGGGAAGATTAACCCCTCGAATTATCTGAGGGTGAAGGTGTATGTTAACGTGAATAATCCCCTAGTTCGTTTTGTTCGGATCACTCTAAAGGAGATGAAGAAGTATCCAGTTAGCTATGAGAAACTGCCTGATTTTTGCTTCTTTTGTGGTTGTATGGGACACGTAGTGGAGGAGTGTGGGAATGGCATACATGGCCCGGAGACTTGTGAATGGGGGGACTGGCTTCACTGGAGTAACGAGCCGGTTGGGAGTGGTGCTAGAGGAGGCAGGGGATGAGGAAGGTCGTCATCAGCGGGAAGAGGAAGGGCTGCTTGGGGTTCGGATGGAGCTGGTAGGAAGGAAGATAGAGGAGGCATAGGTGAGATGGCTTGCAGTACTAGCGAAGCAGGAGGTGGTCCAGGCAAAGGGGCCGGGGTGGCTGGAAGAATGCACACAACTCAGTATTTTGAGACCGGGGAAGAAGGGAGAAATCTCAGGAAGAGGCTGATCAGCCCAGATGGATCTGTTAATGTTAGAGGGCAAACCTTCCCGCACTTAAAGGGCAAAGTCTCGAACTCAGTGCTGATGCTGGAAAACGGAGGGGGGGGTGTCAGGCAGTGAACCACCTGTACCATCCTCATCTACTCCAGGGAAGGACCCGATTGTGAAGAGAAGGAAGCAAGGGGAAGAAAGGGATACGCAGGATACGGTGATGACACTTGAGGCGGCCTCCGAGAGGGAGGACCGCCGGTCCCAATGAATATCATAAGTTGGAACTGGCGGGGAGGGGAATTACCCAGACAGTTCGTGAAATAGCGACGATCTCTCAGTCACATTCCCCCACTTTTGTGTTTCTTTGTGAGACTAGACAGAAAGCTGAGAAGATGAGGAGGATTCGAAGTAGACTTGGGCTGAAGGGTTTTGAGGGAGTGGACAGTAGCGGTCTTAGTGGAGGGCTCGCTCTGTATTGGCATGAGGCATGTGTTGTGGACATTTTGGACAAGAATGAGCGGTACATTGACGCTCTAGTTTGGTTGAATGCAGATTCAGAACAATGGAGGCTAACGTGTGTATATGGGGAACCTTGAGTGGAACACAGACATGCAATGTGGACAAAGTTAAAACATCTTAAAAGTGTCTGCGACAAACCGTGGTTGGTTGTAGGGGATTTCAATGAGGCCTTGTGGGGTTTTGAACACTTGTCAGCGACACCAAGACCGGAGCCGCAAATGGTTGCCTTCAGGGACACTTTGGAAATATGTGGACTGGTAGACTTGGGTTTCTCTGGGATTCCATTTACATATGATAACAAGCGTTGTGGTACTAACAATGTCCAGGTCCGGTTGGACAGGGCAACAGCCACTAATTCATGGCAGAATTTGTACCCGTTTTCATCGGTGACTCATGTGGTTACCCCGTGTTCGGATCACATAGCCTTGGTTGTGAAGGGAGAGCTGGAAGTAGGTGTTTCAAGGCCAAAAACCAGGAGGTACGAGGTTTTCTGGGAATGGGATGCTGCTCTACCGGATGTGATCAAGGAAGCTTGGGAGTCGGTGGGATCCGTTGATAATTTGGAGAAGTTGCAGGATGCTTTTCAGAAAACAATGGCGACCTTGAGTTCTTGGAGTAGGAAGAAGTTTGGTAATGTATCAAGAGAACTGGCCAAATCTCGGTCACAGCTTGAGGAACTCATGAGCATGAATGCTGACAGGGAAGAAATATGAAACATAACGGACAAAATGAATGAACTCATTTACCAGGAGGAGATGCTTTGGTTGCAAAGATCACGGATTTCCTGGCTTAAGGAAGGGGACCGAAATACAAAATTCTTCCAAAGTAAAGCGGTTTGGAGGGCGAGGAAGAATAAAATCCGCAGCCTCACGGACAGTATTGGTAATGTCCACACATAATTTAGTGAGATGGCAAACATGGCGAATGAGTATTTCGCTGCCATTTTCACTTCAGAACATGAGTTGAATGTTGCGAGTGTGGTGGATCTATTTGAAGCAAAAGTTACAGCAGAGGACAATGAGAGATTATGTGCACCTTATACGGAGAAGGAAATTTCAGATGCATTGTTCCAAATAGGTCCGCTGAAGGCCCCGGAACCGGACGGATTTCCAGCTCAATTCTTTCAGCGTAATTGGAGTACGTTAAAGGAAGGTGTGGTTGCGGCAGTGAGGAATTTCTTTAGCACCGGGATCTTACCGGAAGGGGTAAACTCAACTTCTATTGTTCTTATACCAAAGATTCCTAACCCAACCTGTCTCAACTATTATCGACCTATTAGTCTCTGCAATGTTATTTACAAGGTCATCTCTAAATGTCTTGTTAATCGTTTGAGACCGTTACTGGATGATATCATCTCATTAGAGCAAAGTGCATTCATACCTGGTAGATTGATTACAGATAATGCCCTTGTTGCTTTTGAGTGCATCCATCATATAAAACAGGAGAAGGATCCAACAAAGAGTTTTTGTGCTTATAAACTTGATCTATCCAAGGCTTATGATCGTGTGGATTGGTCGTTCTTGAAGTAGGTGATGCAAAAGATGGGTTTTGCTCATAGATGGCTGGACTGGATAATGTCGTGTGTCACATCTGTGAGGTACTCTGTCAGATTAAATGGGACCCTCTTGGATTCATTTGCACCGTCGCGAGGTCTTCGGCAAGGCGACCCACTGTCACCATTCTTGTTTCTTTTTGTGGCTGACGGTTTATCTGCTATCCTCAAACACAAGGTGGCATCAGGTGATATAACTCCTGTCAAAGTGTGCAGGCGTGACCCGGGCATCTCACACTTATTATTTGCAGATGACACCATGCTATTTTTTGAGGCTTCCAAGGGTCAAACTGAGAAGGTGAAAGAAGCTATAGAACAATATGGTAGTGCCACGGGACAGAGTTTGAATTATGATAAATGCTCCATCCTCTTTGGTATGGCGTGTCCTGTAGATATGCAAGAGGAAGTTCGGAGTGTGCTCAATGTTTCCAGTACTGTCTTTGAAGAGAAATATTTGGGGCTCCCAATGCCCGACGGTCGGATTTCTAAAGGGCGCTTCAAAAATCTGCAAATGAGCTTAACAAAGCGGTTAATTCAGTGGGGTGACGGTCACCTCGCACAACCAGGCAGAGAAGTTCTAATAAAGTCGGTTGCGCAAGCACTCCCTACTTATATTATGGGGGTGTTTAAACTACCGTACTCGGTTTGTGATGAGCTCACGAGGATGGTTAGGTGTTTCTATTGGGGTTCAGCTAAAGGAAAAAGGAAAGTACACTGGCGCTCTTGGGAAAACTTAATGCAACCAAAGATTAAAGAGGGTGTTGGCTTCAGGGACTTTCGGCTGTTCAACCAAGCGTTGCTTGCTCGGCAGGCTTGGCGACTTATCATCAGGCCGCACAGCCTATGTGCTCAGATTCTGAAAGCTAGATACTACCCGGAAGGCAATCTCATTGATACAGTTTTTAGTGGGAATGCATCTTCATCTTGGCAGGCCATTAGTCACGGGCTTGATCTCTTGAAACAAGGCATTTTGTGGAGAGTGGGCAATGGAAGAAGTATTCATGTTTGGCGAGATATTTGGATCCCAAGACCACACTCTTTCAAACCTATTACCACTCAAGAGACTTGCAGGATACGCTTTGTGGCCGACTTGCTGAACATCAATGGCTCGTGGAATCAGGAAGTGCTACAGAGGTACTTCTTACCGGCTGATGTTATGGAAATCAACAAAATTAGAGCATCGCCGAGGCAGGAGGAGGATGTCATTGCATGGGGTCCGGGCAAGTATGGCCGATTCTCAGTTAAAAGTGCCTACGATTTTGCCTTTGAGCAAGCTTTCCGTAACACTGCTACAGGCTCGAGCTCGGTTCCAGATGGTCGAAGAAGAGGGTGGAAGTTCATATGGGATTGTGATGTGCCCCCACGATCCGGAATTTCGCTTGGAGAGTGGCTGTTGACTCCCTTCCTACATGGCAAAATAAAAGCAAAAGGGGCCTGGAAGTTGATGGCAGGTGTCCGCTATGTGCAGTTGAAGTGGAGGATAATTTCCACCCGTTTGTACGGTGTCCTTTGGCTCAAGAGCTTTGGTTTGCAATGGCGGAAGTTTGGGCCTTGCCGGATATTTATTGTGTAGTTAACACAGGTAAAGAATGGTTACTTCATGCACTTGAGCCCCTCCCTGACATAGAACGAACCATGCTGCTGATGACTTTATGGCGCTGTTGGCATGTCCGTAATGAAGTTGTTCATCATAAATTGCCTCCCCCGGCGGAAGCATCGAAAAGGTTCCTAGTAAGCTACCTGGATTCTATCATTGGGCTAAAGATGGACTTGTGCGATGACCAGGGTAAGGGGAAATCAATTGTTACTTATGTGCAAGCAGTTAGGCCAAAACCTCCGGCCCTTGATGCTAGATGGAGCGCACCTCCGGTTGGATGGGTAAAACTAAACTCGGATGGGTCATTTGTTGATGGAGCAGCAGGAGCGGGCATGATCCTACGGGATGACAAAGGTACAATCATTTTCTCGGCATGCAGAGCTCTTTTCTCTTGTCGAGATGCTTTGGAAGCGGAGCTATGCGCGTGCATGGAGGGACTCTCCTTCTCAATCCAGAGGAGTGAACTGCCCATTATAATGGAGATGGACTCTATGGTGGCTGTGAAGCTGGTTCAGTCCGAGGATTTGGATAGATCGCTTTATTACGCTGTCGTGAAAGAAATTAGGCACTTGATGGGCCTACGTAGAACTTGTATTACTCTTGTTAAACGGACTCAAAATAAGGTTAGTGATAGTTTAGCAAGGTTTGCTAGGGTAGAAGGTAGAACTCTTGCCTGGGTTGGATCAGGGCCTTCTGAATCCCTCGACTTGGCTGCGGCTGATTGTAACCTTCTATCTTGAGTAATGCAAGTTTTTACCCGCAAAAAAAAAAAGACGCGACGAGTAGACATCCTCCAACCTCCGCCCCTTCCAGATAGTCCGTGCTGACATGTGCAAGCGATTATCCACCCTACCCATCCTAATAAAGCCGGTGGAGCGATCATTTCACGCAATTAGCCGTGACTCGACCAGAAAGGAAAGGGGAGTGTGACGCGAATCAACTAGGCACCAGCTACGCACCTCCGGCTGCAAGGTTCAGTGCACCTCCCCCTCGAATCAAATCAGAATGCAATAAAGGCGCTCCGCTTCCGTTGCCTTTCGCCGCTGCTGCTCGGCTCTTGGGCGGCCGGCGTGTGTCCAGGTGCGCGTCATGCTGCCGCCCGGCCGCTTGCGTGCATCACCGGACCAGAGTGTGGTCACGGCCACGAGGGACACGGCCGGCCGGCCGGATCGGCTTGCTGCGTGGCCGTGGCTGCTGTCCACGTTCACTAATTTTTTTTGTTTCGGGCAAGCTAGACGCTGGTCCTGGCCTGCCCCCGTCAAAACTCAGGTGTTGGCGTCTTGATGTTCACTAACATGGATCCTTCTGTCAAGAAGGATTAATATGAAGCATTATTTTAGTAGACTAAGACAATGTTGTGCATTGTAATAGAATATAAATATTCTGCTATGTCATGTTAGCGATTGCGTAAATAAATGTTTATCAAATCCTGCCTGTGAATTATCTTATTTTGATGAGAAATTTGACAAGTAAATAAAAATGAAATTAATTTGGAACGGAAAGTAAATTATAAGGTGATTGCTTATCATACGGAGAAGGTTGAACGAAGAAATGATGGGAAGAAAAGTGAACATGGAACCTTATATTCTTTTTAAGCAAGTAGAGATAGGGGAAGGCGACGCTCTTGTCAACGGCGAGATGATTATGGTGTTTTTTTTAACCTTGAAACACCACGGCTTTACTTTTCAGCAAGTATTGTGCATTTTTGCTTGCATGTGATTGTGTATGGGTGTACATCTACAATGTATTCAATGTCTCTAATAAAACTATATGGCAGCGCTAGGTAGGAGACCTTGCTATTAAGGTTAGGGTATCTCTAGCCGATCTGTTATATCTTAATATGCATCCTTATAATTTGAGGAGTTAAACGGTACCAGGGTCTAGGTGAACCCCTACATTTAACTCCCTAAGAAAAAAATGATCAAATCTTCTAGACTTTGTCACATACATTCCAAACAATTACACGGTGTCATCAATCATTCGAATGATTCAAAATGAACATACACAACAAATCAACCATAAGCATGCATATAGTTCATCTAAACAAGCAATTCAAATTTAAACATGCGTAGTGTTCATCCAAAAGACACCACATCGACCAAGTTTGATCTAAAATCACCACAACATATCATGTCATGGATCGAGCCCTACCAAAGGCTTTGCAACACGAACTCAAGCACTTTCGTGCTTATCAACACCACCATCACCTTCAAGGAAATCATCACCATCCCCACGGCCACGACCATCACCACCACGAGAGACCTTTGATTAGGCTATGATCTCTAAACGAGTGAGCTCCCAATACTTCCTTGCCGTTGCATCCATCGTGCATGGTTTCATGAACATGGTAGCCTGCTCTCCGACCTTCTTCTCTTTTGCAACTCTCTCCTCCTAGAGAGCAATCCGATGCTCCTCTACCTTCACCTTCCTCTCTTCGGTGGCCAACTTTGATATCCATTTCTTGTCCTCCAAGCATTTAAGCTCATTCCACCTAGCCGTCTTCTCTTTTTTGCGCTCGGCCGCCAATGCTTTTTTGGTCTCAATCTTATCACAAAGCTCCACCTTGTAGGGTGTCGACAACTCCATGGTTCTTCCTCTCTTTCGTAAGGGTTTTTCCATCCAGCCGCTTGTATGGATTTTCATCCTCCTCGTCATCGGCTTCCATGGATATGATAATCCATGATCTCTTTGTTATGGTCTCAAAGTTCCTCCGCATCCACTTCTCATTGCCAACTAGCAATGGTGCAATGTGAAGGCCTTGCCGCCGTTCTTCTTATTGTGTTTCTTGCAAAAGGCTTGAATGATAGGCCCATACTCCGTTATTTGCACCCCACTCAGTGGTGCATGGTTGACTTGATCAATACAACCAGACCACCAATTGCATTACTCTTCGATAGTGCCCCAACGGTCTCCAAGAGAGCCTTGAGTGAGGTTATGAGACAGTTACAAACTCACAGTGTTGCAATAGTAGTCTTCAATCCTATACCAAAATTTGTCCTTGGTTTGGTACGTGCCAACCAACGCATCTGGCGACACGCACATCCAAGCATGGCACAAGGCGATCTTCGTCTTGGGAGTAGTTTTGCGTCCTTGATCTCTTCGTGCTTGCTTGAGTATCCACGGGATATTCGACCTCCTCCACACTGGGATCATCGTTCTCCTTGGTATCTTCTTCTTGAGCATACTATCGCTATCATAATCTAGATCGTTGAGGCCTTGGATGTGTGACTAATGAAATTGAGACATGAAGCTTGTAACATCCCCCCTTCTCCACACTACAATAAAAAACAATAAGCTCAAACCTCACGACCACAAACCATCATCATTGTGTCGACCGAAAAAGAAAAGGCACAAAAATTACCTCTTTGGCATATCATCGAGCACTTAACGGTCATGGTCCTTGGCCGCGACTGCAACGATTGAACGCACCGGAGGAGTGTAGGAGTGACGGAGCGGGGCTATGAGCCACCAACGAGAAGAAGGTGGTGTAGGCATCGGCGTGACCACCTTCTTATTCTTCTTCTTCGCCACCTCGGTGAACGTATTCATCGCCTCCATCGGCTTCCTTGCCCACTTGCCGCCAATCAGAGTAGCGGGAGAGCAACTGGGCATCATCGCACCCACTACGGCCTTTCCACCAGTCTTTGATGATGACGCGTCTGTCTGGAGCATGTTTTTGTCCCCAACCTCTTCCTTCACGTAGGCGGCGGCGGAGGGTCAATTCTAACGGCGTCAACGGCAGGGTAGCGGAGTCGGCTTCCAGTTCCATTTCGGTCGGAATCAAGGGTAGTTGTGGCGGCAACGACGAGGTTGGGTGGTGGTGGTGGCGTGAGAGGGCAATGGTCAAAATTATCCTCATATGTGGTGCGAGTCAAGTATATTTGAGAGATTTGGTCTGCCTTTTGGGGATAACTCCTTAAAATTTTACTACTCTAAACGTTTAAGAGTTTGGCTAGGTGTGGTTAGCTTCTTATTTTGATCCTCTAATAGTTTTTAGGGATCAGCTAGAGATGCCCTTAGGTCGTGGTTTTTGTGCATAGAGTAGACGAGGAGAGTGTGACCATTCAGTCCATTCTCAGATGGTATGCTTTCCTCCTAGTGCACTTGTGTGCTGCCCTTCGTGCACCATCTGATCTTTCAATTGTGGTATCGTTTACTTTGTTGTCAATTTATCAGTCGGTGCTTTGTGCGCCACATTTGTGCTATTTACCGAAGTATATGATTGATGGACCTTGTTAAGCGTGGGGTCCAAAAATAAGGTGATTTTGCTCATGTTTCGCGTACGCATGGTCTCAAAACTTAAAGTCCCCGGTGGTAAATAGCGATGGGCTTAGATGATGTGCATTAAAAAAACTTCTCTCTCCTCGTTGCTTCTCTTGAAAGTCGCTCATAGATCCCTAGCTCCTCTCCCTTCTTCTCTAATGGTCTAGTCAGCCGAAGTGGTGATGGGAGAAAAGGTTGGGTCACCATTGTAAATAGTAGGTCTAGGTTTAGGTTAGCCCTTGTTGCACCTGGTGTTATGATGCCATGGAGCTTTGCTTCGATGCTTGCAAACGGCATCAGGTAGCTGCATGGTTATGCTTTTGACCATTTTTCAGTGTGAACGCTATTCCGCGTTAGCACATCCATTTTCTGGGCAACTGCTGCTAGAGGTAGATTTGGCAGGAGCTTCAAGAATAAACTAAATAGCCCATTAGATCAAGCTGAATCGTATTCCCCATCCCCCTTTTTTCTTCGTCGTCATGGACACGGAAGGAGATAGGGATGCAAATCCTCATTCCGGCCATTCCGATCTGGAGCACTGTGGGTATAGGTAATTAAGTTGGCATGGATGTTGTTCATCTCTCTTCAAACTCTGTAGCGACCTCGATGGTCAGAGTTGATCAACTCATTAAGTATCTTTGTGTATTTGTTGGCATGCTAGGTTGATCATTGTCATCCTACCATTTGTGGCCGTCATTTTCAACATTCATTCTAGGGAGGCTCGCGTGCCAATGGCATGGTTTTTGGTCAGAGATGGTGGCCAAAACATCTTTCACGAGGTTGCAGTTTGTGTCAGGACTGGATTGCCTTTTGTATCTTCTTCGGGGTCATGCCTCCAAACGGGAAGAGCTTGATTAGAAAATTACTTTCTTTGGGGTCCTTTGTGTAGTGTTGTAATGATTTGCAATATTAATGCCAGCTATTGGAACTTTCAGGTCCCCCCTATTTCTTCAAAAAAAGGTTTCATCTAATTTTGAATGTAACGGACATTAAAAGTACTTTTTCTGTATTCTTTGAAGGATGTGTTCTTTTCTTGGCACGACTATCACTTTATTTTTACTTGATAGCGTAGAATCCATGATAGCAAATTTATACAAAAATAGTTGCCAATAGTTATGAAAATGTATGGATGGGTGATACGTCCATTTTGCATCATGCTTTTATATCAATATTTATTGCATTATGGTCTGTTATTACACATTATATCTCAATACTTATGACTATTCTCTCTTATTTTACAAGGTTTACCATGAAGAGGGGGAATGCCGGCAGTTGGAATTCTGGCTGGAAAAGGAGCAAATATTGGAAACCTATTCTGCACAGCTCCAAAAATCCTGAAACTCAACGGAAGTCAGTTTTGGAATTAATAAGAATTATCAAGCAAAGAAACTACCAGAGGGGGCCCACACCCAGGCCAGGAGGGTGGGGGCGCGCCCACCCCTCCTGGGCGCGCCCCCTGTCTCCTGGGCCCCCTGGTGGCCCTCCGGTGCCCATCTTCTGCTATATGAAGGCTTTTACCCTGAAAAAATCAGAGGCAAGCTTACGGGAGGAAACTCCGCCGCCACGAGGCAGAACCTTGGCAGAACCAATCTAGTGCTCCAGCAGATCTGTTCTGCCGGGAAAACTTCCCTCCGGGAGGGGGAAATCATCACCATCGTCATCACCAACAATCCTCTCATCGGGAGGGGGTCAATCTCCATCAACATCTTCACCAGCACCATCTCCTCTCAAAACCCTAGTTCATCTCTTGTATCCAATCTTGTATCAAAACCACAAATTGGTACCTGTGGGTTGCTAGTAGTGTTGATTACTCCTTGTAGTTGATGCTAATTGGTTTACTTGGTGGAAGATCATATTTCAGATCCTTAATGCATATTATTACTCCTATGATTATGAACATGAATATGCTTTGTGAGTAGTTACGTTTGTTCTTGAGGACATGGGTGAAGTCTTGCTATTAGTAGTCATGTGAATTTGGTATTCGTTCGATATTTTGATGAGATGTATGTTGTCTTTCCTCTACTGGTGTTATGTGAACGTCGACTACATGATACTTCACCATTATTTGGGACTAGAGGAAGGCATTGGGAAGTAATAAGTAGATGATAGGTTGCTAGAGTGACAGAAGCTTAAACCCTAGTTTATGCGTTGCTTCGTAAGGGGCTAATTTGGATCCATATGTCTAATGTTGTGGTTAGGTTTACCTTAATACTTCTTTTGTAGTTGCGGATGCTTGCAATAGGGGTTAATCATAAGTGAGATGCTTGTCCAAGTAAGGACAGTACCCAAGCACCGGTCCACCCACATATCAAATTATCAAAGTACTGAACGCGAATCATATGAGCGTGATGAAAACTAGCTTGACGATTCATGTGTCCTCGGGAGCTCTTTTCTCATTATAAGAAATTGTCCAGGCTTGTCCTTTGCTACAAAAAGGATTGGGCCACTTTGCTGCACTTTATTTACTTTCATTGCTTGTTACTCGTTACAATTTATCTTATCAAAAAACTATCTGTTACCTACAATTTCAGTGCTTGCAGAGAAAACCTTACTGAAAACCGCTTGTCATTTCCTTCTGCTCCTCGTTGGGTTCGACACTTTTACTTATCGAAAGGACTACGATAGATCCCCTATACTTGTGGGTCATCAATGGGCTATGCCGTATCCCCCCTTCACAAATATAAGATGTTCTAACTTTTTTCCAGATCAAATGTATATAGACATGTTTAATGTGTTTGTTCACTTATTTCAGTCTTTATGTAGTCCATACTAAAATATGCAAAAACATCTTATATTTGTGAATGGAGGGAGTAACTAATTTTTCCATCCTTCCTGATCCGCCGCCAAACGAAGCCCGCCCGGCCAAAAGTGAAGGCGGAGGGTCTTCTCGTGGCCTTCCTATGGTTAGGGCGACGATTCCTGGCGGAGATTGATGGTGCCTCATGCGCGTGTGGCAGGCATGCGGCGGCGGGGCTTTGCAAGCGCGTGTTTGGCACAGGTGGATGCGCTAGGCAGTGCGGTGGCACGAAGGTTCACTTGATGAAGCGGTGCCTCTCACCAGCTTGGTACTCGGGCCCATTGTGCCTGCTTCAGGCAGAGCTGGTCGGGACCAATCCGGTGCTTGGTAGCATTGCTCTGGAGGTGCAATCTATGGATGGCAGCTTGAAGCATCGGGCATTGATATGTAGTGGCAGCGATGGATTTTATGGTCGAGTTGGTAATCTCTGGTCATGAGAGTCAGTGGCTACGATCCCATCTGCAGGTATGCCAGTGGCAGCGTCGGCCTTCTACGTCCTGATATGGTGGTTCTCTGCTCGGACTGCGCAGGTGACGGCATGGTCCTACGTTGTAGCTAATTGTTGAGATGGAGCCAGGGATCTTGGATCTTCATATCTAGCGGCAACGACGGGTATGTCTTGCTGACTGGTTATGCCGCCACATATGAGGACGACGAAGCATGAGGACGGTGCGGGTCTACCAGAGTGTCCTGACTTGGTATTTTGCCCGATTCCAATTCAAAGAACAAAGTACAAGATACATTCTTGCTCTGTTTTTTTTCTTCTTTTCAATAAGGATCAGATTTGTTATAAAAGTTCATTCAAAGTATATCTTAAACATAAAAAAATTACAACGAGATTCCGAGACCACTATTGTCGTCAACGTGTTGTTGTCACTGCCCCACTACCGGAGCCGACTTGACCTTGTCGATGAGAATCGGGAAGTCTTCATGCACGTGCTCCTAAGGACCAGCGCCCTGGACTGCAGTCAATGCTGTTGAACCCTTGCATAGATCTGAAGCATCTGACACCAAATCTCGCTACGTGACAAGAAACCCTAACCTCACCGCCCCAAGAAGATGACAGGAATCTATGCGGAAGCTCCGTCGAGGACATCCAAATAGACGAACTCGAGGAGTATCAATGCCCGGAAGACAAACTCGAAGAAGAAGAGCCGCTACATGCCCGAGCGTCGCACTTGTGGAGACTAAATACCCTAACCTAAACTACTAACATGAGAGGTGAGGAGGCACCGAGATTCTCCTCCCCGACAGTGCCACCGGAGCGGCAGGCAATCGCCGGTGAAGTCTGGAGGGAAAAGTTTGCCCGAGTTGCCTAGGGTTAGGGAAGGAAACGAGAGGGACGCGTCCTGTCATGGAATTTTTGGGCGGGGAAATGAGCAAACTGGAAATTCAGTTTGCATCATGTGAACACTGCAATTTATAATGTTCATAGGCTAGCATGCAATGAGCTAGGGCATGAAGTTTCCTTTTTATCACAAAAGGGCATGAAGTTACATGTGCATTGAAAGATGTCAATATAATTTTCACAGAGAAAAAGACATCTATATAAAAAAACATATTTCGGCACACATTCTTTCTTTTTTTTGGTTGCTGACCTTGAATAATAATAATGAGTTGTACTCTGAAAATGCTAAATGAAGGATGAGCTTCATGGAGCCCTTCTAAAAAAATATTTTGAAGTTTCGAAAAAATCTAAAAGAAATCACACGCGTTCATACAAATGTATGTTACATGTGTGTAAAATTTGAAGATGATATATATTATGGTGAGAGCTACACAAAAAAGGCAAAATCATGATTATAAAAATGGTGAACAATATAAGGATTGTTCACTATTATAAAAATGCACGAATTATCATGTCAAAATTCCCTACTCGATCCTCGCAAAAAAATCCCTACTCGATGTATTTATCTCAGTCTTGTCAAAGCCCTATCATTATGCTATACGTAGTCTGGCCAATGGCAAGTGTGAAAGATCGTGGATGTCGCCTAGAGGGGGGGTGAATAGGCGTTTTAAAATAATTACGGTAGAGGCTCGAACAAATGCGGAATAAACCTAGCGGTTAATTTGTCAAGCACAAAACCTACAACAACTAGGCTCACCTATGTGCACCAACAACTTATGCTAAGCAAGATAAGCAACAATGTGATAGCAAGATATATGACAAAGAACAATATGGCTATCACAAAGTAAAGTGCATAAGTAAAGGGTTGGGTAAGAGATAACCGAGGCACGAGGAGACGATGATGTATCCCAAGTTCACACCCTTGCGGATGCTAATCTCCGTTTGGAGCGGTGTGGAGGCACAATGCTCCCAAGAAGCCACTAGGGCCACAGTAATCTCCTCACGCCCTCGCACAATGCAAGATGCCGTGATTCCACTAAGTGACCCTTGAGGCGGTCACGAACCCATACAAATGGCGACCCTTGGGGCGGTCACCGAACCCAGTACACTTTGGCAACCCTTGGGGCGGTCACGGTACCCGTCAAAATGCTCAGGCGATCTCCACAACCTAATTGGAGACCCGGCGCTTGCCGGAGCTTTACACCACAATGATTGAGCTCTGAACACCACCAACCGACTAGGGGGCCCAAGCACCCCAGATAAACAAGCTCAAGGGCACCAAGCACCCAAGAGTAATAAGCTTCTCAACTTGTAACTTCCACGTATCACGTGGAGAACTCAAACCGATGCACCAAATGCAATGGCAAGGGCACACGGAGTGCCAAGTCCTTCTCTCTCAAATCCCATCGAAGCAACTAAAGCTAGGGAGGAAAATGAGAGGAAGAACAAGAAGGAGAACACCAAGAACTCCAAGCACTAGATCCAGGGGTCCCCTCACATAGAGGAGAAAGTGATTGGTGGAAATGTGGATCTAGATCTCCTCTCTTTTTCCTCAAAACTAGCAAGAATCCATGGAGGGATTGAGAGTTAGCAAGCTCGAAGAAGGTCAACAATGGGGAAGAACACGAGCTCAAAGGATAAGGTTCAATGGGAAGAAGACCCTTTTATAGGTGGGGAAA
Source organism: Aegilops speltoides (assembly GCA_021437245.1). Classification (NCBI taxonomy): domain Eukaryota; kingdom Viridiplantae; phylum Streptophyta; class Magnoliopsida; order Poales; family Poaceae; genus Aegilops; species Aegilops speltoides. The sequence continues at coordinate 55,664,512 of CM038144.1, read as the reverse complement.
AATCCAACCGTTATGCTCACAGCCAGATCGGCGGTAGTACCGCTTGACATCACGGTACTACCGCTAGGGTAGCAGTACTACTGCTAAGGGTAGCAGTACTACTGCTTGCTGAAGCGTACTAAAAATTACATCCGTGCCTACCACCGCTGGACTTGTGACGAGATTTTGGTCCCGAGCGGAAGTAGCCACGGAAGTAGCCGCGGTAGTACTGCTCCTAGCGGTAGTACCACTCCCAAGGGCGGTAGTAAAAAATTACTTCCGCTCCTACCCGCGGTAGTACCGCTGCAGCCTTTTCAGAACACCAAAACTACCACAACTTCTTCATTCGGACTCCGAATTCGACGAAACCAAGTTTGTTGGAAAGCTAGCGACAAGGGCTAACACAATCTTGATAGAAATACCAATAATAAGCAAATGATAAAAGTCCCAAAAGAAAATAGTGAGAACCCTTCCTCGGATAAGACCGGTAAAACCTCCAATACCGAAAACATCATAGAAGACGCATGCAAACTCCGTTTTCGATGAACTCAAGCTTGTCATCAAGATGACCATAAGCTCTAAGACTCACAAAGAGAACCAAACAAGAACCAAGAAACATGATGCAAGGATGCAATGGTTTGAGCTCTCGAAGAACGATACGATCAAGCTACTCACTTGAGAGCCCCCCTTGATAGTACGGCTATCGATCCTATAACCCGGTCTCCCAACTACCACCATGAGACCGGTAAAATAGAAAACCTATCAAGGGCAAACCTTTGCCTTGCACATGATCCACTTGAGCTAGATGATGACGATCTTGACTCCCTCAAGTTGGACCACCTTTCTTGATTGCGTTGGCTCGATGAAGACTAGATGATTGCTCCCCCATAGTCCACTATGGGTGAGCCACTCTTCGACACATCTTCACAAGTCCATTGACACCACAATGGATGGCAAGATCCAAGCACTTGATCTCTTCGTGATGCTCCACTTGAACTTGCACACGGCAATTTTGATGATGATCACCACTTGATGCCTTTCCATGGGTTGTATGATATCTTCCTCTTGACGCAAGCCCATGGACATGTACCTAACCCCACATAGAACTCTCACATAGACCATGGGTTAGTACACAAAGTGCAATGGACAATGCTTACCGTACCATGGGATCACTTGATCCCCCTCGGTACATCTTTTACGCTTTGTGAGTTGATCAACTTGATTCACTCTTGACTTAGTCTTGATCAACCTTGAATCTTGCCAACTCTCTTAGTTTGGATGATGTCTTGAAGGTAGACATGAATGATCACACAATCTTTTTCTTCAAGACATGCTTGCAATAAGCTCAACACTCACATGACCAATCTTGGGATAATTCCTTAATAGCACGGTGGTCATCACAAACTCTCCTTGAAACCAACAAATGGACTCCAAGAAAAGCCTATGGACAAACCCTTCAAATGTAACTCAAGGCAACCATTAGTCCATAGAGATTGTCATCAATTACCAAAACCAAACATGGGGGCACCGCATGTTCTTTCAAAGTGGACTACTACAGTTAATGGAAGTCCCTTAGAGCATTACTAGTAGAACCCTCAAACCCTCAAATCTAAAAAGCACTTTTAAGGGTTGAGTTGTGCCACTTTTTGGCACTTTTAAGGGTTGAAAAACAGTGGCAAATACTAGAACCCTCAAACCCAACCCGTAAACTGCTTTAAGGATTGGATTTGAGGGTTCTAGTCTTTGCCTCAATCCCAACCTTTAAAACTATCATTTGACATCTCACAATTCATGACAACAAGAACACAATCGACTTCCAAACAAACTATCAAATGACAATCATTGATGCATGGTTTAATAGTTTACATCACAAAATCATCATCTTCCTCCTCTCATCGGCACCATCACCAAAAGTTGCACCTCGGCGCCATCTCCTAGACCACAAGCGGGCTCCATCAAGCATCTCTATCGCGACCGATGGAGTCGTACACACCGCCATCACCACAACTACTCATCTGAGTGTCACCTCGAAAAGTAGAGGACCCAACACGAAACATCCTCTTCCTCTCCGCGATGTCCTCCTTGTAGTCCTTCCACCATTGCAATTGGTCTTGATCCATGTCCTTCTTGGACATCATCATGTGCTCTTTCTCCTCCACCATGAGTTCTTTCCATACCTTTGCCTCTTTGAGCTTGATCATCCTCTCCTCCAACTCGGCCTTGCGCTTTGCTTCTTCACGCTTTGCTTCAACTTGTGCAAGCTTGACCTCTTTCTTCTTCTCGGTGATAAGAAGCTTCGTCTCCAATGTCTTCGTTGTCAATTCCTCTCTTGCCTTCATCATGTGGTCCATCTTCTCCCTTAGGCTTGACGCCTCTTCTTCCATCTTCACCCTTAGCTTGCCCTTCTTGTTTCCCTCGGGCTTGCCCACGTTCCTCTCCTCCTCATCTTCACTATCATCCATCCTTAGCATTGCCGACTTCTTGGGTGCGGTCTCTTGATCCGTCAACTTCCACTTGTCAAAGGTTTGAAGAATTGACCAAACATGCTTAAATGGGAACGCCTTGCCCTTGGAAGCGGCCATCTCCTTGTACCTCATGCCGGCAATTGTCTCCTATCAACCACACATAAATCACATAAGAACCCACCAATAGCATAGTGCACACATAATCAAAATAGTGAAGAAATATGTACTCACATAGTCACTCTCCACGGTTCCACTAGGTGGTGCATCTATCACTTGGTCCATGGCCGCACTCCAACGAGAACAAGCGGGCTTGATCAATTCCCACCGGCCTTGAAGCGACCGGAAAGAGTGATGGATGAACCCACTATTCTTTGGCTTGATCTTACAATAGACGTCCTCGATCCTTTGCCAATACCGTTTATCGGTTTGATCGGTGCCGGTGGTTGCATCCATTCCCACACTTGCCCAAGCACGAACCAAGAGGACATCTTCCGCCTCGGTGTAGTTTGTCGACCGCGCGTGTGGGCGGGAAGCGGCGGTGAATGCCTCCTCCCCTATCTCGGCCACCTCCTCCTCGTCATCCCCCACCTCCTCCTCATCTTCCTCCTTCTCCTCCAAGTCGTCACCAACCCTAAAGGGGTCTAGAGGCGGAGCTCCGAGGTCCACCTCCGCGTTTTGGAGGAGGTCCATGAACGAGGATGGGTTTGCCATTTCCTCGAACACCTCGTGCGCGGCGGGAGGAGGTTGGGCGACGGCGGCCGCCGCCGGCTTCTTCCGCGGCTTCGAGGCCGCCCCTCGCTGCCCAAGGAGGCCGCCACCGCTCTTCTTGATAGCCGGGCGGGGCGGGCGGGGCGGCGCGGGCGAAGTGGGCGGTGGTGGCGGGGCGGCGCCGGGCGGGGCGACAGAGCTGGTCGCGAGCCCGCCCGCCGCCGCTGGCCTCGACGTGGTCGCCGCCACCACGCCGGCGACGGCGGCTAAGGGCGGGCGGGCGGGCGGCGCAAGCGGCGACGCAAGGCCGACGCGGCGGGACGGGCGGGCGGAGCGGCGGGCCGTGGCGGGCGGGCGCCTGGCGGAGTGGCCTTCCATGGCGGCGACGAGGAGGAGGGCGGGGACGGCGGGAGGGAGGCGGTTGCCTCTCCAGCGAACGAGGAGGCAGGACGAAGAGGAGTGCGGGTTGGGGCAGATTTCCCCTCAACCCCTAGTTCTACAGATTGAAATCGGTTTGAGGTTGGACCTCTAAATTTTTTTACGGGTTTGAGGGTTTAGAGGTTCTAGTCTACGGCGTTTTTCCGGCGAAAACTGTAAAAAAGCGGTTATTTTTGAGGGTTTGAGGGTCTGAGGGCACTACTAGTAATGCTCTTACCATGTATAGCCATATATGAAGGTACCCCGCAAAGAGAGATTCTTCTGATGTTCTATTTTTGTGTTAAACTCAAAGGGAAAAACAATGTAAACCAGTCAGCCAAGCCCAATAGCTGAACTTCTGATATTTCTAACTTCTTGATTATCCTGGAAAAAGAATGATTTGGCTTGCATGCAGTGAAACCGTGTTTTACCAGTCCAATGCTAGAATACTTATCCTACTAGTTGACCTTGGAGATGGTAGCAGCCTACTATGGCAATCTATCATTTGAAGCGCAGATGAGATGAGTATTTCTCAAGTCGTACTATCATGCAAAGGAATCTTCCTGGAACTAGCTAGATTTCCGGGGGGTCATGTGGATCTGTCTGTCTGGCACAGATCTCTCTGCATTTTCTATGCACATATGCCCCATACCATTGTGGTGCATCTGATGCTTATTCTCCAAGAACGGAACATACTTTGGTGCTTAATAATCACACTCTATTGCCTGCATTTAGACTAGGAACCCCGTGCAAATGCAATGTTTTTGTTGCCATTCCAACACTGAATTTAGCCGCACTGCCGGAAAGGAAATCCAAGAACCTTTTCAGGCCAGTTTACAGGCGCAGCAATATACACGAGGAGATCACACTCCGCTAAGGCAATGTTCGGTTAAACCTGTCCTGGAGAGGATTGGGGAGGTTTGGACGGGATTGACGTGGATTTTAGCTTATTAGGGATTGAATCCTCCCCAATCCACTTCAATCCTCTTCAAAATTCATGCAACCGAACAAGCCCTAAGAGTTCAACGCTATCCTGTTTCAGAGAAGTTTCTGAGGGCATAGGTTCTCCACGTACTTACAGTAGAAACAAGGGTCCGTAACAAATTTCCAATGATAATAATACTCTTAACTACTCGATGAACCTGGGAGGTTGGACACAACAGACAGCCCACCTGCACAGATAGAAAATGAAAATAAAAGGAAATGGCAGCAGAGAGAGGTTGCACATCATCTTGACCAATTTTTCAGTTCGAATCGCTCCGTCAGATCAGTGGAACGAACTGCGGTGAATGTATTCGCCTTCGTAGCCCAATCACAAAAAGTATAAGACTGTAAGCCGAACTGTGTTCTACCTTCTCGGTGCACAGGGAGCACATCCCGTATGCTATGCTAAGATAAAAAAACAAGTAACACTGCAGCTAATTGTTTCATTCCATTTCGATTTTGTATACAACTGAGTACCTGCCTGTCATGTCTGAATCTCCTTTGACGGTCTTGCAGAATGCAATTTTTGAGCTTCGCAGCAGCATATGCAAAAAAATCTCGGTATAACTTGATTGAGGATCTCTCGTATCACAGCATGCTAATCTCTTATAACTTCCTTGGTCTACTTCAGGATTCTCCAGCTATTCTCTAAAAAAAACTTGCCATGCCATGGACATAATAATAAGAATCATGTTTCCTCTGGCTCTGGCTCTCGCTCTGGCTCTGCCTCTGCTTCTACCACTGCTTCTGGCTCTGCCTCCGCCTTGGCCTCTGCCTCTGCGTGTGGCTCTGGCATTGGGATCCTCTCAAAGCAGGCAAGAAACTCTGTGTTCCCTTCTGCGCCTTTCAGCGGAGACTCGATCCAGCCCCCATTGCGAAATCCAAACTGCTCAACGCCTGAAATTATCCTATCTAACACCTGTAATGCATCGATTGAATAGGTTGGTCTACTTCAGGTAAAAGGAAACAACAAACAAACACTACACGCATGGGATCCTTTCTCAGGATAGTACAATATTCCAAGGTGAAGTTTTCCTTAAGTGTACTATTTGCTAGTGGGTTTCAAGGGGAAAACATCGTAATCAAGCAGAAGATTTGTGGTAGCCTTGGTCAAGGGGAAATAACAAAAAGGAATGACAAATAATCCATGAAAAGCTCAATGCGAAATAGGATACGCAACAGAAGTAAAAAAGAAAGACAAATATCAATTTCTTACCTCCTTATGAACCAGAGGGTCTCGAACAATCCCACCTTTTCCTACCTTAAAAGGATAAAAACGGATACAGTGGCTTGTGCATCAGTATTATTGTACTTTTCCATATGATGATCAACTGAAAGTTATTAAGAAAACTAAGAGGAAACTTGTTTTATACCTGAGATCTACGAGCTTCAAACTGAGGTTTGATAAGTGTTATCAATGTTGAGTCTGTCTTCATTACTTTGACCACTGCAGGCATAACCTAGATTCCACAGATAGTATAACTAAATACTGGACAACATGTATGCTATAGTAATTTCTTTAAGCTGGCAGTGAAGGCCCTTGCGCATGCAAAATATTGGAGAGCATGAAAAACAGAAGCACAATACCGGAGGATGTAAAAACGGCACAAAAAGAATTGCAAAGGGGTGTACACCTCGTTATTACCAGTTTACAACAGAACCGCGTCATTTTCTTCCTAATGTATGCATTTTACTATTTTGATCAGTGAAGCTGAACTAGTATCCCTAAATGCAAACTAAAACCTTATAGCTACAATGCATAAACCAATGCAATCAAGCTGGTCCTCTCAGTTGATTGGGTTGCGTCACATGAACTTGATTTTACAGCATGCTGATTTACATCACACTAACCATGTGGAGAAAGCATATCAAAAGGTAATCTCATGCATAGAAGCACAATTAAGGAACAGAGCAACAAATCAGAAACAGCCTAGCGCACTCCTTCATTAACTGTAGTGAATTACGAGCATACAATAAGGCCACTATAAATGTATCACACCACACTATAGTGCACAGCAAATCATACCACAAGAATAGAGATGAATGATAGGTCCAGCGTCACCAGGTCAACCAGTTGTGGCAGCTTAGAAAGATGTCTCAAGTTTGTACGTTCAATTACTGAGACATGTTCATGCACACGAATCTTTTCAGCCACCTGAAAATAAGTAGAGCATATTGAGATTTAAATAGTTATGCTGCTCCAACAGGTAGCAACCACATTCAGCTGACAAAATAAAGGAGAGGAGCTGGATAAAAAATAGGAGAGACAATGTAACCTGTCCATAGCCAACATCAACACCGTACACATGTGATGCCCCATGCTGAAGTAAACAGTCGGTAAAACCACCTGTAGACAGCCCTGAATCAAGGGCTATCTTTCCATCACAGTCAACTCCAAATTCTTTGATAGCTGCCTCAAGCTTATGCCCAGCCCTGAATTAGGTCACAACAAACGATACGATTATGAACCTGATGCTGCTATTACATTTTTATAGGATAATGAACCTAAATATAAAGCTAATTATTTAGAGCATCACCTACATACATATTTCGGGATTTCAGCCTTGATTTCTATGACTGACTTATCAGATACTTGTGTTCCAGCTTTGTTCACGACCCTTCCGTTTACATGGACCTTACCTATAGCATTCACAAGGTTGAGTATATAAGGTTCAAAGGTCACATCTGAAAGGGTAAGTGTCTAAATAATTCCAGAAATTGCTTGCACATATCAAATGTGGCAGTAGCATGAGAAGCACATACAAGTATACAACCTAATGCAATAGGGTAGTTCAACTGCCGCGAATTTGAACTTTCGCCCAACCAATTCAACAAAACCTATATTAACACACTAGAGGCGATACCAATGTAGACATGCAGGAGAAATACAACTAGATGGCTAATAAGGCGTAGTTTTTACTAGCAGAAGGAATAAGGAAGCCCTAGTTGGCTCCAATTAAGGGATATAACCCCTGTCATCTTAAAGTTAGGAATAGTACCATTCAAATTAGGAAGTTGTTAGTTAGAGATAAGGTATCCTTAGCCTGGGCCTTAAGCCAATTAGAGATAAGATATTTGGTTTGTTGGTCCTCTGTAAAGAACCATGCTGCTAACTGTCCAGAGGGATGAGATTCAAAGTCATTGCGACAACATGCTATGCAAAGCATGAAACACCATAGCAACTCGGAGCTTTACTCGGTCCATATTGTCAAGAAGCAACAATGAGTCATGGACATCCGTATTTATGTAGCACTCAACGACAGAATTGTCAAGGACAACATCCCGATCCCCATGGGGGACGAGCTCCTTGATGAGTTTAATGGCCACAGGTATAATCCCGTTCATACACACCTGCCGGACATCAAGAAGACAGTGTTTCAGGTGCATCATGGCTATTTCACGTTTTTTTTCTTGAGCATGCTGTTCGGCTTGAACCAACACGCAAGCCTCCTGTGACGTTTTTTTTTCTTGTTCATGCCGTTCGGCTTGAACCCAAACGCAAGCCTCCTGTGCACCAGTGATGTTGCAACTCACCATTTAGACCGGTGCACAAACAAGTCAAATCTACCTTCGTTTCAGAAGTACACCTTTTCTTTCGGTGTTTGCTAATCTAGTTTCACCAATAAATGAGCAAGAGTAGCCATTCACAAGGGCCAGGCTCATTCTTTCCAGATTTCGCTCAGCATGAGAAGCTAATAGCATGCCATATGTTTCGGTTTATATGGCATGCTCTGAGTTTGCTTCTTGAAGCATAGGTTATTAAAACGCAAAGTACCCAATTAATTTATGCAAGTATGTAAGTGTAGGTTATGAAGATTCAAATGCACAATAAAATTGTGTGGGAAAACTAACCCTGAAGAATCCATGACTGGATGTACGTTCTACTGTATTGTTGATACCTCTCAAGGCACGCCTCATCCAATCGCTTTTTCCTGAGTGAGAAGAACAAAAAATATATAGTAGTTGGACAATATATTACAAAGTGATTGAAGATCGTTATCCTACCGACACCCTTTTTGTACCATAACTGTATCCCTCTTATATATGAATAAACTGAGATAACCATCACATCAATAAGAGGCGAAAATGAAGTTGCCAGGTAATAAAAGACACAAGAAGTACCTAGAGGCTGAAACTGTCCTATCTTGTCGTATTACTACATAACCACCTTGCAATCTAGTATCAAAATGTTGCTGCAATGGCATGCTTATTATTGATGTTCCGAATATACTAGCATCACAATCAATCAGCCTAGACAAGTACAGAGATAAGGAACATGAATGAGGCATACACTACACACCATATCATCGCCATTAATCTACAAGGCACTAGCAGTTGTTCCGTAGCACGGAAATGAGAAATCTGAAAAGAAAAGAGGAAAAGGATAGAAAAGCTGGAAGCTTACTTCTTGGGGGGCTGGATTTTCTGGGATTTAACGGCCGCAAAGTCCCTGGACGGAGAGCAGCAGGTCGGCCGGACTCCAACCAGCCTAACTGTGGAAGAAAAGAGTACCACCTGGTTGATTAAACGATGGAACGATACACCTGGTTCCACCAGAAGAAACACTTGTAACAACTCGGTGATATTTCAGGGATGGGTGCTCCAGTTTCATGGATACAGAGAAACTGGAGAATGGAGAAAGGGGATGTGGGGAAGGCAGCAAAACAAAAGATTGCGGCGGCGGAGCTCTGGTCTTCTATGCAAAACGAAAGAAGAAAAGGATAGAGAAGAAGATTTAGGAGGGGAAGCTCTTACGCTGGTGGAGCCGCAGCCGGCAAGCCATCATCGCCGCCTCCTCCTTCTCGACGGCAGGCCCTGATCTCGGACTCTGCGGCCGCGCCGGCGACTGGGACTGAGAGAGAGATGCAAAGCGCCAAGCCGCCGAGACCGAAGGACTGGAGAGAGGGGGATAGGGTTTGATACTGGCTGGTGGGGCCCGCGTGGCAGCGGGACGGCGAAGCGCACGCTCGTATTGACGCCACGGCGCGTCGGCTGCAGTCATCGCGGCAGCGCTGGCGCACGTACGGTAGGGCCGGCCGTCCGCACCCGCAAAATTTTGTGCAAATTTGCGTGAGAAAACGGACAGATTTGATCTCTGAAACTCAGCACAGAATGAACCGGATCTGAAAATATTTTCACAGAATGACCTTTTCTTCATGACGCCTGAACCTGAAATGTCGTGCCAGATAGCATTGACGCCCTTTGTGAGGTAGCCGCCGCGGCATCAAGCATGACGCCTCAGGCCAGGAGCATGGCGCCCCAGCCCGGGGCGTCGTGTCAAAGGGTCATTTTGTGAATTTTGTGCGGATTCGATTTATTTTTTGCTGAAGTTTTAGAAAAGGGTCAAAATTGTCCATTTCACCAAACTTGTTGGGTACCTGATGCAAATCATTGTACAATTTTCTGCACATCATCACAGGACGAACCCCAGCTCTTTTTTTTCTTTTTTGCGAGTAGGATGAACCCCAACTCAATAAAAAAAATCACAGGACAAACCCTTTCATTTTATATGGAACTGAACTGGGTAGGAGCAAACTTCAGGTTTCTTTCAGAAATGAAACCAGTGGGAGAAACCTCAAGGCGCCTCAGGACCTCCGGCTCCCGGATCCCAGTGCATGTCTGTCAAGAGAACAAACCATGATGTGTGGGTGTGTTCTTCCAAGAACCTCAGGTCGCAGATACTGAATTTTAGAGAAACAAGTTTATCAAGGACTGTGATGTTCTTCCAAGAATATCAGAATATCAGAACACCGTAAACTCCGGATTACTGCTTTCTGATGCGTACTTGTTCAGAAGAATTACATGTCGAATGCCACCCAGCCAGTGGCTGCTGCCATACTCATGTTACTCTGAACTGTGAGCTCACTGGGTTCAAAAATGAACCAGGAGTGATTATATTCCAGAAACAAATGTTCATCTGCCAACAATAATATTTACATGCGCTGCCGGAAAAAGATAAAGATGAACTCATATCTCGAAAATAAGTATACAAGGCTGGGAGGGGCAAACACAAGATCCCAAAATCATGTGCTTCCTCCTGACATAAACTAACTAGTAGTACACAACATCTGAACAAGGATATAACCCTTTAACCTCATGTTTCAAACAAGCCATTCTTGTACAAGAGAGTCCAATCCGAGTCATCGGACGAGACGAGCTCGAATCCTTCTGCTCTCATAGACTCTGCCACTTGAACAGGGCTTGGAGTGGCCTTACTACTGTCATAATTTAATCCACCACCACTGCAACCAAACTCGACCGACCCGAACCCAGATTGCTTGCTATCCTCCTGTAGGCAACAGGCGCTACCTGGCTGCAAAGCTGTATCAGGCAACGCCTCGACATTGCCCGGGATAAGTGGTCCATCTTCATCATCAGATAACCATTGGCAGCAATCCAAGTCACCCATATCAAATATTCTGCTAACTAGCCCTTCTCGCCAAGATATCCGAGCCTCGGTTGATGCCGGCTTCCGGGAACTTGCCTCCTTCCCCTTCAATTCTGTGTCACAAGGAGATCTCTTGAAAGAGCTCAGGTCTATGGATTCCAGAGGTGTCGAAGCACCAGCAAACTGGAAGCTGAGCTCAGGCAATGTAGCAGGCAGGGCGCCATCTTCATCATTTTGATCATAATCAGCATCCCCAGGCCTTGGGGACAAACTCATCATCTCGAGGCACTCTACCACTGGATCCATCCTCGTTAGTGGGCGACTGCTAACCCTCGCTAACCCTGAACACTTGCCTGTGCTGCCATTTTCAGACCATGACTCGCCAGAGATCCGTGTCGGATCTGTTGCCGAATCGTAGCCATAGCTGCTGCCCAGTCCTCGCTGGGCACACAAGGAGCTTAGCCTAGAGGAATGCGATGATGCCCTCTTCACAATAAGCGAGAAGGGGCTAATGCTGTCGCCAGTGCTCGGCGTCCTCTGCACCGGAAGGAACCCGGACGATGGTGTCGTTTCGGACAATTCCGACGCTGGCGTGTCAAAATCCAGCAGACCTCCAAGGACCGGCGACCCCAGCAGCCCCGTGCAGTCCGGGGAGAGTTGCCAGAATGGGTCCTCCGATGAGCATCTGGGCAGGAAGATCTCTTCGTCGAACAAACATGCCGCACCTTCATCGCGTGGAGATGACAGCCAGATAACTGACGCCTCATTTCCGCATTTCGTCAAACACGTACCGGCCTCGCCCGATGGCGAGGACAGCCAGTGGATCGACGCCCGGGACGGCTCACAGTCGAGCTCCTCGCTGGTGCCCTCGCCGGCGATGTCAAGGATGCCCCTCGCCCGGCATTTGCGCCGGTCGCGGACGCCTGGCACGACGTGGTGCCCGGCCGCGAAGCACGCCGGCGTCGCGGCGCCGCCGGCCAGCACCTCAGGCGAGATCGACGCGTGGATCGGGGGCGTCGCTCCAGAGGACGGGTTGGACCCCGCGTCCGCCTTCCTCTCCGGCGTCAGGGCCTCGAGGTGCTCCTGCTGCTGCTGCCTCCTCGCCAGCCCCTGCTGCTTCTTCTCCGGCTCCACCCTCCTGATCCGACAACCGATCGGCTCGTCCCTCCGTCTTCTGGGTTCACGATCCGGCCCCTGCTCCGCCTTGGCCCTCGGCTCTTGATCCGGCAGACGGCCAGCGCCCGCCACGCGCCTCTTGGCCTCCGCGCGGGGCATCGGGCCGGACGCGGGGGTCCTCGGGGTGGACGCGCACCGCGGCTTGGAGCCCGAGGCGGAGGAGAGGAGGAAGCGGAAGCATCCGGCCCGCGCGGCGGAGGCGTCCCCGGAGTTGAGGTCCGACAGGGGGCTGCGGCGGCGCTGCGCCGCGGCGCCGGGGTTCTTGGGCCTGGGCGCGGTGGCCGGGGAAGGGGTGGGCGAAGGGGATGCCCTCCTCGGCTGGGACGTGGAGGAGGGTGTCTTGGAGGATGGCCTCGGCATGGCGGCGACGGCAGTGGGCAGGGCGCGCGGCGGCGAGGGAGGATGGAATGTGGCTAATGGGGCGACGTCATTGGGGTTTGGACAGGAGGAGAGAGCCGTTGGGGAGAGGGGTGTCGAGATCTGCGCCCGTAAACTGAGCCCTCGAACCATTCAATTTGCTGCAACGGTGATTGGGCCGATGACGACGCATTGATTATTTTTTGATTATTTGTAGTAGTAAATTATTGTTGTACTATGTTTTATTCTCACACTAATACTGTACTATACTCCAAGAGATCGCATGATTTATCTACGAGTATTTAATAGTATATACTTCCTCCATAAAGAAATGTATGATCCAAAAGATCACTAATATATAGTGATCTAAAAAAAAATCCCATACTCCTATTTCTTTACGGATGTGTACTTATGTACTCCTACATTATATTGCTTTCAAACAATATCAACATCTACTATGCTAAAGTTAATACAACATGAAAATTAAATTTGACGCATCTAATGATATTGATTCTGTATTGGGAATGTTGATGTTTTTCTCCACCTTTATGAAGTTTGACTTCAGACAAATCTCATATGCGAAGTAAAAAAGACCAAAGAGAGTATCTAACATCACATGCCACTCCAATGATGTACTCCATTCACCGCATCACCAACAATTTGAAAATAAATTTAATTATGATTAATCTTGCAAATAACATTAATTGTATTAATTACGTTTAATTTCATAATGGCGAGGTATCAACTCACACAAGTACCATGAAGCAAGTCATTTTTTGGCAAGAAAAATTCTGATATATTCATCATGTCATGGCAGTAAAAGAATACATAATAATAAAAATTACATCCATATCCTTAGACCACCTACTGTATATTGACTTTCGCAATCATACAACTAAGTAAATTTAATCTGACAACTAAGTAACTAATAACCCAATGAGTAACAGAAATCTAAGTACCAACAAAAACAAAAGTTGTAGAAACATACCGACGTGGAATCTAGTCTAAAAGATGTTGCCATGAGAAAGTTAAAGGTGAAAGAGGCGCTTTAGGAGATAAAACCTTTTAAATTCAAATTTAAGATCTTTGTTGATATCAAGGCGCAAAAAGAAGAAGAAAAAAATCTTTGTTGATATCATGTTTATGTGCATCGTTGCATGCAAGATAGAAGAGGAAGTTGCTAACGGAAAGGTAACAATGTGCCACTTCTAATCCCATCGAAAGTAAAATGGTAATATTACCAGGGGAACAGTCGCCAGGAACACCCCTCAGCGACCCCTCTAGCTGCCACACGATCATGATCTGATGGTGACAGTTTTAAATGAAAAATGCACTAAAATAAACAAAATGTCATGCTTTTAGCAAAACTACCATCCCGAGAAACACTAAAACTGCCATCTAGGCGGTTTGCAAATGCCATCCCTAGCTGGTGAACGGTTGCCAGCTAAGGGATCCAAGCAAAACTGGGTTGTCTTGTTCTGATTACAATGAGGTAACGCACGACGCTGCTCAATGCCACAATAGCTACTTGTAATTCGCCTGAAAATAGTTTTTGGGTTAGTCGATTTTGGAAGGAAGGAAGATGCCGATGGGGAGAAGGACGAAGCAGTCATCGGCTCGCCGGAGAAGCCCTCTAGTCTATCTTAGGGTGGCAGACGACCTCACTATCTATTTAGGGTGGCAAGTGACCCATTATCTATCTTAGGGGTGTTGGCGGTAGGGTGCATGTTCGTCGAAAAAATGGTTTATGGATGGGTTAGAGGGATGGTCCAGGGCAGCTGCGGCACGGCCATGGGCGGCGGTTGGGGCGAGGGCAAGGCTCACGGAGAATCGACTAACCCAAACTGGATTTTCAGTCACCTGACATCTAGCCAATCCCGTTCTATGCTAGCTCGTCGCGTGCTAGTGAAGCCCTTAACGAAAAGTTCCAAATGAATTGTACAATTATTTGTTAGAATTGTGATCAAGGAAATATTTTCTATCTCTTCTCTTTGCGACACTCTTCTGAATCAATCTGATGAATAGTGTCCCCGAACAAAAATAGTGTGTTTCTCATACCTTTTTCTATCATATCGAATGAAAACTTTATGCAGGCTTGACGTTATCGCCATCATGAACTTGACACATACTCCCTCCGTTCGGAATTACTCGTCCAAAAATGAGTGTATCTAGATGTATTTTAATTGTAGATACATCCATTTTTGTGACAAGTAATTCCGAACGGAGAGGGTACAGAACAAGAAACTTGCCAATCTTCAACAGGACATATAAACCAGGCGTCATTTTATAATTTACTTGCAAAAATATTTGCGAACCACCATGAGTCTCACTCAGCTGAGCGACGGAGTATAAACGCGCACTACATAAAACATCAGCATCTTTTATCATGTTCCTTTTATTTTTCTTTACCTTTTCTGTGCCCAAAAGAGCTTTTACTGCTACAATCTTACAGTCAAAGAGGCAAAAAGGAGCAAAAAAATAGGAGTTACAAAATGGTGGCCACAATCACTCCGAAACCACTGCGCTACCGGTTTTAAAGTACACACAGCACGCGCAAAACCATATTATGGTCTGTAAATCAGAAAGCACACTCAAAAGACAAGACTTCTAAAAGACAGTCTCTCGCCATCTCTCTATCAACATGGCAATCAGCAGCACAAGCTGTGTCTCGTCTCTCCTGTGGCACGAATCAAGTTCAAGGTTCACTAGTCGATATGCTGGGCGTCGATGTTTGCGGCATTCCTCTGCCCATTGAGAACCCACGGGTGCCGTCTGGCATACGCGGCCCTGGAAGCTGCTTGTTCGCTCCCGCGGGAGGCGATGACTGTGTCTGCTGCTGCTCGGCCTTCACTGGGTGGCTGGAAGGAGGGGTTCCGACAGGATGGGCGCCACTCCGATTGTTGTTACCTTGATTGTTGCTGTTTTGGTAGTGCTGCTGCTGCTGCGGATGGTTGTTATGGTGGTATTGGTTGTTGTTATGGTTGTTATGGTAGCCACGCCCTCTGCCTCTACCTCCACGCCCTCGGCCTCTGCCACGCCCGCGGCCTGTATCTCCAGTGCTCTCCTCGGACTGTACAAAATCAATTGCTTTCAGGTCTATGGAGGAAAGTCCCTTCAAACAAGCTTGGAGGTACATAAACAGACACAATCAATTGAATCTCAAAACATTCAGATGACAACTCAAAGAAAAACAGGTAACCTTGCAGTGATGTACTGTTGAAACTACAGGGCGAGTACCAAGTTAAAATATTCTTCTGGTATTAGTTGGTTGACAGCAAACACACACACTGCTCTTCCAAACTGGGCCTATATTTGGACAAATGTTGGCAATGGTACTTTTTAAATTCTTTCTATGGTGTGTTCAATAATGTTGGCAAAGGTGCACTCTGGTCAGGCTGGGGATTAATTTGCTTATAAAGTAAGAGAACGGTAGGAAAGAAAAACGTTGACTCAGGGGGGAAATCCCTCCTTTAACTGTCCGTTAGTTAGATAGAGATGAGACCTCTCTGCAGAAATACTGCAGATAACACCCCAGCGGAATACGCTCTGAGGTGGACTCGAACGCGGGTGGGGGAGACCACCACCGTGGGCTCAAGCCACTGAGCTACCGCTCAGTTCTCAGAGAATGGTAGAAACGAGGGTGCATATTATCAATGGTCTTAATGTCTTGTGAAGGAGAAAGAACAGTTAAGTGTGGTGCTTACCCAATAATATGCTGAACAGAGACAGAAGATAATGGGGCTAATCAAGATAAAATATCATGCTCACCTTTACTAAACAAGACTGAAAAAAATAATGTGTGTTCCGAAACGGCAGAAGGAATACTTACAACATGCTCTCCTATTGCATCTGACGGCTGAGATGTTTCTTCTGAATGTTTATCATTTGGTTGATCAGAAGTGGAAACATCCTCCTCACCATGTACATCTTCATGCCCACCCTTCTTACCTTTGCCTCCCTTAGCCTATAACACAAAACACATTATAATGTTTTAGGAAACAGTTTTTTGTATGCAACATGCAAACAAACAAAACAAAGGATTGTTGGCATATATTGAGCAAAGTTAAAAGAAAAGCACTATGCCTTAATTGTGCGCTTTCCCACCGCCTTGCGCTTTTCTGACCAAAGCGCAATTAAGCGCTGAGCGCTTTGCCATCGCCTAGAGCCTAGGTGCACTTAAGGAGGGCACCCCGTTTTTAACTATGATATTAAGCTACTTCTACAATACACAAACAAATTTTAAAAGCACTGTATCATATTTTAAGCTGCTATTGATGTAATCTTCAAATGATATATCAAATTTATGATTCTTCCTAATAGGTCAGAAGTGAAATACACAGGTCACTGTTTGAAGTTTGAACATACTGTATGGTGAAGGTTTGATTAAACAGGGAGGCGGACTACTTATGTTAAAAGATGCCTTGCTAACAGCAAAAGGTTCATGAATTTTTTTTAGAACAAGGTTCATGATTTTGATCCCAATGCATGTCAAATATTCATTTTTGTAAGTTACAGTTTCTAAAAGACAAATGCCTTTTGTTTTCATATTAAGTTATTAACAAGCTAAACTTATACATGTTAGAACACATCAATCTTGTAGAGTATATTAGTCGTAATTTTCTTGGAGGTGCATCCAACAAAGCTGGAGAAATTTTGTGGTCATACCTCATATGGACACGAATTATACCAAGTAAAAGTATAAAACATAGTTGCAACTTCAAGTAACGACAATCTTCAAAAGGCATGCCGAGCCAAAAAAAGATTGGCGATGCTAGTATTAATTCTTGTGTAACGGTTCAAGTCTAACGCATCCTCGAATTCACATCCATAACCTCAGAGGAGACTCAAATGCGGGTTTTTAACAGTAGAAAACTATACAATGGTGCAGTTTGGCTTGAATATGTCAAACTGGTGCTGGATGCCATTATGAAGTGAAGTAAATGCAACTAATGGTACTTCCATTATGGCAGACTTCATATTGATATGCCCGGAGGGTTCAAAAAGGATAGTGTTGAGCCACTACAGTATTTCCTTCCAAGGGAATTCGAACATTCTTTTCTCAGAGCAAATCTGGAATGCATATTTCTTATAGGGGGGCACTCAAACAAAAGATGCTCGAATAAAGAATTTTGTGTGTAGAAAGTCACCGAAACAGGGTGGAGGGGTGTAACAATGAGCATGACTGAAAATTCCATCACTTGAGTCAACTATATATCATTACTACCTCTGTCAGGGTTTATTAGTCCCCCTTGTATTTTGGGTTAAACTTTGACCTTTGATTTAACTAATAAAAAAATATGTTATGTACCACAAAAATAGTATCATCGGAAACCTCTTTCGAATATGAATCCACAATTTAAGTTTTGTGACATACAACGTATATTTTGTTAGTCAAAGCTACGGTCAAAATTAGGCACAAAAGACGAAGGAGGCCAATAAACCCGGACGGAGGCAGTATATGCCAAACATGCTTACTGCAGAAGCTTATACCTACTATTATGGAGTCCAGGTGACGCAACATGAATTATAAGCTTGTCGCGATTGAGACAGATTGCTAGGCTTTGGAGTTGCTGAGGAGAACAAGAATCATAAGGCAAGCATTTTGCTGATTCTCAAACAGATCCAACAGCTTGCCGCAGGTGGTGGTAGTGGGTAGTTATTTTGACATTGTTTTTGTGAGCCAAGGGGCGGGAGGATGTGGAAGTTCAGCCCTTGCCAAATTTGTTGCGCTGTTCACAACCAGACAGTGTCTGGCTGTCCAATGCTCTGAACTTTGTAACCCCTTGCAATGGTATGAATTATGATTGTAATTGCCAATCAATTAATATATATTTTTTGGCTCCTAAATGAATAAACGAGTATTTTTAAACACACTTTGACCTTGGATCCTAGTAAATGAATATACGTAAGGTGAGCTACAAGAACTAAGGAGAAAATATGCATTATTAATGCATCATTCCAAATGTAAACGGAGTCACATTTTGCAAAATGACAGGATTACGTGTATAAGAAATAAAGTTGTACAAATGCTTCATTCTTGTAGCCTCATCGCAACCTGATGATGGCAAGTACTTATCATCATGGGGTTTTGCTTAAGCAGTTAAGCACCAAAACTATCTCATGTCCAACTGATTAAACCCAATGGATGATTACCATGCAAGAATTCAACAACCGAACTCTAAGCCCGCTTCTCCAGTTCCTCTCATCATTAAGCACCACAATCTGTATTGGACGAAGTGATGTCACTGGTAATACGGGCAAGCAAGTAATTATGCTATTAAAGAGGTTATGTGAAGATACATACCGCTTTTTCAGCATCCTCAATAGTCTCATACTCAACAAAAGCGTGCAGCTGCCATCAGGGCAAAACTATTAGCTTGACATGCATCAATCAGCAAAAGGTGCACTAACACACATCAAGGCAATGGTGAAAACAAAGACTATGATAATAACATTTAACTGCAAAAATGCAATCATTCATTTAAACCAAGCTGCATATCATAAAATTATTGGTCAATCTGTTTAGGCATCTGAAGCCACACTGCATAACAGAGAGAGGATGTGTGCGACCGTCTGGTGGGGGAGGCAATGTACATGTATTAAGGGCCAGTTCTTTTTGTGGCTTGTTTGGGCTTCTAGAATAAGCTGCCCCCTAGCTAGCTTATTTTAGAAGCCTACTAGTCAAGTCTTTATTAGTAGGCTTCTAAAAAATGGTTGGGCTTCTAGAATAAGCTGGGTAGGGGGCAGCTTATTCCAGCTTATTCTAGAAGCTAGCAAAAGAACTGGCCCTAACTCTTCTATCTTATTGTATCATTGGTAATGAGAAAACGGCACATGACATTAAAACCTTTTATGGGGACATGGTGGCCTCTTATAAAGTACTTATCCAGCCGATCTTAAAATCTCAATTTTAATTGGATTATTTTATTGTATGGAGAGAGGCCACTTAACAGGCCTAGTCCATAACCCTCCCCCCCCCCCCCTCTCTCTCTCCGTTTTGAAATTTTTTTCATCTCATCCCTGATTTTTTCCACTGGTTTTCCCTAAAAACCACATCAACAGCCCCGCCTCTTATTGGCTTACCAAATAAAATTCTATTTTCTTTGGCAAGCCAATAGATGCTTACCAAATAAGAGTTTCCAAATAAAATCTTATATTTTTACACAATCGCACTGATATGGTACATAACTCACAGGCTAACCCACTAGAATAATTATGCCCCTGTTGCAACTCACGGGCAATTATCTAGTCTAATAATACCATGTAAATAATGCATCCACACATATCCACCCATACTTCACATCAAATGAACATATGTTGTACTGAAGTTGGTCCATTCAAGCTGTCCAAGGATACGGGGTTGAGGGAAGATTCAATTGACCAAAAATAGTTACCCATGCAACCATCACAAAACAACTGCCATTAAGAATATGATATTTGAGTGTTATAAACAGGAATAATAATTACCTTGTTGGCAAAAAGCATATCTAGTTTAGCAGATCTATTAGTAACTGGACCACTGCCATTTGGGGTCTGAGGATAGCATGTTCTGATTGTCTTTACACTGCAACATGGAAACAAGAATCAGCAGAGAAACATGTATCAGTTTTTTCAAGACAGAAAGAGAATAGCTGCACTTTTTGCTGATCTACAATAATTATTACCTGCCAACAGATGAGAAAATCTTCATAAGGTTCTGGTAACAATGATCATCTGGAAGATTTTCTGCAACAACAATTCGGGCCTACAAGACACAGCAAGTCTTCCTTATTACAGTCCAGCTATTTTATCCATAAAAGGAAACTAAAGCGTATGGTTATTGCATGTAATGTATAAAGACCTCATAATTACCTGTAGTTCCTCTAAATCTGATTCTGTAAATGGCTGTACACGCTTTACTCTGTTTCCATCTTCACTAACCACCTGCATGTATAACCAAACAATCATAAATGTAACTGCAGTCATAAGTAACATGCAGGGGAATGACAAGCAAACAGTAGTGGATGTGCTGCGATTGGTCATATTCTTATGACTTATGAAGTACCCTGTTGATGAATGAAATAATTTCAAAAATAATAAAAGTCTGTTCTGGGATCTGGCTACATTATACAACAGGATTATCATCGAACTTACAAGCTTTGATGAAGTTCGAAGAGCTGAAGCAAGCATGGAACTATTTTGCACCAGAGCCTTAATTTTCTTAAAGGAAGCAACAACTGACATTGGTACTGCATTGAGGGAGAATGTAAATCAGATACCAATTTATATTTGTTTGTCCAAGTATCAAAGGTGGTGATTTTTCTCTATAATAGACAGAACTTGATTTCCCGTTCTTTATCAAAATAAAGTAAACAAAACTAGCATATGGACACTCACAGTTGAAAGATTTTCACATGAGAGAACTCGGTCAAATATAGGTACTCCATCCGATTCATATTACGTGTCACTGGTTTAGTACAACTTTATAGCGACAAGTAATATGGATCGGAGGGAGTAACTATTTTCTGATCAGTATGGCAACCATTGTCCTGTTAATAACTGAGGTAGTAGAACATAATAATACATGATAAGGTTAAAAATTATTTATCTTGATTTTTTTAATTGGTATTGGACAAATCATAGTCCAATCCTTTGAACCAATTTTAGAATAGAATGAACCAATGCAACCCTAATTCCTAATTAGGTCAAAGACAGTCCAAGAGAAATTCTATCCAAAGTAACATAATATACTGCAAAAAGAAAAGCATGATCTATATTATGTTAAGTACGATGCTATCTTCATTTCAAAGAAAGAAACATGTATCTTCTAGGAAAGTAACGAAACAGTAAGATGCATAATATATCCAGTTATTCATTTCTGGAAGCCTCTTTTGAGTTCTTTAAAGTAGCAAGATCATAAACATGATATTTTTTTTCTATTTATGGAATAGAAAGCTACAAAAACAAAAAATAAGGAGTGAATGAATGATGAGACCTTCCAGAAACAATCGTACAATTAACTTAATCAGTTTGATGAATTTGCATTACATGTCTCAACGAAATAGCTTGAGATGCAAGCATACAACTCACCATATCCTTCAGGATCCTTAGAAATAAACCTCATCAAATGTTCTGTAGTGGCTAGGTTTATATCACTGAAGTAATATTCCACCTGCAAGGTTTATAAATTTATGAAATGAAGAGGTAGAGAGAAAAACTATTCTTGTAATAACATATAATAAATGAAAAACAACAACATTTTCAGAAAAATATAACGATGTACAGAAGAGTTGAAAACTGACTGAATTACATAAAGACGCTACTAACAATATGGACCTATTTAATTGACATGATTGGCTCCATGAAACTTCACATGTAATTATATGTTACAGCCCCTAGAACAATCACTGCTCCTGATCTAATTGCACCTATTCGAAATCGAGCAACACAACAACTAAAAAGAGGAGCACCAACCTGCTTGGTGATCTTGTGCAGCACGTCGTCCGTGGTCAGCTCTCTCCCCTGCTGGTGCGCCTGGGCCGCCGCCGCCGGCGGCGGCGGCGGCGGCACCGCTTGCTCGGGCGCCATCTCATGCTCAGGCACGGCAACGAAGCCCGGGCCAGCAGCACCGACCGCGGCGTAAAACTCGAACGGCGGCCGGGGCGGGGGAGGGCCCGCGGCGAAGAAGGACGCGGGCGGCGGCGGGGGCGGCGCGGCGAAGACGTGGATCACGGGCTGCACCGGCGGGGGCGGCGGCACCGCGGCGACACGCGGCACGAACTCCGGCGCCTGCGCGTTGAGCCGGCTGGCGGAGCTGCTCCGCGAGAGGCCTCCCGGCAGCTCCTCCCCGGCCGCAGCCGGATCCTGCTGCGACATCGGGCAGGCCTAGGGTTTCGGCGCCGGTTAGCAGCAGCAGCAGCCGACGCTGCCGTGGCAACAGGGTAGTGGTAGGACTAGCAGCAGCAGGGGGGGCACTGGTGCTAGGCGGGTGGCTGGTTAGGGTTTGGGCACGGCGGGCGCGGCGGAGAAGGGGAGTTCTCGGAGGTCGCGGGCGCCGGCGAGGTCGGATATTTATGGGGCGCGACACGCGGAGGCTTCCACGGGGGATCGGCGCCGCGGCCACGCTCCGCCTCCGATCGGAGAGGGAGGTGACTGGCGCGGAGGACGGGTGGACCAGGCGTATGGTCTGGCGGGTGAGCCGACGCAGGGGGTGGTGTCCGTTTGGGTGTTGGTGTGTGGGCCGGGCGTAGGGAGGGGAGGAGCGAGCAGGGCGTGGGGCCGGGGGGGCAAGCGAGGATTGGATCGAGGCGGACCGCACCCGTTGGGTGTCGTGTCCGTATGATTCCTCGTGCGCGAGCAAATCGGGTGCGGCCTGCTTGTGTAGGCGCGTGTGCGGGCAGGAGTAGCCTACTCGTGGAAAGCGGCTTTCTATTGGCGTATGATGGACCGAGACTGCTACCGCTAGGCAACGGCTGTGATCATGACACATGGCGGCAGTCCATCAGAATGGTAATACAGCCGATTGATGGCTATATTGTCATGTCATTCATAGCCAATGTAATAGTCAACATGTACAGTAGTGGGCTAAAAAAAAGTACTCCCCTATTTTTATTTAGTTTGCATATTAGTTTTGGTCAAAGTCAAGCTTTACAAACTTTGACCAAGTTTGTAGAAAACAATATACACATTTATCATAATAAAACTATACGATGTGAAAGTACATTCAATAATAAATCTAATGTTGTTGATTTGTTATTGTATATCTTAATATTTTTGTTTATAAACTTGGTTAAAGTTTGTAAAGCTTGACTTTGACCAAAGCTAATATGCGAACTAAATAAAAACGGAGCATCATAAACTCATATAGCTTCTTGGACCCGTATTACAGCCGGTTGTAAATCTACAACCCGCTTAGAGCAAAGTGTCTGGTGCCGGCTTATACTAGTATCACGTCGGCTATATAGCCGACACATATAATAAACTGCCTATAGGTTAGATGTAGTCTTTAATGCTTGCATGAAGAAAAATGCAAGGGAAATGAACAATGATTGGATACATGCGTTCTCTTTCCTTCTCGCCAGATGCATGCAGGGTCAATTTCATTGTAACTTGTGTTATCGCCCGGCAATGGACGAAGCGCCGGCTCTCTTGTCTCTCCTGTGTTCTCTCTCCCCCAGATAAGATTTTACTGATTTGAAACATCTTATAGCCAACTGACTAGGATCTATTATACTTGCTCTTACCTTCTCTCCTCTTTCCTCTCATCAAACTCAGCAAAGATATAATATTAAAAGTCTTATAGCCTACATATATCACCTTATTATACTTGCTCTCAAGCTACTCGTAACAGGGTTATTTTAAATTGAAAAGTGGTATTAAGATATGGAAGGAAAAAATAATGGTGAAAATTAGTAGCTCAGGACAGGAAAATGAGAAGTTACTATTTCATGAGAAATTTTCTCATCGACTATGTCGCATTTTTTTCTTTGAATTGAAATCTTAAGACATGATGGATTATGGTACAACCTATCTATACATAGTTTCGTTGTCTTATTATATGCTCTCTTCGTCTGGGTATGTTGAGAAATCATAATTTCTCCTTTAACCCCTCCCCCTCGCTCTTCTAGCATTCTTCGTTGTCACAGTCGTCGACAAGATAGGAAGTGTATCTCATATCTCTATGCATTGACCTACTAGAAGTATTACAAATGTCCTAAAGGCATTTGGGGCCATGTTGTTTTCCACGAGCCTAAACCCTAAAAACCCAAACATTTTGACATCATGTTGTTTCTCAAGTTACTTTTGTCATTGTCTTCATCAATGTCCTGGTCGTCATTGGCAATGAGAGGGAAGTGGTGCTCCATCATTAACTAATCTGATGTAGATCCTCATCTTCAGGATCATTCCCTTCACATTTCCTTTCGAACATAATCCATGGTCACTAGTAGAAAACATGGCTTTGGTCCAAGCAGGGAAAGCCCATTAATCCCGGTTCACTCACGAACCGGGACCCATGGGGGCATAGGTCCTGGTTCGTGAGGCCAGGGGGCCGACCGGGCCTCGTGGGGCATTCGTCCCGGTTCGTCTGGCCTCTTTGGTCCCGGTTCCAGGCACGAACTGGGACCAATGTGCCTCGCTCTTGGCCCACCACCATTGGTCCCGGTTGGTGGCTTGAACCGGGACCAAAGGTTGTCGTGTAGTCCTGGTTCCAACCATGAACCGGGACCAATGAGTTGCCTATATATACCCCTTGCCCGCGAGCAGAGCACTCCAGTGCTCTGCTTTTTTGGGGAGAGATGCGTGAGAGGTGTGTTGTGCTCTAGCTCACCTCCTATGCACATGAGGTGTTCGATGAAATGACCGAGCCACACTTAAGCTTTCTCCTCTCGAAGCTCCTTGTCCAAACTCCATTTTCCTCCAGATTTGTCTAGGTTAGGTTGTCCGTCCTGTCCCGTCCCTGTCCTCACCACCGTCGATTGCCCGCGCCAATCTCGTCGCCGGTACCACTGTGGTGAGCCTCTTGTTCTTATTTTTCTTTCTAAAAAAAGTTCTTACTTGTATGATTTAGATAGATACTTGTGTAGTTTTCTTACTTATTATTGTTTGTTATTATATATTGTGATGGTTTTGGTATCCGCCTCCATTGGCCCTCGTCCTGTCTATGATTCGGATGTGGTATACACTACAAAAAAATACACTTCCGTGATGATACGTGTTTTGTCACAGTAGGTCATGTTTTCTGTCATGCATGTACATCCATGACGATTTTATGACAGAATCAAGATAGTCATACATGTGCTGTCGTAGGAGTGTTCCATGACATTACCAAAATTATCATCACGGAAGTGTCCACTTCAATAACAATAAATCGCGCGTCACAGAAGTGCTTTCATCAAGGGTGACCGACATGTGGCATCCACCGTAACGGAATGTCGTTAAGCTATCGGGTCCGGTTTTGGATCCGATAACCTGTTAACAGCCCCGACCAATGGGGATTTTCCACGTGTAAAATCATCATTGGCTAGAGGAAACACGTGTTGGCTCACCGTTGGGACAGATGTCATCCACTCATTGGACCCAAGGCGCCTATGATACGTCGACATGTGGCACGGCCCAACAGAGGCCCATTCCTGTGAAAAGGCCGGCCCATTTGACTTGGTCAAAAGGTGGTGGGCGGTCCACTAAAGCCTCAGAACGACTGTCAAGATATAGCCCATTTACGACCGCTAGCCGGGTCTGCTATTTACCTATCCAAATTAGGCCCAGTAACGTCATTTGGGCCGTCCAATATGATTCCAGCCCGTTTTTAACTTCCGGCCCATGTATGGCCCATGACGTCTTTCAGTCCATATGAGGCCCTTTGTAAATCTTGGCCCATTAACGGCCCGTGGTGAAACTGGCCCGTAATGAACAGTGTATCACTTTATACCCATTAACGACCCATTATTCCATTGGCCCGTTTCCAGCCCATGTTATCTTTCGGCCTTCTCAGGGCCCATTTATTCTTGGGCTCATTTCCAGCATTCGGTTACTTACGGCCCGTTACTGTCATTTTCTGCTTGTGGGCCAAATTCAGCCCGTGGTTATAGTTGGCCTGTTTGTGGCCCATTAATACGTTGGGTCGTTTTCATGTCAAAAAGATCCCATTGGGTTGTTTTCATAGAGTTATCAAATACGGCCCATTACGGTCCACGAATAGTACATCCCATGATTGGCTAAATGATTATACACCCCGTAAAAGGCCCATGTGAAAGAACATGCGCTGCCCCCATGTTTGGTTTTGGTAATTGATGACAATCTCTATGGACTAATGGTTGCCTTGATTTATATTTGAAGGTTTTGTCCATAGGCTTTTCTTGGAGTACATGTGTTGGTTTCAAGAAGAGTTTGTGTCGACCAAGGTGCTATTCAAGGAATTACCTAAAAGATTGGTCTTGTGAGAGGTTGATCAAGACTAAGTCAAAGAGTGAATCAAGTTGATCAACACACAAAGCGTAGAAGATGTACCAAGAGGGGTCAAGTGATCCCATGGTATGGTAAGCATTGTCAATTACGCTTTGTGTACTAACCCATGGTCTTCGTGAGAGTTCTTTGTGGGGTTAGGATGCGGTGTGCAAGTTCAAGTGATGCATCACGAAGAGATCAAGTGCTTGAAGCTTGTCGTCCATTGTGGTGACAATGGACTTGTGAAGATGAGCTGAAGAGTGCCTCACCCATAGTGGACTACGAGGGAGCAATCATCTAGTCTTCATCGAGCCAACACAGTCAAGAAAGTTGGTCCAACTTGAGGGAGTCAAGATCGTCATCATCTAGCTCAAGTGGACCATGTGCAAGGAAAAGGTTTGCCCTTGATAGGTTTTCTATTTTACCGGTCTCGTGGTGGTAGTTGGGAGACCGGGTTATAGGATCATTTGCCGTACTATCAAGGGGGGCTCTCAAGTTGGTAACTTGATCATATCGTTAGTAGAGAGCTCAAACCATTGCATCCTTGCATCATGTTTCTTGGTTCTTGTTTGGTTCTCTTTGTGAGTCTTATATCTTATGGTCATGTTGATGACAAGCTTGAGTTCATCGAAAACGGAGTTCGCATGCGTCTTCTATGATGTTTTCGGTATTGGAGGTTTTACCGGTGTTATCCAAGGAAGGGTTCTCACCATTTTCTTATGGGTCTTTTCTAATTTGCTTCTTATTGATATTTCTATCAAGATTGTGTTAGACCATGTCGTTAGCTTTCCAACAAACTTGGTTTCATTGAATTCGGAGTCTGTTTGCAGAAGTTGTGGTTGTTTTGGTAAAGGTTGCAGCGGTACTACCGCGACTAGAGCGGATGTAAATTTTTACTACCGCTCCAGAGCGGTACTACCACGACTCCTGAGCGGTAGTACCGCTCAAGAGCTGTACTACTGCGGCTCCTGAGAGGTAGTACTGATCCGGACCAAAATCTCGTGTTTTGCTCAGCGGAGGTAGGCACGGAAGTATTTTTTGGTACCGCTCGCAGGCAGTAGTACCGCTACCATTTGCGGTAGTACCGTGAGGACGAGCCGTAGTACCGCTCCGGCCGTTCTACTGGCCTTTTGCCTCCTCGCTGTTGTTTTTCAAAGGGGTACTACCGCCCTAGTGGTAGTACTGCTCCTTGGAGCGATAGTACCGCTCTGTGCGGCCTGTGAGCTTAACGGTTGGATTTTTCCCCACCTATAAAAGGGGGTCTTCTTCCCCATTGAACCTTATCCTATGAGCTCGTGTTCTTCCCCCATTATTGACCTTCTTCGAGCTTTCTCACTCTCAATCCCTCCATGGATTCTTGCTAGTTTTTGATGGAAAAGAGAGAGGAGATCTAGATTCACATTTCCACCAATCACTTTCTCCTCTATGTGAGGGGAACCCAGTGGATCTATATCTTGGAGTTCTTGGTGTTCTCCTTCTTGTTCTTCCTCTCATCTTCCTTCCTAGCATTAGTTGCTTCGGTGGGATTTGAGAGAGAAGGATTTGGGCACTCCGTATGCCCTTGCCATTGCATTTAGTGCATCGGTTTGAGTTCTCCACGTGATACGTGGAAGTTACAAGTTGAGAAGCTTATTACTCTTGGGTGCTTGGTACCCTTGAGCTTGTTACTCTTGGGTGTTTGGACACCCTAGAGCTTGTTCCTCTTGGGTGCCTTGGCGCCCTAGAGGTTGGTGTTGTTCGAAGCTCAATCATTGTGGTGTAAAGCTCCGGGCAAGCATCGGGGTCTCCAATTAGGTTGTGGAGATCGCCCCGAGCAATTTGACGGGTATCGGTGATCGCCCCCAAGGGTTGCCAAAGTGTATGGGTTCGGTGACCGCCCCCAAGGGTCGCCATTTGTACGGGTTCGGTGACCGCCCTCAAGGGTCCCTTAGTGGAATCACGACATCTTGCATTGTGCGAGGGCGTGAGGAGATTACGGTGGCCCTAGTGGCTTCTTGGGGAGCATTGTGCCTCCACACCACTCCAAACGGAGATTAGCATCCGCAAGGGTGTGAACTTCGGGATACATCGTCGTCTCCGCGTGCCTCGGTTATCTCTTACCCGAGCCCTTTACTTATGCACTTTACTTTGTGGTAGCCATATTGTTATTTGTCATATATCTTGCTATCACATAGTTGCTTATCTTGCTTAGCATAAGTTGTTGGTGCACATAGGTGTTGGTTTAGGTTTTGTGCTTGACAAATTAACCGCTAGGTTTATTTCGCATTTGTTCAAGCCTAAACCATAATTATTTTAAAGCGCCTATTCACCCCCCTCCTCTAGGCGACATCCTCGATCTTTCAATTGGTAACAGAGCCTCGTCTCTCTTTTTAGGGCTTAACCGCCTAGAGAGTAAAGATGTCGACTAGGGGGTAGGATTCTCTGACACTCTTAGTTTCGATGGCACAAATTATGATGTTTGGGCTATTCGCATGCTTAATCTCTTTAGGGTCATGGACCCAAATTTAGAGTGAATTGTAGATATGGGTTTTTCTCCTCCAAATGATCCCCAAAGATTATCTTTAGAGGATGAGAAAAACTCTTATCTCAATGCTCAAGCTTCTAATGTGCTTTTCGATGCTTTGAGCAATGTAGTTATATTTCAACTCATGCCGTTCTGGGATGCTCATGAGTTGTGGACGAAGCTTCAAGATAAATATGGTGTGTCCAAGTTTTGTGGGGATGATTTTTCTCCCTCCACCTCTGGCCGTGTTGCCTTCTCAACTTCTTCTACTTTACCTACATGTGGATTGCCACAAGGTAATGCTATGGTGAGTAGTGTTGGTCATTGCAATGATGATAGTGTGCTAATCGTTGGTGACTCTTCATCTCTATCTTATTGCAATGCTCCTTCTTTGGACTTTAACACTTCAAGCACTCCAAATGTTTCACATGCTTGTGTTGATAGTCCTTGCATATCATGTAGAAATTTCTTGACTAAATCTCATGATGATATGCTTGCTATGTCTTGTTGCCATGATAAAAATGCTTGTATTTCCTCTAGTTGTTATGCTAACAATGTAGAGGACAACACTCCATGGAACAAGATGTGGTCTTGAATGGTGCCTCAAGGGATCCTACATCATCATCTATTGCTTTTTGCCTTATGGCTAAGGCGTCAAAGGTATCTCCTACTTTGAACCCCAATATGTCACTTGATGATGATGTTAATGCTAATGATGATGAGGATAATGATGAAGAGAATGATAATATTGCTTCCTTAAAAATTAAGGGGGAAATGATCTTTAAAGCTCTTCACAAAAATAAACTTGCTCATTCCAACTTCATGGAAATCATGTCTATTGCCATTGAGGGCAAGAAATACATCGAGGAGTTGGAATCTCATCTAGAGGAGCATGAGGTCACCATTGAGAAAATGGAAGCTCATGAGCATGATTACGCAAATGAGATCGCGGACGTCTCTCAAGCTCTTGAACTAGAACAAACCACTAAAGAATCTCTTGAGGTGACTTTTTCTCTAGAATTATCTAGAGTGAGGGAATCTCATGATAGAGCACTTGAGGTGGCCAATGATTTCAAAACTAAAAATGCTAAGCTTGAAGTTGCTCATGCTAGACTCCTTGCGGATTTTGAGCACCTCAAAAATGGCTCAAGGGTCATCAAGGGTGAGCTCATCAAACTCACCGAGTCTCATGCTCAACTTGAAGCTTCTTATTTAAAAGAGATTGCCAAGTTGCCTTCTCCTCTTGTTGTTAATGATGATGCTTGTGCTACTAATTCTATTACTTGTGAAGCATCCATTTTGAAGGAGAATGTTGAGCTACAGGCTCAACTTGAGTTGCTATGTAGCAATTATGGGAAATTGGAAGAAATCCATGAAAAGCTCTCAAGCTCTCATGATGATCTTCTAGTATCCCATAATGTGCTAAAGATAGCTCATGAGGCCATGATTGCTAAGGTAACATCAAGTGAGCCTCATGTGGATACTAGCACTACTTTTAGTCAAAATGCTATATTGCCATGTGCTAGTCCTCGTAATTCATCCATGCATAACATTGGTACATCTTGTGATGAATTGCTTTCCTTGCCTTGTTGCTCTAACGATGAAGCTTATACTTCCTCTAGTGCTTGTGTTGAGACTAACCATGTAGAGGAAATCAAAGAGCTCAAGGCCCAAGTCTTTTCTTTGAAGAAAGACTTGGAAAAGTGTCATGAAGGGAAGGCCACACTCAACAATATCTTGAGTGTGCAAAAATCCCCCAATGACAAAGGTGGACTTGGATTAAACTCCAATAAGAAGAAGAAGTCCAAGATGAACAAAGGGAAGGGCCAAGAACAAGTCAAGAATTCGACCAAGATTGTTTGCTTCAAGTGCAAAGTAGAAGGGCATCATGTTAGATCTTGCCCATTGAAGAAGAAGCCCATTAGTGACAAGCAACAAGGGAAGCGACCACAAGTTCACTCTAATGCTCAACCTCAAGTTGAAGAAAGGCCTCTTCCCAAGAAAACTCGAGCTAATGCTTCTCAAGTTGAGAAATCAAGTGAGAAGAAAGTGAAGAGTAGACGTTGCTACCTATGTCGTGAGAAAGGTCACCTCGCTTCTTCATGCACTAGTGGTAACTTATCCAACCCAATTATTATTGATGATATCTATTCTCTTGGGAAGGATAGGGTTGGCAATGTGTTTGCCAAGTTTGTTGGTACTCAAAGTGGTGTCAAGAAAAGAACCATTTGGGTTGCCAAGCCTATTGTGACTAACCTCTTAGGACCCAACTTGGTTGGGGACCAACAAGCTCAAACTTGATCAATAGGTGTTGTTGGAGGGCATTGGAGACTTGGCTACATTATGAAGATTTGAGGGGTCTTCATGATTCATATTATCTCAAGCCAAGTCATTAGGATTCTCAAGTTTCTATGTTATATCCAATGTTCCTCCTACGTTAACTCATACTTAAATTGTTTACATTGATAGTTACTTGCCTCTTAGCATGTTGTGGTTTTGTACCTTGCATGTGTTTGTATATGATGTGTTTCCAATTTGCTTAACTTTAGTAATCAAGTATGTGTATGTTGGTTTGCACATCACGTACGTGTGTGTCGTGCGTTGAGCCTTTGTGCATCTTGTTTGTTTCTTTGTTGGCTCTTATTAGAGATTAATGGAATATCCCATTATGGGGGAGTGATGTGCTTTGTGCACCTCACAATCCTATATGTGTGTACATGAGGAATACCATCTAGTATTGATAATCTAGTCGCTATGTGGTATGTCTTCTCATGAGAAATTCAAATTCTAAATAGTCCATTAATCATCTCTTGTTGGATCCTCTTATTGCCTCTTGTTAAGTTTTTATTGGTATCACATTATGGGGGAGTAATATGCTATGTGCATACTACAAGCCTAGAAAATGTGTACATTTGAGATATTGTCACCTAGAATTGATATTGTAAATTATCTTGTTCCTAGGTGGCATGTTAGCTCTACAAGTTGCAACTTGCTTGTGTTTGGTGTGAAGATGATGTTGGATATCCTTGCTATATACCACCGGGAATTACTTCCAAATACTTCTTGTCTTTTGACAATTAGTACTCACTTATGTGTGGTAGACATTATTGATCATCTTCACGTTGGTGTCTGCTTTTATTTGCTTTATCTCTTGCCTAAATTGTGTCAACTCCCATTGCCTTCCGCGCCACTCTAGGATCTTGTTGTGGTCTTGTTCTTGTCTAGTGTTTTCTTGATATAGAAAAAGTGGTGATCCCACCTTGTGCATTTTGTATTCAAATGCAAATACTCTATAATGCACAACTCGTGGGGGAGCTATCCTATTTTCTATAAAACACTCATCTTGTGATCCATATTAAGTGTGTGTTGGTGGATGGCAAGTCATTTCTTTTGGTACTTTGTGCCATCATGAAACTTTGTAGAGAGCTTGGTTTGTTTGGAACCATCCTCTCCTTTGGGAGTTTGACATCTTTTTTGTGTGTGTTCCAATGGATATCTCATTCCTTGATGTATCTTTTAATGATATCTTCCAAGTGATGGTTTCTCCATTTGGTATCCTTTTCACTTGGTTTTTCCTTGTATTTTGGTATTGATTCTTGAAAGTCTTGAGCATGCATTTTAACTTCATGTAGTTCCTTTGGCATGCTTTCTTTCTTTGACCCAATATATAGGGGAAACTCCACATCTATATGCACATATCTATGTGGAGTTTGTCCTATGTATTGTTGGTTCTCTAACTCTTTGGTCCCGATGAGTTTGGGTACCATTTTGTTTGTGTTGTTGTTCTAGGAACAATTGGAGATGCATTGGATACCCGGCTCATTCAAAAGGAAGGTGTTGTCACCATGTGCTTATTGGAGTCAAGCTAGGATGATCAACGAACTACTTTCTACCTTCAATTGGTATCTACTACATCCTTCCAGTGCTATCTCAGTAACAAGTATCATCATCTACTACGTGCACACATTATTGCATCGATCGTGTGTAGGTTGTATCATGGCATGTTATTCTTTCTTTCTTGTGATACTTGTTTCCTTTCTCAAAGCATCCCACCAAGGATCTCTTGTTGCTAGTTGTGATGTCTTTGATGGTTGTGTGGTAGGAATTCATTTATATACAATAAGACCATATCTAGCCTTGTGCTATGCTTCCAAGCACATATCTTATTGGTATATGTATGACTTCCTTTTGTATATCTTTTTCCTTCGTGTTGTAATGTGACAGCCTGGTTTTTGCCCTCTTTTCTTTTGCTTGATTTTCAGTTGAGTTGGTTTTGAATTTGGAGTTTTGAATCATTTCATTTGGACTTAACCACTTGGGTACCCCTTGATTTTCACCCAAGTGTTCCCTCTCCTCCTCAAAACCATCATTTCACCTCTGGTTCAACCCAAAATATTGCTTGGAATATTTTTCTTAAATGAAAAATATTCATTTTACTCTCCAAAACCCTAGCTAGCCCTTTGAGCTCCAAATCAACCCTAATTTTTCTTGCCCCAAAAATCCTGAGAAAAATCCCAATTATTCTTTGGACCCTAGGGCACCTTTTTGAGCAAAAATATTTCACCACTATTTGGAATATTTTGGCTACAGAAAATAAAGTCATTTCTAGACAGAAATGGTAGTTTCTACAGCAACTACCTTTTTATTAGCTCCATTGTAGCTGGTTTTTCCTGTGCCTATTTACCTTAGTAAGTGTAAGTAAAACCCCAAAGCTCAGCCATTAACTCCCAGTGGTTTGACCACAATAACTCTCCAAAATTACTGTCCAGAAACTTGTCAGCAGTACAAATTCATTTCTACTGCACCTGGATCCAAACCAAACCATGGTAACACTTCAATCTACTAAGGACTACACGCCAGACATCTTGGTTAGCACTTAGGGTGGCTTGATGTCATGGTTCACGCGGTGACCGCGTTCGTCCGGGCGTGCTGGCATGCAAAACATGCGCTCTGCATGCCACCCAGCGCTCTGTTGAGCGCGTGCTCGCTGCCCAGCCGGCCAAAGCATACCCCGCCTCGCCACCATCCTCGTCTCTGTTGGGGAACGTAGTAATTTCAAAAATTTTCCTACGCACACGCAAGATCATGGTGATGTATAGCAACGAGAGGGGAGAGTGTTGTCTACGTACCCTCGTAGACCCAAAGCGAAGCGATCACAATGTAGAGGAAGTAGTCGACGTTCTCCTCGCGATCCGACCGATCCGGCCCGTTACTCGGCGCCCAGAGTTCTTGACACACGTACAGCTCGATGACGTCCCTCGTACTCGATCCAGCCGAGTGTCGAGGGAGAGTTCCACAAGACGACGGCGTGGTGACGATCTTGATGTTCTATCGGCGCAGGCTTCGCTAAGCTTCATGACGATATGACCGAGGTGGAATATGGTGGAGGGGGCACCGCTGCGGCTAAGGAACGATCCGTAGATCAAACTTGTGTGTCCTAGGGTGCCCCTGCCCCGTATATATAAAGGAGGGAGGGAGGTGCGGCCGGCCCAAGGGAGGCGCTGCTGAGGAGTCCTACTCCCACCGGAGTAGGACTCCCCCTTCCTAGTTGGAGTAGGATTGGGGGAGGAGAAGAAGGAAGGCGCGCCCCCCTCCTGTCCTATTCGGACTAGGGGGGGGCGCGCCACCCCCTGGCGGCCCCTCCTCTTCTCCCTCTAGGCCCACTAAGGCCCAATAGCCTCTGGAGGGTTCCAGAACCCCGGTTTTCCAGTAAAATCCGATTTCACCCGAACCATTCCAAACTCCAAATATAGGCTTCCAATATATCAATCTTTATGTCTCGACCATTTCGAGACTCCTCGTCATGTCCGTGATCACATCCGGGACTCCGAACTTCTTCGGTACATCAAAATACATAAACTCATAATAACTGTCATCGAAACCTTAAGCGTGCGGCGGTTCGAGAACAATGTAGACATGACCGAGACACGTCTCCGATCAATAACCAATAGCGGGACCTGGATGCCCATATTGGTTCCTACATATTCTACGAAGATCTTTATCGGTCAGACCGCATAACAACATACGTTGTTCCCTTTGTCATCGGTATGTTACTTGCCCGAGATTCGATCGTCGGTATCCAATACCTAGTTCAATCTCGTTACCGGCAAGTCTCTTTACTCGTTCAGTAATACATCATCTCACAACTAACTCATTAGTTGCAATGCTTGCAAGGCTTAAGTGATGTGTATTACCGAGAGGGCCCAGATACCTCTCCGACAATCGAGTGACAAAACCTAATCTCAAATACGCCAACCCAACATCGCCTTTGGAGACACTGTAGTACTCCTTTATAATCACCCGATTACGTTGTGACATTTGGTAGTACCCAAAGTGTTCCTCCGTAAACGGAGTTGCATAATCTCATAGTTACGTGGAACATGTATATGTCATGGATAAAAGCAGTAGCAACATACTAAACGATCGTGTGCTAAGCTAATGGAATGGGTCATGTCAATCGATCATTCTACTAATGATGTGACCTTGTTAATCAAATAACAACTCCTTGTTCATGGTTAGGAAACACAACCATCTTTGATTAACAAGCTAGTCTAGTAGAGGCATACTAGTGACATCTTGTTTGTCTATGCATTCACACATGTATCATGTTTCCTGTTAATACAATTCTAGCATGAATGATAAACATTTATCATGAAATAAGGAAATAAATAATAACTTTATTATTGCCTCTAGGGCATATTTCCTTCATCTCCCACTTGCACTAGAGTCAATAATCTAGATTACATAGTAATGATTCTCACACCCATGGAGTCTTGGTGTTGATCATGTTTTGCTCGTGGAAGAGGCTTAGTCAACGGTCTGCTACATTCAGATCCGTATGTATCTTGCAAATCTCTATGTCTCCCACCGACTAAGTCCGGATGGAATTGAAGCGCCTCTTGATGTGCTTGGTCCTCTTGTGAAATCTGGATTCCTTCGCTAAGGCAATTGCTCCATAGATTGTCACGTAAGATTTTCATTGACTGATGCACTAGGTATGACACCTAGATCGGATATGAACTCCTTCATCCGACTCCTTCATTAGCTGCTTTGAAGCTGCTATGTACTCCGCTTCACATGTAGATCCCGCCACGACGCTTTCTTTAGAACTGCACCAACCGACAGCCCTCCGCTTAGTGTAAATACGATCCGGTCTGCGATTTAGAATCGTCCGGATCGGTGTCAAAGCTTGCATCAACATAACCGCTTTTATGAGCTCTTTGTCACCTCCATATATGAGAAACATATCCTTAGTCCTTTTCGTATTTCAGATGTTCTTGACCGCTGTCCAATGATCCACTCTGATTACTTTGGTACCTCCTGCTAGGCTTATAGCAAGGCACACATCAGTCAGGTACACAAGATTGCATACATGATAGAGCCTATGGTGAAGCATAGGAACATCTTTCATTTTCTCTCTATCTTCTGCAGTGGTCGGGCATTGAGTCTTACTCAACTTCACACCTTGTAACACGTGCAAGAACCCTTTCTTTGCTTGATCCATTTTGAACTTCTTCAAAATTTTGTCAAGGTATGTGCTTTGTGAAAGTCCAATTAAGCGCCTTGATCTATCTCTATAGATCTTAATGCCCAATATGTAAGCAGCTTCACCGAGGTCTTTCTTTGAAAAACTTTTATTCAAGTATCCCTTTATGCTATCCAGAATTCTATATCATTTCCGATCAGCAATATGTCATCTACATATAATATCGAAAATGCTACAGAGCTCCCACTCACTTTCTTGTAAATACAGCTTCTCCAAAAGTCTCAGATGAACCCAAATGCTTTGATCACACTATCAAAGCGCTTATTCCAACTCCGAGATGCTTGCACCAGTCCATAAATGGATCATTGGAGCTTGCACACTTTGTTAGCTCCTTTGGATTGATAAAACCTTCGGTTGCATCATATACAACTCTTCTTCCGTAAATCCATTCAGAATGCGCTCTTTACATCCATTTGCCAAATTTCATAATCATAAAATGCGGCAATCGCTAACATGATTCGGACAGACTTAAGCATCGCTTCGGTGAGAAGGTCTCATCGTAGTCAATCCCTTGAACTTGTCGAAACCCTTTGCAACAAGTCGAGCTTTGTAGACGATAATATTACCGTCGGCGTCGGTCTTCTTCTTGAAGATCCACTTGTTTTCTATTGCTTGCCTACCCTCGGGCAAGTCAACCAAAGTCCATACTTTGTTTTCATACATGGATCCCATCTCGATTTCATGGCCTCAAGCCATTTTGCGAATCTGGGCTCACCATCGCTTCTTCATAGTTCGTAGGTTCATCATGATCTAGTAGCATGATTTCGAGCAGGATTACCGCACCACTCAGTGCGGATCTTACTCGTTGATCTACGATGTTCAGTAGCAACTTGATCTGAAGTTTCATGATCAACATCATCAACTTCCTCACTACTTGGTGTAGGTGTCTCAGAAACCGGTTTCTGCGACAAACTACTTTCAAGTAAGGGAGAAGGTACAATTGCCTCATCAAGTTCTACTTTCCTCCCACTCACTTCTTTCGAGAGAAACTCCTTTTCTAGAAAGGATCCATTCTTAGCAACAAATGTCTTGCCTTCGGATCTGTGATAGAAGGTGTACCCAACTGTCTCCTTTGGGTATCCTATGAAGACACATTTCTCTGATTTGGGTTCGAGCTTATCAGGTTGAAGCTTTTTCACATAAGCATCGCATCCCCAAACTTTAAGAAACGACAACTTTGGTTTCTTGCTAAACCACAGTTCATAAGGTGTCGCCTCAACGGATTTCGACGGTGTTCTATTCAAGGTGAATGCGGCCGCCTCTAGAGCATAACCCCAAAACGATAGCGGTAAATCAGAAGAGACATCATAGATCGCACCATATCTAGTAAAGTGCGATTCGACGTTCGGACACACCATTACTGTTGTGGTGTTTGGGTGGCGTGAGTTGCTAAACTATTCCGCATTGTTTCAAATGTAGACCAAACTCGAACTCAAATATTCACCTCCACGATCGATCGCAGAAACTTAATTTTCTTGTTACGATGATTTTCAACTTCACTCTGAAATTCTTTGAACTTTTCAAATGTTTCAGACTTATGTTTCATTAAGTAGATATACCCATATCTCGCTTAAGTCATCTGTGAAGGTGAGAAAATAACGATATCCGCCACGAGCCTCAACATTCATCGGACCACATACATCTCGTATGTATGATTTCCAACAAATCTGTTGCTCTCTCCATAGTACCGAGAACGGGTTCTAGTCATCTTGCCCATGAGGCACGGTTCGCAAGTGCCAAGTGATTCATAATCAAGTGACTCCAAAAGTCCATCAAGATGGAGTTTCTTCATGCGCTTTACATCGATATGACCTAAACGGCAAGCCACAAATAAGTTGCACTATCATTATCAACTCTGCATCTTTTGGTTTCAACATTATGAATATGTGTTTCACTACTATCGAGATTCATCAAAATAGACCACTCTTTAAGGGTGCATGACCATAAAAGATATTACTCATATAAATAGAACAACCATTATTCTCGATTTAAATGAATAACCGCCTCGCATCAAACAAGATACAAATATAATGTTCATGCTCAACGCAGCACCAAATAACAATTATTTAGGTCTAAAACTAATCCCAAGGTAGATGTAGAGGTAGCGTGCCGACCGCGATCACATCGACTTTGGAACCATTTCCCACGCCAGATCGTCACCTCGCCCTTTGCCGTGTTCGCTAATCCGTAGTCCTGCTTTGAGTTGCAAATATTAGCAATGTAACCAAGATCAAATACCAAAAGCTCTGCGAGCTCTAGTAAGGTACACATCAATAACATGTATATCACATATACCTTTGTTCACCTTGCCATCCTTCTTATCCGCCAAATACTTGGGGCAGTTCCGCTTCGAGGACTACCGCTTGCGAGAAGCACTCGCCAGTGCTTAGGTCCGACTTGGGTTTCTTCTCTGAGCGCAAAACTTGCTTGCTGTTCTTCTTGAAGTTCCCTTCTTCTTCCCTTTGCCTTTCTTCTTGAAACTAGTGGTCTTATTGACCATCAACACTTGATGCTCCTTTTTGATTTCTACCTCCGCAGCCTTTAGCATTGCGAAGAGCTCGGTATAGTCTTTACTAACCCTTGCATATTATAGTTCATCACGAAGCCTTTGTAGCTTGGTGGCGTTGATTGAAGAATTACATCAATGACACAATCATCCGAAGATTAATTCCCAATTGTGTCAAGTGATTGTAGTACCCGGACATTCGAGTATGTGCTCACTAATGTAACTATTCTCCTCCATCTTGCAGCTATAGAACTTATTGGAGACTTCATATCTCTCAATCCGCATTCTGTTGGAATATTAACTTCAACTCCTCGAACATCTCATATGCTCCATGACGCTCAAAACGCCGTTGAAGTCCCGGTTCTAAGCCGTAGCATGGCACATCGAACTATAGAATAGTCATCACTTTGCTCGCCAGACGCTCATAACATCCGGTGTTGCTCCAAAGAAGAAGCTCGCACCCATCGGTGCATCCAGACGTAACTCTTCTCAGGCAAAGAATGAGGATAATCCTCGAGTTACGGACCCGATCCGTAATTGCTACCATCATCTTTCAACTTTGCTTTCTCAAGGAACGCATTAAAATTCAACGGAACAACAACACGAGCCATCTATCTACAATCAAACATAAACAAGCAAGATACTATCAGTACTAAGTTCATGATAAATTTAAGTTCAATTAATCATATTACTTAAGAACTCCCACTTAGATGAGACATCTCTAGTCATCTAAGTGATCACGTGATCCAAATCAACTAAACCATAACCGATCATCACATGAAATGGAGTAGTTTTCAATGGTGAACATCTTATGTTGATCATATCTACTATATGATTCACGCCGACCTTTCGGTCTCCGTGTTCCGAGGCCATATCTCGCATATGCTAGGCTCGCCAAGTATAACCCGAGTATTCTCGTGTGCAAAACTGGCTTGCACCCGCTGTAGATGGACGAGAGCTTATCACACCGATCATCACGTGGTGTCCGGGCACGATTTAACTTTGGCAACGGTGCATACTCGGGAGAACACTTCTTGATAATTTAGTGAGAGATCATCTTATAATGCTACCGTCAATCAAAGCAAGATAAGATGCATAAAAGATAAACATCACATGCAAATCAATATAAGTGATATGATATGGTCATCATCATCTTGTGCTTCGTGATCTCCATCTCGCAAAGACACCATGATCACCATCGCCACCGGCGCGACACCTTGATCTCCATCGTAGCATCGTTGTCGCCTCGCCAAATTTATGCTTCTACGACTATCGCTACCGCTTAGTGATAAAGTAAAGCATTACAGTATGCGATTGCATTGCATACAATAAAGCGACAACCATATGGCTCCTGCCGATTGCCGATAACTTCGGTTACAAAACATGATCATCTCATACAATAAAATATAGCATCACGCCTTGACCATATCACATCACAACATGCCCTGCAAAAACAAGTTAGACGCCCTCTACTTTGTTGTTGCAAATTTTACGTGGCTGCTACGGGCTTAAGCAAGAACCGGTCTCACCTCGCATCAAAACCACAACGATATTTCGTCAAATAGACTCGCTTTAACCTTCTCAAGGACCGGCGAGCCATACTCGGTTCAACTAAAGTGAGAGAGACAGACACTCGCCAATCACCTTTAAGCAACGAGTGCTCAGAGCGGTGAAACCAGTCTCGCGTAAGCGTCTGGCGCTAATGTCGGTCCGGCCGCTTCATCTCACAATACCGCTGAACCAAAGTATGACATGTCGGTAGGTAGTATGACTTGTATCGCCCACAACTCACTTGTGTTCTACTCGTGCAAAACATCAAACCATAGAAAAAACCTAGGCTCGGATGCCACTTGTTGGGGAACGAGTAATTTCAAAAATTTTCCTACGCACACGCAAGATCATGGTGATGTATAGCAACGAGAGGGAGAGTGTTGTCTACGCACTCGTAGACCCAAAGCGAAGCGATCACAACGTAGAGGAAGTAGTCGACGCTCTCCTCGCGATCCGACCGATCCCGCGCCACACTCGGCGCCCGAGTTCTTGACACACGTGCAGCTCGATGACGCCCCTCGTACTCCGATCCAGCCGAGTGTCGAGGAGAGTTCCACAAGACGACGGCGTGGTGGACGATCTTGATGTTCTATCGGCAGCAGGCTTCGCCTAAGCTTCACGACGATATGACCGAGGTGGAATATGGTGGAGGGGGCACCGCGACACGGCTAAGGAACGATCCGTAGATCAAACTTGTGTGTCCTAGGGTGCCCCCGCCTCAGATATAAAGGAGGGAGGGGGAGGTGCGGCCGCCCAAGGGAGCGGCGCGAGGAGTCCTACTCCCACCGGAGTAGGACTCCCCTTCCTAGTTGGAGTAGGATTGGGGAGGGAGAAGAAGGAAGGGGCGCCGCCTCCTTGTCCTATTCGGACTAGGGGGGGGGGCGCGCCACCCCCGGCCGGCCCATCCTCTTCTCCCTCGAGGCCCACTAAGGCCCAATAGCCTCCGGAGGGTTCCGTAACCCCGGTTTTCCTAGAAAATCTGATTTCATCCTAACCATTCAACTCCAAATATAGGCTTCCAATATATCAATCTTTATGTCTCGACCATTTCGAGACTCCTCGTCATGTCCGTGATCACATCCGGACTCAACTTCTTGGTACATCAAAATACATAAACTCATAATAACCGCCATCGAAACCTTAAGCGTGCGGACCCTACGGTTCGAGAACAATGTAGACATGACCGAGACACGTCTCCGTCAATAACCAATAGCGGACCTGGATGCCCATATTGGTTCCTACATATTCTACGAAGATCTTTATCGGTCGACCGAT
This sequence comes from Aegilops speltoides, assembly GCA_021437245.1. NCBI lineage: Eukaryota > Viridiplantae > Streptophyta > Magnoliopsida > Poales > Poaceae > Aegilops > Aegilops speltoides. Next base: position 55,622,734 of record CM038144.1, on the reverse strand, counting down.
ACCAACATACGTTGTTCCTTTGTCATCGGTATGTTACTTGCCCGAGATTCGATCGTCGGTATCCAATACCTAGTTCAATCTCGCTACGGCAAGTCTCTTTACTCGTTCCGTAATACATCATCTCACAACTAACTCATTAGTTGCAATGCTTGCAAGGCTTAAGTGATGTGTATTACCGAGAGGGCCCAGAGATACCTCTCCGACAATCGGAGTGACAAAACCTAATCTCGAAATACGCCAACCCAACATCCGCCTTTGGAGACACCTGTAGTACTCCTTTATAATCACCCGATTACGCCAGGGCGCTTGGTAGTACCAAAGTGTTCCTCCGTAAACGGAGTTGCATAATCTCATAGTTACAGAACATGTATATGTCATGGATAAAAGCAGTAGCAACATACTAAACGATCGTGTGCTAAGCTAATGGAATGGGTCATGTCAATCGATCATTCTACTAATGATGTGACCTTGTTAATCAAATAACAACTCCTTGTTCATGGTTAGGAAACACAACCATCTTTGATTAACAAGCTAGTCTAGTAGAGGCATACTAGTGACATCTTGTTTGTCTATGCATTCACACATGTATCATGTTTCCTAATAATACAATTCTAGCATGAATGATAAACATTTATCATGAAATAAGGAAATAAATAATAACTTTATTATTGCCTCTAGGGCATATTTCCTTCATCTCCACCTCCTTAACTCCCTTGGTGCTCGCTGATGTCGGAGCTCACGCAATGCCGAGCACGGCATGGTCCGGCTAACGGCACAAAGGCGCATGGCGCCTTGTGCTCGCCGCTTCCCCTCACTCATGTGCTCGTCGCGCCCACAAGACAGCCTCTGCGTGACCTCCGTCATCTTCTCCTCTCTCAAGCGTTGCTCGTCGACGGGCGCCGTGGACAGGTGTCCTCCGGCGGAGCCCGAACCCTCCTTGCCGCCCGCCTATAAAAGCCGCCACCCCCAGCCTCTTGGAGCACCTGCAACCACTCCCACGTCCACCACGAGCCGGTAGAAGCCACAGCCCGGCCGGGCAGGCCGCGGGCTGCCGTCCCGAAGCCGAGCTCGCCGGCGATCCCCTCCGGATCGTCCCCGCAGCTCCGACCCCTCCCAAGCCAAGGCGACCCTGCCAGGGCCTCCGCCACTCATCGCTGAGGCCAACCCACCCCGCTGGAGCCCCTGGAGCCGCCCCAAGCCGTCGTCGTCTTCGTCTCCAGCAACCTTCGCCCTCTGCCTCCGCTGAAGAGGATGATTCCGACACCGTCCGGTCACCTTTAACTGCGCTACAGGTACGGGCAGGTGCGCAAACTTCTCCTCCATCGATCCCTCCCTCTCGTTTGACTCCAAGAAGCCTCATCGCTGACGTGTGCTCCGGTGAAGCGTCGCCTCCCTCTGTTTCCCTCTCCCCTCCCTCTGGCCCGACTAGCGGGGCCCGCTAGTCAGCCACTCATTACGCGCGCGAAGCGGTATGAGTGGTGGCGCGCCGGGTGTTTACGCCTTCGACGTCACCCCCCAGAATGTTTCATATTTATTTCAAATTCATTTAAAATCCAGGAAACTTCAAATGGCCATAACTTTTTATCTATAAGTCCAAATGCATTGATTCTTTTTGCATTGTGTTTTATGTCCAAAAATTTATCAGCACCCAAAAGATGGGATTTTTCCTTGATGTCTAGATTTTCTGGTAATTTTCAAAAGGTTTCTTGATGTTTTCTTTTTGTGATTTTGATTATTTTCAGAAGAGCCAGCTTGTCTTGAGGATCACCAGGAGCTTTCTGAACCTCATCAGCACTAAGGCAAGCCACATCAACATTTTCATAGTGCCACTTCAATATTTGTGATTTTCCTACTTGAACTTATGAATATTTATGCATTTAAAATTAGTTATATAATGATTATATTCTGTTAGATGCTTGTCATGTTAAAATGATTGAAATACAGAAAGTTTGAAGTAAATCTTGTTGATAAGCTAGAAGAACTTAGTTACAAGTAATGAATAAAGGATATGGTCATGGAGTTTAATAATTAGTTTAAATATTATCTTTGCATGATGAAAAATGATGAGATTGCTAGAAATGATTCTGGTTTAAGTGAGGTGTGATCTTAACCAGAGAAGTAGCATGAGTTGATGATGGCTCCGTGGGAGCGTGGTTGATTCAGTTATTTGCATGGTTACGTGATGCATGTGTTAAGTGATGCATAGCATGGCATTATGACACCGGTTATTTTCACATTAAGTTGAACCAGATAAGTAACTCAACTTGAATATGTTGTTGACCGGGTCATGGTGCCCCTGAAACGAGTCTTTCCCAGTGCAACCACATTTGCTGGTATGGGACGACCTTAATGCGTTTCATTGTCGTGCCTCTGGTCGGTGCCTCCATTTAGGGAAGGTTATGGGCATGTTGTACCCTGGCCCGGTAGGCAGGCATAACCTTGTGAGCCTGTTGTTAAGTTAAGTTTTGGTACTGGGTCCTAGAGTGGATCGTGGCCACGACGGTGGTCGAGGTGTCTGGAGGTAGATACGGGGCCACCCAGGACTAGCCCGATTGGGGACTGAGTCGGAGTGGCCGGGAGGGTGTCATGAAAATGAAATGGTGTCGTCAAAATGCCGTTGGTCCACCCGAATGGGAGTGCGAGGCCATGGGTTTCGTAGTGTGGGTACAGTGTACTAACCTCTGCAGAGTGTTTTAATCTATCGATAGCCGAGTCCACGGTTACGGACACGCTCGAAAGTAGGGTACACCATGGGTCAACACTTAATAAATTTGCACACTAATTTTGTACTGAGGATGGTAGTGAGGCCATCGTGTTGACTTGGGCCATGAGTTGGTCGGGTTGTGATCGCCGTAAGGATCACGGGCCATGAGTTGGTCGGGTTGTGATCGCCGTAAGGATCACGGGCCATGAGTTTGTTGGGTTGTGATCGCCGTAAGGATCACGGGCCATGAGTTGGTTAGGTTGTGACCGCCGTAAGGATCACGAGTGTGTTTTTGAGATCATCATGTTTGTGGTCTGGAAATGATCACGTCCGGTAAGCAAGTCCGTGGGACGAGTACCAGTTGAGCATATTCGCAACATGTTGGATATATGGTTGCATTGTTGATTAAATGGTTAAATATCATGATATTGTTTGTCATTTTGTTTATGCTTGTTGTGAGCTTGCAAGTACATTCAATGTACTGACCTGGCGTGTCATGCCAGATTTCAGGAAAGTCTCGTTGGAAAGGAGTGCTGTCTGAGTCTAGATCGTGTCCACATCGGTGTCCCTATGCTATGGAGTTCTGCTACGATGTTGTTCCGCTGCCGTGTAGTTGTCATGATCGAGGCCCCTTTATGTTCACTAAATAATGTACATATTGTTCAGCAGTTCCGTGTGTGCCGCTTGGCCTCGCTAACTGCTGTAATATAAAATATGCTCCGCTGTCATGAATAAAGCGGTTGATTTTCTATACCAATTTGTCGTGTGTTGCCAGAAGACAAGGTCTCTGGGCTGGCAATGCAAGGTAAACTGGTCGCTCTAAGCCGGGGTGCCACAATGCTTGGTATCAGAGCCGCACTGACTATAGACCCCGCTAGACTAAGCCGAGTTAACTAGACGTTAGATACGAGTTGTAGCTGAGTGCCCGTAATAATTGTAGCTGGTTGTTGCATTGCATGCACTATTTTTTTATGCTAACTTGCTAATGGTTGTGAGTGTAGATGGCTCCGGTGTTGTATCCGTGCCAGTTGCAGCTGATGTCGTACACGTCGCCGCATCTCCTTCGTAACGTGTGGCGTCGGCTGTACCCTCACGGAGATGATCTAGTCTATCATGTGTACCGGGAGAGCCTAGCTGACTCAGTGTATGAGTATCACGCCGTGGTTACTCTACGCACCAGTTCCGATTCCAGCTCTTACACTGCATTCTCGGCGGCTACGCTTCTACCGCTTCTCGTGCTGTCCAGTTTGTTGCATTCGAGGTACTTGTTGAGCTCACTTCAACGAGGTCCGATGCGTAACCACCTGTGTTTCCATTACTACCCTTATCTCAACGATAATGGTCCAGTCCGTTTCCCTGTCATTGATCCGGAGTCTGATAGTGTAGCTAGCCACCTTTCTCGCTACATCACTGCTAGCTATCTTCTGATCTACGAGCTGGCTCGTGAGCTGAGTCGTGCCCGTACTGCTTTAGCCTCTGCTTTAGTCTCTGCTAGCTCAACCATTACTCCACCATCTGTAGGATTTACTCCCTATATTCCTGCCAGTTCTAGATCCCATGTTTCTCCGGTTACTCCTCCGAGTAGCTCGGGTACCGCGACTATGATTCCACTTAGTGATCCTGCTGAGTGGTTTCACTCCTCGCCACTCCTGTAGCCCCGATGATTCACCCTCCACCTGCCCCTGAGGGAGAGCCCTCGAGGCAGCGTTGTCGTGTCACTTTTCCCGGAGGTCTCCGTTAACCCCGTCAGTTCAGGATCTGAGTCCGCTTCAGGAGAGGACCCTGCAGCACCAGCAGAGCAGTAGAGCTTCCGAGTATTCGTAGTCGTCAGGATGGAGTATGGATGTAGTCGTACGAGTCATGATGTTTTGTTTCATGTATGAGGGTAGTTGGACCTGGCATGTTGTTATCTTTCATGTATGAGTCTATGTATAATTATGTTGGACTTTATTTTCTTCGCCGTATTTTCTTCGCCTTTTTGGTTTTACTTGGATTTTTGTTGCTGGCTTCTCCCCAATTTATGTGGAATGCTTCTCATCTCGGTTGCGTTGACTTTGGAAAAATCATATTAGGATGACGCAGGGAGGCTGCAGTAGCAACGTTCACGAGGGTTCTCCAGTTCGGCGTTCCGCACAACAGGCAGGACAATCACCCAAGTCATACGTTCCACCACCGCCTTCATCACCAAATTTGCCCTTCACCGAGCAAATTATGCATATGTTCGAGGAAATACAAAATAATGATCTGATGGAAATATTCAGATGTATTCAAGCAATGGTTGGACAGAATGGAAATCAGCCCGACCATCACTCCAAGTTATCTGATTTTCAAAGAACTAAGCCCCACAGTTTCAGTCAGGCCATTGATCCCTTGGATGCAGATGATTGGCTGAGAACTATGGAAAAGAAGCTTGAGGTTGCTCGAACTAATGAAGAGGATAAGGTTCCATTTGTAACACATTATCTGGAAGGCGCTGCTGCTATATGGTGGGAAAAATGAAAAAGCCATGGGGACTGCTGATGAAGAAATTACCTGGTCAAGATTCAAGGAGCAATTCCAGAAATATCACATCCCTATGGGAATTATGAAGACTAAGCAGCGTGAATTTCTCGCGCTCCTCCAAGGAAGTCAGTCTGTGGGAGAATATATGCAGAAATTCAATCACCTGTCACGTTACTCTCAATATGACGTGGCCACTGAAGAAAGGAAGATGGACAGGTTTCTTGGTGGATTAAACCCGCAACTTCATTGTGCTCTCAGTGTGTTCGATTTCCTAGATTTCCAAACCCTGGTGAACAAGGCTTTCATTGCTGAAAGGGAACACAAGATTGTATCAGATAATAAGTCTTCCCATAACGATCACAAGCGCAAGTTTGAGCCCAAAAAGGAATGCAACCGGTGCAGAAGGCTCGTACCTGGCAGCCAGCTCAGGTAGCATACAAGCCTAATTGGCAACAAAATGTTAACAAGGCCACCACCCAAGTCAAGAATGACGTGCTCAACCCAGTTCTGGAGAACCGTCTGTGCAATAATTCTTGTTACAGTTGTGGACAAACCGGACATTATGCCAAACAGTGTCCCAAGAACAACCGGACCGATGCTACATTCAAGCCACAAGTCCATTATTTGAAGGCATGCCCAAGTCAGCACGACATCATGGGATACGTTCATCACATTTCCGCCGACGAAGCCCAAGAAAATCCCGAAGTCATCATTGGTATGTTCCCTGTTAATAACATACCTGCAGTAATTTTATTTGACTCTAGGGCTTCCCACTCTTTTATTTCTCGGAGTTTTGTTGCCCAAAACAAATTTCCTTGTTCGCTTTTGGGCAAGAATATGCTGGTACAAACCCCAGGATCTCTTATCAGAAGCAACCTAGTCTGCCGCAATCTGGAAGTCAGTATCAACAGAATCCATTTTCCAACCTCTTTGATACTTATTGAGTCTGATAAGTTGGATGTTATCTTGGGTATGAATTGGCTGACTCAGTACCAAGTGTGCATAAATTGTGCGACCCGAGAAGTCAACTTGACCAGCCAAGAGGGACAAACTACAAAGTTTATTGCTCGTAGGAGCGTACCCTCCAAGGAAATGGTCTTTACAACAATAGCTGAAATGGAATTAATTTTGGTGGTCAGCGAGTTTCCTGATGTATTCCCAGAAGAATTGCCAGGCATGCCACCTGATCGGGAGCTTGAGTTTGCAATAGATCTTGTGCCCGGAACCACACCAATACACAAGAAATATTATCGAATGCCGTCATCCGAATTAGTGGAGTTAAAGAAACAGCTTGATGAAATGCTCCAAAAAGGGTATATCCGTCTCAGTTCCTCACCATGGGGATCACCTGCTATTTTTGTGGACAAGAAAGATGGCAGCCTCCATATGTGTGTGGACTACCGACAATTGAATGATGTCACGATCAAAAACAAATACCCTATGCCAAGAATTGATGATTTGTTTGATTAGCTCAGTGGAGCCAAGGTGTTCTCAAAGATTGATTTGCGGACTGGATATTATAAGCTCAAAATTAAAAAGGAGGATATTCCCAAGACCGCATTCACCACTCGTTACGGTCTCTATGAGTATACAGTCATGTCTTTTGGCCTCACCAACGCCCCCGCCTTCTTCATGCACATGATGAATAAAGTATTCATGGACTTCCTCGATAAGTTCATGGTCGTGTTCATCGATGATATACTTATTTACTCAAGAAGTGAAGAAGAGCATAAGGAACACCTCCGAGCAGTGTTGCAACGACTTCGTGAGCATCAGTTATACGCCAAATTCAGTAAGTGCGAGTTTTGGCTCAAGCAAGTTGGATTCCTCGGGCATGTGCTATCCGCTGAGGGTATACCGTGGACCCAAGCAAGGTAAAAGATGTGCTCGACTGGTTGCCACCCGCCAACGTATCTCAGATCCGGAGTTTTCTTGGACTAGCTGGATACTACCGCCATTTCATTGAAGGGTTTTCCAAGATTGCTAAACCTATGATGGAGCTGCTCAAAAAGGATAAGAAGTTTGAATGGACTATGGACTGTGAGAAAAGTTTCACTGAGTTGAAGAAACGCCTGACAACCGCCAGTATTAACACTTCCAGATATCTACCGCAGCTTTGACGTATACTGCGACGCTTCCAGGCAAGGACCGGGATGCGTACTTATGCAAGATGGCAAGGTAGTAGCTTATGCTTCACAGCAGCTACGACCCCATGAAGGAAATTACCCCACTCATGATTTGGAAATGGCCGCGGTAGTTCATGCTTTAAAAATTTGGAGACACTACCTCATCGAAAAAGGTGCCAAATTTTTACGGATCACAAAAGCCTCAAGTATATATTTACTCAGCCGGATTTAAATCTCCGTCAACGAAGATGGCTTGAGTTGGTCAAGTATTATGACCTTGGAATAAATTACCATCCGGGTATGGCCAACGTGGTTGCCGATGCACTCAATCGAAGGCCCGTCAGTTTAAATGTCATATTGGAATCTTTGCCTCCCGAACTTAAAGAAGAGATTGCTCAGCTCAACCTGGTCATAGTTGAGGCTGGCCTTGCCAATATTCTGAAGGTTACCCCTACTCTTGAGGAAGAAATCTACAAAGCCCAGCCAGGCGATGCCGATCTGCAGAAACGTATCAAGTTTTCCGATTTCTTGAAGGATCAGTGCGGTACCCTCCGATTCAGGGGAAGGATTTGTGTGCCTAATCAAGCAGATATGAAGCAGAAGATTCTGTCAGAAGCCCACGAATCCTCGTATTCAATCCACCCTAGAGGTACAAAAATGTACGAAGACCTTTGACAAATATTCTGGTGGGATGGAATGAAGAAAGACATTGCTTATTTCGTGGCCTGTTGCGACATATGCAACAAAGTAAAGGCAGAACATCAGAAGCCAGCCGGACTTCTCTAACCGCTGCCAGTGTCACAATGGAAATGGGACGATGTCTGTATGGATTTCATCACAGGACTACCTAAGACCCGACGAGGCAATAATGCGATCTGGGTCATAGTGGATACATTAACCAAGGTGGCCCACTTCCTCCCAATCAAAACCTCATACCGAGCAGATGAGCTTACACGACTGTATGTATCCAGAATAGTCAGTCTGCATGGAGTTCCCCAAACCAGCACTTCTGACCGAGGTTCACTTTTCACCTCCGCTTTTTGGTCACGTCTCCATCAGGCCCTCGGAACAGAATTGAAATACAGTACCGCTTATCATCCTCAAATGGATGGACAGACAGAACGGGTAAATCAAATACTCGAAGATATGCTCCGAGCCTGTGCTTTGGCCCAAGGCCCGCAATGGGAAGATTGCTTGCCGTACGCCGAGTTCTCGTATAATAATGGCTTCCAGACCATTTTAAAGATGCCACCATATGAAGCTCTGTATGGCCGTAAGTGCCGCACTCCATTAAACTGGTCTCAAATCGGAGATAGCCGTATTTTCAGAATGGATCTCATGCTGGAAGCCGAAAAGCAAGTCAAGGAGATCCGAGACAGATTGCAATTGGCCAAATCACGACAAAAAAGTTATTACGATGCAAAGCACCGACAGATCAGCTTTGAACCCGGAGAACATGTCTATCTTCGAGTCACGCCTATGAAAGGAATCAAGAGGTTTCAAACCCGTGGAAAATTGGCACCTAGATTTATTGGTCCATTTCCCATTATGAAACGAGTAGGTGCTGTGGCATATCAGTTGGAGTTGCCCCCTGAGCTGTCAGACGTGTACAACGTGTTCCACGTTTCACAATTGCTACGGTGCATATCACCGCTCGAGAAAAATACCGATTTGACAGAGATAGAGGACTTAACATATGAAGAGAGGCCAGTGAAAATTTTGGATCAAATGGAAAGAGTCACTCGCAGTAAAGCACGAAAGTTTTACAAGGTCCAATGGAAGCATCATACCAAGTCAGAATCAACCTGGGAATCAGAAGAATTTCTGAGGGCATGTTATCCAGAATGGTTTTCCCAAGCAACCGAATCTCGAGGACGAGATTCATTCTAAGTGGGGGAGGTTTGTGATAGCCTGGTTTTTGCCCTCTTTTCTTTTGCTTGATTTTTAGTTGAGTTGGTTTTGAATGTGGAGTTTTGAATCATTTCATTTGGATTTAACCACTTGGGTACCCCTTGATTTTCACCCAAATGTTCCCTCTCCTCAAAACCATCATTTCACCTCTGGTTCAACCCAAAATATTGCTTGGAATATTTTTCTTAAATGAAAAATATTCATTTTACCCTCCAAAACCCTAGCTAGCCCTTTGAGCTCCAAAGCAACCCTAATATTTCTTGCCCCAGAAATCCTAAGAGAAATCCCAATTATTCTTTGGACCCTAGGGAACCTTTTTGAGCAAAAATATTTCACCACTCTTTGGAATATTTTGGCTACAGAAAATAAAGTCATTTCTAGACAGAAATGGTAGTTTCTACAGCAACTACCTTTTTACTAGCTCCATTGTAGCTGGTTTTTCCTGTGCCTATTTACCTTAGTAAGTGTAAGTAAAACCCCAAAGCTCAGCCCTTAACTCCCAGTGGTTTGACCACAGTAACTCTCCAAAATTACTGTCCAGAAACTTGTCAGCAGTACAAATTCATTTCTACTGCACCTGGATCCAAACCAAACCATGGTAACACTTCAATCTACTAAGGACTACATGCCAGACATCTTGGTTAGCGCTTAGGGTGGCCTGATGTCATGGTTCACGCGGTGACCGCGTTGCTCGTCCGGCGTCTTGGCATAAAACACGCTGCAGCGGCCGCGTGCCGCCCAGCGCTCTGTTGAGCGCGTGCTCGCTGCCCAGCCGACCAAAGCATGCCTCGCCTCGCCACCATCCTCGTCTCCACCTCCTTAACTCCTCCTGGTGCTCGCCGACGCTGGAGCTCGCCCCAGCGAGCACGTGCATGGTCCGGCCAACGGCACAGTGCGCGGCGCACTGTGCTCGTCGCTTTCAGCGCCTTTGTGCTCGCCGCTTTCCCCTCGCTCAGTGCTCATCCGCGCCACAAGACAGCTCTGCATGACCTCCATCGTCTTCTCCCTCTCTCTCTAGCGCCGTTCATCACCGGGCGCCGTGGACATGTGTCCTCCGGTGGAGCCCGAACCCTCCTCGCCGCCCGCATATAAAAGCCGCCACCCCTGCCTCTTGGAGCACCCGCAGCCACTCCCACATCCACGACAAGTCAGTAGAAGCCGCAGCCCGGCCGGGCAGGCCGCGGGCTGCCGTCCCGAAGCCGAGCTTGCCGGCGATCCCCTCCGGATTGTCCCCGCAGGTCCGACCCCTCCCAAGCCAAGGCGACCCTGCCAGGGCCTCCGCCACTCATCGCTGAGGCCAACCCACCCCGTTGGAGCCCCTGGAGCTGCCCCAAGCCGCCGTCGTCTTCGTCTCCGGCAACCTCCGCCCTCTACCTTCGCTGGAGAGGACGATTCTGACACCGTCCAGTCACCTCTAGCTATGCTACGGGTATGGGCAGGTGTGCAAACTTCTCCTCCGTCGATCCCTCCCTCTTGTTTGACTCCAAGAAGCCTCATCACCGGCGCAGCGCTGCCTCCCTCTGTTTCCCTCTCCCCTCCCTTTGGCCTGACTAGCGGGGCCCGCTAGTCAGCCACTCATTACGCGCGCGAAGCGGTATGAGTGGTGGCGCCCCGGGTGTTTACGCCTTCAACGTCACCCCCAGCCTGTTTAATATTTATTTCAAATTCATTTAAAATCCAGGAAACTTCAAATGGCCATAACTTTTTATCTATAAGTCCAAATGCATTGATTCTTTTTGCATTGTGTTCTGTGTCCAAAAATCTAACAGCACCCAAAAGATGGGATTTTCCTTGCTGTCTAGATTTTCTGGTAATTTTCAGAAGGTTTATTGATGTTTTCCTTTTGTGATTTTGATTATTTTCAGAAGAGCCAGCTTGTCTTGAGGATCACCAGGAGCTTTGTGAACCTTATCAACACTAAGGCAAGCCACATCAACATTTTCATAGTGCCACTTCAATATTTGTGATTTTCCTACTTGAACTTATGAATATTTATGCATTTAAAATTAGTTATATAATGATTATATTCTGTTAGATGCTTGTTATGTTAAAATGCTTGAAATACAGAAAGTTTGAAGTAAATCTTGTTGATAAGCTAAGAAGAACTTAGTTACAAGTAATGAATAAAGGATATGGTCATGGAGTTTAATAATTAGTTTAATTATTATCTTTGCATGATGAAAAATGATGAGATTGCTAGAAATGATTCTGGTTTAAGTGAGGTGTGATCTTAACCAGAGAAGTAGCATGAGTTGACGATGGCTCCGTGGGAGCGTGGTTGATTCAGTTATTTGCATGGTTACGTGATGCATGTGTTAAGTGATGCATAGAATGGCATTATGACACCAGTTATTTTCACATTAAGTCGAACTTGATAAGTAACTCAACTTGAATATGTTGTTGACCGGGTCATGGTGCCGCTGAAACGAGTCTTTCCCAGTGCAACCTCATTTGCCAGTATGGGACGGCCTTAATGCGTTTCATTGTCGTGCCTCTGGTCGGTGCCTCCATTTAGGGAAGGTTATGGGCGTCTTTGTACCACGGCGGTGGCGTGCATAACCTTGTGAGCCTGTTGTTAAGTTAAGTTTTGGTACCGGGTCCCAGAGTGGATCGTGCCCACGACGGTGGTCGAGGTGTCTGGAGGTAGACACGGGGCCACCCAGGACTAGCCTGATGGGGACTGAGTCGGAGTGGCCGGGAGGGTGTCATGACAATGAAATGGTTTTGTCGGAATGCCGTTGGTCCACCCGAATGGGAGTGTGAGGCCATGGGTTCCGTAGTGTGGGTACAATGTACTAACCTCTGCAGAGTGTTTTAGTCTATCGATATCCAAGTTCACGGTTACAGACATGCTCGAAAGTAGGGTACACCATGGGTCAACACTTAATAAATTTGCACACTAATTTTGTACTGAGGATGGCAGTAAGGCCATCGTGTTGAGTTGGGCCATGAGTTGGTCGGGTTGTGATTGCCGTAAGGATCACGGGCCATGAGTTGGTCGGGTTGTGATCGCCGTAAGTATCACGGGCCATGAGTTGGTCGGGTTGTGATCGCCGTAAGGATCACGAGTGTTTTTTTGAGATCATCATGTTTGTGGTCTGGAAATGATCACGTCCGGTAAGCAAGTCCGTGGGACGAGTACCAGTTGAGCATATTCACAACATGTTGGATATATGGTTGCATTGTTGATTAAATGGTTAAATATCATGATATTGTTTGTCATTATGTTTATGCTTGTTGTGAGCTTGCAAGTACATTCAATGTACTGACCTGACATGTCATGCCAGATTTCAGGAAAGTCTCGTTGGAAAGGAGTGCTGTCCGAGTCTAGATCATGTCCACATCGGTGTCCCTGTGCTATGGAGTTCCGCTACGACGTTGTTCCGCTGCCGTGTAGTTGTCATGATCGAGGCCCCTTTATGTTCACTAAATAATGTACATATTGTTCAGCCGCACTATGTGTGCCGCTTGGCCTCGCTAACTGTTGTAATATAAACTATGCTCCGCTAGCATGAATAAAGCGGTTGATTTTCTGTACCAAGTTGTTGTGTGTTGCCAGAAGACAAGGTCTCTAGGCTGTCAATGCAAGGTAAACCGGCCGCTCTGAGCTGGGGTGCCACAGGTAACTATTTCGGGTGTACATCCTTCTTTGTAGATATATATATCGTCATGATTTTGTCTACCTAGACCCTTATACACTTGAGAGAAATTACATCTCTAGATGATATCCTTTCTTTCACATCCACCTTGTCTTTGTTATGTCATTTCTTTGGTGGCTCCGTGAAAGCTTTTGCCTTGAGTGCGTGTCTTATCTCGTTGCATTTTGATGCACTCTTGTGTGGTGAAGATTATTTTCCTCATGCTTGTCTTGACGAGGCTTTTGCCATCTTATTTGGTATCCCCTGTCTTGATGAGGCTTATGCTTTATATCTTCACCTTGGGTTGTCACAAGTGTTGGTTATTCATTTTGCATATTTAGTGTTCTTGTGAACCCATTTGCTTAGTTGTGTGTGGGAATGAAAGGCTTTGCACCGTGTATCTCATTCATTCAAGACTATGTTGATGCTTATGCTCATCCGTATATTAGTCTTCTCATGTGCTTTGCCATGACTCACACACATCATTTTGGTTGATCCTATTCTTAAGTTGCCCCTTTTACATGTTGCTCAACAATGTGTTTGTTGCAAGTGCTAGGCTTAGTTTCCTTTATGCTCACTTGCACTTGTTGTATGTTTCTATTGATTTTGGGGGAGCTATGATCCTATTTTGTGCACTTTGTATCCAAATACAAAAATTATTATGTGTGCAGAAATCATGGGGAGCTTCTCTAGCTTATTTAGAACACTCCTTTGCTCATATCATAATATCCTTCATTCATGTGGCTCATGGGATCTTTGGTCCAGTTGGTTCAATTGATATCCATTGATTGCTTGCTTCAATTGGTATTTTTTGATTGCTCGATTGCTTGTTTCTCTCTTTGTTATGTCTTTGTGGCATATCATTCTTTTGCAATCTTTGGGCCTCAATATAGTTTGTCTTCCTCCAAGTATTTACCATTGGATATGTGTATTGCATTCCAATCTCTTTTTGAGAGATACATAATTTATGGAGGAACACTCTTTATATTGGCATTGTAATCTTTTCATCCATTTTGGCAATCGATGCCAATGGTGGAGGAGTTTCAGAGAGTTTTGTGGAGAAGTCTTCAGAGTTTTCTCCTTGCTTTGGTTTTGGTTCCTAAGCATTTGCATCCCATTCTCATGCATCATTGGTTGTTGCATTGCATGGTGATGCATAACTCCTTGTATAAACTCTCTTGAAAGTGGCTGTCATCAATTACCAAAATGGGGGAGATTGAAAGAACATGCGGTGCCCCCATGTTTGGTTTTGGTAATTGATGACAATATCTATGGACTAATGGTTGCCTTGAGATATATTTGAAGGTTTTGTCCATAGGCTTTTCGTGGAGTACAAGTGTTGGTTTCAAGGAGAGTTTGTGTCGACCAAGGTGCTATTCAAGGAATTACCTAAAAGATTGGTCTTGTGAGAGGTTGATCAAGACTAATTCAAAGAGTGAATCAAGTTAATCAACACACAAAGTGTAGAAGATGTACCAAGAGGGATCAAGTGATCCCATGGTATGGTAAGAATTGTCAATTACGCTTTGTGTACTAACCCATGGTCTTCATGAGAGTTCTTTGTGGGGTTAGGATGCGGTGTGCAAGTTCAAGTGATGCATCACGAAGAGATCAAGTGCTTGAAGCTTGCTGTCCATTGTGGTGACAATGGACTTGTGAAGATGAGCTGAAGAGTGCCTCACCCATAGTGGACTACGAGGGAGCAATCATCTAGTCTTCATCGAGCCAACACAGTCAAGAAAGTTGGTCCAACTTGAGGGAGTCAAGATCGTCATCATCTAGCTCAAGTGGACCATGTGCAAGGAAAAGGTTTGACCCTGATAGGTTTTATATTTTACCGGTCTCATGGTGGTAGTTGGGAGACTGGGTTATAGGATCGTTTGCCGTACTATCAAGGGGGGCTCTCAAGTTGGTAACTTGATCATATCGTTAGTAGAGAGCTCAAACCATTGCATCCTTGCATCATGTTTCTTGGTTCTTGTTTGGTTCTCTTTGTGAGTCTTAGATCTTATGGTCATGTTGATGACAAGCTTGAGTTCATCGAAAACGGAGTTCGCATGCGTCTTCTATGATGTTTTTGATATTGGAGGTTTCACCGATCTTATCCGAGGAAGGGTTCTCACCATTTTCTTATGGGCCTTTCATCATTTGCTTCTTATTGATATTTCTATCAATATTGTGTTAGCCCATGTTATTAGCTTTCCAACAAACTTGGTTTCGTTGAATTCGGAGTCCGTTTGCAGAAGTTGTGGCTGTTTTGGTAAAGGCTGCAGCGGTACTACCGCGACTAGAGCGGATGTAAATTTTTACTACTGCTCCAGAGCGGTACTACCGCGGCTCCTGAGCGGTAGTACCACTCAAGAGCTGTACTACCGTGGCTCCTGAGTGGTAGTACCGCTCCGGACCAAAATCTCATGTTTTGCTCAGCGGAGGTAGGCACGAAAGTATTTTTTTAGTACCGCTCGCAAGCAGTAGTACCGCTACCATTTGCGGTAGTACCGTGAGGTCGAGCGATAGTACCATGAGGACGAGCGGTAGTACCGCTCTGGCGGTTCTACTGGCCTTTTGCCTCCTCGCTGTTGTTTATCAAAGGGGTACTACTGCCCTAGCGGTAGTACCGCTCCTTGGAGTGGTAGTACCGCTCTGTGCGGGTTGTGAGCTTAACGGTTGGATTTTCCCCACCTATAAAAGGGGGGTCTTCTTCCCCATTGAACCTTATCCTTTGAGCTCGTGTTCTTCCCCCATTGTTGACCTTCTTCGAGCTTGCTAACTCTCAATCCCTCCATGGATTCTTGCTAGTTTTTGAGGGAAAAGAGAGAGGAGATCTAGATCCACATTTCCACCAATCACTTTCTCCTCTATGTGAGGGGAACCCATTGGATCTAGATCTTGGAGTTCTTGGTGTTCTCCTTCTTATTCTTCCTCTCATCTTCTTCCCTAGCATTAGTTGTTTCGGTGGGATTTGAGAGAGAAGGATTTGGGCACTCCGTGTGGCCTTGCCATTGCATTTGGTGCATCGGTTTGAGTTCTCCACGTGATACATGGAAGTTACAAGTTGAGAAGCTTATTACTCTTGGGTGCTTGGTACCCTTGAGCTTGTTACTCTTGGGTGTTTGGACACCCTAGAGCTTGTTCCTCTTGTGTGCCTTTGCGCCCTAGACGGTTCTTTATGGTGCAAAGCTCCGGGCAAGTGTCGGGGTCTCCAATTAGGTTGTGGAGATCACCCCGAGCAATTTGACGGGTACGGGTGACTGCCCCCAAGGGTTGCCAAAGTGTACGGGTTCGTTGACCACCCCAAGGGTCGCCATTTGTACGGGCTCGGTGACCGCCCTCAAGGGTCCCTTTGTGGAATCACGACATCTTGCATTGTGCGAGGGCGTGAGGAGATTACCGTGGCCCTAGTGGCTTCTTGGGGAGCATTGTGCCTCCACACCGCTCCAAACAGAGATTAGCATCCGCAAGGGTGTGAACTTCGGGATACATCGTCGTCTTTGCGTGCCTCCACTACAAAAAAATACACTTTCGTGATGATACGTGTTTGTCAAAGTAGGTCTCGTTTTTTGTCATGCATGTACATCCATGACGATTTTATGACAGAATCAAGATAGTCATACCTGTGCTGTCATAGAAGTGTTCCATGACATTACAAAAATTATCATCACGGAAGTGTCCACTTCCATGACGATAAATCGCGCGTCACAGAAGTGCTTTCGTCAAGGGTGACCAGCACGTGGCATCCATTGTAACGGAACGCCGTTAAGCTATCGGGTCGGGTTTTGGATTCGATAACTCGTTAATAGCCCCGACCAATGGGGATTTTCCACGTGTAAAATCATCATTGGCTGGAGGAAACACGTGTCGGCTCATCATTGGGACAGATGTCATCCACTCACTGGACAGAAGGCGCCTATGATACGTCGACACGTAGCACGGCCCAACAGTGGCCCATTCCTGTGAAAAGGCCGACCCGTTTGACTTGGTCAAAAGCTGGCGGGCTGTCCCATGGAAAGCCTGTTAACGGCCTGTTAGCATATAGCCCATTTACAGCCCGCTAACCCAAGGCCTGTTATGCCCTATGTGAATTAGGCCCAGTAGCGTCATCTGGGCCATCCAATATGATTCCAGCCCGTTTTCACTTCTGGCCCATGTATGGCCCATGACGTCTTTCGGCTCATATGAGGCCCTTTGTAACTCTTGGCCCATTAGCGGCCCGTCTTTGGCGCCCGTAATGAACAAAGTATTACTTTACACCCATTAACGGCCCATGATGAAATCGGCCGTAATGAACGAAGTAACACTTTATACCCATTAACGGGCCGTTATTCCGTTGGGCCGTTTCCAGCCCAAGTTAACTTTTGGCCTTCTGAGGGCCCATTTATTCTTAGGCTCATTTGCGAGATTCGGTTACTTACGGCCCATTATCGCATTTTCGCTTGGGGCCAAATTCAGATCCGTCGTTACTGATCGGCCCGTTTGTGGTCCATTAGTCTGTTGGGCCATTTTCATAGCATCACCAACACGCCTATTAACGGCCCGTTATGGTCGACCCATAAACGTCACGATTTCCATTATAGGCCCGTCTACGGCCCATTAAAGGCCCGTACAAGACCCATAAATGAGTCGGCGGCCCATGGATCCTACGTGACGTAGAAGGCCCATGGATCCTACGAGACGTAGAAGGCCCATGGATCCTACGAGACGTAGAAGGCCCATGGATCCTACGAGACGTAGAAGGCCCATGGATCCTACGAGACGTAGAAGGCCCATGGATCCGACGGCCCGTGAAGGCCCATGGTCGGGCGAGTTGGCCCCTGTTTGAATGATATAGCATATTCAAAGAATTATCCTACTCAATACTATCACCTCTAAAAAGCATACACTATACAACAAAGAGATCAAGGCATAGAAAGGTAGAATAATCCTACACTATACAATAAAGAAATTACAGCCGATTATACCCACTAGGCATTATGGTTCGGCACAGGTGATAATAAAGCATACACAAATAGCAAATTACATACACTGGGCAAATACAACTCATACATCATGGACGCGCATCAACTTAACTCCATTTGAACTATAATCTCTTCAGAAAATAGGATTGGCCGGATTCAGATAGCACAAATTTCAGTCTGCAAAATCTCCAATTCCTTCATGGTTACCTCGGTGTCTTGTTTCATTTTTTGACTCCTGCATGTAATACCTGCATGTCCAGTCTCAACTTGTTGATTATACGTTGACAATCATGTACACGTTGTCTTGCCACCTCTAGTTGATGGTCGGTAACATCAGCACATTCCAATTCCAATCGATAATCATTCGGTAACGGCCATGCCGCACTGCTCGCAGATTTTTGTGTTGATGTCACTTCATCCTAAAATGTTTCTCTAAGTACACATGACTAGGGCAAAAATATAGTTACAACAGTGAAGCGAACAAGACACTATTTTGTACTACAACAGGACTAACAATAATGTTACACATCACTTTCACAAAAAAATGTTACACGTCATGAAGCATAAGTAGGTGATATTTTAAAAATTATAAAAAAGATAGTCTGTGCAGCCTACATACAGAAATCCCTCTTAGCTCACCAGAGGAGCATGATGTTGGGGCCCAATCGAAAACACAGACAAGTTACAAATTTAGACAGCATGTTGCATATAAGTAAGCAAGCAGTTGGCCATTCTGTACCTCAATTAAAGTCTTAGGGAGCATAATGAACAGCAGAGGGTTTCATACAAACATACTACAGCAGGCAAAACTATGCAATCATTAGCGTAGTATAAACTAGATTGTGAGCCTCATGCAATAATAGTTGGTTAATAGACTTCAAAGCTTCAGGCACACTTCAGCAGAGTAATTAAATGGTAAGGCCTTTAATTATGTCAACTAGTAGTGATACAAGTACCGAACATTAGGCATGATTGTTTGGGCATCTCATTAAGTGAGGACAAATAAAGCAATTGAAAAGAGAAAATTAACTATGCCTGAAACAAACAAGGAATTGAACTGTTGAGTTGCATACAGTGACTTACCTTAGCAGGTTGAAGAGGCTCAGCGCAGCTCCTACTTCTCTTGCAAGGCTCCTTCCTAACATCTTGTACTTGGAAATCCTCAATCTTATCTTCATTGCACCCCCTCTACAAGGTGACACAAACTAGTTACTCGTCTCCTTGGAAGATAAATATGTATACTTTCCAGTCTGTGAACACAAAAGGATGAGATTATAACAAAACAACACCACATAATGAAACATGCCGCATCTCTTGCACTTGCACACAATGAAATGAGCATTTACTATGTCTGCACTATGTAAAAACTAGGCATACCTTCGAATTGGATCTCCAGGTACTCTTAGAGAGCCTACTGTAGTGTACAACCAAACCTTTATGTCACCTATGAGTTAGACAAGGCCCCACTACAGCAACCCTTAGTGTTTAAATCGTTGACAAGCTCAGTTAGAGTGTTAGGTCAAGAACAGCAAGTAATCAAAGTAAACAGTCCTAGTATGGTCAATGATGCAAACAAGCAATTGAATGATGTGTGAGCAAATCTTACATATCAAGAAAAGAAGCAAATAAGGAGGCTTAAAGACCATCACTTGACCGACCAGATTTAAGGGCATTTAAACATCATGTGCAACGTATGAACTAACATAAACATTGCATATCCAGATTCTACAATGGAATGCACATGTATTAGGTTATGCCATGTATGATGATGCCTAAATGTACGAGATAGTAGGCGGGAGTGATTCATCATTGCACGCACAATTGAATTGCGTGTTAAGGGCCGCCTAATTCCGCTTTTTCAGGCATATTGTCAAAATAAGCCATAAAAGATGTAAAGAAGTCATTTTTGAGTTATGGGCTTGGGCTTAACTAATTTCGCTTTGGAGGGGGGGTGTTTCGGGTAGAACCTCACTAAAAATTTAAGGGAAGGGGAATAGTGAAATGACTCTGTTGTCTGCCTATATTACACTCAAAATGCAATCACGGCCTTTGTGTCACACCGACCCTCAAGTAAAAACAAACACGCAAGCATTCATTGCCACGCCCGCTTGCATCTCCTCTCCCTTTCCCTCTACTCGATCCCACTGCAAAGACTAGGGTTCCTCCAATGAGCCGTCGCCATCGGGTCCCATCCGCCCGGTCCTCGATGATGCTATGTCCAGCTAGGCTACATGGCCGTGGTATGGGCAAATCTCCTGGCTGCTCCCCTCAGCGCCGCCCTCATTCTCATGGTCTCCAAAGAATGCTCCACTTGTGGTTCGTCCCAATGCACTACTCCGTGGTATTTGCACAACTCGGTGATGCCACATCATGCGCGAAGGCACCTTATTCCCCCTCCCCTCCTCCCAGGCCATGGCCTTGAGGTGCGGTTGAAGGATGAGCTCATCCAACAAGGTGAGGATCTCCTCTGATTTTTTGCCAAATTTTCATTCTGATACACTATACGATGAATTGCTATGAGCTGCTTCTTCTGCTGCTATATGATGCATTGCTATGAGCTGCTCCTGCTGCTGCTATATGATGAATTGCTATGAGCTACTGCTGCTGTATGATGAGTTGCTATGAGCTGCTACTGCTGCTATATGATGAATTGCTATGAGCTGTTGTTGCTGCTGCTACTATATGATGAGTTGCTACAAGTTGCTCCTGCTGCTGCTATATGATGAATTGCTATGAGCTGCTCCTACTGCTGCTATATGATGAATTTCTATGAGCTGCTCCTGCTGCTGCTATATGATGAATTGCTACGAGCTGCTGCTGGTATATGATGAATTGCGCATCGTCACCGCATGATGAGTTGCTATGAGTCTGCTGCCGCAATATGATGCTTTCAATGGTGCGGCTATATGATAATAACCACCACTTGGACCATCAATTTCAATAAATAATTGTTCTTCATTTAAATGTGGGTCATGCATTCTTCGTTTAAATTAGGCAATGGGATCTCTATGGAAAACATTGACCAAAGTAGATTGTGCCAAGTAGATGGTATCTTTGTATTTGCATTTTGAGCAAATAGTGATGGTCTGTTTTCCTATCATATTAATTACTGCACTGGGTTCAATTTGTGATGTTTGCAAGTCAAATTAATTTCCATATGGGCAGCAAAATGAAAAATATATAATGCAATCTAGACTTTCCACGGATCATACCAAAGATAAGCTGAAAACGCAATAAAAGAACTGGTTGGCTTATTACATGGAGCTTATATTCACAGGTGCTTATTTTCTTAGGATAACTCATAATAACTGTCCCTAAGAAACTTGGCTAATAGAACTGGCATACAAATAACATGTCACGATGATTGCAATGGAGGAGTGACATACCATAGCACACTCAGATAGGCTCACCGCTGCCTCTCCTTTTTTGCGATGTTCCATGAAATTGCCACATGCATCTTGTACTTTTTCATTGTGTAACCCTATCGCAAGTTGACACGGCTAATTTCGACATCTCTACATGATACTACATTGCATATCCCTTATGCATATTTAAACCACCAATTAACGATTGTGTGCATATCATAAACTAGCCATGACTCAGATGTTTGGACTAGCGGGCACTCTAAGGGAGCCTAATATAGTGCAATGGAATTCCTACATGCCACCTACGATTTTGTGTAATGTACTTTGTTACTAAATATATGTCTTTGTAGAGATTCCAAGATGGACCACATACGATGTATATAGATGCATTTTAGTGTAGATTCACTCATTTTGCTCCGTGATGTAGCCTATAGTGGAATCTCTAGAAAGACTTATATTTAGGAATGGAGGTACGAGGTAGTATCATGTATGACATCTACATATCTAATTTAGCAGCCAGAGTAGGGGATTATTGGTGAAAATCCTAGCAAAGCATGTCAAGTACGTAACAATACAAGAGAGAGAGAGAGAGAGAGAGAGAGAGAGAGAGAGAGAGAGACGCGCTTACAAGATCATAGCAATGCCTCAGTCCAGGATCTTGGTTGGCCAAGCTGTTAGATCCAGAAGAAACATCGTCCTTGTAGTTTTTGCCAGCTACATAACAGGTAACGGCGACTTGTTAGTATATTCGAAGTACATCGGGCAGGTGATGCTGGATGGGTTTAAAGGTGACAAGTACCTAGACCGTGGCGGGTGCTTGGCATCTCTCCAGATGGTGGGAATCAGGTTAGAAACGTCGAGGGTGATGACGCCTACCGCTGGTGTCGGTCCATGAAGGAGATCTAGAACCGTCGAGTAGGGTGTTTGTGGAGCGGCTCCGGTAGGGTGGACTATGGTGTGGGCAAAGCGGATCTGTGGCCGTGGACGAGGGCGTAGGTGAAGCTGCTCCGGTGGTTGGGTTAAGGATGGTGTCGACGACACGGATCTACGGCCGTGGACGGGGCGTCAGAAGCTGCTCCGGTGGTTGGGTTAAGGATGGTGTCAACGATGCAGATCCGCGGCCGTGGACGGGGCGTCAGAAGCTGCTCCGGTGGTTGGGTTAAGGGTGGTGTCGATGATGCAGATCTGCGGCCATGGACGGGGCATCAGAAGCTGCTCTAGTAGGTTGGATGATGGTGCGAGGAAGCGGATCTGAGGCTGTGGACTTGTGAGTTGGCAAAGCGGCCCCGATAGGGTTGAGAATGGTATAAGCGAAGC
Source organism: Aegilops speltoides (assembly GCA_021437245.1). NCBI lineage: Eukaryota > Viridiplantae > Streptophyta > Magnoliopsida > Poales > Poaceae > Aegilops > Aegilops speltoides. The sequence goes on along the minus strand of CM038144.1, from coordinate 55,600,216 downwards.
TACTCCGGTAGGGTTGACGATGGTGTCGGCGAAGCAGCTCCCGTAGGGTTGAGGAAGGTGTCGACGAAGCGGCTCCAGTAGGGTTGAGGAAGGTGTCGGCAAAGAGGATCAGAGGCCGTCGACCGGGGCGTCGGTGGGGCGGCTCCGGGGGGTGTGGACGAAGCATCTCCGCTGGGGAGTACGAATGAGCCACTGTAGATGTGCGATGGTTGACGAGAGTACCGACGAAGCAGATCCTGCGCCGTGGACAAGGCCGGCACTGAATGGGCTGTGGTACAGTGGTGGAAGAGCAGTCTCTTGTTTCTAGGGGAGGTGGGAGGGGTAGATGCGGCCACAGAAGCAGATCCAGCGAGGTGGACGCCGCTGGCAGTGAATGGGCTATTGTACGCTGGTGGATGAGCAGTCTAGAGTTTCGAGAGGGGAGGGGAGAAAGGGCGGTGAAGTACGGACGGCGTGATGTAAGATGCTCTGGTGCTGTGGAGTTAGTCGTTTTTGCGGGAGGGGGAGAGGAAATGGGGGTGCCGTGTAGTGGGGGGAACCAGAAGTTACCAAAGCAGCCCCGACCTATCATGTAGATGAGGGCGGTATTGTAATTGTTGGTCTCTGTGCACCGAGGACAAAAGTGGGATTTTGCATGCTAAAGACTAAGGTGGCAGAAATTTTAGAAGGAGGCGGGAGATTTTGCCGCTCGCGGGATCGTTCGTATCTAGTTTCAACTAATTTTGGACCGTGCTAGCGGGAAGGTCATGCTAGACTGTGTACACGGGGCACGCGTCGATGAGTTAATAACTGGTGTGAAGTCCACCCCAGAAAAAAGACAATAACTCGGGATGATGCGCCGATAAGTTGGACGTTCACACGGGCGCGACCAATCGTCGGTGTAGTGGTGTGTTCACAAAAAGGGATCAAACGCTCAGCCTATGTATTTCTCGTAAATAGATAATTTAGTGCCATTGGTTATTTACTTTAAACATAATGCATTGACATGTTAGTGTAGAGGCGCACAAAAGAAATGGATATTGTAGTTAGCTACTTAAAAGTGTTACCTCATATGATTACATAGCCTCCATTTCATACATTATGTACCGCTGAATTCATATATGAATATTACATATATTACTTCAAAATAGAAACTTAAATCATCCAAGACTAATGAATTTGAATGCAAGAGTAACAATGGTGCATGTACATGATAGCTACATTGGTTGTTTGAAGAAACATCACTGTAACTCTGGCATGCACAACTGAAAAGGTTTATTTAAATAGAAAAAAATGTGATATGTGAGTGTCCAATCTTTATAGCGTTGAATCGATATTGTACCTTTGGCCACGATACGAAGTAGATATTGACTTATGTTCAAGCGATGCACGTCCATGATCGCTAGATAGTGATACGTGAATGAATTGTGCAATCTCTCTGACACGCATACATATCTCATTTCCCTGTGGGCATCGGAATCACACACGCGCACTTCGTGTATTTCTCCCCCTCTGTCAGGGTTAAATTCGTCTTTCTACCCCGCCCTACAAGTCTCTCACACGTAAACACACACGCCTCTATGTCTAACACGCCCACCCCTTTAATTCCGCCCACCCACAGCCAGTAATGTCTCAAAGTATAATAATGTCTCTCACACATATGCTATCTACCTATCCCTTAATATAGCTAGATATGTGTCACACAAACTCCTTCTCCCTACTAGCAAGATGCCCATGTGTTGCACGGAACATCAAGATGCATTTGTATGAGAAGTTTATCTTGTGGGAGAGAAGGATGAACGAGGGAATGCCTTATTTGCAAATGCGGAGAGGGGTGTGGGAATCTTTTTGCAAAATTGCCATATTTTCCTTCCCGTCCGTCGGATATAAATCAGATGGCCTATATTGCAGGACGGCAGGAACACCATCATCACCAACTCTGTTTTTATAAGAGTAGAGATATGTGAGTGTCACTGCCCTCCCCCCCACACACCCACACTTCCCAACACCGAAGGAGTAGGGTGACACCTTGATCTTGATACTAATCTATCGACTGGCTTCTCTCTCAAACATACACACACACACACACACACACTACCCAGCACCGAAGGAGTAGGGTGACACCTCGATCTTGATACTAATCTATCGACTGGATTCTCTCTCAAACATACACACACACTACCCGGCACCGAAGGAGTAGGGTGGCACATCGATCTTGATAATAATCTATCTACTCCTCTTTCAAACACACACACACACACACTCGCTAGTTGTGCCGCTGTGCCTACCGCGCACACTCTCGATATGTCTTTCTCTCCCTCCCCCCAACAATGACAGCAGAAGGGTGACAACTCGATCTGATCATAATCTGTCAATTGGTTTCTCTCTCAAACATTGTGTCTCGGTGCCTCGCTCGGTAGCCCCTCGATATGTAGACTTCTCGTGCGCAAGACAAATTGTAGTGACGATGACGCCGAACCCAGTGTGCCTTGTTTTTATTGGCCTCATGTGATAGTTTTCACCCTGTTTTCTGTTAATTAACAAGGCAACCTTTTCGTTGTTAGTACCAGTGAATCTGAAACCATTCGGGGCAGACATAAAATATATCACTTCAACCCAATTATCACAGCAACTATTTTAAAAGAAATTAGCTAGCTGCCCGTCCGTTGCACGGAACATCAAGATGCATTTGTATGAGTAGTTTATCTTGTGAGAGAAAAGGCTGGACAAGTGAAGGCCTTATTTGCGAACGTGGAGAGACGTGTGGGTATATTTTTGCAAAATTGCCATAGTTTCTTTCCTATTTGTTAGATATAAATCCGACGGCCTATATTGCAGGGTGGCACACACACCATCATCACCAACTTTGTTTTCTACTCCCTCCGTTCGAAAATACTTGTCATCAAAATGGATAAAAAGAGATGTATCTAAAACTAAAATACGTCTAGATACATTTCCTTTTATCCATTTTGATGACAAGTATTTCCGGACGGAGGGAGTATTTATCTTTTTAGAGATTTCAACAAGTGACTATGACCGGACCTTACCAACATACTCAAAAAAGTAGTCCATATATTTTGATGTTACCCTCTTTTCTTGGCGGTACAGTGCCATCTAGATACCTCATAAATAAATCAAGCACAAATCTGACCCCTTCCTGAAAAGACATACGTAGCAAAATGAGTGAATCTACACTCTAAAATATGTCTACATACACATCCGTATGTGGTAGTCCATTTGAAATCTGAAAAAGACAAATATTTAGGAACGAATGGAGTATATATAAGAGTAGACATGGAGATATATCTCCAGCATGGTCTACAACAAAAATGTGCTGGCTGGCTAGCGCCGGATGCTCGCAACGCGATGACATGAGTTCAAATTTTGTCTTTTAACTTTAGATTTTTATATTATATATTACTCTACTTATTTAATATGTAGTTCTTTCGCTACTGTACTGACAGTGGAACCCACAGAGTACTTATTAAGGATGGCGTTGTTTCTTTTTAACTTTCTGTATGAAGTTGTAGCCACCCTGCAAGTCACGTGTACACTCTACATGCAATTAACTTTTTATAGAGGGACAATCATACAAGCAATTAACTCAAATGGATTGGAGTCATTCTATTATTTCCAGCATAAAGAGCATCTCCAACAGCAGCCGGCAAATTTCCTCCCGCTTCCTTCCGTGGAGGACGACATCCAACGCCATCGACATACATTGTTACAACTCTAACCAACCAGATGAAATTCGTGCAAACACGGACTGATTTCATATAAGCATGAAGGATTTCGTATAAAAAAGCTGGATCTTCATATAAACATGATGGATTTCATTACATTTACATGAACTAAGAGGTGCCAATCCGGCTCTCTTGTATAATTAATACTCCCTCTGTCCGGAAATACTTATCCTACAAATGGATATATCTAGACTTATTTTAGTTCTAAATGGCCGCCCGTGGATCCCTTTGTCTTCCTCATGTCCGGCAGACACTTGCGGGGTCGACGAAGGTCCTCGGAAGAGACGAAGCAACAAAGAAACCACCTGAATCCACAGTCGTCACCTCGGCGGTGGCCTTCATGGGTCCCAAGTGGCGACGGCATCCCGTGTTCTACTTCTCCTCGATGATGGCGGCGGACATGGAGAAGTTGGCCACCGACTCGTCGCTCTCCATGCACCCAGCTTCTGTCTCTGCCTGCATGGCGCTGCCGCAGGCACGGGAGGCGCGCCCACAGACACGGGAGGTGCGGCCACCGCAGACACTGGTGGCGCGGTATGACGCGGAAGCGACGGCGCCCGTACCGCGTGCTCGCCGCCGTGCCGGCGTGGAGCAACTTGCCACTCCTCATCAAGCTGAACCGAGTGGCGAAGTTGTGAACCACGCTACCGCTTGGCGCGACAAGCCGGATCCGTCGGGCCAAGCGAGGTTGGTGAAGCACCGAGCGGCCTCGCCCGTATCCGGAGGGATCGGCGGGCCACCCAGCCGGGTAATATGCTAGAGAACGACTCATCGGAAGCCATCGAAAGAGTGGAGAAAATGGTGAAGGAGGAGATGGGGGAGTGGCTGAGGGGTGCGATTCTTGCCCGCTATCTGTCTGGCCTCGTGGAAATAGAGGGTGGACGGTAGGAGCTTGGCCGGTGTCTGGCCTCGTTTAAACTGAGGGCGGACGGGAGGAGCTCGGCCGGTGTTGCGTTTAATTCCGGCCCGCTCATGAACGGACGTGTGGCCGGAGTAGGATTCTCGGTTTGCATGCGGGTTTAACGGAGGGGTTCAATGGAGGCGCTGGGCGTGCAGCGGGCGGCACAGTACTATTTGATTTGACAGCACTAATGAGCCGTCAAATCACAAAGGCCCTCGCCTCTCGTGAAACCGACCGAGCTAGACTGCCCCGCCCTCTAGCCTTTTAGAAAATGTATATACTCCACTTTTGTACAGTAGTAGTATCGATGGATTGCGCCATGGAGCAAAACTTGAAATTAAAAAAAAAGGTGGTACATATAGAGAGCGCTCGTGAACTATGTGTCATACATGGCAATAAATAAAGTACTACATGATACTAATATATGATACATGGCGCAAGTGTACTAAGTATTATTAATACAATTTTGCTAGAACTCATCTAGATGAGATATAATTTGGTCTCATTCATCTTTTATAGCCATTGGATGTGATGCTATAAGATGCGTGTGTGCTGACGTGGGTTGTATTTGTTCTTGTGCAACGAACTGACCACTGCATGTCATGTTTGATTGTCTCAAGTCATTAAAAGCATACAAGCCCCACATCTCTTCTTGGTTCATTCCTCTACTTATGTCAAAAAATAAGAAACAACGTGAGAGTTAATGCACCACGCCTATGTGTTTACTATTTGGTTTTCATAAGATGACTTAATACTCACCTAGACGGAGGGAGTATTCGATTTGACAGCGGGCGGCGCAGTTCCCGATACGGCTTTAACGCAGACGAGGGAGGGAGTAGCGGTTCCCGATATGTTGAACGGCCAATGCATCCTCCTTCAATTAATGCATAAGGGAAGTAATGGGAGGAGGTCCGGGAAAAGAGGCTGCACGATGTGAATGCAACGCAGTTTGCCCTCATTTCCCTCATATAAAGGCGCCCCTCCATTCCAATGCATCTACCACATCGTACGCACCTAAGCATTTGCCTAAGCACCTACACTAAGCGCAAAAGAGCTCACTCCAGACCCATGGCGGCGATGCGCGTGAGCGGCCAGCGGCTACACCAGATGGTCCACGACGCCGGCCTGCGGCATGGAGCAGAGGATCTTCTCCAGATGGTGTTGGAGACCGGTTGGTGGATGGCCGCCGTCGATGCCAACTACGACTCTCAGTTGGACCAGATGATCGTTGCCACCAGCAACAAGTTCACCGTCCTCAAGAAGCTCGCGGACGACATCGCTGTACTCCTCCATCCCGCGCACCCGGGCTCCTGATTGCTTGCCACGCTAATCGGCCTCCATGGCCGGAACCTCTTTCAAGCACCGTGGCCTGCTGATCGCCTCACCGACGCCATGAAGAATGTCCACCTGGAGGTCGCGCTCGCTGCGAGGCGCCTCGCCCTGCAAGAATTCGTCGACCTACACATCCACGTGTATGAGCAAATCGTGTACATAGGTATCTACAAGGCCAGTGAGGACGCTACAATGTTGGCCTTCCTCAACCGTCTGGAAGCCTTGGATGCCTTTGCTGAGAAGCACCTCGACCTCGCCACAAAAGCCGCCGCTCCTTAGCCGCCGGTCGGTGGCCCGAGGCACTAAGTTGAGGAGGAGGAGGTCGTACGTTCATGGATCCATCTTTCTTCCTTTTTTGACAGAAAGACTGTAAGGGAACCCCCTACAGTATAATTGGTGCAACAAACCCAAATTGCAAGTACCATGCCTTGAACCTGGGTGGGTGGAAAGGCATCAGCCCCTTCCCACCACTAGGCTATGCCTTAGTCTGCGATCCATCTTTCTTCTTGCCTTCTATAACCACCACTGCGGTCGCATCATCGTGGCCTTAATTCTTATTGTGCTGTTGCATTCTTGTTCCAGTCAATACCGACATGTGCGATCCCTTTGCTTAATTATATGCATCACTGTAACTAGTACTCCATCCGTCAATTTATAAGTTGTGCTTACCTTTTCCATTAACTTCGTGTAACACGCGGGCATCTTGCTAGAAACACTAGAATATGTCTATATAATCCGTATGTGACAGTCCATTTGAAATCTAAAAAAGACAAATATTTAGGTACGGAGGGAGTAATATATTAGGAGTATATCAAAAGAATAGTGATTTCTTTCAAGTTTGTGAACAAATACTACTATTCTACTACATTGGATCCATCACAATGCACGAGCACATTGCTAGTAAAAGGAAAAGTCCTGTCGCGTTCGCGCACACCCCCACACGCCCGGGAATCGGGAGTGCAACACGGCCCGTCCGACATGACACATAGCTTAGGGAAGGCGTGTTGCCTAGCATTTTCACTTTCATGCGGGACTGCCGTTGAGCAAACCGACACCCCGCCCGCCGCGGGGCTGGAAAACAGAAACGAGGGGAAGATCTAGCTGTTGCATGGAAGCCAAGAAATTTGGTGTCAGACGGGGCTCGTTGATAGGGTAGGAGCATTCCGTACTAGTACTACTCCTACTAGTACCAAGTTTGTACTCCTAATACTATATTACTAGTACTACCACTATACAACTAGTAGGTACGTGCACGGCACAACATCGTAGGAACAAAAAATGGGAAGATCTTGTTTTGGGTGATTTATCTTTTTTTCAATCAACGTAGTATGAATAATATGATGTGGGGGCACCCATGAAGCTTATGTGGCTTGGTTGCATGGCTACGGAAGGTTAGAGAAAAATAAATAGATAATGTGTTTAGAGTGCACTCCACTAAATAGATATACTTTGGATCCATTGCAACGGGCCGGCACATCTATATCTATACCCCCAATATAGTGTGTGAAAAACTTTGAAAGTTGGTCGTTGGATGAAGCCAATCCGACGGTACAAAGATGGCAAATTCGAGCACTACTAGCCATTGGATATCATCCACCAGATTCTGCCACATGTATAATCTAGAAGACTCCATGGTTGAACTTAATTCATGACTAACTTTGCCACAACTAAGCTTAGGCAAAGTTATTAGTTCTTCAAAATGAGAGCCACAAGTTGGCAAGCCTAAGGGAATCTTGCCACATTTTTTATGTGTATGTCATGTGGGGCCTTAGTGTGGCTTGCCTAAGGTGTGGCTTGAACCAAACACTCACCTAAGTTAATCAAACTTGCCTAACCTTACATTCCACCAGATTTTGCCACATGTTAGAATCCAGAAAACTCCACATGTAGAAGCATAATGCACAAACCACCAGAATCTCATGCGTGCAATGCATGTGTACCTTACTAGTACTGGAGTAGTTGGTAGTAGTAAGAAACAAATTCCAGTTTTGGCACGAGCTCGTACTGCGGGAGCACCACAAGGCCTGCCACAGAAGTTACATTCCCCTCTCGGGGCCCACAGGACCGAACTTCAGTGGCTTCGTGCCCGGCCTATGAGTCAATGACATGCGAACCTTAAATGCGGCTGGCCCACATGTCATTCTCATGGTGGTAGCGTGGTTCGCGACTCACTCGTTCGAGATGAACCGGCCGGTGGTGGCGTGGCCGTGGCGAGGGTGCCATAGTTGGGCGTCGAGGCGTTACGAGGCGTAGATGGCCACACCAGCGGGTACTACCTGTAGTACATAAGTACTCCAGCTGAGGATTGATGCCGAGGACGAAATGTGTCACAGCCACTGGATGAAAATTCGATGGTGCGGAGTACGGATCGAGCACAAAAATGAGCAGCAAACCGCGTCCAATCGGGTGTGTATGTGGTAGAAAGTTGATGGTCGCCACAGTTCAGCTGGCCCGCATGTCATGCACACAAAGGCAGAGGAGCGATGAGGGCGAGAGGGATTAGGGGCACGAACAATCCTACCATTCTGTCACTGACATGTGGGACCCATAAGCGTGGGCCCCACCTGTCAGCGAAGGAAAGGCAGGGCAAGGAAGTGATAGCCACGTCAGAGGATCCATGTCCACGTCGGGGGACATCGTGCCGTGGGTTGGAGCGGCGTCGTGGGAATCGCGTGTGGGTGTGGCAGTGGTAGAAACAAGAAACGTGATGGTCGCCATGGTTCAACTTCCATGGACAAGCTGTCGTGTCTGCTGACACATGTATATCAAAACTAGAGTGTTTATATTTCAAGCACGTGAACAAGTATTATTCTACTAGTTTGGATCCATTGCAATGCACGGGCCAGCACATTGGTAGTAGTAGTGTTCATCTCTATCTCTAGAGGCCTTCCCTCGTTCATCCTTTTCTCTCACAAGATAAACTACTCATACAAATGCATCTTGATGTTCCGTGGAACGCACGAGGATGTTTCCTTGGGGGTCTCTCCAGCGCGGTGTGGCCGTAGTTGCAAGTTGACGCCCCTTGAGATGCCGACGTTGAGGGGCACCCGGATTTCCTCCGATGAGCAGGTAAGATGAGTTTGATCATGTAGTAACTGCATTCTAAAGAGTACTTCCGTGTCCATTCACTAATTTCTCCCCCTGCCCACTGTTTCACAGGCAAGGCTCGGTGAGAGTGGAGATTGGCTTGCATATGTACAGGAGGGTACCAACATCAATTTGCACAACATTTACAACGGTGACACCATTCCCGTAGAACCTTTGTCCAACATTGGGATCAGCCATGCAACGGGCCACCGCATGAATTGGTACGATGGAACCACAGTGAGATTGAATAAGATAGCACGAACCTTGCACATGGCGGTCAAAGGCGGACCATGCTGTCTGCGGCCGATTTGTTGCCGTACGAGTAGGAAGACGCTGTGCTCCTTTCTAACCGCATCTTCGCGGTGACAAACCAAGGGACATATTTTGTATGGGACACATCCTACGATATACTCCCTCTCTCCCAGTTTATTCGTTTTATAAGTTTCAAATTCAAATTTAGAGCACATGTTGAGATTACAATGTCCATTAAATCGTTGTGTGCATGTATAGTAAAGAAACAAATCTCGAGTTTGGCAAGAGTTAGGTACTACGGAGCACCACAAGCCTGGCCGCAGAGTTACATTTCCTCTCGGGGCCGTTGGGACTGAGCTTGGCGCTTACTACACCTACCTTTGAGTCAATAACATGTGGACCCGATAGGTGACCGGTCCACATGTAATGCTCCCAAGGCGGAGGGGCAGTGGGGCCAAGAGGGGTGAGCCGCAGGTCGGGGAACGTGTGGTTTCATGGGTTCGAGCGGCGTCATGGGAATCGCGGGCGGCTGTGGTAGAAACTTGATGCTCGCCGCATTTTAGGTGGCCCACATGTCATGCACACAAAGGCAGAGGGGCGGTGCGGCCGAGAGGGATGAGGCGCATGTCGGGGGGCATGGTGCCGTGGGTTGGAGAGGTGTCGTGGGAATCGCGAGATGAAACATGATGGTCGTCGTAGTTGAACTTCCATGGACAAGCTGTCATGTCTACGGACACATGCAGTGCATACCGATCACTAGAAGGAGTAGCAAAGAAAGCTATATATGGGGATAAATAGTTCCTTATAGTCAAGCGGACCCATGCTACTACTCTATTCCAAAGACATGCACACCATCGAAATAGTCCTCTATATCAATATACACCGAGAGGGAATAATTTTTTTTACAAGAGAGGAAATAGTTCATCCATCCATAATGCCCTCCTGTTGGTGCAGCATTTTCTTGTTGTTGTTGTTGTTGTTGTTGTTGTTGTTGTTGTTGTTGTTGTTGTTGTTGTTGTTGTTGTTGTTGTTGTTGTTGTTGTTGTTGTTGTTGTTGTTGTTGTTGTTGTTGTTGTTGTTGTTGTTGTTGTTGTTGTTGTTGTTGTTGTTGTTGTTGTTGTTGTTGTTGTTGTTGTTGTTGTTGTTGTTGTTGTTGTTGTTGTTGTTGTTGTGGGAGACGGCTTCGCAACAAGTGATCAAATACCCTTCAAGGTTTAGCACTGCAGGTCAGATAGATAAGTGATCAAATATTCACGCACTCTAAAAAGAACCTAAGAAAATTTCATGCATTGAAGGTTTAAATGTTCTATATTTTCCCTCTCATATACGTTCCATACATGCGAGCTAGATGGTAGGTTAGCCATAAAAAGAAGTGGAATACAACTAGCATTGATGTGTATGTTCTTTGCTCCTTATTTAGTGTCAAAACTCTGTAGAACCCGTATAAATTTCTTGTGTGCATACAAAATATCTTATTTGAGTAAATCTAGTAGAATCCTCGATTCCACGACTCGATCTTACGACTCGGTTCTGTCTAAGGAAAATCGATCCGACTCCGAATCACGACTCTGACTACCTTGCATGGCACTTATATATTTTCGAACCCAGTATACATTTCCCTGTATTTTCCTCCCAGTTCCAACAGGGACATATGACTGTTGTTTCTTGTATTATCCTACTCATACTCTGAACAATGCTGATCTTACATTAACAATGCCTGTCCTTTTTGATATGATGCAGTGTCCCTCGATTCATCGCCCTTTGTAACCACACCACCTTTGCCAAAAACAGGGAAGCACAACCGGTTCCTCGCCGATCAATCGACGGCAAAAGAGGCGATGATCATTCGGACACATGAGCCAGAAAAGTTATATTGCAAAAACCCCACTGTATACAAGCACCGTGTAATACGTGAGTATCCGGACAGTGGCTGTTACGTCTATGAGCAAGATACCAGCTTGTTGGGGCCTTTAGGATTTTTTAGTTGGAGGCGGATAAACAGCCTTGGTTCACACTCTCTGTTTCTCGGACTCAATTATCTGATTAACCAGGAGATCACCGTTGGCAAGGACCTTGATGGCAGAGAGGCCCTGTTTGCTATGGAAAACTGTGTCTACACGGCGAGCCCTAGGAGTTCGGGAGCAAACTCCCGTGATTGTCAACAATACAACCTGCAGCCAAAAGAAGGTGAGAATGACAAAGGCATCCATATTAACTTTGATCCTTGGATGTCTCAATTATGACAGGCAGTGATGTGGTTCAAGCCTTCAGCTTGATAGGTAATTGGGCTGTTGCATCGAAAGGGTGGAGTCTTGGTGTCTCCGGATCACTTTCATGTTGAAGCGGGCTGCAAATTATGATGGTGTTGGATCATCTCTTCGAATGACTTTGTTGTCTTTGCTGCTGGTTCTGGATGGGTAGTTCTTTCTTTTGTTATGCATATTCCTTGTCATTTGGTCATCCTCATCTATGTCACTCTTTCTATGTAATAGTTGCTTCTATTTAGAATGTCATTCTCGTTTGGATCAGGAGAGTCTGAGCGCTGCAGATGGGTGCGTTTTGGTGGTGTAGCAAGACTTCTTATGAACTATCATGTCTTCTTTGTTTATGTCAAGAGTAGTCACTAGTCGGTGTTTGAATGTTGTATATATCGTTGTTTGAACTGTTTATTGTCTCGAACTCTTGATGGGCTAAATGAGGGCATCACCATTCTCCAGTGTTCAGTGTATATCTCCTTTTTCAAGTTATATAATTTGAGCTCACTGTCTTTTCGATGATGTACACTTGTTTGGGCCAGTGAGGTGTCGTTGAATATGGGCCGAGTAGTAACGCAATGCCAAACAGGTCAATTATGACTCTCAGGCCGGGCTCTCAAAAGATCCTGAAAAAAGGCCGGGTTCTCCAAAAAAGAAAGAATAAGGACTCTTAGGCCGACATGTGGGCGCCACCGGTGTTTTCGTGCGCTTGCGCGCGAGAGCATATTGACGCGTGCTCGAAATTCATGCTACCTTTTCATCCCCAGTCTCCCGCCCCTCCCCAACCTCTGGAATCTCGATTCCTACTCCAGTTTCCCCAAATCCCCTCCTGTACTCCCCGGACTCAAGCGCACTATCATGTCGCCGGTCAACGCGGATCTCCGAGCCGGAGATCCTGAGGTCCGTCCTGGCTTTGGTCGCTGCGTGCTGTCGCTCAACAGTGGCATGGCGGCGCTTGACGACCAGTTTGCCGGCAAAGTGCTGATGGTAACCATCAACGGCGACCGGCCTCCCGTCTCGCCGGACGACCTTGTCAAAGCTCTTGGCATTGCGCACGACATCCAAATAAGTGACTTTCTCGTCGAAGTCTATCCGCCACCGACTGAATTCTTCGTCAGGTTTCGGACAACTTTCGACTGCAGTCGTGTGTTCGAATCTTCCTGGCATTTGTTCTGCGATGGTGCGCTGGTGAGTTTTGATCGGTGGCACCCAGGATGGGGCTCGGTGCCCACTGAGCTTAAGTTTTTAACAAAGCTTACCTTCTACGGCATGCCTCGACGTGCTTGGAACAACGAGTCCATGAACGAGCTTATCAACGACCTTGGAGGTGAGCTCTAAGTATGTTTGTTCCTCCAGACAGCTGGGCTCTGATGGTTATGGCATGGATGAAGAAGCCGTCCACCATACCGAAGGTGATTGGTGTTGAGATACCGATGCAGGAACCAGGGTTGTACTATTCATCACCACCAAGGCTGACGCGGAACACGTTAGGGATGTACCTGTATCGAGTGTTCGTGCATGTTGAAGAAGTGGTCAATCCATCAATCGAAGTCCTACCGCCGCCGCTGGTGCCAGGGTCCGTCAACGACGTCCATTACTGGAGTCAACGTCAGACTTTCCCCGTGTTGCTCGGAATGATGGATGGCACCGGGCCTACTCCATCGCGCGGCGGAGGCCACTGCTTCTTTGGGAGAAGAGGCAGGGTTGGCTGCCTGGATGGGCTCTAATTTGAGGTAACAACTAAATCTTGTCAGATAGTACTAGTTAAATCCGATCTATGGGTCTGAAGCACTGATATGCCAGTACATTTGATTGTGACCTATTCTAATTTCGTACCTGAACTTTTTTAGAAAGGGTTGTACGTCAACTTAATGTGCTAGCAGAACTTATTGTGTTGTCTGTTTGTTTTCTTTGCACAACATTCAAGATATTTCCCCGTCATTTATAAAGACGATGAACCGTTATGTACGACTTCGTTGGTTTCAACATAGCCCTTCCCGTAGTGATCCACTGCTTCCATCCTGATTGTGCCGCCTGCGTGAAATTTTTGTATGCAAGTTCATTGTGCTATGATGTTCTATATGATTGTGTCAACTATATAAGTTTTTACTGAGCATCAGCAATGCATATGGCTGAAAGATGTATTTACGAGCATCGACCGATGGGTCTCTCTCTCTCTCTCACACACACACACACACACACACACAGACACACACACACGCACACACGCACAAGTGGGACCCATTGAATTATTTATTTGCTCGTGACAACTTTTAATTAGGTTCCACTGTAATCTAACTTTTTTCTTAAGTTATTAATTGAGCTCAGTGACTTCAAAAAGTTGTACAGAAGCCTTGTTTGGGCCTTTCCGGCGTCGCTGAATTTGGGCTGAGTAACTATGTTAGGTTGTACTGTACTATACAAATGCTATTCAAAGCTACTCCCTCCTTCCATCTATATAGGGCCTAATGCATTTTTTGATGCTAACTTTGACCAAATATTAGAGCAATAATATATGACATGCAACTTACACAAAGCACACCATTAAATTCGTGTGTGAAAGGAGCTTTCAATGATATAATTTTCACATTGTGCATGTCTTGTACTATTAATCTTGTCAATAGTTAAAGGCGGTCTTAAAAAAGGCATTACACCCTATATAGATGGAAGGAGGGAGTATGAATCCATGTTATGTCCAATTAATTTTTTTTGCTGGCTGTATAATGCATGCAGCCTACTCATACCAACATTTTAGTGCATTCCAAATGTCTATACTACCTCTACAATTCGAAGTGAATTTGAATTCGTTTCTCTATTTCAATAAGAATCTACAATCATGATTGTTGCCAACTTCAACCATCATTCGTGTATTACCTTAATAACACACCACATGATTACTATAGAGATAGATATGAACTAAGTGTACTATATGAACTCAAATTCTATTTTTTGAATACACTTGATGTTGATTCCAAATAATAGTACATTTGATGTACTAACTATATATTCATAATCTAAACCATGTTCCATACATACACCATGTTTATCACACAAAGTATAGTGCCCCGCCCCTACATTATGACAAGTATTTAGCCCTGAGCTGCAAAAGCCACACGTTAGCCCTAATTATAATCAATGTTCTATATATTATATGTAGTACTAGCAAGATGCCCATGCGTTCCACAGAACATCAACATGATCAAGGGGAGGCCTAATTTGCAAATATGGAGAGGGGTGTGGGTATCTTTTTTCAAAATTGCCATAGTTTCCTTCCTATCCGTCAGATTTAAATCGGATGGCCTATATTGCAGGACGGCAGGCACACCATCATCAACAACTCTGTTTTTTATAAGAGTAGAGATGAAATATATTATATGTAGTATAACATGTTCATAACCACACCATGTGTATCACCGTTATATATATTCACACATGCGTCAGTTTAAAACACTATGATAAATTCTTCAAATATCCGAATTCTCTTTTTATAATGAATTATGATTTCTATTCGTCTTTTACACCCACACAATACTCTTATCTTTATAGCTAGCGCTAACTTTCTCTCGTGCATGCACACGCCCGCATCCCTCTCACCCTCCCTCAGCATTCTCTAGCTCCATCACGCAAATTCGTCTTTTCACTTTAGGTTGTTCACCCATGGTGTGTGTAGGCCCCCCAGCTCCTTCTTTACGGCACACATCGATCGATATGCCTCTCTAGCTAGGTGTGCCTAGCACAAACACAAGCTTCCCCTCTTCTCTTATCACCGTCCATGCCTCACTCCCACCACTCTTTTCATCGATCTCGTACTCGCACACTCCTTCCCCCTCGATATAGTATGTCTCTCGCACCACCTCCTAGATGCATCCCTCTCTCTCTATCCTTCTCCCCGTGCCTTATTTTCTTCTAACACATACATGCATGTATACCGATCGATCTCCCAACATATACCTAGGTCAACTTTAACTATTTCCCCCCACCCATCGATCGACGTACCTCACAAGTTATGTCTCTCCTTTCTCTAACAAAGGACGATTGATCTTCCTATGTAGTTACATCTGCTTACCACAGCCATATCGTCCCCCTCATCATTCATGCATGCCTCCTGACCTGTCTCTCACACGCACGTGCACAGACAGGCATCCATCCCATCTCTTATTGATATTGCAGGTGTGCCCTCCGTTTGTCTAGCAAGCCTCTCCCACCATTTGATAGAAGCAACTCCACTACCACCCCCTCCAACACTCTAGCTCTATCTCTCTCCCAACCTTATTCCTCTCCTACACATATGCATGGATGCCTATCGATCTCCCTTAATACATGAGGTAGGCATCTCTCCTCCTCCACACATATACCAATCAGTGTACCTCTATAGTTAATTAGGCCTCCCCCCACCACACACCGATAGTCGAGCGTTGTAGGTAGGTATCCATGCCACAGAGACAAACTGCACCTGTCCCCTCTCACGTTCCAGTAGGCCAGCCACTCTATATCTTTGACGTGGGCACACACAAATTCGATGGCACTCTTTATCGATCGCGCGCGCACACACACACATCATCCCTCTCTTCAATTCTATGGATACCTCAAGCCGATGATAGCTCCACTCTCTTCTCGTGGATCGCCCCCTCTATATATATGATATATCCAGGACTCTATTTCACACACATTGCATATGTTACATTTTTTGATTGACCCCCCCCCCCCCAAAAAACACTCACGAACCCACACACTATATCTCTCTACGTTTGTATCTCTCTCACACAACCCCACGTAGATGGTGTACGTACACAAGAAGAGACTAGGTGCACGTGCTCACGCTTCGTGCCCAGCCACACCCGCGCGGGTACACGGTGGAGCTCAATTCTGTACGAAATGGCAGCCCACGTGCTAATTTGAACGCGTGTAGCGGTTGTTTACTTATGGAGCTCGTCTACCACACGTGCACGAAACAAAGTTTGACTTGATGCGTTAGCGTGTTATTTTTAAATAAAGTTATATCGCTCAATGGCACGTAGAATATAAAACTTTTTTTATGGAGAAAAAGGTAGTCCGCTCCACTATATACAATGGAGCCTGCCTGCCTGGGTTCGTCTCTCTTCAGAGTATCTCACACAAGGCTGCGGTGGCTTCTCTCTCTCACCGGCCGTTGGTTACTGATCCGGCCGCATCCCGTCCGCCGGCGAAAAGGGAGGATGTGCATTGTTTCTCCGTTCTACGGCGCCGAGGCAGCACGTCCTGATCTGCGGTACACGCCGTTCTCTCTGACCAAGCTCTGGCGCGGTAGGGCCTATGTCACCTGCTCGCTGCCGCAGTATGGGCAGATTCCGCCCGCCGCCGTTCACCTAGTTACATCCCGACGACCTCCAGGTATCCCCTCCGGCCTTGCTCCACTGCCCGTCTTCCCACGTCGCTGCATGTGGAAAATCTTGCATGTGGATCTTCCATAGTTCTTTGCCCAAAACGTAGCTCGCCTAGCGTACTTACCATATTGCAATCTTGTCCTCACACTGTTTTAAACAAACACAACCATGTTGTTATCTTCCCTTAGGACAAGGAATGTGCTTCTTTTTTGTCGTCGCATGTGTCATCAACTGTTATTGGCCAGTAATTGTTTCCTTTCTACCTCTTTTTTGCAAACAGGGCTATCCATTTCACCTCGTTGCTATTGCGATCTTTTGGTGAACTGTACAAATCACTTTTTTCTTAAGAGAGTTTTGTGTAGTTGTACTAAAATGTCACACGGGCAACGTCTCTACATTTCAGTGCGACTGCGCAAAGGGAGATTGGTTTTGCTCTATCCTCCTCATCCAACTCCGAGCCTAATCTTCTCCAACTAGTTAGTCTTAAGAGAGACTACAAAGGTGACCGGCTTCTATTTGTGTGTTTATTGTTTCATCAGCAGTCCTCTATTATCGTAATCACACTTAATATCTTTGGAACAGGGACGCTCAGCTCTATTTTAGTGGAACTGCAGAAAATGATCGGAATGTTGCATGCTCCAGACAGCTACTTTTTTTCCCCAACATGCCTTGTTGATTTAGACAGAGCTGGGGGGACGTTGCTGCCAATGAAAGCATGGATCAATTTTAGTTTAACACCTTCTCATAACTTTGTCATCAGTTGTGATGTAGTCTTTAGTTGTGATGTAAATATTAGCTCTGATCTCCAGTATTAGTTTTTTATTGTTTCTGAAAGAGCATCGATGGCAAGACACACAAAACAAAAGCTGGAAGCTCAGAGCATTGTACAATTTCATGTCGCTGGAAAATTATTTTTGTAGTACGTCAATTATGTAAACAAATGCTGGAAGCTTGGTAGCATTGCCAGAAGCCTCTACAGCATCCGGGTCCATGTGCCATGCACAAAATTATACTCCTTCATTCCTAAATATTTGTCTTTTTACAAATTTCAAATGGGCATATTTTAGAGTGTAGATTCACTCATTTTGCTTCGTATGTAGTCACTCGTTGAAATCTCTAGAAAGACAAATACTCTGGAGTATATTTAAGAACCGAGGGAGTTGTGCACAACCGCATGGGAGACTCAGCCCGGTCGTTGCGCCGCGTTAATAGTGAGTAATGAGAAGTCAAATCATAAGCCCCACCTTTCCCACTGTAAGTTGCTCGGAAGAAGCAACCATCAATACACTCTTCTTTGAATCCGCTCATACTACTCCATCCGTCACTGTTTATAGAGCGCGCTTAAAAAAATAATCTCTCGGACCAAGGCGACTAGCGATCGGCCTGAAAAATAGCATTGGTAGTTATAACACATTGTCTATTACTAGAGGAAATAATGCATACACACATGCATGTAGTGCTTCCACCCCGGGTACACACATGCATGCACTTACTCCATTTCGTAGTACATCGAGAGAAAATTGTGGACTTGATTGCGGTTACCACGCCCTAATTAATTGAGCATTAAACCAAACGCATCTAAAGTCTCTCTGGTGGTGAAAATGCATTGAGAGAAATGCATCATAATGAAGCGCGCCCTGTAAACTGTGACGGAGGGAGGAGTAGTATGAAGGTGCAAAACCAAGTACGCGTATGTCTAGTCGGTCAACGCACCTCCTCTTGGCATATCACTGACATGTGGGACCGGAGTGTGAGCAAATCGATCTCAATTGACGGCAAAATGGCCAACCCGCTGTTCCTTGAGAGAGACGAGGAGCGAGAACACATTGACGGGCTCGCACGGAGGCCAAGATATATTCGAGCATGGTTGATCGATATCATCATTACATGTTCGATGTTTTTAATACTATACTATTGGGCTGCTGTTTTCCGCCCTCTTTCGAATAAATGTGTACTTTATCAGAGATTAAAAAAAGAGTACACACGCTCCACCATGCGGTTCTAGTAGTAGTACTACTCGTACTACTAAACCTTGTGCTTGGCTCTTCGCCTCTTTGTGAAGTCGAACAATGATGGTACTCCGCATGTTGGGTACTACAGTGCATGCCTCTGGCAATCTGACACCGAATGAACTGATGCATGTCCACCGCCTGGGCGAGGGTAGGTTGCTAGTCAAAAGGCGTAAGCGAGGTTCACCTTGTCCTGCAAGCTTCTCCTCGTTCTGCGAGTTGACGGGACACACCAAAAAGTAGTGCTAGTCCATACTCCCTCCTTTCCGGTTAATATGGCTTAATCTTTTTTGCGGGTAAATGAGAGAGCTTTATTCATATATAAGCATTCTTAGGACGATCAACCAAGACACTGGTCACTAGGAAGTGAGGTACCCCACAAAAAAGAAGTAGGAAGCGAGGTGTTTCATCAAGCTAGTTCTCGGCCACATTCAAAGTGCAGCAAGCACGTTTCGCACAAAGATGTGCCGCAAGGTTTGCCGACATGTTTACATGCTGAATAGAAAAAAAGAGGAAATATTACCGAGCGCTCCCATTTGTAACAGGATTTGAGCCAGAATTAAGCGAGAATTGTGGCGAGTGTTCCATGCAATCAACTTCCATTATCACATGCGAGAACCCTCGAAGAGAATCAAATGTGTTGAAGGTTGCTTTATCACATTTTTAAAATATAATAAGAGTGCAGACACTCCTCCATCTGGTTCCTAGTAGTATAGTACATACCTCTATAGACTATAGTAGTAGTACTAGTACTAGTAAACTTTGCGCTTGGCTGTTCGCCTCTTCGGGAAGTCGAACAATAATAGTACTAGTATAGTGTATGCTTCTGGCAATCTGACACCGAATTAACTGTTGCAGGTCCATCGACTGAGCGAGGGAGAACTTGCATTAGTCAAAAGTTTCTCCTTGTCCTGCGAGCCATCGTGCACAAGCTTCTCCCGTCCTGCAAACTTCTCCTCATTCAGCAAGCTGATGTGACACATCAAAGTATTGCTAGTCCATACTGCCACCTCTCCAGTTAATATGGCTTAATTTCAAAGAAGATAAATACATTGTCTGTCACTATATATTTGTAAAAATACGGTTAGTGGACTTCATAATACGCTCATTGCGCTCAATATATACATTTTCCGGTGTTTATACGGTCACTAGCTCACCCTGGTTGAGTATGTGTGTGCATGCACTTGTAGGTTGAGCACTTGAGTGTGACCGTTTGTGTTCCATCATGTGCTCGGACATGCATGCATTAGGGCGTCGCACACGTTTTTGCGTCCATGTGTATGTGTGACTGTTGCATGCGTGCACGAGGTTGTAGTCCCTTACATTCACAAGTTCATAAATCAATGCTTTGTCAAAACATTGCATGCAAGGTTTAATCATTCATTGTTCACGCATGCATTCCCGATATTAATACGTTGGTAAAGACAATTTTCTTGAGGAAAACGAGCCCATGAATTGAGTACAAAGGGGACCAATAAGCCAGGATGGAGGGAGTACCAGTAGTGAACCGGAAGGAGGGAGTAGGGACTAGTAGTACAGTACTAAGTAACAACGTGTAGTAACAAAATTCCTCTATGCGCATCCTGTCTACGTGTCATGCAAGAAAATAGAGATAAGTACAAGTGAGACTCGGGAACGGTCATACACGTAGGGGGAGTACGTGTAGGGGCCACTAAGGAGCAGTCAAATCACACAGTAAGTTAGTCGGAAGAAGCAACCATCATTTCACTCTTCAATGACACGTACGCAATATAAAATGGTTGATATGGAGAGAAAAAGAAAACCACTACATATACACTAGCAGGAGCCTAAGCTACAAGCCTGCTTGCTTGGGTTGTTCTCTTCACAAGCATAGAACGACGGTGGCCACACCGCTGGTCACATATCCGGCCTGATCCCGCAGCTGGGGGAAGGGAACAATGTTCTGCATAGACGCGGTCGACATCGGCAAGGGAGAAAACCCACAGTCGGTGCATCCCAACCGGGGGTCACCATGGTACGGGCCGATGTCGCGTCCCAACCGCCCTTCTAGCTATAGCCCGACGTCCCAGGTAGTACATCTTCCTTTTGGAGCCGGCTTGCTCCACTGCCGCAGCTCCCCACGTAGCTCCATCTCCATGTCGATCTTTCTCTACTTCTACCGGCTTCTACTTGTGATGAGTTTATGTCTCATGAACTAGTGCTAGTACTATTATTCTAATCATACTTGTTCAATATCTTTGCCATCATGGATGCTCAGCTCGATTTTAGTGGAATTACACAAAAGCATTTTATGATCTGATGGTGCTAGTCGTCTTTCCTTCGACAGGTTCTACCTAGCCAGGGAATTAAATCCTGTTTAGGGTTTAGGGTTTAAGTCATAGTGACCCCATCAGTAGTTTTTCTTTCGTACACGCTCTCATAACTTTTGTCTTTAGTTGTGAAGTAAATATTGGCTATGATTTGTGAATCATTGAGATGCATCAACATGCGTGTTAGTTTTCCTTTGTATTTGATGGAATGTTGTAATGGGGCAACCTTGGATTAGGAATGAAAATGGAGTGGAAAGTTTCCGTTTTTTCGGAGAAAAGATGGAAACGGAGAGAAACCAATGTTTCGTTTCGTTGGGTCGCGCCATCGAGCAAAACCAACGTTTAAATCACGTCTGTCACGTTTGTGTCTCACCCTCCTCCATGGCTCGACCCCACACGGTCGCTTGGCATGCCACTCACCACAAACCGAGTATACGATAACTTTCCCGCCTGCTTGTCGATGGATCGCGCCATGGAGTACTAGCACTACTGGAAGAGATTGACGAGTTGGGGGCGGACAGCTAGCTGTAGCACGGACTCCCAAGAACTTTTTACATGCATGTTGTGGCCGGCTATTGTAACCTTTGAACACGGAGAAGTTGCATGCATCAGGAAGCAGTGCAGGCGACGCTCTCTTGGCTGGCGTGCCGCTTCAATGTCGGCGCCAGTGAGAGGTCGCGTCCGCTCTGGCCGGGCATGAATGCGACATTGACCATTTCGGGCGGGAAGCACGCGCGGGTGATGAAGAGGGTTCGGGTTTGTCAGGAGCGGGCGTAGCAGCGGTCCGGACGCCCGCAAACAAGAGGTGTTGTACGTTAATATTGCTGCGTATATAATTAACAACGTAAATAATGTGCTAGTTGGACAAATATGATTGGTGATGGAGATGGAGATGGGATTTTACGTAAACACGGATATGCATGTCTATGTCTATGTGTGTGTGCGCGACGACTCTCGCGACCTGGAAGCAGGGGCGTGTTTTTCATCGAGTTTTCTTTCTTGGTACGTTAAAAAATTGTCTGCCAACTTTTGTTTCTTTTTTCCGGGAATGCACGTATTCTATTTAAAACCACTGCTATGGAGAGATTTTTTTTACTCCATTATAGCCTCTTGTTTGATAGGGTTTCTCGCGTCTCGCTCTCTCACCCTCTCCATATCAAAACAAGATGACAATGTCCACTCTATCTCTCTCCTCACCGGTGGTCACAGATCCGGCTGAATCCTTCCGTTGCGGGAGGTGAGGAGGTGCAGCATTGACATTGTCGCCGTCGGCGATGGAGGAAGCCGATGCGCACCGTCATCTCGGAGTCGGCGCTAGCGCGGACGAAGGTCCTCCATGCCCTTGTTCACTACTGTTGTGTGGGAAGATCCCGCCCGCCCGCCTAAGCGACATCTCGCCCACCTGAGGTATAAATTCTTGTACTGGTCCAGCTCTCAAGGTCGCTGCATGCGGGTTTTCTTCTATGCAACTACTCCCCAGCTCCCCATGTATAGTAGCTAGGGTTCGTTGGTTGGTCCAACATCACCTACTATTATAAAGGAAATGCCACTCGAAAAGTTGTCCTAATTTATGCCTCTGTGGAGGTATACATGTTGTTTCGATAAAAAGTACATGGTGGTTGTGCGGTCATTGTCCATATGCTCTTATTGCTGCTGCTAATCTAATACTATCACTGGTTAAATGAAGAAATACTTTTTTTCTCGGGTATCCTGGTTTAGTTCCCATCAAGATTATCATGATGCTTTTGTTTGTTGGTGTACTTTTCATTAATTCTTATTGACAATTGAGATTTCATTGTTAATCTTGCACCACTGCCAAAACAAAGTAGCAACACTATATCCCTTTTTTATATTTTTACAAACAGCGATGCGTATCTCCATACCCGGGAATGTCTTCCTCAATTTTAGTGGAGCTGCACAAAATTGGATGGCCATTGCTGTTCCGCCTCACTGTCCTCTGCCACATGGTTCTTCCTTCCTTGAGCTTTATTACTAAGAAGAAACAGACCACAATGAGGATTTGTCGAACTTCATAGGTGCCTCACCCAAACTTGATGCCAAATTGTAGGATCTTGAAGTATGTCTTGAGGGGGGGGGGGGTGATTAGACTACTTGACCAATTAAAAACTTAACCTTTTCCCAATTTTAGAGTTTGGCAGATTTTAGCTATCTTAGGACAAATCAAGCAATCATCACACAATTCAAGCAGGCATGCAAAGAGTATATAGGCAGTGGAAATTAAAGCATGCAACTTGCAAGAAAGTAAAGGGAAGGGTTTGGAGGATTCAAACGCAATTGGAGACACGGATGTTTTTGGCGTGGTTCCGATAGGTGGTGCTATCGTACATCCACGTTGATGGAGACTTCAACCCACGTGAGGGTAGCAGTTCTTGTGAGTCCACGGAGGGCTACACCCATGAAGGGTCCACGAAGAAGCAACCTTGTCTATCCCACCATGGCCGTCGCCCACGAAGGACTTGCCTCACTAGCGGTAGATCTTCACGAAGTAGGCTATCTCCTTGCCCTTACAAACTCCTTGGTTCAACTCCACAATCTTGTCGGAGGCTCCCAAGTGACACCTAGCCAATCTAGGAGACACCACTCTCCAAGAAGTAACAAATGGTCCGTTGATGATGAACTCCTTGCTCTTGTGCTTCAAATGATAGTCTTCCCAATACTCAACTCTCTCTCATGGGATTTGGATCTGGTGAAAAGAAGATTTGAGTGGAAAGCAACTTGGGGAAGGCTAGAGATCAAGATTCATATGGTAGGAATGGAATATCTTGGCCTCAACACATGAGTAGGTAGTTCTCTCTCAGAAATGGTAAGTTGGAAGTGTAGATTTTTTCTGATGGCTCTCTCCACGAATGAAGAGGAGGTGGAGGGGTATATATAGCCTCCACACAAAATCTAACCGTTACACACAATTTACCAAACTCGGTGGGACCGATTCAACAGACTCGGTCGAACCGATTTAGTAAACCTAGTGACCGTTTGTATTTTCGGTCGGACTGACATGCAACTCGGTAGGACCGATTCGGTTAGGTTAGGGCATAATGTAATCTCAGTAAGACCGATCACACAAACTCGGTGAGACCCATTTTGGTAATAAGCTTTCCAGAGAGTTGGTCAGGTAAACTCGGTGGGACCGATTTGCTCTTTTCGGTGAGACCGAAATGTTACAAAAGGGAAACAGAGAGTTTACATTGCAATCTCGGTGGGACCGATCACTCACTTCGGTTAGACCAAAATGTTATGAAGGGAAACAGAGAGATTACAATCCCATCTCGGTGAGACCGAGATCCCTATCGGTAGGACCGATTTGCCTAGGGTTTGTGGCAGTGGCAATGACATTTGAACTCGGTGGCGCCGATAGAAAGAATCGGTGTGACCGATTTTGGCTTTAGGTTAAGGTCATTTGTGGATGTGAGAAAGTAGCTAAGGGTTTTTGGAGCATATCACCAAGCACATGAAGCAAGAGGCTCATTAAGCAACACCTCATCCCTCCTTGATAGTATTGGCTTTTCCTATAGACTCAATGTGATCTTGGATCACTAAAATGTAAAATGAGGAGTCTTGAGCTTTTGAGCTTGAGCCAATCCTTTGTCATTAGTATTTTGAGGGATCCACTTTCATCATCCATGCCATGCCATTCATTGAGCTTTCCTGAAATAATAGTCTTGGAATAGCATTAGCTCAATGAGCTATATGTTGTTATGAATTACCAAAACCACTTAGGGATAGTTGCACTTTCAATCTCCCCCTTTTTGGTAATTGATGACAACATATAGATCAAAGCTTTGACAAATGATAATAAGATTGAACAACATCGTCGCTTTGAGAAGTATGTGATAAGCAAGAGCTCCCCCTAAATTTGTGCATAGTTTAAAATTTGCTTTGGACTGCAAATGCACAAGGAATTAGGCTCATGGGTTACTCTTCCATGTCACATACATCTTGGTGGGGCGCTCAAAATGATAAAGATTGAATACATGCACTCATCACCAAGCAAAGTGAATGATCACATATGGATAGGATAAGATAATATCATCAAACATGCATAAGTGTAGCTTATGATCAAACACATGATCATCAATGTCTCACAAGAACAGCATAGTATCTCAAGCAATCAAAAGCAAACAAGTTTAACCACCAAAGCAAAGCAAGAGAGAACAAAAGCAACTCTCTCTCTCTCGAAGCCTATGATCTATACATTTTTCTCCCCCTTTGGCAACAAGTTACCAAAAAGTTCATAGAAAATGCATAGTGCTAGATCGACTCTTAGGCTTGATCTTCAGGTGGTGGTGTCCGGATAACTCCAAGAACGAAGGCTTCAGTTGAAGTGGATGGAGCTGGAGGAGTTGATCTTTGGAGCTGGTTGCCTTTGGAGCTGTAGGAGCTGTAGCTGGTGCAGATGATGTGGCTCGTGTGTCATCACGAGCACAGGAGTTGACCTCTGAGCTCTAGGCACTCTGGCAAATACATTAGTGGTAGTCTTGCCCTGCCTCTCCTGCATGTCATCCTGTGGCTGCTCCATAATCGATCAATCTCGATTACTTTGACATCTAGATCATGGAATTTTAGTTCCATGATTCTTTCCAAACTCCCCGATTTCGAGTGAGGTGGCCAATCCCTTCTCAATCCTCGAGTTGATGCTATCAAGTAACCAAGCTGCTCCTGCTTGTTCTTCAAAAAGTACTCAGATGCCTCCTCTTGAGTTGGCATCTTGGCAGCCTTCTCTTTCCTTGCCTTCTCCTTCTTCTCTTGAGCTTGTCTTGATGATGGTTCATTCTCATTCATGACAACTGATTGTCCTCAAAGTCGGATAGAGAGGAAAATGTTCCTTATCCAATAGATATTTGCCTGTGCCCATCTTTGA
Source organism: Aegilops speltoides (assembly GCA_021437245.1). Classification (NCBI taxonomy): domain Eukaryota; kingdom Viridiplantae; phylum Streptophyta; class Magnoliopsida; order Poales; family Poaceae; genus Aegilops; species Aegilops speltoides. The sequence continues at coordinate 55,574,125 of CM038144.1, read as the reverse complement.
GTTAATCAACTCCTGAATCTGAGGGGCATATCCACAACTCCTCTTTTGGTCTGCTGCAGTCCTCTTAATGGTCTCAACCATAAGGCTCATGACTTTGAATTTCTGTGGCACATCAAACAAATGCAACATGTTGATTGCATGCCCTCTGATCATGTTGTGGTCACTAGACTTAGGCAATAGAGTGTGCCTTAGGATCCAGTTGATAGTTGGCAGCCCTGACAGAAGAAAGTGGACTGACCCAAACTTATGTGTCTCAATAGCTTTGTCTGGGATCTCCTTGTACATGTGTGCCATGGAATTGTGGTCCATCTTCTTCTTGGCATAGATATCCAAGTCATCTTCATTCTCCTTTGGGGCATTGATCAGTTTTGCCCATTCCTCAATGGTTGCCTGGTACCTTGTACCTTCAGACATCCAAACTATCCTTCCATCTGGATAGAAGTGTGCTGTGGAGTAGAATTGCATAATGAGTTCATCATTCCAGTTGGTGAGCTTCTGCCCAACAAAATCTGCAACTCCACAAGCAACAAAACTGTCTTGCACTCCAGGATAGTGTTCTTCATTGTCTTTCTTGTAGGTCGAGTCGACCCACCTCATATCACACACTATGGGCTTCTTGTCCAACAAGATTGTCTCATAGAAGTCCTGATGTTCCTTTGTATGGAACCTGTAATCAACAGCAGTTCTTCTCCTTGTGGCATATGGATCTATCATCCTCCATAGCCTCAACCGTGAGTCTTTTCTGATCCTCATGTCCTCAGCCACAGGATGGGCATCATTGTGGTCTGGTATCTTGGGCTTGAGCTTCCTCATAACTTGTCCTTCTTCATCTTCCTCATCAACAACATCAGGCACTGGGGCCTTGTTCTTCTCAGCAGCTGGAATACTCCTGGTATTCCTCTTTGGTGCAAGCTTGGGCCTGGGGGTAGCTTTGGGTGCTTCCTTGGGCTTTGATGTTGCAGCCCCTAATCTAATAGCATCACCCATAAGCTTTTGTGCCTTGGGTGCTGGTGCAGCAACCTCTTCTTCCTCTTCAGAGTCTCTCCTCATTGAGGGATTTCCAAGAACCTGGGCAGTAGTGGTTCTAGCTCTCTTCTTCTTCTTATCCTGAGCAGCTTCATCTTCTAATTCCATGGTAAACTTCATAGTTTCTCCAGTAGGAACTTTCTTGGGTTTGGAAGTTGTGACTCTCTTTGCAGGTGCCTCTTTGGGTTCAGACTTTTCAGGCACTTGAGTAGATCCTCTGACCTTCAGCATAGGTGTCCTCTTGGCAGGAACCTTCCTATTGAGTCCAGGCTTTGTGTTCTTTGCTGAGCCATACTCCTTTTTGAGCACTACCTTCTTGGAGGTAGCCTCATCCTCTTCTGCTCTATAATCCTCATCCTCAGAATCTGAGGTTCTCTTCTTCCTTGTCTTGGTGGCAGCTTTAGGCAGATTGCTAGGAGTGCTTCTGCTGCCATCATCTCAAGAACTAGAGGGACTAGTGCCCTCACTCATGTGAACCTGCTCCTCTTCCCTGCTTACGGCTGTCACTTTAAATGCGACATCTTGCAAATCACCGATTCACGACCACGTGAAGAGTTATAGATGAGATAGAGTGGATGAGCATCACAAAATGCAGAGATTTTTGCAAAGAATGATTCAAAAATTCAGTTTTAGTTTTCCACGAGCGCATTTCGGATCAACCGATTTTCAAACTCGGTGATACGAAGCAGTTTTGGAACCAAAAGCGATGAACTCGGTCGAGACAGTCACGCTTTAGTGGCACCGAGACTGCTAGGGTTTCACAAAGTCCTAAAATCAGTCTCACCGATTACAATTCTCGGTCAGACCGAGAGTTACTAGTGCAATGGCGTTAGCTAAATCGGTGGGACCGAGTTTTTCAACTCGGTGGGTCCAAGATGGTTTCGGCGGAAACCTAACCCTAAATTTTTGAATCTCATCTAATCTAAGGATTGCATTGACTGGATAGGAGTGTTTCAATTGTGGCAAGAATCAATAAGAACACAATGTGCTAGGAATCGGACGAGGATAGCACAGTGATCGAGTCCATACCCTAGCTTGGCGATGAACTCGCTACGGCGGCAACGGCGGGGGTGAAATCTGTTGAAGGCGGCGGAGACCAGTGATAGGAGGCGGCTGGCAACGAGGAGACGATCCGGAGACCCTGGAGGCAGAGCGAGCTATTGTGTAACACCCTCGATGCGGCTATATCTCCCACGTGTCGAAGCACGACTTAGAGGCATAACCGCATTGAAAGCAATGTCGCAAGTGAGGTAATCTTCGCACAACCCATGTAATACATAAGGGAAAGAGATACATAGTTGGCTTACAATCGCCACTTCACACAATTACATAAATAAAGCATTACATCATCCGGATACAATCAAGGTCCGACTACGGAACCAAAATAAAAGAAGAACCCCAAATCGACAAACGGTCCCGATCGACCCCAAGCGGGCTCCACTCTTGATCAACTAGAGCGAAACAACACAAAGGGCAAGATCTTCATCGAGCTCCTCCTTGAGCTTAGTTCGTCACCGCTTTCGATAACATAGGCACACCAAACTGGTTTTGGAAGTATCCGGTGAGTCACGAGGACTCGGCAATCTCAACCAGCGAGATCAAGACTATTTAAGCTTATGGGTAAGGTAAAGGCATGAGGTGGAGCTGCAGCAGCGACTAGCATATATGGTGGCTAACATACGCAAATGAGAGCGAGAAGAGAAGGCAAAGCACGGTCGACAAAAGTATGATCAAGAAGTGATCCTATAGCAACCTACGTCAAGCATAACTCCAACACCGTGTTCACTTCCCGGACTCCGCCGGAAAGAGACCATCACGGTAACACACACGATTGATGTATTTTAATTAAGGTCAACTTCAGGTCTTCTACAACCGGACGTTAACAAATTCCCATCTGCCACATAACCGCGGGCACGGCTTTCGAAAGATCAAATCCCTGCAGGGGTGTCCCAACTTAGCCCATGACAAGCTCTCACGGTCAAGGAGGAATAGACCTCCACCCAAGACACTCCGATCAGACTCGGTATCCCGTACAACAAGACATTTCGGCGGGTAAAACTAAACCAGCAACACCGCCCGAATGTGCCGACAAATCCCGATAGGAGCTGCACATATCTCTTTCTCGGGGCACACTCGGATGAGTCTAGCTACGAGTAAAACCAACCCTCAAGTTTCCCGAGGTGGCCCCTTGGTATCTCGGTTCGGACCAACACTCGGAGGAGCACCGGCCGGGGGTTAAAATAAAGATGACCCTTGAGTCTGCAGAACCCAAGGGAAGGTAGTAGGTTGTTAGTGCAAATGGTAAAACCAATGTTGGGCATTCTTTGGAGAAGCTTTACTTAAAGGCGAATGTCAAGGGGTTCCCATTATAGCCCAACCGTGTAAGGGGCGCAAAATCCGGGAACATAACACCGATATGGCGGAAACTAGGCGGCAAGAGTGGAACAAAACACCAGGCATAAGGCCGAGCCTTCCACCCTTTACCAAGTATATAGATGCATTAATTAAATAAGATATATTGTGATATCCCAACAAGTAAACATGTTCCAGCCAGGAACATCATCTCCATGTTCCAACAAGGAACAAACTTCAATCTTCACCTGCAACTAACAACGCTATAAGAGGGGCTGAGCAAAGCGGTAACATAGCCAAACAACGGTTTGCTTAGGAAAGGTGTCAAAGGTTAGAGGTTTGACATGGCAATTTGGGAGGCTGACAAGCAAAAGGTAGGCATCGTAGCATTGGCATAGCAAAAGAGCGAGCAAACTAGCATAGCAAAGATAGTAGTGATTTCGAGGTATGATCATCTTGCCTGAGATCCCGCAAGGAAGAAGAACGAGTCCATGAAGAAGACAAAAGGACGAAGTCGAACAAATCCTCACAACTCCGGAACGAAACCGAAGCTAACGAGAGAAGCAAACCGGAAAGAAGCAAACAACATAGTAAACAACCATCACATAAACATGGCATGATGCACAACCAAGGATGATGCATGTCCGGTTTAATGAAACATGGCATGGCAATATGCACAAACAACACTACAAGTTAAGTGGAGCTCAATATGCAATGAGTTGCATATTGACGAAACACCACATTAATTATTTAGTTCTCTCTCGGTTATGAACAAGACAAGATTAAATGTTGGTTAACATGGCAAGAGGTGAAGCATAATTAAACTAACTATCTAGGCAAGTTTAAATGAGGCGGAAATAACAAGCGATAATTCGGAAAACCCCATATGTTATTTAGCAATTTAACGCAAACAACAATTTTAAGCATTTTAATTGTTGTTATCATGATGCGGATGACATATGCAAGTTTTATGCAATCTTATGAAAATGTTAACATGAGCATGTTATGAAGCATTTGTCGCCATGGCGGAACGAAAGGGTGCCACGGCAACGATAACGAAAATGGTGCCACGGCAACGATAACGAAAATGGTGCCACGGCAACATATCGGTGTTCCGACAACTCCTCGAGATGTCGGTGCAAAAGAAAGTGTGGGTGAACGTGTGATGCAAAAGATGGTGGGGTGATCCCGGATACCGGGTTCCCACGTGTCGGTGACATGGCAAAAGAGGGGCGTCGCAAGGACAATTCGACCACGGTGCAAACCTCTCTGTCCAAAGTCATGACATTTTGAGTTGATTTGGTTGGGTTCAAAAATGGCTCAAGTTTGAATTTAATTCAAACTTGAATTATTTTTCTATCCTTAAAAATGCCCAAACCAATTTATTCAAATCCTGCACAAATTCTGGACTCCAATGATATGTTCATATCTCTCACAACCCTCCCCAAATTCCTCTGTGGTTTTGCTCTTTTATTTCTGTTTGAAGAAATATTAAAAAGATCAGCAGCCAGGCCCATCTGCGCCTAAGCTTAGCCGGCCTGCTAGGCCCAGCCATCCCCCCCGGCTCCTAAGGCCCAGCCCGCAGCCTACCTTCTAACCCTAGCCCAACTTCCATCGATCCCCATCTCTCCCTCTTTCCCTCACGCCGCAACCACCGCATCGAGCCCCCGTGCGCGATCCCCATCGCACGCAGCCCCGATCATCTCCCTGCGCCCGATCCCCTCCTCCCGAGCGCGCCTCCCATGGCACATCCCGCAACCATGCCTGCAGCCATGGCCCTCCTCGCGCGTCCCCGCGGCTCTGTCGCCCCTTCATCGCGCCGCCGCCGCCCGCGCCCGCTCGGCCCCGCCGCCAGCGCCGCTTCCACCGCCGCCCATGCTTGCTTCCTCCGCCGCCGCTTGCTTCTTCCTCCACCGCCGCAGCTGCTCCGCCGCGCCAACCTCCGACGCCGCCGCGCTGCTGCGCATCCGCGCCGCCCGGCCAGTCCCGCCTCTGCGCCCGACCTCGTCGAGCCTGCGCCGCCGATCCGCCGTCCTCACGGCCTCGCCTGCGCTGGATCCGCTCCACCTCGCCCGTCGTCTCCTCCATCGATGGTGGGCCGAGCACCTCCATCCCCATGGTGCTGCGACCCCATCTCTGCGCGAGATCCGCGCCGCGCCGCCACTCGCTCCGTGCGCTCATCTCATTGCATCGCCCATGGCCTCTCCGGCCTCCGAAGCTCTGCTTCCCGGGCCGACGCCGCCCCACTTTGTCTTCTTCTGTTCGCCGTCGACCTCCGAAGAACAGGGTTTTGCCGAGTACCCCTTCGTTTTGGTCAAGACCATCAAGTCCGTCGACGACAAGTGCACGACTACGAGGAGTGTACCAAGTACCCCTTCGGATCGCCAAGTTCCACGACGAACGTGTACCACTACCGTCGACCCGAGAAGACCCCGTGGACTCAAGTTCCTTGTGGTGACCCCGAACATCTACGAAACATGAACGTCAAACGTGTACCACTACGGCCGCCCGAACATCTACGAACGGTGTACCACGGCGACCCGTGAACAACGACTTCCACTACCGTCGACATATGCGACTACGGCACGAGTACAACTACTTCCACCACGACCCGTGTACCACTACTTCCCTCGGCGAACTCGATCCGCCCGAACGCACGCTTCAAAGGTATACCACCGAGGCGACGCCCGTGAACGAATGCATGCTTGGTTGTATGAGATGCTCAAGTTTTGCACCGTGGTCGAATTGTCCTTGCGACGCCCCTCTTTTGCCATGTCACCGACACGTGGGAACCCGGTATCCGGGATCACCCCACCATCTTTTGCATCACACGTTCACCCACACTTTCTTTTGCACCGACATCTCGAGGAGTTGTCGGAACACCGATATGTTGCCGTGGCACCATTTTCGTTATCGTTGCCGTGGCACCATTTTCGTTATCGTTGCCGTGGCACCCTTTCGTTCCGCCATGGCGACAAATGCTTCATAACATGCTCATGTTAACATTTTCATAAGATTGCATAAAACTTGCATATGTCATCCGCATCATGATAATAACAATTAAAATGCTTAAAATTGTTGTTTGCGTTAAATTGCTAAATAACATATGGGGTTTTCCGGAATTATCGTTTGTTATTTCCGGCCTCATTTAAACTTGCCTAGATAGTTAGTTTAATTATGCTTCACCTCTTGCCATGTTAACCAACATTTAATCTTGTCTTGTTCATAACCGAGAGAGAACTAAATAATTAATGTGGTGTTTCGTCAATATGCAACTCGTTGCATATTGAGCTCCACTTAACTTGTAGTGTTGTTTGTGCATATTGCCATGCCATGTTTCATTAAACCGGACATGCATCATCCTTGGTTGTGCATCATGCCATGTTTATGTGATGGTTGTTTACTATGTTGTTTGCTTCTTTCCGGTTTGCTTCTCTCGTTAGCTTCGGTTTCGTTCCGGAGTTGTGAGGATTTGTTCGACTTCGTCCTTTTGTCTTCTTCATGGACTCGTTCTTCTTCCTTGCGGGATCTCAGGCAAGATGATCATACCCTCGAAATCACTACTATCGTTGCTATGCTAGTTTGCTCGCTCTTTTGCTATGCCAATGCTACGATGCCTACCTTTTGCTTGTCAGCCTCCCAAATTGCCATGTCAAACCTCTAACCTTTGACACCTTTCCTAAGCAAACCGTTGTTTGGCTATGTTACCGCTTTGCTCAGCCCCTCTTATAGCGTTGTTAGTTGCAGGTGAAGATTGAAGTTTGTTCCTTGTTGGAACATGGAGATGATGTTCCTGGCTGGAACATGTTTACTTGTTGGGATATCACAATATATCTTATTTAATTAATGCATCTATATACTTGGTAAAGGGTGGAAGGCTCGGCCTTATGCAGTGTTTTGTTCCACTCTTGCGCCCTAGTTTCCGTCATATCGGTGTTATGTTCCCGGATTTTGCGTCCCTTACGGTTGGGCTATAATGGGAACCCCTTGACAGTTCGCCTTAAGTAAAGCTTCTCCAAAGAATGCCCAACATTGGTTTTACCATTTGCACTAACAACCTACTACCTTCCCTTGGGTTCTGCAGACTCAAGGGTCATCTTTATTTTAACCCCCCGGGCGGTGCTCCTCGAGTGTTGGTCCGAACCGAGATACTCTGCGGGGCCACCTCGGGAAACTTGAGGTTGGTTTTACTCGTAGCTAGACTCATCTGAGTGTGCCTCGAGAAAGAGATATGTGCAGCTCCTATCGGGTTTGTCGGCACATTCGGGCGGTGTTGCTGGTTTAGTTTTACCTGTCGAAATGTCTTGTTGTACCGGATACCGAGTCGATCGGAGTGTCTTGGGTGGAGGTCTATTCCTCCTTGACCGTGAGAGCTTGTCATGGGCTAAGTTGGGACACCCTGCAGGATTTGATCTTTCAAAGCCGTGCCCGGTTATGTGGCAGATGGGAATTTGTTAACGTCCGGTTGTAGAAGACCTGAAGTTGACCTTAATTAAAATACATCAATCGTGTGTGTTACCGTGATGGTCTCTTTCCGTGGTCCGGGAAGTGAACACTGTGTTGGAGTTATGCTTGCGTGGGTTGCTATAGGATCACTTCTTGATCATACTTTTGTCGACCGTGCTTTGCCTTCTCTTCTCGCTCTCATTTGCGTATGTTAGCCACCATATATGCTAGTCGCTTCTGCAGCTCCACCTCATGCCTTTACCTTACCCATAAGCTTAAATAGTCTTGATCTCGCGGGTTGAGATTGCTGAGTCCTCGTGACTCACGGATACTTCAAAACCAGTTTGCGGTGCCTATGTTACCGGCGGTGTGACGCAACCAAGCTCAAGGAGGAGCTCGATGAAGATCTTGCCCTTTGTGTTGTTTCGTTCTAGTTGATCATAGTGGAGCCCGGTTGGGGTCGATCGGGGACCGTTTATCGATTTGGGGTTCTTCTTTTATTTTGGTTCCGTAGTCGGACCTTGATTGTATCTGGATGATGTAATGCTTTATTTATGTAATTGTGTGAAGTGGCGATTGTAAGCCAACTATGTATCTCTTTCCCTTATGTATTACATGGGTTGTGTGAAGATTACCTCACTTGCGACATTGCTTTCAATGCGGTTATGCCTCTAAGTCGTGCTTCGACACGTGGGAGATATAGCCGCATCGAGGGTGTTACATATTGCGTGGGTGATGTGACGCCCGGGTAATCAGGCTACAATGATTCCACTCTAATGATGCCACGTCACCTTCGTTACTGTTGTTAGTCTCGCGATGGTTCAAAAACGATTCAAATTCAAATTTAAAATAAATACAAACATCGAAAGTTTTCAAACGCTAAAACTAAAATGGTCGGAATGTGACATAATTAAATATACTAAATTAGGTACAACTTTTGTATTTTACCAAAACTAAAGTATTTAGAAAATAAGAGAAAATAGAAAAGGAAAAATAAATAAAAGAAAATACAAAACAGAGACAGAAAATAAAATAAGAGGAGAGCCCCCCTTTGGGCCACGGCCCAGCTGGCCTCTGGGCCAATCAGGCCGACAAGGCCGGCCCACCCAGCACCCTACTAGGTCACACCGACCCCCACCGAACCGAACCCTAGTCCCCAACCGCCCCACTTCCCCACGTCTCTCTCTCGTTCTCCCCCCACCCTCGCTGGATCTGGATCGAGCCCGATCCCCTCGCTCCACACGCGCCGCCGCACAACCGTGCTCGCGCAGGGCAGCACCCCACCCCGCCTAGTGCGCCTCCTACCTCCCGCCGGCGACATCAACCGATCCCCCCGTCGCGCCCACTGAGGCTCCTCCTCGACCCCTACCGTCGCCCGTCGCCGGCGCCAACCCCGTCACCGCCTCGCCTTCGTCCGTCGCCGCACGGAGCGCGTCCTCGCCGGCCTGCTTCCTCTTCGCGTGCAACGTCCCCGGCCTCCTCCCCGAGCAACGCTGCCTCGAACCCCTACACTACCCCGTGAGCTCCCCCTCTCCTCGTCCGGTCCTTTGCGCCCGTGCCGTCCGTGCCGTGGCGCGCCCCCCGCGGCTCCCTCGTCCCGTGCACTCACACGGCACCCGCGCGCGCGCCCAGCTCTGAGCCCGCGCTTCTTGTCTCGCTCCTCGCGCCACCATGTTGACCTCGTCCGCCACTACCGCGCCCAGCCGCCCGCTCGTGCCCCGTCTCTCAGTCGTTGACGTTCCCCACCCGTCGACCTCGTTCGCTGCTCGCGTCGCCGCTGCTACCTCCGCCGACCTCCGCCCGCCCTTGCACATGAAGGCCAAGCGCCTCCCTATGACCTTGTTCATTGCGCCCTCTGGCGGCGCCTGTCAGTCTTTGCGCCAGCCCGTTCGTTAGAGCCCGACCCGCTAGGCCCCCAGGGGTCTATGACAAAGGCCCCCACCCCAGAATGTTTTTGTTAAATTTTAAAAAAGGAATTTAAAATAATAATAATAAATAAATAAAAATAAATATTAATTAATTAATTAAGTAACTAATTAACTTAATTAATCCTGTTTAGATTAACCTAATCACTAGCTAAACTAATTAAACATGTTTCGTTAGTCTTGGACTATGGCAGTGGGACCCGACTGTCAGTTTGACTAAGTCAACTGACTGGTTGACTGATGAAATCACCCTGACATCATGATGATGTCATAATTGCATTTTCTAATTAAATTAATTCTAAAAATGAATTAAATCTTTAAAAATTAATATAAAATAATCCTTAGCTCGGATGAAAATACTTTGTACATGAAAGTTGCTCAGAACGACGAGACGAATCCGGATATGCAGCCCGTTCGTCCGCCACACATCCCTAGCATAGCAAACTCGCAATCCCCTCCGGTTCATCTGTTCGAAAACGCGAAACACCGGGGATACTTTCCCGAATGTTTCTCCCCTTCACCGGTATCACCTACTACCGCGTTAGGGCACACCAAACACCGCGTATTGCCTTGTTACGCTTTGTGATGCTTTGTTTGCTCTGTTATTTATTGTGTTCCCCCTCCGTTACTCCTTTCCGGTAGACTCCAAGATCGATGCTGATGCCCCTGTGGTCGACTACGTCACCGACAACCCCTCCTTGTCCGAGAAACCAGGCAAGCCCCCCCCTTGATCACCAGATATCACCTATTCTTCTCTATACTGCTTGCATTAGAGTAGTGCAAACATATTCTTGTTAGGTTACTCCTATTACATTGCATAGCTTTGTCATTGTTTCTATAGTCATTGATACCTTACCCGCAATCCTAAATGCTTAGTATAGGACGCTAGTTTATCATCATTGGCCCTACACTCTTGTTGGTCTGCCTTGCTATACTATCGGGCCGTGATCACTTGGGAGGTGATCACAGGTATATACTATACATACATACATACATACTATCAGATGGTGACTAAAGTCGGGTTGACTCATTGAGTACCCGCAAGTGATTACGATGAGGGGCCGAAAGGATGTGGCACCATCCCGTAGAGGTGGGCCTGGGTTCCCGACGGCCCCGATTGTTACTTTAATGGCGGAGCAACAGGCAGGTTGAGACCACCTAGGAGGCAGTGGGCTCGCCTGTTCGGCGTTCATGGATACTTAACACCCTTAACGAGATCTGGGTATTTGATCTGAGTCTGGCCATTTGGTCTATACGCACTAACCATCTACGCGGGAGTAGTTATGGGTATCCCGGCGTCGTGGTATCAGCCGAAGCCTTCGTGATGTCAGCAACTGAGTGGCGCACGCCGGATTGGACTGGAACGCCACTAGGCTAGGTCTGCTTCCGGCCGCCCACGCAACGTGCAAGTGTGCTCAGGGCGATGGGCCCAGACCCCTGCGCGCTTAGGTTTAGACCGGCGTGCTGACCTCTCTGTTGTGCCTAGGTGGGGCTGCGACGTGTTGATCTTCCGAGTCCGGGCATGACCCAGGAAAGTGTGTTCAGCCAAATAGGATCGAGCATGTTGGGTTATGTGGTGCACCCCTGTAGGGAAGTTAATCTATTCGAATAGCCGTGATCTTCGGTAACAGGACGACTTGGAGTTGTACCTTGACCTTATGATAACTAGAACCGTATACTTAATAAAGCACACCGTTCCAAGTGCCAGATACAACCCGGTGATTGCTCTCTAACAGGGCGACGAGGGGAGGATCGCCGGGTAGGATTATGCTATGCGATGCTACTGGAGATGCTACTTGGAGAGGCTACTTGGAGATGCTACTTGGAGGACTTCAATCTACTCTCTTCTACATCTTTGCAAGATGGAGGCTGCGAGCGTAGTCTTCGATAGGACTAGCTATCCCCTCTTCTTACGGCATTCTGCATTCGATCCTTGATATGGCCCTTTACACATATACCCATGCATATGTAGTGTAGCTTCTTGCTTGCAGTACTTTGGATGAGTACTCACGGTTGCTTTCTTCCCCTTTTCCCCCTTTCCTTTCTTTACGGTTGCGCAACCAGATCTTTGGAGCCCAGAGCGGATGCCATCGTCGATGACGACTAATACACTGGAGGTGCCTACTACTACACGCAGTCACTGGCGACGACCGGGTGAGTAGTTTAGGAGGATCCCAGCGGGAGGCCCGCGCCTCTTTCGATTTGTATCCCAGTTTGTGCTAGCCTTCTTAAGGCAAACTTGTTTAACTTATGTCTATACTCAGATATTGTTGCTTCCGCTGACTCGTCTATGATCGAGCACTTGTATTCGAGCCCTCGAGGCCCCTCGCTTGTATTATGATGCTTGTATGACTTATTTATGTTTTAGAGTTGTGTTGTGATATCTTCCCGTGAGTCCCTGATCTTGATCGTACACATTTGCGTGCATGATTAGTGTACGATTGAATCGGGGCGTCTGAAGATTGGTATCGAGCCGATCGCTGTGTAGAATCCCCTTTCCAACTCCTTGGCCGAAGTTGAGTCTAGTCATTGCAGAACTTTTACTAACTTGGCTGTGTGCCTTACGAGCCCATGTCGCCATTGGGTGGTATTAGGATATTTTATTCCTCGACCTATACTCTGGAACTCTGATCTCTCTTCTATTCGGGTTAAATGATTTTTGCTAAATCTAACATTAGGATCTCGTTATCGCTTTCACCCGGAGAGCCCCTTATTAATGATGGTTGTCTGCGGCACGTGAAGACCCTGAAGATACTCTCCGCTGTTAACCCGAGAACTTATGTTCATCGCATTTGCAATTCCCCTTCCACCGTCAACCCTTATGGATAACTACTTGTAGTTGTTATTATTACATTCATCCCCAGTTGGTCTTGTTATTACCAGATACCTTGAAACACTCGTCGTTGTTTCGATAATCCTTTGAGCTTATCGCCTTGCTGTTCTTTGTCACCTGAATACCCCTAAGAATAAATTTCTCGCACCTTTCGAGTATCCGCTCATCCCAGTTGTTCAGGTGTTTCACAAAAGTCTTTGAAATACTATTCAATCCTTCGAAAATCCTTAGCAGCTTTATTGCTCTGCAAATACTTGTCTACTAGCATTATGGATGCTTCCCATATATCTGGCAATATTCACTAGTATCTTTTGACACCGTCATTTTGATCCTATTGATTCAATATGTGTGCGAATGCACATAATCATCTATCAACCCTTCTAAATTATCTTTCCGACTCAGACATCATTTTTGAACTTGAGCTGGTTCTCGACCAAACTATTTGTCGCCAATTGTCCCTCTGGTCTGTCCAACTTATCCATCCTTGATCAGAGCGACTGCTTCTGATCCTTTGTTTTCGAAATCGTAATTCCTTTGTTATCTAAGCATCGAATTATTCCGATGTTCTATAATATGATGCTCGTGCATTTTTTCTTTCTCTGATGGAGTACCAATACTCACATCAGCTCCGTTGTGGATCACCCGATCCATTGTTGGATTGTTATCCGACTGTGTCCTTCATATTCAATCACCTGGTGAGTTCTTCCCCTGATACATAGTGCCTTTGGTAAATTGTATCATATGCTTGGCCAACCATGCTCTGCTTTCGAGCTGGTGGTACTTACTATTGAAGCTTGTGGTATATGTTTCCACGATACCCTGACGGGTGGAACCTATGCCTTCCTTTATATGTGTGAACTCGGAAGTTTTCACGAGTCATACTCATCTGGTATTTCACCAGGTAAAACTTTCAACACTAATGCCTTTATCAAAGCGAGAAGTGAATGGAAGGTTATACATTGAAGAAGTGGGAGTCGACCTTGAACTTTGTGTTCATGCCCATGGACACGATGTAGATCCTATCATGGAAGCTTCTTGTAATAATAACTATTTCCTTGTTATAATATCATTTGGAATATGTGAATTGATCCTTTGCAATCGTGGTTCCGACCATGTTTGTTCTCCTTTGATTTTATTTCTCGGACAAGTTAAATTACTTGCCTTCTGTAGATCAGTAAGCCTTCCCAACCTGTATTATGTTCTACCTTCGAGTATTACCCCCTGGTATCTCGAGAATATCCACCCATTGCACTTCATCTATGGAATTCTGACGAAGTAGTACCTTTTCCCATCATAGTCACTCCACGGGTTCTGGGTTGTCGTCAACCGAGAACACCAATTGGTGAATCGAATCAATACTGAGATTCATTACTCTTAGTACTTTGTTGTTGAGAAGTTTAATACTCCATCACGTAACTCCTAGCCTGATCGGCTATATCATTATCATGCTAAACCTTAACTGTGCTACCTGGTCCTTAATCTCGGAGCACAACTTTCGATGATGAGCTAAGCTTACGTCGATCTTCCTCGTCCTATCAATTCTCCTTGAACAGCAAACTTGATTCCAAGTTTGTGTCGTACCCTTGGTTCCAATAACCTTTTGCTTCACCATTCATTTGACTTGATGTCATCGCTGATCGATTACATCTTGGAATCTCTCGACAAAGTGTGTCGTGATCATCATCAACATTATGAGCTCTTCCAGGATATCAATTGAGTTCATGATGAGGAATACTATCCTTGCCCTCGATGGTTTGTGTTATCATCGACAACATTATTGCCTTCCCTCCAACACATACTTGTTCATGTTATGGAGCTCCTTGCTATCCAGCTTATGTCCTACCATGGAGCACTATCGTATTTTATGTCAAGAATGTTGCGAGAAATTCACCACCCCTAAGAATTCTTGATACAAGTGATACCTATTACCATCACCATTCTTTCTTGGTCCCCGTGTTGTTTCTAACCGGAATACCGACAAATGGTCTGTGATGTGTAAATTCTAAACTTCTAGCAACCCTATTGCTTTGAAGTTATCGGTCTATAGTTTCATTGTACGTCTATGGCTTATTGAATCATCATTCAAACATTGATCGTGCTACCTAGCCCATATTTCGGGTGCACCTTTCAACTGTTGTTTACTTGGGTATGTTTTCCTCGAGCATATCTCATTATATCATTTGATCTAACAAATGTTATCTCCTTGTTCACATAATTGTGGAAATCCATCCTTTGAAATTCTCAATGAATTGTTGCTGAGTCAATCAACCACCTCCTCACCTCTCCTTGATTTAATGATGAACTCTTGTTTTGGAACTCGCTTCCATAGTTCAATTCCCGAGAATCTTACAATGTCATCTCGACAACTTGTGTTGCACCTTTTTTCTCGGACATCCTGAGTCTGAGGTATCATGAAACCAATCGGATCTGAATCTCGGTCAGATATAATGGTTGGGACAACTTTCCAGTAGTTATGGTGTTGGTCCTTTGATGACCCGGTAACATGATGTCATGCCTAGCACCCCCGCCCCTGCTGGAGGACCTATCATTATAATTTCTTTTGCAAGGATAACCATTCTTTCCGGAGGAAATTGTAAGACCTATTTTATAAGTTGCCCCTGATGGATCATTTGTGTTTCCAAAGTCTGGCCCTTGATTGAAACACCATGCATTGCTATCTCGAAGCATGTTCGTGGTACTCCACTTTTCAACAAGGACATTTGAAGCCCAATGCTAAATGTTTCCTGCTCAATTATCCAAACACCGCTGTATGGAAAATTTCTCTCCCCACACCTAGAGGCTTTTCTAGCTTATATCCTGTCAAGGATATCATTCTCTACTTGTCCTTGGTAAGGATATACCCTTGAAATATGTGTTTAGACACATTTTCCTTTCCATTGTTCTGTTTAAACCTGATAATCACTTTTCCTTTCCATTGGTTTGTTTGACCTCTCTTGTGATCTATATAATCTAAGCGTAATGATTCCTTTGCTTATGTAAACACCTCGGTCGCAATTTAAATCGGCAAAACCCTGTTACTATTGTTGATGACATTTCCGAAATACACCGATGAACGGGAACCTTGCCTATTGGTCCGCCCCATTCAACGAGCGGGAAAATGGTTCTCTTCGTCCCTCGCCCTTGGTATCGATGTTGTTGACGACATAACTGACATGCTACTCTCTGACATGCCTTGCTATCATGATCGTGCAAGACGTCACCGCCCTTCCTACTGTTAATCCACATGGTGGGCCCATAACCCACAGTTTCACAGGATCAAAACCTGACTCTCCTGTACACCCCTTGTTCCCAAAGTTATTCCTCGCGAGTGGACTCGTATGTAATTCACGGACCACCGTCCCAAGTGATCTATTTTGGTATCAGACGCAATACTTATTCTCGTTGCCCTGAACCCTTTTCACCTGCTGATTAGGCATCGAACGCTTGCCTATCCATTTGAAACTTCTCATGGTACCTCCTTACTTTGCTCTCGATATTTTCTTAAGATTCAATTCGAGAGTAACCTCGCCACCTTCCTCGGTGTTATCGACCGGATAGTCAACCTTGTAGAGGTACGTCCTTTGAAGCTACCCTTATCCTTTCCGTAAATACGATGAAGATCCCCAAGGAAGGACGATAACTTCATCATGATGGCCCGAAGCGGAGAACTAAAGACATCAATGTAATGGATCGACCTCTTCGAGAAGAGCAACCAAGACCGATAAGACTCGTAGGGTTTTTCGCTACTAGCAACTTCCCCCCTTACTCCACCGCTTAAATCTCGGGACGAGATTTCTTGTAGTGGAGGAGAATTGTGACGCCCGGGTAATCAGGCTACAGTGATTCCACGCTAATGATGCCACGTCACCTTCGTTACTGTTGTTAGTCTCGCGATGGTTCAAAACCGATTCAAATTCAAATTTAAAATAAAGACAAACATCGAAAGTTTTCAAACGCAAAAACTAAAATGTTTGGAATGTGACATAATTAAATATACTAAATTAGGTACAACTTTTGTATTTTACCAAAACTAAAGTATTTAGAAAATAAGAGAAAATAGAAAAGGAAAAATAAATAAAAGAAAATACAAAACAGAGACAGAAAATAAAATAAGAGGAGAGCCCCCCTTTGGGCCACGGCCCAGCTGGCCTCTGGGCCAATCAGGCCGACAAGGCCGGCCCACCCAGCGCCCTACTAGGTCACACCGACCCCCACCGAACCGAACCCTAGTCCCCAACCGCCCCACTTCCCCACGTCTCTCTCGTTCTCCCCCACCTCATGGATCTGGATCGAGCCCGATCCCCTCGCTCCACACGCGCCGCCGCACAACCGTGCTCGCGCAGGGCAGCACCCCACCCCGCCTAGTGCGCCTCCTACCTCCCGCCGGCGACATCAACCGATCCCCCCCGTCGCGTCCACTGGAGCTCCTCCTCGACCCCTACCGTCGCCCATCGCCGGCGCCAACCTCGTCACCGCCTCGCCTTCGTCCGTCGCCGCACGGAGCGCGTCCTCGCTGGCCTGCTTCCTCTTCGCGTGCAACGTCCCCGGCCTCCTCCCCGAGCAATGCTGCCTCGAACCCCTACACTACCCCGTGAGCTCCCCCTCTCCTCGTCCGGTCACTGCACGCCCGTGCCGTCCCGTGCCCGTGGCCGCGCCCTTCCCCCCGCGGCTCCCTCGTCCCGTGCACTCACACGGCACCCGCGCGCCGCGCCCCAGCTCCTGGGCCACGCGCCCCACTGTCTCGCTCCTCGCGCCACCATGTTGACCTTGTCCGCCACTACTGCGCCCAGCCGCCCACTCGCGCCCCGTCTCTCAGTCGTCGACGTTCCCCACCCGTCGACCTCGTTCGCTGCTCCCGCGTCCTCCGCCCGGCCATTTGCCACAAGCGCTCGCGCCTCCCTAGCGGCCTTGTTCATTGCGCCCTCTGGTGGCGCTTGTTCAGTGCGCTGCGCCCGACCCGGTTTCGTTAGAGCCCGACCCGCTAGGCCCCCAGGGGTCTATGACAAAGTCCCCCACCCCAGAACGTTTTTGTTAAATTTAAAAAAAGGAATTGAAAATAATAATAATAAATAAATAAAAATAAATATTAATTAATTAATTAAGTAACTAATTAACTTAATTAATCCTGTTTAGATTAACCTAATCACTAGCTAAACTAATTAAACATGTTTAGTTAGTCCTGGACTATGGCAGTGGGACCCGACTGTCAGTTTGACTAAGTCAACTGACTGGTTGACTGATGACATCACCCTGACATCATGCTGATGTCATAATTGCATTTTCTAATTAAATTAATTCTAAAAATGAATTAAATCTTTAAAAATTAATATAAAATAATCCTTAGCTCGGATGAAAATACTTTGTACATGAAAGTTGCTCAGAACGACGAGACGAATCCGGATATGCAGCCCGTTAAATCGCCACACATCCCTAGCATAGCAAACTCGCAACTTTCCCCTCCGGTTCATCATCTCAAAACCACGAAACACCGGATACTTTCCGAATGTTTCTCCCCTTGACCGTATCACCTACTACCGCGTTAGGGCACACCAAACACCGCGTATTGCCTTGTTACGCTTTGTGATGCTTTGTTTGCTCTGTTATTTATTGTGTTCCCCCTCCGTTACTCCTTTCCGGTAGACTCCGAGATCGATGCTGATGCCCCTGTGGTTGACTACGTCACCGACAACCCCTCCTTGTCTGAGCAACCAGGCAAGCCCCCCCCCTTGATCACCAGATATCGCCTATTCTTCTCTATACTGCTTGCATTAGAGTAGTGCATCATGTTACTGTTCGGTTACTCTTGTTCTGTTGCATAGACTGTCATTGTTGCTATAGTCATTGATACCTTACCCGTAATCCTAAATGCTTAGTATAGGATGCTAGTTTATCATCATTGGCCCTACACTCTTGTCAGTCTGCCTTGCTATACTATCGGGCCGTGATCACTTGGGAGGTGATCACGGGTATATACTATACATACATACTATCTGAGATGGTGACTAAAGTCGGGTCAGCTCATTGAGTACCCGCAAGTGATTACGATGAGGGGGCCGAAAGGACAGTGTGGCTCCATCCCGTGAGAGGTGGGCACAGGGTTCCCGACGGCCTCCATTGTTACTTTGTGGCGGAGCGACAGGGCAGGTTGAGACCACCTAGGAGGCAGTGGGCTGGCCTGTTCGGCGTTCATGGATACTTAACACGCTTAACGAGATCTGGGTATTTGATCGAGTCGGCCATTTGGTCTATCGCACTAACCATCTACGCGGGAGTAGTTATGGGTATCCCGGCGTCGTGGTATCAGCCGAAGCCTTCGTGACATCAGCAACTGAGCGGCGCGCGCCGGATTGGACTAGAACGCCACTAGGCTAGGTGCCTTCGGCCGCCGCATAGCGTCTTGGTGTGCTCGAGGCGATGGGCCTGAACCCTGCGGCTTAGGTTTAGACCGGCGTGCTGACCTCTCTGTTGTGCCTAGGTGGGGCTGCGACGTGTTGATCTTCCGAGGTCGGGCATGACCCAGGAAAGTGTGTCCGGCCAAATAGGATCGAGCGTGTTGGGTTATGTGGTGCACCCCTGCAAGGAAGTTAATCTATTCAAATAGCCGTGATCTTCGGTAACAGGACGACTTGGAGTTGTACCTTGACCTTATGACAACTAGAACTGGATACTTAAAAAAACACACCCTTCCAAGTGCCAGATACAACCCGGTGATCGCTCTCTAACAGGCGGACGAGGGAGGATCGCCGGTAGGATTATGCTATGCGATGCTCTTGGAGATGCTACTTGGAGAGGCTACTTGGAGATGCTACTTGGAGGACTTCAATCTACTCTCTTCTACATCTTTGCAAGGCGGAGGCTGCGAGCGTAGTCTTCGATAGGACTAGCTATCCCCTCTTATTCGGCATTCTGCGATTCAGTCCACCGATATGGCCCTTTACACATATACCCATGCATATGTAGTGTAGCTCCTTGCTTGCAGTACTTTGGATGAGTACTCACGGTTGCTTTCTTCCCCTTTTCCCCCCTTTCCTTTCTTTACGGTTGCGCAACTGAGATCTTTGGAGCCAGAGCCGAGGCGCCATCGTCGATTTATGACTACTACTGGAGGAGGTGCCTACTACTACGCTGGCAGTCTTGGCGATTTACGACCGAGGAGTAGTTTAGGAGGATCGAGCGGAGGCTGCGCCTCTTTGATCTCAGTATCCCGTTTGTGCTTGCCTTCTTAAGGCAAACTTGTTTAACTTATGTCCGTACTCGGATATTGTTGCTTCACGACTTCGTCTATGATCGAGCACTTGTATTCGAGCCCTCGAGGCCCCTGGCTTGTATTATGATGCTTGTATGACTT
The DNA here is from genome assembly GCA_021437245.1 of Aegilops speltoides. Classification (NCBI taxonomy): domain Eukaryota; kingdom Viridiplantae; phylum Streptophyta; class Magnoliopsida; order Poales; family Poaceae; genus Aegilops; species Aegilops speltoides. The sequence continues at coordinate 55,554,195 of CM038144.1, read as the reverse complement.
ATTTATGTTTTAGAGTTGTGTTGTGATATCTTCCCGTGAGTCCCTGATCTTGATCGTACACATTTGCGTGCATGATTAGTGTATGATTGAATCGGGGGCGTCACAGGTGAAGAGGTTCAGAGAAATTTCCAAATTTTTGCCCGTGACTATATATAGCCTGACCCTATCGGTCTGACCGAGTGGAACAACTCGGTGGCACCGAGATGCATAACTGTGTACGATTCTGACAACTCATTGTGACCGAAAAGTTCAAATCGGTTGCACCGAGATTGAAAACCTAGATCGACTTAGTGATCTCGGTAGGACCGAAATGGAGGAATCGGTCAGACCGAGAATCACAAAGAAGTTTTGGAAGTTTTAGTCTATGACGAATCGGGGACTCCGAGTGCTCCTCACACAGAGTGGTTCGAATTTGACTTGATCAAATTTTGTGATGTAGCATGAATAGAGTTTGAGACGAGAAAAGCATAGATAGCTAGAGAAGGTTCTTAGGCATTCTTGTCCATCCACTTGGCTAAAAGAAAATGAAGCCAATCAATCAAAACAACAAGTGGATGTCCTTGAATGAGTAAAATATGCACCAACATGCTCACACAATAAGATGGCAAATGAAATATGTGGCAAAACATGCACAACCAATTTTAGCATCTATCAAACAAGTGGCGATGACTAGGTCATCTATATATGAGTATATTGACTTAGGAGTCAAATGAAAAACATTTGATCATAGGTCATACTCATCGTTTAAGCTCAAGTGGGGTTACCACTTTTACATAATGCACTGATGTGTTCACACCATTAGAGTTGCTTTAACTCAATTCTTAGAGTTAAGCTCCCCCTAGATGTGAGATCCCCTTTTAGAGGGATGAACTAACCTTGGGTTTTGTCGATGATGACTTCATATAGGTGTTGAAGATGTGGATGCTCAAAGTTGATGTAGATCATTTGGAGCAATCCTTTGGAGTGAGTTGCTCTTTCAACTTACCTACATGGGTTAGTCCCACAAGGAACAAACAAGAATATCCATAGACATAGAGTGATGCACACACAAGATGATGTCCATGAAATCATTAGGTTACCTTGTCCCTTGCCTTACCAACATGAGGGTTTGTGACTCCTTGAACTAGTGCAAGATGTGGAAGTTGATTGCACTTGTTCTTGCCATAATGATATGAGTGAAGAATGTTGGCAGAGTCACCCTCAAGAACTCTCTAGTTCTTCTTCTTTAGGATCCACATCATCTTGATGGGAATCCTTGGAGTTGTAGTTGTACTTGATGAAGTAGAACTTGACGTAGTTTTGGGAACCCACTTGACCGAGGCCTTAGGTGCTTCTTCAAATGCATCAATCTCTTCTTGAAGCTTGTCCTTGCCTTTGTTCTTGTGGTCTTGTGGTGGAAGATCATCTTGTGCTTGTGTTCCTTTGAAGGAAGTAGGATCATACTTCTCTTGTTGAGGAACAAACTTCGTCTTGGGGTATTGATCTTCTTCCCACTCAACCCCATTGGCGTTGAACTTTCGTTCAAAACCAACACCTTGATTCTTCCGGTGCCTTCCTTGCTTGCGTACAATTTCCTCGAATTGCTTACTCCCGGCAAGGCTCTTTTAAACACCTTTATCTATAATTCCCTTCAGTAAGCTATTTTCTTGCTCAAGTGTAACTTGGCTAAGAGAATCATTAGTGGAATCAAGATAACTACTAGAAGCAACAATATTGGATTTGACATTATTATTGTTACTACTAGAGGAAGGATCTTTCTTGTACTTGTTACTAGACTTGACTTGAGGCATGTAAGTAGATAAGAGTAAACGCTTGGCAATGTAAGAAGAACTTTTCTTACGGAGATCATCATTGATTGCTTTTAAGAACTCATGCTCTTGCTCAAGATTGAGCTTGTCAAAGCATAACTTCTCATGAGCCCTTAAAAGTTCTCAATGATCTTCGAAGATAGTTTCATGAGCTAACTTAAGAGTGTTTAGTTCTTTAGTTAGAAGCTCAATCTTCTCCTTATCATTGTCATTCGTTTTATCTTGATTAGCATGATTAATTGATGTTTCATCATAGTATTCATCACTAGAGTTGTCAACAAGTAAATCATCATCCACAAGCAAGTCATCTTCATCACTATCGAAATCAACATACTCAGGATGTGTTACCTTTGGACCTTTGGCCATGAAGCATCTTCCAATTCCTTCATTTAGTGAATCAAATGTGTCGTAGGAGTTGGTTGACACAAGTGCTAGACCGGCAACACCTTCATCTTGAGTATATTCGGAGTCGGAGTGATAGCTTCTCTCGGAGTGATTGTCGGAGTCGGAGCCGGATACCCATTCACCAACATGAGCTTGATGTCTTTGTTTTGTGTAGCTCCTTGATGACTTGTCCTTCCTTTCCGAATCCTTGCTTCTCCGTGAGGGTCTTCGTTCATAACGATCATCTCTACTCCTCCTCTCTCTCGATGGTGATTCTTCTCTTTTGCTTCTTCTTTTTGGAGAATCTTCTCTTCTTTTGTAGGGTGCCGTACACTCATTGGAATAGTGTCCAGGTCTCCCACAATTGTAGCAATTTCGCTCTCGACTAGAAGATCTTTTGTCATTGTAAGACCTTGACTTGGAGCTTCTTTCTTTGCTTCTACTCTTGTAGAATTTGTTGAAGTTCTTCACCATTAAGCTCAATTCTTCATTGAAGGTTCGTTTCTCACTTGATGATGTGGGAGCTTCACTTGAGGCTTTGTAAGCACCACTTGAGTTGTTGTGAAGTTCCTCCTTATCCTTAAGTGACATCTCATGAGCAACAATTCTTCCAATGACTTCCGTTGGCTTGAGATCATTGTAGTTTGGCATCATTTGGATCAATGTGCACACGGTATCATACTTTCCATCCAATGTAATTAGGATCTTCTTGATGATGAATCTGTCGGTCATCTCTTCACTCCCTAAGCCGGCAATCTCATTTGTGATAAGTGCAAGCCTAGAGTACATTTCAGCGACACCTTCGCCATCCTTCATTTTGAACTTGTCGAGCTGACTTTGGAGCACATCCAACTTGGATTCCTTGACGGAGTCGGTACCTTCATGGATATCAATCAAAGTATCCCAAATTTCCTTTGCATTCTCAAGACGGCTGATTTTGTTGAATTCTTAGGGGCACAATCCGTTGAAGATGACATCACAAGCTTGAGCGTTGTATTGCAGCATCTTCAATTCTTCCACATTTGCTTCACGGTTCAGCTCTCTCCCATCAAAGAATTCACCTTGCAAGCCAATACAAATAATTGCCCAAACGGCGGGGTTATGTCCGAGAATATGCATTTTCATCTTATGCTTCCAACTAGCAAAATTATACCATCAAAGTAAGGACCTCTACGGTGACAATTTCCCTCACTAGACGCCATACTCTCCTAGGTTGTGAAACCAAGGCTATGACCACCAAAAGCTATGGAAATCAAAGCAAATGGAGACCAAAGCTCTGATACCACTTGTAGGACCTTGAAGTATGTCTAGAGGGGGGGGATTAGACTACTTGACCAATTAAAAACTTAACCTTTTCCCAATTTTAGAGTTTGGCAGATTTTAGCTATCTTAGGACAAGTCAAGCAATCATCACACAATTCAAGCAGGCATGCAAAGAGTATATAGGCAGCGGAAATTAAAGCATGCAACTTGCAAGAAAGTAAAGGGAAGGGTTTGGAGGATTCAAACGCAATTGGACACACGGATGTTTTTGGCGTGGTTCCGATAGGTGGTGCTATCGTACATCCACGTTGATGGAGACTTAACCCACGAAGGGTAACGGTTGCGAGAGTCCACGGAGGGCTCCACCCACGAAGGGTCTACGAAGAAGCAACCTTATCTATCCCACCATGACCGTCGCCCATGAAGGACTTGCCTCACTTGCGGTAGATCTTCACGAAGTAGGCGATCTCCTTGCCCTTACAAACTCCTTGGTTCAACTCCACAATCTTGTCGGAGGCTCCCAAGTGACACCTAGCCAATCTAGGAGACACCACTTTCCAAGAAGTAACAAATGGTGCGTTGATGATGAACTCCTTGCTCTTGTGCTTCAAATGATAGTCTCCCCAACACTCAACTCTCTCTCATAGGATTTGGATCTGGTGGAAAGAAGATTTCAGTAGAAAGCAACTTGGGGAAGGCTAGAGATCAAAATGCATATGGTAGGAATGGAATATCTTGGCCTCAACACATGAGTAGGTAGTTCTCTCTCAGAAATGGTAAGTTGGAAGTGTAGGTTTGTTCTGATGGCTCTCTCCACGAATGAGGAGGAGGTGGAGGGGTATATATAGCCTCCACACAAAATCTAACCATTACACACAGTTTACCAAACTCGGTGGGACCGATTCAACAGACTCGGTCGGACCGATTTAGTAAACCTAGTGACCGTTAGGATTTTCGGTGGGACTGACATGCAAATCGGTAGGACCGATTCGGTTAGGGTTAGGGCATAACGTAATCTTGGTAAGACCGATCACACAAACTCGGTGAGACCGTTTTGGTAATAAACTTTCCAGAGAGTTGGTCAGGTAAACTCGGTGGGACCGATTTGCTCTTTTCGGTGAGACCGAAATGTTACAAAAGGGAAACAGAGAGTTTACATTGCAATCTCGGTGGGACCGATCGCTCACTTTGATTAGACCGAAACGTTACGAAGGGAAACAGAGAGATTACAATCCCATCTCGGTGAGACCGAGATCCCTATCGGTAGGACCGATTTGCCTAGGGTTTGTGGCAGTGGCTATGACATTTGAACTCAGTGGCGCCGGATAGAAAGAATCTGTGTGACCGATTTTGGCTTTAGGTTAAGGTCATTTGTGGATGTGAGAAAGTAGCTGAGGGTTTTTGGAGCATATCACCAAGCACATGAAGCAAGAGGCTCATTAAGCAACACCTCATCCCTCCTTGATAGTATTGGCTTTTCCTGTAGACTCAATGTGATCTTGGATCACTAAAATGTAAAATGAGGAGTCTTGAGCTTTTGAGCTTGAGCCAATCCTTTGTCATTAGTATTTTGAGGGATCCACTTTCATCATCCATGCCATGCCATTCATTGAGCTTTCCTGAAATAATAGTCTTGGAATAGCATTAGCTCAATGAGCTATATGTTGTTATGAATTACCAAAACCACTTAGGGATAGTTGCACTTTCACAAATGAATGATGCATCACCATGATGACCTATCGATGCTCATGGTCGTGCCTCATGGTTGCGTCGGCTCGTGAAGTTGATCGATTTTCAATGAAAAACAAGCTGTCTCCAATCAATGCTCTTTGCTTGTTACCCATAAATATGATATCCTTCATGAGTTCACCTTGGTTGCGTTGGAGACGCAGTCGTCTTTCACGTTGGTGCAATTTTATAACACAATTGGCTATGAACCAAATGTTTCCTTGAAGAAGGATCGACGTTGGTACTAAGAGCATAAGTTTTGTATTGATTTCTAAGCCTTCTCACAACTTTGTCTCCAGCTCCCCTGTGATTTTATTTGTCCAGCTATTAACTTTGATTAAAAAAATGGTATGGACTCTAAGCCCGGATGGACGTAGTAGCCCTCCATTTTTATTTACTCCGCATATTAGATTTGACTGAAGTCAACCTTTGTAAAGCTTGACCAAGTTTAGGCCGAATACAATAAACCATAATTATTAGAGAGGGCAAACTGTACATACTCTCAAACCTTTCTGATAATTGAAATTAAAATTCTTTATTTGTACACACTCTCACACGTTTCCAATAATTATGTGTATGTGTGGTTGTTCACTTAAGGAAGGGTAGTGTACCGCACGTGAAGGACAGGAAGTGCAACCAGTACGCATGGATCGTTAGTTCATGGGAAGTAGTTTTCTTCACTGGTACGTTAAATAAAGAGTTTCATTTCGTACTTACACAATTTAAAACGATTGTTATGGAGAGAATAAGAAAACCACTCCACTATATATTAGTCGTATACACGAGTACTATATGGACGCAGCTTCATTGACTTAGTGCACCTGCGTTTGGGTTTATGACAGGTGGGGGGCCCACCTATCATACAGCCAAAAGCAGTGCGGTAAGGCACCGAGCTCGATCCGTACTCACATATATATATATAATTTGGAGCCTCGGTAGCTTGTTCACTAGGGTTTGCACTCTCCACACTCTCGCCGCACTACGTATATATATACACGCTGGAGGCTCAACGTTCCTTTGCTAGGGTTTGCTATATTCACAGTCTCTCACCCTCTTCACCTGATCTAAATAAGACTGCGTTGGCCTCTTGCCTCTCTCTCCCCCTCACAGCTGGTGAAGGAGGCATCCGGATCCCGTCGCACTAGGAAGGGGAGGAGGTGCAACATTCACTCTATCGCCTTCGGTGAGGGAGGCAATCCACTGCCGGCTACGTTGTTCTCTTTCACCAAGCGCCTGTGTGGGAGGTCCACCGACCCCTTCTTCCTTGCTGCCGTACGTAGTGTGGGCAGATCCGGCCTCCCGCCACACGCCTTGCCACATCCCGACGACCCTAAGGTATAAGTTTCTTTGAAACTGTCATTGCTCTAGCTGCATGCGGATCTTTTTCGATTCCGTAGTCGAATCTAGGTCTTGGTTCAAATAGGAAAGAAGGGTGCGGTGGGGTGGAGCATGAATCTAGGACATGGTTCAATGAGGAAAGGAGGGAGGGAAAGTAGTGTAGATTGGCTATCCGGCCGCTTTCTTAGTCGAAAAGGAAAAAAAGGGGGTAACCCAGTACACACATCTCTAAGGAACCGATCTCTTTGTCGAAAAGGGAAAGAAACTGGGGGGTTGGGTAGTTTGTGCAGGACTAGATTTGCTGCTGTCACATAGGAAAAAGGTTCAAAGAGAACAAATATGGGACCAACGCAGATATGCTGCTTGGCTACATACTCTGCATCACCCATTTATACGTGTGGACGCACATGGTGCTAGCATGTCCCATGTCCCATGTCCCATACAACTATTTTGCTGTTGTTAATCTAAGAATGCCGCTGGAAAATTGAAGCAATGCCACTTTTAAAAGTAAATTACATTTTTTTTCACGAATGTTGTTTTAACAGAATGTCTCCATTAATATGAATCAATGCAACCGTTTTAGAAATTCTACTATCCTACTTTGTTTTCCATCAAGATAAGTTATATGCTTCTTTTTGTCGCCATTTGTTTCATCCTCCTTTATGGCAAGTAATTGTTTCCTTTTTTGCCTCTGTTAAAACAGGGGTATCTATTCAACTTGTTGCTATTGCAACATTTTGCTTCGCTACATGAAACACTTATGTTGTAAGTGTGTTTTTTGCAGTTCAACTTGAATGTCACACCGGCGACTTTGCTTAATTTTTGTGGAACTGCACAAAAGAAGATCGAGATTTGTTTCTAGTCTTCCTTGCGAGTGGTTTCAAATCTTGGTCTCATCCACATGAAGATGCAGTGTGCTTTGAGATGTTGTGCTACTTGTTTTGGTACTGTTTTGGATAAATGTTGAATTGAAGCTATTGAACTCCTGTCTTTTACCATTAAGTGAGCAAAATTTGTTCCAACCCAGACATGATGCTTGTTGCTTTCTTACACAAAACTCTGCATCACCCCCTTTATAGGTAGATGGAAGCACATGGTGTTGTTGCGCCCACTCTCCCCTGGAACTGTTTATGCTTTCTGTTAATCTAATGCTGTTGGTAAAATTAAGCAATGCCACTCTCAGAATTAACTACTGAATCTTAGTTCAAAACTGCAACACTTGTTAGGGATTGACGGAATTACCATTTTTTTGGCCGCATGTTTCATCCTCCTTTATTTGCTAGTAATTGATTCCTTTTTTGCCTCTGTTAAAACAGGGATATCTATTCAACTTGTTGCTATTGCGACATTTTGCTTTGCTACGCGAAACACTTATGTTTTAAGAGTGTTTTGTGCAGTTCAACTTGAATGTCACACTGGCAACTTTGCTTAATTTTGGTGGAACTGCACAAAAGGAGATCGGATTTTCATATATATGTTGGAATTTCGTTCAAATCCTCCTCTCGAGCTATTTCAAATCTTGGTCAAGAAAGGTCAGTACCGACTTTCATCCACATGATGGTGCAATGTGCTTTGAGACATTGTGCTACTTGTATTCGTACTGTTTTGGATAATTGTTGAATTGAAGCTATTGAACTGCTGTCTTTTACCACTTAAGTGAGCAAAAATTGTTCCAACCCAGACATGATGCTTGTTTCTTTGGTACAACAAAACTCTTCATCACCCCCTTTGTAAGTAGATGGAAGCACATGGTGTTGTTGCGCCCACTCTCCCCTGGAACTGTTTATGCTTTTTATTAATCTAGTGCGGCTGGTAAAATTAGGCAATGCCACTCTCAGAATTAACTATTAAATCTTAGTTCAAAACTGCAACACTTGTTAGGGATTGGCGGAATTACCATTTTTGTGGCCGCATGTTTCATTCTCCTTTATTTGCCAATAATTGATTCCTTTTTTGCCATTATTCAAACATGGATATCTGCTCAATTTGTTGCTATTGCGACATTTTGCTTCGCTACGCGAAACACTTATGTTTAAGGAGTGTTTTGTGCAGTTCAACTTGAATGTCACACCGGCGACTTTGCTTAATTTTGGTGGAACTGCACAAAAGGAGATCAAGATTTCATACATGTGTTGGGATTTCTTTCAAGTCCTCCTCACGAGCTGTTTCAAATCTTGGTCAAGAAAGGTTAGTACCGACTTTCATCCGCATGATGCTGCAGTGTGCTTTGAGATGTTGTGCTACTTGTATTGGTACTATTTTGGATGAATGTTGAATCGAAGCTATTGAATTGCTGTCTTTTACCATCAAGTGAGCAAAAATTGTTCCAACCCAGACATGATGCTTGTTTCTTTGTTACAACAAAACTCTCCATCACCCCCTTTATAAGTAGATGGAAGCACATGTTGTTTTTGCACCCACTCTCCCCTGGAACTGTTTATGCTTTTTGTTAATCTAATGCCGCTGGTAAAATTAAGCAATTCCACTCTCAGAATTAATTAACTACTGAATCTTAGTTCAAAACTGCAACACTTGTTAGGGATTGGCGGGATTACCATTTTTGTGGCCGCATGTTTCATCCTCCTTTATTGGCCAGTAATTGATTCCCTTTTTGCCTCTGTTAAAATGAATCAGTCGCATTGTTTTAGGAATGGTACTATCCTGCTTTGTAGTTCTTTCTACATGTTTAACAAAGGTATTATTAAGATAATGTCTCTGTTAAAAAGAATAAGTCGCATTGTTTTAGGAATGGTACTTTTCTGCTCTGTCGTTCTTTATACATGTTGAAACAAAGCATTGTTAAGATAATGTCTTGGTCAATATGAATGAATCACATTGATGGAGAATTGCTACTCTCCTACTTTGTTTCCCATTAAGATAAGGTAGATCAGTAGATGTTTTTCTTCTGGGAGTACAAGTCATCAACCATTATTCCTCAGTAATTGTTTCCCTTATACCTATTGTTGCTTACAAGGATATCAAAATTAAAGCTCGGTTTTATTCGGACTTTGATTTTTAGTTGAACTGCATAAAAGGAGCCAATGTGTCCAAGGCAAACTGTTGCATTACCGGGTCCAGTTGGTCGTACCACTTTGCAAAAAGAAGCATTCATTGTTTGTGCTACATTACAGAAGGAATGATCGAGAAGCTTTACATAGTATTAGTAGACGCTGGTGACATGACTAGTCTACAGAGAGCATAGGCAACTCTACAACACGTGGAGTGCATTGGGCAAAAAGTGCCCAAACAAGTACAAGAAGCCATGACAGGACTCCAAGTCTGTCAATGTCATTCTAAGCAACAATGATGGGGCATCTGGGTATGGTAATCTGTTTACCGTACTTTCAGTTTGTTAGTCCATCGATTGGTGGGTTGACACTGGGGCCAATATTCATGTGTGTGCTGATGTGTCTTTGTTTTTTGTAGCATATAAATACGAAATCCACAGGGATGCTCAACTTGATTTTAGTGGAACTGCACAAAATGTTTAGATGGTTTGTGTCCTCCATAATACTTCATCATGCACAATACATTGAATGGTTCTCTAATCATTCGTTGTCACCTTGAGCCACCAGACTATCAGCTGACAAACTGATGAAAACCCCCGTCCGTTCCACGATCATAGGCATTACATATTTTGAATGGGAAAAGCTTGTCAAAGTTTAATCATTGATGTTAGCAAGAAGACATTAGTTTAATATATTGGAATTGGAAAACCTTGTCAAATTTTGCTCATTGATGTTAGCCAAAAGACATGCATTTGATATTTTTGAGTGGCACGCCCTTTGCTGTGAGCAGCATCGATCGTTTTTCCTATTCATGTGTTCAGTTTAGAAGTAAATAGTTATTCTGCTGAGATGCATAGTCACATGAATGTTGACTTATGTAAGGTATTTTAAGAGTTTGTTCTGAATATTGTCTATGTAATGCCAGGCATTGTGTTTGATTGCAAAGTTGAGCTTGGAATGTTGTGGCATGCGGCATCACGAGCTGTTCACCATGCCTCCTGAGAATAATGCTCCGTATTGTTTTGCAAGTTGATCTAATGCCAGTGATTTGCTTGTTAAGAAGATCATCCTCTTCTGTTGTTTCCATGCTTAAGAAGTTCATCGTCTTATGTTTCATTCATAGCCTATACGACAAGTCGGGTAGGTTAGACGTGAAACCATATGATCTACCGACCAACTCATCATCTTAGGTCGTGATTGGATCATTGTTTTCCAACCAAAACCGCTTGTAAAGCTGACGCTTGTAAATAAAAGCAGATGGTCTCGGGCGAAGCGCTTGGTTGGTTGATTTTGACTAGTAAAATATACACTGGTCTCTCAAATTACACGTGTAACCCACCGGTTTTACGTACATACCTCGGGCCCTCAGTTTCATTACGCCTGTATTTTACGCGTTGTTTCCAACGACGAGTAAATTACACTTGTATCTTAATAAACCAGAGCTCCCAAGCGTGGTCTTACCGTTTCATGCCGTCTCAGTCTCTCGAAGGTGCTCATAGGTGTCCGATGATCCTGGCTTCCTGAATGAGCAGCGGGCGCTGTATCAGACAATCCGTAGGGCCCGCGAGGCCCTCTTCATCATCCTTCGAGTTGTTGCGCTCGCCGTGGCGCCGAGCATTGTCAACATGGTCAATGAACATGAGGATTCAGGAGATGACTTTATTTTGACTGGATGACAGTAGGGACCCACTAGGGCCATAGTCGTACATATGCAAGTGCCTCCTTATTATGTACAACTATATTTTTTTCTTCCTCCTGGTTTCCTGACATCACGGTCCCACACCATTGTCAACCTATGTAGTCAATATAAATGAGAGAATTGCACAAGGAGCGGCCGACAGCTGGGACCAAGCAGCTCGAGCAGTATTTGTGTTTTTGAGGCATGAGCACTACAAAGTTTTTCTTGAGCAATATTTTCGTTGTTGTTTATAGGAGAGCAGGGTATTAACTAGGCGGGCTGTGGCCCGTCTAGCCCAGGCGAGATATCCAGCCCAGATATTAATTTTTTTCAAGATGAAAATGGATAGCCCAGCTATACTTTTTTTGAGGAATACTCAGGTAAGGTCAACTTGTTCTTCTCCGCCCCGCTGGGCTGCAAATCTTTCCTAGGAGGGATGCATTAGGCTTAACAGGAAAATGGGCTTTAAGAAATAATAAATGGGATGTAATTATAAAAACTGGGCAGTAACTATAAAAAAATGCATCAAACACGTAATTAGTTTATAAAATATTATTTTTGGATTTTGAAAATTTTAATTTTTAATTGTTGCGCGCGCAATGTTTCGTTGGGTTTTTACGTAATACAAATTTATATTTAATCCAACTAGAAATTTTGGTATAAAAATATTACGGATCCCATCAAAATGTGGGAAATTTTATTGAATTCTATTTTGAACGGTTGGTTGAAATTATTAATCGTTGTCCTAGCTAGAAAATGGGCTGTGTTGGGGATATAACTATTTGTGTAAGCCGCCCAGGAGGGGCCGGGTTACACAAAGAGGACTCACCAGAAAGAAGCCCAAGGCCAAGCATGAAGATGGCGGTTCAATAAAGGGCTTAAAGCCCACATGCGACTTAAGGCCCGTTGTAGTAAACCGCCATAATGGCATGACTTGTATCATAAGGTAGATTTGACTAGTCACCGAGCCGGACACTGTTTATAAGCCGGCCGGGACTCTGTAAGCCACAGGGCGTCAACCCGTGTATATAAGGGGATGACCTGCTGGCGTCTTAGGGCAAGAAACAACTCATCGAGAGCCGGGCATAGCATATCTCGCTCCCTGGTCATCGAAACATCAATACCGACCCAACTAGACGTAGGCCTTACCTTCACCGTAAGGAGCCGAACTAGTATAAACCTCTCATGTCCCTTGTCCCGATTAACCCCTTCAAGCTACCTAGTTGCGATGTCTCCACAACTAAGTCCTTTCACGAGGACATCGGACGTGACAATTCCACGATAGTTGGCGCCCATCGTGGGGCCAGCGCACGGTGGATTTGAGTTCTTGAAGGGCAACTTCGAAGGGCTCAAGGGATACGTAGTGGGCCGGATGACCAAGAGTCATCGCGGCAAGACCTACATCGACGATGAACGCTGGGGTCCCGACGCCGGCTCAATTGAGTACGGGTACCGGGTCCCCTTCGGCGGAATCCACATCTTTATCGGCCAGATCGGTGAGTCGGTCCCTGAGCCGGACAACTGCACCGACCTCGTCGAGACGGCTCGGCGTGCGAGGAAGACTCGAGTTCAATCTGTCATGAAGCGTGCCTTCGTGGGCTGCATCCACGGAGAGGAACTCTCTGAAGGATCTGGAGATGGTGGTGAGACGGCCGTCCTCTCAGATGATGATTCGTCCGCTGGCTCAACAGATTCGTTGTACCAAGTGCAAGACGTCGTGCTCGGGGGCTGTTCCGATGGCACCAGTATTCCGGACCCCTGTGAGCCGCCAAGATGGGCAGGAGTCTTCATGGCCGGGACTCAGCCTGACTCAAACTCTACGGCTGCTGCAACAATAACGTCCAGGATAGGAGCAACCGGGGCAGGTGGCCCCATGCGCCCGCCGGCTCAGGTGCTGATAGATCTCATGGACAAGCTTATGACCCTGTTAACTGCAACGGTTATTCCCGCGAATAAAGATGAGCATGACGCGGAGGTGGCACGGGTGCGTGAGGAAGTAGCTCAGGCCAAGGAGGCCTTGGCATCTAAGGACACTAGGTTAGCCACAGAGCGAGCGGCTCTAGACGCCCGGGCGCAGCGGTTGCAGTCAGAAGCCTACCGGCTTACGATGAGCCTGAATGCATCTAATGAGGTAATGAGGAGGAGACATCAGAAAGCCCAGTCCCGTTTACCTCTGAATTACGACCCTCGGGATCTTTTTGCTACACCCAGAGCCGGTCCAAGTAACCCGCTTGAGACCAATCAGTTTATGACAGCCGGAACAGGAGGGCCGCCTCAGCCTCGGGAGATGGCGCCTCCTCATGTGAGCATGGCACCACCGCGTTATGTGCCGATACCACTGGGTCACTTTTCTAACCCCATGGAGAACTTAATCGCAGCTTCGGCATGTTTGGCGGCTCTTCCCGTGGACGGTGATGACCCAACAGCAGTGGAGACCCGGAAGGTCAGAGAGCTTCTCCAGACGGCCTTGGCACAACAAGAGACCTATTCTTACAGCCGAGACAGGATTCATTCAACTCCTCCGCCTTGGTTAGCACCGCCTTGTCAGAACCGGAGTCCGAGTTACAGCAGGCACATGGAGTCTGAAGCTCTGTCAAGCAATGCCCAATGCCGTAATCCTCCTGGTGGCTATAACCCGGTGCAAGACCGAATACGCCAGGAGAACGAGCGGGTGGCTCAGTTAGCGGCTCAGTGGGCAGCTCATCAGGATCTTCCAGAGTATCCGATGACTTCTGTTGAGACAGGAGTAGCCACTAGAACCGGTGGTGTTCCTTGTTTGGTACCGGCTTTGCGTAATGTGCGCTTACCCAAGGACTTCAAGGGACCTCGAAAGGTGCCGAATTACATGGCCGACTTGCAGCCCGGAGCTTGGATCGAAAGTTATGAGATGGCTATGGAGTTATTGGAAGTCAGCGACGCGGCGATGGCCAAATACTTCACCATGATGTTAGATGGAACAGCCCGATCCTGGTTAAAGGGTTTGCCACCCAATTCCATTGGTTCATGGGCAGAACTAAAAGCCCGTTTTATCCAGAACTTCGAGGACACTTGCAAGCAGTCTATGTCGATTGTGGATTTGACAAATTGTAAACAGGAGGAAGGTGAATCCACGACTCATTGGGTACGCCGGGTCAAGGAGATAATACATTCATCTAACAAGATGGATGCCGGCTCTGCAGTCCTCATGTTGGAGAAGAATTGCCGTTTTGAGTCGCTGAGGCAGAAACTGGGGTGCCTTAAGTGTGATTGCAATGATATGGGTACGCTGATGGCGACTTTAGTCAAATATGCCGATTCTGATAGTACCAAGGATCCCGCGCCTGATGAGGAAAAGACCGGGAAGGGAAAGAAGAACGGCAATGGAAAGGGTCAGCAACATAACACGATGAATCAAGGAGGCAATAAGTGTAAGGCGGATGGTAACCCGGAATTTGTGGCCAATGCCAACGCGCAAGGTAACAATCAGAGACGTAAGGGTAAGCCGCCTCGATCCGGCAGGTCAGGCCCATCTCTTGAGCAGCTACTCAATGAGCCTTGCCCGAGACACGGCACCAGGGAGCGGCCCGCCACACACCTATGGAAAGATTGCACGATCATGAAAGCGTTTAAGAATTCCAACACCTTTGATTGCAATAATGGATCTAGTGGCAGCTCAGGGGCTGGCGGTTTTCATGGCCCGGGTGGTGGTTCAGGTTCCAGCTTTCAGGGACGTCAAGGCGGCTATAATCAATAGTAGTCTGGTCAAGGAGAGCAGCAGCAACAGCAGTCGGGTTATCAAAGCAATCCGAAGCAGTTGAATGGTGGGCAGTACCATGTGTTTACCACTAGCTTATGCAAGCGTGACCAGAAGGTTCATAAGAGGGCCGTGAATTCTGTTGAGCCGACAGTTCCTCGTTGCTTGAGGTGGTCAGAATAGCCCATTATATGGAGCAGAGAAGATCACCCCCACGGGTCGATAATCCGGGTCAGTTGGCCTTGGTGGTAGCACCTCAGGTTGGTGGATATAAATTCACTAAGGTACTCATGGACGGAGGTAGTAGCATCAATATCCTCTATTATGAGACCTTTCAACGCATGGGGTTAACTGATAAGAATCTGAGGACATCCAATACTGTTTTCCATGGAGTGGTTCTGGTAAGTCGGCTTACCCAGTTGGCAAGATTGAGTGGAGGTGGCCTTGAGAGATGAATATGACTCGTGGCTGAGAAATTGACGTTTGAGGTGGTCAAAATCAGGAGCCCATATCATGCTCTGTTTGGGCGGCCGGCTTATGCTAAGTTCATGGCATGGCCGTGTTATGTTTATTTGCAGCTCAATATGCCGGGTCACAAGGGCACCATCACTGTGCATGGAAATTGGAAGGTAGCATTGGAATGTGAAGAAGGCGACGCGGCTTATGCTGAGTCTGCCTGTGCAGTGGAAGAGCTCAAATTTTATCAAGATAATGTTGACCCAGCGAATATGACCTCCCTGAAGAAACCAACCATAGAGCATGACCCGGCGTTGAAGTTTAAATCGGTCGCCGAGACGAAGCTTGTTGACTTTACCCCAGGTGACCCTGTTAAGCAATTCAGCATCAGCAGCAATTTGGATCCCAAATAGGAAAGCACGCTCATCGAGTTCATCCGTGAGAACCGGGACATCTTTGCATGGAAACCTTCTGACATGCCAGGTGTACCGAGGGAACTCGCTGAGCACACTATCAATATTGATCTAAAGTATAAGCCAGTCAGGCAGTTTCTCCGGCATTTTAATGAAGAGATACGGAAAGCTATTGGATAAGAAGTTGCCCGGCTCTTAGCGGCTGGGTTCATTGTTGAAGTTTTTCACCCAGAGTGGTTGGCTAACCCGGTGCTTGTGCTTCAAAAGAACGGCACTTGGCGGATGTGTGTGGATTACACGGACTTAAACAAGGCTTGTCCGGCTGATCCCTTTGCTCTTCCCCGTATTGATCAAATCATTGATGCTACGGCAGGTTGTGAATGTTTGAGCTTCTTGGATGCTTACTCTGGTTATCATCAGATCAAAATGGCAGTTAAGGACCAGGAGAAAACGGCTTTCATCACTCCGTTTGGAGCCTTCTATTATGTATCTATGCTGTTTGGACTCAAGAGTGCTCAGGCGACTTATCAGCGATGTGTGCAAAACTATTTACACGATCAAATCGGGCGTAATATTCATGCTTATGTAGACGACATCATGGTAAAGTCCAGAGAGAAGGAAACCTTGATATCTGACTTGAAGGAAACCTTTGATAATCTCCAGGTTTATAAGATGATGCTTAACCCGGCCAAGTGTGTATTTGGTGTACCTGCATGGGTTTTCTGGTATCAAATAGAGGCATTGAAGCTAATCCGGAGAAGATTAAGGCAATTACCTCTCTGGCTAAACCGGCGTGCATCAATGATGTTCAGCGACTGGCGGGTCGTATTGCCGCGTTAAGCCGGTTAGGTGAGAAATCCCTACCGCTATATCAGATGATGAAGAAGACATACACTTTTGTCTGGAGTGAAGTTGCTGATGCTGCCTTTGAAGACTTGAAGAGACAGTTGTCTGAACCACCGATTCTTGCAGCTCCCATTGATAAAGAGCCGTTGCTATTATACGTGGCTGCCAATTCACGAGCCGTCAGTGTTGCCATCGTGGTGGAGCGTAAGGAAGCTGGCAAGGAGCATCCGGTTCACCGACCGGTTTACTACATTAGTGAGGTGCTCATTGAGTCTAAGCAAAGATATCCACATTGGCGGAAACTCATTTACGGAGTGTTTATGGCCAACCGGAAGTTGAAGCAGTACTTTCAAAGTCATCCTATAACTGTGGTAAGTTCTGCCCCTTTGGGAGACATCATCCAGAATAGGGAGGCCACAGGACAAGTCGCCAAGTGGGCTATCGAGCTTGGGCCTCATGGTTTGAAGTACATGCCACGTACTGCTATTAAGTCTCAGGCCTTGGTGGACTTTATCTATGATTGGACAGAGTTGTAGGCACCTGAGGAGAAGCCAGATAACACATTTTGGACTATTCATTTTGACGGGTCCAGGCAGCTAGAAGGCTCGGGGGCTGGAGTTGTTTTAACTTCCCCTCGAGGTGACAAATTTTGTTATGTACTCCAGCTTATGTTTCCGTGTACTAACAATGCAGCTGAGTACGAGGCCTTACTCCATGGTCTCCGTATGGCCAAGGAGATGAATATTAAGCCGGGTAAGGTGTTTCGGCGACTCAGATCTCGCGGCTTAACAGGTGTCAGGCAAGTGGATTCCAAGGATCCCCTTATGGCAGCTTATCATCGTGAAGTAGATGCTGTGGCTGGTCACTTCAAGGGTTATCAGGTGGAGCACATTGATCGAAGGAAGAATGAGGCGGCTGATGCTTTAAGCCGGTTGGGATCTCAATGTAAGCCGGTGCCGCCTAACACCTTTCTCGATATTTTACATAACCCTTCTGTCAAAGTGCCTACCGAGGAAGAACTAGCGGTGCCAGACCCGGAGGCACAGCTAGTGGCAGCTCTTCACATTATCCCGGATTAGACAGTGCCATATTTGGCTTATATGACCCGGGGAGAATTACCTGAGGATGAGACCTTGGCATGACAAATCGTCAGGCACTCCAAATCTATGAAGATTGTTAACGGCGAGTTACATCACCTAAGCGTCACTGGGGCGTTTCAACGCTGTGTGTCACCTGCAGAAGGCCAAGAAATACTCCGTGAGATCCATGAAGGGGATTGTGCCCATCATGCCGGGTCAAAATCTCTTGTAGCCAAAGCTTTCCGTCATGGTTTCTACCGGTTGACGGCTCATGCTCATGCGGAGGATCTGGTCTGTAAATATGACGGTTGTCAAAAGTTTTCACGACGGGCTCATGTGCCGGCTCAAGAGTTGAGGATGATCCCAATCACTTGGCCATTTACAGTCTGGGGGCTTGACATGGTTGGACCTTTCAAGAGGTCTAAGGATAAAAAGACACATCTCCTGGTGGCAGTGGATAAGTTTACAAAGTGGGTGGACGCAGAGCCAGTCAGTAAGTGTGATGCAGCCACGGTGGTTCAATTCATGAAAAAGGTGATCTTCCATTTTGGTTTCCCACACAACATTTTAACTGATAATGGCACTAATCTCTCCAAGGGTGCCATAGAAGAGTTCTGTCAAGGAGAACATATCCGGCTTGATGTTTCGGCTGTTGCTCATCCTCAATCCAATGGTCAAGCAGAAAGAGCTCAAGAGATCCTGAAGGGTATCAAGCCCCGTCTCTTGGTCCCCTTACAGCGGACTCCGGGTTGTTGGGTGGAGGAGTTATCTTCTGTGTTATGGAGCATCAACACTATGCCTAACAGATCTACAGGCTACACGCCTTTCTTTATGGTGTATGGCGCAGAGGCGGTCCTGCCAAGTGACATCTGGCACGATTCACCCCGCGTGGCGGCTTATGTTGAGGCTCACAACAAAAAAGCTCGTCAGGATGCGCTTGATTTGTTGGATGAGGAGCGAGCCTTGGCAATAGCCCGCTCAGCAATTTATCAACAAGACCTGCGCCGCTATCACAGCTGCCGGGTTAGGAGCAGAACCTTTCAGGAAGGTGATTTGGTGCTCCGGTTCATCCAGGATCAGTCTAACATGCACAAGCTATCCCCACCTTGGGAAGGACCCTTTGTGGTCAGCAAGAATTTGCACAATGGATCATACTACCTCATTGATGTTCGAGAGCACAAAGACTCACGTAAGTCGGAGGAGGAGACCCACCGGCCGTGGAATATTGCTCATCTCCGGCCTTACTATACTTAAGCCACCGGCCCTCATGATGTATATATCTTTTGACAATGTATATATTATATAAAGAAATAAAGCAGGACTTTTGTCCTTTTTACACTCAAAGGTTTATGTGTCTTCTTTATCAGGTGGTGGAGACAACCAACTGGGAGCGGATCACATTTGAATCCGGCTTTCCCTTTGGTCTGGCTTATGATCATGTCTGAATCTAGCCATGGTCACTTGGGGGCTTCCTGTTCAAACATAGGTCGTATTCGAACCAAAGAGAACATAGCTGTTGATACCCACTTGATCGACATATTGCCAAACCCACTTGGGGCTTCTTGATCATATTTGAATCACAGCTTAACCCCTTTGGGTCTGACATGGATCGTATTCGAATCAGCATCATTAAACAACTCTTATGGTCACTTGGGGGCTTCATGTTCAAACATAGGTCGTATTCGAACTAAAGAGAACATAGCTGTCGATACCCACTTGATCGGCATCACCAAAGCCACTGGGGTCTATATGATCATATCCGAATCCTAGCTTAACCCCTTTGGAATGGTTTACTAATCGTATTCGAATCAGAAGCCTGTAAATGTTGTTCACCATCCAACAAAAGGATAAATTATTTTGATTATATTGAGACCTTCTTGAAAACATTATGAGATGGATTTTTCTTCCGGTTTAATATTGATTACCCTAGGTTCTTAAGTGCGATGTAAAGCATCATATGAGCAGGGAAGATTATCAAAGGGATCGCAGGTATGCTATTGTGATTATATTTAACAAATATAATCATAAACCAGCCTGTACATGATATCTTTGGGTCGTGTTCTGGGTTATCAATACTCTATGTAAACCCCCGGCGCGATAAACCGCCAAGGAAATTTTGCTTGTTTTATGTGCAGGATAAGGCAAAGCAAGTTAAACATCAAGGAAATAAACGGTCAACATAAGCCCAAAACATATAGTGATGGTGGCTTACGAAAGTATTAAGCACCAGGAACATGCGCAAAGGCATGACAAACATTGAGAAGTTTTTACTACCCTATTACAAGACTTCCCGAGTCTGAATAAATGAAGCATTGTTTTTTGCAAAGTTATAAAACGCTTGGAGGTTCATTCCTTCGGTGGGCTCAAAGACTCCGGGTTATCCTTCTCCGCCTCTCCGTCGGTTGCTTTGTCCTGGAAGTTTGACGAGGCCCAGTCAATGCCACTCAAGGCTTCAAACTCAGCCTCATCATCTATTAAACCGGCTGGGTCCACTTCAGGGGCAAAAGTATGCTTACGCGTTGGAGGGATCAGGCTGACTTAGTCATATGGAATGTTTGGAATTCTCCGGTTCTCGCTATCATAGCCCGGCGAATACTTGGTAAGATCAATATCATTCCCAATAAGGGTAGCCACGGGACGCATGACTTTGACACAGGCGGTGAAATCATGATCATCAAATACAGTACCGTCCTCCTTCAGGCTTGGGTATCCAAGAGCGAGGTCAGCCGGGTCAAGCTCTGGCATCCATGCCTTTGCTCGGCTCAATGCGGCCATGGCCCTGGCTCTTGAAGATGCCCGCCTTAAATCCTGAATTCGCTGAGGTAGCACAGCGAGATGCTTCAGCACATCTTGCAGAAGGTGGGGAGTGGTATTTGATAAGGCTACAACGGCTAAGGCACATTGTGACCCAGAGTACAGTTGTTCCACTAAAGTGTAATCCGCCTTAAGTTTGATCAGCATGCTCTGCTTGAGGTTGGTGCTCCCAGGGCTGTGTGTTCATAAGTATAACGATGGAGCCGAGGTAACGATTACAATAGTCGTTGAAAGATTACAATGTTTGAGGTTTTGTACAGTAACTTACCGAAGATGGCTGAGACCATTTGGACTGCCGTTTTAAGTCGGACAGCTCGGTTGTTGCCTCTGCAAGAGATGCTTCTGCCGTCTCAGCCCGAGTCGCTAGTGAAGCCTTCTCATCAGCCCAGGCTTTCTTCTCTGACTCAAAATTTTTCTTCAACTTCTCATTTTCAGAGACACTGAATTCAAATTTGGAGTTGGCCTTCTGAGTTTCAAGTGCTTGAGTTTTCAGCCGGCTCTTCAGGTCAGCAAGCTCTGACTCAAATTGACTTATGGTGGCCTGCATTGATATCAGATTATGGTAAGGATCACGGTAAGATAACATTCAAGTCCCAAGCATTTTACAAGTAAAGATACTTGGCACTTGGGGGCTAATGTATGTTAAAGAATTCTTTAACCTACGAATCCGGGTCATGCATATTAAGTCCCAAGCATTTTACAAGTAAAGATACTCGGCACTTGGGGGCTAATGTGTATCGCAAGTTCAAAGTATCATGCTATAACCGGATTAAATATATTCTCTTTAAATCGGGCAAACCAACAGTAAGTAGATTTCTAAGTCTACAGCATATTCATTCATAAGTAATAGACTTGGGGGCTAGTACAATAAGTAAGATTCAGGAAAATAGCATAAGTTATACCTCAGATTTGTGTTGTATTTGTTTCACCATGTCAATTTCTAGGTCACAACTATTATGCACTTGATTCAGATAGCCCAAGACTATATCACCAATGCTTAAGTGAGTATAGTCAATAATGTCCTGCTTGGCCTTTCGGCGTTCCGCAAGTTCTTCCTTGGCAATACATTTGGCAAGGACAGTAGGCCGCCCCGGTTCAACAAATTGACTTTTCATAAATTCAACTTCCGGGTCAGTCGTCTTGACCGGGCTAGGAGCTTCCGGATTATCAGAGTTGTTGTTAGCATCTTCGGTAGGCGGATCAGAGGTTGGCACCGGAATGTCAGAAGCCGGTTCAGGCGGCGGTTGATGGGTGGAGCTGTGAGGAGCAGACATGTCTGGCGCCGGTTCAGTAACAATCGGGTCTTGGGACGGCTTATTCTTCCTTGCCCTCTTGCTGGGCTTCACTTGCATGCTGTCAATAAAGGTAGAAGGATGAATATTAAAGCATAAGTAAGGTAAAACCTAAAGTAAATAAGGTTACATTACCCGGGAGCCATTTTGAAAGCCAACATGTTTGATTGCATAGACTCGCCGGAGGAAGGAGAAGTATCCTGATAATTGGAGTCAGATGAATTGAGAGGTTCGCGAAATAAACCCGCCAAAGGTAAAACAGAACATGAATCGGAGATAACCTCGGTCCGACGCTTCCTAGTTACATCATGTAAGCCGGAGGAGAGTTCTGCATCTTTATTGGTCCGAGTCTGCCTCCGGTTTTCAAGCTGTTGTTGCTTCAAAACAAATTGAGGATCTTGATAAGCTAGAGGATGTGAAAATCTTACTTTCCGGGTCACCCTTCGGATTTTTTGCTTTGGCAAAGGCTCTAAGTCAGAGGAGATTATAGTTACCTCTTCGTCAACTGCTTGACTATTCCCCGTATCCTCCTGAAAGGATAGAATGTCAGTAAAATAATGACAAGGGAGTTAAGAAAGTTAAAGGATTACCTCTTCATCATCCGAAGAAGTATCATCCAATTTGAATAAGTCGGAGGCGCTGGGTTTCTTATTCTTTGAGGTTCCCATCTTGTCGGCTTTCCTTTCGGTTTTCTTGGCTGCCCTGGCTTGTTTGGCAGCCTCATGGTCATATTTGACCTTCCAGAAGTTGTCATCGGCCTGTGGAAAAGGATAAGTAATTATGAGTACAAATAAGGTATAACATAGCAAGGAGTATTTATTAAGATTGATAACTCACCGTAGGGGCCGGGTTCTTCTTGCAGAAGGGAAGTAAGCCGAAGGCATTACTAGTTACAGTGCCCTCCTTCAGCAGCGACTGGGTCGTAGCATCCACCACATCATCTGGTAAGTTGTCAGGACTATGACGCAGTGGATCATCCTTTTCGCCTATGTAAGTTAACATTAGGCCAGAACGGTGGCTTAATGGAAGTACTCGCCAAGTGACCCAGACTCGGACCAGATCGATGCCGTTTAAGCCATTTCCCAAAAGAGCTTTGATCTTCTTGATGGTGGGATTGAGAGGCAGACGCTCGACAGCAGTCAGTTTATCCGCTAGCGGATGGTTGGACTCAAGGTGCAGGGCGCGGAAACCGGGCAGAGGGCTCTCATCAGCCGGTGAAGTATCCTGACAATAGAACCATGTCTGATTCCAATCTTTTGGATGACTCGGCAATTCAGCGTAAGGAAAAAGGCAATCTCTCCGCCGCTGAATTGAAATGCCGCCAAGCTCAAGACTACGCCCGTTCGCACGTTCATTCTGCCGGTTCAAGTAGAAAAGCTCTCTGAACAATAGTAGACTTGGCTCCTCTCCCAAGTACACTTCGCAGAAGACTTGGAAATTGCAAATATTTGAATCGGAATTGGGTCCAATGTCTTGAGGTCTAAGATCAAAGAAATTCAAACCTCCCTGAAAATTTTTGAGCCGGAAGGAGCAAATCCCCTGTTCATATGATCCGTAAAAATTATTACCTCCCCTTCTTTGGGTTGAGGCCTCTCTTCAGACGGGTCAGGGGCACGATAAGACATGACCTCTTTTTTGGGCAGATGGACAGACTTCACAAATTCAGACAGTTTACTCTTAATGACTATGGATGGGACCCAATTGCAGGTCACAGGGGCCTTGGTTGCCTTAGGTGCCATGACAACAGTTGGCCTACGACAAAATAAGAGGTTTCGGTTCAATTTTAACCCGGGAGAAAATATCTTAATTATTCAAGGTGACGGCTTAAGAACGGGCCTAATGATATAAGGATAACTATGCAACAGTATTTAAGCCGCCACATGTATCAAAAGCAGTTCCGATCTCTTAAGGTCATGAGAAGCAAGCAAGACTCACAGATCAGTATCATTTATTTAAGCCGGTTACGTGGACAATTATGTTTAAGCGTATTCGACAAAATTAGTTTTCCGGGTGATACAAATAGGTTTCATAATCTGCAACTGTTATTTGAGATCAAGAAGCTGTTCTAGCAAGAAAAATTTCTAGACCTAAGACTGGTGTAGATGAAGCTCAATGGCTCGAATGGGGCCTCTGTGTGACAGAAAGGGATCTGTTTGCGTTCAAAATAGGTGCGGAAAATCTACTGCATCAATTTTTACCATATTCAAGATCAAAAAGAATGGGGGTGATGAAATCTATGAAAGGAAACTACTAAACAACGAAGAACATGAAGAACTCGAAGGTCTTAATGTAGATCTAAGAAGCAAAAAAGAGGAGACTTACGGATGCAGGGTTGCAGCGGAGGGTCGGCGCGTTTTCTCTGGTCAAACCAGGTTGATGCAGCGGCCTGAGTTGGTGAAGATGAGAAGATCTATAACGGCAGCGGCGGTGGAGCTTGAGCGACAAAGAAGCAGCGAGAGGAAGAAGACGACTGAAGGGGGAGAATGGGAAGACCTAGGTCGCGTCTATTTATAAGGAAAGGATAACTGAGATGGCACGAGAAACGAGGAGATAAGAGTTATTATCCAGCGGCCCCGACGCCTCGGTTTTCGGAACAGTCAATAAAGGCAGAGATCCGTTGGAGGATACGGTGGAATAAAAAAGGAATTTAAGAAAAGATGACGTCACGGCGGGTTAACACGGATCCAAAAGATGACGTCATGGCGGGTTAAAGAAAACCTTGTGCATAGACAGAAGACTGAAGATTTATGTCTTAAGGTATTTTAAGATTGACATGAACAGGTTCAAATCAATCTGGGGCCTAATGTTGGGGATATAACTATTTGTGTAAGCCGCCCAGGAGGGGCCGGGTTACACAAAGAGGACTCACCAGAAAGAAGCCCAAGACCAAGCATGAAGATGGCGGTTCAATAAAGGGCTTAAAGCCCACAGGCGACTTAAGGCCCGTTGTAGTAAACCGCCATAATGGCATGACTTGTATCATAAGGTAGATTTAACTAGTCACCGAGCCACCACTGTTTATAAGTCAGCCGGGACTCTGTAGGCCACTGGGCGTCAACCCGTGTATATAAGGGGACGACCTGCTGGCGGCTTAGGGCAAGAAACAACTCATCGAGAGCCGGGCATAGCGTATCTCGCTCCCTGGTCATCGAAACATCAATACCAACCCAACTAGATGTGGGACTTACCTTCACCGTAAGGGGCCGAACAAGTATAAACCTCTCGTGTCCCTTGTCCCGATTAACCCCTTCAAGCTTCCTAGTTGCGATGGCTCCACAACTAAGTCCTTTCACGAGGACATCTGACGTGAAAATTCCACGACAGGCTGTACTTTTAACAAACTGTAAATGGATGTAGTAAATTCCATTAGAATTCAAAAATGGGTTGTACATTCTTACAAATCGCAAATGGGCTATAAATTCCCTGCCACACACTTGTGGGCCTACTAAGTTGACGCGTCCCCTAAAAAAAGAAGTTGACGCGTATGCAAGGCTTTGTCAACTTATAGTCAACACACGGTTCTAGCAGCAGTGGCCGTTGGATGTTTATCCAACCGATGTCGTGCTTCTTCTTCAATCTCGGATATTCTAGCTTCAGCCGCCCAAAAAATGATTCCTCCCCCTGACATCTAGGGCACACCGTTTCAGAGGCTGACTTGTGGGCCTACTAAGTTGACGCGTACCAAGGGCTTTGTCAACTTAGTCAATATAAATGATTCTAGCAGCAGTGACCCTACGATGACTGTCGGTGTCAAAACCGGCGGATCTCGGGTAGGGGGTCCCGAACTGTGCGTCTAGGCGGATGGTAACAGGAGACGAGGGACACGATGTTTTTACCCAGGTTCGGGCCCTCTCGATGGAGGTAAAACCCTACGTCCTGCTTGATTAATATTGATGATATGGGTAGTACAAGAGTGGATCTACCACGAGATCAAGGAGGCTAAACCCTAGAAGCTAGCCTATGGTATGATTGTTGTAATGTATGTTGTCCTCTGGACTAAAGCCCTCCGGTTTATATAGACACCGGAGAAGGCTAGGGTTACAGTCGGTTACAATGGTAGGAGATCTACATATCCGTATCGCCAAGCTTGCCTTCCACGCCAAGGAAAGTCCCATCCGGACACGGGACGGAGTCTTCAATCTTGTATCTTCGTAGTCTTAGAGTCCGGCGGATAATGATAGTCCGGCTGTCCGGACACCCCCTAGTCCAGGACTCCCTCAGTAGCCCCTGAACCAGGCTTCAATGACGATTAGTCCGGCACGCATAATGTTCAGCATTGCAAGGCGGGTTCCTCCCTTGAATAATCCAGAGAAGATCATGAACACCATGATAGTGTCCGGCTCTACAAAATAAATTCCACATTCCACCGTATAGAGAATAAAATGTACACTTAGTTCAATCTGCTGACGTATTATGCGGCGTGACATCACACCGCTACCAAGCCACTGTTTGAATCATTTTTTTACTATACCACCTCAGCACGTTTAGCGAAGCGGTTTCCTTGGCACGTCTTGTCAAAGCAGAGATCGTGTTCCCCTTATTCTGGGATTCTCATCAATACGTGCGTGGGTAACCCAACCGTTCCCGTCGCCCCGCCTCCTCCATCGAAGGTGAATCCCAAACGGTCATGGAGACGGCTCTTGGTATTTTTTCCCCTTTATAAGAGGACCAAGGCTTGTCCTTGTTTTTCAATCTCGCATCGAATCTCCTCCTCGCTCCCAGTTCCAACACCCAGAGCCGCAGATTCGAGCGCTTCAGATTCTCAACCATGTCCGGCTCCGACCTCCAGGGCCGGTGGATGCCCTCCTCCGTCACGGAGGAGGACATATTGAAGTTACGTGAGGCCAAGTACCTGGCCTACGAGGTTTCGCACAGGTTGCCCGCCCAAGGGCAGGCCGTGCCCACCCCCGAGCCCGGTGAGTTCGTTGTCTTCGTATCCCACCTCCGTCGGGGTTTAGGCTTCCCGACGGACCCCTTTGTGAGAGGACTCATGTTCTACTATGGGCTGGACTTTCACGACTTGACTCCAGAGTCCATCCTCCACATCTCCGCATTCATTATCGTCTGTGAAGCCTTCCTCTGCGTCACTCCCCACTTCGGCCTGTGGCTGAAGACCTTCAAGGTGGAACCGAAGATGATCGGGGCGTCAGCGGAGTCTTGGGCGACCATAAGCAAAAGGCCGATGCCCGTGGCCGAGGTTCCTTCAAGAGGAACTCGGACTGTGGCAGCAGGAGTGGTTCTATATCACCGCTCGAAGGGCAGCAGCAAAAAGCCGCCGCCTTCATTCCGCCGGGACCTCCACGCCAACCGATGTCGTGGGTCAACCAAGGGCTCAATTGGGGCCATCCAAGACGTGCCCTCACCGCAGGCTGGATTCGAGACTTCAAGCGAGGAGATCGACCGATCATGGTGATGCAGTTTTTGCTAATCGTGCATCTTCGCCTCGCAAGCGCCGTCCTCTCCATCTATGGGAGTTCAACCGGAGGGACCTCGATTCTCCAACACTTTATGGGTGCGACACCCGTGGAGATGTACAAGTTGTTCTTCGGACCGCAGGTGGCGTGTCCGAAATTAGCCGAGGACGCAGGCCTAAGCCGCAATCGCCCGGATACTCAGGTAAATAGCTCAGAGTCTGGACATTTTGTTTATATGCCTTTCTAGAGTTCGCCTCCTGACCCATTACTCTTCGCAGGAATGGGTGGCGCGATCAAGGCTGATAAGGTGTCCGGCCCCCCAGAGACCGCCTTTGGAGCCCGTCTTTGGTCGAATGTTGGAGGTCTTGCCTACGAAGAGGCGAAGGGAAAATAGAGGAGCTAATATTTCGCCCAAAGGGGCGTCTGAAGAGGGGGGAATCAAGAACCCCTCCCTCCAGTGGGAGAAGACGACCGCCTCCAAAGATCCGGAGGCCAAAGCCCCTAAGCGTGGGAAGAGATCTTCACCGGGGGGTCCGGCGTTTGGAGAGAATCCGGACGCACAATCATCGCCAAAGGATCAGCCCTCCAGCGAGCCGTGAGTATGAAAAAAGGGAGTTAATTAGTAAGGAAATACCTTCATTTATGCTTCTGTGGGTAACCGAAATATTTATATTGCAGTTCGGATCTGCAGCCTTGTCAGATGAGTTCATCTTCGGGGGACCTTCTTCCGGAGATGATGGAGAGTGAAACGCCTCCGTCTGCAGCGCCGTTAGATAAGGCAAAGCGAGCTCAAGTGTAAATCCACGGAGGGTATCCCCGAGTCCGGAGGGGCCAGAGAGTTCGGCACCCACTAGTATCCGGCCGGGAGAACTGAAGAATCTGCTTGAGAGGGCGCCCATTTTAGAAGATCACCGTGCGTTGATGTGTATGGTGATTGGAAGGATTTCGTCCGCCGAAAGCAGATTGCGCAATGCTGCTATGAGTTTGCTGGCGGGGTTTGAGGTACGCGAGAATGACGCATCTCTTTGTTTATTGACAGGCTTGCACATGAAAATGCGCCCTGTATAGATAGTAGCCCCTGAGACTCGGTAGGTTGTCGAAAATGATAGCGTGCCGAGGATCGAAATCGAAAGTAATGAATTCCGCCATTCCTATGCAGGTGGCGGATAGTCCGAGGGCTAGCCGGACTAGTGGGTTTGCCGAGTTAAATCGGCAACTTGACTTGGCGGATGCGGACATCGCACTTGTCAACCGGCGATTTGACGAGTCGCAAGGTAAATGAGTTCTCCGCAGTCGCTTTATTAAGGGGGTCGAAGCCCTCCTCTGATAAATTATATGCTGTTGTACAGACGGTGCTGCTGCTGTGGAGAGCCTTCGGGCCGAACTTGCTCGAGCTAAGGAGCAAGCCCGAAGGAGTGACGCGGCTGCCTCGAGGGCGGCCGAGGAGTTGAAAGCCGAAAGGGCTGCGCACTGCCTAAGCAGGGCAGAGGTGGCCGAATTGGCCATGAAAGTAAAAGATGTTGCCGACCGCAATGAGGCTCTTGAAAAGGAGCGCTTATCGGAGCGGGAAGACCTGAAGAAGGCCACCGCCGAAGCCAAGGATGCCCGCTCTGCAATGCGGGCTATGAAGGAGGAACTGCGCCAGGCCGGAGATATCGTGGCTGGCAAGCCTTTTCTGCTGTGTCGCCGGTTTATGGATCAAAAGTATGCTCAATTTGAGCGGCTGTGGAGTCCGGAGGATCCGTATATGGACTTAGCTGCAAGTGTGGCTGATGCCATTGAGCACTTCCGGAGCCAGGAGGATCAGAAGACGGAAGAGCTATATTGGTCTCAATTCCATAGTCTGGATCGCTCACTTCCGTTGACAGACCGGTTGGCCGAATGGGCCGAGCTAAATAGATTGTCCAGACTTGCCATGACCGACAACGTGGCCCATGTCTAGCCAGAGAGGCCCAAGGCGACGAGCTACTTCGGCTTACTGCAGCAATTCCTTGGAGCGGTGCCGCACATAAAGGAGATGAAGCGGTCGGCCTGCATCGAGGGCGCGCGGATGGCTCTTGCCCGTGTGAAGGAGCATTGTCCGGAGATGGATGCCACCGCTGTTGCCGCCCAGGGTTCGGATGAAAGCCGGCTCCCCGCCGAGCACTATTTCGGGGAAGTTATGCGTGGCGCTCGTGTAATAGAGTGGCAGTGCTTGAAGAATGTCACGTTCAAATGAACGTATTAGCTTGTAATATGATTATTATGCTATAACTGCTTTTTATACTTGTGCGTCCCAAGTAGTGAAACTTCTCCTATGCGGCCGTTTACGTATACATTTGTATAACTTGAAAGATTGCAGTCTTCAGCTTCAGCCCCCATGCACAGGGTGCGGGGGTGTTCGCAAAAAATAGTGTGTTTTCGCACTTAATCTGACGTCTCGGTCCTGTTTAAGGAGGTGGTAGCGTAGCGAACGAGGCAATCCGGACTATAATACTTTATCACTTTCACTTAGCCAGTGGAGCTCGAGGGTGGGGCTACGATATAGCCCCTGGTGGCACCGCACTTCTCCGAATTCGGACGCGATGTGCCTGACCGAAATGGTCCTTCGTCAAGCGGGAATTCTAAACATTCCGGTAGTTGATCGAGTGGTTGACCAGACTCTCGCTGTATCATGACGATCAGTTTTGGCTTTCTCTCGAGGTGCTCGCCCGGCCGACTGGGGCACAATCGCAGAGTTCTCCGGTGCCGTTAGCCGATGATACGAACGTAAGGCAGCAAAACACAGGAGCCGGGCAAACCCAACATTTGACCAAAGACATGATTCGGAGCTGATGCATATAATGCCTAACTCGAGACGCCGAACACTCCCTAAGGTGTTCGGGCTTTATAATAATGGGCAGAACGATGCCCTAAGCCCCTAGTGTCCAGGTACGGGCATGGTCTTCTGACGCGGCCGATTGCAAAACATCAGGCTCTGCTTTGGCTATAGGAAGAAACCAAGGGAGAATAACAACAAGAGACAGTAAAAAAGGTTTACGCGGGGTCTTAATCTGAAAAGAATCCTCACAACGGGTCCCTACTGCACGTCTGCGTCTGTATCTCCGTTGCGCCATTATCCTGGATGGGTATGCACGTTGTTCATCTGTAGAAAGAGAGGAACGTTTAGTTTGAAAACAATTCGTGCGAAAAATATGTGTAAAAGAAGGAATATAAATAATTAAAGCGGGGTTTGTATGAACCCGCGGTTGTTTGTGCGCGCAGCCCCCTGTGAAGAGGTATGCGGCTAGGGAGCCCCTAGCCTGCTGAAGCTGGATTCGTCTATCCGAGTCCGGGGTCTTTAAGTGACCCTCGCACTGAAATGATGCCACGCGGACCGGGCATCTTGAGTGTAAGAGACGCGTAATGCGGTATGGCGTTGAGGCGGACAAAACCCTTTCGTCCCAAGAGTGCTTGATATCCACTTTCCAATGGGACGATGTGAAAAATGAATTTTTCGCGTCGAAAATTGTTCGGCGATCCGAACACGACTTCTAGTAATATAGAGCACTGCACTTGGCGTAAGGGCACAGCGTCACTCCTTTGAAGGAAGTGCGGCTATGTCGGATTTTGGTAGGGTCTATCCCCATCCTACGGATTGTGTTTGAATCTGCAGTTTAAGTCGATGCATCCGTCCATTAGGGCGTTAGTAAATTGTAATCCGTCTATTATGGGATTCAATATCGAAGTCCGTCCCCTGCGTTTGAGCAACCGGAATAGTCGGTGGTCGAAAGTGATTGGTTTTGATATCCAATCTCTATGGTCTCATTGGTTGGACCGCGAAGCTCTTTTAGAAAGTGCTGCACTATTTTTCCGTGTTATCACATGAAGTGAATTTATTTGCTTTGACCCCTTGTGGGAAAGTCTTTTGTTTTCGGTGCTCTTACGGTGGGGTTTATCTTCTTCGCTTGACGTCGAGCCCCTTGTGTTCGCATTTAGTCGGTCGGACTGTTTAAAACCCAACAATCCTGTGGGTGTGATTTGCGAGCCTTCCGGGTACTGTGGATTTGACATATCCGACCCAAAATCTTGTTTAAGTTGGACAATTCATCGCTGTCATCCTTAAGAGGCTGTGTTTTGTTGTTGGGCATGAGCTTTTGAATCCGGCGTTGATCGCCGTGCTCTTTGGGCTTTTCTCTTTATTCCGGCGCTGCTCTTTTCTGCCGTGATTTTCCGTTTCCATCTCTTATCTCGGATGTACTTGGGTCACTGGTGCTGCATCTTGCTAGCCAGTTATCCTCTCCCGCACAGAAGCGGGTCATGAGGCTTGTTAGTGCGGACATTGTCCTCGGTTTCTCTTGAACGAGGTGCCTGGCAAGCCATTCGTCTTGGACATTGTGCTTGAAAGCTGCTAAGGCTTTGGCGTCCGGACAGTCGACTATTTGGTTCTTTTTGGTAAGAAACCTGTTCCAGAATTTCCGTGCTGACTCTCCGGGCTGTTGAGTTATATGACTCAGATCATCTGCATCCGGAGGGCGGACATAAGTTCCTTGAAAATTTGCTCTAAACGCGTCCTCGAGCTCTTCCCAACTTCCAACAGTGTTTTCTGGGAGGCTTTTAAGCCAATGACGGGCTGGCCCTTTGAGCTTGAGTGGTAGGTATTTTATGGCATGGAGATCGTCTCCTCTGGCCATGTGTATATGCAGTATATAATCTTCTATCCGACTCCAGGGTATGTTGTTCCATCGTAGGCCTCTATGTTTATGGGTTTAAATCCTCTTTGGGAATTCATGGTCCAGCACCTCATCGGTGAAACATAGTGGGTGTCTGGCGCCCTGTATTTGTGTGTGCTGCTATCATCGGACACTTGGCGTGTTGCCTTGCTTCTTGGGGCCTTCTCCTTTGGCCCGTAGATGGACCTGGCTGGGCCATCTATCCTTCCAAGTTCGTTGGTTGGTTTATATGTGGCGCCGCTGTCCGAATTTGGCCTATCATCTGGCCGTCTATCCAACCAGGCGGCCTCTTTATTTTTGGACGGTGGAGGCTCTATGGCCTCCTCGTCGAATTCTGGTAGCAGCTTGCGCTTCGGGTAGCTCTTTGATTGGTGGCCATTGCCGTATTTATTTGCGGTTTTGAGCACTTTGCTCCATCTCATTCTGAGTGTGTCTTCCACTGTTTTGAGCCTCCGTTTTTCCTTCTTGAGCTTCTTGCAGATCTTGTGAGTCTTTTCCGAAGGTTCTTGCTCTCCGGCGGCGTGTCCGGCATGAGGTCGTCCGGACTGTTGTTTTCACCGGGCCTGGACTGATTATCTGACTCGTCATGTTCGGACGGTTGCTTATCTGCATGTTCGTCATCCACTTGTGAGCCCTGCTGTATTGCGGGCTCCTTGGGAGCGTTGTTGTCGTCGAGGCGGGACTTAGGGCGGCGTCTGCGCCGCTGTTTTGGTCGTTTATCGGCAGGGTCATCTTCTGCCGTGGCCCGTTGGTCCTCGTTATCGCTCTCCTTTGGGGTGTCCACCATATATATGTCATGTGACGAGGTGGTCCTCCCGTGCCTTATAGGCTCTGTTTCTTGTTCGTCTCCGGCATCGTCGTCCATTCCGTCGATGTCTTCGGAGTCATAGTCAAGCATGTCGGTTAGATCGTCGACAATGGCTACAAAGTGGGCGGTGGGTGGGCTCTAAATTTCTTTGTCGTCCGTACCCCAGCCATCCTGGCCATAGTCCGGCCAGGACTCTCCTGATAACGAGAGATGCTTTAGTGAATTCAGGATATGCTTTAGTGAATTCAGGATATCGCCAAAAGGCGAGTATTGGAAGATGTCCGCGGCGGTGAATTCCATAACCGGCGCCCAATCCGAATCGATTGGTAGGGGCGCGGGAGGTTCGGAGTCCGGCAAGGAATCCGGCGCCTCGGAATCACGAGTTTCGCAGGGGACAAGATTAGTGTTCGGCTCCATCGCCGTGGATGTTGAAGCCCCCAGGGCGGCGTCTATCCACCGGCCCTCGATCTGGGCGATCGGCTCCGACTAATGGCGGAGCGGATTCGTGTCTGACCACCAAGGCACTGCTCGCGGCGAGCTAGATCATGCCCATCGTCCACAAGTCGGCGGCGCTTGGCTGTGGCTCGAGTCCGTCGAAGATCAAGTCTCCGCGACATCGATCGTGAAGTTTAGGCTTCGGATCGACTGGCGGCGGGCGTAGCTTCGATCTGCTCGGATGGCCAAGTGAATTAGCCCGCATGCGAAGCAGCGAATCTGAAGATCTGTCCGGGAGAAAAGTCTCACCACAGACAGCGTTGTTGGTTGAAGATGCCATCAGACCTATCGGTGACAACCTGAGAGGAACTCTCAATGAAAGCACCAATGTCGGTGTCAAACCTGGCGGATCTCGGGTAGGGGGTCCCGAATGTGCGTCTAGGCGGATGGTAACAGGAGACGAGGGACACGATGTTTTTACCCAGGTTCGGGCCCTCTCGATGGAGGTAAAACCCTACGTCCTGCTTGATTAATATTGATGATATGGGTAGTACAAGAGTGGATCTACCACGAGATCAAGGAGGCTAAACCCTAGAAGCTAGCCTATGGTATGATTGTTGTAATGTATGTTGTCCTACGGACTAAAGCCCTCCGGTTTATATAGACACGGAGAAGGCTAGGGTTACACAGAGTCGGTTACAATGGTAGGAGACCTACATATCCGTATTGCCAAGCTTGCCTTCCACGCCAAGGAAAGTGCCATCCGGACACGGGACGGAGTCTTCAATCTTGTATCTTCGTAGTCTTGGAGTCCGACGGATAATGATAGTCCGGCTGTCCGGACACCCCCTAGTCCAGGACTCCCTCAATGACCATCCAATGGACATCGGGCTTCTTCAACCTCTGGTCTTCTTGCTCCAAATTACCCAAAGTAGCGCCGGTCGTGCCGCTTGCTCCTGCCTTCCATGGTCGGCTGTGCTGCCGCGGAGGCCTCACCGCCCCCTACTACTCCCAACGCTGGCCAGGCCATCCCTCCACTCACCCACAGCCCCTGTTATTCTGCGGCGACGGCAGCCTCACACCGAAGCCGAACCAGTGAACCCTCGAACTCCTCTCCGCATGGGCATCCACAGCCGTGTCTTACCCGGTTCCGCATCTGATACGTCTCCAACATATCTATAATTTTTTATTGTTCCATGCTATTATATTACCCGTTTTGGATGTTTAATGGGCTTTACTATGCACTTTTATATTATTTTTGGGACTAACCTATTAACCGGAGGCCCAGCCCAAATCGCTGATTTTTTGCCTATTTCAGTGTTTCGCAGAAAAGGAATATCAAACGGGGTCCAAACGGAATGAAACATTCGGGAGAGTTATTTTTGGAACAAACGCCATCCAGGAGACTTGGATTAGACGTCAGGGAAGCAACGAGGTGGCCATGAGGGTCCAGGGCGCGCCCTACCCCCTCGGCGCGCCCCCCACCCTCGTGGGTCCCTCGTGGCTCCCCTGACCGACTTCTTTCGCCTTTATATATCCATATACCCTGAAAACATTCAGGAGCACCATAGATCAGGAGTTCCACTGCCGCAAGCCTCTATAGCCACCAAAAACAAATCGGGGCCCTGTTCCGGCACCCTGCCGGAGGGGGGATCCCTCACCGGTGGCCATCTTCATCATCCTGGCGCTCTCCATGATGAGGAGGGAGTAGTTCACCCTCGGGGATGAGGGTATGTACCAGTAGCTATGTGTTTGATCTCTCTCTCTCTCATGTTCTTGATTCAGCACAATCTTGATGTATCACGAGCTTTGCTATTATAGTTGGATCTTATGATGTTTCTCCCCCTCTACTCTCTTGTAATGGATTGAGTTTTCCCTTTGAAGTTATCTTATCGGATTGAGTCTTTAAGGATATGAGAACACTTGATGTATGTCTGGCATGTGCTTATCTGTGGTGAAAATTGGATGTCACGTGATCCACATGATGTATGTTTTGGTGATCAACTTGCGGGTTCAGTGACCTTGTGAACTTATGCATACGGGTTGGCACACGTTTTCGTCTTGACTCTCCGGTAGAAACTTTGGGGCACTCTTTGAAGTACTTTGTGTTGGTTGAATAGATGAGGTGACATTGGAGTATCTAGGTGACATTAGGGTTTTGGTTGATTTGTGTCTTAAGGTGTTATTCTAGTAGGAACTCTACAATAGATCGAACAGAACGACTAGCTTCGTGTTATTTTACTAAGGACTCTTGAATAGATCGATTAGAAAGGATAACTTTGAGGTGGTTTTGTACCCTACAATAATCTCTTCGTTTGTTCTCCGCTATTAGTGACTTTGGAGTGACACTTGGTTGCATGTTGAGGGATAGTTATATGATCCAGTTATGTTATTATTTTTTTAGAGAACTTGCACTAGTGAAAGTATGAACCTTAGGCCTAGTTTCCTAGAATTGCAATATCGTTTGTGATCACTTTTATCATTAGTTACCTTGCTTTTTTATATTTCCAGATTAAAAAACTTATATGTACCATCCATATTGCACTTGTATCACCATCTGTTCGCCAAACTAGTGCACCTATACAATTTACCATTGTGTTGGGTGTGTTGGGGACACAAGAGACTCTTTGTTATTTTGGTTGCAGGATTGTTTGAGAGAGACCATCTTCATCCTACACCTCCCATGGATTGGTAAACCTTAGGTCATCCACTTGAGGGAAATTTGCTACTGTCCTACAAACCTCTGCACTTGGAGGCCCAACAACGTCTACAAGGAGAAGGTTGCGTAGTATACATCAAGCTCTTTTCTGGCGCCGTTGCCGGGGAGGTGAGTGCTTGAAGGTATATCTTTAGATCTTGCAATCGAATCTTTTTGTTTCTTTTTTTATCACTAGTTTAGTCTATAAAAGAAAACTACAAAAATGGAATTGAGGGTGCCTCATATGCTTCATATTTTTAATATCTTTCATGAAAATAAGGATTCCGATAACTGTGCTCAATTGCTAGAGGAAGAATGCATTCGAATGTTTGGCACTAAATCTTTGAATGCTGAGCATGATCGCAATGTTGTTAGTATGAACTCTTTAAATATCCATAGTACTAATGATGATTGCACTAGTTATGATGAAAATGTCTCTTATAAGCATGTCAATTTTTGTGAGTGCATAGAGTTGCAAGTACACACCAAATAGAGAAGATAGATTTTGCAAGAGGCATAAGTATTTAGAAAATAAATGGTTGCCAGAAAGGCTAGATGCTTGTGCTGAAAATTTAAAATTTCTTTGCCATCCTTGTGAACTTTTGAATGAACGTGATCATTTAAATCCCCAATGCCAATTGTTTCATGATCGTATCGTGTCCAAAATTGTGATGACTTGATTTCCCTTGAACATCATAATGAACTTAGTTTGCTTTTGGGTCATGAAGAAATAAAGCGTATAACTAAAGATATGCCAGAATTTGTCCTTGATAAAGTTCTTGATTTTGATCTAGAAGAATTTTTTATGTATTGTGCGGTGAATTGCATTGAAAATCCTTATATTGCCAATTACATAAAGAAAAGAAAGCAAATAGAAGATGAAGAGAATACTAATGAACGGGAAGAGACTTCCCAAAATCCTCCTATTATTTCTTATGATGAATCAGGTAACGAGGAGGAACTTTCTATTCAACCAATCTCATTAATAAGGAGCTCAAAAAAGAGGGTTAAACCCACACATGATGTGAAGAAGAAAAAGAAAAGACGGAGAAGCAAGGGTAGAAAGGCATCCCTCCCAAATGATGTTGCTCCTATTACTCATTGTGATGATGATAATTGCTATACTATTGGTGCTATCCATACTATTAATGATGAGAGTGATTATGCTTATGATAGGAAAAGGCCCAAGCTTGGGGATGCTATGTTTGATGAGAATGACATGTTTGAGAATATATTTGCTGCAATTAATTTTTGTCCCAAGCTTGGGGATGCTATGTTTAATGAAGATGGTATTTTTAGCCTCCCAAGTTTTGATGTGCAAATTTATTATGATGATAGCATGCCTCCTATTTATGATGGTTATATTGATGAAAGTGGGTTTGGAAGAGTTTCAACTTTAGGAAGTAATGATCCCACTATTTTGGAGGGTGTTGAATCTTATAATATCTATGAAAGTGGATTTGTAGAGGTCATGGCTTTACTTAGTGATGAATCCACTATTTTGGAAGAGGTTTCAATTGATTATGATGAGAACAAAGTTGCTACTTATGATGATTATTGTGATGAAACTTATGCTATAAAAAGTAGTGATGATTATATTTATAAAACTTGTCATGATTATGATTACCCTTTTTCTGAACATTACTCTTTTAATATGGAAACAATTTATAGTATTCGAGTCTCTTATGATACTCCCACTATTCCTAATGAGAGGAATTTTGCTTATGTGGAGAGTAATAAAAATTCTATGCTTGTAGATCATGAAAAGAATGCTTTATGTGATGGTTATATTGTTGAATTCATTCATGATGCTACTGAAAATTATTATGAGGGAGGAGCATATGCTTGTAGGAATTGCAATAATATCAAGTTTCCTCTCTATGTGCTTAAAATCTTGAAGTTATGCTTGTTTTGCCTTCCTATGCTAGTTGATTATTGTTCCCATAAGTTGTATGCTCACAAAATCCCTATGCATACGAAGTGGGTTAGGCTGAAATGTGCTAGTCATATGCTTCATGATGCCCCCGTTATGTTTCAATTCCTATCTTTTATGTGAGCATCATTGTCATCATCATGCCTAGCTAGAAAGACATTAAAGAAAAGCGCTTGTTGGGAGACAACCCAATATTTACCCTTACTGTTTTTGTGTGTCACATGATTATGCTACTGTAGTAATCACGTTTTATAGCTTTTGTATCAATAAAGTGCCAAGTAAGACCTTTAGGATAGCTTACGGTGATAGTTGTGTTGATCCTGCTGAAAATCAGAAACTTTTGCACCCAGTAAATTAGTTTTGATAATTCACAGAAACGTTCTTTTGTTCTGATTATTTTTTATCTTGATTGGTACACAAATTTCTCAGGTTTTCCTAATTTGGTAGAATTTTTGGAGTTACAGAAGTATACGTTTGATACAGATACTACATACTGTATTGTTTTTTGACAGATTCTGTTTTCTATGTGTTGTTTGCTTATTTTGGTGAATCTATGAGTAGTATCGGAGGGTATGAAACATAGAAAAGTTGGAATACAGTAGATATTACACTAATATGAAATTAGAATGAGTTCAACAGTACCTAAGTGGTGATTTATTTTCTTATACTAATGGAGCTTACGAGTTTTCTGTTAAGTTTTGTGTTGTGAAGTTTTCAAGTTTTGGGTAAAGATTCGATGGACTATTGAATAAGGAGTGGCAAGAGCCTAAGCTTGGGGATGCCCCGGAAGGTATCCCCTTTTTCTTCTTTGTTCATCGGTAACTTTACTTGGAGCTATATTTTAGTCACCACATTATATGTGTTTTGCTTGGAGCGTCTTGTAAGATTTGAGTCTTTGCTTTTTAGTTTATCACAATCATCCTTGCTGTACACACCTTTTGGGAGAGACACACATGAATCGAAATTTATTATAATACTCTATGTGCTTCACTTATATCTTTTGAGCTAAGTAATTTTGCTCTAGTGCTTCACTTATACCTTTTTAGAGCACGTCGGTGGTTTTATTTTGTAAAAATTATTGATCTCTCATGCTTCACTTATATTATTTTGAGAGTCTTTTAGAACAGCATGGTATTTGCTTTGGTTATAAAATTAGTCCTAATATGATGGGCATCCAAGTTGGGTATAATAAAAACTATCATATAGAGTGCATTAAACTCTATGATCAATTTGATACTTGATAATTGTTTTGAGATATAAAGGTGGTAATGTTAGAGTCATGCTAGTTGGGTAATTATGAAATTGAGAAATACTTGTGTTAAAGTTGGCAAGTCCTGTAGCATGCACGTATGGTGAACGTTGTATGACAAATTTGAAGCATGGGGTGTTCTTTGATTGCTTTCCTTATGAGGAGAGGTCGGGATCGAGCGATGGTTAACTCCTACCAACCCTTCCCCTAGGAGCATGCGTAGTACTTTGCTTCGAGGGATAATAAACTTTTGCAATAAGTATATGAGTTCTTTATGACTAATGCGAGTCCATGGGTTATACGCACTCTTACCCTTCCACAATTTGCTAGCCTCTGCGGTACCGTGCATTGCCCTTTCTCACCTTGAGAGTTGGTGCAAACTTCGCCCGTGCATCCAAACCCCGTGATACGATACACTCTATCACACATAAACCTCCTTATATCTTCCTCAAAACAGGCACCATACCTACCTATTATGGCATTTCCATAGCCATTCCGAGATATATTGCCATGCAACTTTTCACCTTTCCGTTTATTATGACACGCTCCATCGTTGTCATATTGCTTTGCATGATCATGTAGTTGACATCGTATTTGTGGCAAAGCCACCGTTCATAATTCTTTCACACATGTCACTCTTGATTCATTTCACATCCCGGTACACCGCCGGAGGCATTCATATAGAGTCATATCTTGTTCTAAGTATCGAGTTGTAATTCTTCAGTTGTAAATAAATAGAAGTGCGATGATTTCCATTATTAGAGCATTGTCCCATGTGAGGAAAGGATGATGGAGACTATGATTCCCCCGCAAGTCGGGATGAGTCTTCGGACTTTATGAAAAATAAAAGAGGCCAAAGAAGCCCAAATAAAGAAAGAGGCCAAAGAAGCCCAAATAAAAAAAGGAAAAAAATGAGAGAAAAAGAGAGAAGGGACAATGTTACTATCCTTTTTCCACACTTGTTCTTCAAAGTAGCACCATGATCTTCATGATAGAGAGTCTCCTATGTTGTCACTTTCATATACTAGTGGGAATTTTTCATTATAGAACTTGGCTTGTATATTCCAATGATGGGCTTCCTCAAAATGCCCTAGGTCTTCATGAGCAAGCAAGTTGGATGCACACCTACTTAGTTTCTTTTGTTGAGCTTTCATACATTTATAGCCCTAGTGCATCCATTGCATCGCAATCCCTACTCCTTGCATTGACATCAATTGATGGGCATCTCCATAGCCCGTTGATTAGCCGTGTTAATGTGAGACTTTCTCCTTTTTTGTCTTCTCCACACAACCTCCATCATCATACTCTACTCCACCCATAGTGCTATATCCATGGCTTACACTCATGTATTGCGTGAGGGTTGAAAAAAAAGCCGAAGCACATTAAAAAGTATGAACCAATTGCTTGGCTGAAACCGGGGTTGTGCATGATGGGAGCATTTTGCGTGACGAAAATGAAGCATGGCCTAACTATATGATTTTGTAGGGATAAGCTTTCTTTGGCTATGTTATTTTGATAAGACATAAATTCCTTAGTTAGCATGCTCAAAGTATTACTATTTTTATGTCAATATTAAACTTTTATCTTGAATCTTTTGGATCTGAACATTCATGCCACAATAAAGAGAATTACATTGATAATTATGTTAGGTAGCATTCCACATCAAAAATTCTGTCTTTATAATTTACCTACTCGAGGACGAGCAGGAATTAAGCTTGGGGTGCTTGATACGTCTCCAACGTATCTATAATTTTTTATTGCTCCATGCTATTATATTACCCGTTTTGGATGTTTAATGGGCTTTACTATGCACTTCTATATTATTTTTGGGACTAACCTATTAACCGGAGGCCCAGCCTAAATTGCTGTTTTTTTGCCTATTTCAGTGTTTCGCAGAAAAGGAATATCAAACATAGTCCAAAAAGAATGAAACCTTCGGGAGAGTTATTTTTGGAATAAACGCAATCGACTTGGAGTAGACGTTAGGGAAGCAACGAGGTGGCCACGAGGGTCCAGGGCACGCCCTACCCCCCTAGGCGCGCCCCCCACCCTCATGGGTCCCTCGTGGGTCCCTCTTGGCTCCCCTGACCGACTTCTTTCGCCTTTATATATCCATATACCCCGAAAACATCCAGGAGCACCATAGATCGGGAGTTCCGCCGCCGCAAGCCTCTATAGCCACCAAAAACCAATCGGGACCCTGTTCCGGCACCCTACCGGAGGGGGGATCCCTCACCGATGGCCATCTTCATCATCCTGGCGCTCTCCATGATGAGGAGGGAGTAGTTCACCCTCGGGGCTGAGGGTATGTACCAGTAGCTATGTGTTTGATCTCTCTCTCTCTCTCT
This sequence comes from Aegilops speltoides, assembly GCA_021437245.1. Lineage (NCBI taxonomy): Eukaryota > Viridiplantae > Streptophyta > Magnoliopsida > Poales > Poaceae > Aegilops > Aegilops speltoides. The sequence goes on along the minus strand of CM038144.1, from coordinate 55,512,779 downwards.
CTCTCTCTCTCTCTCTCTCTCTCGTGTTCTTGATTCAGCACGATCTTGATGTATCGCGAGCTTTGCTATTATAGTTGGATCTTATGATGTTTCTCCCCCTCTACTCTCTTGTAATGGATTGAGTTTTCCCTTTGAAGTTATCTTATCGGATTGAGTCTTTAAGGATTTGAGAACACTTGATGTATGTCTTGCATGAGCTTATCCGTGGTGACAATGGGATATCACGTGATCCACTTGATGTATGTTTTGGTGATCAACTTGCGGGTTCAGTGACCTTGTGAACTTATGCATAGGGGTTAGCACACGTTTTTGTCTTGACTCTCCAGTAGAAACTTTGGGGCACTCTTTGAAGTACTTTGTGTTGGTTGAATAGATGAATCTGAGATTGTGTGAGGCATATCGTATAATCATACCCACGGATACTTGAGGTGACATTGGAGTATCTAGGTGACATTAGGGTTTTGATTGATTTGTGTCTTAAGGTGTTATTTTAGTACAAACTCTATGATAGATCGAACGGAAAAAATAGCTTCGTGTTATTTTACTACGGACTCTTGAATAGATCGATCAGAAAGGATAACTTTGAGGTGGTTTCGTACCCTACAATAATCTCTTCGTTTGTTCTCCGCTATTAGTGACTTTGGAGTGACTCTTTGTTGCATGTTGAGTGATAGTTATATGATCCAGTTATGTTATTATTGTTGGGAGAACTTGCACTAGTGAAAGTATGAACCTTAGGCCTTGTTTCCTAGAATTGCAATATCGTTTGTGGTCACTTTTATCATTAGTTACCTTGCTGTTTTTATATTCTCAGATTACAAAAACTTATATCTACCATCCATATTGCACTTGTATCACCATCTCTTCGCCGAACTAGTGCAACTATACAATTTACCATTGTGTTGGGTGTGTGTTGGGGACATAAGAAACTCTTTGTTATTTGGTTGCAGGGTTGTTTGAGAGAGACCATCTTCATCCTACACCTCCCACGGATTGATAAACCTTAGGTCATCCACTTGAGGGAAATTAGCTACTGTCCTACAAACCTCTGCACTTGGAGGCCCAACAATGTCTACAAGGAGAAGGTTGCATAGGAGACATCAGCGTTGTCCGCTTCCTAGGCCTCGCCATCGTCCTTTGCCCTGGTGCTCTCGGCGCGGCGTGGTTAACGTGGTTAAGGAACGACTTCCATCGGACGTGGATTGTACGTGGAGAGCCTGATAGCTGGGTCCACGACCGCACACAAGGAAATGCCTCCTTATTACGCGCAAAATAATGATTCCTCCAGCTGACATCTAAGACCCACCGGAAGGGCCTCTATATTTCGCGAAAAAAACGCCCCCCCTGACAGGTCGGACCCACCAGCTATATCTTCGCACGCAAGGAAGTGCCTCCTATTACGCACAAAAAAATGAATACTCCCTCTGTTAGCTGGGACCCAGCATAATGGGAGGCTGACTTGTGGGCCTACTAAATTGATGGGGACAGATGGCTTTGTCAACTTAGTCAATATGAACGATTCTAGCTCCAGTGACCGTACGATATCCATCCAACGGCCGTAGTGCTTCTTTAACCTCTGGTCATCTTGCTCCAGCCGCCCAAAGCAGCATCGGTCGTGCCGCCTGCTCCTGCCTCCTGTGGCCGGCTGTGCTGCCGCGGAGGCCTCACCGCCCCTACCACTCCCACCGCTGGCCAGGCCATACCTCCACTCACCCACACCCCATGTTATTCTGCGATGACGACAGCCTCACACCGAAGCCGAACCAGTGAACCCTCGTACTCCTCTCCGCGTGGGCATCCACTGCCAAGTCTTCCCCGGCTCCGCGTCGTCCCCTTCCTAGGCCTCACCGTCGTCCACCGCCCTGGTTCTCTCCGCGCGGCGTGGTCAACATGGTCAAGGAACGACTTCCATCGGAAGAGCACTGTACGTGGAGAGGATGACAGCTGGGTCCATGGCTGCAGCAAGGAAATGCCTCCTTATTACGCGGAAAATAATGATTCCTCCACCTGCCAGCAGGGGCCGACCGGACGTGCCACCGTATTTCACAAAAAAAACATTTCCCCCCTGTCGCCGTCCTGGATTCGGGGGTATCCAGCCTTGCTTGCCTGCGTCCCACCATGTGGCTTCATCAACGGCCTAGTACGGCCCAACATCAACACCAACACCACAAGACCCTCGCATGGTGGGCAACGCCAAGACCCCTGAGGGGACCGGCCTCCTCAGGCTGGTTCCTGAGGGGCGGAGAGTTCTATGCAGGTTACCTCACGAGGCTCAGCTGACGTGAGCCATGACGACCAAGGCCAGGCGGGCGCCAGGCGGGCGCAGAGCGCAGATTTCCTCTTTGGTGCAAGGGAGGCAAGCCACAGGGGATGAGTCCCAAGGAATCAGCCAAAGGTTTCCATTTCAGTGCAACGAGACCAAAACCGTCAGGACGGCAAGACGGAGGTCATCGACGAGCCCACCGCAGCGTCACGACCAGAGGCTTTTCGTAGGCGAAGACTACTTTTGTCAGGATGGACTGTACTACTTGTCCCTTTTCAAATCCGGCCATTGTGAGATCCCTTCTAGCTCATATTTGGGAAGAGGACCAAGGCCACTATAAATAGGAATAGCCACCACCATAGAGAGGGAGGAAAAGAACAAGTAGAGATAGCATACACCACACCAGCTCAAGAACACCTCACCTCCTGAGGCTTGTTCATCCACTGTACTAGCTCATCCTCAGCCCTTCGAGGCAATCCACCAAAACGCTAGAGTAGGGTATTACACCAAAACGGTGGCCCGAACCAGGATAAAACTGCCATGTCTCTTTGTCCCTTTGAGCTTGATGCGCTAGGCTTAGGAGGATCGCGACTAGGCAAGCTGGGTAGGTTGAGATCTCCGCACGCACCCCAGAGTTTGAACCTCTCAAGGGTTTGTGGATCCCATAATTCGACATTTGGCACGCCAGGTAGGGGTGCGTCGGATCCTCTCTTCCGTCGATCGATCCACCACCACTCCGACATCTCCATGGGCGACGCGCGCCGGGCTCGCGCCGAGCGCTGGGCTGCTGTCGCCGCCCGTGTCGCTGAGATGGCTCCGGCGGGTGACGGTTGTGGCCGTCGCGCCCCTTCTCTGGTGGCCAATGCCGCCATAGGCCCTGCTGGCCATGAGCAGCAAGCTTCATCGCTGCACCCATCGGTGCATTGTGACGGCCACACCGCTACTCCGTCACTGACCCCATCAGCTTCATCATCCCACGCGCGTCGCGGCCAGGCGGATGCACAGGCTGCTCTGCTCATGGCGCGGGAGCTTGTAGGACCTGAGAAGAGGTGTCTAGAGGGGGGGGGGTGATTAGACACTAAGTGACAAAGTTGCAGTTTTTAAGTTTCCTTTAAGTTTAAGTGGAGTTTAGGGACAAGTTTAACATTCACAATACATATCAAGCAAGCATGCAAGAGTATATGGGCAGCGGAAAGTAAAGCATGCAACTTGCAAGAAAGTAAAGGGAAGGGTTTGGAGGATTCAAACGCAATTGGAGACACAGATGTTTTTGGCGTGGTTCCGATAGGTGGTGCTATCGTACATCCACGTTGATGGAGACTTCAACCCACGAAGGGTAACGGTTGCGCGAGTCCACGCAGGGCTCCACCCATGAAGGGTCCACGAAGAAGCAACCTTGTCTATCCCACCATGGTCGTCGCCCACGAAGGACTTGCCTTACTAGCGGTAGATCTTCACGAAGTAGGCGATCTCCTTGCCCTTACAAACTCCTTGGTTCAACTCGACAATCTTGTCGGAGGCTCCCAAGTGACACCTAGCCAATCTAGGAGACACCACTCTCCAAGAAGTAACAAATGGTGCGTTGATGATGAACTCCTTGCTCTTGTGCTTCAAATGATAGTCTCCCCAACACTCAACTCTCTCTCATAGGTTTTGGATCTGGTGGAAAGAAGATTTGAGTGGAAAGCAACTTGGGGAAGGCTAAAGATCAAGATTCATATGGTAGGAATGGAATATCTTGGCCTCAACACATGAGTAGGTAGTTGTCTCTCAGAAAATGTATGCTGGAAGTGTAGGTTCAGTCTGATGGCACTCTCCACGAATGAAGAGGAGGTGGAGGGGTATATATAGCCTCCACACAAAATCTAACCGTTACACACAATCTACCAAACTCGGTGGGACCGATTCATTAAACTCGGTCAGACCAATTTAGCAAATAATGTGACCGTTAGGGTTTTCGGTGGGACCGAAATGCAACTCGGTGGGACCGATATGGTTAGGGTTAGGGCATAACGTAATCTCGGTAAGACCGATTGCACAAACTCGGTGAGACCAATTTTGGTAATAAGCTTTCCAGAGAGTTGGTCAGACAAACTCGGTTGGACCGATTACACAAACTCGGTGGGACCGATTTTCGTAATGAGTCAACCAGGAAGTTTGCATTGTAATCTCGGTAGTACCGATTGCTCAAACTCGGTTAGACCGATTTTGGTAATGGACATACACAGAGAGATTACAATCCCATCTCGGTGAGATCGAGATCCCTATCGGTAAGACCGATTTGCCTAGGGTTTGTGGCAGTGGCTATGACTTTTGGAATCGGTGGCGCCGGATAGGAAGAATCGGTGTGACCGATTTTGGCTTTAGGTTTAGGTCATTTGTGGAAGTGGGAAAGTGGTTGAGGGTTTTGGAGCATATCACTAAGCACATGAAGCAAGAGGCTCATTAAGCAACACCTCATCCCTCCTTGATAGTATTGGCTTTTCCTATAGGCTCAATGTGATCTTGGATCACTAAAATATAAAATGAAGAGTCTTGAGCTTTAAACTTGTGCCAATACTTTGTCCTTAGCATCTTGAAGGTGTTCCCACATCCTTTTGTCCATGCCACTCCATTGTTGAACTTATCTGAAACATACTAGATAAAAGTGTTAGTCCAACAAGAGATATCTTGTCATTAATTACCAAAACCACCTAGGGAGCACTTGTGCTTTCAATCTCCCCCTTTTTGGTAATTGATGACAACATACATCAAAGCTTTAGGTAAAGATATAAGGAATAGCAAGTAAAGCTTTGGAAAGACATGTAGCAAACATAGGCCCCCCTACATGTATGCAATCATGTGAATATGGAATATAGAAGCATGTGAGAGCATAACCATGATAGAGCAGGCAATGTGTTACATCTATCTTGGTCATATACATCAGAGCAAAGGATATTAAAGAAAATACCTTCATGCTCATGAGTCCTTCTTGCAAACAGTATGTACATCAGCAAGAATTCCTCATACACATGATTGTGATGCATATACTTACCTTGTAGTCTTGAGTTGGCTTGGGATGGGATGAACCTATGTAAACAAGGTTAGATAACACAGATACATCTACTAGCCAGAGCAAACAGAAGAAACCACAAGAATACCAAGACTGGGATGACATGTAGAGAGTGAGTACTAAGTACCACATTGGATTAGACATGTCCCCAAGTGTAAAGATATGCAATGAATTTAAATGATTTCTTTCCCTTAGATGTCTTGCTCCCCTTGAATCTAGCATGGGATACTGGGAGATGATAGGGAATAGAAAATCAGAGCTGAAAGATATGAATGATGATCAGAGCTAATGTATAATGTATGCTAATGCAAATAAGCACAACAGATCATATGAACATGTCTCTCCCCTCAAAAAGACATGTTAGCATCTCTCCTCTTGAACACTAAGCATCTGGGATCCTTGAGAAATACTTTCTACTTAAGTATTCTCTTCCCCCTGGAGATCTCTTTCTCCCCTTGGGTCTCTCTCCCCCTTAAGGGTCTCTCTCCAAATGATAAGCTTTGATGTTCTCTCTCTCCCCCTTTGACATCAATTTCCAAGAAGGGTTTTCTGGAATCCGTCGAATGGGTTTGGTCCTTGAGACACAACACAAAGCACTGATAAAAATGTGATGCTTGTAGATGACAATATTCATTGAGTGGAGCTGGATCAGTTGAAACATAGAATATGTGGCAAACTGTTTTCCTGATGTGAAATCGGTGGCACCGAGTGGTATGCTTCGGTTGTACCGAAAGGATTCGGTTGGGCCAAAAATAACAAATCGGTGAAACCGAGTTCATCTCAGAGAAAACACTTGTCACCTCAGCTCACTTAGACTAGTAAGATCTCACAAAGAGTTGCAAGGAATTTACTGAAAGATATGCAATGAATTGGATGCAGAAAATGCAGAGCAAACAGAAAGAAATCTAGATGAAGTTTTTTTTGAAAGGGGAAACAAATATGCATGTGACAAATGCAAAAACACAGAAAAGAACACAAGAGAACATCATCTAGAGATGGTCGGCGACAAAGTCAACTATGTTAGAGTATATTGACTTAGGAGTCAACTGAGATCACTTGATCATAGGTCATACTCATCGTTTAAGCTCAAAATGGGGTTGCCATTTTTTGTTTAAGCATCTTGACGTATTCACATCTTGTCGAGTTGCTTTAGCTCATGACTTGGAGTAAAGCTTCTCTAAGATGGAATAACATACCTTGGTTGGTGGTGTTGTCCATGTAGTTGAACTTGTGTGGGTTGCTCAAGGTTGATGTAGCTCATCAAGAATTTGGAGCACCACTTGGAAATTTAGTCCATCTACCTACATGGGTTAGTTTTTGCAAGGAAGAGCACTTGTGTATCCAAAAATGACAATCATGAAGCTCAATAGAGAATTTGTCAAAGGATATGTTTGAGTGGTTCCGTGCTTCCTTATCTTCAACCACATAGTGTAGAGACTTGGTGATGTAGAGATTGCTCAAGATGTGAGTGGATTACAATCTCATTGAATTTGATTCCACCAAGTGCCTACATGGGTTAGATAACATGCAAGATACAAATATATCCAAGACACAAGATTTTCATCACAAGAGAAATATCAAGGATTAGTCATAAGCTCATGTCTTGCATGTATCCAATGGAGTTTCTACTCCAAGTTTGAAGCATCAATGATATTCAATTCTCCTCTTAACCTGCAAAACACTCTCTCCTCAAGAGGTTTAGTGAATATATCCGCTAATTGCTTTTTGGTGCGAACATGCTTAAGATCAATGTCACCCTTAGCAACATGATCTCGAATGAAATGATGACGAACTTCAATATGCTTAGTTCGAGAATGTTGCACAGGGTTATGACCAATTTTGATAGCACTTTCATTGTCACAAAGCAATGGAACATGTCTCACGTATATCCCATAATCTTTAAGAGTTTGGGTCATCCAAAGTAATTGAGCACAACATGAACCAGCGGCAACATATTCGCTTCAAGGTGGATAAGGATACGAGTTTTGTTTCTTGGAGGACCAAGATACAAGAGATCTACCAAGAAATTGACAAGTACCCGAAGTGGACTTTCTATCAACCTTGTCTCCGGCATAGTCCGAGTCAGAATAGCCAACAAGATCGAAAGAGGCCCTCTTAGGATACCAAATGCCAAAATTTGGTGTATGGATTAAGTATCTCACTATCCTTTTCACGGCCTTAAGATGACATTCCTTAGGAGCAGCTTGATATCGTGCACATATGCACACACTTAGCATGATATCGGGACGTGAAGCACATAGATATAATAATGAACCAATCATAGAGCGATAAACCTTTTGATCAACCGGTTCACTATCTTTGGTCAAATCAAGATGTACACTAGTAGGCATGGGTGTAGACATACCTTTGCATTCTTGCATATTGAACTTCTTGAATAAGTCCTTGGTGTACTTCATTTGAGAAACAAAGGTACCTTCCTTAGTTTGCTTGATTTGCAACCCAAGAAAGAATTTGAGCTCACTCATCATAGACATCTCAAACTTCTCCGACATTAGCTTCCCAAACTTTTCACTAAAATGAGGGTTAGTTGAACCAAATATAATATCATCAACATAGATTTGGCACACAAATAGTTCTCCATTAACCCTTTTAGTAAAAAGAGTAGAATCAATTTTCCCAATTTCAAAGCCTTTTTCAATAAGGAACTTGGTCAAGCATTTATACCATGCTCTAGGAGCTTGTTTAAGACCATAAAGAGCTCTCTGAAGTTTGTAAACATGATTGGGTTTCTTAGGATTGACAAATCCGGGAGGTTGCTTAACATAAACTTCCTCCTCTATTTCAACATTTACAAAAGCACTTTTAATGTCCATTTGGTACAAGGTGATATCATGATGATTAGCATAGGCAAGTAAGATGCGAATGGACTCAAGTCTAGCAACGGGAGCATAAGTCTCACCATAGTCCATACCTTCAACTTGTGTGTAGCCTTAGGCGACGAGACGTGCTTTGTTGCGAACTACTTGTCCATCTTCATCTTGCTTGTTGCGAAACACCCATTTTGTACCGATGACGTTGTGGTTGTTGTCGGGCTTCTCAACTAATGTCCAAACTTGGTTCCTTTCAAAGTTATGTAGCTCTTCATGCATAGCATTTATCCAACCCGGATCTTCCAATGCTTCTTCAACCTTCATAGGTTCAATGCTAGAGATGAAAGAATAGTTTTCACAAAAGTTAGCTAAACGAGTTTTAGAGCCAGTGATTCTCCCGGTTTGAATGTCATTGTAGATTTGCTCGATGGGATGATCTTTAGTAATTCTTGCTCGAACTCATGAAAGCTTTTGCTTGGGTCTTCGTTGAACATCTTCTTCATATTTTTCTTCTTCTTGGGCTTCTTCATCGTTGGCGTTGTCGTTCTCTTGTCGTGGTGGAGAAGGAGGTTGTTGACGTTCATCTTGATGCACTTCCTTGTTTTCTTCATCTTTGTGTGTCCCACTTGTGGATGCTTCCGTGTCAACTCTTGGTTCACCTTGTCGTGAAGTTGAAGCTTCCACTTGGACGGACGAGGTACTCTCCTTCACCTCCATTGGACGAACCTTGCCAATAGACAAGTCTTGGATTGCTTCCGAAGGATCTTTGTCACCTACATCAATTGGCAATTGCTCTACTTGCGAGCCATTAGATTCATCAAACTTCACATCTACCGTCTCTTCAACCTTTTGGGTGAAATTGTTGTAGACACGGTAAGTGTGAGAGTTTGAGCCATAACCTAGTAGGAAATCTTCATGAGATTTAGGAGCAAATTTAGAGCGACGATGCTTATCAAGAATGTAGCACTTTGTGCCGAATACTCGGAAGTATCCAACTTGGGGTTTGTTACCGGTGAGGAGCTCGTATGCCGTCTTGCCGAGTAGCTTGTGAAGATACAAGCGATTTGTTGCATGACAAGCTGTCTCAACTGCTTCTGCCCAAAAATGCTTCTGCGTCTTGTACTCATCAAGCATCTTTCTCGCCATTTCGATGAGCGTCTGGTTCTTCCTCTCAACAACTCTGTTTTGTTGAGGTGTGTACGTAGCCGAGAACTCGTGTGAAATCCCTTCTTCGTCAAGAAAGGTGTCCACATTTGCGTTCTTGAACTCCGTTCCGTTGTCGCTGCGAACCTTCTTGATCTTCACTTCAAATTGATTTTGGGCCTTCCTAGCGAAGTTTTTGAATATCTTTTGGACCTATGATTTATCATTGAGAAAGAACACCCACGTAAATCTTGAAAAATCATCACCTATAACTAGACGAAAAGAATTTCCACCGAGACTCTTGTAAGGGTTGGGACCAAAGAGATCCATGTGAAGTAGCTCGACTGGCCTCCTTGTGGTCATGATGTTCTTCACGGGATGCCTTCCTCCAACCTGTTTACACCTTGACAAGCACTTTGCAAAGTCTATCCTTATCAAATATGACATCGTTAACTCCAAGGATATGATTTCCTTTAATAAGCTTGTCAAGGTTTAGCATACCAACATGACCTAATCGTCTATGCCATAACCAACCTTTTGAGGATTTAGCAATGAAGCAAGTTTTAGGTTGAGCCTTTTAGTGAAATCAACAATGTATAGATCACCTCTCGCTTTTGGTAAAGACCATTTTATGATTGTCTCAATGAAACACTTGGCAATCTACTTCAGTAAATAGGACATTGAAACCCAAATTAGCAAGTCTAGATACTGAAAGTAAGTTGTATCCAAGAGATTCAACGAGCATAACATTTTGTATGGAGCTATCATGTGATATGGCCACCTTACCGAGGCCAACCACCTTACCTTTTGAGTTGTCGCCGAAAGTGACATACTTTCCAGGACTATCATTATCAGCAAGCTCATGGAACATGTCTTTACCTCCAGTCATGTGATCGGTACATCCACTATCAAGAACCCATTCCTTTCCTCCTGACATATATCCCCGAAGATTTGCCATAAGACCAAAATGTCTCATTGCATCATCAAGATTAAAGTCACTATCATCATCCTCATCATAGTATCCATGTTCAACATCGTCATGTGGTGGATCAAATCCTAGAGAGGGTGATTCATTAGAATGAGTTTGACAATGATCTTGCTTATGAATTTTTATAGCTTCGGAAATAATATCACTAATTATGCCAACATTTCCTTTGGCACGCATAAGGTTTGTAAGCTCAAATAGACGATCACCAAACATAGGATCACTAGAATTCATCTTACTCAAGGCAATAGACTTATGGAGAATTTCATCTAGATTTTTCAAGGAATAATCTGGAAACCGTTCCTCAAGAAATTTCCATATAGTGTAGGCACACTTAAAAGTAGGCAAACATCCAATCAAGTTTCTAGGCAATCCTCTAATGAAAAGTTCGGCAGTTCTAAGATTCCTAATCATGTCAATTGACTCATCATGGGTAGGATGCATAGGATCAACATAAGGTGCGCAAGGGCTAGCAATGTACTTGTTCAAATGATATTGATTGAAAATAACAAGCATCTCATTTTTCCACTCATGAAAATACTCTCCATCAAGAATAGGCACTCTATGTCTTAGACTCCCCAAAGTAGACTCATCCATCTTCCTCCAACGGTGATTAAACCAAAGCAATGGAGACCAATGCTCTGATACCACTTGTAGGACCTTGAGAAGAGGTGTCTAGAGGGGGGGGGGGTGATTAGACACTAAGTGACAAAGTTGCAGTTTTTAAGTTTCCTTTAAGTTTAAGTGGAGTTTAGGGACAAGTTTAACATTCACAATACATATCAAGCAAGCATGCAAGAGTATATGGGCAGCGGAAAGTAAAGCATGCAACTTGCAAGAAAGTAAAGGGAAGGGTTTGGAGGATTCAAACGCAATTGGAGACACGGATGCTTTTGGCGTGGTTCCGATAGGTGGTGCTATCGTACATCCACGTTGATGGAGACTTCAACCCACGAAGGGTAACATTCTTGCTGAGTCCACGGAGGCTCCACCCACGAAGGGTCCACGAAGAAGCAACCTTGTCTATCCCACCATGGCCGTCACCCATGAAGGACTTGCCTCACTAGCGGTAGATCTTCACGAAGTAGGCGATCTCCTTGCCCTTACAAACACCTTGGTTCAACTCCACAATCTTGTCGGAGGCTCCCAAGTGACACCTAGCCAATCTAGGAGACACCACTCTCCAAGAAGTAACAAATGGTGCGCTGATGATGAACTCCTTGCTCTTGTGCTTCAAATGATAGTCTCCCCAATGCTCAACTCTCTCTCATAGGTTTTGGATCTGGTGGAAAGAAGATTTGAGTGGAAAGCAACTTGGGAAGGCTAGAGATCAAGATTCATATGGTAGGAATGGAATATCTTGGCCTCAACACATGAGTAGGTAGTTCTCTCTCAGAAAATGTATGTTGGAAGTGTAGGTTCAGTCTGATGGCTCTCTCCACGAATGAAGAGGAGGTGGAGGGGTATATATAGCATCCACACAAAATCTAACCGTTACACACAATCTACCAAACTTGGTGGGACCGATTCGTTAAACTCGGTCAGACCGATTTAGCAAATAATGTGACCGTTAGGGTTTTCGGTGGGACCGAAATGCAACTGGGTGGGACCGATATGGTTAGGGTTAGGGCATAACGTAATCTCAGTAAGACCGATTACACAAACTTGGTGAGACCGATTTTGGTAATAAGCTTTCCAGAGAGTTGGTCAGGCAAACTCGGTTGGACAGATTACACAAACTCGGTGGGACCGATTTTGGTAATGAGTCAACCAGGAAGTTTGCATTGTAATCTCGGTAGTACCGATTGCTCAAACTTGGTTTGACCGATTTTGGTAATGGACATACACAGAGAGATTACAATCCCATCTCGGTGAGATCGAGATCCCTATCGGTAAGACCGATTTGCCTAGGGTTTGTGGCAGTGGCTATGACTTTTGGAATCGGTGGCGCCGGATAGGAAGAATCGGTGTGACCGATTTTGGCTTTTGGTTTAGGTCATTTGTGGAAGTGGGAAAGGGGTTGAGGGTTTTGGAGCATATCACTAAGCACATGAAGCAAGAGGCTCATTAAGCAACATCTCATCCCTCCTTGATAGTATTGGCTTTTCCTATTGACTCAATGTGATCTTGGATCACTAAAATATAAAATGAAGAGTCTTGAGCTTTAAGCTTGAGCCAATCCTTTGTCCTTAGCATCTTGAAGGGGTTCCCACATCCTTTAGTCCATGCCACTCCATTGTTGAACTTATCTGAAACATACTAGATAAAAGTGTTAGTCCAACAAGAGATATGTTGTCATTAATTACCAAAACCACCTAGGGAGCACTTGTGCTTTCAGAGCTCCTTCGCTACTGCTCGGTCGGCGACCTCTACGAGGAGTGGCTCGAGCGAATCGCTGAGCTCGTCTGCCTTGCGCATGGGGGCTCCGCCGAGCAGGCTCACTCGCTGCCTCAGCAACCACCTGCAACGGGCGATGTGGTGCACGGGGCTCCTCCACCACCTCTGGCCCAGGGCGCCATCGTCGAGCCAAGGCGTATGGCTCCGCGGCACGACCCGCCGTGCCCTGCGCCAGCTCGAGATGATGTGAGCTGCCAGGTGGTGCAGTGGCCACAGGGGGAAGCGCACGTGCTTCCAACACCCCAGCACCAGGCCCGTGTACCGCCGCAGGAGGTGGCAGTGCGCATGCACCAGGATCAGTCCTCCCCCTCGAAGACCTCCGGTGGCCATGGCAGGATGTCGCGCATTCACTCCAGAGCTCCGCAACGTCGTCTGACCAAGCAAGCTCAAGCCTGACCTGCCTCCACGCTGCGATGGCACCGCTGACCCCGCCGAGTTCCTGCAGCTCTATGAGCTGAGCATCAAGGCAGCCAGCGGCGACGAGAAGATCATGGCAAACTAGTTCCCGAAGAAGTTCAAAATGGATCAATCAAAGAAAGGGTTTTTGCCTGTGTTACAAGGTGTGAAGTTGAGTCAGACTCAATGCCCGACCACTTCAGAAGATAGAGAGAAAATTAAAGTCATTCCCTATGCCTTAGCCATAGGTTCTATCATGTATGCTATGCTGTGTACCAGACCTGATGTGTGCCTTGCTATAAGTTTAGTAGGGAGGTACCAAAGTAATCCAGGAGTGGATCACTGGACAGCGGTCAAGAACATCCTGAAGTACCTGAAAAGGACTAGGGAAATGTTTCTCGTTTATGGAGGTGACAAAGAGCTTGTTATAAGTGGTTACGTTGATGCTAGCTTTGACACTGATCCGGATGACTCTAAGTCACAAACCGGATACGTATTTTCATTGAATGGTGGAGCTGTCACTTGGTGCAGTTCCAAGCAGAGCGTCGTGGTGGGATCTACGTGTGAAGCGGAGTACATAGCTGCTTCGGAAGCACCAAATGAAGGAGTCTGGATGAAGGAGTTCATATCCGATCTAGGTGTAATACCTAGTGCATCAGGTCCAATGAAAATGTTTTGTGACTATACTGGAGCAATTGCCTTGGCGAAGGAATCCAGATTTCACAAAAAGACCAAACACATCAAGAGACACTTCAACTCCATCTAAGATTTGGTCAAGGAGGGAGACATAGAGATTTGAAAAATACATACGGATCTGAATGTGGCAGACCCATTGACTAAGCCTCTTCCACGAGCAAAACATGATCATCACCAAGACTCCATGGGTGTTAGATTCATTACAATGTAATCTATATTATTGACTCTAGTGCAAGTGGGATACTGAAGGAAATATGCCCTAGAGACAATAATAAAGTTGTTATTTTATATTTCCTTATTCATGATAAGTGTTTATTATTCATGCTAGAATTGTATTAACCGGAAACTTGATACATGTGTGAATACATAGACAAAACATCATGTCCCTAGTATGCCTCTACTTGACTAGCTCGTTGATCAAAGATGGTTAAGTTTCCTAGCCATGGACATGTGTTGTCATTTGATGAACGAGATCACATCATTAGGAGAATGATGTGATGGACAAGACCCATCCATTAGCTTAGCACAATGATTGTTCAGTTTTACTGCTACTGCTTTCTTCATGTCAAATACATATTCCTCCGACTATGAGATTATGCAACTCCCGGACACCGGAGGAATGCATTGTGCGTTATCAAACATCACAACGTAATTGGGTGATTACAAAGATGCTCTACAGGTATCTCCGAAGGTGCTTGTTGGGTTGGCATAGATCGAGATTAGGATTTGTCACTCCGAGTATCAGAGAGGTATCTCTGGGCCCTCTCGGTAATGCACATCATATGAAGCCTTGCAAGCAATGTGACTAATGAGTTAGTTCCGGGATGATGCATTACGAAACGAGTAAAGAGACGTGCCGGTAATGAGATTGAACTAGGTATGAAGATACCGACGATCGAATCTCGGGCAAGTAACATACCGATGGCAAAGGGAATAACGTATGTTGACATAGCGGTTCGAACGATAAAGATCTTCGTAGAATATGTGGGAACCAATATGAGCATCCAAGTTCCGCTATTGGTTATTGACCGGAGAGGTGTCTCGGTCATGTCTACATACTTCTCGAACCCCTAGGGTCCACACGCTTAACGTTCGATGATGATATGTATTATATGAGTTATGTGTTTTGGTGACCGAAGGTTGTTTCGAGTCCCGGATGAGATCACAGACATGACGAGGATTTTCGAAATGGTTGAGAGGTAAAGACTGGTATATTCGAAGGTAGTATTCGGATACCGGAAGGGTTTCGGAATGTATCGGGTACATATCGGAGTACCGGAGGGGTTACCGGAACCCCCGGGGAAAGATATGGGCCATAGGAGGGAGGCACACCAGCCCACAAAGGGGTGGAGCGCGCCCCCCACCAGGGAGGAGTCCGAATTGTACAAGGGGAGGGTGCGGCCACCCCCCTTTCCTTCTCCTTCTCCCTCTCCTTCCCCCTTTCCCCCTCCGGTAAAAGGAAGGGGGCGGCAAATCCTAGCTACTAGGACCCCAAGTAGGAGGAGTCCTACTTGGGGGCGTGCCCAGGGCCAGCCTCCTCTGCCTCCCTCCTTTACATACATGGGGGCACCCCTAGAAGACACACCAATTGTTCCAAGCCGTGTGCGGCGTCCCCCTCCATCGTTTAATCCTTCGGTCATATTCTCATGGTGCTTAGGCGAAGCCCTGTGCGGATCATATCACCATCACCATCACTACGCCGTCGTGCTAACAAAACTCATATACTTCCTCGACCCTCTGCTGGATCAAGAGCTCGAGGGACGTCATCGCGCTGAATGTGTGCAGAACTCGGAGGTGTCATACGTTCGGTACTCGATCGGTCGAAACGAGAAGACATTCAACTACATCAACCACATTAAGAAAATGCTTCCGTTTTTGGTCTACGAGGGTACGTGGACACACTCTCCCCCTCTCGTTGCTATGCATCTCCTAGATAGATCTTGCGTGAGCATAGAATTTTTTTTGAAATTGCATGCTATATTTCCCAACACTCATATACTTCCTCGACACCTTGCTGGATCAAGAAGGCGAGGACGTCATCGAGCTGAACGTGTGCAGAACTCAGAGGTGCCATACGTTCGGTACTTGATTGGTCGGAGCTAAAATAAGTTCAACTACATCAACCGCATTGTCAAATGCTTTCGCTTACGGTCTATGAGGATACATAGACACACTCTCCCCCTCTCGTTGTTATGCAACTCCTAGATAGATATTGCGTGAGCGTAGGGACTTTTTTGAAATTGCATGCTACGTTCCCCAACATTGTGGCATCATGAGCCAGGTCTATGCGTATATGATATGCACGAGTAGAACACAAAGAGTTGTGGGCAGTGATCTTCATACTGCTTACCACCAATATCTTATTTTGATTCAGCGGTATTGTTGGATGAAGCGGCCCGGACCAACCTTACATGACCACGTTCATGAGACTGGTTCCACTGACAGACATGCAACTAATTTTGCATAAAGATGGTTGGCCGGTGTCTGTTTCTCCTACTTTAGTTGAATCGAATTTGACTGCGGCCGGTCCTTGTTGAAGGTAAAAACAGCAAACTTGATAAATCACCGTTGTGGTTTTTTTGCCGTAGGTAAGAATGGTTCTTGCTAGAAGCCCGTAGCAGCCACGTAAAACTTGCAACAACAAAGTAGAGGATGTCCAACTTGTTTTTGCAGGGCATGTTGTGATGTGATATGGTCAAGACATGATGTGATATACGTTATTGTATGAGATGATCATGCTTCGTAAAAGTTATCGGCAACCGGCAGGAGCCTTATGGTTGTCTCTTTATTGTATGAAATGCAAACGCCATGTAATTGCTTTACTTTATCACTATGCGTTAGCGAAAGTTTTATAAGCAATAGTTGGCGAGACGACCACGGCGCAACAATGGAGATCAAGGTGTCGATCCGGTGACGATGGAGATCATGATGATGCTTTCGAGATGGAGATCAAAAGCACAAGATGGTGATGGCCATATCATGTCACATATTTTGATTGCATGTGATGTTTATCTTTTATGCATCTTATTTTTCTTAGTACGGCGGTAGCATTATAAGATGATCCCTTAACTAAATTTCAAGATATAAGTGTTCTCACTGAGTATGCACCGTTGCAACAGTTCTTCGTGCCGAGACACCACGTGATGATCGGGTGTTCTCTATGTTCACATATAACGGGTGCAAGACAGTTTTGTACATGCGGAATACTCGAGTTAAACTTGACGAGCCTAGCATGTACACACATGGCCTCGGAACACTGGAGACCAAAAGGTCGAACGTGATTCATATAGTAGAGATGATCAACATAGAGATGTTCATCATTGATGACTACTCCATCTCACATGATGCTCGGACATGGTTTAGTTGATTTGGATCACGTATCATTTAGTTGACTTGAGGGATGTCTATCTAAGTGGGAGTTCTTAAGTAATTTGATTAATTGAACTTAATTTATCATGAACTTAGTCTTGATAGTATTTGCATATCTATGTTGTAGATCAATAGCTTGCCCTAGGGCTGCCTCCTCCCCTCCCACTCCTATATATATGTGGGAGGGGTGCCACACAAAGGCATATGATTATTCCATGTTGTGTGTCAGCACCCCTCCTCCTATAGTTTTCTCCTCTATTCTAGATCATCGCAATACTTAGGTGAAGCCCTGCCCGGATCACATCACCATCACCGTCACGACACCGTCGTGCTGACAGAACTCATCTACTTCATCGACACCTTGCTGGATTAAGAAGGCGAGGGACGTCATCGAGCTGAAGGAGTGCAGAACTCGGAGGTGTCGTATGTTTGGTACTTGATCGGTCGGAGCTAGAAGAAGTTCGACTACATCAACCGCATTGTCAAACGCTTCCGCTTACGATCTACGCAGGTACGTAGACACACTCTCCCCCTCTCATTGATATGCATCTCCTAGATAGATCTTGCGTGAGCGTAGGAATATTTTTGAAATTGCATGCTACGTTTTCCAACAAAGGACTCACTGGTTCACCTCGTCAATGCCATCATCAACCCCTACTACAAAGACATGAAGGATTCCTGCAATAAGGACAAGCGTGTACATGAGCTACGAGATGTACAAGCGGATCGTTGACATGAGGAAGTGCCTCCTTCCCCAAAACGGCCAGGGATACAGCCAGAAGCAGAGCAATGAAGCATCATCACAACAAGAAGTAGATGATTAGATGCTCGTTTCTCCTAGTTTACTATGCATGTAATTGTTTGCTTTGGTGTGTGCAACTGTTATGTGTGTAGTCACTTATGTAATTGTATGCTTAATTTGGTCATGCAATCATGTTCTCATAAGTATATATGTTGATGTTCTGTAGACATAGCATAGATGTTGTGCGGACAGAGCAAATCACATCGCACACGGACTGAACAATGGAACCCGTCGGTGATGATTTCACCAATCGCTCACAATTGTATACTAGCAAGCTTTGCCCACAACACACACAACTTGTGAACATGAATCATCTGTGTTGTTATCGGTCTTCTCACACATTTTGATTACTGACCTGTTTTCCGTGTATCACACACATCTTGTTAAGTTGAAACGTTTCTGTTCTCTTGGCTCAACGCAAACAGTTCATCCGAGTGAACTATATATGTTGGGAAACGTTGCATGGAAAACAAAAAAATTTCTACGCATATGCAATGATCTATCCATGGAGATTCATAGTAACGAGGGGAGAGAGTGTCTACGTACCCTCGTAGGCCGTAAGCAGAAGCGTTTCACAACACAGTTGATGTAGTCGAGCTTCTTCGTGCTTCAACCGATCAAGTACCGAACAGACGACACCTCCGCGTTCTGCACACGTTCAACTCGGTGACGTTCCTCGTTCTTGATCCAGCAAGACATCAAGGTAGTAGATGAGTTCCATCAGCACGAGGCATGGTGACGGTGATGGTGAAGTGATCTCCGTAGGGCTTTGCCTAAGCACTACGAAAATATGACCGGGGGTGTAAACGATGGAGGGGGCGCCGCACATGGCTAGGCAATTATCTAGTGTGTGCTAGGCGCCCCTCCCACATATATATAGGTGGGAGGGATGGAGGAGCAGCCATAGGAGGCGCCCAAGTAGGAGGAATCCTACTTGGAGTCCCTCCCAAGCCGCCCCCTGCCATGTATAACCGAGGGGTGGGAGGGAAGGAAGGGGGAGTCCTACTCCACACTTCCCTTTCCCTTCCCCTCTTTCCTTCTCCTCCTAGGATGGCCTGCTATGGGGGTGCACCAGCCCATTGTGGCTGGTGTGTTCCCACTCTTGGCCCATAAGGCCCATATCTTTTGTCGGGGACTGCCCGGAACCCCTTCCGGTGACCTGATAAGTACCCAGTGACCTCCGAAACACTTCCGGTGTCCAAATACCATCGTCCTATATATCAATCTTTACCTCTCGACCATTTCGAGACTCCTCGTCATGTACTTGATCTCATCCAGGACTCCAAACAACATTCCGTCACCAAATCACATAACCCATATAATACTATATCGTCAACGAACGTTAAGCGTGCGGACCCTACGAGTTCGAGAACTATGTAGACATGACCGAGGCACTTCTCTAGCCAATAATCAATAGTGGAACCTGGATGCCGATATTGGCTCCTACGTATTCTACGAAGATCTTTATTGGTCGAACCGTTATGACAACATACTTAATTTCCTTTGTCCATCGGTATGTTAGTTGCCCGAGATTCGATCGTCGGTATCTTCATACCTAGTTCAATCTCCTTACTGGCAAGTCTCTTTACTCGTTCTGTAATACATCACCTCATGAATAACTCCTTAGCCGTTTGCTTGCAAGCTTATGATGTGTATTACCGAGAGTTTACCGTTTATCATTCCACACTTGCTTATGTGTTTTCCACTGAATTGCATATTCCAGGATCATAACAGTTATAACATAGAATATAAACACTATAATTATGAATATGAAAATATAATAATACAAATATTATTTCCTTTGTGACATATTTCCAACATTACCATCTAGTTATGATCACCAGCTCAGGACCCCCTACCCGAGATCTGCCGGATTTAACCTCGACAGCGGGTCTTCTGGGCCCCTTGGTAGGCCTGCTACCGAGCTCCATATGGAGAAGCCACCCCCGGTGTGTTACATCGCCAGTCCCTGGTGTTTGTATGTGTTAGCACGACATGTGGGGCATGGTGCCACATCACAGCAAAACCACCAACAGATTGCGTTAAGGGTGTAAACTGAACGGTATTGTAAGTTCAGGGTTGTGTCTTAAGCGATTTTAGAGATTGGGTTTGTAAACGAAATTAGGGCATGAGTTTTGGAGCAGCCTTCTGTTGTCTTAACCTGTGTCGCCGCCACTACTCTTACAACTCATCAGAGGGAACACGAGAGAAACAAACTTAGGAGGACGGGAATGGACATACTTTAGGGCCTTTGCTAGAAAAGAGAGAACGTAACGCTACAAGCAGGAAGGTTTGTCCGAGTTTCAAGTTCATCACTAGATATTGGTTTTCATGGATACTTTGTGGTTCTCATCTCGACTCAGAATTACTGCTCAACAAACTTATTTAGGCAGGAACTCCTATGTGACACTTGCTACGACGGATTGCCGGGAAAACACACACGCGAGTCTGACTGGGCCGACCTATTAGTGAGTGTACTTTAGCTCAGAACAATAAAAAAACCATAAACTAGTGCACACGGGAGTGATCGAACACACAACCTCTCGATAGTATTGCGGGTGGCTAGCCACGGGGATCCTGAGCCTTATTGACTAATGGGGAGCATGCACATTTAAGATCTAAAGGAAGTGGCAGATCCGAACATTTTCTTAAATTCCAAACGCGATAATTTTTTTGGGGGGAAAAAGGTGTCTTTTCCTGAAATGTAACATTTTCCAAATTTGTGAAGACTTTTTCTAAAAAAATACATTATTTGAATATATGAGCAAAGAGAACTTCTTCAGAAACTCCGAACAAAATTTGGAAACACGGTCATTTTTGGAATCTATGAACAAATTTTTCAAAACGAGAATAGATTTGAAAACTCAAAGAATTTTTTGAAAATGAGAACATTTATTCGAATTAGCGATCATTTAAAAAAACATGAACATATTTTCAAATTTTAACCATTATTATGAAATCATGAACTTTTTGCAAAATGTTTCGAAGAAAAGAGAAGGAGAAGACAGAAGCAGAAAACTGGAACACGAAAAATAAAAAAAAAATAAGAAAAGCGGAAATATCAGTAAAGAAACAAACAGGAAAAACCATATAAAGAACCGGACAGAATCTTCCACAACGTTCCTAAAGCGGAGGCCTATGTTAGCGTCATAAGTGAGCCGGCCAACTCCGTTCGCGCCTGTGCGATACTCCAGCAATTCAACAAATGCAGAGTTAACACAGTACACATGTTCAGCCAAAATTCAGTCAAAATCAAAGTTACCCAATAATGCGGTGAAAGTCGCTATGCTCTGTTTCTATCAACCCAGTCATAACCTTTTCATGGATGAACAACATCAGGAACAACCCTACATAATGCCACTAAACTATTGGCCACGAAACAGAAACATGATGAGATCCAAGACGGACGAACATACCTTCAACCAGTGGCGATTCTACTGGGCATGCTTCAACAGGCTCAAGCCTGCCCTTCAAAATTGAAAAACAAAAATTTACTACTAGTTCCCAGCCTATCTCAACCCACTGTCTAAGTGTCTACCTTGTTGTTTCCCTGTTCCAGCCCCTTGTACT
Organism: Aegilops speltoides; assembly: GCA_021437245.1. Classification (NCBI taxonomy): domain Eukaryota; kingdom Viridiplantae; phylum Streptophyta; class Magnoliopsida; order Poales; family Poaceae; genus Aegilops; species Aegilops speltoides. The sequence continues at coordinate 55,491,275 of CM038144.1, read as the reverse complement.
CAAGTTGAGCCTGCCCTTCATTTTCATCCAAGATTCGCCACTGCCTTCAACCATGGCTTGAATCTGAAGGAGATGGAGGTGCGACGATCGACGGCAACGTAGCCCTAACCGTGGACGACCACAGACCGCACTTAATCCCATGCGAAGTGGACACCCAGGCGCCAACGATTGACGGCGGCGGTTGGCGGTGACGATTGGGCGACGACGACGACGATGGCTGGCCGCGGTGCGTCCTCCTCGGGCGAACAGAGGAATCAAAACAGATGAAGGGAAAACGAGAACACACGTACAGTTATTTCGGCCATCAACGGCCACGTCACCAACACTTATGCGCCAAGTCAGCACCAACTAAATGAAAACACCAGCAAAACCGCTTCAGATGTGACATGAAACCACTCAAGGCTTGATTAAACCGGTTTTGACAATTTCAGGGTGTAAATCAGCCCAAAATTGACTTTGGGGGGGTTATGGAGATATTGAGAAGGATTTGGGGCGAAAACTATACTTCTTTCAAGGAAAAAAGAAAACCTGGATTCTCCTGGGCCGCGGAAAGCCAGCTAAACACCGGGGCGGTTAAGCCGTTAAGGACCTCCATCGATGGAAAGCCATGCACGGGACTCCGTCTCGGTTTCTACCTGATTTTCTGCTATATAGAGGCGCGGGGACGGCTCCGCCATAATTGTGCTAGATCAACTTTGTTTATTATTACTCTGAGACCGCTCCAAGAAAAAGAAAAGTTGGTCTACTCTGAGAAGAGGCGCTGAATTACTCCAACGATTCCGATGGGCACCACTGCCAGCCGCTCGTCGCCGGCGGTCAAGATTACGCGCATCGTCACCGTCCCTGTCGCCAAGTACTTCGAGATGACGACGGTTGATACGGTCGACTTTTGCGGCAACCTGTGGCACGCCAACGTGAACCCTATGGGCCACCTAGTGGTCGTCGCGGTCACCTGCGTCGACAAGCAAGACCCATGCTCGGCCTCGGCCACCGACGTCTCCATTGAAATCTTGGACGAGACTGGCCAGCACACCATGTTCCACAGAGAGTTCGGACACATGCTGGTCAACATGAGGGGATGGAGGCGTCCTCTTGCGTCGACGGCGATGGCGCCTTGACCGTCCGGTGGACGTTGTCTGTGAACCAGCAGTCAATCGAGTGGCCACTTCGAAACTTGTCCGCTTCCAAGGTCGAGCCCGTGGACTTGGAGCCCGCCATGGTCGGGCACTGCACTTTCACGACCAACAGCTTCTCCAAGCTCAAGGCGATGCTGCGGAGCTCCGAGTGCGCCTACTCCAAGCCCTTCAGCGTGGGTGGTATCGTATGGTTCCTCAAGATCTACCCCAATGGGTACCGGCCCGATGAGGAACGCGTGTCCGTGTTGCTAGTCCGTGACGATGACCACTACCAACCGGCAACGACGACCCAGTTTAACTTTGAGTTTGAGGGGGTCGCCAATTATGAGTCTAGTAAGATGACACACACGTTCAACGATGCCAACTACGAAGTCGAATATAAGCTGCCGCCACTCAACACTGCTGCCGAACACGACCCCTCATCATCCGATGTCGTCTCACCATTATAGGGATAGAGACGCCAAGCTTGCCCTCTTCCATGCTTTAGGTTCCAACCGCCACCCCGTGACAGTTTTAACTCCTTAGTTGAGTGACATGCATGCTTGAGTTTTTTTTTCTTTTGCGGGTGAGCTTGAGTACTTGTTTAATGCGTATGTAATACGTCTAGATACATCCATTTCCGCGACAAGTAATTCCGAACGGAGGGAGTAGGTTTTAATGCTTGTGATGCTTGTGTTCGGATCCACCAAAGGGTTTTGATCTATCCTTATTATATTCTAAAAATAAAAGAGCCAGACTGCTATTTGTATATATTTACTCTTGAAAAAAGATCTATTTAGCAATGTGTGTGCACCGGTGTCTTCTACGCTACTACCTCCCTCAATGAGTTTCTAAATAAATGATAGGGAGCGAAAGTCAGATTTTTAAGAAGCCCAGCGTCCTTTTAGAAGTTGCGTCTGAAACGTCTTCTGGACCCTAGGATATTAATCACAGATCTCGAAGCAGGATACACAGCCATGTCACCACACAAAGTCGTTCGCTAATTAGTCCATCCGTCGCGAACACCACCTCCCCCTCACTTATATGTCGTCTTTTCCCCACTCCTGCCTTTTTCCTCCACTCCTCTGCCCAAACTCACATACACGATCAAATCCCTGCGAGATGCTCCGCCGACGCGCATGGTCGGAGGCCTAAAAATCCTTTTTTTTTCATGAAAGATAATTTGGTGCTTGAGGTGCGCTTCAAATTTCAGATCATTTGAACATATGAGTAGTTGTCAGAAAAAAAAATTAGGTCAGAACAATAGATGAATAGTAAACTTTTTTACAGATCCTAAATTTGTCTTTATTGCCGAGAGCTACTCAGTTGTCCAAATGATCTGAAATTTTGAACGCACCTCACACAGCAGATTATCTTCCATGCAAAAAAAAGCATAACCTTTTGATTTTTCTAGTATTTTCTTTTTTGTATTTTCTCGTCATCGCGAGTGCAGCTGAGCCTGGGCATCGAGTCGCCTCATCTAATTCTTTGTTCATAATTGTTTTTTTTACAAACACGGCAAATTTCTCATACAACATGAAATTTTAAATTAAAATACCATGGTAATTTTTATTATGAATCTGCCATGGCACATTCTTTGTTCGTAATTTGTTCTTTTTAAAACCAAGGCATATTTCCCGTACAAACATGAAATTTTTAATTAAAATACTATGCATGGCAATTTTATTATTATGAATCTTCTAAGGCAAATTCGTTTGTTCATGTTACATTTATTGTCATAGACCATGGCAAATTTAGTTACGGATCACGGCAAATTTAGTGTACCGACCATGACATATGCATCTACCATGGCAATTGTTTTTCATAATTTGTGTTATTGTAGATACACAACAAATTTCAGTTAAAATACCATGGAAAATTTTAATTTACAAAGAAGGTAACTGCAGCTCCCTCCACATTTTCGCATCCGGGCTTGGGACCGGCAAAGGCAGTGTTAAACCACAACAATACAAAACACACAAATCATTCAGCAAAGCATACATGCCACACCATCAAGCAAATGCAATACACATAGAGTTACACAAGCACACACTCAATCAAGCGCTTGCACACAAGAAACGGACATAGATAGGGGCAAATCACACACACACACACAATGCGCACAAGAAATAGACAGAAACAGTCAAACAAACATAGATAGGGGCACATCACACACAAACACAATGGAGCGTATACACACAAGAAATGGAAAGAAACAGACATAGATAGCTTTATTTATAGGCAGCAAAAAAAAGGAACACACCCATACCATGAGAAGAGGCCAGAAAAACCAGCCCAAACAATCCGACATACAAAATTGATACGTGGCAAATAAGGAGACACAATCAAAACCAGAAAGCACACGTCACCTAAGATGGAAACAGTCAGAGCATCAGGAGACAGTCAAAGCAGTGGACTCTATAACAAATCCAAAACGTGTTGTACGTGCAGACCTCTCCACCTAAAAAGACCACGCACAGAAGTAAAACCAAAGCACCACATGCGTCATGCTGAGAAGGCACCGTAAAAAAAGCAAAAAGGGAGAAAAATCAAACCCTTATAGGCCTAGATTCTTAGCTGCTCGCTTCCCTTTGGTATCGTATAAGAAAAAACACTGACCCCGTAGAAATTCAGAAAGGAATCAGTAAGTTTATAGCAAGGAAGGATGCATTTTAAAGCTTGAATCAGATGCTAACAAAGTATGTGAAGATTCACTATTCGATTAGGACAGTAACCTAAAATGTGTAATTTCTATCGACACTCGTAATGCAAACGATACAAAGAAGGTAACTGCAACTCCCTCCACATTTTCACACCCGGGCTTGGGACCGGCAAAGGCAGTGTTAGGCCACAACAATATAAAACACAAGTTATACACAACCAATCATTCAACAAAGCATACAAACCACACCATCAAGCAAATGCAATATTCACACAGTCACACACACACACACACACACACACACACACACACACACACACACACATAGTCACACACACAGTCACACACACAGTCAAGCCACACACATATTCACCATCAAGTGATCAAGTCACACACAGTCAACCCACACACACAGAGAGTCAAGCAACACACACAAAAAAGTCAGAGTCACACACACAGAATGGAGCGCTTGCACACAAGAAATAGACATAGAAAGGGGCACAAACAGAGAGCTAACACATGCAAGACCAAAGTAAACTCAGAAAGCTATAAAGAATTTCTAGAACTTGAATGAGTAAACCGATTTCTCTAGAGGGGTGAGGGTGATTCAGATCTTCGTTCCTGAAAACAGGAAGCTAGTTAGAGGCTGATTACCATCAAACATAAGAGGAAAAATTACAACAGCATAAATATACTCAAACCATACTTCGTTCTGCTTGGACTTCACCATTGACATTGATTGATCGTTTTCATCATCACTGCTGGAGCTCTCTTTAGAATTGTCATCATCACCATTGCTTTCTTTCTTGGCAACTTTAGAGACTGGCATGGCACCACTAGAAGATGGATTCTGGGATAGAATAAGAAATGCAATATAAACCAAAATCTTAAGATGAAAAAGAAAACACCAAAAATTAAGTACCTTAGGCTTCTTTAGTGCAGACTCTTCATCACTCTCATCAGAACTATCATCGGAATCATCCTTGGACTGCAAATGTTGAATTACAACAAGATCAATTAATGTACAGCAAATATCACATAAGACAAGGCGGGTGATAGGCGCCGGCGCGCCGGCCCAAATTTGGGCCGGTCGCACCGCAGCCGCACGATATAACTATGGGCAGCTGTCAGATCTGCCATCCGTGTCGCCTTGTTCCTCCTCCCTCGATTCTTCCTCTCTTCCCTGCGCGCCGGCGCGCCAGATCTGCAGCAACAGCAGGCACGAGCGAATCCCCCCCGGAACATCGATGAGCTCACCAGCTCGCCGCCGCTCGCCATTCTCAATCATGAACAGCCGCAGTTCTAGGAACCCCAATGGTTGCGACAAAAAATCCCAGCGCCAGGTGGGAGCTTTCTTGCTGCCCGTTACAGCAACAAACAATCGTATGCCGCCGTTGTCGGCCACGCTCGCCGTCGCCTGGTTGGAACAAAAAAAGATCACAACACCGACGCCGCCGGCCACACTTCCTTGTCGCTGGTCCTGGTTGCAGCAAATTTGGGCGCCAGTTGTAGCTTTTCTGCTGCCGGTTGCAGCAAAAATCACGGCACCGTCGCCGCCGGGCGCCGGCCACACTTCATTGTCGTGGTTGTTGCAATTCCGTCACCGGTAGTAGCTTTCCTCGTTGCCCATAGTAACAAAACATGGCACTGTCATCGCCGGCCACGCTTGCCTGGTTGTAGCAAAACTGGGCATGAGTTCACGCCCCATGCACAAGCCTGGTTGTAGCAAAACTGGGCACGAGTTCACGCCCCATGCACGCCGGCTGCAGCACCATTCTCGTCGGTTGCAGCTCTGTGCTCGCCGGTTGTAGCTTCTACAGAAGCCGGTTCCAGCACCATGCTCGCCGGTTGCAGCTTTTGCAGCAAAGAGCATAGTAGCACCATGCTCGACGGTTGCAGCTCTACAGAGCACCAGTTCCAAAGACTTTGCTCGCGGATGCAGCTCTGCGAGCACGGTTCCAACCTTGTGCTCACGGGTGCGACTCCTCGCTCATTTGCTTGTAGACAGCGAAGCTTTGTTCCGGCACCCGTCTTGGCGGGTTGCGGCTCTGCGGCGTATCATAGCAGCATCCGCGTGCTCGCCGGTTGGACCTCTCCTGAATGCAGGTTCCAGCACCCTGATTGTACGTTTCCAGCTCCCTTAGGAGATGGATGCAGCTCCTGACCTTGGGGGTTGTAGCTCCCCGTGGTGGTGCTTGCAGATTCCGGTGTTGGTGGTGGTAGCATCCGCCGAGTCGCAGGTGCTACCTCGCCGCCACCGTAGCGCGCGTCGTGGCTTGCTTTAGCGGTCACCGCGAGACGAGCCACCTGCGGCCAAGACAGCCACCGCCATCACCCCTTGCACCTGTGATGTGTGTCTTTCCCACAAAAATCAGGCATCTGTTAGCATCGAGAATTCGCGAATTGGCGGCAGCCGCTCTTGATGAGAGAAGGTAGAAAAGGAGAGGAGGCGTCTTGGACGACGAGTGGCGGAGATGAAAGATAGAAAGGATAAGAAGGAAAAAAAAAAAGGCAAAACGCACGGCGGTGTGGGCCTACTGATTGTGGGCGCGGCGTGGGCCGACCGTCAAGACTCGGCGGCGTGGCGACACCAAACGTTTCCCACAAGACAATGCTTTCAAGAAAATAAAGTTCTAAAAACAATCATACATGTTCACTCTTTTTCTCTGTTGTCAGAGGCCTCCTAGCAGGAATAGTAGATTTTGCTGGTTGCAAAACATTGGAAGGAATTTTAAACATTGCACACAAAAAAGTGACCAGGAGTAAGCAAGTAACAGAACAATTACTTCATCAGAATCTGAATCCAAGTCATTATCTGAGCTACCACTAGATTCTTCTTTTTTACAGAAACTGTTTGAGCAGTGGTATCCTAGACATAGAAAGTAACTGCATTAGAAAGATGGCATAGATAAAAGATCTGCTAGCAGCAAAACAATGTTTAAGAAATGCAAATATCACAAAAGAGAAGTTACCAAGAGTAAACAAGTACAACAGAGAACTTACTTCTTCATTATCTGAATCTGAGTCCGAATCTGAGCTATCACTAGATTCTTTATTCTTTTTAACAGCAACAACCTTGGAAGATTGAACTGGTTTAGCAGTGGTATCCTTGAAATAGATTGAAAATGTTAGTATCACATTATAAAGACAGAATAATGAAGCCTTAGTTTTCATATAACTAGTAGACTGATACCTCCTCAGAGTCAGAATCAGAACTTTCACTGGATTCTACCACTTTCTTGGCTACTGGTTTTTAGTGGCCATATCCTGCAAATGGTTTTCCAGTTAGGACTAAGAAATATGAGTACTCCATAGAATTGAATGACAAGATCAGCAGAATGGAAAGTGCAAGAAATATGTTTTATGCTTTTGTACTCAATTATCTCACATAGACATGCATTGCTAGAAATATGATTCTTGCCCCATCTGATGAATCGTCAGAATCACTGTCAGAGCTATCCAATTCCTGGTTCTTCATTTGTGCAGTAGCAACCGCAGAATTCTTCACTTCAGTAGCTGGCTTCTGAAAACCAATGAAGTGAAACATGGTGAAATCAGGCAAAAAGATAATTAAAAATGCTATTAAATGATGAAGCTTCCACTTCAAAGTCGGTAGGTAAATGAATACCTCAGAGTTAGCGCTTTCAGAATCAGAACTTCCATTGGATTCTTCAATCTTCTTGGCTGCTGCTGGTGCTTTAGCGGGAAGCATATCCTGCATACATTGCTACACTCAAGACTAACAAAATATTGCTGGTGCAGACTGGCACTACTCCGCAAAATTTAAACCATGATAGCAACAATGGGAAGTATGAGACCGAGCACACGGAGTACTCACTGTCTCAGATATGTGAGGTACAAACTTGCTAACCTCATCTGATTCATTATTCATATTATGGTTCTAGGTGGTTGAGTTCAGAACTGAGTGTACCCATATGTTATGTTCATATTTCCGGAAAATAAGATCAGCTCAAGTTCATTCATAGTTTGTTTGGGTGCAGTAATGAGCAGTTGTACAAGATCACCAAAGCATAAGATATCTAAGAGGCAAAAACTAACCGTCCAGCACCGTGTTTGCCACATCAGTTGCCTCCGCACGAGTAGGCCTTAGGTTTGTCCGTCATACTGTCCACAACACGAGTAACAACAACATGCTTTCCAGCCATGTTGCACTTGTGCAGAGCAGACTTCTGAAATAATAAGAACACCTAAAAAACAAACAAAGTAGTATTCAATAGAGACCCTTGATTTTTATTTTAAAAAAGAGCAAATCTAACTAAAGCACATAAAATTATCACTAAGCTTCAAGCAAATGGGAAAAATACATGTTAATCAAGCAAAATGCCTTAACAACTGCCGAGGGGACTCACAATGCTTGGCTGTTAGCATGTTACCATAGTCAAAATGCTGATGTGGTACTGTAATAATTAAGAAAGAACGAGAGTGGAGCTGTATGTTCATATAGATACGGTTCTTAGCTCGTTTTCTTGCACTCCCAGTTTTCCTGTTCTTTAATTTTCTCTACAATGCAATATCATTTAGATATGACCCTTCAGAAACAATGAATTGGAGTGATTCTCTCTAATTTCTTCACTACTAGGATGACACATTAAGAGATAATGCATTGCGAAGGTTGAGATAACCAACCTTTTCAGGTGGCAGATCAATTCCAAGGTTTCCTCTTGACAGAATTATACCATCTGCTTCTTCCAGGATCTCGTCAAAATGGTTCAACCCCTGCAAGGAATAAGGAGTCAATACGTGGTAAACAAATCAAAGTTGCTCAGGAATGTTGAAAGAATATCTTGAAATTACCTCCACATTCTGAATTTTGGCAAAAAAAAAACAGAGTTTGACTAAGATCACCTAACTTTGAGAGGAACTCCTGTGCCTATTGCAGGAAAAAAACTCTCAATGTTAGGAACATTTAAAGTATGAAATGCAAATGAACATGTGATACTATTCAACAAAATATCAATGTAAAAAAATTCAATCTGTTGGGAAAGATGGCACTGTGAAGTATTACACTCTAAATATCGACATAATGAGTTACTTACTTGCTGCACATCTTCTGCATGCCTTGTATAAGAAAGAGAGAGAGGAAGTCAATCTTGTTTGGAGCACCCCATTTTTTCATAACCTGAAAGTGGTTCATGCTCATAAAGTCATATAATGGGTTACGGGAAGGAGCTCTAGTTTCACGAAAATAATATTTTTTTAACATTTAAAGTCTAGTCGCCAAGTTAATACAAGGAGTAAGAGAGATTCTTGGGAGGAGTCCCTTACATCTTTATCCTCATAAGACAGTGTGGGCATGTCGATATGAATCGCAGTGCAATGTGAAGACATAATAAAAAAATCAAAGAAAAGAATAGTCAGTCAACACTAAACAAGCTAGTAGTAATAGGTGTGTTACCTATGATCAGGAACTACCAATACCAAGTTAGCATACATGATTATTCGACAAGATTCGAGTTCACATTCAAAAAACAGTAATCAATCTACCACAACAGTGTAAAACACAAGTTATACAACCAATCATTCAACAAAGCAGACAAGCCACACCATCAAGCAAATGCAATATTCACAGAGTCACACACAGAGTCAAGCCACACAGAGTCACACACACATAGTGAAGCCACACACACACACACACACACACACACACACACACAGTCAAGCCAGACATATTCACCATCAAGCCACACAGTCACACACACAGAATGGAGCACTTGCACACAAGAAACAGACATAGATAGGGGCACAACAGAGAAAGCTATAAAGAAATTCCAGAACTTGAATGAGTAAACTGATTTCTCTAGATCTGTGAAGGTGATTCAGATAAAGCTATAAACAAATTCAAGCACTGTGAAGTAGCAGCAACATGAGGAATCATATGGTTTTGCACTCTAGTAAAACTTTCTGCCTAGGCACCCCTGAATACACATAACAATATATGGGAACATAAGCAAAGCATGACAATAATTAAGCAATTGAAAAGAACATAAGCAGTAACACCCTGAGCATCCAACAAGTAGAATAAGAATCGACATAGGGCCAACAATCCAATTTCAATCAGAATAACCGATCTGGACAACGCAGCATTTCAGATATGAACATCCATCAAGTAGTATCAAAGGGCGCATGCGTTTGAGATGTGAAAGAAAGTAACCGACGAACAGGGCAGGTGATGGAACAGAGGAGCCGATCTAAACAAGCATGATAAACCATAATCCAATTTCAAAAGCAAACGCGAACATCTGCCCGAAGCGAACAAGAAACGCAGGAACGATGCCTCTCAGATAACAGAAGCGCACGCAGAAGTTTCTCAAACAAACTTGCTAGTTCGCAAACCAGACGACCCAAACCGACCGACCGCTTGCTCTCTTCCTCCATGGATACCCCGACGAGACGGCACGAAGAACACGTGAGAGCAACGGTGTAACAAACCCATCAACAACACAGGGATCAAGCAGAATCAAATCAGACGCGATTGCAAATGGACTACAGCGAGAACGAGCTAGCAAAATCAGAGGCGATTATATCTAAGCTGACGACGACAAGGACAAGTAGAATCGAATGAATCAGACGCGATTTCTAATCTAAATGAACTACAACGAGGACGAGCAGAATCGAATGAACCGGACGCAATTTCTAAATGAACGAGAGCGAGGCGAGGATGAGAAGAACCAAATAAATCAAGAACCCCACGGATGAGCAAAACCAAATCTGATTCTTCTAATCCGAGCGGACGAATCGAGCAAGGATGAGCGAGATAGAACCAGGCGTGAGAGGAGGCGAGGCACCAGTCGAGGACGAATCGAGGCGAGAGGCATGGCGCGGACGAAGAGAGGGGGAGTGGCCCAGACGAAGAGAGGAGGAGCTGGCCAACCAAAGGGCATGCCTTTATAGCCGGGGCAGAGGCGGTTGCGGTAGCCGGTGCCTTGTTCTTGCTAGACATGGCTTCGGCGAGGTGGCGTGCGTGGCGTGGAGGCGGATATAGAAGGAAAGTGGAGCTGGTGGGTAGCCGTTGGGGCTGGATTTGGAGCGGGTGGGCAGGACGAGGTCGGCGGCGGCGCTTCCGTCTCCATCCCGAATTGGGGACGGACAGGGAAATTTCCAACTAGGGTACTAGGGACAGGGAAACTTCCAAATTGTTCTTTTTTACTGCTGAAAAAATGTGTTCGGGTTAGAAAAATGCTACTACTGCCAAAAAAGAAAAGGAATAAAAACGCCACGTTCATAGGTGCTACAAGGAATGAAAACATTCACAATGTACTACTTCTCATTTCGTTAGCACCAACTCAAGTGTCAATTTTATTTTATTTTTGCCCTGCTAGAATAGCTAGGGCACGTATCCGAGTTGATCGAAAACTCATCTCGCCCGATAGTGCGCGCATGGTGTGAACCCTAACTTCCACCGCTTTCCCCCCTCCTCACCTCTCCTCCCCTTCGTCGTCGTTGGGCAAAGCCCAATAGGTGTAGGTGGCAGCAGGGCGTTTCTCCCTCTCGATAGTGTGCACAGCGCGAGACGGCACCGTGTCGAAGGTGTGGCGGCAGCAAGTCAGACGGTCATGCCGGCAGCTGTAGCGACCAGACCTCAAACAGTATGATCTCTGTGCATCAGTGTCATCCCTGGATCAGTAATGCTGACACGCACAGTACTCGAAGGATTTATAACAGAGTAGCAATCACACACTTATTATATCAAATGTCTCAAAAGAGAGCTTATTACAATAAATATGGCTTAAGGCCATCTAATAACGATAATGGCGGAAGGCTTGGAAGATAAGTGAGTCCATCAACTCCAACGGCATCACTAACTATAGAACCATGATCCTAAGGCATCTTACTCGTCGTCTGAAAAGTCTACAACATGAACGTTGCAGCCCGAAACGGGTCAGCACATGGAATATGCTGGCAATGTAACACATAGAGAGTAATGAAAGAATAAGGCTATTCTACATGCATAAATGGGTGGTGTAAAGCTCTATGGTTACAGTTTTTGCATAAAGCCAATTTTTCCCTACTGCAAAGGAATAAATTTATTTAACTATCATGGTGGTTGTTAAACATTGAGAATGGTTGACAGCATTCTCAATCCCAATTAGAATATCATCAATAAACAAACCCAACAATATTAATTAAAGTAACATGTCGAGATTCACATGATAATCCAAGTACTAGATACTCAAAACGTCCATAACCGGGGACACGGCTAATCATGATTAGTTTATACACTCTGCAGAGGTTTGCGCACTTTCCCCCACATGACTCGATCTCCTCCGTTGGTTTTCTTGCACTACATGGTGTTTGAGAAACGGATGACCGAGACATAGTCTTTCAGAAGCGCTAGCACCTTACGATGGGTAGACCTGTACACCTACTTTCCCCTACATCTGCTAGTCTACCACTGTAAGAGTTCGCACGACTTAGTCAACTATGCTAGAGCCCATAATAGCATGTGGCTGCTCACGGAAGTTTCTAGCATGAACAATCTTATGATCCCTTTGAGCCTGGGTGGCGGTCCATAAAGAAAAAACAACAGGCAATCCTGGAATACCCAGGTACCTCAATCCACCCAGATGTGTATTAAAGTTGCCACCTTAAATAAACCATTAATTAACAATCTCACATTTGTCATGGATACACTCACCCAATCCACGTCTACTAGCATAGCATGGCATAATAAGCAAACGTAGAAGTAACTCCCAAGGGTTTGATAATAAAACAGGTAATAGGTACTACCTCATCTACTTCCCAAAACCCCACATATTAATCAGATCCTAATCATGCAATTTTTTGAGGATTGATCTAATGCATAAAAACTGGGTAGTAAAGAGGTATGATCAAAGTGTTACTTGCCTTGCTGATGATCCGCAAAACCTAGGGATTCGATGTAGGAAGCGGCGCAACCCGGGTACTCTATCGCAAACAAACAAGCATACAATAAGTACTCATCTAATGCACAGGTAAAACTCAAATAAGAGATCTAGCCAGAAAGTTCAACATAAGAATTCCGGTTTGCAAAAAGAATCAAATCAAACGAAGCAACAAAAATCAAACAACGAAAGAAACAAGCCTCGTTTACTAATCTGGACCTAAGTCAAATTTTACAGTAGCAAAAACTTGTTTGAGTTGGTTAATCGGAAAGAGGGTTTCGATATGAAACTCTAGGCGCTTGAATCGCCCGATTCCGATAAACAAGCGAAAAGTTATACTAGAACAAAAATCGGATAAAAAATCGCGATCAGAAATAATCACGGAAAATCCGATAAAAAGAAAAACTGACGAACAGGCTAACGAATGAGCGTTCGCTGTCTGTGAAAAAAAAAATGAAAATTGTTCGTTAAAACGAACGAACGAACGGGCGTTCGCTAAATAAATAACTAAACCGGGAAATTTTTTTAAAAAAACCGATCTAATAAAATAAAAAACAACAACCATGGTATTTTTTTAAAAACCGCGTGAATCGGCGCCATCGGCGGATCCGGTGGCCTCCTCCCGTGGCGGCGGCTCCGGCGAGGGCGGTGGTGGTCGGCAGCGACGGCAAGGGGTCCAGCCGAGGTGGCGGCGGTCGGCGGCAATGACAATGAATATGGCAGGCAAGCAGCGGTCAAGCGGGCTAGGGTTTGAAGCGCGGTTGGGCTGCGGCGGTTTCGTTTTTTTTTATAATTTCACGCAGAAAAACAAACAAAGAAATACTAAACGGACTCCAAAAATCCCGAAATAAATTTTCCTCGGCTCCTAAAATCAAGCCGGTTTAGATGAACATTTATTTGGGGCCTACATGCAATTTTGGAAAACACGCATTTTTCCTAAATTCAAATAAAATAGCATTAAAATCCAAAATAAAATCTTATTTGATTTTATTATTAAATCCTCAATATTTCTTTATTTTGGGAAAGTCATTTTATTCCCTCTCTTATATTTTTATAATTGAAATAATTGAAGATAAAATAAATAAAATCAAATGATCCTATTTCCAAAATTTGAGAAAACTCAAATATGAAATTTACGAAATCCCCAACTCTCTCCGTGGGTCCTTGAGTTGTGTAGAATTTCTAGGATCGAGACAAAAATGAAATAAATATGATATGCAATAATAATCTATTGTATAACATTCCAAATTGAAAATTTGGGATGTTACAGCAGCGTGGGCACATGGCAGGGATGCAGCGGCTGCGCGGCTTCCTAAGGTGCGGTGGTGCGTGCTTGGCGGGCCAGCGCTGGTCTGGATGGCGATGGCCCTGCCGGTCTGGTGTGTTGAGCGTTATGAGTCAGGTAGGCATGGGCCAAAGGTCGCGGCCCTGCCTCTAGGCGATCATGGTTGTTGGCGAAGGGGGTGTGCTAGTAGTGGTGGCCCGAATCCATCAAGGGATTTGGCCGGGTGATGCGGGGCGTGGTGCGAGGGAGCTGCTCGAGGTCGTCAGTGGATCTGGCTGGCCTTGGTTGCTCCTCGCGGCTCCGGTGGGCGGAGGGCTAGGTCGTGGCAGGGATCTCCCCTTGCCTCGGTCTGGTTCGGCCGTTGCAGGGTGGCTACATCGGTCGGCGGGTCAGCCGCAACGGCTTGCGTGGCGGCAGTTGGCAGCAGGGTGCGGGTGCCGGTGGTGCCTTTCTTCTTCCGCCGGCGGTGCAGGATGCTCATGCGGTGGAGATGGCCAGAACTGGGAGCTCGTGCTAGTGCGGATCAGTTTTGGGCCCAGGACGGGCCGGATCTCTGCTCCGGGTAGATGATGGTGGGCCCGATTCGGGTGGTGCCTACGACCGAAGAGGTCCCTCTGCTCATGGGGCAGATCGGTGTCGAAGACCACGGACATGGCATTGTGCGAGCGTGCTCGACGGCGACCATCGGTAGTGACGGAACTCCTCAGCTTCAAATAGTGCAAAGGAACTCCCAAATATTTCAAGGGAAAAGTCCCAATTTTAACATAGAAATTGGTAAAGCAACTTGGAAGAAGCACCATCAAGATTAACACTCAACAAATCACACTTATCATAATTAATCTTCATACTAGATATCTGGTCAAAACAAAAAGCAACCACTTTAAGTTTCTCGCGCATTCAGGATTTGGATCAAAGAAAAGCACCGTATCAGCAGCATATTGAAGACTACTAAGCTATCAGGTACTATATAAGGAATAATCCTAGAAATAACATTAGTTCTGACAGCTTTTGCTAACATCCTAGAGAACACATTAGCCACAAGGTTGAACAACATGGGGGAGAATGGGTCCCCTTGTTTCAAGCCTTTCCCACCATCACAATAAGGTCCATTGGTGTCATTAATACAAACACTAAAGGAGCTATTTTGGATGATGGACAAGAGCCGCCTATCCACTTATTGCCAAACCCTCTAGAGGTTAGCATCTCCACCAAGAAATCCTAGTTAACCATATTTTAAGCTTTCTCGTAATATAATTTGAGGATAAACCCAGGCTTGCCAGAGTTATGTAGTTCATAGATGGCCTCGGGCTGTGACCACACTTTTTAGAATGAATCTTCCTCGGACAAATGCAGACTGACACGAATAAAGTAATCTTTGTCCCACATGTGACACTCTATTAGCCATAGCTTTGCTAAAGATTTTTATAGAGCAATTACTGAGGCATATAGGCCTGAATTTCTTCATATCCTTAGCATCGGGTTCCTTAGGGATCAATGTGACAATAGCATAGTTGAGCCTCTGGATATCTAGAGAGCCATCCTCAAAATCCCGAACCAAAGCCATGAAATCCTTTTTGATTAAATCCTAGAAAGTTTGGTAAAACAGGAAAGAGAGGCCATCAGGGCCAGGGGCTCCATTAACATACTAGAGCATAATGGCCTCTTTGATTTCCTCCTTAGAAAAGGGTTCTTCTAAACTAATGTTTTCTTCTTGGAATACCATTTCATCCTCAAACCAAAAATGGTCACTTAAATGAATATTCAGCTTAGGTTCGTATCCAAATAAGTTTTTATAAAAATTAGTGGCAACCTCCAACATATCATTAGTAGAATTGACATGGCCATCTAGGTTGTTCAAAACCAAAAGGTGATTTTTTTTCTCCGGCGTTGATTTGCCACAGCATGAAAATAAGCCGTATTCCTATCCCCTTCTAGATTTTTTAATCTCTAGACCTCTGCCACATCGCAGTTCCTTCTTTTTTCTAGATATCACTCAGCTCCTCTTTGTTCTCTTTCATTCTCAGGATATCCTCAGGAGAAGATCTGTTTTGCTCAGAGAAAACATCCAGAATATCAAATTGTTGGATTAGTTCTCTTTTCTTCCTCTTCATAGCTTTCTCCATATTTATACTCCACCCTCACCTTTTGTCTGGCCAACTTAGTTTTAAATTGCCATGTGTCAATAGCAGAATCAAAAGGAGAGGGGGTATTCCAGATTTTATGCACTAGAGTAATAAACTCAGGGTGACTAAACCACAATTTTTCAAATCTAAACAATCTAGAAGTAGGAGTGTTGTTTCCTCTAGTATCGAAAAGAAGGGGAGAGTGGTCACTGCATACTCTAGGTAAAGCAAATAGGGTGGTAAGAGGGGGCATCCCAATTAGTGGAAGAAAAAACCCTATCAATGTTGGGGAACACAGTAATTTCAAAAAAAATCCTACGCACACGCAAGATCCATCTAGGTGATGCATAGCAACGAGAGTGGAGAGTGTTGTCTACGTACCCTCATAGACCGTAAGCGGAAGCATTAAGACAACGCAGTTGATGTAGTCATACGTCTTCATGATCTGACCGATCCTAGCACCGAAGGTATGACACATCCGCGATCTGCACACATCCAGCTCGGAGACGTCCCACGAACTCTAGATCCAGCTGATGTCGAGGGAGAGTTTTGTCAGCACGACGGCGTGATGATGGTGATGATGAAGCTACCGGCGCAGGGCTTCGCCTAAACACTGCAACAATATGACCGAGGTGGAAATCTGTGGAGGGGAGCACCGCACACGGCTAAACAATCAACTTGTGTGTCTATGGGGTGCCCCCCTCCCCCGTATATAAAGGAGTGGAGTAGGGAAGGGGCCGGCCCTCTCTATGGCGCGCCCAAGGGGAGTCCTACTCCCACCGGGAGTAGGATCCCCCCTTCCCTAGTTGGAGTAGGAGAGGAAGGAAGGAGGAGAGAGGGAGAAGGAAAGGGGGGCCGGCCGCCCACCCAATTCGGATTGGGCTTGGGGGGGGGGGTGCGCCCTCCACCTGGCCGCCTCCTCCTCTCTCCCACTAAGGCCCAAAGGCCCATACACTCCCCGGGGGGTTCTGGTAACCCCCCGGTACTCCGGTAAATGCCCGAACTTACCCGGAACCATTCCGATGTCCAAACATAGTCATCCAATATATCGATCTTTATGTGTTGACCATTTCGAGACTCATCATCATTTCCGTGATCATATCCGGTACTTCGAACTACCTTCGGTACATCAAAACATATAAACTCATAATACCGATCGTCATAGAATGTTTAAGCGTGCGGATCCTACGGGTTCGAGAACTATGTAGACATGACCGGGACTCATCTCCGGTTAATAAGCAATAGCAGAACCTAGATGGTCATATTGGTTCCTACATATTCTACAAAGATCTTTATCGGTCAAACCGCATAACAATATACGTTGTTCCCTTTGTCATCGGTATGTTACCTGCCCGTGATTCGATCGTCGGTATCTCAATACCTAGTTCAATCTCGTTGCCGGCAAGTCTCTTTACTCGTTCCGTAATGCATCATCCCGTAACTAACTCATTAGTCACATTGCTTGCAAGGCTTATAGTGATGTGCATTACTAAGAGGGCCCAGAGATAGCTCTCCGACAATCAGAGTGTCAAATCCTAATCTCGATCTATGCCAACTCAACAAACACCATCGGAGACACCTGTAGAGCATCTTTATAGTCACCCAGTTACGTTGTGACGTTTGATAGCACACTAAGTGTTCCTCCAATATTCGGGAGTTGCATAATCTCATAGTTATAGGAACATGTATAAGTTATGGAGAAAGAGATAGCAATAAACTAAACGATCATAGTGCTAAGCTAACGGATGGGTCAAGTCAATCACATCATTCTCTAATGATGTGATCCCGTTTATCAAATGACAACTCTTTGTCTACAGCTAGGAAACTTAACCACCTTTGATTAACGAGCTAGTCAAGTAGAGGCATACTAGTGACTCTCTGTTTGTCTATGTATTCACACATGCACTAAGTTTCTGGTTAATACAATTCTAGCATGAATATAAACATTCATCATGATGTAAGGAAATATAAATAACAACTTTATTATTGCCTCTTGGGCATATTTCCTTCAATCAATTGTAGCAAAGATAGTGTTGTCCTGATTATTACTCCAGGTAAAAACCATGTTAGCCAGTTTTGTTTTCATAAGGCCCCATTTGTTGATTGAATCATCGAACATGGGTCCAGAGAAGAACTCCATCACATACAATGCTTTCTTGCTGTTTTATTGCATGTCCATGATGTATATTTTGCACAAACCACCAAAGGCAAGTCACCAACTCTTTAAATTGCGTTCTTAACTATTGAGAGAGATTACTTTGGCAATGCAACTCGCTGTATTGATCGGTGCATAACGCACATATATATGGGTGTACAAGGTGGGCCTCGACCTCAACTATAAAATGACTAGGAGGTGAGCCAAGATATACAATATACATGTACCATCCGAGTACGCCGATGCGTTGGTACCAGGCCCCACTGAGTTAAACCTTCATACAAACCTTATAAGCCGGACCTCACATAACCAATTGTCATTTTAACTTTGACAAGTTCAGGGTCTGTATAAGATTGACTTGTCAAAAGTACGGCGGGTCGTTCCAGGATTACCTGGGCGGAGTGGCAGACTTAAAAAAGCAGGATAACCCGGGTTTTTAGGTGAATACACCTGGCTTCCAAGACTGGCTTTTAAGCCTATTACAAGGGTCATAAAAACTCTTGTCCTTTGAACAAAGAGCCCCCAAGTAATATTTTTGATCTGTGCTCAGCGGGTACCTATGTTTGAGTTGTGCTTTGCAACAGACTCTCTTTGGCCCCTTTAACCTGGGTAGCAAGCCCCCAAGTGTTTTGTAAGCATGGCATATAAGCCGGATTAAAGGGTAGTCATAGCTTCGCTCAATGAGCAGGAAGCCCCCAAGTAACCAATAAGATAAGCCCATAAGGCAGGATACCCATGTTTGAACCGTGCATTGGCAGCAAGTTCTCTTTGACAACCTTTAATTTTTCCTGAAAACTCGAACTTGCGAGATATGGGTTCTTTTTGAACCGGACGTTAAACCGGATTTAATAGCTTCAAAGCTTTGTGAGAGACAGATTTCCCTTGAGCCGTATTTTAAACTGGAGTTCTTCATTTTGAGCTGGAAATTTTCTGACGACCCTTAAATTTTCATCAATATAGTAGTAGTCTTATTTTTTCCTCCAATGACCCGGAGCTCTTGATTCACTAATACTGGCCAATTCTGGTGAGTCATGTCATTGTAGTCCCCGAGTCTTAAGATGACTCGAGGAGTTGTCTTGAGATTCTCCATATTTGACCGTGATATAAACCGGTATGAGTCATTCAACAACTCAGTGATACAATAGTTCCTTTCATAGTGGACAATTTGTCCTGTATTGGAGAACTTGCAAGACAGAGTAATTGCTCTTTTCAAAGAAAGCAATATGAAATATAAAAACATACTGGATGTTTTTCACCTGATATGTCAGGCCAAAAATTATTCACCGTGGAGTTGATGATCGCCGGGTGAAGCTGAAATCAATCACAACCTAGTCGGCTGTAGGAGCAGACAGATGAGTCAGTCGTGGCGTTGTAAGCTTGTAGACGGGTGAGGCAATCGCAGGCGCGGTAAGCCGCGCGGACGGGCGAGTCAGCCACGTTGTGTTAATGTAGCGGGGGCGGTGATTTGTACATGTATCTGTCGAGCAGCATGGCACGAACGAGCGCTAGTACAAAATAATGTTGGCGCATGCCCCTTTGCAACACCTTTGTAATGAATAATGGTCCTGTGAAAAATACCACATACCAGAGTAATTGTTCTCAAATAATTTAATACGTGCTATTAAAGCAGACTGGATGGATAGCACCTGATTTCGTTGGACAACAGATGTGAAACGTCCACCAGAATTTGTCCACGATGCCTTTGCTGACCGTACTACGGTTTGAACTTTTGAACAGAGGAAAGTACTAGCACTAGTACTAGGCCTTGTGCAATAGTACATGGTTTCCACGTAATTTAGGCTTTTGTTCATCCAAGGCCTAGGAATCATTGCCCAAGTCACTTTACGCAAGTGGTAGAAAATTGTAATTCTTGGTCTTGTGTGGGCTGCAATAGTGAAGCAGTTTTCATCGGCCTGGTGGCCGCCCATGGCATATGCACCCGTGACACTCTAGCCAGATATGCCGTCATGGCATACTTTATTTTTTGTCTTAATCCAGTTGATGGAACTGCATCGGGAGGTCTTCTCTTTTCCTTTAATTTTCTCGGGGCAGAATGTATCTCTTTCAATTGATACCCTTTTTGTGTCTGTGTAGAGCGTAGCAACTGCCCAGGCGTGTGCTGCTGCATTTTCTCCTCACGAGTAGTCGCGGCCACGAATATATATAAAATACAACAGCAGCAACTTGCGGCTAGTAGATTGATGCATAGGCTCAGTTGGAAATTTTCTCTGAACTCTTTAAACACCAGGCAACCACTTGGGCTACAGCGAGGCTGTGGCAAGTCAATGAGGCCGCGACAGGAAATAGGCCATCGGGGCTCCAGGCGAAGTGAGGCCGCGGCTGGTGAGGCATCAATCTTTCTCAAAAATCTGACCTCATCAATACTGAAAAATCCCTAGACAAATTCCAACTTGCCCTTGGCAGGGGCGAGCTGGGGAGGCGGCTCAACAGAGGTCGGCGACACGGCCAGGTCGCCTCAAAGGTGGTGATTCCGATGCTGGCCACTGCAGTGATTTGGAGGTGCGGTGCACTTCGAAGGCAACCCGGAGACAGAGCAGAAGAAACTGCTCAACGGGGCTCACAAGCAAAAGGCGGAGCAAAGCCAAGTCGGGCCGCAGCAGCAGCTCGGCGGAGGCTGTCGATTTGGCGCGAGGCTGCTCCAATGAAGTAACAGGGCGCCTCAGTGAGCCCGCGTGGCAATTCAGAGCTTGTCGCGAGGCTGCAGAAGTCGGGCTCGAGGCAATACCGGCCCAGGGCAAGGTGAACCATCGCAGTAGCGGGTCAGGTTAGAGTGAAACGAGGCCGGTGATGACGGCTCGAGGCCGCCCAGCGAAGGGGACGGCTTAACGGTGGCGGCTGAGGCTGCCCGGCGGAGACCAGTGGCCGCGAGGGCGGCTCTCGCAGGTGCGGAGGCGGGTCGGCGCCCTGCGCGGTGGCTCAACACAGGACCACATCAGAGGCGTAGGTGACGCGGTAAACCAGAAGCCAACCCGGCGGGAGTAGCACGGGTGGCTTAGGAGACAGGACCGCGCAGGCGGCACATCCGAGCCAGCGAGCGTGCACCTCAGGAGACGGATACGTAGGTGCAGATCATGGAAGATTCCGGGTCGCAGTCGACTTTGCTTCCGCGTGTTTGGTCTTCTTCTTCTTTTCTTTTTCAACTCCGTATCATGCAGAGGTAGAGGCGGTGACAGTGACTCGACGACGCAGGGCCACGGGGGCGAGCTCTGGCCGTGGCGGCTCAGAGGTGACGCCGGTCAACGGAGGCGGTCTAACGAAGCTGAATCAACACTGTACCCACTTCTAGGTCATGGTAAACTGGACCAGAACCAGAGGTAGCTAGCCGACTCAAAGTTGACGCATCTTCTTCAGAAGTCTGTCCGTTTCGGCGAATCAAGAAATAATCGCGGTTCAAGGCAGCAAGGGGCGGCTCAAAGCACTAGAATTTGGTGATAGCATGGACAACATGGATCAACGCAACACAGGCGCTCGTGGTAGCTCAGAACGCAGGGAGGCCTTGGAAATGGCAGCTCAATCATGGAGGAAACGGCCTGATGCAGAGAGTTAAACGACAACTTGACGCGTCAGCGGAAGCAGATTGATGTGCCATCACGGTTGGGGAGGAGCAAAGCCAAGACGAGGCTTTGGCGGTGACTCGGCATAGCAGTGGCCGGCTCAAAAACGACGACGGACACTGGCCCTTTCAACACGTGGCGGTGAACAACCCAAAGGCAGAGCTGGCTCAAAGGCAACATCAATCCGCGCCCACTTCCAAACCCCCTTCGTGTCATGCTTGGTCTGACCGACTCGTTCAATCATTTACACACTGGAATCTTGCACTGATGTTTCCGATATAAGACAGTGTTTGAAGACCCAAAAATGTGATCTGTACCAAATTAATACTAGCATCGCGTATAGTGCAATAGGAGACCAAAAATTTAATCTTGTAGACCAGCCTTGACCACCACGTGAGGAGCAATTATAGTAATACTTTCTCGATTGATGATGGCCTGATGGGAAGCACCAGTGGCAGGACCTTGTAATATCTCGAGAGCAGTAGCTATTCCGGTTCATTGAAAATCAGGTGGCCTTCTTGGGACTTGAAGCCAGCGGCAGGGGAACTCGGCGAATCCGACCGTAACCCTGAACGATTTGTACGCATACCGTGTAGCAGATCAACTCCTTGTCAACCTCGGACTCAACTTAGAAACGGTTTCGGCAGATCGCCCTATCACGTCTAGCGGCGCAGACGACGGAACCCTAACCTCTTGATCTCAAACCCCTGTGCTGTAAACTCAAAGTTAGTCATGATTTTGACCATCAAACCATCTTTTCCTCATCTAACCAATCATGAGCTTCTCGATCCCTAAAAAGTGATCCCTCCAAGAACTCAACATCACCGTGCGCGAGCCCCATGGTGGGCGCCAACTATCATGGAATTGTCACGGCAGATGTCCTAGAGTGAGGACTTAGTCGTGAGGCCAATGCATCTATGTGGTAGCTTGAGAGGGGTTGATCGGGACAAGAAACGCGAGGCGGATCAACACACAAGACAACGATTAAGACAGCTTCGGGCCCCGGGAAACATCATCCGGTAATAGCCCTACATGCTGTTTGTGGCTAGGTCTCATTATGCTCACGAGGGAGTCGCCGTAAACCGACTCTCCTAGTTATGTCTAGCCTTAAGATTATTCCCCCCTCCTGGGGTGCCCTGCCCCTCCTTATATAAGTTGAAGGGGCGGGTTACATGTAGAGTCCAACTCGGATTTAGACTTGAACTATTTTGACTTCTCCTCACGGGCTTCTCTTCATGGGCTTCATAACGTCTTGGGCTTCCTAACGTCTCGGGCTTATTAACCCCAGGTGACTCTGTCTGCTGGTTTAACTATCCATCGGTTTACCATCTGGTTTAACTGTCTGCCGGTTTACCATCGAGTTTAACATCAGTTTTAACTGTCTGCTGGTTTATCATCTGCTGGTTTACTATCCGTCTGAACTGTCTGCCGGTTTACCATCTGAAATACCAAGTCCCAGCCGGGTTATAACACCGACCGGGTCATACCGCGGGGTATATCCTCGAAAGAGATGTTTAGTGAAGTAGAATGAAAAAAGTCAAATGCAACTACACAAGAAGTAGTCTGTAACTGTCGTTCGGAATCATTTTGCGCAGTGTTAACTGAAACATGGATATCTGACTCATACGAAGTCTGTTTTGGCTCCGCAAGTAGTTAAAACGTTTGTGACTACCAGATTCCTCAAAGGATTCTTTCATAGGAAACTTTTGGAGAACTTTTCATAAGGAGTTCGTTCAGAAACTTGTATAGAAACTTTCTTAAAGAGCACTCGACAAACGCATTTCGAGAACATACACAAAGTCCCAGCTATGGACCTAGTGCATCATCATAACTGAGGTCTCTTGTATTTCCCTACAAGTAATTGGATCTCATATGGAGATATTTAGTGAAGTAGAGTGGAAAAAATCGAATGCAACTACACAAGAACTAGTGTGTAACTATTGTTCAGAATCAGTTTTGCACAGTGTTAACTGAAACATGGATATCTGACTCATACCGAGTCAGTTTTGGCTCCACAAGTAGACAAAACATTTGTGACGACCAGATGCTTCAAAGGATTCTTTCATAGGGAACTTTTGAAGAACTTTTCTTAAGGAGTTCATTCAGAAACTTGTATAGAAACTTTCTTAATGAGCACTCGACAAACGCATTTCGAGAACATACACAAAGTCATAGCTATCGACTAATTGCACCATCATAATTGAGGTCTCTTGCATTTACCCACAAGTAATTGGATCTCGTATGAAGATGTTTAGTGAAGTAGAATGGAAAAAAATTGAATGCAACTACACAAGAACTAGTCTATAACTATCGTTCGGAATCAGTTTTGTGAAGTGTTAACTCACACATGGATATGTGACTCATACGGAGTCTGTTTTTGCTCGACAAATAGTAAAAACGTTTGTGACGACCAGATGCTTCAATGGATTCTTTCATAGGGAAAATTTGGAGAACTTTTCTTAAGGAGTTTGTTCAGAAACTTGTATATAAGCTTACTTAATGAGCACTCGACAAACGCATTTTGAGAACATAAACAAAGTCCCAGCTATGGACCTAGTGCATCATCATAACCGAGGTCTATTGCATTCCCCTACAAGTAATTCGATCTCATATGGAGATGTTTAGTGAGGTAGAATGGAAAAAATCGAGTGCAACTACACAAGAACTAGTCTATAAGCGCTGCTTCGAATCGGTTTTATGATGTTAATCAAACATGAATATTTGACTGATACGGAGTCCGCTTTAACTCCACAAGTAGTCAAAACATTTGTGACGACCAGATGCTTCAAAGGATTCTTTCATAGGGAACTTTTGAAGAACTTTTTCTTAAGGAGTTCATTCAGAAACTTGTATAGAAACTTTCTTAATGAGCACACGACAAACGAATTTCGAGAACATACACAAAGTCCCAGCTATGGACCTAGTGCATCATCATAACTGAGGTCTCTTGCATTTCCCTACAAGTAATTGGATCTCATACAGAGATGTTTAGTGAAGTAGAATGGAAAAAATGGAATGCAACTACACAAGAACTATTCTATAACTGTCGTTCGGAATCAGTTTTGCGCAGTGTTAACTGAAACATGGATATCTCACTCATCCGGAGTCCGTTTTGGCTCCACAAGTAGTCAACACGTTTGTGACCACTAGATGCTTCAAAGGATTCTTTCATAGGGAACTTTTGGAGAACTTTTCTTCAGGAGTTCGTTCAGAAACTTGTATAGAAACTTTCTTAATGAGAACTCTACAAACGCATTTCGAGAACATACACAAAGTCCCAGCTATGGACCTAGTGCATCATCATAACCGAGGTCTCTTGCATTTCCCTACAAGTAATTCGATCTCATATGGAGATGTTTGGTGAAGTAGAACGGAAAAAATCGAGTGCAACTACACAAAAACTAGTCTGTAACTGTCGTTCGGAATTAGTTTTGCGCGGTGTTAAATGAAACATGGATATCTCACTCATCCGCAGTCCGTTTTGGCTCCACAAGTAGTCAAAATGTTTGTGACGACTGAGGGAGTCCTGGACTAGGGGGTGTCCGGACAGCCGGACTATCAATATCCGCCGGACTCCAAGACTACAAAGATACAAGATTGAAGACTCCGGCTCGTGTCCGGATGGTACTTTCCTTGGCGTGGAAGGCAAGCTTGTAAATACGGATATGTAGATCTCCTACCATTGTAACCGACTCTGTGTAACCCTAGCCTCCTCCGGTGTCTATATAAACCGGAGGGCTTTAGTCCGTAGGACAACATACATCTCAACAATCATACCATAGGCTAGCTTCTAGGGTTTAGCCTCCTTGATCTCGTGGTAGATCTACTCTTGTACTACCCATATCATCAATATTAATCAAGCGGGGCGTAGGGTTTTACCTCCATCAAGAGGGCCCAACACAGGTAAAAACATCGTGCCCCTCGTCTCTTGTTACCATCCGCCTAGACGCACAGTTCGGGACCCCCTACCCGAGATCCGCTGGTTTTGACACCGACATTGGTGCTTTCATTGAGAGTTCCTCTGTGTCGTCTCCGATAGGCTCGATGGCATCTTCAACCAGCAACGCTGTCCAGGGTGAGATCTTTCCCCCCGGACAGATCTTCGTATTCGGTGGCTTCGCCCTGCGGGCCAATTCTCTTGGCCATCCGGAGCAGATCGAAAGCTACGCCTGGCCGTCGTCGTCGATTTGGAAGCTTAAACTTCACGGCCGATGTCCGCGGAGACTTGATATTCGACTTACTCGAGCCATAGCCGAGCGTGCCGCACTGTGACGATGGGCATGATCTAGCTCTGCCGCCGAATAGTGCCTTGGTGGCGCTGCACGGATCCGCTTGCCATTAGCCCGAGCCGATCGCCCGGATCGAGGCGGTGGATAGACGCCGCCACAGGGCTTCAACATCCACGGCGATGGGCCAACACCAATCTTGTCCCCGCGAAACTTCGTGATTCCGGGCGCGGACTCCTTGCGGACTCAACCTCCGCGCCCCGCCAATCAATCCGGATTGGGCGCCGTTATGGAATTCACCGCCGGACATATTCCAACACTCGCCTTTTGGCGATATCTTGAATTCATTAAAGCATCTCTCGTTATCGGGAGAGTCTGGCGGACTATGGCGGGATGGTTGGGGTACGGACGACGAAGAAATTCAGCGCCCACCCACCACCCACTTTGTAGCCACCGCCGAGGATTTAACCGACATGCTAGACTTCGATTCCGCGACATCGATGCTATGGACGGCGATGCCGGAGATTTAACAGAACCAGCGCCTCTGAGGCACCGGAAGGCCACCTTGTCATATGACGATACATGGTGGACACCCCAAAAACGGGATGGCGAAGAAGCGGCGGAGGCAGATTCTCTAAAGAAGCAGCCCAAACGCCGACGTCGTGGCGCCGCTCTAAATCCCGCCACAAGAAGAATGGAGATTCCGCACGGAGATAATAATACTCCGGAGAGTGCGAAGACAATCCCCCAAAGAAGACTCAAGACAGAGGATCTGAAGCAAGCCCCCACGAGAGGCGGCGAAGGGGTTGAGGATGATAACTATATGCCTCCCTCCAAGACGGCAAGTAAGCCTCAACGATGACGAATTCGCTGCACTGCGAGGATCCCGTCGAACAAGAGCGCTTCAAGCGCAGCTTATCGCCACAAAAACAGCCTAAAGAAAAGCGATGCTGACTTCAAGCTGATCAGGACCTGCTGGCCGACCGATGGACCGAGGTCCTCGCGGCCGAAGAGTATAAACTCGAACGCCCCTCCAAAAGTTACCCAAGACGCAAGCTGCTCCCCCGATTAGAGGAGGAAGCATACATACCTTCATCACCAGCGCACGACATGGCTGACCGACCACCACATGGTCGTGACAGAGAGGCATCCAAGCCCCCAGCCAAGACCATACCCCGGCATCGCTCCAAGAGTACGAAGCCAAGAGGGAACGCGCCGGACTTGCGAGACATACTGGAGGACAAAGCAAGGCAATCCAGATCCATCTATGGATCACGTGGGCGCCCTACGACCCACGACGAATAACGTCGTGCGGATACAATAACCCGGCGGGCGAACACAGCAGACGCGCCTCTCGAGCTGCGTCGCGATATCGCTCAATCTGAGGCGCCGCACCCGTTATGCTTCATCGACGAAGTAATGGATCATCGATCCCGGAGGGTTTAAACCCGTAACATCGAATCTTATGATGGCACAACAGACCCGCGGTGTGGATCAAGACTACCTTCTCCACATCCATATGGCCCGCGGCGGCGATCTCCACGCCATCAAGTACCTACCACTCAAGCTTAAAGGACCAGCGGCATTGGCTTAACAGCTTGCTGCAGAGTCAATTGGGTGTTGGGAAGACACGAGGCCGCGTTCCTTGATAATTTCCAAGGCACATATGTGCGACCACCGACGCCGATGACCTAAGCCACATCATTCAGCAGCCAGACGAATCGGCGGACAATTACGACACGGTTCTTGACAAAGAAAAACCAAATCGCCGATTGTCCGGATGCAGAGGCCCTTGCAGCCTTCAAACATAACATCCGGGACGAATGGCTAGCCCGGCACACAGGCAGGAAAAGCCGAAATCCATGGCAGCCCTCACATTGTTAATGACCCACTTCGTGCGGGAGAGGACAGCTGCTAGCCCGCAAACAACAATCTCTGTAAAATTCTGGCAGTCCGGATACTAAGGACAACAACGGCAGTCACGAATCAAATCAAAACGCGCGTGCGGCGATTTATAAGGAGGATCGGCAGTCAATGCGGATTACGAGGCTCTAAACCCGTCGTGGAAGAAGCCATTTAAAAGAACCACTCCGGTCCGTCAATCTGGACCGAATACTCGACCGCTCATGCGGATACATGGCACCTCTGAAAAGCCAGCTAATCACACGAATAGAGATTGTTGGGTATTCAAGCAGTAGCAAGTTAATTGCGAAAACAATGACAAGGGGCTAAATAGCGACGACGAGGAAGAGACCCGGCTGCCGAACAACAGAGGATGAAGGGTTTTCCCCACAAGTGCGAGACGATGAATATGATATACGTGACCCATATACCCAAGAGGGAGAGGAAGCGCGCACTACGGGACGTCTATGCGATGGAGCCAGTCGCCCCAAAGTTCAACCCATGGTCCTCTTGCCCGATCACTTTCGATCGAAGAGACCATCCGACCAGCATACGCCACGGCGGATTCGCCGCATTGGTTTTAGACCCAATCGTCGATGGGTTCCACCTCACGAGAGTCCTGATGGACGGCGGTAGCAGCCTGAACCTGCTTTATCGGATACCGTTGCGCAAAATGGGCATAGACCCATCAAGGATTAAACCTACAAAGACAACCTTTAAAGGTGTCATCCCAGAGTGGAAGCCAATCTGTCAGAGCTCACCACACCGAAGTGGTCTTGGATCCCGGATAATTTCCAAAGCGAAGAGTTAATCTTGACATAGTCCCGCTTTGCGGCGGCTATCACGCTCTGCTCGGACGAACGCGTTTGTAAAATTCAACGCGTGCCGCATTATGCATACCGAAGCTCAAGATGCCAGCCCTCGTGGAGTAATCACGGTCAATGGGAATACGGAACGCTCCTCCGAACGGAGGAACATCTGCTGCTCTCGCGGCGAAGTACAAAGCAGCCTTCTCGGGCGATTCTCAAGTCCGCGGTTAAAAGCGGATACAACAAAGCGCGCCGAGCAATACCAACCAAGACCACCTGGCGCGATTAGAGCACGCGTAGCAATGTGGCCCCAACCCTCACCCGCGCATAATCGCAAGAATAACACTCCGCGTACATCATTACGCTTTGGAGGTACCATGGGTGCGAGGAAAGGCACGATCACAATGGACCCAGTGCGGCTCGACCACACCAGGGGTTCACAAGTCGCCTCCTTTTTTATTTTATTCCTCTTTTATGTACACAGACCTCAGTTAACTGAAGCCTGTCCGTGGCGAACCGCCCGAACTCATGATGCAACAATCGGGGACTAAAGAAGGCCGCGACGAACATTGGTGGTCTCAATTACGAGCATTAAATTCGATTATATACACCAAGTCTGCAGCTCATCCACGGAGGGGACATGTTTATTGAGTCCAAATCCCTTGCTTACCAAGACTACTTGTATCACCCCACTCTACTAGCGTACTCTCTTTCATAAATAATGCAGCACCTTTTTTTGCGATTGCGTTATCTTTTATATATATGTTCATTATATGACATCTTGCACCAGATATTTTGGTACGGCCGAATCGCCAGGGCTTCGTTCCCCACATTATGGTGTGATTAAGTCCAACACTTTCACAAGTGCGGCACCCCAAACTTATAGCATTATATGAATCGGCTCGAATCATGTCTTGGATCAATAGTTGGGTTTGCCCGGCTCCCATGTTTTGGTGCCTTACGTTCCGTTCCGTCGGCTAAGGTAGCACTGGAGAACCATCGCGATTGCGCCCGGTTGAGCCGGACTAGCAT
Source organism: Aegilops speltoides (assembly GCA_021437245.1). Lineage (NCBI taxonomy): Eukaryota > Viridiplantae > Streptophyta > Magnoliopsida > Poales > Poaceae > Aegilops > Aegilops speltoides. The sequence goes on along the minus strand of CM038144.1, from coordinate 55,461,509 downwards.
TTAGTGGAGAAAGCTAAAACTGATCGGCATGATAAGGCGAGAGATCGGTCGCTGTTCGAGAGGTTTTTTCGGTCCTTAAAGACTCATGCCGCCGAGCGAAGTTCCGACGATGTCTCGAAGAAGGCGTGGATAGCGCCCGATTCGGTCTTCGAATACCGGGGCTTCGCTGAAATTTAAAATTATAGAATTCTATGGCTAAGTGAGAGTGTTCAAGCATTATAAGTCCGGTTGCGCTGCTTCGTTGTGTTGAGCGCCTCCTCGATGGACCCAACAATGGGAACAAGAGTGCTCATGTTTATCCCGAACACCCCAAAGACTTTCGCGGCTTGGGGGTGAAGCCAACGACTTGCCATCTCTCGATTTTATAAACGGCCGCATGAAGGTAATATTTTAAATTAAACAAGCGTTGCTCATGGCGCATATGAACGAAGTTTTCAGCATACAGATAAATATACAATGAAGTTCACTCAAAATTACATTTCGGGAGCACTCATCCGCAATATCGCAGCTCCCTTCAGACAATCTTATAGTACTTCTCCGGCGCGATACTCCTTGCCCGGCGGTGGGTCCGTGAGCTTCTCCGCATCCAATTTGCCCCATTGCACCTTTATGCGGGCAAGGGCCCGACGAGCGCCTTCAATACAGGCGGAGCGCTTGACTACATCCAGCCTGGGGCATGCATTCACCATCCGCCACACTAGGCCAAAGTAGCTCCCAGGCATGGCCTCTCCATGCCACAGCCGGACTATGAGGCCCTTCATGGCCTCGTCAGCTACCTTGTGGAGTTCGACTAGCTGCTTCAGCTGGTCGCTTGGGGGCACCGGATGGCGGCCTCGGCAGATTGAGACCGAAGACCTTCTCCGTCGAGCTCCCTCCTCGCCACGATAGAATGCGGCGCATCGACGCACCTCGCGGCAGATCTGCAAACGCCTCGAGAGCTCGAATTGGGTAAGTGCCGGGTAGTTCACATTAACATGCCTGCTTTGCATGAAAAATGCCTTACCGCCGCTATCTTCTTTATGTCCTCAACCTCCTGAAGGGCCTTACGGGCCTCGGCCTTGGCGAACTTGGCACTTTCGAGAGCCGAGGCAAGCTTGACTCTCGAGTCTTGAGTCACGCCCAAACTCTCATGCTTTTCCATGAGAGCACGGAGCTCTTGCGAACTTCCGCCACCAAGCCTCTTGCTTTTCTCGCTCAGCCTGCCTCAGTCAAGCATATGCTTCGACATGACACGGCATCCTTCAAGGCTGCCACCTCGTTAGTGGCCCCTGCAATACACATATTATCCTTGTTAATTTTATTTGCAACCAAAATCCTTTTCTGTAAGGTACTTATTCAAAGAGGTGTTACTCACCTTCTTTTTCCTCGAGCTGCTTCTTCGCATGGCCGAGCTCTTGCTCGGACCGCTCGAGGTCCTTCTTCAGCACATCGACCTCCGCCGTTAAAGCGGCAGAGGCCAGCAGCGCAGCCTGCAAACCCATATTGACATATTTTTTAGCAACCCTGTGCATATCTTGTTAGATCCTCAGTCCGGCTTTTCTTTCCGAACACCAAACTGAGCATCGAGGCTACCTTGTCTAAGCGGTATTACATTACATAATTTTAACTTCTTACCTCAAAGCTTTGTTAGAAGGTTGCTGCGAAGCTTCGGTCAGCCCGCTCTTGGCAAGCTGAACCTTCTCAATCACCGCACTCATGATAGTGCGGTGTTCTTCCTCGATGGAAGCGCCTTTAAGCGCCTCCAACAGTTATCCGGCGCCTCTGGTTGGGCGGAGGCCGCGCGTCGGTCCTGCCCTTCTTTGAAGGGCGCTTGCGGACTCGGAACCACTGCGGGTTCCGATGTAGAGTCCGCACGAAGTCCGGAGGTCGCTGACGGCGCCTCCCGAGCCTCCTCCGATGGGTCCTCTTTGGGATCCCACCTCGGCGTCCTCGTCGGCGCGTGGGGTAGAGGCAGTCGGGATGGAATTCACATCCGACGAGGCCAATGACCCGCTCGATGAGTCGGGGAGATCATCCTTGGCCGGACTACGGACAAAATACGGCGTTAGAAGGATACTACGCGACATAAAAGAAATTACACATCAAGGATCCGGGTACTTACGATCCTGCCGGACGCCTGGCCCTTGGAGGCCACTCATCCTCGCCAACGCTGATGTTGGCAAAACTGTCCGGGGGGATAGTTCTCCCCCTCTTGGACCCTTCGGCCTCCCCGATTGGGGAAGCCTTCCTCTTCTTCTCTCCCTCCTCTGGGAGAGAATACTCCTCCTCCTCGTCTTCAGGAGAGGAGTCCTCGTCGTTGTCAGACGCCTGATTGCGGGAACTCCTTCGAGTCCCCGCGGCCACCTTCTTGGCCTTCTTCTCCGGCACCACGTGCGGTGCGGAACCAGCAGCTCTGATGGCGGGCGTCCACTGGTCTTCGGCATGGGAGCCGGGCTGATGAGCAGCAGGCCTTCTCCATCCATTCTGTCAAAGGAAGAGGCAGAATGAAACCTCACTAGAGTCAATATAATTATCACAAGTGTCCCGTAATGGGGTTGAATCACTTACCTCGTCAGTTGGACACTGCGAGCTGAATCCGCGATCTTCCGTCACGGATGCGGGGGCTTCGGCGCCCTTGAACAGCACCCTCCAGGCACCTTCGTGTGTTATATCGAAGAGCCCGCTTAGCACCTGGTGCTGTTCTAGATTGAACTCCCACAAATTGAATGCCCGTTCTTGGCATGGGAGGATCCGCCGGATGAGCATGACTTGGACCACGTCGACGAGCCTGAGCCTATTGCTCACCATCTTCTTGATGCAAGCTCGTAGTCCTGTCACCTCCACCGGATTGCCCCACTGCAAGCCCTTCTCTTTCCAGGAGGTGAGCTGCGTGGGGATACCAGATCTGAACTCGGGGGCCGCCGCCCATGTGGGCTTGCGCGGCTCGGTGATGTAGAACCACCCCGATTGCCACCCCTTGACGGAATCCACAAAGGTCCCTTCGAGCCAAGGGACGTTGGGCAATTTGCCCAACATGGCGCCGCCGCATTCCGCTTGCGTACCCTTCACAACCTTCGGCTTGACGTTGAAGGTCTTGAGCCACAGGTCGAAGTGGGGATGGATGCAGAGGAAGGCCTCGCACACGACGATAAACGCCGAGATGTTGAGGATGAAGTTCGGCGCCAGATCATGGAAATCCAGGCCGTAGTAAAACATGAGCCCCCGGACAAATGGATGGAGCGGAAAGCCCAGTCCGCGGAGGAAGTGGGGGAGGAAGACGACCCTCTCATGAGGCCTTGGGGTAGGGATGAGCTGCCCCTCGTCGGGCAACCGATGTGCGATATCGCCGGAAAGGTATCCGGCGCTGCGCAGCTTGGTAATGTCCTCCTCCTTGACGGTGGAGGCCAGCCATTTACCTCCCGCTCCGGACATATTGGGAGAAGGTCGAGGCGAGATGCGCGAGCTCAGGCGTTGGAGCTTGAGTTCGCGGGATGGATAAGCAAAGGAGGAAGAAGGCGTAGGTGAGAAGGTGAATCCTTATCCCTTATATATAGGCGGACAAAACTATGCGTCCCCCACCAGCCTGGTAAAACTCGCTTATCTCCCAAGCGCCACCATCAATGGCGCGGTTGGCTTACCCACGCACGTATTGATGAGAATCCCGGAATAAGGGGAACACGATCTCTGCTTCGACAAGACGTGCCAAGGAAACCGCTTCGCTAGACGTGCTGAGGTGGTATAGTAAAAAACGATTCAAACAAAGGCTTGGTAGCGGTGTGATGTCACGCCGCATAATACGTCAGCAGATTGAACTAAGTGTACATTTTATTCTCTCTACGGTGGAATGTGGAATTTATTTTGCGAGCGGACACTATCCCGGTGTTCATGATATTCTCTGGATTATTCAAGGAAGGAACCCGCCTTGCAATGCCGAACATTATGCTACCGGACTTATCGTCATTGAAGACTGGTTCAGGGCTACCGAGGAGTCTGGACTAGGGGTGTCCGACAGCCGGACTATCAATATCTGCCGGACTCCAAGACTACGAAGATACAAGATTGAAGACTCCGGCTCGTGTCTGGATCGTACTTTCCTTGGCGTGGAAGGCAAGCTTGGCAATACGGATATGTAGATCTCCTACCATTGTAACCGACTGTAATGTAACCCTAGCCTCCTCCGGTGTCTATATAAACCGGAGGGCTTTAGTCCGTAGGACAACATACATCTCAACAATCATACCATAGGCTAGCTTCTAGGGTTTAGCCTCCTTGATCTCGTGGTAGATCTACTCTTGTACTACCCATATCATCAACATTAATCAAGCAGGACGTAGGGTTTTACCTCCATCAAGAGGGCCCGAACCTGGGTAAAAACATCGTGCCCCTCGTCTCTTGTTACCATCCGCCTAGACGCACAGTTCGGGACCCCCTACCCGAGATCCGCCGGTTTTGACACCGACAACGACCATATGCTTCAAAGGATTATTTCATAGGGAACTTTTTGAGAACTTTTCTTAAGAAGTTGTTCAGAAACTTGTATAGAAACTTTTTTAATGAGCACTCGACAAACGCATTTCGAGAACATACACAAAGTCCCAGCTATGGACCTAGTGCATCATCATAACCTAGGTCTCTTGCATTCTCCTACAAGTAAATGGATCTCATATGGAGATGTTTAGTGAAGTAGAATGGAAAAAAAATAGAGTGCAACTACACAAGAACTAGTCTGTAACTGTCGTTCATAATTAGTTTTGTGCAGTGTTATCTGAAACATGTATATCTCACTCATACGGAGTCCATTTTGGCTCCACAAGTAGTCAAAATGTTTGTGACGACCAGATGCTTCAAAGGGTTCTTTCATAGGGAACTTTTGGAGAACTTTTCTTAAGGAGTTCGTTCAGAAACTTGTATAGAAACTTTCTTAATGAGCACTCAACAAACGAATTTTGAGAACATAACCGAGGTCTATTGCATTCCCCTACAAGTAATTCGATCTCATATGGAGATGTTTAGTGAAGTAGAATGGAAAAAATCGAGGGCAACTACACAAGAACTAGTCTGTAACTGTCGTTTGGAATCAATTTTGCGCAATGTTAACTGAAACATGGATATCTCACTCATCAGGAGTCCATTTTGGCTCCACAAGTAGTTAACACATTTGTGACGACCAGATTCTTCAAAGTCTTTCATAGGGAACTTTTGGAGAACTTTTCTTAAGGAGTTCATTCAGAAACCTGTATAGAAAATTTCTTAATGAGCACTCGACAAACGCATTTCGAGAACATACACAAAGTCCCAGCTATGGACCTAGTGCATCATCATAACCCAGGTCTCTTGCATTTCCCTACAAGTAATTGAATCTCATACGGAGATGTTTAGTGAAGTAGAATGGAAAAAATAGAATGCAACTACACAAGAACTAGTCTCAGAATCGCTGCTCGAATCAGCTTTTGTGCAAAGGTTAATCAAACATGGATATCTCACTCATCCGGAGTCCGTTTTGGCTCCACAAGTAGTCAAAACGTTTGTGATGACCAGATGCTTCAAAGGATTCTTTCATAAGGAACTTTTGGAGAACTTTTCTTAAGGAGTTCGTTCAGAAACTTGTATAGAAACTTTCTTAATGAGCACAAGACAAATGCATTTCGAGAACATACACAAAGTCCCAGCTATGGACCTAGTGCATCATCATAACCGAGGTATCTTGCATTTCCCTACAAGTAATTCAATCTCATATGGAGATGTTTAGTGAAGTAGAATGGAAAAAATCAAGTGCAACTACACAAGAACTAGTCTGTAACTGTCGTTCAGAATCAGTTTTGCGCATTGTTATCTGAAACAAGGATATCTGAATCATACGGAGTCCGTTTTGGCTCCACAAGTCATCAAAACATTTGTGACGACTAGATGCTTCAAAGGATTCTTTCATAGGGAACTTTTGGAGAACTTTTATTAAGGAGTTCATTCAGAAACTTGTATAGAAACTTTCTTAATGAGCACTCGACAAACGCATTTCGAGAACATACACAAAGTCCCACCTATGGACCAAGTGCATCATCATAACAGAGGTCTCTTGTATTTCCCTATAAGTAATTGAATCTCATACGAAGATGTTTAGTGAAGTAGAATGGAAAAAATAGAATGCAACTACCGAAGAGCTAGTCATGGAATCGCTTCTCGAATCGGTTTTGCATGTTAATCAAACATGGATATCTCACTAATCCGGAGTCCGTTTTGGCTCCACAAGTAGTCAAGACGTTTGTGACGACCAGATGCTTCAAAGTATGCTTTCATAGGGAACTTTTTGAGAAGTTTTTTTCAGGAGTTCATTCAGAAACTTGTATAGAAACTTTCTTAATGAGCACTCGACAAACGCATTTCGAGAACATACACAAAGTCCCAGCTATGGACCTAGTGCATCATCATAACCGAGGTCTCTTGCATTTCCCTACAAGTAATTCGATCTCATATGGAGATGTTTAGTGAAGTAGAATGGAAAAAATCGAGTGCAACTACACAAGAACTAGTCTGTGACTATCGTTCGGAATCAGTTTTGCGCAGTGTTAACTGAAACATGGATATGTGGCTCATATGGAGTCCGTTTTGGCTCCACAAGTAGTCAAAACGTTTGTGATGACCAGATGCTTCAAAGGATTCTTTCATAGGGAACATTTGGAGAATTTTCTTAAGGAGTTCATGTAGAAACTTGTATAGAAACTTTCTTAATGAGCACTCGACAAACACATTTAAAGAACATAAACAAAGTCCCAGCTATGGACCTAGTGCATCATCCTAACCGAGGTCACTTGCATTTCCCTACAAGTAATTGGATCTCATATGGAGATGTTTAGTGAAGTAGAATGGAAAAAATAGTGTGCAACTACACAAGAACAAGTCTGTAACAGTCGTTAAGAATTAGTTTTGCGCGGTGTTAACTGAAACATGGATATCTCACTCATCCGGAGTCCGTTTTGGCTCCACAAGTAGTCAAAACGTTTGTGAAGACCATATGCTTCAAAGGATTCTTTCATAGGGAACTTTTGGAGAACTTTTCTTAAGAAGTTGTTCAGACACTTGTATAGAATCTTTCTTAATGAGAACTCGACAAACGCATTTCGAGAACATACACAAAGTCCCAGCTATGGACCTAGTGCATCATCGTAACCCAGGTCTCTTGCATTCCCCTACAAGTAATTGGATCTCATATGGAGATGTTTAGTGAAGTAGAGTGGAAAAAATCGAGTGCGACTACACAAGAACTAGTCTGTAACTATCGTTCGGAATTAGTTTTGCGCAGTGTTAACTGAAACATGTATATCTCACTCATACATAGTCCGATTTGGCTCCACAAGTAGTCAAAATGTTTGTGACGACCAGATGCTTCAAAAGATTCTTCCATAGGGAACTTTTGGAGAACTTTTCTTAAGGAGTTCATTCAGAAAGTTGTATAGAAACTTTCTTAATGAGCACTCGACAAACGCATTTCGAGAACATACACAAAGTCCCAGCTATGGACCTAGTGCATCATCATAACCGAGGTTTCTTGCATTCCCCTACAAGTAATTGGATTTCATATGGAGATGTTTAGTGAAGTAGAATGGAAAAAATCCAGTGCAACTACACAAGAACGACAGTCTGTAATTGTCGTTCGGAATCAGTTTTGCGCAGTGTTAACTAAAACATGGATATCTGGCTCATACGGAGTCCGTTTTGGCTCCACAAGTAGTCAAGACATTTGTGACGACCAGATGCTTCAAAGGATTCTGTCATAGGGAACTTTTGGAGAACTTTTCTTAAGGAGTTCATTGAGAAACTTGTATAGAAACTTTCTTAATGAGCACTCGACAAACACATTTCGAGAACAGATACAAAGTCCCAGCTATGGACCTAGTGCATCATCATAATTGAGGTCTCTTGCATTTCCCTAAAAGTAATTGGATCTCATACGGAGATGTTTAGTGAAGTCGAATGCAAAAAATAGAATTCAACTACACAAGAACTAGTCTGTAACTGTCGTTCGGAATCAGTTTTGCGCAGTGTTAACTGAAACATGGATATCTCACTCATCTGGAGTCCGTTTTGGCTCCACAAGTAGTCAAAACGTTTGTGACGACCAGATGCTTCAAAGGATTCTGTCATATGGAACTTTTGGAGAACTTTTCTTCAGAAGTTCATTAAGAAACTTGTATAGAAACTTTCTTAATGAGCACTCGACACACGCATTTCGAGAACATACACAAAGTCCCGGCTATGGACCTAGTGCATCATCATAACCGAGGTCTCTTGCATTTCCCTACAAGTAACCCGATCTCATATGGAGATGTTTAGTGAAGTGGAATATAAAAAATTGAGTGCAACTACACAAAAACTAGTCTGTGACTCTCGTCCCGAATCAGTTTTGCGCAGTGTTAACTGAAACATGGATATCTGACTCATACGGAGTCCGTTTTGGCTCCACAAGTTGTCAAAACATTTGTGACAACCAGATGCTTCAAAGAATTCTTTCATACAGAACTTTTGGAGAACTTTTCTTAAGGAGTTCGTTCAGTAACTTGTATAGAAACTTTCTTAATGAGCACTCGACAAACGCATTTCTAGAACATACACAAAGTCCCAGCTATGCACCTAGTGCATCATTATAACCGAGGTCTCTAACATTCCCCTACAATTAATTGGATCTCATATGGAGATGTTTAGTGAAGTAGATTGGAAAAAATCGAGTGCAACAAGATAAGAACTAGTCTGTAACTGTCGTTCGGAATCAGTTTTGCGCAGTGTTAACTGAAACATGGATATCTCACTCATACGGAGTTCGTTTTGGCTACACAAGTAGTCAAAATGTTTGTGAAGACCAGATGCTTCAAAGGATTCTTTCATAGGGAACTTTTGGAGAACTTTTCTTACGGAGTTCGTTCAGAAACTTGTATAGAAACTTTCTTAATGAGCACTCGACAAACGGATTTCAAGAACATACAAAAAGTCCCAGCTATGGACCTAGTGCATCATCATAACCGAGGTCTCTTGTATTTCCCTACAAGTAATTCGATCTCATATGGAGATGTTTCGGGAAGTAGAATGGAAAAAATCGAATGCAGCTACACCAGAACTAGTCTGCGACTGTCGTTCGGAATCTGGTTTGCGTAGAGTTAACTGAAACATGGATACCTGACTCATACGAAGTCCTTTTTGGCTCCATAAGTAGTCAAAACGTTTGTGACGACCAGATGCTTCAAAGGATTCTATCATAGGGAACTTTTGGAGAACTTTTCGTAAGGAGTACGTTCAGTAACTCGTATAGAAGCTTTCTTAATGAGCACTCGACAAACGCATTTCGAGAACATACACAAAGTCCCAGCTATGGACCAAGTGCATCATCATAATCGAGGTCTCTTGAATTTCCCTACAAGTAATTGGATCTCATATGGAGATGTTTAGTGAATTAGAATTGGAAATATCGAGTGCAACTACACAAGAACTAGTCTGTAACTGTCGTTCGGAATCAGTTTTGCGCAGTGTTAACTGAAACATGTATATCTCACTCATACGGTGTCCGGTTTGGGCTCCACAAGTAGTCAAAACTTTTGTGACAACCAGATACTTCAAATGATTCTTTCATACGGAACTTTTGGAGAACTTTTCTTAAGGAGTTCGTTCAGAAACTTGTATAGAAACTTTCTTAATGAGCACTCGACAAACGCATTTCGAGAACATACACAAAGTCCCAGCTATGCACCTAGAGAATCATTATAACCGAGGTCTCTTGCATTCCCCTACAACTAATTGGATCTCATATGGAGATGTTTAGTCAAGTAGAATGGAAAAAATCGAGTGCAACAACACAAGAACTAGTCTGTAACTGTCGTTCGGAATCAGTTTTGCGCAGCGTTAACTGAAACATGGATATCTCACTCATATGGAGTCCGTTTTGGCTCCATAAGTAGTCAAAATGTTTGTGACGACCAGATGCTTCAAAGGATTCTTTCATAGGGAACTTTTGCAGAACTTTTCTTCAGGAGTTTGTTCAGAAACTTGTATAGAAACTTTCTTAATGAGCACTCGACAAACGCATTTCGAGAACATACACAAAGTCCCAGCTATGGACCTAGTGCATCATCATAACCGCGGTCTCTTGCATTTCCCTACAAGTAATTGGATCTCATATGGAGATGTTTAGTGGAGTAGAATGGAAAAAATCGAGTGCAACAACACAAGAACTAGTCTCAGAATCGCTGTTGAATCGGTTTCTGCAGATGTTAACGAAACATGGATATCTCACTCATACGGAGTCCGTTTTGGCTCCATAAGTAGTTAAAATGTTTGTGATGACCATATGCTTCAAAGGATTCTTTCATAGGGAACTTTTACAGAACTTTCCTTAAGTAGTTCGTTCAGAAACTTGTATAGAAACTTTCTTAATGAGCACTCGACAAACGCATTTCGAGAACATACACAAAGTCCCAGCTCTGGACCTAGTGCGTCATCATAACCACGGTCTCTTGCATTTCCCTACAAGTAATTGGATCTCATATGGAGATGTTTAGTGAAGTAGAATGGAAAAAATAGAATGCAACTACACAAGAACTAGTATGTAACGGTCGTTCGGACTCAGTTTTGCGCAGTGTTAACTGAAACATGGATATCTCACTCATCCGGAGTTCGTTTTGTCTCCACAAGTAGTCAAAACGTTTGTGACAAGTAGATGCTTCAAAGGATTCTGTCATAGGGAACTTTTTGAGAACTTTGCTTAAGGAGTTCGTTCAGAAACTTGTATAGAAACTTTCTTAATGAGCACTCGACAAACGCATTTCGAGAACATACACAAAGTCCCAGCTATGGACCTAGTGCATCATCATAACTGAGGTCTCTTGCATTTCCCTACAAGTAATTGGATCTCATATGGATATGTTTAGTGAAGTAGGATTGAAAAAATAGAAGCAACTACACAAGAACTACTCTGTAACTGTCGTTCGAAATCAGTTTTGCGTAGTGTTAACTGAAACATGGATATCTGACTGATACGGAGTCTGTTTTGGCTCCATAGGTAGTCAAAACATTTGTGATGACCAGATGCTTCAAAGGATTCTTTCATAGGTTACTTTTGGGGAACTTTTCTTAAGGAGTTCGTTCAGAAACTTGTATAGAGACTTTCTTAATGAGCACTCGACAAACGCATTTCAAGAACATACACAAAGTCCCAGCTATTGACCTAGTGCATCATCATAACCGAGGTCTCTTGCATTCCCCTACAAGTAATTGGAGCTCATATGGAGATGTTTAGTAAAGTAGAATGGAAAAAAATTGGGTGCAACTACACAAGAACTAGTCTGTAACTGTCGTTTGGAATCAGTATTGCGCAGTGTTAATTGAAACCTGGATATCTGACTCATACAGAGTCCGTTTTGGCTCTAGAAGTAGTCAAAATGTTTGTGACGACCAGATGCTTCAAAGGATTCTTTCATAGGGAACTTTTGGAGAACTTTTCTTAAGGAGTTTGTTTAGAAACTTGTATAGAAACTTTCTTAATGAGCACTCGACAAACGCATTTCGAGAACATACACAAAGTCCCAGCTATGGACCTAGTGCATCATCATAACTGAGGTCTCTTGCATTTCCCTAAAAGTAATTGGATCTCATATGGAGATGATTAGTGAAGTAGAATGGAAAAAATCGAGTGCAACTACACAAGAACTAGTATGTAACTGTCGTTCGGAATCAGTTTTGGGCAGTGTTAACTAAAACATGGATATCTGACTCATACAAAGTCCGTTTTGGCTCCACAGGTAGTCAAAACATTTGTGACGACCAGATGCTTCAAAGGATTCTTTCATAGGGAACTTTTGGAGAACTTTTCTTAAGGAGTTAATTCAGAAACTTGTATAGAAACTTTCTTAATTAGCACTCGACAAACGCATTTCGAGAACATACAGAAAGTCCTAGCTATGGACCAAGTGCATCATCATAACTGAAGTCTCTTGCATTTCCCTACAAGTAATTGGATCTCATATGGAGATATTTAGTGAATTAGAATGGGAAATATCGAGTGCAACTACGCAAGAACTAGTCTGTAACTGTCGTTCGGAATCAGTTTTGCGTAGTGTTGACTGAAACATGTATATCTCACTCATACGGAGTCCGTTTTGGCTCCACAAGTAGTCAAAACTTTTGTGACAACCATATACTTCAAAGGATTCTTTCATACGGAACTTTTGGAGAAATTTTCTTAAGGAGTTCGTTCAGAAATTTGTATAGAAACTTTCTTAATGAGCACTCGACAAACGCATTTCGAGAACATACACAAAGTCCCAGCAAAGCATCTAGTGCATCATCATAACCGAGGTCACTTGCATTCCCCTACAATTAATTGGATCTCATATGGAGATGTTTAGTGAAGTAGAATGGAAAAAATCGAGTGCAACAAGACAAGAACTAGTCTGTAACTGTTGTTCGGAATCAGTTTTGCATAGTGTTAACTGAAACATGGATATCTCACTCATACGGAGTCCGTTTTGGCTCCACAAGTAGTCAAAATGATTGTGACGACCAGATGCTTCAAAGGATTCTTTCATAGGGAACTTTTTGAGAACTTTTCTTAAGGAGTTCGTTCAGAAACTTGTATAGAAACTTTCTTCATGGGCACTCGATAAACGCATTTCGAGAACATACACAAAGTCCCAGCTATGGACCTAGTGCATCATCATAACCGAGGTCTCTTGCATTTCCCTACAAGTAATTGGATCTCATATGGAGATGTTTAGTGAAGTAGAATGGAAAAAATAGAATGTAACTACACAAGAACTAGTCTGTAATTGTCATTCGGACTTAGTTTTGCGCAATGTTAACTGAAACATGGATATCGCACTCATCCGGAGTCCGTTTTGGCTCCACAAGTAGTTAAAATGATTGTGACGACGAGATGCTTCAAAGGATTCTTTCATAGGGAACTTTTGCTGAACTTTTCTTAAGGAGTTCGTTCAGAAACTTGTATAGAAACTTTCTTAATGAGCACTCGACAAACGCATTTCGAGAACATACACAATGTCCCAGCTATGGACCTAGTGCATCATCAAAACCAAGGTCTCTTGCATTTCCCTACAAGTAATCGGATCTCATATGGACATGTTTAGAGAAGTAGAAAGGGAAAAATAGAATGCAACTACACAAGAACTAGTCTGTAACTGTCGTTCGGAATCAGTTTTGCGCATTGTTAACTGAAACATTGATATCTCACTTATCCGGAGTCCGTTTTGGCTTCACAAGACGTCAAAACGTTCGTGACAACCAGATGCTTCAAAGGATTCTTTCAGAGGGAACTTTTGGAGAAATTTTCTTAAGGAGTTCGTTCAGAAACTTGTATAGAAACTTTCTTAATTAGGACTTGACAAACGCATTTTGAGAACATACACAAAGTCCCAGCTATGGACTTAGTGCATCATCATAACCGAGGTCTCTTGCATTTACCTACAAGTAATTGGATCTCATATGGAGACGTTTAGTGAAGTAGAATGGAAAAAAGCGAGTGCAACTGCACAAGAACTAGTCTGTAACTGTCGTTCGGAATCAGTTTTGCGCAGTGTTAATTGAAACATGGATATCTGACTCATACGGAGTCTGTTTTGGCTCCACAGATAGTAAAAACGTTTGTGACGACCAGATGCTTCAAAGTATTCTTTCATAGGTTACTTCTGGGGAACATTTCTTAAGGAGTTCGTTCAGAAACTTGTATAGAAACTTTCTTAATGAGCACTCGACAAACGCATTTCAAGAACATATACAAAGTCCCAGCTATGGACCTAGTGCATCATCATAACCGAGGTCTCTTGCATTCCCCTACAAGTAATTGGATCTCATATGGAGGTGTTTAGTGAAGTAGGATGGAAAAAAATCGGGTGCAACTACACAAGAACTAGTCTGTAACTGTCGTTCGGAATCATTTTTGCGCAGTGTTAACTGAAACATGGATATCTGACTCATACGGAGTCTGTTTTGGCTCCAGAAGTAGTCAAAATGTTTGTGACGACCAAATGCTTCAAAGGATTCTTTCATAGGGAACTTTTGGAGAACTTTTCTTAAGGAGTTCGTTCAGAAACTTGTATATAAACATTCTTAATGAGCACTCGACAAACGAATTTCAAGAACATACACAAAGTCCCAGCTATGGACCTTGTGCATCATCATAACCGAGGTCTCTTGCATTTCCCTACAAGTAATTGGTGATCTCATATGGAGATGTTTAGTGAAGTAGAATGGAAAAAATCGAGAGCAAGTACACAAGAACTAGTATGTAACTGTCGTTCGTAATCAGTTTTGCGCAGTGTTAACTGAAACATGGATATCTGACTCATACAAAGTCTGTTTTGGCTCCACATGTAGTAAAAACATTTGTGAAAACCAGATGCTTCAAAGGATTCTTTCATAGGAACTTTTGGAGAACTTTTCTTAAGGAGTTCATTCAGAAACTTGCATAGAAACTTTCTTAATGAGCACTCGACAAACGCATTTCGAGAACATACACACAGTCCCAGCTATGGACCTAGTGCATCATCATAACCAAGGTCTCTTGCATTTCCCTACAAGTAATTGGATCTCATATGGAGGTGTTTAGTGAAGTAGAATGGAAAAATAGAATGCAACTACACAAGAAGTAGTCTCAGAATCGTTGCTCGAATCGGTTTTGCATGTTAATCAAAACATGGATATCTCACTCATCCGGAGTCAGTTTTAGCTCCACAAGTAGTCAAAACATTTGTGACAACCATATGCTTCAAAGGATTCTTTCATAGGGATCTTTTGGAGAAATTTTCTTAAGGAGTTCGTTCAGAAACTTGTATAGAAACTTCTCTTAATGAGCACTCGACAAACGCATTTCGAGAACATAAACAAAGTCCCAGCTATGGACCTAGTGCATCATCATAACCGAGGTCACTTGCATTTCCCACAAGTAATTGGATCTCATATGGAGATGTTTAGTTAAGTAGAATGGAAAAATAGAGTGCAACTACACAAGAACTAGTCCAGAATTGTTGTTGAATTAGTTTTGTGCAAAGTTTACTTAAACTTGGATATCTCACTCATCCGGAGTCCATTTTGGCTCCACAAGTTGTCAAAACGTTTGTGATGACTAGATGCTTCAAAGGATTCTTTCATAGGGAACTTTTGGAGAACTTTTCTTAAGAAGTTGTTCAGAAACTTTTTATAGAAACTTTCTTAATGAGCACTCGACAAACACATTTCAAGAACATACACAAAGTCCCAGCTATGGACCTAGTGCATCATCATAAACAAGGTCTCTTGTATTCCCCTACAAGTAACTGGATCTCATATGGAGATGCTTACTGAAGTATAATGGAAAAAATCGAGTGCAACTACAGAAGAACTAGTCTCAGAATCGCTGCTCGAATTAGTTTTATGCAAATGTTAATCAAACTGGATATCTCACTCATACGGAGTCTGTTTTGGCTCCACAAGTAGTTAAAATGATTGTGACGACCAGATGCTTCAAAGGATTCTTTCATAGGGAACTTTTGGTGAACTTTTCTTAAGGAGTTCGTTCAGAAACTAGTATAGAAACTTTCTTAATGAGCACTCGACAAACGCATTTCGAGAACATACACAAAGTCCCAGCTATGGACCTAGTGCATCATCAAAACCGAGGTCTCTTGCATTTCCCTACAAGTAACCGGATCTCATATGGACATGTTTAGAGAAGTAGAATGGAAAAAATAGAATGCAACTACACAAGAACTAGTGCATGTCGTCTTGAATCGCTTTTTGCAGATGTTAATCAAACATGGATATCTCACTCATCCGGAGTCCGTTTTGGCTCCACAAGTAGTCAAAACGTTTGTGACAACAAGATGCTTCAAAGGATTTTGTCAGAGGGAACTTTTGGAGAAATTTTCTTAAGGAGTTCGTTCAGAAACTTGTATAGAAACTTTCTTAATGAGCACTCGACAAACGCATTTCGAGAACATACACAAAGTCCCAGCTATGGACTTAGTGCATCATCATAACTGAGGTCTCCTGCATTTCCCTACAAGTAATTGGATCTCATATGGAGATGTTTAGTGAAGTAGAATTGAAAAAATAGAATACAACTACACAAGAACTAGTCATCAGAATCGCTTCGAATCGGTTTTCTTGATGTTAAGCAAACAGGGATATCGACTCATCTGAGTCTGTTTTGGCTCCACAAGTAGTCAAAACATTTGTGACAACCAGATGCTTCAAAGTATTCTTTCATAGGTTACTTTTGGATAACTTTTCTTAAGGAGTTCGTTCGAAACTTGTATAGAAACTTTCTTAATGAGGACTCGACAAACGCATTTCGAGAACATACACAAAGTCCCACTATGGACCTAGTGCATCATCATAACCGAGGTCTCTTGAATTCCACTACAAGTAACTGGATCTCATATGGAGATGTTTAGTGAAGTAGAATGGAAAAAATCGAGTGCAACTACACAAGAACTAGTCTCTAACTGTCGTTTGGAATCGGTTTTGTGTAGTGTTAATCAAACATGGATATCGACTCATCGAGTCCATTTTGGCTCCACAAGTAGTCAAAATGTTTGTGACGACCAGATGCTTCAAAGGATTCTTTCATAGGGAACTTTTGGAGAACTTTTCTTAAGGAGTTCGTTCAGAAACTTGTATAGAAACTTTGTTAATGAGCACTCGACAAGCGCATTTCAGGAACATACACAAAATCCCAGCTATGGACCTAGTGCATCATCATAACCAAGGTCTCTTGCATTTCCCTACAAGTAATTGGATCTCATATGAAGATGTTTAGTGAAGTAGAAGGAAAAAAATAGAATGCAACTACACAAGAACTAGTCATAGCATCGCTATTCGGACTCGGTTTTTGCAATGTTAATGAAACATGGATATCTCACTCATCCGGAGTCCGTTTTGGCTCCACAAGTAGTCAAAATGTTTGTGACGACCAGATGCTTCAAAGAATTCTTTCATAGGGATCTTTTGGAGAACTTTTCTTAAGGAGTTCGTTCAGAAACTTGTATAGAAACTTTTTTAATGAGCACTCGACAAACACATTTCGAGAACATACACAAAGTCCCAGCTATGGACCTAGTGCATCAACATAACCGAGGTCACTTGCGTTTCCCTACAAGTAATTGGATCTCATATGGAGGTGTTTAGTGAAGTAGAATGGAAAAATAGAATGCAACTACACAAGAAGTAGTCTGTAACTGTCGTTCGGAGTCAGTTTTGCGCAGTGTTAACTGAAACATGGATATCTCACTCATCCGGAGTCAGTTTTAGCTCCACAAGTAGTCAAAACATTTGTGACGACCATATGCTTCAAAGGATTCTTTCATAGGGATCTTTTGGAGAAATTTTCTTAAGGAGTTCGTTCAGAAACTTGTATAGAAACTTCTCTTAATGAGCACTCGACAAACGCATTTCGAGAACATAAACAAAGTCCCAGCTATGGACCTAGTGCATCATCATAACCGAGGTCACTTGCATTTCCCACAAGTAATTGGATCTCATATGGAGATGTTTAGTTAAGTAGAATGGACAAAATAGAGTGCAACTACACAAGAACTAGTCTGTAATTGTTGTTCGGAATTAGTTTTGTGCAGTGTTTACTTAAACTTGGATATCTCACTCATCCGGAGTCCATTTTGGCTCCACAAGTTGTCAAAACGTTTGTGATGACTAGATGCTTCAAAGGATTCTTTCATAGGGAACTTTTGGAGAACTTTTCTTAAGAAGTTGTTCAGAAACTTGTATAGAAACTTTCTTAATGAGCACTCGACAAACACATTTCAAGAACATACACAAAGTCCCAGCTATGGACCTAGTGCATCATCATAAACAAGGTCTCTTGTATTCCCCTACAAGTAACTGGATCTCATATGGAGATGCTTACTGAAGTATAATGGAAAAAATCGAGTGCAACTACAGAAGAACTAGTCTGTAACTGTCGTTCGGAATTAGTTTTGCGCAGTGTTAACTGAAACTCGTATATCTCACTCATACGGAGTCTGTTTTGGCTCCACAAGTAGTTAAAATGATTGTGACGACCAGATGCTTCAAAGGATTCTTTCATAGGGAACTTTTGGTGAACTTTTCTTAAGGAGTTCGTTCAGAAACTAGTATAGAAACTTTCTTAATGAGCACTCGACAAACGCATTTCGAGAACATACACAAAGTCCCAGCTATGGACCTAGTGCATCATCAAAACCGAGGTCTCTTGCATTTCCCTACAAGTAACCGGATCTCATATGGACATGTTTAGAGAATTAAAATGGAAAAAATAGAATGCAACTACACAAGACCTAGTCTGTAACTGTCGTTCGGAATCAGTTTTGCGCAGTGTTAACTGAAACATGGATATCTCACTCATCCGGAGTCTGTTTTGGCTCCACAAGTAGTCAAAACGTTTGTGGCAACAAGATGCTTCAAAGGATTTTGTTAGAGGGAACTTTTGGAGAAATTTTCTTAAGGAGTTCCTTCAGAAACTTGTATAGAAACTTTCTTAATGAGCACTCGACAAACGCATTTCGAGAACATACACAAAGTCCCAGCTATGGACTTAGTGCATCATCATAACTGAGGTCTCTTGCATTTCCCTACAAGTAATTGGATCTCATATGGAGATGTTTAGTGAAGTAGAATTGAAAAAATAGAATACAACTACACAAGAACTAGTGCATGAATCGCTGTTCGAAATCGGTTTTCTGCATGTTAAGCAAACAGGATATCGACTCATACGGAATCTGTTTTGGCTCCACAAGTAGTCAAAACATTTGTGACAACCAGATGCTTCAAAGTATTCTTTCATAGGTTACTTTTGGATAACTTTTCTTAAGGAGTTCGTTCAGAAACTTGTATAGAAACTTTCTTAATGAGGACTCGACAAGCGCATTTCGAGAACATACACAAAGTCCCAGCTATGGACCTAGTGCATCATCATAACCGAGGTCTCTTGAATTCCACTACAAGTAACTGGATCTCATATGGAGATGTTTAGTGAAGTAGAATGGAAAAAATCGAGGGCAACTACACAAGAACTAGTCTCTAACTGTCGTTTGGAATCAGTTTTGTGTAGTGTTAACTGAAACATGGATATCTGACTCATACGGAGTCCATTTTGGCTCCACAAGTAGTCAAAATGTTTGTGACGACCAGATGCTTCAAAGGATTCTTTCATAGGGAACTTTTGGAGAACTTTTCTTAAGGAGTTCGTTCAGAAACTTGTATAGAAACTTTGTTAATGAGCACTCGACAAGCGCATTTCAGGAACATACACAAAATCCCAGCTATGGACCTAGTGCATCATCATAACCAAGGTCTCTTGCATTTCCCTACAAGTAATTGGATCTCATATGAAGATGTTTAGTGAAGTAGAAGGAAAAAAATAGAATGCAACTACACAAGAACTCGTCTGTAACTGTCATTCGGACTCAGTTTTGCGCAGTGTTAACTGAAACATGGATATCTCACTCATCCGGAGTCCGTTTTGGCTCCACAAGTAGTCAAA
The DNA here is from genome assembly GCA_021437245.1 of Aegilops speltoides. Classification (NCBI taxonomy): domain Eukaryota; kingdom Viridiplantae; phylum Streptophyta; class Magnoliopsida; order Poales; family Poaceae; genus Aegilops; species Aegilops speltoides. The sequence goes on along the minus strand of CM038144.1, from coordinate 55,442,020 downwards.
ATGTTTGTGACGACCAGATGCTTCAAAGAATTCTTTCATAGGGATCTTTTGGAGAACTTTTCTTAAGGAGTTCATTCAGAAACTTGTATAGAAACTTTTTTAATGAGCACTCGACAAACACATTTCGAGAACATACACAAAGTCCCAGCTATGGACCTAGTGCATCAACATAACCGAGGTCACTTGCATTTCCCTACAAGTACTTGGATCTCATATGGAGATGTTTAGTTAAGTAGAATGGAAAAAATAGAGTGCAACTACACAAGAACTAGTCTGTAACTGTTGTTCGGAAATAGTTTTGCGCAGTGTTTATTGGAACATGGATATCTCACTCATCCGGAGTCCGTTTTGGCTCCACAAGTAGTCAAAACGTTTGTGTCGACCATATGCTTCAAAGGATTCTTTCATAGGGAACTTTTGGAGAACTTTTCTTAAGATGTTGTTCAGAAACTTGTATAGAAACTTTCTTAATGAGCACTCGACAAACGCATTTCGAGAACATACACAAAGTCCCAGCTATGGACCTAGTGCATCATCATAACCAAGGTCTCTTGCATTCCCCTACAAGTAATTGGATCTCATATGGATATGTTTAGTGAAGTACAATGGAAAAAAATCGAGTGCAACAAGACAAGAACTAGTCTGTAACTGTCGTTCGGAATTAGTTTTGCACAGTGTTAACTGAAACATGTATATCTCACTCATACGGAGTCTGTTTTGGCTCCACAAGTAGTTAAAATGATTGTGACGACCAGATGCTTCAAAGGATTCTTTCATAGGGAAATTTTGGAGAACTTTTCTTAAGGATTTCTTTCAGAAACTTGTATATAAACATTCTTAATGAGCACTCGACAAACGCTTTTTGAGAACATACACAAAGTCCCTGCTATGGACCTAGTGCATCATCAAAACCGAGGTCTCTTGCATTTCTCTACAAGTAATCGGATCTCATATGGAGATGTTTAGTGAAGTAGAATGGGAAAAATAGAATGCAACTACACGAGAACTAGTCTGTAACTGTCGTTCGGAATCAGTTTTGCGTAGTGTTAACTGAAACATGGATATCTCACTCATCCGGAGTCCGTTTTGGCACCACAAGTAGTCAAAACGTTTGTGACGACCAGATGCTTCAAAGGATTCTTTCATAGGGAACTTTTGGAGAATTTTTTTAAGGAGTTCGTTCAGAAACTTGTATAGAAACTTTCTTAATGATCACTTGACAAACGCATTTTGAGAACATACACAAAGTCCCAGCTATGGACCTCGTGCATCATCATAACCGAGGTCTCTTGCATTTCCCTATAAGTAATTGGATCTCGTGTGAAGATGTTTAGTGAAGTAGAATGGAAAAAAGCGAGTGCAACTACACAAGAACTAGTCCGTAACTGTCGTTCGGAATCAGCTTTGCGCAGTGTTATATGAAACATGAATATCTGACTCATACGGAGTCCGTTTTGGGTCCACAAGTTGTCAAAACATTTGTGACAACCATATGCTTCAAAGGATTCTTTCATAGGGAACTTTTGGAGAACTTTTCTTAATTAGTTCGTTCAGAAACTTGTATAGAAACTTTCTTAATGAGCACTCCACAAACGCATTTCGAGAACATACACAAAGTCCCAGCTATGGACCTAGTGCATCATCATAACTGAGGTCTCTTGCTTTTCCCTACAAGTAGTTGGATCTCATATGGAGATGTTTAGTTAAATAGAATGGAAAAAATAGAGTGAAACTACACAAGAACTAGTATGTAACTATTGTTCGGAATTAGTTTTGCGTTGTGTTTACTGGAACATGGATATCTCACACATCCGGAGTCCATTTTGGCTCCACAAGTAGTCAAAACGTTTGTGATGACCAGATGCTTCAAAGGATTCTATCATAGGGAACTTTTGGAGAACTTTTCTTAAGAAGTTGTTCAGAAACTTGTATAGAAACTTTCTTCATGAGCACTCGACAAACGCATTTCGAGGACATACACAAAGTCCCAGCTATGGACCTAGTGCATCATCATAACCAAGGTCTCTTGCATTCCCCTACAAGTAATTGGATCTCATATGGAGAAGTTTACTGAAGTATAATGGAAAAAATCGAGTGCAACTACAGAAGAACTAGTCATGGCGTCGCTGTTCGAATTAGTTTTCTTGTGATGTTAAGCTGAAACATGTATATCTCACTCATACGGAGTCTGTTTTGGCTCCACAAGTAGTTAAAATGATTGTGACGACCAAATGCTTCAACAGATTCTTTCATAGGGAACTTTTGGTGAACTTTTCTTAAGGAGTTCGTTCAAAAACTTGTATAGAAACTTTCTTAATGAGCACTCGACAAACACATTTCGAGAACATACACAAAGTCCCAGCTATGGACCTAGTGCATCATCAAAACTGAGGTCTCTTGCATTTCCCTACAAGTAATCGAATCTCATACGGACATGTTTAGAGAAGTAGAATGGGAAAAATAGAATGCAACTACACAAGAACTTGTCTGTAACTGTCGTTCGGAATCAGTTTTGCGCAGTGTTAACTGAAACATGGATATCTCACTCATCCGGAGTCCGTTTTGGCTCCATATGTAGTCAAAACGTTTGTGGCAACCAGATGCTTCAAAGGATTCTGTCAGAGGGAACTTTTGGAGAAATTTTCTTAAGGAGTTCATTCAGAAACTTGTATAGAAACTTTCTTAATGAGCACTTGACAAACACATTTCGAGAACATACACAAAGTCCCAGCTATGGACTTAGTGCATCATCATAACCGAGGTCTCTTGCATTTCCCTACAAGTAATTGGATCTCATATGGAGACATTTAGTGAAGTAGAATGGAAAAAAGCGAGTGCAACTGCACAAGAACTAGTCTGTAACTGTCGTTCGGAATCAGTTTTGCGCAGTGTTAATTGAAACATGGATATCTGACTCATACGGAGTCCGTTTTGGCTCCACAAGTTGTCAAAACGTTTGTGACAACAAGGTGCTTCAAAGGATTCTTTCATACGGAACTTTTGGAGAACTTTTCTTAAGGAGTTCGTTCAGAAACTTGTATAGAAACTTTCTTAATGAGCACTCGACATACGCATTTCGAGAACATACACAAAGTCCCAGCTATGGACCTAGTGCATCATCATAACTGAGGTCTCTTGCATTTCCCTACAAGTAATTGGATCTCATATGGAGATTTTAGTGAAGTAGAATTGAAAAAATAGAATGCAACTACACAAGAACTAGTCTGTAACTGTCGTTCAGAATCAGTTTTGTGCCGTGTTAACTGAAACAGGGATATCTGACTCATATGGAGTCTGTTTTGGCTCCACAAGTAGTGAAAACGTTTATGACGACCAGATGCTTCAAAGTATTCTTTCATATGTTACTTTTGGATAACTTTTCTTAAGGAGTTCGTTAGGAAACTTGTATAGAAACTTTCTTAATGAGGACTCAACAAGTGCATTTCGAGAAGATACACAAAGTCTCAGCTATGGACCTAGTGCATCATCATAACCAAGGTCTCTTGCATTCCCCTACAAGTAATTGGATCTCATATGGAGATGTTTAGTGAAGTAGAACGGAAAAAATCGAGTGCAACTACACAAGAACTAGTCTGTAACTGTCGTTCGGAATCAATTTTGCATAGTGTTAACTGAAACATGGATGTCTGACTCATACAGAGTCCATTTTGGCTCCACAAGTAGTCAAAATGGTTGTGACGACCAGATGCTTCAGTGGATTCTTTCATAGGGAACTTTTGGAGAAATTTTCTTAAGGAGTTCGTTCAGAAATTTGTACAGAAACTTTCTTAATGAGCACTTGACAAACACATTTCGAGAACATACACAAAGTCCTAGCTAAGGACCTAGTGCATCATCATAACCGAGGTCTCTTGCATTTCCCTACAAGTAATTGGATCTCATATGGAGATGTTTAGTGAAGTAGAATGGAAAAAAGCGAGTGCAACTACACAAGAACTAGTCTGTAAATGTCGTTCAGACTCAGTTTTGCGCAGTGTTAACTGAAACATGGATATCTGACTCATATGGAGTCCGTTTTGGCTCCACAAGTTGTCAAAATGTTTTTGACAACCAGATGCTTCAAAGGATTCTTTCATAGGGAACTTTTGGAGAACTTTTCTTAAGGAGTTCGTTCAGAAACTTGTATAGAAACTTTCTTAATGAGCACTCGACAAACGCATTTTGAGAACATACACAAAGTCCCAGCTATGGACCTAATGCATCATCATAACTGAGGTCTCTTGCATTTGCCTACAAGTAATTGGATCTCATATGGAGATGTTTAGTGAAGTAGAATTGAAAAAATAGAATGCAACTACACAAGAACTAGTGCAGAATTATCGTTCGAAATCGGTTTTCTGCATGTTAATCAAACATGGATATCGACTTATCTGAGTCTGTTATGGCTCCACAAGTAGTCAAAATGTTTCTGACGACCAGATGCTTCAAAGTATTCTTTCATAGGTTACTTTTGGAAAACTTTTCTTAAGGAGTTCGTTCCGAAACTTGTATAGAAACTTTCTTAATGAGCACTCGACAAGCGCATTTCCGGAACATACACAAAGTCCCAGCTATGGACCTAGTGCATCATCATAACTGAGGTATCTTGAATTCCCCTACAAGTAATTGGATCTCATATGGAGATGTTTAGTGAAGTATAATGGAAAAAATCGAGTGCAACTACACAAGAACTAGTCTGTAACTGTTGTTCGGAATAAGTTTTGCGTAGTGTTAACTGAAACATGGATATCTGACTCATACGGAGTCCGTTTTGTCTCCACAAGTAGTCAAAATGTTTGTGCCGACCAAATGCTTCAAAGGATTCTTTCATAGGGAAGTTTTGGGGAACTTTTCTTAAGGAGTTCATTCAGAAACTTGTATAGAAACTTTCTTAATGAGCACTCGACAAACGCATTTCGAAAACATACACAAAGTCCCGGCTATGGACCTAGTGCATCATCATAACCAAGGTCTCTTGCATTTCCCTACAAGTAATTGGATCTCTATGAAGATACTTAGTGAAGTAGAATGGAAAAAATAAAATGCAACTACACAAGAACTAAATCAGAATCGCTGTTCGACTCGGTTTTCTTGTGTTAATCTGAAACATGGATATCTCACTCATCCGGAGTCCGTTTTGGCTCCACAAGTAGTCAAAACGTTTATGACGACCAGATGCTTCAAAGAATTTGTTCATAGGGATCTTTTGGAGAACTTTTCTTAAGGAGTTCGTTCAGAAACTTGTATAGAAACTTTCTTAATGAGCACTCGACAAACGCATTTCGAGAATATACACAAAGTCCCAGCTATGGACCTAGTTCATAATCATAACCGAGGTCACTTGGATTTCCCTACAAGTAATTGGATCTCATATGGAGATGTTTAGTTAAGTAGAATGGAAAAAATAGAGTGCAACTACACAAGAACTAGTCTGTAACTGTTGTTCGGAATTATTTTTGCGCAGTGTTTACTGGAACATGGATATCTCACTCATCCGGAGTCCGTTTTGGCTCCACAAGTAGTCAAAACGTTTGTGACGACCAGATGCTTCAAAGTATTCTTTCATAGGTTAGTTCTGGGGAACATTTCTTAAGGAGTTCGTTCAGAAACTTGTATAGAAACTTTCTTAATGAGGAGTCGACAAACGCATTTCAAGAACATACACAAAGTCCCAGCTATGGACCTAGTGCATCATCATAACCAAGGTCTCTTGCATTCCCCTACAAGTAATTGGATCTCATATGTAGATGTTTAGTGAAGTAGAATGGAAAAAAAATCGAGTGCAACTACACAAGAACTAGTCTATAACTGTCGTTCGGAATTAGTTTTGCACTGTGTTAACTGAAACATGTATATATGAAGTGTACTAAATGATTTGATGTACCTTCGCTTATTCGGTTGTTATTCATATTCAAACTGGATGCATACAAGATCATTTAGTCAAATTGTCACATCGTAAGATTTCAAATAAAGTGCACCCTTCAGCTAATCCAAATAAACATCCGCATCCCGAACTCAATAAAAATGCATAGAAGCTAATGTAGGAATCACAAGACGAATTCCCCAATTCCTTCATCCGCACTCCATTCAACATCAACCAATACAGTGAACATATTATATACATTTCGAAACGCACCACCACAAAATCAAGAAATTAAATACCACACGTTAATAAGGAACCCATCATATCACTAAGCTATCGGTAGAACCGCTGCTCGAATCGCTTATAGTGTTTGAAACATGGATATCTCGACCATACGGAACTGCTTTGGCTCCACAAGTGTCAAACGCTTCGATTTGACGATGCTTCAAAGGATTCTTTCATAGGGAAATGAGAACTTTTCTTAAGGAGTTCGTTCGAAACTTGTATAGAAACTTTCTTAATGAGCACTCGACAAACGATTTCGAGAACATACAAAGTCCCAAAGCTATGGACCTAGTGCATCATCATAACCGAGGTCTCTTTGCATTCCCCTACAAGTAATTGGATCACATATGGAGATGTTTAGTGAAGTAGAATTGAAAAATAGAATGCAACTACACATGAGCTAGTCTCAGAATTATCGTCGTAATCAGCTCGCAGTGTTAATCAAAATGGATATCCACCATAATGAGTCTGCTTGGCTCCACAAGTAGTCAAAATGTTTGTGACGCACCAGATGCTTCAAAGGATTCTTTCATAGGTTACTTTTGGAGAACTTTTCAGAAGTTCATTCGAAACTTGTATAGAAACTTTCATGAGCACTCAACAAACGATTTCGAGAACATACACAAAGTCCCAGCTATGGACCTAGTGCATCATCAAACCGAGGTCTTTTACTCTCACATCCTGATTCAGGAGATAATCAATCATAATTAATTTGGAGATCTGTTATGGAGATGAAAAGAATTGAATGAAATCGAAAAGTAACTAACACAAGAACTAGTTCAGAATCGCTGCTCGAATCAGCTTTTATAGTGTTAAATTAAAATGGATATCTCGACTATACGGAGTCCGCTTTTAGTCCACAAGTTGTCAAAACGCTTGTGACAACAAGATGCTTCAGGATTCTTCATAGGAACTTTTGGAGAACTTTTTCAAGGGTTCGCTCTTAAACTTGTATAGAAACTTTCTTAATGAGCACTCGACAAATGAATTTCGAGAACATACACAAAGTCCCAAATATGGACCTAGTGCATCATCATAACCGAGGTCTCTTGCATTTCCACAAGTAATTGGATCACATACGGAGATGTTTAGTGAAGTAGAATTGGAAAATAGAATGCACTACACAAGAGCTAGTCTCAGAATCGCTGCTCGTAATCAGCTTGCAGTTGTTAACTCAAATATGGATATCTCGACTCATAATGGAGTCTTATTTTGCCCACAAGTAGTCAAAACGCTTGTGACGACCAGATGCTTCAAAGGAGTCTTTCATAGGTTACTTTTGGAGAACTTTTCTTAAGGAGTTCGTCAAAACATGTATAGAAACTTAATGAGCACTTGACAAACACATTTCGAGAACATAAACTATGGACCTAGTGCATCATAAAACCTGTCTCTTGCATTTTCACAAGTAATCGGATCTCATATTGAGATGTTTAGTGAAGTAGAATGGAAAAATATAGTGCAACTACACAAGAACTAGTTCAGAATCGTTGTTTCGAATCAGCCATGTCAGGTTAATCAAACATGGATATCTCACCATCCGGAGTCCGCTTTTGGCTCCACAAGTAGTCAAACATTTGTGACACTATGATGCTTCAAAGTATTCTTTCATAGGAACTTTTGAAGAAATGTTTTTAAGGAGTTCGCTCAAACTTGTATAGAAACTTTTAATGAGCACTTGACAAACGATTTTATATACACAAAGTCCCAGCTATAGGACCTAGTGCATCATCATAATCGAGGTCTCTTGCATTCCCTACAAGTAATTGGATCTCATATGGAGATGTTTAGTGAACTAGAATGGAAAAAGCAGTGCAACTACACAAGAACTAGTCTCAGAATCGCCGCTCGAATCGCGGCTTAAAGGTTAAATGAAACATGGATATCCGACCATACGGAGTCCGCTTTTGGCCTCACAAGTTGTCAAAACGCTATGCATAATCAGATGCTTCAAAGGATTCTTTCATAGGAACTTTGGAGAACTTGTCTTAAGGAGTTCATTCAGAAACTTGTATAGAAACATTCTTAATGAGCACTCGACAAACGGATTTCGAGAACATACACAAAGTCCCAAATATGGACCTAGTGCCTCATCATAACCGAAGTCTCTTGCATTTCTCAAGTAATTAGATCTCATATGGAGATGTTTAGTGAAGTAGAATTGAAAAATAGAATGCAACTACACAAGAACTAGTCTCAGAATCGTCGCTCCGTAATCGCTGGCGCAAAGGTTAATTGAAATGGATATCTGACTCATACGGAGTCCCTGGCTCCACAAGTAGTCAACACATTTGATGCACCAGATGCTTCAAAGGATTTTCATAGGTTACTTTTGGAGAACTTTTTTAAGGAGTTGGTTCTAAACTTGTATAGAAACTTTCTTAATGAGCACCGACAAACGATTTCGAGAACATACACAAAGTCCCAAATGGACCTAGTGCATCATCATAACCAAGGTCTCTAGCATTCTCTACAAGTAATTGGATCATATGGAGATGTTTAGAGAAGTAGAATGGAAAAATCGAGTGCAACTACACAAGAACTAGTCTCAGAATCGCTGCTCGTAAACGCTTTTATGAGTGTTAATCGGAACTGACCGACAAGAGTCTCTTTTGGCTCCACAAGTAGTCAAAATGTTTGTGACGACCAGATGCTTCAAAGGATTTTCATAGGAACTTGGAAAACTGTTCTAAGGAGTTCAAGTAGAAACTTGTATAGAAACTTTCTTAATGAGCACTCGACAAACGATTTTCGAGAACATACACAAAGTCCCAACTATGGACCTAGTGCATCATCATAACCGAGGTCCTTGCATTTCCCTACAAGTAATTGGATCTCATATGGAGATGTTTAGTGAAGTAGTAGAATGAAAATCGAGTAACTACACAAGAACTAGTATGTAATCGCTGCTCGAATCGCTTATGCAAAGGTTAATCAAACATTGATATCTCGACCATAAAGTCCGCTTTTGGCTCCACAAGTAGTCAAAACATTTGTGACGCACCAGATGCTTCAAAGGATTCTTTCATAGGGAACTTTTGGGAACTTTCTAAGGAGTTCATTCAAACTTGTATAGAAACTTTCTTAATGAGCACTTGACAAACGATTTCGAGAACATACACAAAGTCTAAGCTATGGACCTAGTGCATCATCATATCCAAGGTCTCTTGCATTTCCTACAAGTAATTGGATCTCATATGGAGATTTTAGTGAAGTAGAATGGAAAAAATAAATCACACAAGAACTAGTCCAGAATCGCTGCTCGATCTTGCACAAAGGTTAATCAAACATGGATATCTCGACTATATGAGTCCGCTGGCTCCACAAGTAGTCAAAACGCTGGACGACCAGATGCTTCAAAGTATTCTTTCATAGGTTACTTTTGAGGATCTTCTTCAGGAGTTGTCTTCAAACTTGAATAGAAACTTTCTTTATGAGCACTCGACAAACGATTTCGAGAACATACACAAAGTCCCAAATATGGACCTAGTGCATCATCATAACCAAGGTCTTGCATTCCTCACAAGCAATTGGATCTCTAAATGAGATGTTTAGTGAAGTAGAATGGAAAAAAAATCGAAAGTAACTACACAAGAAAGTAGTCTATAAATCGCTGCTCGGAATCAGTTTTGCAATCGTGTTAATCAAACATATATCACCTATACGGAGTCTGCTTGGCTCCCCACAAGTAGTTAAAATGATTGTGACCACCAGATGTCAAAGGATTCCTTCATAGGAACTTTTGAGAACTTTTCTTTAGAGTTCATTAGAAACTTGTATTGAAACTTTCAATGAGCAGCTCGACAAACGTGATTTTGAACATAGAGAAAGTCCCCAAATGGGACCTAGCATCATCATAACCGAGGTTCCTCAATTTCCCTGTACAAGTAATTGGATCTCATGGATATGTTTAGTGAAGCAGAATGAAAATAGAGTGCAACTACACAAGAACTAGTCTCAGAATCGCCGCTCTAATCAGTTTTTGCAAAGGTTAAATGAAACATGGATATCTCACCATACGAGTCCGCTGGCTCCACAAGTAGTCAAAATGTTGTGACCACCAGATGCTTCAAAGGAATATACATAGGAACTTTTGAGAACTTTTCTAAGGAGGTCGTTCCAAAACTTGTATAGAAACTTTCTTAAGGAGCACTCAACAAACGATTTCGAGAACATACACAAAGTCACGACATGCACCTAGTGAATCATCATAACCGAGGTCTATTGCATTTCCACAACTAATTGGATCTCATATGGAGATATTATGAATAAGAATGGAAAAATCAAGTGCAATCACAGAACTAGTCCAGAATCGCCGTCCGAATTAGTTTTGCCAAAGTTAATCGAAACATGGATATCCACCACAGAAGTCCGCTTTTGGCTCCACAAGTTGTCAAAACATTTACAACGACTAGATGCATGCTTCAAAGGATTATCTCATAGGGAATCTTAAATTGTATAGAAACTTTTCTTAAGGAGTTCGCCGTAAACTTGTATAGAAACTTTCTTAATAAGGACTTGACAAACGATTTAAACATACACAAAGTCCCAGCTATGGACCTAGTGCATCATCATAACCGAGGTCTCTTGCATTTACAAGTAATTGGATCTCATATGGAGATATTTAGTGAATTAGAATGGAAAAAGCGAGTGCAACTACACAAGAACTAGTCCCTAATCACTGCTCGAATCGCCTGCAAAGGTTAACTCAAATATGGATATCCTGACTCACGAGTCCGCTTTGGCTCCACGTTGTCAAAACTTGTGACAACCAGATGCTTCAAAAGGATTCTTTCATAGGAACTTTGGAGAACTTTTTCTAAGGAGTCTGCCTGAAACTTGTATATAAACTTTCTTAATGAGCACTCGACAAACGATTTTCGAGAACATACACAAAGTCCCAAATATGGACCTAGTGCATCATAACTGGTCTCTTCATTTCCCTACAACAATTAGATCTCATATGGATATGTTTAGTGAAGTAGAATTGAAAAATAGAATGCAACTCCACAAGAACTAGTCCAGAATCGCTGCTCGTAATCGGTTTGGCGCAAAGGTTAATTGAAACAGGTTATCTCGACCATACAGGTCTGCTTTGGCTCCACAAGTAGTCAAAACGCTTTGGACGACCAGATGCTTCAAAGGATTCTTTCATACTTTTGGAGAACTTTTTAGGAGTTCGCTCGAAACTTGTATAGAAACTTTCTTAATGAGCACTCAAAAACCCATTTCGAGAACATACACAAAGTCCCAGCTATGGACCTAGTGCATCATCATAACCGGCTCTTGCATTTCCCTCAAGGAATTAGATCTATGGAGATGAAGAAGAATGAAAAATCGAGTGAACTACACAAGAACTAGTCTCAGGATCGCTGCTCAAAATCAGTTTTAAAGGTTAATCGAAACATGGATATCTCGACCTATACGAGTCTGCTTTGGCTCCACAAGTAGTCAAAATTTTGTGACGACCAGATGCTTCAAAGGATTCTTTCATGGGGAACTTTTGAGAACTTTTCTTAAGGATTCTGCTCGTAAACTTGTATAGAAACTTTCTAAGGACTCACAAACGATTTCGAGAACATAAACAAAGTCCAGTTATGGACCTAGTGCATCATCATAAACTGGTCTCTTGCATTTCACAAGTAATTGGATCTCATATGGAGATGTTTAGTGAAGTAGAATGGAAAAATCGAAGTAAACTACACAAGAACTAGTCAGAATCGCTGCTCGAATCGCCAAGTAAAGGTTAACTCAAACATGGATATCTACCTACACGGAGTCCGCTTGGCTCCACAAGTAGTCCAAACATTTGTGACTAAGATGCTTCAAAGTATTCTGTCATAGGAATTGGAGAACTTTTCTTAAGGAGTTCGTTTAGAAACTTGTATAGAAACTTAATGAGCACTCGACAAACCCATTTCGAGAACATACACAAAGTCCCAGCTATGGACCTAGTGCATCATCATAACCAGGTCTTTGCATTTCTCAAGTAATTTGATCTCATGGAGATGTTTAGTGAAGTAGAATGGAAAAATCGAAGTGCAACTACACAAGAACTAGTCTCAGATCGCCTGCTCGAATTAGTTTTACATTGTTAAACATTTATATCTCGACCATAAAGTCCTTTTGGCTCCACAAGTAGTCAAAACATTTGTGACCACTCAGATGCTTCAAAGGATTCTTTCATAGGAACTTTGGAGAACTTTTCTTAGGAGTTCTTCGTAAACTTGTATAGAAACTTTCTTAATGAGCACTCTGACAAACGATTTCGAGAACATACACAAAGTCTGCTATGGACCTAGTGCATCATCTTATCCAAGGTCTCTTGCATTTTCACAAGTAATTGGATCTCATATGGAGATTATTAGTGAAGTAGAATGAAAATAGAATGCAACTACACAAGAACTAGTCTCAGAATCGCTGGACTCAATTTTGCACAAAGGTTAATCAAACATGGATATCTCGATATACGAGTCCGCTTGGCTGGCAAGTAGTCAAAACATGTGACGCACAGATGTGCTTCAAAGTATTCTTTCATAGGTTACTTTTGGAGATCTTTTCAGGAGTTGCTTTAAACTTGAATAAAACTTTCTTAATGAGCACTGACAAACGATTCGAGAACATACACAAAGTCCCAGCTTTGGACCTAGTGCATCATCATAACCGAGGTCTCTTGCATTTCCACAAGTAATTGGATCTCATATGGAGATGTTTAGTAGTAGAATGAAAATCAAATGACAAGAACTAGTCAAGAATCGCTGCTCGAATCGCTTTTGCAAAGGTTAATCGAAACATGGATATTCGATCACATGAGTCCGTTTGGATCCACAAGTAGTCAAAACATTTGTGATGACCAGATGCTTCAAAGGATTCTTTCATAGGGAACTTTGGAGAATTTTCTTAAGGAGTTCGTTCGTAAACTTGTATAGAAACTTTTTAATGAGCACTTGACAAACGATTTCAAAACATACAAAGTCCCAAATGCAGGACCTAGTGCATCATCATAACCGATCTTCTGCATTTCTAATTGGATCTCATATGGAGATGTTTAGTGAAGTAGAATGGAAAGCGAAAGTGCAACTACACAAGAACTAGTCTCAGAATCGCTCGCTGAATTAGCTTATGCAAAGGTTAATCAAAACATGGATATCTCGACTATACGAGTCATCTTGGATCCACAAGTAGTCAAAATGTTGTGACGCAAATGCTTCAAAGGACTTTTATAGGAACTTTTGAGAACTTTCTAAGGAGTTCGTCAGAAACTTGTATAGAAACATTCTTAATGAGCACTCGACAAACGCATTTCAAGAACATACACAAAGTCCCAGCTTGGACCTATCATCATAATCTAGGTCTCTTGCATTTCCTACAAGTAATGGATCTCATATGGAGATGTTTAGTGAAGTAGAATGGAAAAATAGAGTAAACTACACAAGAACTAGTCTGTGAATCGCTTGGAATCGCTTTCAGTAAGTCTGACAAACATGGATATTCGACCATACGGAGTCCTGTTTTGGCTCCATAGTAGTCAAAACGTTTAGACCACTGATGCATCAAAAGATCCTTTCATAGGAACTTTTGGATAACTTTTCTAAAGGAGTTCGTTTGAAACTTGTATAGAAACTTTCCTAATGAGCACTGACAAACGATTTCGAGAACATACACAAAGTTCCAGCAATGGACCTAGTGCATCATCATAACCGAGGTCGTAGTTAAAATGATTGTGACGACCAGATGCTTCAAAGGATTCTTTCATAGGGAACTTTTGAAGAACTTTTCTTAAGGATTTCGTTCAGAAACTTGTATAGAAACTTTCTTAATGAGCACTCGACAAACGCATTTCGGGAACATACACAAAGTCCCAGCTATGGACCTAGTGCATCATCAAAACCGAGGTCTTTTGCATTTCCCTACAAGTAATCATATCTCATATGGAGATGTTTAGTGAAGTAGAATGGGAAAAATAGAATGCAACTACACAAGAACTAGTCTCAGAATCGTTTCGAATCAGTTTTGCAAAGTTAATCAAACATGGATATCTCACTCATCCGGAGTCCGTTTTGGATCCACAAGTAGTCAAAACGTTTGTGACGACCAGATGCTTCAAAGGATTCTTTCATAGGGTACTTTTGGGGAACTTTTCTTAAGAAGTTGTTCAGAAACTTGTATAGAAACTTTCTTAATGAGCACTCGAGAAACGCATTTCGAGAACAGACACAAAGTCCCAACTATGGACCTAGTGCATCATCATAACCAAGTCTCTTTCATTCCCCTACTAGTAATTGGATCTCATATGGAGATGTTTAGTCAAGTAGAATGGAAAAAATCGAGTGCAACTACACAAGAACTAGTCTGTAACTGTTGTTCGGAATTAGTTTTGCACAGTGTTAACTGAAACATGTATATCTCACTCATACGGAGTCTGTTTTGGCTCCACAAGTAGTTAAAATGATTGTGACGACCAGATGCTTCAAAGGATTCTTTCATAGGGAACTTTTAGAGAACTTTTCTTAAGGATTTCGTTCAGAAACTTGTATAGAAACTTTCTTAATGAGCACTCGACAAACGCATTTTGAGAACATACACAAAGTCCCTGCTATGGACCGAGTGCATCATCAAAACCGAGGTCTCTTGCATTTCCCTACAAGTAATCGGATCTCATATGGAGATGTTTAGTGATGTAGAATGGGAAAAATAGAATGCAACTACACAAGAACTAGTCTGTAACTGTCGTTCGGAATCAGTTTTGCGTAGTGTTAACTGAAACATGGATTCTCACTCATCCGGAGTCCGTTTTGGCTCCACAAGTAGTCAAAACATTTGAGACGACCAGATGCTTCAAAGGATTCTTTCATAGGGAACTTTTGAAGAATTTTTTTTAAGGAGTTCGTTCAGAAACTTGTATAGAAACTTTCTTAATGAGCACTTGACAAACGCATTTCGAGAACATACACAAAGTCCAAGCTATGGACCTAGTGCATCATCATAACCGAGGTCTCTTGCATTTCCCTACAATTAATTGGATCTCATATGGAGATGTTTAGTGAAGTAGAATGGAAAAAAGCGAGTGCAACTACACAAGAACTAGTCTGTAACTGTCGTTCGGAATCAGTTTTGCGCAGTGTTAAATGAAACATGGATATCTGACTCATACGGAGTCCGTTTTGGCTCCACAAGTTGTCAAAACGTTTGTGACAACTAGATGCTTCAAAGGATTCATTCATAGGGAACTTTTGGAGAACTTTTCTTAAGGAGTTCATTCAGAAACTTGTATAGAAACTTTCTTAATGAGCGCTCCAGAAACACATTTCGAGAACATACACAAAGTCCCAGCTATGGACCTAGTGCATCATCAAAACTGAGGTCTCTTGCATTTCCCTACAAGTAATTGGATCTCATAGGGAGATGTTTAGTTAAATAGAATGGAAAAAATAGAGTGAAACTACACAAGAACTAGTCTGTAACTATTGTTCGAAATTAGTTTTGCGTAGTGTTTACTGGAACATGGATATCTCACTCATCCGGAGTCCGTTTTGGCTCCACAAGTAGTCAAAACGTTTTGACGACCAGATGCTTCTAAGGATTCTATAATAGGGAACTTTTGGAGAACTTTTCTTAAGAAGTTGTTCAGAAACTTGTATAGAAACTTTCTTAATGAGCACTCGACAATCGCATTTCGAGGCCATACACAAAGTCCCAGCTATGGACCTAGTGCATCATCATAACCGAAGTCTCTTGCATTCCCCTGCAAGTAATTGGATCTCATATGGAGATGTTTAGTGAAGTAGAATGGGAAAAAAAATCGAGTGCAACTACACAAGAACTAGTCTGTAACTGTCGTTCGGAATTAGTTTTGCACAGTGTTAAGTGAAACATGTATATCTCACTCATACGGAGTCTGTTTTGGCTCCAAAAGTAGTTAAAATGATTGTGACGACCAGATGCTTCAAAGGATTCTTTCATAGGAACTTTGGGAGATCTTTTCTCACGGATTTCGTTCAGAAACTTGTATAGAAACTTTCTTAATGAGCACTCGACAAACGCATTTCGAGAACATACACAAAGTCCCAGCTATGGACCTAATGCATCATCAAAACCGAGGTCTCTTGCATTTCCCTACAAGTAATCGGATCTCATATAGAGATGTTTAGTGAAGTAGAATGGGAAAAATAGAATGCAACTACACAAGAACTAGTCTCAGAATCGCTGCTCGAATCGGTTTTCTGCATGTTAATCAAACATGGATATCTCACTCATCCGGAGTCCGTTTTGGCTCCACAAGTAGTCAAAACGTTTGTGACGACCAGATGCTTCAAATGATTCTTTCATAGGGAACTTTTGGAGAAAAATTTTTCAGGAGTTCGTTCAGAAACTTGTATAGAAACTTTCATAATGAGCACTTGACAAATGAATTTCGAGAACACAAAGTCCCAGCTATGGACCTAGTGCATCATCATAACCGAGGTCTCTTGCATTTCCCTACAAGTAATTGGATCTCATATGGAGATGTTTAGTGAAGTAGAATGGAAAAAAGCGAGTGCAACTACACAAGAACTAGTCTCAGAATCGCTGCTCGAATCGGTTTATGCAAAGGTTAAATGAAACATGGATATCTGACTCATACGAAGTCCGTTTTGGCTCCACAAGTTGTCAAAACGTTTGTGACAACTAGATACTTCAAAGGATTCTTTCATAGGTAACTTTCGGAGAACTTTTCTTAAGGAGTTCGTTCAGAAACTTGTATAGAAACTTTCTTAATGAGCACTCGACAAACGCATTTCGAGAACATACACAAAGTCCCAGCTATGGACCTAGTGCATCATCATAACTGAGGTCTCTAGCATTTCCCTACAAGTAATTGGATCACATATGGAGATGTTTAGTGAAGTAGAATTGAAAAAATAGAATGCAACTACACAAGAGCTAGTCTCAGAATCGCTGTTCGAATCAGTTTTTGCAGATGTTAATCAAACAGGGATATCTGACTCATACGGAGTCTGTTTTGGCTCCACAAGTAGTCAAAACGTTTGTGACGACCAGATGCTTCAAAGGATTCTTTCATAGGTTACTTTTGGAGAACTTTTCTTAAGGAGTTCGTTCAGAAACTTGTATAGAAACTTTCT
Organism: Aegilops speltoides; assembly: GCA_021437245.1. Lineage (NCBI taxonomy): Eukaryota > Viridiplantae > Streptophyta > Magnoliopsida > Poales > Poaceae > Aegilops > Aegilops speltoides. Next base: position 55,424,749 of record CM038144.1, on the reverse strand, counting down.
TAATGAGGACTCGACAAACGAATTTCGAGAACATACACAAAGTCCCAGCTATGGACCTAGTGCATCATCAAAACCGAGGTCTCTTGCGATTCCCTACAAGTAATCGGATATCATATGGAGATGTTTAGTGAAGTAGAATGGGAAAAATAGAATGCAACTACACAAGAACTAGTCTGTAACTGTCGTTCGGAATCAGTTTTGCGTAGTGTTAACTGAAACATGGATATCTCACTCATCCGGACTCCGTTTTGGCTCCACAAGTAGTCAAAACATTTGTGACGACCAGATGCTTCAAAGTATTCTTTCATGGGGAACTTTTGGAGAAATTTTTTTGAAGGAGTTCGTTCAGAAACTTGTATAGAAACTTTCTTAATGAGCACTTGACAAACGCATTTCGTGAACATACACAAAGTCCCAGCTATGGAACTAGTGCATCATCATAACCGAGGTCTCTTGCATTTCCCTACAAGTAATTGGATCTCATAGGGAGATGTTTAGTTAAATAGAATGGAAAAAATAGAGTGAAACTACACAAGAACTAGTCTGTAACTATTGTTCGAAATTAGTTTTGCGTAGTGTTTACTGGAACATGGATATCTCACTCATCCGGAGTCCGTTTTGGCTCCACAAGTAGTCAAAACGTTTGTGACGACCAGATGCTTCTAAGGATTCTATAATTGGGAACTTTTGGAGAACTTTTCTTAAGAAGTTGTTCAGAAACTTGTATAGAAACTTTCTTAATGAGCACTCGACAATCGCATTTCGAGGACATACACAAAGTCCCAGCTATGGACCTAGTGCATCATCATAACCAAGGTCTCTTGCATTCCCCTGCAAGTAATTGGATCTCATATGGATATGTTTAGTGAAGTAGAATGGGAAAAAAAATCGAGTGCAACTACACAAGAACTAGTCTGTAACTGTCGTTCGGAATTAGTTTTGCACAGTGTTAAGTGAAACATGTATATCTCACTCATACGGAGTCTGTTTTGGCTCCAGAAGTAGTTAAAATGATTGTGACGCCCAGATGCTTCAAAGGATTCTTTCATAGGAAATTTGGGAGATCTTTTCTCAAGGATTTCGTTCAGAAACTTGTATAGAAACTTTCTTAATGAGCACTCGACAAACGCATTTCGAGAACATACACAAAGTCCCAGCTATGGACCTAGTGCATCATCAAAACCAAGGTCTCTTGCATTTCCCTACAAGTAATTGGATCTCATATGGAGATGTTTAGTGAAGTAGAATGGGAAAAATAGAATGCAACTACACAAGAACTAGTCTGTAACTCTCGTTCGGAATCAGTTTTGCGTAGTGTTAACTGAAACATGGATATCTCACTCATCCGGAGTCCGTTTTGGCTCCACAAGTAGTCAAAACGTTTGTGATGACCAGATGCTTCAAAGTATTCTTTCATAGGGAACTTTTGGAGAACTTTTGGAGAAACTTGTATAGAAACTTTATTAATGAGCACTTGACAAACACATTTCGAGAACATACACAAAGTCCCAGCTATAGACCTAGTGCATCATCATAATCGAGGTCTCTTGCATTTTCCTACAAGTAATTGGATCTCATATGGAGATGTTTAGTGAAGTAGAATGGAAAAAAGCGAGTGCAACTACACAAGAACTAGTCTGTAACTGTCGTTCGGAATCAGTTTTGTGCAGTGTTAAATGAAACATGGATATCTGACTCATACGGAGTCCGTTTTGGCTCCACAAGTTGTCAAAACGTTTGTGAAAACCAGATGCTTCAAAGGATTCTTTCATAGGGAACTTTTGGAGAACTTTTCTTAAGGAGTTCGTTCGGAAACTTGTATAGAAACTTTCTTAATGAGCACTCGACAAACGCATTTCGAGAACATACACAAAGTCCCAGCTATGGACCTAGTGCATCATCATAACTAAGGTCTCTTGCATTTCCCTACAAGTAACTGGATCTCATATGGAGATGTTTAGTGAAGTAGAATTGAAAAAATAGAATGCAACTACACAAGAACTAGTCTGTAACTGTCGTTCAGAATGAGTTTTGTGCAGTGTTAACTGAAACAGAGATATCTGACTCATACGGAGTCTGTTTTGGCTCCACAAGTATTCAAAACGTTTGTGACGACATGATGCTTCAAAGGATTCTTTCATAGGTTTCTTTTGGACAACTTTTCTTAAGGAGTTGGTTCAGAAACTTGTATAGAAACTTTCTTAATGAGCACTCGACAAGCGCATTTCGCGAACATACACAAAGTCCCAGCTGTGGACCTAGTGCATCATCATAACCAAGGTCTCTAGCATTCCCATACAAGTAATTGGATCTCATATGGAGATGTTTAGAGAAGTAGAATGGAAAAAACCGAGTGCAACTACACAAGAACTAGTCTGTAACTGTCGTTCAGAATCAGTTTTGCGTAGTGTTAACTGAAACTTGGATATCTGACTCATACGGAGTCCGTTTTGGCTCCTCAAGTAGTCAAAATGTTTGTGATGACCAGATGCTTATAAGGATTCTCTCATAGCGAACTTTTGGGGAACTATTCTTAAGGAGTTCGTTCAGAAACTTGTATAGAAACTTTCTTAATGACCACTCGACAAACACATTTCGAGAACATACACAAAGTCCCAGCTATGGACCTAGTGCATCATCATAACCGAGGTCTCTTGCATTTCCCTACAAGTAATTGGATCTCATATGGAGATGTTTAGTGAAGTAGAATGGAAAAAATCGAGTGCAACTACACAAGAACTAGTATGTAACTGTCGTTCGGAATCAGTTTTGCGCAGTGTTAACTGAAACATTGATATCTGACTCATACAAAGTCCATTTTGGCTCCACAAGTAGTCAAAACATTTGTGACGACCAGATGCTTCTAAGGATTCTTTCACAGGGAACTTTTGGAGAACTTTTCTTAAGGAGTTCATTCAGAAACTTGTATAGAAACTTTCTTAATGAGCACTCGACAAACGCATTTCAAGAACATACACAAAGTCTAAGCTATGGACCTAGTGCATCATCATATCCAAGGTCTCTTACATTTCCCCACAAGTAATTGGATCTCATATGGAGATTTTTAGTGAAGTAGAATGGAAAAAATAGAATGCAACTACACAAGAACTAGTCTCAGAATCGCTGCTCGGACTCGGTTTTCTGCGCAGTTAATCGAAACATGGATATCTGACTCATACGGAGTCCGTTTTGGCTCCACAAGTAGTCAAAACGTTTGCGACGACCAGATGCTTCAAAGTATTCTTTCATAGGTTACTTTTGGAAAACTTTTTTCTTAAGGAGTTCGTTCAGAAACTTGTATAGAAACTTTCTTAATGAGCACTCGACAAACGCATTTCGTGAACATAAAGAAAGTCCCAGCTATGGACCTAGTGCATCATCATAACCGAGGTCACTTGAATTTCCCTACAAGTAATTGGATCTCATATGGAGATGTTTAGTTAAGTAGAATGGAAAAAATAGAGTGCAACTACACAAGAACTAGTCTGTAACTGTTGTTCGGAATTAGTTTTGCGCAGTGTTTACTGAAACATGGATATTTCACTCATCCGGAGTCTGTTTTCGCTCCATAAGTAGTCAAAACGTTTGAGACGACCAGATTCTTCAAAGGATTCTTTCATAGGGAACTTTTGGAGAACTTTTCTTAAGGACTTGTTCAGAAACTTGTATAGAAACTTTCTTAATGAGCACTCGACAAACGCATTTCGAGAACATACACAAAGTCCCAGCTTTGGACCTAGTGCATCATCATAACCAAGGTCTATTGCATTCCCTTACAAGTAATTGGATCTCATATGGAGATGTTTAGTGAAGTAGAATGGAAAAAAATCGAGTGCAACTACACAAGAAATAGTCTGTAACTGTTGTTCGGAATTAGTTTTGCGCAGTGTTAACTGAAATATGTATATCTTTCCCGACTAATAAAGCATGGATTGCTTCTGGTCGTACGTCATCATCTTTTTTTTACCGTAGTTTCTTTCTCATGTAGCTTATCGTACGTTGACCCTCGCTTTCCGCTCGATCCGTTTCTGGTACGTCCCCTCCTCCTTCCTATCGCCTCTGGCTGGGCCTTTCTGGCGCCCCAGGTGGGCCTAAGCGCGCACACAAATTGGCCCAATCAAACACAAATTGGCCCAATCAATCCAGCTCACCTATCCAATTTGAGGCAAAAATACTTGCTAGTGACAAGACTCGATCTCTCAACCTAATGGCTAGTAGAAAACAGCACAGCCAACCAAGCTAGCATGTGTTATTTGTAAAAATACAAACTGATTCAGATAATAAATAGTCCCACCTCGATTTTTTACATCCAAACTACTCAATTTATATATGTTTTTGAGTTTCCTAGGTGTCAGGAAGCCATCTCGGAAATCGTTACAGAAAAACAAGGTAGGAAAGAGAGGCTAATTAACTGGAAAGCGAGGCACCGAAATAAGGAAGGAATCCTGAGAGATATATTCTCTAACCTAAATTGAGAAGGACATGAGGTGACAAAGATGAAATAAGGAAGGAAATTGGGGATCCTGAGACATATTCTAATCTAGAGTAATATAAGAAGGGACAAAGAACAACAATGTTGGATTTACACAATATATACCCACGGGAAGCATTATCTAGACAGCCTGCAAAGTAGATTTACACACGCAAGATGATTAGGAGCTACCTATAGATATAATTATGAATATCTAGAGAACCATAGGATTCTGAATTTTGGCATCAATGGATAGAATTCTGCGCAAACTATAACACTGTTTGTTCTTAATAGCAGTATCAATTTGACCGTCAAACTGAACCGGATTAGTCAATGTTCCACTGAGCAGGAGTTTACCTAGTTTCAAATAACATAAAATTTCTATGCTCCAGTTTTGATGTGAAAAGGGTACACATGTTAGCACACTTCATTCATCCAAATACATTCAACATCTACCAAATTGTCATTGCATGAGAAATTCAGGTTTTAATCTGATGCATAGAACCTCGAGTAGCCTGAATGGTACACTTCAGATGCATTCAACATCAAATGAAGTGTACTAAATGGATTTGGATGTACCCTTCAGTTTTCATTCGGTTGTTGTTATTCATATTCAAACTGATGCATACAAGATCATTTAGCCTGAAATTGTCAGCACGTAAGATTTCAAATAAAGTGCACCCTTCAGTTTTAATCCAAATAAACATCCAGATCCCGAACTCTGAATAAAAATGCATAGAAGCTAATGTAGGAATCGTCAGCACGTAATTCCCCAATTCCTTCATCCAGACCCATTCAACATCAACCGAATACAGGAACACATATTATATACATTCTGAACGAACACCACAAAAATCAAAGAAATTAAATACCACACAGTAATAAGGAACCCATCATATCACGGAAGCTCACCGGTGGTAGAACTGTCGTTCGGAATCAGTTTTGCGCAGTGTTAAATGAAACATGGATATCTGACTCATACGGAATCCGTTTTGGCTCCACAAGTTGTCAAAACGTTTCTGACGACCAGATGCTTCAAAGGATTCTTTCATAGGGAAATTTTGCAGAACTTTTCTTAAGGAGTTCGTTCAGAAACTTGTATAGAAACTTTCTTAATGAGCACTCGACAAACGCATTTCGAGAACATACACAAAGTCCCAGCTATGGACCTAGTGCATCATCATAACTGAGGTCTCTTGCATTTCCCTACAAGTAATTGGATCACATATGGAGATGTTTAGTGAAGTAGAATTGAAAAAATAGAATGCAACTACACATGAGCTAGTCTGTAACTATCGTTCAGAATCAGTTTTCCGCAGTGTTAACTGAAAATGGGATATCTGACTCATACGGAGTCTGTTTTGGCTCCACAAGTAGTCAAAATGTTTGTGACGACCAGATGCTTCAAAGGATTCTTTCATAGGTTACTTTTGGAGAACTTTTCTTAAGAAGTTCATTCAGAAACTTGTATAGAAACTTTCTTAATGAGCACTCAACAAACGCATTTCGAGAACATACACAAAGTCCCAGCTATGGACCTAGTGCATCATCAAAACCGAGGTCTCTTGCATTTCCCTACAAGTAATCGGATCTTATAGGGAGATGTTTAGTGAAGTAGAATGGGAAAAATAGAATGCAACTACACAAGAACAAGTCTGTAACTGTCGTTTGGAATCAGTTTTGCGTAGTGTTAACTGAAACATGGATATCACACTCATCCGGAGTCCGTTTTGGCTCCACAAGTAGTCAAAACGTTTGTGACGACCAGATGCTTCAAATTATTCTTTCATAGGGAACTTTTGGAGAAATTTTTTTAAGGAGTTCATTCAGAAACTTGTATAGAAACTTTCTTAATGAGCACTTGACAAACGCATTTCGAGAACATACACAAAGTCCCAGCTATGGACCTAGTGCATCATCATAACCGAGGTCTCTTGCATTTCCCTACAATTAATTGGATCTCATATGGAGATGTTTAGTGAATTAGAATGGAAAAAAGCGAGTGCAACTACACAAGAACTAGTCTGTAACTGTCGTTCGGAATCAGTTTTGCGCAGTGTTAAATGAAACATGGATATCTGACTCATACGGAGTCCGTTTTGGGTCCACAAGTTGTCAAAACGTTTGTGACAACAAGATGCTTCAAAGGATTCTTTCATAGGGAACTTTTGGAGAACTTTTCTTAAGGGGTTCGTTCAGAAACTTGTATAGAAACTTTCTTAATGAGCACTCGACAAATGAATTTCGAGAACATACACAAAGTCCCAGCTATGGACCTAGTGCATCATCATAACTGAGGTCTCTTGCATTTCCCTACAAGTAATTGGATCACATACGGAGATGTTTAGTGAAGTAGAATTGAGAAAATAGAATGCAACTACACAAGAGCTAGTCTGTAACTGTCGTTCAGAATCAGTTTTGCGCAGTGTTAACTGAAATAGGGATATCTGACTCATACGGAGTCTTATTTTGGCTCCACAAGTAGTCAAAACGTTTGTGACGACCAGATGCTTCAAAGGAGTCTTTCATAGGTTACTTTTGGAGAACTTTTCTTAAGGAGTTCGTTCAGAAACATGTATAGAAACTTTCTTAATGAGCACTTGACAAACACATTTCGAGAACATACACAAAGTCCCAGCTATGGACCTAGTGCATCATAAAAACCGCGGTCTCTTGCATTTCCCTACAAGTAATCGGATCTCATATTGAGATGTTTAGTGAAGTAGAATGGGAAAAATATAATGCAACTACACAAGAACTTGTCTGTAACTGTTGTTCGGAATCAGTTTTGCGTCGTGTTAACTGAAACATGGATATCTCACTCATCCGGAGTCCGTTTTGGCTCCACAAGTAGTCAAAACATTTGTGACGACCAGATGCTTCAAAGTATTCTTTCATAGGGAACTTTTGAAGAAATGTTTTTAAGGAGTTCGTTCAGAAACTTGTATAGAAACTTTCTTAATGAGCACTTGACAAACGCATTTCGAGAACATACACAAAGTCCCAGCTATAGACCTAGTGCATCATCATAATCGAGGTCTCTTGCATTTCCCTACAAGTAATTGGATCTCATATGGAGATGTTTAGTGAACTAGAATGGAACAAAGCGAGTGCAACTACACAAGAACTAGTCATGTGAATCGCTGCTCGAATCGGTTTTGCAAAGGTTAAATGAAACATGGATATCTGACTCATACGGAGTCCGTTTTGGCCCCACAAGTTGTCAAAACGTTTGCGACAATCAGATGCTTCAAAGGATTCTTTCATAGGGAACTTTTGGAGAACTTGTCTTAAGGAGTTCATTCAGAAACTTGTATAGAAACATTCTTAATGAGCACTCGACAAACGCATTTCGAGAACATACACAAAGTCCCAGCTATGGACCTAGTGCCTCATCATAACTGAAGTCTCTTGCATTTCCCTACAAGTAATTAGATCTCATATGGAGATGTTTAGTGAAGTAGAATTGAAAAAATAGAATGCAACTACACAAGAACTAGTCTGTAGCTGTCGTCCAGAATCAGTTTTGCGCAGTGTTAATTGAAACAGGGATATCTGACTCATACGGAGTCTGTTTTGGCTCCACAAGTAGTCAACACATTTGTGACGACCAGATGCTTCAAAGGATTCTTTCATAGGTTACTTTTGGAGAACTTTTCTTAAGGAGTTGGTTCAGAAACTTGTATAGAAACTTTCTTAATGAGCACCTGACAAGCGCATTTCGAGAACATACACAAAGTCCCAGCTATGGACCTAGTGCATCATCATAACCAAGGTCTCTAGCATTCCCTACAAGTAATTGGATCTCATATGGAGATGTTTAGAGAAGTAGAATGGAAAAAATCGAGTGCAACTACACAAGAACTAGTCTGTAACTGTCGTTCAGAACCAGTTTTGCGTAGTGTTAACTGAAACTTGGATATCTGACTCATACAGAGTCTGTTTTGGCTCCACAAGTAGTCAAAATGTTTGTGACGACCAGATGCTTCAAAGGATTCTTTCATAGGGAACTTTTGGAAAACTGTTCCTAAGGAGTTCGTTTAGAAACTTGTATAGAAACTTTCTTAATGAGCACTCGACAAACGCATTTCGAGAACATACACAAAGTCCCAGCTATGGACCTAGTGCATCATCATAACCGAGGTCTCTTGCATTTCCCTACAAGTAATTGGATCTCATATGGAGATGTTTAGTGAAGTAGAATGGAAAAAATCGAGTGCAACTACACAAGAACTAGTATGTAATCGCTGCTCGAATCGGTTTTTGCATGTTAATCGAAACATTGATATCTGACTCATACAAAGTCCGTTTTGGCTCCACAAGTAGTCAAAACATTTGTGACGACCAGATGCTTCAAAGGATTCTTTCATAGGGAACTTTTGGGGAACTTTTCTTAAGGAGTTCATTCAGAAACTTGTATAGAAACTTTCTTAATGAGCACTTGACAAACGCATTTCGAGAACATACACAAAGTCTAAGCTATGGACCTAGTGCATCATCTTATCCAAGGTCTCTTGCATTTCCCTACAAGTAATTGGATCTCATATGGAGATTATTAGTGAAGTAGAATGGAAAAAATAGAATGCAACTACACAAGAACTAGTCTGTAACTGTCGTTCGGACTCAGTTTTGCACAGTGTTAACTGAAACATGGATATCTGACTCATACGGAGTCCGTTTTGGCTCCACAAGTAGTCAAAACGTTTGTGACGACCAGATGCTTCAAAGTATTCTTTCATAGGTTACTTTTGAGGATCTTTTCTTCAGGAGTTGTTCAGAAACTTGAATAGAAACTTTCTTATTGAGCACTCGACAAACGCATTTCGAGAACATACACAAAGTCCCAGCTTTGGACCTATTGCATCATCATAACCAAGGTCTGTTGCATTCCCTTACAAGTAATTGGATCTCATATGGAGATCTTTAGTGAAGTAGAATGGAAAAAAATCGAGTGCAACTACACAAGAAATAGTCTGTAATTGTCGTTCGGAATTAGTTTTGCGCAGTGTTAACTGAAATATGTATATATCACTCATACGGAGTCTGTTTTGGCTCCACAAGTAGTTAAAATGATTGTGATGACCAGATGCTTCAAAGGATTCCTTCATAGGGAACTTTTGGAGAACTTTTCTTTAGGAGTTCATTTAGAAACTTGTATTGAAACTTTCTTAATGAGCACTCGACAAACGCATTTCGAGAACATAGAGAAAGTCCCAGCTATGGACCTAGTGCATCATCATAACCGAGGTCTCTTGAATTTCCCTACAAGTAATTGGATCTCATATGGATATGTTTAGTGAAGTAGAATGGGAAAAATAGAGTGCAACTACACAAGAACTAGTCTCAGAATCGCTGCTCGAATCGGTTTTCTTGTGATGTTAAATGAAACATGGATATCTGACTCATACGGAGTCCGTTTTGGCTCCACAAGTAGTCAAAATGTTTGTGACGACCAGATGCTTCAAAGGAATATATCATAGGGAACTTTTGGAGAACTTTTCTTAAGGAGGTCGTTCCAAAACTTGTATAGAAACTTTCTTAAGGAGCACTCAACAAACGCATTTCGAGAACATACACAAAGTCACAGATACAGACCTAGTGAATCATCATAACCGAGGTCTATTGCATTTCCCTACAACTAATTGGATCTCATATGGAGATATTAAGTGAATAAGAATGGAAAAAATCAAGTGCAACTACACAAGAACTAGTCTGTAACTGTCGTCCGGAATTAGTTTTGCGCAGTGTTAACTGACACATGGATATCTGACTCATACGAAGTCCGTTTTGGCTCCACAAGTTGTCAAAACATTTACAACGACTAGATGCATGCTTCAAAGGATTATCTCATAGGGAATTCGTTCAGAAACTTGTATAGAAACTTTTCTTAAGGAGTTCGTTCAGAAACTTGTATAGAAACTTTCTTAATAAGGACTTGACAAACGCATTTCGAAAACATACACAAAGTCCCAGCTATGGACCTAGTGCATCATCATAACCGAGGTCTCTTGCATTTACATACAAGTAATTGGATCTCATATGGAGATATTTAGTGAATTAGAATGGAAAAAGCGAGTGCAACTACACAAGAACTAGTCCCTAACAGTCGTTCGGAATCAGTTTTCCGCAGTGTTAACTGAAACATGGATATCTGACTCATACGTAGTCCGTTTTGGCTCCACAAGTTGTCAAAACTTTTGTGACAACCAGATGCTTCAAAAGGATTCTTTCATAGGGAAATTTTGGAGAACTTTTCTTAAGGAGTTCGTTCAGAAACTTGTATATAAACTTTCTTAATGAGCACTCGACAAACGCATTTCGAGAACATACACAAAGTCCCAGCTATGGACCTAGTGCATCATCATAACTGAGGTCTCTTGCATTTCCCTACAAGGAATTAGATCTCATATGGATATGTTTAGTGAAGTAGAATTGAAAAAATAGAATGCAACTCCACAAGAACTAGTCTGTAACTGTCGTTCAGAATCAGTTTTGCGCAGTGTTAATTGAAACAGGGTTATCTGACTCATACAGAGTCTGTTTTGGCTCCACAAGTAGTCAAAACGTTTGTGACGACCAGATGCTTCAAAGTATTCTTTCATAGGTTACTTCCGGAGAACTTTTCTTAAGGAGTTCGTTCAGAAACTTGTATAGAAACTTTCTTAATGAGCACTCAAAAAACCCATTTCGAGAACATACACAAAGTCCCAGCTATGGACCTAGTGCATCATCATAACCGAGGTCTCTTGCATTTCCCTACAAGGAATTAGATCTCATATGGAGATGTTTAGTTAAGAAGAATGGAAAAAATCGAGTGAACTACACAAGAACTAGTCTGTGACTGTCGTTCAAAATCAGTTTTGCGCAGTGTTAACTGATACATGGATATCTGACTCATACGGAGTCTGTTTTGGCTCCACAAGTAGTCAAAATCTTTGTGACGACCAGATGCTTCAAAGGATTCTTTCATGGGGAACTTTTGGAGAACTTTTCTTAAGGACTTCGTTCAGAAACTTGTATAGAAACTTTCTTAATGGGGACTCGACAAACGCATTTCGAGAACATAAACAAAGTCCCAGCTATGGACCTAGTGCATCATCATAACTGAGGTCTCTTGCATTTCCCTACAAGTAATTGGATCTCATATGTAGATGTTTAGTGAAGTAGAATGGAAAAAATCGAGTGCAACTACACAAGAACTAGTCTCAGAATCGCTGCTCGAATCGGTTTTTGCAATGTTAATCTGAAACATGGATATCTGACTCACACGGAGTCCGTTTTGGCTCCACAAGTAGTCCAAACATTTGTGACGACCAGATGCTTCAAAGTATTCTGTCATAGGGAACTTTTGGAGAACTTTTCTTAAGGAGTTCGTTTAGAAACTTGTATAGAAACTTTCTTAATGAGCACTCGACAAACCCATTTCGAGAACATACACAAAGTCCCAGCTATGGACCTAGTGCATCATCATAACTGAGGTCTCTTGCATTTCCCTACAAGTAATTTGATCTCATGTGGAGATGTTTAGTGAAGTAGAATGGAAAAAATCGAGTGCAACTACACAAGAACTAGTCTGTGACTGTCGTTCGGAATTAGTTTTGCGCATTGTTAACTGAAACATTTATATCTGACTCATACAAAGTCCGTTTTGGCTCCACAAGTAGTCAAAACATTTGTGACGACCAGATGCTTCAAAGGATTCTTTCATAGGGAACTTTTGGGGAACTTTTCTTAAGGAGTTCATTCAGAAACTTGTATAGAAACTTTCTTAATGAGCACTTGACAAACGCATTTCGAGAACATACACAAAGTCTAAGCTATGGACCTAGTGCATCATCTTATCCAAGGTCTCTTGCATTTCCCTACAAGTAATTGGATCTCATATGGAGATTATTAGTGAAGTAGAATGGAAAAAATAGAATGCAACTACACAAGAACTAGTCTGTAACTGTCGTTTGGACTCAATTTTGCACAGTGTTAACTGAAACATGGATATCTGACTCATACGGAGTCCGTTTTGGCTCCACAAGTAGTCAAAACGTTTGTGACGACCAGATGCTTCAAAGTATTCTTTCATAGGTTACTTTTGGAGATCTTTTCTTAAGGAGTTGTTCAGAAACTTGAATAAAAACTTTCTTATTGAGCACTCGACAAACGCATTTCGAGAACATACACAAAGTCCCAGCTTTGGACCTAGTGCATCATCATAACCGAGGTCTCTTGCATTTCGCTACAAGTAATTGGATCTCATATGGAGATGTTTAGTGAAGTAGAATGGAAAAAACCGAGTGCAACTACACAAGAACTAGTCGATGAATCGCTGTTCGAATCGGTTTTGCTGCAAAGGTTAATGAAACATGGATATCTGACTCATACGGAGTCCGGTTTGGATCCAGAAGTAGTCAAAACATTTGTGATGACCAGATGCTTCAAAGGATTCTTTCATAGGGAACTTTTGGAGAAATTTTCTTCAGGAGTTCGTTCAGAAACTTGTATAGAAACTTTTTTAATGAGCACTTGACAAACGCATTTCAAAAACATACACAAAGTCCCAGCTATGGACCTAGTGCATCATCATAACCGAGGTCTCCTGCATTTCCCCTAATTGGATCTCATATGGAGATGTTTAGTGAAGTAGAATGGAAAAAAGCGAGTGCAACTACACAAGAACTAGTCTCAGAATCGCTTCGAATTAGTTTTATGCAAAGGTTAATCAAACATGGATATCTGACTCATACGGAGTCTATCTTGGATCCACAAGTTGTCAAAATGTTTGTGACGACCAAATGCTTCAAACGACTCTTTTATAGGGAACTTTTGGAGAACTTTTCTTAAGGAGTTCGTTCAGAAACTTGTATAGAAACATTCTTATTGAGCACTCGACAAACGCATTTCAAGAACATACACAAAGTCCCAGCTTTGGACCTATCATCATAACTAAGGTCTCTTGCATTTCCCTACAAGTAATTGGATCTCATATGGAGATGTTTAGTGAAGTAGAATTGAAAAAATAGAGTGCAACTACACAAGAACTAGTCTGTGACTGTCGTTTGGAATCAGTTTTGTGCTGTGTTGACTGAAACATGGATATCTGACTCATACGGAGTCTGTTTTGGCTCCAATAGTAGTCAAAACGTTTGTGACCACCAGATGCATCAAAAGATCCTTTCATAGGTTACTTTTGGATAACTTTTCTAAAGGAGTTCGTTTTGAAACTTGTATAGAAACTTTCCTAATGAGCACTCGACAAACGCATTTCGAGAACATACACAAAGTTCCAGCAATGGACCTAGTGCATCATCATAACGGAGGTCTCTTGCATTTCCCTAGAAGTAATTGGATCTCATATGGAGATGTTTAGTGAAGTACAATGTAAAAAATCGAGTGCAACTACACAATAACTAGTCTGTAACTGTCGTTCAGAATCAGTTTTGCGCAGTGTAAACTGAAACATGGATATCTAACTCACACGGAGTCCGTTTTGGCTCCACAAGTAGTCAAAACATTTGTGACGACCAGATTCTTCAACGGATTCTTTATAGGGAAATTTTGGAGAACTTTTCTTAAGGAGTTCGTTAAGAAACTTGTATAGAAACTTTCTTAATGAGCACTTGACAAACGCATTTCGAGAACATACAAAAAGTTCCAGCTATGGACCTAGTGCATCATCATACCCGAGGTCTCTTGCATTTCCCAACAAGTAATTGGATCTCATATGGAGATGTTTAGTGAAGTACAATGGAAAAAATCGAGTGCAGCTACACAAGAACTAGTCTGTGACTGTCGTTCGGAATCAGTTTTGCGCAGTGTTAACTGATACATGGATATCTGACTCATACGGAGTCCGTTTTGGCTCCACAAGTAGTCAAAATGTTTGTGACGACCAGATGCTTCAAAGGATTCTTTCATAGGGAACTTTTCGAGAACTTTTCTTAAGGAGTTCTTTCAGAAACTTGTATAGAAACTTTCTTAATGAGCACTCGACAAACGCATTTCAAGAACATAAACAAAGTCCCAGCTATGGACCTAGTGCATCATCATAACCGAGGTCTCTTGCATTTCAGTTCAAGTAATTCAATCTCATATGGAGATGTTTAGTGAAGTAGAATGGAAAAATCGAGAGCAACTACACAAGAACTAGTCTGTGGCTGTCGTTCTGAATCAGTTTTGCGCAGTGTTAACTGATACTTGGATATCTGACTCATACGGAGTCCGTTTTGGATCCACAAGTACTCAAAATGTTTGTGACGACCAAATGCTTCAAAGGATTCTTTCATAGGGAACTTTTGTAGAACTTTTCTTAAGGAGTTCGTTCAGAAACTTGTATAGAAACTTTCTTAATGAGCACTCGACAAACGCGTTTCAAGAACATAAACAAAGTCCCAGCTATGGACCTAGTGCATCATCATAACCGAGGTCTCTTGCATTTCCGTACAAGTAATTTGATCTCATATGGAGATATTTAGTGAAGTAGAATGGAAAAAATCAAGTGCAACTACACAAGGACTAGCATGTAACTGTTATTTGAAATTAGTTTTGCACAGTGTTAACTGAAACATGGATATCCGACTCACACAGAGTCCATTTTGGCTCCACAAGTAGTCAAAACATTTGTGATGACCATATTCTTCAAAGGATTCTTTCATAGGGAACTTTTGGAGAACTTTTCTTAAGGAGTTCATTCAGAAACTTGTATAGAAACTTTCTTAATGAGCACTCGACAAACCCATTTCGAGAACATACACAAAGTCCCAGCTACGGACCTAGTGCATCATCATAACCGAGGTCTCTTGCATTTCCCTACAAGTAATTCGATCTCATATGGAGATGTTTAGTGAAGTAGAAATGAAAAAATCAAGTGCAACTACACAAGAACTAGTCTCAGGATCGCTCGTCGAATTAGTTTTATTGTGATGTTAATCTGAAACATGTATATCTGACTCATACGAAGTCCGTTTTGGCTCCACAAGTAGTCAAAATGTTTGTGACGACTAGATGCTTCAAAGGATTATTTCATAGGGAACTTTTGGAGAACTTTTCGTAAGGAGTTTGTTCAGAAACTTGTATAGAAACTTTCTTAATGAGCACTTGACAAACGCATTTCGAGAACATAAACAAAGTCCCAGCTATGGACGTAGTGCATCATCATAACTGAGGTCACTTGCATTTCCCTACAAGTAATTGGATCTCATATGGAGATGTTTAGTGAAGTAGAGTGGAATAAATAGAGTGCAACTACACAATAACTAGTCTGTAACTGTCGTTCGGAATCAATTTTGCGTAGTGTTAACTGAGACATGGATATCTGACTCATACAGAGTCCGTTTTGGCTCCACAAGTAGTCAAAACACTTGTCACGACTAGATGCTTCAAAGGATTCTTTCATAGGGAACTTTTGGAGAACTTTTCTTAAGGAGTTCGTTCAGAAACTTGTATAGAAACTTCCTTAATGAGCACTCAACAAACGCATTTCAAGAACATAAACAAAGTCCCAGCTATGGACCTAGTGCATCATCATAACTGAGGTCTGTTGCATTTCCGTACAAGTAATTGGATCTCATATGGAGATATTTAGTGAAGTAGAATGGAAAAAATCGAGTGCAACTACACAAGAACTAGCATGTAACTATTTTTCGGAATTAGTTTTGCGCAGTGTTAACTGAAACATGGATATCCGACTCACACAGAGTCCGTTTTGGCTCCACAAGTAGTCAAAACATTTGTGACGACCATATGCTTCAAAGGATTCTGTCAGAGGGAACTTTTGGAGAACTTTTCTTAAGGAGTTCATTTAGAAACTTGTATAGAAACTTTCTTAATGAGCACTCGACAAACCCATTTCGAGAACATACACAAAGTCCCAGCTATGGACGTAGTGCATCATCATAACCGAGGTCTCTTGCATTTCCCTACAAGTAATTCGATCTCATATGGAGATGTTTAGTGAAGTAAAATGGAAAAAGCGAGTGCAACTACACAAGAACTATTCTGTGACTGTCGTTCGGAATCAGTTTTGCGCAGTGTTAACTAAAACATGGATATCTGACTCATACGGAGGCTGTTTTGGCTCCACAAGTAGTCAAAACATTTGGTGACGACCAGATGCTTCAAAGGATTTATTCATAGGAACTTTTGGAGAACTTTTCTTAAGGAGTTCGTTCAGAAACTTGTATAGAAACTTTCTTAATGAGCACTCGACAGACGCATTTCGAGAATATACACAAAGTCCCAGCTATGGACATAGTGCATGATCATAACCAAGGTCTCTTGAATTTCCCAACAATTAATCGGATCTCATATGGAGATGATTAGTGAAGTAGAATAGAAAAAATAGAATGCAACTACACAAGAACTAGTGTGTAACTGTCGTCCGGAATCAGTTTTGCGCAGTGTTAATTAAAACAAGGATATCTGACTCATACAGAGTCCGTTTTGGCTCCAGAATTAGTCAAAACGTTTGTGACAACCATATGCTTCAAAGGATTCTTTCATAGGGAACTTTTGGAGAACTTTTCTTAAGGAGTTCATTCAGAAACTTGTATAGAAACTTTCTTAATAAGCACTTGACAAACGCATTTTGAGAACATACACAAAGTCCCAGCTATGGACCTAGTGCATCATCATAACCGAGGTCTCTTGGATTTTCCTACAAGTAATTCGATCTCATATGGAGATGATTATTGAAGTAGAATGGAAAAAATAGAATGCAACTACACAAGAATTAGTCTGTAACTATCGTTCGGAATCAGTTTTGTGAAGTGTTAACTGAAACATGGACATCTGACTCATACGAAGTCCGTTTTGGCTCCGCAATTATTCAGAACATTTGTGATGACCAGATGCTTCAAAGGATTATTTTATAGGGAACTTTTGGAGAACCTTTCTTAAGGAGTTCGTTCAGAAACTTGTATAGAAACTTTCTTAATGAGCACTAGACAAACGCGTTTCGAGAACATACGCAAAGTCCCAGCTACGGACCTAGTGCATCATCGTAACCGAGGTCTCTTACATTTCCCTACAAGTAATTGGATCTCATATGGAGATGATTAGTGAAGTAGAATGGAAAAAATCGAGTGCAACTACACAAGAACTTGTCCGTAACTGTTGTTCGGAATTAGTTCTGCGCAGTGTTAACTGAAACATGGATATCTGACTCATACGAAGTCCGTTTTGGCTCCACAAGTAGTCAAAATGTCTGTGACGACCTGATGCTTCAAAGGATTTTTTCATAGGGAACTTTTGGAGAACTTTTCTTAAGGAGTTCGTTCAGAAACTTGTATAGAAACTTTCTGAATGAGCACTCAACAAACGCATTTCGAGAACATACACAAAGTCCCAGCTATAGACCTAGTGCATCATCATAACCGAGGTCTCTTGCATTTCCCTACAAGTAATTGGATCTCATATGGAGATGTTTAGTGAAGTAGAATGGAAAAAAAAATCAAGTGCAACTACACAAGAACTAATCAGAATCGCTGTTCGAATCGGTTTTGCTTTGTTGATCAATCATGGATATCTGACTCATACGGAGTCCGTTTTGGCTCCACAAGTAGTAAAAACGTTTGTGACGACCAGATGCTTCAAAGGATTCTTTCTTAGGGTACTTTTGGAGAACTTTTCTTAAGGAGTTCGTTCAAAAACTTGTATAGAAACTTTCTTAATAAGAACACGACAAACGCATTTCGAGAACATACACAAAGTCCCAGTTATGGACCTAGTGCATCATCATAACCGAGGTCTCTTGCATTTCCCTACAAGTAATTGGATCTCATACGGAGATGTTTAGTGAAGTAGAATGGAAAAAAAATCAAGTGCAACTACACAAGAACTAATCTGTAACTGTCGTTCAGAATCAGTTTTGCGCACTGTTGACTGAATCATGGATATCTGACTCATATGGAGTCCGTTTTGGCTCCACAAGTAGTAAATACGTTTGTGACAACCATATGCTTCAAAGGTTTCTTTCTTAGGGTACCTTTGGAGAACTTTTCTTAAGGAGTTCATTCAAAAACTTGTATAGAAACTTTCTTAATAAGAACACGACAAACGCATTTCGAGAACATACACAAAGTCCCAGCTATGGACCTAGTGCATCATCATAACCGAGGTCTCTTGCATTTCCCAACAAGTAATTGTATCTCATATTGAGATGTTTAGTGAAGTAGAATGGAAAAATAGAATGCAACTACACAAGAACTAGTCTCAGAATCGCTGCTTCGAATCGGTTTTTGCAGATGTTCATCAAACATGGATATCTGACTCATACGGAGTCCGTTTTGGCTCCACAAGTAGTCAAATTGTTTGTGACGACCAGATGCTTCAAAGGATTCCTTCAAAGGGAACTTTTGGAGAACTTTTCTTAAGGAGTTCGTTCAGAAACTAGAATAGAAACTTTCTTAATGAGCACTCAACAAACGCATTTTGAGAACATACACAAAATACCAGCTATGGACCTAGTGCATCCTCATAACAGAGGTCCCTTGAATTTCCCTACAAGTAATTGCATCTCATATGGAGATGTTTAGTGAACTATAATGGAAAAAATCGGGTGCAACTACACAAGAACTTGTCTGTAATTGTCGTTCAGAATCAGTTTTGCGCAGTGTTAGCTGAAACATGGATATCTGACTCATACGGAGTCTGTTTTGGCTCCACAAGTAGTCAGAACGTCTATGACGACCTGATGCTTCAAAGGATTCTTTTATAGGGAACTTTTGGAGAACTTTTCTTAAGGAGTTCGTTCAGAAACTTGTATAGAAACTTTCTTAATGGGCACTCGACAAACGCATTTCGAGAACATACACAAAGTCACAGATATGGACCTAGTGCATCATCATAACCGAGGTCTCTTGCATTTCCCTACAAGTAATTGGATCTCATATGGAGATTTTTAGTGAAGTAGAATGGAAAAACTCGAGTGCAACTACACAAGAACTTGTGAGTAACTATCGTTCGGAATCTGTTTTGCGCAGTGTTAACTGAAACATGGATATCTAACTCATACGAAGTCCATTTTGGCTCCACAAGTAGTCTAAACGTCTGTGACGACCAGATGATTCAAAGGATTATTTATAGGGAACTTTTGGAGAACTTTTCTTAAGGAGTTCGTTCAGAAACTTGTATAGAAACTTTCCTAATGAGCACTCGACAAACGCATTTTGAGAACATACACAAAGTCCCAGCTATGGACCTAGTGCATACTCACTAAGGTCTCTTTAATTTCCCTACAAGTAATTGGATCTCATATGGAGATGTTTAGTGAAGTAGAATGGAAAAATTCGAGTGCAACTACACAAGAACTTGTCCGTAACTTTCGTTCGGAATCACTTTTGCGCAGTGTTAACTGAAACATGGATATCTGACTCATACTAAGTCCGTTTTGGCTCCACAAGTAGTCAAAACATTTGTGAGGACCAGATGCTTCACATGATTCTTTCATAGGGAACTTTGGAAGAACTTTTCTTAAGGAGTTCGTTCAGAAACTTGTATAGAAACTTTCTTAATGAGCACTCGACAAACGCATTTCGAGAACATACACAAAGTCACAGATATGGACCTAGTGCATCATTATGACCGAGGTCTCTTGCATTTCCCTAGAAGTAATTGGATCTCATATGGAGATGTTTAGTGAAGTAGAATGGAAAAATAGAATGCAACTACACAAGAACTAGTCTGTAATTGTCGTTCAGAATCAGTTTTGTGCAATGTTAACTGAAACATGGATATCTGACTCATACAGAGTCCGTTTTGGCTCCACAAGTAGTCAAAATGTTTGTGACGACCAGATGCTTCAAAGGATTCAATCATAGGGAACTTTTGGAGAACTTTTCGTAAGGAGTTTGTTCAGAAACTTGTATAGAAACTTTCTTAATGAGCACTCGACAAACGCATTTCGAGAACATACACAAAGTCCCAGCTATGGACCTAGTGAATCCTCATAACTGAGGTCTCTTGAATTTCCCTACAAGTAATTGGATCTCATATGGAGATGTTTAGTGAAGTAGAATGGAAGAAATCAAGTGCAACTACACAAGAACTTGTCCGTAACTGTTGTTCGGAATCAGTTTTGCGCAGTGTTAACTGAAACATGGATATCTGACTCATACGAAGTCCCTTTTGGCTCCAAGTAGTCAAAATGTCTATGACGACCAGATGCTTCAAAGGATTCTTTGATAGGGAACTTTTGGAGAACTTTTCTTATGGAGTTCGTTCAGAAACTTGTATAGGAACTTTCTTAATGAGCACTCGACAAACGCATTTCGAGAACATACACAAAGTCACAGATATGGACCTAGTGCATCATTTAAACCGAGGTCTCTTACATTTCCGTACAAGTAATTGGATCTCATATGGAGATGTTTAGTGAAGTAGAATGGAAAAAAATCAAGTGCAACTACACAAGAACTAGTCTCAGAATCGCTGCTCGAATCGGTTTTATGCAGATGTTAACTAAAACATGGATATTTGACACATACAGAGTCCCTTTTGGCTCCACAAGTAGTCAAAATATTTGTGACGACCAAATGCTTCAAAGGATTCTTTCATAGGGTACTTTTGGAGAACTTTTCTTATGGAGTTCATTCAGAAACGTGTATTGAAACTTTCTTAATGAGCACTCGAAAAATGCATTTCGAGTATATACACAAAGTCCCAGCTATGGACCTAGTGCATCATCATAACCGAGGTCTCTTGCATTTCCCTACAAGTAATTTTATCTCATATGGAGATGTTTAGTGAAGTAGAATGGAAAATAGAATGCAACTACACAAGAACTAGTCCGTAACTGTCGCTCGGAATCAGTTTTGCGAAGTGTTAACTGAAAAAAGGACATCTGACTCATACGAAGTCCGTTTTGGCTCCACAAGTAGTCAGAACGTTTGTGACGACCAGATGCTTCAAAGGATTCTTTCATAGGGAACTTTTGGAGAACTTTTCTTAAGGAGTTCGTTCAGAAACTTGTATAGAAACTTTCTTAATGAGCACTCGACAAACGCATTTCGAGAACATACACAAAGTCCCAGCTATGGAACTAGTGTTGGAAATATGTCCTAGAGGCAATAATAAAATGGTTATTATTATATTTCCTTGTTCATGATAATTGTCTATTGTTCATGCTATAGTTGTGTTATCCGGAAATCGTAATACATGTGTGAATATATAGACCACAACACGTCCCTAGTGAGCCTCAAGTTGACTAGCTCGTTGATCAATAGATAGTCATGGTTTCCTGACTATGGACATTGGATGTCATTGATAATGGGATCACATCATTAGAAGAATGATGTGATGGACAAGACCCAATCCTAAGCATAACACAAGATCGTGTAGTTCATTTTGCTCGAGCTTTTCCAAATGTCAAGTATCATTTCCTTATACCATGAGATTGTGCAACTCCCGGATACCGTAGGAGTGCTTTGGGTGTGCCAAACGTCACAACGTAATTGGGTGACTATAAAGGTGCACCACGGGTATCTCTGAAAGTGTCTGTTGGGTTGGCACGAATCGGGACTGGGATTTGTCACTCCGTATGACAGAGAGGTATCTCTGGGCGCACTCAGTAATGCATCATCATAATGAGCTCAATGTGACCAAGTGTTTGGTCACGGGATCATGCATTACGGTACGAGTAAAGTGACTTGGCGGTAACGAGATTAAACGAGGTATTGGGATACCGATGATCGAATCTCGGGGAAGTAACGTACCGATTGACAAAGGGAATTGTATACGGGATTGATTGAATCCTCGACATCGTGGTTCATCCGATGAGATCATCGAGGAGCTTGTGGGAGCCAACATGGGTATCCAGATACCGCTGTTGGTTATTGGCCGGAGAGGCATCTCGGTCATGTCTGCATGTCTCCGGAACCCGTAGGGTCTACACACTTAAGGTTCGGTGACGCTAGGGTTGTTGAGATATTAGTATGCGGTAACCCAAAAGTTGTTCGGAGTCTCGAATGAGATCCCAGACGTCACGAGGAGTTTCGGAATAGTCTGGAGGTGAAGATTTATATATAGGAAGTCCAGTTTCGGCCATCGGGAAAGTTTCGGGGGTCACCGGTATTGTACCGGGACCACCAAAAGGGTCCCGGGGGTCCATCGGGTCTGGCCACCTATCCCGGAGGGCCCCATGGGCTGAAGTGGGAGGGGAACCAGCCCCTGGTGGGCTGGTGTGCCCCCCTTGGGCCCCCTACACCTAGGGCTGGAAACCCTAGGGGTGGGGGCGCCTCACTTGCCTTGGGGTGCAAGCCACCCCCTTTGGCCGCCGCCGCCCCCCCTTGAGATTGGATCTCCAAGGGGGCCGGCGCCCCCTGGCCCCTATATAAAGAGGGGGGAGGGAGGGCAGACGCACCCTAGCCCCTGGCGCCTCCCTCTCCCTCCCTGACACCTCTCCCTCTCACTGTGTTTGGCGAAGCCCTACCGAGATCGCTGTTGCATCCACCACCATGCCGTCGTGCTGCTGGATCTCCATCAACCTCTCCTTCCCCCTTTATGGATCAAGAAGGAGGAGACGTCTTCCCAACCATACGTGTGTTGAACGCGGAGGTGCCGTCCGTTTGGTGCTAGGATCTCCGGTGATTTGGATCACGACGAGTACGACTCCCTCAACCCCATTCTCTTGAACGCTTCCGCGCGCGATCTACAAGGGTATGTAGATGCACTCCTCTCTCTCGTTGCTAGATGACTCCATAGATTGATCTTGGTGAAGCGTAGAAATTTTTTATTTTCTGCAACGTTCCCCAATAGTGGCATCATGAGCTAGGTCTATGCGTAGTTTCTATGCACGAGTAGAACACAAACTTGTTGTGGGCGTAGATGTTGCCAATTTTCTTGCCACTACTAGTCTTATCTTGCTTCGGTGACATCGTGGGATGAAGCGGCCCGAACCGACCTTACACGCACGCTTACGTGAGACGGGTTCCACCGACTGACATGCACTAGTTGCATAAGGTGGCTAGCGGGTGTCTGTCTCTCCCACTTTAGTTGAAGCGGATTCGATGAAAAGGGTCCTTATGAAGGGTAAATAGAAATTGGCATATCACGTTGTGGTTTTACGTAGGTAAGAAACGTTCTTACTAGAAACCTATAGAAGCCACGTAAAAACATGCAACAACAATTAGAGGACGTCTAACTTGTTTTTGCAGCATGTGCCGTGTGATGTGATATGGCCAAAAGGATGTGATGAATGATATATGTGATGTATGAGATTGATCATGTTCTTGTAATAGGAATCACGACTTGCATGTCGATGAGTATGACAACCGGCAGGAGCCATAGGTGTTGTCTTTATTTTTTGTATGACCTGCGTGTCATTGAATAACGCCATGTAAATTACTTTACTTTATTGCTAAACACGTTAGCCATAGAAGTAGAAGTAATCGTTGGAGTGACAACTTGATGAAGACATGATGATGGAGATCATGATGATGGAGATCATGGTGTCATGCCGGTGACGAAGATGATCATGGCTCCCCGAAGATGGAGATCAAAGGAGCAATATGATATTGGCCATATCATGTCACTATTTGATTGCATGTGATGTTTATCATGTTTTCCATCTTATTTGCTTAGAACGACGGTAGCTTAAATAAGATGATCCCTCGTAATAATTTCAAGAAAGTGTTCCCCCTAACTGTGCACCGTTGCGAAGGTTCATTGTTTCGAAGCACCACGTGATGATCGGGTGTGATAGATCCTAACATTCGAATACAACGGGTGTAAGCCAGATTTACACACGCAATACACTTAGGTTGACTTGACGAGCCTAGCATGTACATACATGGCCTCGGAACACGGAAGACCGAAAGGTCGAGCATGAGTCGTATAGAAGATACGATCAACATGAAGATGTTCACCGATGTTGACTAGTCCGTCTCACGTGATGATCGAACACGACCTAGTTGACTCGGATCATGTTTCACTTAGATGACTAGAGGGATGTCTGTCTGAGTGGGAGTTCATTGAATAATTTGATTAGATGAACTTAATTAACATGAACTTAGTCTAAAATCTTTACAATATGTCTTTTAGATCAAATGGCCCACACTAATGTTGCCCTCAACTTCAACGCGTTCTCAGAGAAAACCAAGCTGAAAGATGATGGCAGCAACTATACGGACTGGGTCCGGAACCTGAGGATCATCCTCATAGCTGCAAAGAAATATTATGTCCTAGAAGCACCGCGAGGTGAAGCACCCATCCCAGAGAACCAAGACGTTATGAACGCTTGGCAGTCTCGTGCTGATGATTACTCCCTCGTTCAGTGCGGCATGCTTTACAACTTAGAACCGGGGCTCCAAAAGCGTTTTGAGCAACATGGAGCATATGAGATGTTCGAAGAGCTGAAAATGGTTTTCCAAGCTCATGCCCGGGTCGAGAGATATGAAGTCTCCGACAAGTTCTTCAGTTGTAAGATGGAGGAAAATAGTTCTGTTAGTGAGCACATACTCAAAATGTCTGGGTTGCACAACCGCTTGACTCACCGGGAGTTAATCTCTCGGATGACGCAGATCATTGATGAATCCTTGATCGCTTCCACCGAGCTACAAGAGCTTTGTGATGAACTTCAATATGCAGGGGATGGAAAAGACCATTCCTGAGGTATATGCAATGCTGAAATCAGCGGAGGTAGAGATAAAAAAGGAACATCAAGTGTTGATGGTGAATAAAACCACTAAGTTCAAGAAAGGCAAGGTTAAGAAGAACTTCAAGAAGGACCGCAAGGGAGTTGCCGCGCCCGGTAAGCCAGTTGCCGGGAAGAAGTCAAAGAATGGACCCAAGCCTGAGACTGAGTGCACTTATTGCAAGGGAAGTGGTCACTGGAAGCGGAACTGCCCCAAGTACTTAGCGTACAAGAAGGCCGGCAACACCAAAGGTATATGTGATATGCATGTTATTAATGTGTACCTTACCAGCACTCATAGTAGCTCCTGGGTATTTCATACCGGTGTGGTTGCTCATATTTGTAACTCAAAGCAGGGGCTGCGGAATAAGCGGAGACTGGCGAAGGACGAGGTGATGATGCACGTCGGGAATGGTTCCAAGGTCGATGTGATCGCCGTCGGACGCTACCTCTACATTTACCTATGGGATTAGTTTTAAACCTCAATAATTTTTATTTAGTGCCAGCTTTGAGCATGAACATTGTATCTGGATCTCGTTTAATACGAGATGGCTACTCATTTAAATCCGAGAATAATGGTTGTTCTATTTATATGAGAGATATGTTTTATGGTCATGCCCCGCTGGTCAATGGTTTATTCTTAATGAATCTCGAACGTGATGTTACACATATTCATAGTGTGAATACCAAAAGATGTAAGGTTGATAACGGTAGTACCACATACTTGTGGCACTGTCGCCTTGGTCACATTGGTGTCAAGCGCATGAAGAAGCTCCATGCCGATGGACTTTTAGAGTCTCTCGATTATGAATCGTTTGACACAGGCGAACCATGCCTCATGGGCAAAATGACCAAGACTCCGTTTGAAAGGATCGATATGGTTGACTAGAGGGGGGGGGGGTGAATAGGCAACTAACAATTTTTAAGCTTTCTTTACCAATTTAAACTTTGCAACAAAATAGGTTGTCTAGATATGCAACTATGTGAGCAACCTATATGATGCAAAAACAACTAGCACATAAGCAAGCAATGGATACAACACAAGTAGGCTTGCAAGAGTAAATGCACGAAGTAACCAAGAGGGGAGCCGGTGGAGACGAGGTTGTGTTACCGAAGTTCCTTCCTTTTAAGGGGAAGTACGTCTCCGTTAGAGCGGTGTGGAGGCACAATGCTCCCCAAGAAGCCACTAGAGCCACCGTATTCTCCTCACGCCCTCACACAATGCGAGATGCCGTGATTCCACTATTGGTGCCCTTGAAGGCGGCGACCGAAACTTTACAAACAAGGTTGGGGCTATCTCCATAACCATTGGAGGCTCCCAACAACACCACAAAGCTTCACCACAATGGAATATGACTTCGAGGTGACCTCAACCATCTAGGGTGCTCAAACACCCAAGAGTAACAAGATCCGCTAGGGATAAGAGAGGGAATCAAATTTCTCTTGGTGGAAGTGTAGATCGGGGCCTTCTCAACCAATCCCGAGAAAATCAACAAGTTTGATTGGCTAGGGAGAGAGATCGGGCGAAAATGGAGCTTGGAGCAACAATGGAGCTTTGGGGGAAAGAGGTATGTCAACTTTGGGGAAGAAGACACCTTTATATAGTGGGGGAACCAATCCAACCGTTACCCCACTGAACATCCACGCACAGCGGTACTACCGCTAGGGGCAGGAGCGATTATCACCGAGAGCGGTACTACCGCTCCCACCCAGCCAGTACTACTACTACCGACGAGGAAGACAGGGTCCTGGCCCCAGAGCGGTACTACCGCGGGAGTAAGAGCGGTACTACCGCCTGGAGCGGTACTACCGCCACTACTACCGCTCCTAGTATCGTAAAACCCGACACGAAAAACATCGGTCTCGAATTGAGGCGGTAGTAGCCCGGAACCACTGCGGTACTACGGCCGAAGATCACAAGCGGTACTACCGCTCGGGGAGCGGTACTACCGCTGAGAGCGGTACTAACGCTCGTGGAGCGGTACTGCCGCTTGATGAGCTTCGGCGGTACTACCGCTGAGGACCGCGGTACTACCGCTGGGACAGGACAGAGCAGGTACGGAGGGAAAGGCAGCTCCAATGATGCGGAAGGAAGACGTCGGGTGTGATAAGGATGTGTACGTGTTGATTCCACCCTAGCCTTACCAAAGCGGATCCCCTCTTGATAGTACGGTGACTCCTACGAAACTAGTCCACCAACAACGAAACGAAGGAGCTACACCGTCTTGAATAAAACACCGAGGGGAGGTAATCGTCTCGTGAAAATGGATGAATCTCTGAAAGAACTTAACGCACACGATTAGTCCGCAAAAGCATTGTCATCAATCACCAAAACAACTTGGGGATAAATATGCCCTTACACCGTTCTCCGGAACAATGGAGCAAGCAACCAACTTATTGGAAATCATACATACTGATGTGTGCGGTCCAATGAGCATTGAGGCTCGCGGAGGCTATCGTTATGTTCTCACTCTCACTGATGACTTGAGTAGATATGGGTATGTCTACTTGATAAAACACAAGTCTGAGACCTTTGAAAAGTTCAAGGAATTTCAGAATGAGGTAGAGAATCAATGTGACCGAAAGATAAAGTTCTTACGATCAGATCGTGGGGGAGAATATTTAAGTCACGAATTTGGTAAGCACATAAGGAAATGTGGAATCGTTTCACAACTCACGCCGCCTGGAACACCTCAGCGTAACGGTGTGTCCGAACGTCGTAATCGCACTCTATTGGATATGGTGCGATCTATGATGTCCTTCACCGATTTATCGCTATCATTTTGGGGATACGCTCCAGAGACAGCTACATTCACTTTAAATAGGGCACCGTCTAAATCCGTTGAGACGACACCATATGAATTATGGTTTGGGAAGAAACCTAAGATGTCGCTTCTAAAAGTTTGGGGATGCGATGCTTATGTCAAGAAACTTCAACCTGAAAAGCTCGAACCCAAGTCGGAAAAATGCGTCTTCATAGGATACCCTAAGGAAACCATTGGGTATACCTTCTACCTCAGATCCGAAGGCAAGATCTATGTTGCCAAGAACGGGTCCTTTCTTGAGAAAGAGTTTCTCTCGAAAGAAGTAAGTGGGAGGAAAGTGGAACTTGATGAAGTACTATCTCTTGAAAGTAGCGCAGCTCAGGAAGATGTTCCTGTGGTGCCTGCACTGACTAGAGAGGAAACTAATGATGATGATCAAGGTACTTCGGATCAAATTACTACTGAACTTCGTAGGTCCACAAGGACACGTTCCACACCAGAGTGGTATGGCAACCCTGTCCTAGAAGTCATGTTGTTAGACAACGGTGAAACTTCGAACCATGAAGAAGCAATGGCGGGCCTAGATTCCAACAAATGGCTAGAAGCCATACAATCCGAGATAGGATCCATGTATGAAAACAAAGTATGGACGTTGACAGACTTGCCCGATGATCAGCGAGCGATAGAAAACAAATGAATCTTTAAGAATAAGACGGACACGGATGGTAATGTTACCATCTATAAAGCTCGACTTGTCGCTAAGGGTTATCGACAAATTCAAGGGGTTGACTATGATGAGACTTTCTCTCCCGTAGCGAAGCTGAAGTCCGTCCAAATCATGTTAGCAATTGCCGCATACTACGATTATAAGTTATGGCAAATGGACGTCAAAACGGCATTCCTTAACGGCCATCTTAAGGAAGAACTGTATATGATGCAGCCGGAGGGTTTTGTCGATCCTAAGAATGCTAACAAGGTATGCAAGCTCCAGCGCTCCATCTATGGGCTGGTGCAAGCATCTCGGAGTTGGAACATTCGCTTTAATGTAATGATCAAAGCGTTTGGGTTTATGCAGACTTATGGAGAAGCCTGCGTTTACAAGAAAGTGAGTGGGAGCTCTGTAGCATTTCTCATATTATATGTGGATGACATACTTTTGATGGGAAATGATATAGAACTTTTGGACAGCATTAAGGCCTACTTGAATAAGTGTTTTTCAATGAAGGACCTTGGAGAAGTTGCTTACATATTAGGCATCAAGATCTATAGAGATAGATCGAGACGCCTCATAGGTCTTTCCCAAAGCACATACCTTGATAAGATTTTGAAGAAGTTCAATATGGATCAGTCCAAAAAGGGGTTCTTGCCTGTGTTGCAAGGTGTGAAATTGAGCTCGGCTCAATGTCCGACCACGGCAGAAGATAGAGAAAAGATGACTGTCGTCCCCTATGCCTCAGCCATAGGGTCTATCATGTATGCCATGACGTGTACCAGACCTGATGTAAACCTTGCCATAAGTTTGGTAGGAAGGTACCAAAGTAATCCCGGCATGGAACGCTGGACAACGGTCAAGAACATCCTAAAGTACCTGAAAAGGACTAAGGATATGTTTCTCGTATATGGAGGTGACGAAGAGCTCGTCGTAAAGGGTTACGCCGATGCTAGCTTCGACACAGATCTGGATGACTCTAAGTCACAAACTGGATACATGTATATTTTGAATGGTGGGGCTGTAAGCTGGTGCAGTTGCAAGCAAAGCGTGGTGGCGGGATCTACATGTGAAGCGAAGTACATGGCAGCCTCGGAGGCAGCGCATGAAGCAATATGGGTGATGGAGTTCATCACCGACCTAGGAGTCGTACCCAATGTGTCGGGGCTGATCACACTCTTCTGTGACAACACTCGAGCTATTACACTTGCCAGGGAGCCCAGGTTTCACAAGAAGACCAGGCACATCAAGCGTCGCTTCAACTCCATTCATGAAAATGTTCAAGATGGAGACATAGATATTTGTAAGGTACATACGGACCTGAATGTAGCAGATCCGTTGACTAAACCTCTCCCTAGAGCAAAACATGATCAACACCAGAACTCTATGGGTGTTCGATTCATCACAATGTAACTAGATTATTGACTCTAGTGCAAGTGGGAGACTGTTGGAAATATGCCCTAGAGGCAATAATAAAATGGTTATTATTATATTTCCTTGTTCATGATAATTGTCTATTGTTCATGCTATAATTGTGTATCCGGAAATCGTAATACATGTGTGAATATATAGACCACAACACGTCCCTAGTGAGCCTCTAGTTGACTAGCTCGTTGATCAACAGATAGTCATGGTTTCCTGACTATGGACATTGGATGTCATTGATAACGGGATCACATCATTAGGAGAATGATGTGATGGACAAGACCCAATCCTAAGCATAGCACAAGATCGTGTAGTTAGTTTTGCTAGAGCTTTTCCAAATGTCAAGTATCATTTCCTTAGACCATGAGATTGTGCAACTCCCGGATACCGTAGGATTGCTTTGGGTGTGCCAAACGTCACAACGTAACTGGGTGACTATAAAGGTGCACTACGGGTATCTCCGAAAGTGTCATTGGGTTGGCACGAATCGAGATGGATTTGTCACTCCGTATGACGGAGAGGTATCTCTGGGCCAACTCGGTAATGCATCATCATAATGAGCTCAATGTGACCAAGTGTCTGGTCACAGGATCATGCATTATGGTACGAGTAAAGTGACTTGCCGATAACAGATTAAATGAGGTATTGGCATACCAACGATTGAATCTTGGGCAAGTAACGTACCGATTGATAAAGGGACTTGTATACTGGATTGATTGAATCCTCGACATTGTGGTTCATCCGATGAGATCATCGAGGAGCATGTGGGAGCCAACATGGGTATCCAGATCCCGCTGTTGGTTATTGACCGGAGAGGCGTCTCGGTCATGTCTGCGTGTCTCCCGAACCCGTAGGGTCTAGACACTTAACGTTCGGTGACGCTAGGGTTGTTGAGATATTAGTATGCGGTAACCCGAAAGTTGTTCGGAGTCCCGGATGAGATCCCGGACATCACCAGGAGTTCCGAAATAGTCAGGAGGTGAAGATTTATATATAGGAAGTCCAGTTTCGGCCATCGGGAAAGTTTCGGGGGTCACCGGTATTGTACCGGGACCACCGAAAGGGTCCCAAGGGTCCATTGGGTGGGGCCACCTATCCCGGAGGGCCTCATGGGCTGAAGTGGGAGAGGAACCAGCCCCTGGTGGGCTGGTGTGCCCCCCTGGCCCCCCTGCACCTAGGGTTGGAAAGCCTAGGGTTGGGGGGCGCCTCACTTGCCTTGGGGGGCAAGCCACCCCATTTGGCCGCCGCCCCCCCCCCTTGAGATTGGATCTCCAAGGGGGCCGGCGTCCCTTGGCCCCTATATAAAGAGGGGGGAGGGAGGGCAGCCGTACCCTAGCCCCTGGCGCCTCCCTCTCCCTCCCGTGACACCTCTCCCTCTCGCTGTGCTTGGTGAAGCCTTGCCGAGATCGCTGCTGCATCCACCACCACGCCATCGTGCTGCTGGATCTCCATCAGCCTCTCCTTCCCCTTGCTGGATCAAGAAGGAGGAGACGTCTTCCCAACCGTACGTGTGTTGAACGCGTAGGTTCCGTCCATTCAGCGTTAGGATCTCCGGTGATTTGGATCACAACGAGTACGACTCCCTCAACCCCGTTCTCTTGAACGCTTCCGCGCGCGATCTACAAGGGTATGTAGATGCACTCCTCTCTCTCGTTGCTAGATGACACCATAGATTGATCTTGGTGAAACGTAGAAATTTTTTATTTTCTGCAATGTTCCCCAACACCTAGTGCATCATCAGAACCGAGGTCTCTTGCATTCCCTACAGGTAATTGGATCTCATATGGAGATGAAGTATAATGGAAAAAATAGAATGCAACTACACAAGAACTAGTCTGTAAGTGTCGTTCGAAATCAGTTTTGCGCAGTGTTAACTGAAACAAGGACATCTGACTCATACAGAGTCCGTTTTGGCTCCACAAGTAGTCAAAACATTGGTGATGACCAGATGCTTCAAAGGATTCTTTTATAGGGAACTTTTGGAGAACTTTTCTTAAGGAGTTCGTTCAAAACCTTGCATAGAAACTTTCTTAATGAGCACTCGACAAACGCATTTTGAGAACATACAAAAAGTCCCAGCTATGGACCTAGTGCATCATCATAACTGAGGTCTCTTGCATTTCCCTACAAGTAATTGGATCTCATATGGAGATGATTAGTGAAGTAGAATGGAAAAAATAGAATGCAACTACACATGAACTAGTGTGTGACTGTCGTCCGGAATCAATTTTGCGCAGTGTTAATTAAAACATGGATATCTGACTCATACGGATTCCGTTTTGGCTCCATAAGTAGTCAAAACGTTGGTGACGACCAGATGCTTCATGGATTCTTTCATAGGGAACTTTTCGAGAACTTTACTTTAGGAGTTCGTTCAGAAACTTGTATAGAAACTTTCTTAATGAGCACTCGACAAACGCATTTTGAGAACATACAAAAAGTCCCACCTATGGACCTAGTGCATCATCATAACTGAGGTCTCTTGAATTTCCCTACAAGTAATTGGATCTCATATGGAGATGATTAGTGAAGTAGAATGGAAAAAATAGAATGCAACTACACAAGAACTAGTGTGTAACTGTCGTCCGGAATCAGTTTTGCGCAGTGTTAAATTAAAACATGGATATCTGACTCATACGGAGTTCGTTTTGGCTCCACAAGTAGTCAAAACGTTTGTGACGACCAGATGCTTCAAAGGATTCTTTCATAGGGAATTTTGGAGAACTTTACTTTAGGAGTTCGTTCAGAAACTAGTATAGAAACTTTCTTAATGAGCACTCGACAAACGCATTTCGAGAAACATACACAAAGTCCCAGCTATGGACCTAGTGCATCATCATAACCGAGGTCTCTTGCATTTCCCTACAAGTAATTGCATCTCATATGGAGATGTTTAGTGAAGTAGAATGGAAAAAATAGAATGCAACTACACAAGAACTAGTCCGTAACTGTCGTTCGGAATCAGTTTTGCGAAGTGTTAACTGAAACATGGACATCTGACTCATACAAAGTCCGTTTTGGCTACAAAATTAGTTGGAACATTTGTGACGACCAGATGCTTCAAAGGATTCTTTCAAAGGGAACTTTTGGAGAACATACACAAAGTCCCAGCTATGGACCTTGTGCATCATCATAACCGAGGTCTCTTGCATTTCCCTACAAGTAATTGGATCTGATGTGGAGATGTTCGGTGAAGTAGAATGGAAAAAATAGAATGCAACTACACAAGAACTAGTCTGTAACTATCGTTCAGAATCAGTCTTGCACAGTGTTAACCGAAACATGGATATCTGACTCATACGGAGTCCGTTTTGGCTCCACAAGTAGTCAAAACGTTTGTGACCGACCAGATGCTTCAAAGGATTCTTTCATAGTTAACTTTTGGAGAAATTTTCTTAAGGAGTTCGTTTAGAAACTTGTATAGAAACTTTCTTAATGAGCACTCGACAAACACATTTCGAGAACATACACAAAGTCCCAGCTATGGACCTAGTGCATCATCATAACTGAGGTCTCTTGAATTTCCCTACAAGTAATTGGATCTCATATGGAGATGTTTATGAAGTAGAACGGAAAAAATAGAATGCAACTACACAAGAACTAGTCTGTAACTGTCGTTCGGAATCAATTTTGTGCAGAGTTAACAGAAACATGGATATCTGACTCATACGAAATCCATTTTGGCTCCACAAGTAGTCAAAACATTTCTGACGACCAGATGCTTCAAAGGATTCTTTCATAGGGAACTTTTGGAGAACTTCTCTTAAGGAGTTCGTTCAGAAACTTGTATAGAAACTTTCTTAATGAGCACTCGACAAACGCATTTCGAGAATATACACAAAGTCCCAGCTATGGACCTAGTGCATCATCATAACCGAGGTCTCTTGCATTTCCCTACAAGTAATTGCATCTCATATGGAGATGTTTAGTGAAGTAGAATGGAAAAAATAGAATGCAACTACACAAGAACTAGTCTGTAACTGTCGTTCGGAATCAGTTTTGCGAAGTGTTACCTGAAACATGGACATCTCACTCATACGAAGTCCGTTTTGGCTACAAAATTAGTTGGAACATTTGTGACGACCAGATGCTTCAAAGGATTCTTTCAAAGGGAACTTTTGGAGAACTTTTCTTAAGGAGTTCGTTTAGAAACTTGTATAGAAACTTTCTTAATGAGCACTAGACAAACACATTTCGAGAACATATGCAAAGTCCCAGCTATGGACCTAGTGCATCATCATAACCGAGGTCTCATGCATTTACCTACAAGTAATTGGATCTCATATGGAGATGTTTAGTGAAGTAGAATGGAAAAAATCAAGTGCAACTACACAAGAACTAGTTTGTAACTGTCGTTCGGAATCAGTTTTGCGCAGTGTTAACTAAAACATGGATATCTGACTCATACGGTGTCCGTTTTGGCTCCACAAGTAGTCAAAATGTCTGTGACAACCAGATGCTTGAATGGATTCTTTCATAGGGTACTTTTGGAGAACTTTTCTTAAGGAGTTCGTTCAGAAACTAGTATAGAAACTTTCTTAAAGAGCACTCGACAAACGCATTTCGAGAACATACGAAAAGTCCCAGCTATGGACCGAGTGCATCATCATAACCGAGATCTCTTGCGTTTCCCTACAAGTAATTGTATCTCATATGGAAATGTTTAGTGAAGTAGAATGGAAAAATAGAATGCAACTACACAAGAACTAGTCTGTAACTGTTGCTCGGAATCAGTTTTGCGTAGTGTTAACTAAAACATGGATATCTGACTCATACGGAGTCCGTTTTGGCTCCACAAGTGGTCAAAACATTCGTGACGACCAGATTCTTCAAAGGATTCTTTCATAGGGTACTTTTGGATAACTTTTCTTAAGGAGTTCATTCAGAAACTTGTATAGAAACTTTCTTAATGAGCACTCGACAAACGCATTTCGAGAACATACACAAAGTCCGAGCTATGGACCTAGTGCATCATGATAACCGAGGTCTCTTGCGATTTCCTACAAGCAATTGTATCTCATATGGAGATGTTTAGTGAAGTAGAATGGAAAAATAGAATGCAACTACACAAGAACTTGTCCGTAACTGTCGTTCGGAATCAGTTTTGCGCAGTGTTAACTGAAACATGGATATCTGACTCATACGAAGTCCATTTTGGCTCCACAAGTAGTCAAAACGTCTGTGACGACCAAATGCTTCAAAGGGTTCTTTCATAGGGAACTTTTGGAGAACTTTTCTTACGGAGTTCGTTCAGAAACTTGTATAGAAACTTTCTTAATGAGCACTTGACAAACGCATTTCGAGAACATGCACAAAGTCCCAGCAATGAACCTGGTGCATCCTCATAACCGAGGTCTCTTGAATTTCCCTACAAGTAATTGGATCTCATATCGAGATGTTTAGTGAAGTAGAATGGAAAAATAGAATGCAACTACACAAGAACTTGTCCGTAACTGTCGTTCGGAATCAGTTTTGCATAGTGTTAACTGAAACATGGATATCTGACTCATACGAAGTCCGTTTTGGCTCCACAAGTAGTCAAAATGTATGTGACGACTAGGTGCTTCAAATGATTCTTTCATAGGGAACTTTTGGAAAACTTTTCTTAAGGAGTACGTTTAGAAACTTGTATACAAACTTTCTTCATGAGCACTCGACAAACGCATTTCGAGAACATACACAAAGTCACAGCTATGGACCTATTGCATCCTCATAACTGAGGTCTCTTGAATTTCCCTACAAGTAATGGGATCTCATACGGAGATGTTTAGTGAAGTAGAATGGAAAAAATCGAGTGCAACTACACAAGAACTTGTCCAGAATCGCTGCTTGAATCAGTTTTATGTAGTGTTAATCGAAAACATGGATATCTGACTCATACGAAGTCCGTTTTGGCTCCACAAGTAGTCAAAACGTCTGTGATGACCAGATGCTTGACAGGATTATTTCATAGGGAACTTTTGGAGAACTTTTCTTAAGGAGTTCGTTCAGAAACTTGTATAGAAACTTTCTTAATGAGCACTCGACAAACGCATTTGGAGAACATACACAAAGTCACAGATATGGACCTAGTACATCATCATAACCGAGGTCTCTTGCATTTCCCTACAAGTAACTGGATCTCATATGGAGATGTTTAGTGAAGTAGAATGGAAAAAATAGAATGCAACTACACAAGAACTAGTGTGTAACTGTCGTCCGGAATCAGTTTTGCGCAGTGTTATTTAAAACATGGACATATGACTCATACGAAGTCCGTTTTGGCTACACAAGTAGTTAGAACGTTTGTGACGACCAGATGCTTCAAAGGATTCTTTCATAGGGAACTTTTGGAGAACTTTTCTTAAGGAGTTTGTTCAGAAACTTGTATAGAAACTTTCTTAATGAGCACTAGACAAACGCATTTCGAGAACATACGCAAAGTCCCAGCTATGGACCTAGTGCATCATCATAACCGAGGTCTCTTGCATTTCCCTACAAGTAATTGGATCTCATATAGAGATGTTTAGTGAAGTAGAATGGAAAAAAATCAAGTGCAACTACACAAGAAACTAGTCTGTAACTGTCGTTCGGAATCAGTTTTGCGCAGTGTTAACTAAAACATGGATATCTGAATCATACGGTGTCCGTTTTGGCTCCACAAGTAGTCAAAACGTCTGTGACAACCAGATGCTTCAAAGGAGTTCATTCATAAACTTGTATAGAAACTTTCTTAATAAGCACTCGACCAACGCATTTCGAGAACATACACAAAGTCCCAGCTATGGACCTAGTGCATCATCATAACCGAGGTCTCTTGCGTTTCCCTACAAGTAATTGTATCTCATATGGAGATGTTTAGTGTAGTAGAATGGAAAAATAGATTGCAACTACACAAGAACTAGTCTGTAACTGTCGTTCGTATTCAGTTTTGCGCAGTGTTAACTGAAATATGGATATCTGACTCATACAGAGTCCATTTTGGCTCCACAAGTAGTCAAAACGTCTATGACGACTAGATGCTTCAAAGGATTCTTTCATAGGGAACTTTTGGAAAAATTTTCTTAAGGAGTTCCTTCAGAAACACGTATAGAAACTTTCTTAATAAGCACTCCACAAACGCATTTCGAGAACATACACAAAGCCCAAGCTATGGACCTAGTGCATCCTCGTAACTGAGGTCTCTTGAATTTCCTACAAGTTATTGGATCTCAGATGGAGATGTTTAGTGAAGTAGAATGGAAAAAATCGAGTGCAACTACACAAGAACTTATCCGTAACTGTTGTTCAGAATCAGTTTTGCGCAGTGTTAACTAAAACATGGATATCTGACTCATACGAAGTCTGTTTTGGCTCCACAAGTAGTCAAAACGTCTATGACAACCAGATGCTTCAAAGGATTCTTTCATAGAGAACTTTTGGAGAACTTTTCTTAAGGAGTTCGTTCAGAAACTTGTATAGAAACTTTCTTAATGAGCACTCGACAAACGCATTTTGAGATGATACACAAAGTCACAGATATGGACCTAGTGCATCATTATAACCGAGGTCTCTTGCATTTCCCTACAAGTAATTGGATCTCAAATGGAGATGTTTAGTGAAGTTGAATGGAAAAAATCGAGTGCAACTACACAAGAACTTGTCCGTAACTGTCGTTCGGAATCAGTTTTGCGCAGTGTTAACTGAAACATGGATATTTGACTCATATGAAGTCCATTTTGGCTCCACAAGTAGTCAAAACGTCTGTGAAGACCAGATGCTTCAAAGTATTCTTTCATATGGAACTTTTGGAGAACTTTTCTTCAGGAGTTCGTTCAGAAACTTGTATAGAAACTTTCTTAATGAGCACTCGACAAACGCATTTCGAGAACATACACAAAGTCCGAGCTATGGACCTAGTGCATCCTCATAACTGAGGTCTCTTGAATTTCCCTACAAGTAATTGGATCTCATATGGAGATGTTTAGTGAAGTAGAATGGAAGAAATCAATTGCAACTACACAAGAACTTGTCCGTAACTGTTGTTCGGAATCTGTTTTGCGCAGTGTTAACTGAAACATGGATATCTGACTCATACGAAGTCCGTTTTGGCTCCAAGTAGTCAAAATGCCTATGATGACCATATGCTTCAAAGGATTCTTTCATAGGGAACTTTTGGAGAACTATTCTTAAGGAGTTCGTTCAGAAACTTGTATAGAAACTTTCTTAATGAGCACTCGACAAACGCATTTCGAGAACATACATAAAGTCATAGATATGGACCTTGTGCATCATCATAACCGAGGTCTCTTGCATTTCCCTACAAGTAATTGGATCTCATATGGAGATGTTTAGTGAAGTAGAATGGAAAAAATCAAGTGCAACTACACAAGAACTTGTCCGTAACTGTCGTTCGGAATCAGTTTTGCGCAGTGTTAACTGAAACATGGATATCTGACTCATACGAAGTCCGTTTTGCCTCCACAAGTAGCCAAAATGTATGTGACGACCATATGCTTCAAAGGATTCTTTAATAGGGAACTTTTGGAGAACTTTTCTTAACGAGTTCGTTCAGAAACTTGGATAGAAACTTTCTTAATGAGCACTCCACAAACGCATTTCGAGAACATACACAAAGTCACAGCTATGGACCTAGTGCATCCTCATTACTGAGGTCTCTTGAATTTCCCTAAAAGTAATTGGATCTCATATGGAGATGTTTAGTGAAGTAGAATGGAAAAAATCGAGTGCAACTACACAAGAACTTGTCCGTAACTGTCGTTCGGAATCAGTTTTGCGCAATGTTAAGTGAAACATGGATATCTGAGTCATACGAAGTCCGCTTTGGCTCCACAAGTAGTCAGAACGTCTATGACGACCAGATGCTTCAAAGATTCTTTCATAGTGAACTTTTGGAGAACTTTTCTTAAGGAGTTCGTTCAGAAAATTGTATAGAAATTTTTTAATGAGCACTCGACAAACGCATTTCGAGAACATACACAAAGTCACAGATATGGACCTAGTGCATCATCATAACCGAGGTCTCTTGCATTTCCCTACAAGTATTGGATCTCATATGGAGATGTTTAGTCAAGTAGAATAGAAAAAATCGAGTGCAAATACACAAGAACTTGTCCGTAACTGTCGTTCGGAATCAGTTTTGCGCAGTGTTAACTGAAAAATGGATATCTGACTCATACGAAGTCCGTTTTGGCTCCACAAGTAGTCAACATGTCTGTGACGACCAGATGCTTCAAAGGATTCTTTCATAGGGAACTTTTGGAGAACTTTTCTTAAGGAGTTCGTTCAGAAACTTGTATAGAAACTTTCTTAATGAGCACTCGACAAACGCATTTTGAGAACATACACAAAGTCCCAGCTATGGACCTAGTGCATCCTCACTGAGGTCTCTTTAATTTCCCTACAAGTAATTGGATCTCATATGGAGATGTTTAGTGAAGTAGAATGGAAAAATTCGAGTGCAACTACACAAGAACTTGTCTGTAACTGTCGTTCGGAATCAAGTTTGCGCAGTGTTAACTGAAACATAGATATTTGGCTCATACAAAGTCCGTTTTGGCTCCAAAAGTAGTCAAAACGTCTATGACGACCAGATGCTTCAAAGGTTTCTTTCATAGGGAACTTTTGGAGAACTTTTCTTAAGGAGTTCGTTCAGAAACTTGTATAGAAACTTTCTTAATGAGCACTCGACAAACGCATTTCGAGAACATACACAAAGTCACAGATATGGAGCTAGTGCATCATCATAACCGAGGTCTCTTGCATTTCCCTACAAGTAATTGGATCTCATATGGAGATGTTTAGTGAAGTAGAATGGAAAAAATCGAGTGCAACTACACAAGAACTTGTCCAGAATCGCTGCTCGAATCAGTTTCTTGCAGATGTTAATCAAACATGGACATCTGACTCATATGAAGTTCATTTTGGCTCCACAAGTAGTCAAAACGTCTGTGACGACCAGATGCTTCAAAGTATTCTTTCGTCTGGAACTTTTCGAGAACTTTTCTTAAGGAGTTCGTTCAGAAACTTGTATAGAAACTTTCTTAATGAGCACTCGACAAACGCATTTCAAGAACATACACAAAGTCCCAGCTATGGACCTGGTGCATCCACATAACTGATGTCTCTTGAATTTCCCTACAAGTAATTGGATCTAATATGGAGATGTTTAGTGAAGTAGAATGGAAAAAATCGAGTGTAACTACACAAGAACTTGTCCGTAACTGTCGTTCGGAATTAGTTTTGTGCAGTGTTAACTGAAGCATGGATATCTGACTCATACGAAGTCCGTTTTGGCTGCACAAGTAGTCAAAACGTCTATGATGACCAGGTGCTTCAACGGATTCTTTCATAGGGAACTTTTCTTAAGGAGTTCGTTCAGAAACTTGTATAGAAACTTTCTTAATGAGCACTCGACAAACGCATTTCGAGAACATACACAAAGTCACAGCTATGGACCTAGTGCATCATCATAACCGAGGTCTCTTGAATTTCCCTACAAGTAATTGGATCTCATATGGAGATGTCTAGTGAAGTAGAATGGAAAAAATCGAGTGCAACTACACAAGAACTTGTCCGTAACTATCGTTCGGAATCAGTTTTGCGCAGTGTTAACTGAAACATGGATATCTGACTCATACGAAGTCCGCTTTGGCTCCACAAGTAGTCAAAACGTCTATGACGACCAGATGCTTCAAAGGTTTCTTTCATAGGGAACTTTTGGAGAACTTTTCTTAAGGAGTTCGTTCAGAAACTTGTATAGAAACTTTCTTAATGAGCACTCAACAAACGCATTTCGAGAACATACACAAAGTCACAGATATGGAGCTAGTGCATCATCATAACCGAGGTCTCTTGCATTTCCCTACAAGTAATTGGATCTCATATGGAGATGTTTAGTGAAGTAGAATGGAAAAAATCGAGTGCAACTACACAAGAAGTTGTCCGTAACTGTCGTTCGGAATCAGTTTTGCGAAGTGTTAACTGAAACATGGATATCTGACTCATATGAAGTTCATTTTGGCTCCACAAGTAGTCAAAACGTCTGTGACGACCAGATGCTTCAAAGTATTCTTTCATATGGAACTTTTGGAGAACTTTTCTTAAGGAGTTCGTTCAGAAACTTGTCTAGAAACTTTCTTAATGAGCACTCGACAAACGCATTTTGAGAACATACACAAAGTCCCAGCTATGGACCTGGTGCATCCTCATAACTGATGTCTCTTGAATTTCCCTACAAGTAATTGGATCTAATATGGAGATGTTTAGTGAAGTAGAATGGAAAAAATCGAGTGCAACTACACAAGAACTTGTCCGTAACTGTCGGTCGGAATCAGTTTTGTGCAGTGTTAACTGAAGCATGGATATCTGACTCATACGAAGTCCGTTTTGGCTCCACAAGTAGTCAAAACCTCTATGATGACCAGGTGCTTCAAGGGATTCTTTCATAGGGAACTTTTCTTAAGGAGTTCGTTCAGAAACTTGTATAAAAACTTTCTTAATGAGCACTCGACAAACGCATTTCGAGAACTTACACAAAGTCACAGCTATGGACCTAGTGCATCATCATAACCGAGGTCTCTTGAATTTCCCTACAAGTAATTGGATCTCATATGGAGATGTCTAGTGAAGTAGAATGGAAAAAATCGAGTGCAACTACACAAGAACTTGTTCAGAATCGCTGCTCGAATCAGGTTTTGCACAAGGTTAATCAAACATGGATATCTGACTCATACGAAGTCCGCTTTGGCTCCACAAGTAGTCAAAACGTCTATGACGACCAGATTCTTCAAAGATTCTTTCATAGGGAACTTTTGGAGAACTTTTCTTAAGGAGTTCGTTCAGAAACTTGTATAGAAACTTTCTTAATGAGCACTCGACAAACGCATTTTGAGAACATACACAAAGTCACAGGTATGGACCTAGTGCATCATCATAACCGAGGTCTCTTGCATTTCCCTACTAGTATTGGATCTCATATGGAGATGTTTAGTGAAGTAGAATGGAAAAAATCGAGTGCAAATATACAAGAACTTGTCTCAGAATCGCTGCTCGAATCGGTTTTAGCAGTGTTAATCAAACATGGATATCTGACTCATATGAAGTCCGTTTTGGCTCCACAAGTAGTCAAGATGTCTGTGACGACCAGATGCTTCAAAGGATTCTTTCATAGGGAACTTTTGGAGAACTTTTCTTAAGGAGTTCATTCAGAAAGTTGTATAGAAACTTTCTTAATGAGCACTCGACAAACACATTTCGAGAACATACACAAAGTCACAGCTATGGACCTAGTGCATCCTCATAACTGAGGTCTCTTGAATTTCCCTACAAGTAATTGGATCTCATATGGAGATGTTTAGTGAAGTAGAATGGAAAAAATCGAGTGCAACTACACAAGAACTTGTCCAGAATCGCTGCTCGAATCGGTTTTTGCAAAGTTAATCTGAAACATGGATATCTGACTCATATGAAGTTCATTTTGGCTCCACAAGTAGTCAAAACGTCTGTGACGACCAGATGCTTCAAAGTATTCTTTCATATGGAACTTTTTGAGAACTTTTCTTAAGGAGTTCGTTTAGAAACTTGTATAGAAACTTTTTTAATGAGCACTCGACAAACGCATTTCGAGAACATACACAAAGTCATAGATATGGACCTAGTGCATCATCATAACCGAGGTCTCTTGCATTTCCCTACAAGTATTGGATCTCATATGGAGATGTTTAGTGAAGTAGAATGGAAAAAATCGAGTGCAAATATACAAGAACTTGTCCAGAATCGCTGCTCGAATCGGTTTGTGCAATGTTAATCAAACATGGATATCTGACTCATATGAAGTCCGTTTTGGCTCCACAAGTAGTCAACATGTCTGTGACGACCAGATGCTTCAAAGGATTCTTTCATAGGGAACTTTTGGAGAACTTTTCTTAAGGAGTTCATTCAGAAACTTGTATAGAAACTTTCTTAATGAGCACTCGACAAACACATTTCGAGAACATACACAAAGTCACAGCTATGGACCTAGTGCATCCTCATAACCGAGGTCTCTTGAATTTCCTACAAGTAATTGGATCTCATATGGAGATGTTTAGTGAAGTAGAATGGAAAAATCGAGTGCAACTACACAAGAACTTGTCCAGAATCGCTGCTCGCATCGCTTTTGCGCAAAGGTTAATCAAACATGGATATCTGACTCATATGAAGTTCATTTTGGCTCCACAAGTAGTCAAAACGTCTGTGACGACCAGATGCTTCAAAGTATTCTTTCATATGGAACTTTTGGAGAACTTTTCTTAAGGAGTTCGTTCAGAAACTTGTATAGAAACTTTCTTAATGACCACTCGACAAAAGCATTTTGAGAACATACACAAAGTCCCAGCTATGGACCTGGTGCATCCTCATAACTGATGTCTCTTGAATTTCCCTACAAGTAATTGGATCTAATATGGAGATGTTTAGTGAAGTAGAATGGAAAAAATCGAGTGCAACTACACAAGAACTTGTCCGTAATCGCTGCTCGAATCGCTTTTGTGCAAAGGTTAATCAAGCATGGATATCTGACTCATACGAAGTCCGTTTTGGCTCCACAAGTAGTCAAAACGTCTATGATGACCAGGTGCTTCAACGGATTCTTTCATAGGGAACTTTTCTTAAGGAGTTCGTTCAGAAACTTGTATAGAAACTTTCTTAATGAGCACTCGACAAACGCATTTCGAGAACATACACAAAGTCACAGCTATGGACCTAGTGCATCATCATAACCGAGGTCTCTTGAATTTCCCTACAAGTAATTGGATCTCATATGGAGATGTTTAGTGAAGTAGAATGGAAAAAATCGAGTGCAACTACACAAGAACTTGTCCAGAATCGCTGCTCGAATCAGTTTTGTGCAAAGGTTAATCAAACATGGATATCTGACTCATACGAAGTCCGCTTTGGCTCCACAAGTAGTCAAAACGTCTATGACGACCAGATGCTTCAAAGATTCTTTCATATGGAACTTTTGGAGAACT
Organism: Aegilops speltoides; assembly: GCA_021437245.1. Taxonomy (NCBI): domain Eukaryota; kingdom Viridiplantae; phylum Streptophyta; class Magnoliopsida; order Poales; family Poaceae; genus Aegilops; species Aegilops speltoides. The sequence continues at coordinate 55,380,768 of CM038144.1, read as the reverse complement.
TTTCTTAAGGAGTTCGTTCAGAAACTTGTATAGAAACTTTCTTAATGAGCACTCGACAAACGCGTTTCGAGAACATACACAAAGTCACAGATATGGACCTAGTGCATCATCATAACCGAGGTCTCTTGCATTTACCTACAAGTATTGGATCTCATATGGAGATGTTTAGTGAAGTAGAATGGAAAAAATCGAGTGCAAATATACAAGAACTTGTCCAGAATCGCTGCTCGAATCGGTTTATGCAGAGGTTAATCAAACATGGATATCTGACTCATATGAAGTCCGTTTTGGCTCCACAAGTAGTCAACATGTCTGTGACGACCAGATGCTTCAAAGGATTCTTTCATAGGGAACTTTTGGAGAACTTTTCTTAAGGAGTTCATTCAGAAACTTGTATAGAAACTTTTTTAATGAGCACTCGACAAACACATTTCGAGAACATACACAAAGTCACAGTGAAAGCACATTTGCTCCCTAGGTGGTTTTGGTAATTAATGACAACATACTTTGTGGTTGGACTAATGCTTTTATCAAGTATGTCTCGGGAAAGTCAATCACTCGGCATGGCAAAAGGACTAGAAAGGTGAACCCCTAAGATGCTAAGGAAAGGATTGGCAAAAGCTCAAGACTCCATTTTGGTTTAGTGATCCAAGATCACATTGAGTCCATAGGAAAGCCAATACTATTAAAAGGGATGAGGTTATGATGATGATCTGGTTGCTCTAAGTGCTTAGTGATTTATCTCTCAAACTATCAGCAATCTTTCATTCCAACATAAACTCATAAGTAATCTCGGTCCCACCGATTCCAAACCCACCAAACCGAGATGAACCACCTCACCATATAGCCAAACCCTAAGAATTTCGGATTTTCCGATTCCAAACTCGGTCATACCGAAATTGGTGTTGCAAGCCTCTGTAACCTTCAGACTCAAATCGGTGTCACCGAGATGAGAAAGTCGGTCCCACCGAGATTGGCAAACCCTAGACTTTGGAAGAATCGGACTAACCGAGATTGTATTTTCGGTCCCACTGAAAATCCCAACGCTCACAAGATTTGAACTTTCGGTCCCACCGAGTTGTCAACTTCGGTCCGACCGAGATTGGTCAAATGTGTGTAACGGTTGGATTTTGTGTGGAGGCTATAAATACCCTCCACCTCCTCTTCATTCGTGGAGAGAGCCATCGAAAAGAACTACCACTCCTACCTTACATTTCGAGAAGAAAACTACCTACCCTTGTGTTGAGATCAAGTTGCTCCACTCCCACCATATGAAACTTGATTTCTAGCCTTCCCAAGTTGCTTTCCACTCAATCCTTTCTTCCACCACAGGAAAATCAGTGAGGAGAGTTGAGTGTTGGGGAGATTATCATTTGAAGCACAAGAGCAAGGAGTTCATCATCACCAACCCCATCTATTACCTTTTGGAGGTGGTGCCTCCTAGATTGGTTAGGTGTCGCTTGAGAGCCTCCGTCATGATGTGGAGTTGAACCAAGGAGTTTGTAAGGGCAAGGAGATCGCCTTACTGTGAAGATCTACCCCAGTAAGGCTAGTCCTCCGTGGGCGTAAGCCATGATGGCATAGACAAGGTTGCTTCTTCGTGGACCCTTCGTGGGTGGAGCCTCCGTGGACTCTCGCAGCCGTTACCCTCTGTGGGTTGAAGTCTCCATCAACGTGGATTGACGATAGCACCACCTATCGGAACCACGAGAAAAATCTCCGTGTCTCCAAATTGCGTTTGCTCTTCACAATCTCTCCCTTACTATTCATGCAATTTACTTTCCGCTGCCCTATACTCTAGAATTGCATGTTTAGTATGTTGCTCGACTTGTATGCATGATGCTTGACTTGATCTTCATTGTGAACTTGCTAAGAACTTATGTTAATCAAAAGGCATAAACTTTTATCTTGTCGAGTTGTCTAATCACCCCCCCTCTAGACACTCTTGCCTTCAACGATCCTACAATTGGTATCGAGCATTGGTCTCCATTGCTTTGGTTTGCACACCATTGGAGGAAGATGGACGTGTTCACGCTTGGGAGTGTTAGTCATAGAGTGCCTATTCTTGATGGAGTGTCCTATAACTCGTGGAGGATTGAAATGCTTGCTATCTTTAAGATGTACAACTTGCAAAATATGTTGAAACCCCATATGTACCACCATTTGACCCCTTGCACCCCACTATGGATGAAGAGCTTGATTTGCTTCAGAACCTTAGAACTGTCAATCTTATCATTAGAGGCTTGCCGGATAACTTGCTTGAGCTTGTCACAAACTTTGAGTGCGCCCATGCTATGTGGAAGTTCTTGGAAGAACTTTATCCGGACTACTCTTTGAGAGGTCTTGATGAAATTCTATACAAGACTGTTGAATTTGATATGTTGCGCCCAATGATCCCAACTTTGATAAATGCTTCTTTGAGCTTCGTGATCTTATGAAACGGAAGGGTGATTCCGGACTTATCAATGTTCTAGTTAGAAATGCTCTTGTATTGCATTCCGATGATTATTATCACGTTGATAAACTGATGCAAGTCATTGTCAAATTGACCTAGGTATTGATGATGAATTATCTATGGGTCAATATGATGATGAGCATGAGCATGATGACGATTCGGACACCGAGCTAGACAAGATCATGAAGAGTCTCGATCTTATGGCAAATCTGAGAGACTACATATCCGTGGAAAAGAGTGGATTCTTGATAGTGGATGCACCGATCACATGACCGGAGATGAAGACATGTTTCGAGAGCTTGCAAAGAACGATGGTCCACGCAAGTATGTGACTTTTGGAGACAACTCCAAGGGAAAGGTACTTGGCCTTGGTAAGGTGGCCATATCTCATGATAGCTCCATTAAAAATGTCATGCTTGTTGAATCTCTTGGATACAATTTACTTTCCGTGTCTAGATTAGCTGACTTTGGATTCAACGTGCTATTCACCAAAGTAGATTGCCAAGTTTATCGTAGTGACAATCATAACATGGTTTTTACTGGCATTCGTAGAGGTGACCTATACATAGTCGATTTCACTAAGAAAGCTCAACCTAGAACTTGCTTTATTGCTAAATCTGCTAAAGGTTGGCTTTGGCATAGAAGGCTTGGACATGTTGGTATGCGAAATTTAGATAAGCTAATCAAAGGTGATCACATTCTTGGTGTTAAAGATGTTTTCTTTGACAAAGATAGACTCTGCAGTGCATGTCAAGCAGGAAAACAAGTAGGTGGAAGTCATCCCGTGAAGAATATCATGACCACAAGGAGACCGCTTGAGCTTCTTCATATGGATCTCTTCGGTCCCAATGCTTACAAAAGCCTTGGTGGTAACTCCTTTGGTCTAGTTATTGTTGATGACTTTTCCAGATTTACGTGGGTATTTTTCCTTGATGACAAATCGCAGGTTCATAAAATCTTCAAAACCTTTGCTAGAAAGGCTCAGAATCAGTTTGAAGTAAAGATCAAGAAGGTTCGGAGTGACAACGGAACGGAGTTCAAGAACGCCCATGTGGACTCTTTTCTCGATGAGGAAGGGATTCTACATGAGTTCTCAGCTACGTACACACCTCAACAAAACGGGGTTGTTGAGAGGAAGAACCGAACGCTCATTGAGATGGCGAGGACAATGCTTGATGAATATAAGACACCAAAACACTTCTGGGGTGAAGCCGTCGAGACAGCTTGTCATGCCATCAACAGACTTTATCTTCACAAGCTCCTCGGCAAGACTTCATACGAACTCCTTACGGGTAACAAACCCCAAGTGGGATATTTTCGTGTCTTTGGTTCAAAGTGCTATATTCTTGATAAGCATCGCTGGTCTAAATTTGCTCCTAAAACTCATGAAGGCTTTTTCCTCGGTTATGGATCAAACTCTCACACCTACCGTGTCTACAATAATTTCACCCGAAAGGTTGAAGAGACGGTAGATGTGAAGTTTGATGAATCTAATGGCTCGCAAGTAGAGCAAATGCCTATTGATGTAGGAGACAATGACCCATCGGAAGCCATTCAAGATTTATCCATTGGAAAGATTCGTCCCATGGAAGTGAAGGAGAGTACCTCATCTACATATGTGGAGCCCCCACCTCACGGCAAGGTGAACCTCAAGGCAACATGGAGGCCTCCACAAGTGGAACTCACCAAGATGAGGAAGTGCGACAAGAAGATCCACCACAACCTCCTTCTCCACCACCTCAAGACAACACCAACAACACAGATGAAGAAGAAGATGAGGATGATGAGGAAGCTCAGCCACGACCACGACAAAAGCTATCCCGAGTTCGAGCAAGAGTCAAGAAGGACCATCCTGTGGAACAAATGATGAATGACATCGACTCGGAGAATCACTCGCTCTAAAACTCGTTTAGCTAACTTTTGTGAGCATTACTCATTTATTTCAGTCTTGAACCTATGAAGGTAGAAGAAGCGCTTGAAGACCCGGATTGGGTGAACGCTATGCATGAAGAGCTGCACAACTTCGAGAGGAACAACGTTTGGTCTTTGGTAGAGAAGCCCAATGATGACCAAAACGTCATTGGAACCAAATGGGTATTTCGGAACAAGCAAGATGAAGATGGACAAGTCATCCGCAACAAGGCTCGCCTCAGTAGCACAAGGTTACACACAAGTCGAAGGTATGGACTATAGTGAGACCTATGCCCCCGTTGCTAGACTTGAGTCTATTCGCATTCTTCTTGCTTATGCCAACCACCATGACATTACTCTCTATCAAATGGACATTAAAAGTGCTTTTCTAAATGGTGAAATTGAGGAGGAAGTTTTTGTGAAACAACCTCCCGGATTTGTGAATCCTAAAAAGCCCAATCATGTTTACAAATTGCACAAAGCTCTTTATGGTCTTAAACAAGCTCCTAGAGCTTGGTACAAATGCTTGACTAGCTTTCTTCTTGAAAAAGGATTTGAGATTGGTAAAATTGACTCAACGCTATTCACGAAAAGAGTTGACGGTGAACTATTTGTATGCCAAATATATGTTGATGATATTATCTTTGGTTCAACTAACCCTGATTTTAGTGAGAAATTTGGAAAGCTTATGTCGGAGAAGTATGAGATGTCCATGATGAGTGAACTCAAGTTCTTCCTTGGGTTGCAAATCAAGCAATCTAAGGAGGGTACTTTTGTCTCACAAACTAAGTACACTAAGGATCTCTTCAAGAAGTTCAACATGCAAGAGAGCAAAGGTATGAGAACCCCCATGCCTACTAATGGACATAATGACTTGACTAAAGATGGAAAACCTGTTGATCAAAAGGTTTATCGATCCATGATTGGTTCTCTACTATATCTCTGTGCTTCTCGTCCTGATATAATGTTGAGTGTATGCATGTGTGCTCGATATCAAGCTGCTCCTAAAGAATGTCATCTTAAAGCTGTTAAAAGAATTGTGAGATATTTGATACACACACCTAACTTTGGCATTTGGTATCCTAAGAGGGCCTCTTTCGATCTTGTTGGCTATTCCGACTCGGACTATGCCGAGACAAGATAGATAGAAAGTCAACTTCGGTACATGTCAATTTCTCGGTCGATCCCTTGTATCTTGGTCATCCAAGAAACAAAATTCGATATCATTATCTCTCGCCAAGGTAATATATTGCCGCTGGTTCGTGTTGTGCTCGGTTGCTATGGATGAAACAAATGCTTAAGGACTATGGGATACATGCGAGACATGTTCCTTTGCTTTGTGACAATGAGAGTGCGATTAAGATTGACACAATCCGTGCAACACTCTCGCACGAAACACATTGAAGTTCGTCACCATTTTATTCGTGATCACATTGCTAAGGGTGACATTGATCTTAAGCATGTTCGTCTTGACAAACAGCTTGCAGATATCTTCACAAAACCACTTGATGAGAAAGTGTTTTGTCGCTAAGGAGTGAGTTGAACATCATTGATGCTTCAAACTTGGAGTGAAAACTCCATTGATGCATGCAAGGCATGAGCCTAATTGACTAATCCTTGATATTTCTCTTATGATGATGATCATATGTCTTGGACACATTTGCCCCTTGTATTGCATCTAACTCCTTGCGGTACTTGGATGGTCTACATTCTACTAGATTATCACACTCACTCAAATCATGAGTAATCTTGTCATTGACCAAGTATCTAGCTCTTTGGGATGTTGAGTTCAAGGAACAAAATTCCACATATCCTTTTGACACCATATACTTCTAGTTCTTCACTCATGTCACATTGGATATTCTTGAGTATTTCCTTGCTTGCCTAACCCATGTAGGAAGATGAACTATACAATTGGAATTGGTGCTCCAACTTCACATTCTATGAGCATCTACATCAAGTTCACCTACATGAGAACAAGCAACAACAAGCCCAAGGTATGTTTTTCACATCTAGAAAAGCTTTGCTCAAAGACATGAGTACAAGCAGCTTCAAAAGATGTGATCACATCAAATGCTTAATCGGAAAATGGTAACCCCATTTTGAGCTTAAACGATGAGTATGACCTATGATCAAATGTTCTCATTTGACTCCTAAGTCAATATACTCAAACATAGGTGACCTAGTCACCGACCCTGCCTAGATGAAGTACATATGTTTTGGAGTTTTGCTATTGTCACTTTTGATTCTCTTGTTGAGTTTTTCCTTTTAAACAAAAACAAACAAAAAAACTTCA